>CM064063.1:41200042-42450042 GCA_032594955.1 Panicum miliaceum | reverse complement strand
ACAGTATATAAGTCCAGTGATACTCTACAAGATAATTTCATCACACGACTCTACAACATCCCAAGCAAGTTGGGGTAGGCTAGAGATGAAACCCATAAAAAAATAAAGATCAGATCTTCAGGTACGTGGATGGCAAGTCTCCAAGCGTTCCTATCCAAAGCTACCTCTTTGGAGATATTCCACTCCTTAAGGTCTCTCTTAACCGACTCATCCCAAGTCAGTTTAGGTCTACCTCTACCTCTCTTTACATTTTCGATCTGCTTTAGAACCCCACTAGCACCGGCGCCTCAGGGGATCTCCGTTGGACATGTCCAAACCATCTCAATCGATGTTGGGTAAGTTTCTCCTCAATTGGTGCCACCCCGACTCTATCCCGATTAACTTCGTTCCGGACTCTATCCCTTCGTGTGTGCCCGCAAAACCACCGCAACATCCGCATCTCTACTACACTCAATTGTTGGACATGTCGTCTTTTTTAGGCCAACATTCAGCACCGTATAACATCGGACGAATTGCTGTCCTATAGAACTTACCTTTTAACTTTTGTAGCACCCTTCTGTCACATAGGACGCTAGAAGCTTGACGTCACTTCAACTAGGCAGCTGAGATTCTATATCTAACATCTTCATCAATGTCGCCATCCTTTTGAAGCATCAAGCATCGATCCTAAATACCGAAAAGTATCCTTCTGAGCCACCACTTGCCCATCGAGGCTAACATCTCCATTCTCATGCCTAGTCGCGCTGAAATCGCACATCATGTACTCGGTCTTGATCCTACTGAGTCTGAACCTTTTCGACTCTAACGTGCGTCTCCACAGCTCTAACTTCCTATTAACCCCTTCCCTACTCTCGTCAACTAGCATCACATCATCAGCAAAGAGCATACACCAAGGGATATCATCTTGTATGTCCCTTGTGACCTCATCCATCACCAAGACAAATAAATAAGGACTCAATGTTGACCCCTGATGTAGGCCTATGTTAGTAGGAAAGTCGTGGTGTCACCATCACATGTTCAAACAAACGTCATCGCATCCTCTTAGTTGGGACTTTGTGCTTCTCCAAGGCCCACCACATGACATTTCTCAGTATGTTATCATACGCCTTCTCAAGGTCAATAAAGACCATATGCAAATGCAAGTCCTTCTTCTGCTCTCTATATTTGTCCATCAATTGTCGGATTAAGAAAATCGCCTCCATAGTCAACCTTCCAGGCATGAACCCAAACTGATTTTGGGTCACACTTATCACTCTTCTTAGACGGTGCTCGATAACCCTCTCCCAAAGCTTCAGGCATGAACCCAAACTGGTTTTGGGTCACACTTATCACTCTTCTTAGACGGTGCTCGATAACCCTCTCCCAAAGCTTCATCGTATGGCTCATCAGCTTAATCCCACGGTAGTTAGTACAACTTTGAACATCTCCTTTGTTCTTGAAGATTGGTACTAATATACTTCTCCTCTATTCTTCAGGCATCCTGCCGGACTGAAAAATAAGGTTAAAAAGTTTAGTTAACCATACTATCGCTTTGGCACCTAGACATCTCCACACCACAATGGGGATACCATCAGGGCCCATCGCTTTACCCCCCTTCATCCTCTTCAACGCTTCCCCAATCTCAGCCTCCTGAATTCTCCTCACAAAGCATCTATTGGTGTCATCAAAAGAGTCATCTAACTCAATGGTAGGGCCCTCATTCTCCCCATTAAACAACTTATCAAAATACTCTCGCCATATCTCCTCATCCTTCACTAGAAGTCGATCTGTCCCATCATCACACGACTCTACAAGAAAGAAAAAAGGATGACTCAAAAGATTGTTACCACACGTTTACCTGCTGCAGAAGCATCATTGGGAGGTCTTCCAAGTCACAATTGTAACTATTTATTAAACGTCCATCAGATGGCTTCCCAGTCAATGATCCAGCAATGCTTGGAGAGCCCTCACCCATTAAACTAATTTGGCCATCTTTCAAGATCACCTTTGTATTAAATTGCGACCTGGATTTGTATTTAGGCTCGTTATTATCTGAAGGCTTTGTGATTTGATCAGCAGCCAGGATAGGCTGAGGAACTTTCAAGCAGAGAGACCAGGAAGATGTTCGAGAATGCCACGTAGGAAGAGAACACAGATGAAGATAAGGAACCCTACTAACCTGCATTAGAGAAAGGAAGTTAGAATGCCAGTCTAAACCCAAATTATGCCACTACTAGTTAACAACTGTAGAGTAGTCGTACCACACTCTCCAGCTCCAAATGTACTTTATTAGAAAATATCTTGTGAGCCACTGTCATGCAGAAATGACCAAGCAGGCCACATTCTTCAAGAGCAGCCTGAGCAGGACTCTGGTAGCGAACAACAAGACGTGATTTCTCCCTGATTTTTCTTACAATGTTCTCATGGAACATATGTAACAAGTAAATTTCTAAACTTTTTGGGTTAGGAAATCTTCTCAAATCCTTGTTTAAAGAATCATGCTTCCCATTTACAGTGGCTACTGCAAGATCTCCAGAATACTCCGTGTCCATATGATCTTCCTGACCTACTGTTTCTGAATCGCTATTCTGTCCAAAGGGCACAAGTGAAAGACACAATGAACACTCCTGGCCAATTGCTAACTGGAGAAAATCTTCACACATTCCAGTAACATTGATGCCTTGAGATTGGGTAAATGTCTCGCGGATCACCATATCAAATACCTACATGACATATGTACTAAATTAAGTATGATGGTACAGATACATAAATGAAGCCAAACAGCACAAAGGAGATTCAGTGATTCTTTTCTATTCATGCTGCTCCAGTTAGCCAGAAGATGAATTTGCAAGAACTCAGAGGCATTTAACCCACCTGCTCCTCAAATATGGTCTTGTGGATGTCACGAAGGATGGAATGTGCTTGTTTAACAGACTTATTGACATCATCATTCTCCAAAGAATCCTTTTCGGCTTCAGAAGAAGTGCTGCTTAAAGTGCCTTCTTTCTTTTTACTAGCACTGCTTTCTGCACTATTGGTGCTATCTCCATAAAATTTAAGGCTCAAGGAACGGAAAGACTTCTGTGGAATTTGTACAGACAAAGTGCCTGAAGAGTCTTGATCAATTGGAACTAAAGATAATGGTGATATTCGAGGCATTGTTGTTGTGTCTAACTGATAACTATCGACTAGATCAAACAAGAAACCCTCACTTCCTGGACCACTCCCAACAACCCGTTGCCGCTTCACTTTCCAGTTCTGCTGCAGTCTGTGGACCATCAGCACTTATGTCAAAAGCTTCAATTTTAAAGAGTTTTTAGATTCAAAAATTCAACAACAATATGTACCTTATCAATGAATTATAGAACCTAGTCTCCTTTTGAAATTGTTGCTCCATCGTCTTGGCAGATTGTTTGAAGTACCTTGACAAATGCTGAGAGATCCCAAAAGGCACAAATGAATATTGCAGCAGTAAGCACAATAATAAACAGCAGATCTTCAAATGTCAATACAGAGACATTCTCTACTACAGTTCCTTTCAACTCTAGTTTTGTTATTTGCAAAAGTTGAAATATGCTATCTAATTACATGGGATAGAGATGGCACGGAGCGTACCCGAAGGCGCTGGAGCTTGGTGGCGGCAGAGACTGCCATGTCAACTAGTATTTCGTTTGGCTGCGACTTGGGCTTCGTTGTCGAGGCAACTGCCACAGCATCATTTGCCTCAACCTGCAGCATAATTTCAAGCATTGTCAGAAACAGTTGCATGCATGGCATTCACAGAGACTGAAATTGGAATTTGCGAGTATGCATGTATCAACCGTGCCAATGAGGTCAATGACAACGGAGAGCTCCTGCTGCGCCTGCTGCAGGCTCTCCATGAGGCCCTGCCACGGCCATGCCTGCTGAGCGGTGTCGGCCTCAGCTGCTTTCTTGGCCTTCTTGGCATCCTTCTCGATGACCCAGGAGAAGTCAATCCGGCGGATGGCTGCAAGGCGCTGCTCCTCGTTGCTGGTATCCCTGCAGCAGCAGACACCCCCAGCAAGCACAGAGCAATGGGAAAGCGAGTCAATTCTAGAGTGGATTTGAGCGGAACAGCTGAGGGGTTGGCAGTCTAGCTTACGGTGGATAGTGCTCGTTGCCAGCCTCGTCGATGGCCTCCAGGCGCTTGATGGGAAGCTTGTCGAGGTCCACTAGCACGTCCCCTTTCTCCATGGCGCTCCCCCTTTTCCTTGCTTCCTTGAACTTACTTTACTATTCCAACAAAACAAAATGGGACAGATCAATCTCGCGAACTGTAAGACAGGGGCGGACACAGTATAGGACATGGTCAGATCCGAATACAAATACCGGACGTTAGGGTTTTGGGTGTTCGATTTCGGAGAGAAGGACAGGATGGGAAAGGAATGGGCGAGCATACCCCTGTCGGATGCTCGTCGCCGGCGAAGCGCCCGACGAGGAACTGGCGGGCGGCGCCACTCGCCCTGTCGTCGCCGCTAGGAAAGGCCGAGACCGAGACAGAAAGAGAGAGAGAGGAGGGAGAAGAGCGTGGATGGGAGAAGAGAGAGCCGGCCGGAACAGGATGTGTTTGTTTCTACTTCGGACAGGCCCACGGCCCGCATATTCGTCCGCATCATTCAGCAGGAGCAGAAGGCCCAGTTGGCCAGCGCGCGAGAAAGGAGGCCTAGCTTAGTTTTTTTCCGTCGTCTTTCTTTTTCCATTTATTGATTTTTGTTCCATCTTTCTTTTAGACACCTTTCTTTTAATACTTCCAAATATTCATTATTTCATAAATACGTGCCTTTCAAAAACTTCGAATGCTTGATTAAGAATTATGTGAAAACTGTTTCGACAATTTTTAACATATGTTATACATTTCATGTTCGAAATGTTGAAATTGTAATGTCAAAAATGCTGAAATTGTAAATTCCAAAAAAAATTGACAAAGAATTCCAAATGTTGAAATGAAGATAGATATAGATAGAATAGACTCGAGGGTCTTTTCTTCGCCACATACCCCTATTTATAAATGTGGAGGGCGCAACGCATTCTATACTATGTGGCATACTGGAGACAAATTCAGAGGCTACCAGAACATTACGACTACAGTAAGCAGAAATTTTCAAGGTCTAGGACTCTAGACACAAAGTAAAATAACTTGCAAGAAGATGAAATTACTATTGAAATACTGAAATGCATTTTCCATTCAGATGATCGTGTCAGATGCTATACTTCAGTGGATACCATAGTGTTCTTTCGCATTCTGTTCACCCAGATCAACGGCTACGATACAAATGAACTGTTTCAATATAGCGGAGTGAACTCTTAGGTTGCGACCACAACAACTCCGATAAATAATAAACACGTGGTACACTATTAACAGAACACAAAACCTGGGCACCAGAAGAAGCTGTGACCTTATTAGAGCATATACTGTACACGAAGCAACGCCTACCATTTACAGGAGTTCCGAACCACAGCTGCTGAAATGGCCAAACAATATAGTTCATCATAAACGTAAGATGCAGTAGCTACAACTAACAGCACAGCCAACACAGACACTCGGACACTAAGTTCTCTAACTACCAAAAGGTTACAGCCATAATCCTCAGAGTGGCAGAGCTAAGGAGCAGTATTAGCAGATGGTTCACTAAGCATCTTGTCAACCTTTGCCAAAAGGCCGTGCATCTCCCCCAGAAGCTTATCTGGGACAGGATTTAGCCCATCTGATGAGGTTGCCTTGTTTAGAGCTGAATGACGGGCTGCAATCATCTTCTCAAGGTTCTTCCTGATATCTGTGAGCGGAGGCTTCGAAGCAAGAGATGGTGAAGGCGAAGGCGATGGTGAAGGAGATGGAGAAGGCACACTCAGCTGGATTGGAGGAAGATATTGGAGGCTTACTGTAGCAAACGGAGCCCCAAACTGGCCAAGAAGTTCCCGGTCACGGTATGCTGCCTCAGCTTCGGTGCTTTTCCCAAACACAACACGAGCATTGCGGGCAGCTTTTACAATTTCGGTTCGAGACTCTATCAAGTAGCCATACTTGCCAAACGTGGAGAGTAGCTCCTCTCTGGAAGGGACAACGACACCTGGTGTGAACTCCACGAGAATGGCTGCTGGATTATAGAAGTCCTGTGCAGTTTTCTTCTTCTTTTTATTAGGAGTAGGATTAACAGGATCAGGGCAAGTGCCATTCACAACTTCACCAGGGGAATGATTTGATGCAGCTCCAGCAGGTAGCTTCACCTTCTGGACAGGTGCTTCGTCCTTTGGACACTCATCTTTGAGTGTGTGACTCAGAGCGATTACATCTGTGCCATTAGTGTTCTCTTTCTTAAGCATTTCTGGCACCAGGGCTTGTAGAGAAGCATAAGATTGCTGGACTGTACGCATTTCTACACTTCCAGGCTCTTTATTTTCATCTATGGGCTGGGCCATGTCTTCATGCATAGGAGATGGTCCACAGCCAATGGGTGCATCTGCAACAGCACCTCCCAGATTCTCAACTATGTGAATATTAGCTTCCAACTTTGTTGCTTCCTTTGAAACACTTCTGTCAGGCACACCTGCAACAGCACTTTGCACAGTCTCATCTACGCTAGCATCAACTTCTGACTCTGTTGCTTCCTTGGAAACAATTCTTTCTGGAACTGCAACATCACCTTGCACATTCTTGTCCCTGTGTACACTAGCTTCTGACTCTGTTGATTCCTTCGAAGCACGTCTGACAGGGATGTCTGCATCAACACTTTGTGCGCTCACATCTATGTGAATATTAGCTTCTGATTCCATTGTTTCTGTCTGAATACTTCTGACAGGCACACCTACAATAACATTTTGCATATTAGTTTCTGTCTTTGTTGCCTCCAATTTAGCATCATCATTATATTTTGCAGTTTCTTCAGGCAGCGAATTGCCCACGCCCTGAGATTTCTCCAGAACAGATTTATCATTCTCTTGGACCTGCTCCTGCCCTGGTTTTGTTGCCCTAGGAACTGTAGCTGAAATAGGACATTTGAAAAGTGATGGTTTGCTCTTCTCATCCTGAATTATACCCCTTGTGCTGCTTCCTGCCTTCATTAGGGTTCTTATATCTTCTGCTTTCACTTGCCTGATAGGAATCGCAGGGGTAATTGGTATACCAGAGCCAAGTGTACCAGCAGGAGAGGTCTTCTCCCGCTTCTTCCTCTTGATGGAAGAGCCACCACTCCCATCTCCATCTTTTTTTCTGCCCCTCTTTGACACTCGCTTGTCTTGTTCCAGAACAGGATGTGTATCAGAATCCAGACCCGGAGCAATATCCATGCTGGCATTTCTAAAAGGATGCAGCACTGGACACTCATGCGCCTTATAAGACGCATTGTCATAACCCTCTATGAATGTTGAGCTTCTAAATAAACCGAGAAATCCCTCTGCAGCCTCTGGAAAAATGCCCATATGGTGGGGGTCCTTCCCTAAGCCCCGCACCAGCAGCAAGACATCTTCCACAACAATGCTGTCTAGCAATGGCAATACCTTACTGTCATCTTCCGCGGCTTTGGGCACAGATGCCTTTGGCGTATCAACCGGCTTACGGGGAAGCACAACCACGCCCAAGTTGGTGTACGGAGGCGAGAGGTACTTACTCTTCTTCCGCTCCCGCTTCCTGGACGTTACAGGCCCAGGGCTGTCACTCTTGTCCTCATCCTCCCCCACATCCAGCTCCTTCATCACTGAGGTGACGCTGCGCTTCCTCTGCACTGGTGTCTCCTCTGGTCTCTTCAACGGCAGGTGGTCATCCTGAGCGAGCCAATCATCAGCATCTCTGTCTTCGCCGGCGGGCACGTCAAGATCAATCTTGTCCACAAGGTCCTCGAGCGGGCGCCGCGGGTAGTGTTGCGCACCATCTGGACCCCATCCCTCCCCGAACGCGCGGGCCCAGCTCTTAAGCCTGGCTCGGTCCACCAGGCCGACGGGGGAGGCGCGCGCGCCCAATGCGGCCGCACGGAGCGCCGCGAGGAACTCCGCGGGCTCCAGGTTCGCGACCCCGACGACGGCGCAGCGCTCCTCCCCGGGCGGCGGGGGCGGGACGCAGGCGCAGGTGAGCTGGGCGCGCAGGGCCGCGACGGCGCTAGCGTGGGCCTCCTCGACGGCCGCGAGGAAGCCGCGCGCGGTGCTGCCCCGGGCCATCGCGTCGGCGTCGGGGTCCGCGAAGCGCCGGACCTGTGCGGGAGGGGCCGGCGTCGCGCCGGAGGAGGCGGCGGCGGGGGGTTCTCCGAAGTAGCAGACCTCCGCGCCCCGGGCGGCGGAGGAGCCGGTGGCGGGGCAGGCGGCGAGCATGCGCGCGGACCACCAGCAGTGGCGGCGGGGCTTGGAGGGCTTGGCCCAGACGAGCTCCCCGGCGGCTAGGGTTTGGGCCACCGCGGCGGCGGCGTCCGCGTCCGCGTCGGGGGCGGGGGTTTTGGCCTCCATCGGTGCGAGACGAGCGGAATGGGGGAGGCGGTGCGGCGCGAGTGGCGTGAGGAGCGGTGGGTGGGGGTGGGGGTGGGCGGATCGGATTCGATTGGGAATGGGAAGTGGGAGCGGCGCTGGCCGCGGACGAGCTGGGGTAGAGGGGGACGCGCCGCCGGGCGGGACGGAGAAGGGAATCAGTGGGGGGGTTGGGGCGCGCGGAAACCTAGCCGCCTTCACCGCCCCCGGCGGCGGCGGCGGCGGCGCGGCAGGGTGCTGGGGGTCGCCCGTGCGGGTGGGTGGCGCAGCCTCGGGGCGTGAGCGAGTCACGGGGACTGAACGGAACTGAACCGCACTGATGGAGTGAGTGATGAGTGGCAAATGGAGTGGGGTGGGCGAGGGACGGGGACGAAAGGGCTGGTGCGCGTGCGCCGGCCCCCATTTGTCTGGGGAACCCACCACGGTCCACGTAGTAGGCGTCACGACGCGGTACGGCTGCGACGGGAGCCCAGGTGGTCCGCGGGAGCCCAGGTGGTCCGCGGCGCATCGTCTCGGCTTGGGGGGCTCGGCCAGCTCGGGCAGTCGGGCGCGACGTCCGGGACGGACGGCTGCTGGTCTGCTGCTTGTGGCAATGGCGGCGCACGATTCATGGCAACTGTCCGTGTCGACGGTGTGCCATCGCCGCCGCACAAATCATCACCTCTTTGACATCCCGTCATGGTTCACCTTCGTACCGTGGCCGTGCCATCGCCCCCAACAAAAGTTTGCAATTGATCAAAAAATTTCAACAAAACATGGAGGAGGTCACTACGAAGAGATCTTTATCTGGTCGATGTACCTTTTCTGCATGGATTGAAATCAGTGCGAAGAAAATGATCTAAAATATTTTCAGTCTAGGACTCTCCATCTAAAACAGTATACTTTTCTAAGGTTAGAATTACCAAGTCGATATTGCAGCAATATATTGCTTCGATATCGTGCCACATAACCTCATCCTTCTTATGTCACGCCGATGCTCAAATATTGAGCCGCAATTTCACAGTGATCTGATCGAACTACGCTTTACAAGAGAAGAAAATATGCCGGCATACCTAGAGGCATGCATGCAAATTTTGCAACGCCTAGCACGGAAAAGGCACATCTGGTGGTGGCTTGCATGAGAAAAGATCAGATTTGATGACAACTCACTTCTCATAGTAAGGTGAGATCCTGGTTCTAATATGGAAGGGCAGTTATGTGATGGGATAAGTCTATGTACTGTTGGTCTTTTTTTTCTTGGTATGGTGGTTTTACTGCCCCAACCAAAACAGATCTACCAGGACAGCATTTAGCATCTTAGACTAGCTTTTAAGACAACATCTAGGACAGCGTCTTAGACTAAGCATCACTAGATTTTAGACTAGCATCTTGGCATATGATTGGCTGTCTTAGCCAGCTATAAATATGTATCCCCAACCCCTCAGGTTGGTATGGCATTGTGTGAGAAGTAAACCAGAAAATTGCCCCAACTCCTAGTGTCATCCTCTCGATGAGAGTAAGAGTTTCGATACTAACAACTGGTATCAGAGCCGTTCTATCTTGTAGCTTAAACATCTCCTGCTCATCTCCTTCCCACGCCTCCCTTAGTCCTCAGCCGGGAGCACGAACACCGGTTGTCCCTGCTCACCCCTCTTCCCCTGCGCAGACGGGCAGCAGCGCGCCATGTCCGAAGGACAGTCTCAGCGCTCGGTCGCCTCGAGCGCGCGGCACCTGCTAGAGGCCGAGCTCGCCGCGGCAGAGGAACGCGAGCGAGCGGCGGCAGAGGCCGCTGCGACGGCGGCGAGGGCGTCAAGACTAGCGGCGGCGGAACTGGCAGCAGCAAGGGCGGCAGTGGAAGCGGCGGCGGCGGCGGATGCAGCTCGTGCGGCGGAAGTGGAGCTCAAGGCTCTACGCGGCAGTAGCATCAGCGCCTCTGCCTCTGCCGACAGCAGCACCGACGTGGAACACAAGCTGGCGAGGGAAGAAGCGGGAGAGCGGGCGGCGCAGTGGGCAGCCCACGCACCCCCACGGGCGCGGTGGCGGCATCCCAAACGGGCGTGGACGCGCCGGCGGCAATCTTGGCGGGGACGCGCGCGGCGGCCACGCTCCCGGCGGCGGCGGCCGGGTCGACGGAGATCGCGGCCCTTACAGGCGGCGCGACTATCCCTCTCCGGACCGGCGCCATGGTCACCACGGGATCCAGGCTGTTGTCAGGAACATTGGCCCCGGCGGTGGGTGGCCTACCCTCACCAAGACCAACTATGTCGAGAGGGCTGCGGTGATGAGGGTAAGGCTCCAGGTGCGGCACATGTGGGAGGCAGTTCGGTACGGCGACGTCGACTACGACGAGGATCGATGGGCGCTGGATGCCCTCATTGCTGCAGTCCCGCTCGAGATGCAGTTCTCGCTTTCCAAGAAGCGGACTGCTAAGGAGGCCTGGGATGCCATCACTGCGGCATGCATCGGCAGCGACCGCGCCCGCAAGTCCACACTGCAGGCACTTCGCAAGGAGTGGGAGAATCTGGCCTTCAAGCCAGGTGAGGATGTTGATGACTTTGCTCTCCGTCTCAACACTATGCTGCAGAAGATGGTGCAGTACGGTGACGACACCTACGACGAGGAGAGAGCTGTTGAGAAGCTTTTCCGCTGCATCCCCAAGAAGTACAAGCAGATTGCTCGATCGATCGAGTCTCTGCTGGACCTCTCCACGATGTCGATCGAGGAGGCGATAGGTCACCACAAGGTCGTCGACAGCGATGAGCCACAGCCTCTCTCGGGGCCTATCACCATTGGTGGGAAGCTTCATCTCACTCGAGAACAGTGGGAGGCCTGCCAGAGTGACGAGAGGAAGGGGGATCCCTCCTCCTCGACAGGCGGCCGCAAGCGCGGCAAGCCGCGCAAGGCGCGCGGAGGCGCCCAGGCCGGGGTGCGAGGACGTGCCGAGGGTGGCGCCCGCAGAGGCGCCCAGGGCGGCGCCGCCGGCGTGCACAAGCTGGCACAAAACAACACCTGCCACAACTGCGGTAGGGCTGTCCATTGGGCCAAGGATTGTCGACAGCTACGACGTAGCCAGACCCACATTGCACAGGTGGAGGAGGAGGAGCCGGCTCTGCTCCTGGCACACGCAAGATGCGAGCTACCCCAGCGGCATCAGCCGCAGTGGCTCTCCTCCACCTTGACGAGCCGAGTGCACACGCCTTTCTCGGCGACGCCTCCAACAACGACAAGACTGACGAGTGGTGCCTCGACACCGGCGCCACCCATCACATGACCGGTCGGCGGGATTTCTTCACCGAGCTTGACTCCTGCGTCCGAGGCTCCGTCAATTTTGGGGACGCCTCCGGCTTGGAGATCAACGGCGTCAGCTCTGTCATTTTCACCGCGGAGTCTGGTGAGCACAGGCTGCTCACCGGAGTCTACTACATCCCCGCGTTGAGGAACTCTGTCATCAGCTTGGGACAGCTGGATGAGAACGATTAGCGCGTGGAGATCAAGGACGGAGTCCTAAGGATTTGGGATCGCCATCGTCGCCTTCTTGCCAAGGTAACCAGAGGTGCAAATCGACTCTACGTCCTTAATGTGCAGGTGGCACAACCCCTCTGCCTCGCTGCTCGTCGGGACGACGAGGCGTGGCAGTGGCACGAGCGCTTCGGGCACCTTCATTTCGAGGCCCTGAAGCGGCTCAGTGCCAAGGAGATGGTGCGAGGCCTGCCATGCCTCGACCACGTGGAGCAGTTCATCGACGTCTGCGTGTTGACGAAGCAGATGCGGCTCCCCTTTCCCCAGCAGACGAGCTTCCGAGCCAAGGAGCGGCTCGAGCTCGTGCACGGGGACTTGTGTGGCCCAGTGACACCGGCCACACCGGGAGGACGACGTTACTTTCTGCTGCTGGTCGACGACCTCTCCCGCTACATGTGGGTGATGGTCCTCGGCAACAAGGGAGAGGCTGCGGACGCCATCAGGCGCGCAAAGGCTGTTGCGGAGGCGAAATGCGGCCGCAAGCTGCGCGTGCTGCGCACCGACAACGGCGGCGAATTCACGGCGGCTGAATTCGTGTCGTACTGCGTTGATGAGGGCATTCAGCGCCACTACTCTGCACCATACAGCCCGCAGCAGAACGGCGTCGTCGAGCGACGCAACCAGACGGTTGTGGGGATGGCTCGGGCCCTCCTCAAGCAGAGGGGGCATCTTCTGGGGAGAGGTGGTGGTGACGGCTGTCTATATCCTCAACCGCTCGTCTACCAAGGCTCTTAACGGCAGGACGTCGTATGAGGCTTGGCATGGGCGCAAGCCGACGGTCTCCCACCTGCGGGTCTTCGGCTGCCTCGCGTTCGCCAAGGAGCTTAGCCACGTCGGCAAGCTTGACGACAGGAGCACTCCAGGGGTGTTCATCGGCTACACGGAGGGCTCGAAGGCCTACCGCATTCTCGACCTGGAGACACAGTGTGTGCGCACGGCGCACGACGTAGTGTTCAACGAAGGGCGAGGATGGGCATGGGACAAGGCGGCGGAAGACTGCTCGACTCCGACATACGACGACTTCACTATCAAGTACGTCCACTTTGAGGGAGCTGGGGGAGTAGGCAGCTCCTCTTCACCGAGCGTGCCTACCCCAGTCCCCGAGCCTCCACCGATCCCAGCGTCCGCTACTCCGGCAGCGCCACGCTCTCCAGCCACCCCTCTGGGCACGACTACTCCAACACCAGCTCGTGTCGAGCATAGCCCGATGGAGTTCGCTACTCCGCTCTCTCATGACGAGGAGCGTATCGACGCATACCACGACGACGAGCCGTTGCGGTATTATACAATGGAGGACCTTATCGGCGACCAGCCGGTGCCGGAACTGGTACCTCACGATCTGGAGGCGCAGTTGCCCCTTGCGTGCGACGACGGCGAGCCTCGGTCTTTCGCAGAAGCCAAGAGACACGCGGCATGGCGTGCCGCGATGCAGTCGGAGATGGACGCGGTTGAGATGAACCACACCTGGGAGCTTGCTGACCTCCCTCGTGGTCACCACGCGATCACCCTTAAGTGGGTGTTCAAGCGGAAGAGCGATGAAGCCGGCGCCATCGTCAAGCACAAGGCTCGCTTGGTGGCACACGGTTTCGTGCAGCGGGAGGGGATCGACTTTGATGATGCCTTCGCCCTTGTGGCACGGATGGAGTCCGTGCGACTCCTCCTTGCGCTGGCTGCCCAGGAAGGCTGGCGAGTTCATCACATGGACGTCAAGTCAGCATTTCTTAACGGCGACTTGAAGGTGGAGGTTTACGTGCACCAGCCGCCGGGATTTGCGATCCCCGGCAAAGAGGGCAAGGTGCTACGCCTGCAGGCCCTCTATGGCTTGCGGCAGGCACCGAGGGCGTGGAATGCCAAGTTGGATTCCACGCTCAAAGCGATGGGCTTCGAGTAAAGCCCGCACAAGGCGGCCATCTACCGACGGGGCAATGGAGTAAACGCCCTGCTAGTGGGTGTCTACGTCGACAACTTGGTGATCACCGGCACCAAGGATGCAGAGGTGGCGGCGTTCAAGGAAGAGATGAAGGCCACTTTCCAGATGAGTGACCTGGGACCTCTCTCCTACCTGGGGATCGAGGTGCACCAGGATGAATCCGGGATCACGCTTCGACAGACCGTCTACGCCAAGTGCGTCGTTGAGCTGGCTGGGCTCACCGACTGCAACCCAGCTCTCACTCCGATGGAGGAGAGGCTGAAGCTGAGCCGCGACAGCACGACGGAGGAGGTGGACGCTACGCAGTATCGGCGTCTTGTGGGGAGCCTTCGCTACCTCGCCCACACACGGCCGGACTTGGCATTCTCCGTCGGCTATCTTAGTCGGTTCATGCAGTGACCGACGACGGAGCACCAGCAGGCTGTGAAGAGGATCATCCGCTACGTTGCGGGGACTCTTGACCACGGTCTCTACTACCCGAGGTGTCCTGGGGAGGCACACTTCATCGGGTACAGCGACAGCGACCACGCCGGCGACATCAACACCAGCAAGAGCACGAGCGGGACCCTCTTCTTCCTCGGCAAGTGCCTCGTTAGCTGGCAGTCTGTCAAGCAGCAGGTGGTGGCTCTATCCAGCTGCGAGGCCGAGTACATAGCGGCCTCCACCGCTTCGACTCAAGCGCTCTGACTCGCTCGACTGCTTGGTGATCTTCTCGGCAGAGACACTAGAGCGGTGGAGCTCAGGGTGGACAACAAGTCCACTCTGCCCGTGGCAAAGAACCCCGTTTTTCATGAACGGAGCAAGCACATCCGGGTGAGGTACCACTTCATCCGAGGCTGCTTGGAGGAAGGGAGCATCAAGGCGAGATACATCAGCACCAAGGACCAGCTTGCGGACCTGCTCACCAAGCTCCTTGGAAGGATCAAGTTTCTTGAGCTTTGTTCCCGGACCGGGATGGTCCAACTTTCTCACAAGATGACGCACAAGACTTAGGGGGAGAATGATGGGATAAGTCTTTGTACTGTTAATCTTTGTGGTCCTCGACATGGTGGTCTTGCTGCCCCAACCAGGACAACATCTACCAGGACAACATTTAGCATTTTAGACTAGCTTTTAGGACAGCATCTAGGACAACATCTTAGACTAAGTATCACTAGCTTTTAGACTACATCTTGGCATATGCCTGGCTGTCTTTGCCAGCTATAAATATGTATCCCCAACCCCTCAGGTTGGTATAGCATTGTGTGAGAAGTAAATCAGAAAATTGCCCCAACTCCTAGTGCCATCCTCTCGGTGAGAGTAAGAGTTTCGATACTAACACTATGGTGGCTGTTAAAATACAACACTGAAGTTTCTGAAGCGACATAAGGGCAAGAGCAAGTACATTGCTACACGTCAGCGGTTCTTATAGGTTGTTAGATCCACTTAGGATTATGAGTTGTTCTTATCATACTACTCACAATATTCCTTTTTTTATTTTACAAATATTTTTTTTTATTTCACAAATTAAGGGATATGGAACTATTATGAGATAAAAAAAAGTGACAATCTATCGTAAAGATTGTAGGTTCATTCGTATTAAGATAACGTGTCATTGCATGATACCGTATATTGGATGGTTCTAATATACTTACCCATAGTGCTAGTGGAGAGATGCGGATGACCTCGCTCGCTGTGTTCGGGATCTCTGAGTTTAGCTCGACATATCCACAAACCAGATAGCGTGCCCACTCTATCATGTCGAGAGTCATTGGCGGTCTTCTATTGTTGTCAGAAAAAAAGGGCAAGTGCCGGTTCTGTGTTTGGCCCGTGTATACAAACTATACCAGCGAGAGCCTCAGTGGTAGCGATTCTTTGTCACTTCGCATGTCACAGTGAACTGAACTTGAAAATTCTCAAGGAACGGTCTTCCGAAAAAAATTCTCAAGGAACGGCACACAAGAAATGATTGTCCGAATTATAATTTGGAACCGTGGCTATGTTCCAATTAAAAGCATAGTACTGAATCTGTCTGAATAAATGTTGCAAAATGAAAGCACACAGCGCCATCTGCTGAAAAAAAAGGGAGGGCAATCCGTATACGAACAAAAGCAACAAAAGTAAAAATATTCCATCCCCTTTTAAACCAGGCCCCGTTGATCTCTGCTTTTTCACCGCCAAAGAGGCGAAATGCCGGTGAAAGAAAGCCGGAATCTTCAGTCCGGAGGTCGGAGGAGATGTTCCTGGCCAACGTTGACAGAGATTCCAAATGCTGGCAGCAGGGCTAGCCGCAGAGGGAGGAGCACGTCAACGACCTCAAGCAAGGAACACACACGTACCCACCCGGCCTCCAGCGAGCGATCAACGCCCGCGGAAAAGAGAGAACGCCAGCAGCACGATAAGACGCAGACCGAAAGAGCACGGCGAATCAGATGCCGGGAACGATCGAATGCCTCACGAAATCAGTTTCCCAATCACCTGCTGATCGTGTCTTCCTCCCCGGGTGAATGCCAATCCCCTCCAGTAGTTATAAATGCGGAGAGGGAGCCATTGCAATTCGCAAGGCATCTGGCCATCGGCGAACCAGCCAAAGATCACCGAGCTCTCTCGATCATCTCCGGAGTTCAGGAAGCATGGCCGACGACCAGCAGCCGCCGGCGCAGCGGTACTGGTTCCCGTACTGGACCGCGCCCCCGCAGCCGCCGCCGCCCGCGCCCGCTCCTCGGCCGGCGGTCCGCCCGCAGCTATCGAGGCGGGACACTCGCCCGGCGCCCCCGGCGTCGTCGCCTCCTGTAACGCCATCCCCGTCGCGGCGGCAGTCGCACCCTCAGCCGGCGACGACGCCGGCATCCAGAGGCGCTGGTGGTGCCCCTTCTCCGCCGGCTCAGCCGCAGCCGACGCGGCTGTCGAGCAGGCCGTCCCCGTCCCCGGTCCGCGCGCCGCCGCTCTCGCCCATCAGAGAGCCCAACGCTAGTGCAGCTCCGGCGCCGGTTCCGGTACCGGTTGCCAAGGAGCCCAAGCCAGCTGCCACTCCCCATCCTATTGCCCATGAAGTTCCCAAGCAAAAAGACATCATCATCCCGCAGGAGAAAACCATCCGTGAACCGCCTGCAGATTCCAAACACAGCAAGGCAGTAGAGAAGGAGAAGGAGAAGAAGGAGAGGGAAAAAGACAAACAAAAGAAGGAGGAAGACAAAGAGAAGAAGGAAAAGGAGGAGGAGAAAGAAAAGGAGAAGGAGAAGAAGGAGCACAAGGAGAAGGAGAAAGCAAAGGAGAAGGAGAAGAAGGAGCACAAGGAGAAGGAGAAAGAAAAGGAGCAGGACAAGAAGGAGAAGGAGCACAAGGAGAACAAGAAGGATAAAGAAGAGATCAAAAGCAAAGAGGCAGCCGGCGAGCACGGCCACGGCAGCAAGCTACACAAGGAGCTCAAGTCGGGCGTCGCGGACATGGTGCACAAGCTGAGCGCCTCGGCGCCGTCGTCCGGCGGCGGCCACGGGCGCCCTGCCCCGGCCGCGGCAGGGACGACGGTCATCACGCTGGCCGGCGAGAACAAGGGCGCGTCCATGAAGATAGACGGCGCCGCCGTGGCCGACGGCAAGGCGGACTCGGCGTCCGGGAAGGAGCGCCGCGGCCACAAGCTCGACGGCAGCGTCGCTGGCGGGAAGGAGCAGGCCGGGAGCAAGGGGCTGACGGCGTTCGTCAACAGCAACGTGCAGGTGATCAACAACTCGCTGCTGCTGCAGAGCTCCTGCAACGGCGGTGACCCGGGGGTGCACCTCAAGCTGGCCACCAAGTCCAAGAAGAAGGGGGACGGCCGCGAGGAAGCCGGAGGCAAGAGTGGCTCTGCTGCTGCGCCGAAGAAATGATCGAGCTCCAGGCCTCCAGCCATCGGCCGCCCAAGGCTATCACGATCAGCGATCAATTGGCCAAATCAACTATCGATGTGCATGCATGTTGAGTGTTCAAGCCTGCATAGCTCTGATCGTTATGTATTAATCTGAAAACCTAAGCAAAATAATAATTAAGACACCGATGGGAAAAAAATCATTAATGCGATTCGCAAGGTAAACTTTGAACCAAATGTAAATCAAGGTTCTAAATCTCCCGCTATAGCTATTTGAGGTAATGTATAGCTATTTAAACTCATGTACAATTTAGCCGCTATAGCCCGCTATAGTCTTATTTAGCCTGCTATTAGCTATTTCGAAGTTCACCCCTTATCCCGCTATTTTGAACCATTATGTGAATCCTCATGAGCGCGATCAAATTAATTTGCAGCATGTTTCCGGGAGGATTTTGGGCACAATGCAAGTGTTAACAGTTGGGCCCGCTGCTATGGCTAACTACTGGGCTGGCCCGGCACACTTTTTAGCCCAGTTGCCAGTCTGGAAGAGAAAAGTCTCTCTCTCGTCTCGTCCTCTCCCTCCAAAAACCCTAACCCCCAACTCCACCCCCAAATCGCAGCTCAGCTCTCTGGCCGGCGGCGGGGGGCGATGAGGGCGATCACAGGCGCCGTCGTCTCCTCCAAGCCCTGCTCCCTCCCCAAGGCCGTCCGCATCCTCCACCACTTCTACGACTCAGCCGCCTCCAACCTCCCCTCCGCCGACTGCGCCACTTACCTCCTCACCGCCGCCGAAGCCACCAGGGAGCACGGGCTCTTCCGCCGCGGGCTCCGCGCTAATCAGCAGCAGGGTGCCGCCAATCTCGAGGCCTACGACTATGAGGGGGAGAGAAAGCACCAAGACCGGGAGAGGAAAGGGGACACGGCTGTTCCAGCTGGTGGTTCCCACCGCGATTCCGCTGCAGAGGTGGAGCTAGACGCTGCCGCCAGCGAGAAGAAGAGCAAGAAGAAGAAGAATAAAGAGGATCGCCAGCAGGTCAGAGCTGTTGCTGGCGTTGAATCGCACATTACCTCTTCACCGGAAATTGGCAAGGAGAAGAGGAAGGAGAAAATTTTAATTAAGGAAATCATCGCCCATGTGAAGCAGGAGCCAGTGGACGAAGAATTGTTGAGTGAGAAGAAGAGCAAGAAGAAAAAGGAGAAGGGTCGTGTAAAACTAGAAGAGGAAGCGAGGGATGTGAATGAAGTGGGCGGAAAAATTGTCAATGACGGTGGGTTAGAACAAAATGTTGCCGGTGGGGAGAAGAAAAGGAAGAAAAAGAAGCATGAAGAGGAAATTAGCTCCAAGGATGTGAAGCAGGAGGAGAAAATGGTCAGTGATGGTGATCTGGACAGTGAGAAGAAAAGGAAAAAGAGGAGGGGGAGAGTTGACAATGACGATCACATGCTGGAGCAAGTAGAGCGTACAAAGAAGAAGCAACGGAAGTAATCCTGAGATTAGTTATGAGAATCCTTACTGATTGGAGATGTGCGGGAATTTGGTACCTGGTGAGGTTGTTCTTGCTGTTGTATTTTAGGCCTCCATTTGATTAGTGAGGTTGGGCTCTTTTGGCAACTATGCTAGACTCCACAGTTTTGTTATGTAACATCTGATTCATATGCCATGGCCATGCAATTCTAGAAATGATATTACCATTTTTAATGTTACTTGAAACAATCTCAATTTAGTGTTACAGTGTGTTATGAGAATTGTTGATGGTATCTTAAGAAAACAGGATACAGGAATTCTGGATGAAATCTAACATTTTATGATAATGTGCACACTGAAACAGTTCTGTAGGTTTTTATTGACTGCTAATTTCAGATTTGAAGCTGGAAGAATTATGTTGCTTTGTTCGAACTAAATATGCTCTATTTTCGATTGTCCATTTTATATTATGAATATAATTCTGAGAGTTTTAGTAGGAGCCTTTGGCAAACTCTGATCCATTCTTCCCATGGCTATATATGGTTGCATCTGAGGTGCTCTGTCCCTAGAGGCTTGTCAGATCTGTGTCATAGTTTCATTCACACCATACAGAACATGCAGTTTTCTTGTGTGTGTTTTCCTTGGCAGCAGTCATGCTGACAGTTCTTGTGTCTTCCAAACGATTTATTTTTCCATGATGAACAGATGTTTAGGTTATAAAATAAAATAAAATAATTTCACATGTTAGTCAACTTTAGACTTTGCTTATCTTTGTAATGGTGTTTGTTTGTTCTACTTGCAGTAGTATATACCAGGATTGTTGCTTATGTTCTTAATTGTATTGGATCATGGATATTTTAGTGTTTACAAATCTACTTTTGGCTTCTCATTGCTGAAACTTCCATTGACGATTTCACATTCGCTATTCTGCTTTTGTTTGATCTTATTTGTGTCAAAATGGAATGTCCGTGCAGCCTCCTCTTTGCCATTTCCGTCATCGGCAGAAACTATTGTGGCCTTATATAAGACTATCCAGATTGAGGCATAGCTTTCTTCCTTTTGTTTCTTTTATACTGGGCTTTCTTCCTTATTGAACATAGGCAATCTTTGCTCACTGTTATTGTTTTAACAGGAAATTACAATGGACAGAGTTTGATTGAACAGACTCCTTTTGCAGATAGTTAGGAGTTTTCTGTTTGTACAGTTTTCTTCTTTTCTTACTTGACAGGGTATACTCTATACTGTTACTATTGTTTTGAGATAATCACCGTGATTCAGCACACTTAAGTTTTTTTGCAGATGAAAATCAGGGACGAATAAGAATCACTGACATGTTATTGAATACCTGTTGCGATATTAATGGTCAGTTAAATGTTAGGTGGGGGTTGTTGAAACTTATAAATCATTTCTTTCTGAAGGATTCTTTTGGAGTATGAAAATGGTTAGCTCGATCATGTGACAGCACAACTTCATGTCCTCTCCTAACCTGAGACCACAGCCAAAGAGCTCCTGCACTACAGCATACATAATGTGGTCAAGCACTCAGAACTCAGAGGTGGAATATGGTAACAACGGAGGACAAGGAAATGGAGAGGAGCAGGGTTCTCATCATTGGTGGCACGGGCCACATTGGCAAGCATATCGTTGCTGCAAGTCTCTGCCTCAGTCACCCAACTGCTGTCCTCATCAGGGAATTTGCACCATCTGACCAAGTTAAGGTCAAAGAGTTGGGTTGGGTTAATTCCGGTGCTTCTCTCATCAAGGTACCAATAATCATCAATTCATCATCATCTCCAGTGGGTTAGTATTAGATATGCTTTGTGCCCTTGTTTGCTGAACGTTATTGACTTCATCTTCTCGGACTGAACTGTCAAGTACTTGTTCTTTTTTTTAAAAAAAAAATCTTAGCTACTCTGAATAATCTAAGCTCCGATGTGGTGTGCACACAATATATCAATTTCAGTACTTTTCCAAGATATCAATTTCAGTACTTTTCCAATTGCCAACTGGGAAATGGACATATAATCGGAAGAGCTCCGTCAATAGAATGAATGGATTCTAATAAACCAGATGCATCCTATACATTATTAGGGAATTCAGAGTTGCCCAAGTCATTATGTATCAACTAGGATGTTCTGACATCATGTTCATTTTGAGTCTCATACAACTCATACCCATGTTTATGCTAGTGAGATCTGTTTGACCACGAGAGCCTGGTAAAGGCCATCAAGTGTGCAGATGCTGTCATCTCGCCAGATGCATGATTGCCGAGCAAACAAGGATTATTGCTGCAATCATTGCTGCAATCAAGGAGGTAGGCAATGTCAAAGTCAGTTATAAACTTCTAATGGAGCTGTTGGCGCTAAATCGGCCGGGAATCGGTCAATGACCTTCAGCGTCGGACACACGACCCGGGAGAATCTGCTTAACTCCTGTTCGGGTGATTGCCCTGCTGCGGTTCGCGCGGCGTGCCAGTCAATCTGACCTGTTGATTGACAAGGAAATAAACGTATTAAATTTCGGGGTTCCGATCGGCTAAAGTCCCGATCTGTCTCGAAAAGCGTATCAGCGAATCGGCCGATTTGCTATGACGATGACCGGCTATAGACCAGCCGATAATTACGTAACGATTGCTAAGAAACTACTGGAGTAACTTAAACAACTGTTACAGATGCAACACTCGAGATAGATCTAATCGGCTATACAATGGTAAACAAAGAGAAATAATGATGAAGCCGACAGTTCGATCTCAATCTGGATAACCGGTGATAAAACTAGAACAATAGGTAAAACCTATAATTCTAGTAAATATCGATAACTAGTGAATAAATCTAAACGAAACGACGGTGATGCGCCCGAAGTTAAAGCTTAGATGTTATTCGATAAGCGGAACCTACCAATTGGCCGGAGATCGTGTCGATGCAGCCCTGTCAATCCGTACGAACTCGTGAAAGAAAAAGAAGTATTGGCGAAGTCGCAGACTTGAAAATAAAGTACGATGAAAAAGTAGATTATTTGTATTGATTGATGTATCACGTCTACAAAACCCTGACTGCTCCTATTTATACCTTAGGACTAAGACTCCTGATCTATTACGATCCGTTACAAATTTAATTTAAATAAAAACTACCATATCTATAATGCTTTTCTAAAGGAAACGGACTCCCGCAGAATCTTCTGCCGCCGCTCCTAGTCCAATCCGTACTCTTTCCATTGCTTCACGACTGAGTCGGCGTCATTCTTTGACCAACGTCAGGTCATCTTTGACTGGGATCCTCTGTTGGAATTCCATTGGCTTCATCCCTTATATGTTGGCGCAAGCTGCATCGCCAATCGGCCAATCCCTAACTGTAGCCTCAATCGGCCGATTTCCAACTATAGCCTTTAAATCTGCCGCATCGGCCAGTCTCTTCCTTTCCTGACACCAATTCAACACGTGTCAAAATCTAGCGTCACTAGCGTCAACAGGAGCTTCTTCCTTTATTTGTATTCTATTGATCGTGCAAATCGCTGACTGCATTGTACAGAGGTTTGTACCATCTGAGTTCGGCTCTGATGGGGACCGGCTCCACACCGATCCAGCGGTGTCACTTTACGCTGTAAAAGCCAACCTACCTCCTGCGGTTGATTGAGGCAGAGGGGATACCGCTCCTAAGTTAGCTGCAACAGCTTCAGAGACCTACCTTCCAAGCATCGGTGATGCCACGGCCATCAGTGCTGGCCCTCCGGCCAGCAAGCTCACCATCGTAGGAGATGGCAATGCCAAAGGTAACTAAGAACCACTGAGGCATGTGTTAATATATCCTGTTTTCCAATACAATGAAGCAGCTATGTCCTTGCTGCCTGGATTGTTGATGCACACATCCTGATGCAGCTGTGTTCGTGGTGGAAGACGATATCGCCGCCGATACACGGAGGGCGGTTGGTGATGAGAGGACCCTGGAGGGCGGTTGTTGATGAGAGGACCCTGAACAAGATACTGTACGTGAGGCCGGCCGCGAGCGTGGTGTCCCACAACGAGCTCATTTCGATGTGGGAGAAGAAGGCAGGCAGGACCTTGCACAAGGTTCACCTCCCAGAGGAGGAAATTCTGAAGTGGATCAAAGGTGCTGACTGCACATGTCATTTGAATTTTGATTTGCGCATCTCATCTGCACACCTGCTGCCTGCCCGCCTTCTGATATTTCTAAATATGAAAGCCCCGAAGGGTGGCGGCCGGCCAGGCCATCCACGTCGTCACAAAAATCTACACCGTCAATTTTGTGATTTACGGTGCCCGCCTGCCGCCGGCCCTCTCCTCGCTCGCCGGGGTCACAGGGGCCTCGGCAGGCGCAGCCGCAGCCGCAGCCGACACCCTCGGGTCACTGGCCACTAGCCGCTGGTCGCCGGCCTACGCGCGCGGTCGTTCTTCCCTCTCCCTGCGGCGAACATCGCCGGCAGGCGGCCGGACCTCGGCTCGCGACAACCCACCACGGCAGCCCCTCCCGACCTAAACTAACTACCCCTACAGCACCATTGCGACCCCCTGAGCATGCTGCGCACCTTGGCCGCAGCCCTGGATGGCTGGAGGTGAGAGCTCCACGGCAGCGCCCATGGCCGCGGCTCGGGAGCGCGGCGGCGCACGCGTTCCGGCCCACCCCGACACGGCCCCGGCCAACAAATGGCTCCCAGAGTTGCTACGTGCCTGTGCGGTGCTGGCTGTGCCCCTGGAACTCGAGGATAAAGCGTGCGGGGCCTAGCTCACCGGCGACCTACCAAAAACAGACACGGTGGCGCCCGACGTGGAAGATGACCGTGGACAGGTTGCTGTGGTTGAAGGATTGGGCTTGGAACTGCTCATATGGGTTGCTGGGTTGCTGAAGGTGCTGTGGGTGTGAGGAATCGATGGGGGACGGCTTGACAGCGACGAATTTGGCAGCAGAAGGGAGCTCGGGTCGAGGAGGAACAGACTGGCGAGAGGAGGAAGATGACAGCGGGTTGACAGCTGCGGGGGTTGTTTCGGCTCATGGATGGCTCAAACGGATCCGTGGGTACCAAAGGGAGCTTATGGCGCAAGGAATTGGACGGAGGTGCTTCACCGGAGTCGAATTTCTCCGGCAAAGTGAGGCTCGGCCATGGGAGGGAAAAACAGCGAGAGGATGAGGACGACGACCCTTAGCGGCTTTTATATTTGAATCAAACCGACCTCTCTGAGCTCCACCTCATGCTAGAGGGCCTGCTGCTGTCCCTGGCTCGAGCCGAGGGTGGAAGCTTTGAATTTTGCCGACGGAGTTAAGCGGCACGGCGGCGGCGAGGATAAGGACAAGCTGCCCTGTTCTGTCTCTGAATTTTCTGAATGACCTCGATTGCCCTCTGAACCAGCAACTTGCAGCTCATTAATCTCCCAATTCCAAATGTCAACTTCAAAATTGTTCAACAGAAAAGTTGTAGAGGACACTTCCCTCTACAATTTTCATTGATGCACTTTGTTTGAGTCGTGCTCTAACTGGTTCAAAATCAGCCATGAACACGTCAAGTTAAACTGAAATTCAGACCTGTCACTCTTGAATCCAATTATCTCCAAATTTTATTACTGAACTTTGAAATCTATAAACAGAAAAGTTGTAAAGTACTGAACTTTGAAATCTATAAACAAAAAAGTTGTAAAGGATACTTCCCTCTACATTTTTTGTTACATATACTTCCTTTGATTCTGCCTAAATTATATTTAAAAATGCTTCTGATGCGTGGCTGCAGCCCCGGCGGGCGGCGGCTCGGCTCCGATGCAGCTGCGGCCCGGATGCGCGGCGCGCGAAACGGGGCCACTGCAGGTGCGGCCTCGGCGGCCGGCGGCCGCGGCTCCGATACGCGGCTGCGGCCCGGTGGCTGCGGCCTTGATGCGCGGCGCGCGCCCACGCGCCGTCCGGCGGCCGCAAGGCCCCCCTGGGCCGCTGGTCGCCGGCTTTCGCGCGCGGTTCGTCACCCGCTACCCGGCATGCGCCTGGCCGCCTGTGCGCCTCTGCTACCAGCAACGCTAGCGTGCAGCTGCGTCTCCGCTTCATGTTGATGGCCGAGCGACAGCCGCGAAATCCTGCTCCACTTCACATCGTTCACACGCCGGCTGTCGTGCTCGGCGTTGTCTACTGTGCATTCTATTCTTTTACTTACTTCAGCTTGCAACTGAATTCATTAGATGTAGATTTACGAAACGAGGGGTCACAACTCTTCTAAACTACATGATCTCAGCCTTGAAACTGAATTCATCAGGCCTAGATTAGATGTTCCTTTCATTTTTCCATTTCTTCTGTCCTTTTGCTCTGCAGTGTTATGTTACAGTTAGTTTCTTTCCCTTTTTACGATATGTAACATCGTAGAATAAAATTCCTATTTCCTTAAGGTGCCTTCTTCAGATATTAACGTCTAATATCTTAAAATTCATGCTACTTCACAGTTGAGAAGAAAGTGTCACTGGCTCGCTGCCTCCCATAGCTAATTGGCCACCAAATAGTTGGATAGTGAAAGCTAGACTGCAGGTATGCAGATTCAGACCGTAAACCAGCAAATCTATTCCCTTCGCTCCACCTGAATTTATATAAACATAAATTAAAATACATTGCCAAATAGAATCAAAGGAAAACTTTACGCGCGCCACCAGCACTCGTACACATCAGTCTAGAGCCTTGTTATGAACTTATGATGGATGTCTGTTCGTGCAGAGGCTGCTTTCCCTCTGAACATACTGATGTCCCTCGCGCCCTCCATCTTCGACAGGGGGCGACCAGGCCAACTTCAACATCGACCCGGCGGTCGGCTTGGAGACCACCCAGCTTTACCCCGACTTCGTCAACACTGCCGTTGATGGGTACCTCGGCCGCCTTTCCTTAGTCAGTTACGAGATTTGGTACATTCGACCCTCTAGTCTCCACGTATGGATGAATGTTGCTATACATATGTTCTCTGCTACGCGCATCGTTAGCAAGATTGAACTCTCGATGCAAGTGAAAGTCACTGTCGCACCGGCTGAACTGTGCTGGCAAGTGATGACTCACTGTCTTGTCGACAATTGTTTTTGAAAGCGTGAATAAACTATGGTATTGTCTGCCTTGAGTTAGAACCTTGTCTTGATCATTTGACCAAACGGAATGCCGTTATTGCTATGCTACTCGAGGCAAGGTTGTGCGTTTGGCAGCGCGGGAATAAAAGCTAGCTCGATCCGCAAGGCCGCTGGATGCCTAGCTTCTCATCGTATCGGCGAATTTGCGACGCAAATGGAGGACCATGTAGTCCGCCACATCTGTTGTTTGTCATACAAGCATGTGGAAAGAGAATAAACATAACACGACCAAAGTGCTTCTGCTTGTGCAGTCAAATTCACCTTTTCAACTGAGTTGCAGTATGCATTGCCAACATGCAAGGCTTGAACCAGATTTAATGCATCACAACACTTGTATAGTAGTATCAGGCTATCTACTATTCAGATCGATGCACCATGCTTCTTTCAGATCTCCGGACAATTTGCCTGGGAGTAATGTTTCTCCCAGAGTTCCAAAAATCGACTACCAGTGCATAGATTTGTGGTGATTTTGCAATGTGCTGCTTATGCTTTTGATGATATTGTTATTTTAAACTTGTGAGCTAAGTTTTGAAAATCAACCTGAAATGTCTTTCACCCATGAGTAGTCTTTGGCTATGTGTTGCTCTTGCTTGGGTAGCTAGATTATGATAACTTGTTCTCGAATTTTATGTTCTTTGCATATGATTTATCATTGTGCCCGCACCGCATACCTTGAGGAAGCATTGATATTGTGCTTCACTTGTGCCAAGGGGCACTTCACGAACCTTGGTTGCTTTAAAGTAAAATAAAAAAAGGGGAAAATGAATGAAAAACAACAAAAGAAATGCAAAGATTTCTTTTATTTGTGTTGCTAATTTAAAATCATTCACCAGGTTGCTCTGCTGTTACATGTGCTTGTCATAGAAGTAGGCATATGGTATCAGTGAGTTTGGACATGAAAAGGATGTTTTGCGGGTGTTAGCAATGATCTTATGTTGAGAATATGTCTTCCTTGTATAAGCTGTCGTGATCTAATTTAGCTCTTGCTTGAGTGGTTCATAGCTAGTGGCATGCTCATGTGATGTATATTATAAATCCCTAAACCTGAAATCTAGCTTTTGCCTCTTGATTATATCATAATATTCTCATGATGGCTATTTGCGCTTGCTTATGATCTGCTTCTCTTTGCATTAGATCACTTATAGTATTTGTAAATGCTTGTGGTATATCTGGGAAGCTTTGTAGGTTTATATGTCATAACATGCTTTCATGCTCTCTTTTACTATCTCTTGATGGATGCATTGTCAACAAGGGGGAGAGATCACAAATTGCATTGCATTGCATTTGGGGAGAGATGGAGAGATTGCATTGAAAGGGAAGCATTTAGCTAGGGGGAGGTTTGTGCATACATGTGTATAGCATGTTTTCAGGGGAAATTTGAGTTTTTATGCTGAGTTTGAGTTTTTGATCTTCACATGATTGGTGTTGAACCCATTTTCTGCTTCTTCTTAAAGGATCATGTGTTTGATTGGTGTTGAGCTTTTGAGGGTATCACGTAATTTTGTCTCAATTGTGTCGAGTCGTTGCCCTTGTCTTAGGGGATTAAGATTTTCTCTCTTCAAATGGTCTTTGTTTGCCTTTTCACTTGGCTTTTGATCATTTGAGTAAGACTTCCATCTATTTTCTGTTTTCTCCTTTCAAAAGATGAATTTGTGTTGGGTGTTGTTAATGCACTCATCAAGGGGGAGATTGAGGACCAATGGTGGTCAACCCTGGATGATAAGTGATTGACAACGTTGTGTGAATTTGAATATCTCTTGGCTCGTGATGCGCAGACACATGATGCGACGTGACGGTCGTCGGATGCGGTGAAGGTCAAGCGAAAGGTTCATACCGATGGACCAAGGGCGGTGAAGGATGAACGCGAGTAGGCTTGAACTAAGGGATCGGAGGAGCCTGGACGGAGTCATGGACGATCCACGTGATGCACTGAAGAGCAAGAGTACGTGGACGGATGAAGACGATGTCGGTCGAGTCAAGCGGGACGGAGGCGTCAGAGGCCTGGTGGAGACTGGACACGCGTCGACGTCAAGGTGGTCGCGTGGCGACCAAGGGAAGATGGACGGTTTGGGTGGTTTGGACCTCAAAACCACCGCGCAGGTAGGTTTTCCGGTTTGGGCCCGAAAACCGGGGGTGTATCCGGTGCGGCCGGATCGGTGGAGTGGAGGACACGGGGCGCAGTCGTCAAGCTTGCGTCGAGGCGAAGCAAAGTCGTGAAGGCGGCGAGTCCGTCCGATGGCTCTACCAAAAGTTGGACCATTTTTCCCCTGCGTAGGCGTGTATCGTAGTTATTAGGGCAGGGGTATTTTCGTCTTTCGCGAGGATCATTAATGGGCATGGCTAATTGCTCATTAAGGCTAGAAACCCTAGTTCATTTTACTTTCGCGTGCATCTTTTCTCTCCCGAGCTGTTTTCCTTTTCTCCATTTTCGGATGATTTTCGTGGGATTTTTCGTTCTCGATGATTACTAGATCTTTTCGCAATCTTCTTGTTGGATCTGTTAGGTCCTGTACTCACGGATCTATGACTGAAATCTTGTTCGAAATCATTGTGTTTTGAGAGAGGAATTTGCGTTTCAAAATCTCGGTTTTGTTCTTGCCTTCCCCTCTTTCTTCTTCTGTTTGTGTGCAGGGGATTTCCGTGGGACGGCAGCGCGCGAGGCGTGCTGTGCTTGTGCACACAGCGCAAGGCACAGGGCGGGGCACGCGGCCCCGACCAGCTGCCGGCGGCGGTGGCTTGCAGCACGCGCGGCGCGAGGCGGCGCCTGCGGCAGGCGCTCTCGCGGCCAGCTACGCACGCGCAGCGCTCGTGCTGCCAACAGGCCAGGCGGGCCGGTGCAAGGGGCGAGCGGCCCAGCTCGTAGCCCAACTCGCAGGCAACTGCTGGAGCAGGCCAGCGCGTGCAGCCCAGGTGGGGTGGTGCTTGCAGGCCTGCCCTAGCGGCTGCAGCAGCACACGTAGGAGGCAAGCAAGCAAGGCCAACAGGCCGGCGGGGTGAGCAAGCAGGCCAGTAGTGAGAGGCAGCTCAGTGAGCATTTTTAGTTTACTCCTTTTATTTTCCTCTCATATGTATTTAATTTCTGTTTTAGGTTGTGTTAATTAGTTTTGTGTCACTAGTCTTGATAGCTTTTGCATGCTTAGCTAGCTTTTGTTAATTAGCTTTGATTCTTGCTAATCTCTGTTAGTTCTTTGTGTGCTTAGTTGACTTGTGTTAATTAGCTATATTTTTTTAAGTCCTTGCATGCTTTGTTAATTATTTTCTTTGGAAAGGTCTGTGATCGTCTGTGTAGCTAAGCTTTGCTTCCGTTTGATTTTGAGCTTTGTTAATCTTGTTGAATCGTCACTTGCTTGGTTAAGTGAAGCTTAGGTGATAGCTGTCGCTTGCTATTCATTCGCTTCCGTTTTGGGATGAGCTCTTCTGAACCATTCCTAGGGTGAGCTTGTCACCGGTTGACTTGCGTCATCTTGACGGTGTGGTGTTGGGGTGAAAATCGGGACATAGACCTTATTTTCTCAGAGAATTTTTAAAAGCAACCATTCAAACTCCCCGGTCGCCATTTCGGTCCTTCAATAGTCGACCATGACATGTCACTGTCGTTCCTGCCGTCTGAACTGTGGTTCCAATTGATAAGCACCGTCTTGCAGGCCGCTGAACTGCTATTTGTTAATGAAAGAGTGTCAAGTTGACGTGCGTTTAGTAATGTCTTTCTGTCGTAAGCATCAACTAATCCTGACTGGAGATAGTGCACACTACGTGCCGGCGTGAACTTTGAACGTGTTCCCTGTTCCACTTGGCCGGAAAGATGTCAACTTCACCATGGAAGGCAATGGCATCCAGTCCAGGTGCCCTGGAAAACGACGAGTACAGAATACAGATAAATTCAGGCTTCAATTAAAAAAAATCTGCAGGCACCAGTGAACTCGGCATCACTCGTGACGCAGAGCAAGCACTGCCACAACTGACCAGGCTCACTCCTGCTCACCTTCTCCCTCTGCCTCGTCTGGCCACGGCTGTCGTCAGTGAGTCCAGATCGGGAGCCAGGATGGCGTCGGAGAAGAGCAAGATCCTGGTGGTCGGCGCCACGGGGTACCTGGGCAGGCACGTCGTGGTGGCGAGCGCGCGGCTGGGCCACCCGACCTTCGCGCTCGTCAGGGACATGGCGCCGTCCGACGCGGCCAAGGCGGCCCTGCTCAAGAGCTTCCAGGACGCCGGCGTGACGCTCGTCAAGGGCGACCTCTACGACCAGGCCAGCCTGGTGGGCGCGGTCAGGCTCGCGGACGTGGTCATCTCCACGGTCGGGACGCAGCAGATCGCCGACCAGACCAGGCTCATCGACGCCATCAAGGAGGCCGGCAACGTCAAGGTACATCGATCTGCCGTTCGGCGCGGCGTCTCGATCGGAAAATTCGCTAGCTGTTCTTGCGTGCATATTCAGGGATCGAAATTTCACAAATTTCAGACATTAATTTCGGTACTGAATGGAAGATACGAAGTTTTTTCCCCATATTTCAGCTGCCAAATTTCAGCTGAAATGTCTCCAAATTCAGTATTTTCGTTGGCGATGAAGAAGAATCAACCACTATCTAGGCATCAAGAACAAAGTTTGTTGTTCGTCTGATCGATGGGTGCTTCATACACTGCTACGCATACATGCAGAGGTTCATCCCGTCGGAGTTCGGCCTGGACGCCGACCGCTCCGACGTCGTGGAGCCGGCCAGGTCCACGTTCATCACCACCAAGGCGGCGATCCGCCGCGCGGCCGAGCGCGCCGGCGTCCCCTACACGCTCGTGTGGACGGGCTACTTCTTCGGCTACGGGCTGCCCGGCATCGGGCAGGTCCTGGCCCGGTCGCCCCCCGCCGACAAGGCCGTCGTCCTCGGCGGCGGCGACACCAGGGCGTCCTTCGCGGACGAGGGCGACATCGGGACGTACACGGTGCTGGCCGCCGGCGACCCGCGCGCGGCTAACACGACGCTGTACGTGAGGCCGCCGGCCAACACGCTGTCGCACAACGAGCTCCTGGCGCTGTGGGAGGGGAAGACCGGCGGGGCGTTCGAGCGGGTGTACATCCCGGAGGACGCCGTGCTCAAGCAGATCCAAGGTCAGACACCTTGCTGGCTGGCACGACTGCATATATATAACGTTAGATGATGTTTGGTGACAAATATTTAAGGGATATTTAATTACAACCCTCTCACCTGGTTCATCTTTTGAAACTTTTGACCGTTTGTATAGTTTTGAAAAATATTTAGTTTAAAATAACAAAAGACTTGTAGATTCTTCTTGTCTCGAAAAATATTTTCACCTGTGTTCCAAATTTCTAACTAGAAAAGGCCATTCTGAGTGTTAAATACGAACTGATATCTGATATACGAGTGGGGCTTACCAATTCTGCAGAAGCTCCGACCCCGCTGGACAGCATCCTACTGTCGATCGGGCACGCGGTGCACGTCAAGGGGGAGCACGAGTTCGAGATCGACCCGTCGTCAGGGGTGGACGCCACCGAACTCTACCCGGACGTGAGGTACACCACCGTCGACGAGTACCTGAACAGCTTGCTCTGAATTTTACGATGTCGAGTCCGTGGTGGTCCGATGATCATGCGTCAGGTAGTCACCGGTGACGCGGCGGCCACCGCGCAGTGCTGCTCCCCGACGTTGCGCCGACACGTGCAGTCAGCGACCCTGAAACCCTGTAATCTATTAATCCTAACAGATATTAATCTTGTTTCTGATGATCTCTTACTTTTGAGAGAGCGATCACAATCCGGTTAAGGTGGGGTGCTGGAATTTCGGGCCGTCTCATCGTCACCGGACTGCACTAGCAGGAGCTGACGCCTGACGCGCCTACCCGCCCATCATGCGTTGCTTTTATTTCAGTGCAAGCAATGGCCATTTTATTTTTTTCGAAGAACCACTTCGAAGAGGGAGGGCAGGGAGTTCTTGCATTTCACTTAAGAAGAAAGAATTAATCCGATTTATGAGGAAAATTAGGCCCGAAAACCATACATCCGTGCGGTTTATTGGAGGAAAACCCGCGTAAAACCTGAGCACGACAACTTGGGCAACTAACCCTAAGCATCCACTAACACTGCGGCAACCCACAGATGACGGACCTTTCATGCGTCATTGTTGCCGAGTTGTCACAAAAGCGACAAACAGCTCCGATTTCCCACAGCGGATAACAGCCAGAGCCACAAAGATGCCTCCACCTACACGCAACAAACACCACCACAACCAGAAGTAAACACAACACGTCATCGTTGCCCAGCAACGCTGCAGCCCATAACGAGCAGCTCCGACTTCGTCCTGCAAGCTCCGACCTCGTCAAGAAACCCATGCTTACAGATGAGTGCCGAAACATCCCGCTTGAGCTGAGCACCACCAAGATGATGTGCAAACTCCAAGACGATGCCACCAGGGAGGATACGACGCCACGCGCCGCCGTCGCCCCGCCTAGATTACCCAAGCAGAGTTTTCTCCGGAGAAAATCTACAGGGTGAGGAGGAGGCACCTTCGACGAGCTTCCAACAAAGGTTGCGGCACCCGAGGATGTCGCCGTCGTGTCGGCTAAGGCTTTCGCCCAGCACCGCCTCACTCACCCCTGCAGAAAACATCACCCCAATGCAGCAGCCAGCACTGCAAGCTCCGCCATGAGCGGTCACCGCTACCACTCCTGCAAAGGACCTCATGCCACACACCGAGGATGCTTGCTGCCCGCTGTCGCCCGCCGCTACGTGAACCCTAAGCGTGGGTGCAACAGCCGGAGACAGGCACCCCGCAAAGGCACAAGGGGAAAGAACCCCAATCACGCCACACCGAGCTCGCCATCGTGCCCCCGCCAGGCCAGCGGAGCCAACGCCCTCACGCGCGAGGCCGTTGTCCGCCCGCACGCGCGTGGCCGTTGCCTGCCCGCAAAACGCAAGGCCACTGCCGCCGAGCCGAGCGGCCGTCCTCCGCCCAAGCTGCGCCCACCACCTTTCCCCGTACAACCACGACGACAATGGCGCAGATCCAGGCGGGGAGCCACAAATCCAAGACATCGGAGCTCCGGATCCGCCTGTTCCAGACCGGGAAGCCTCCAGCAAGCTGCCGCCGGTAGGTCCAGGTTGAGGAAGCCGATTGGAAAGAGGGAGGGCGGGATGCGAGCAGAGGAGAGGAGTGCCCCGCCACCACCATCCTTACCCCTGCATGGGCTTCCGCGCGGGGCGTTCTGGCGGCGGCGAGGGCGAGTAGAGGAGGAAGGAGGCGCGGTGACGGCGACGCGGTGGACGGGGTCGCTGCTCACCACGTACTATAATGGCCACTTTAGTTCAGTTCCTCTCCTCAAAATCAGATCAACCATTATTGGATAATTGAAGAAGCAGCTCTCCTGCCCATGAACAGTGGCACCATCCTTGCGGCCCTGTCCACATGTGACATGTCCAACGCTAACGAATTAAGCTGCGAATCCTACTACTTAGAGGTCCGTTGATAACCTCGCTGGAGCGTTAACAGAGTTCGTCGATGAACCCTAGCCCTGTCACAGAAAGTGAAGGGAAAGTGAAGGGGTCAGGAGAGGAAATCAGAAGAAAACTCAGGTGCGAAAAAAGAAGAAGAAACCCCAAAGGAGAATATTATATCAGTATTTCGAGAAAAATGAAAACAGTAATCATTGTCAACGCCGTTAGGTCATTAGGTGAGACACAGTAAGAAAGAAGAAGATCTAACGCTCTTGGCAGGAGAGCGTGGCCGCAGCTGTCTAGTTACCGGGCGGCCCAGTGATGATAACTCCAAAGCCGAAAATGACCCTCGAGCCGACCGGCCGATTAGTCCGTCAATCCCAATCACAAGGTGCCGGGGTTAGCATGGACGCCTCGACCGATTCGGGCCGTGATCACGGACAGGTTCATAGCGGCCGAGCACCAACCGCGTCCGGGTGCACTATCCGTACCACCACTAGGATCACAAGCGAGTGACGTGAGGTGAGGTGGTGATCAGATTTCAGGTCCCGCGAACTATTGCAGGAGGAGAACTATTATTATACTCACCCACCGGAAAGTGATGCTGCTACCACCAACAAACTGATGATTAAAACTTCGGATCAGAAAGGGATTGGTCGAGATTTTTTTTAAAAAATAATGGTCGCGAAATTTAATTTAGCTCGCCGGTTTTTGTCTTCTAGAAGTCCAAGAACTACCACGAGAACGTTCTCGAAACGAAGCAGTACCAGCCTACCACCCTAGTGTACGGTAGTAATCTCTTTTTTCTCTTCCTTTTTCTCTTTTCGAGTAAATAATAGGGAAGTAAAATATTTTTAAATTGTATCCTGAATACCTTTCACAGCTGCACGCAGAAATTAAAGTGCCGTACATATAACTGATATGGGTGCATGAAACATACATAAAATGGGATGTAGGTGTAGTGCATTGGTGCATGCGGAGGCTCTAATGTTACAAAAAGTTGGGAGACAGGTTGCTTTACTTACCTAACTCTGCTATCCACCAGTCACCATTTCTCTAACCTGGAAAAAAAAGAATTAAAGGGAAAGCATGAGTGGGAGAAGAAAGATATAGGCCAGATTAAACGCAAAACTTTTCCTCCATCAGAAAAGGAATGGAGGGTGACTTCACTGTCGACCACGGCCAAACAGCTCCTCCTGACATCGACGGAGAACCAGTTGCTCCTCCATCAGACGATTATATATAGACATATAGTGGTGTTCGATGGCAACCAGACGGCCACACGATTCATTCCCAGCTTCACACACCGAGTAAGAGAACACTTTGCTGACACGCCGATCAGCAGGCTAAGCACGCTTGATCTTGTCGGTGATCAGCAGTCAGGACATGGCGTCGGAGAAGAGCAAGATCCTGGTGGTCGGCGCCACGGGGTACCTCGGCCGGCACGTCGTGGCGGCGAGCGCGCGGCTGGGCCACCCGACCTTCGCGCTCGTCAGGGACGCGGCGCCGTCCGACCCGGCCAAGGCCGCGCTGCTCAAGAGCTTCCAGGACGCCGGCGTGACGCTCCTCAAGGGCGACCTCTACGAACAGGCCAGCCTGGTGAGCGCCGTCAGGGCCGCGGACGTGGTCATCTCCACGCTCGGGTCGTTGCAGATCGCCGACCAGACCAGGCTCATCGACGCCATCAAGGAGGCCGGCAACGTCAAGGTCCTTTTCTTATTTGTTCTTGCTCCGGCGGCATGCCCCATCCCCCAAGACAGCTAACCGAGATAAATAATGGATGTGCAGAGGTTCTTCCCGTCGGAGTTCGGGCTGGACGTGGACCGCACGGGCATCGTTGAGCCGGGCAAGACACTCTTGTCCGGCAAGGTGGCCGTCCGGCGCGCCGTCGAGGCCGCCGGCATCCCCTACACGTACGTGGTGGCCGGCTTCTTCGCGGGCTACACGCTGCCCAGCATCGGGTAGGCCCTCGCCCAGGGGCCTCCCGCCGACAAGGCCGTCGTCCTCGGCGACGGCAACGCCAAGGCCGTGTACGTGGAGGAGGGCGACATCGGGACGTACACGGTGCTCGCCGCCGATGACCCGCGCGCTGAGAACAAGACGCTGTACGTGCGGCCGCCGGCCAACACGCTGTCGCACAACGAGCTGCTGGCGCTGTGGGAGAAGAAGTCCGGCAGGGCGTTCGAGCGGGAGTACATCCCGGAGGAGGCCGTCCTCAAGCAGATCCAAGGTCAGTGGTGCTGGTGCCTCGGCTCGATCGGTCGCCGTCGTGGCGGTGGGTAGCACGCGTGGTGAACGATTCTGATTTCTGGGTGTAGAGTCGCCGGTGCCGCTGAACATCATCCTGGCGATCGGGCACGCGGCGCACGTGAGGGGGGAGCAGACCGGCTTCGAGGTCGACCCGGCGAAGGGGGCGGAGGCCGCCGAGCTGTACCCGGACGTCAAGTACACCACCGTCGACGAGTACCTCGACAGGTTCCTCTGAGGAAGACGGCGCGCGTGATAAGATCGATCGAGCGTGCCTACACGCACCGGCCAGGTCCTGATGTCGATTTCCGCGGCAATAAGATCCGTTCCCTTTCGTGGATCCTGATCCAGTTTTTGTTGCGTCGGTATGTACCGTATGTGCTGCTACTCTTGTAATGAACGGCCCATTTCTTAAGCAAACCCCGGGCCGGTTGATCGGTGAGGGCCGGTCTGCCTCGCCGTGGCATGTGTGGCGTCAGGCCGGCGCCTTTGGTCTGCAGCAGGCGGATCCCAGTCGCGAGCGTGACTAATCAACGTCCCCGCCCTGTAACGCCGTGTGCCGTCGCGAGCCAGGCCGCAGCAGGCCCCTCGCCCGTGCAGCCGTGAACCAGGGTGTCGTACGCCGCCCGAGGAGGACGTCGGCGCCTACACGGTCCGGGCCGCCGCCGACCCCCGCGCAGCGGGCCGGATGCTGTACGTCGCTGAGGACGCCGTCCTCAAGATGACGGCACCACACGCCTGGTTCTTCTTCCTGAGAAGACGGCATCTGCGTTGCATTTACTGTGAAATGTGAACGGGGTCGACGACTCTGCAGGGGCTCCTCTGGCGCTGGGCATCGCGCACGCGGCGTACATCTTGGGGGAGACCGACTTCAAGATCGAGCCGTCGACGGGGCGGCCGCCGGCGAGATGTACCCGGACGTCGTGTGCACCACAGTAAAGCGAGTACCTGTCTACCTGAACAGGTTGCTGCCGACAGGTTCCTCTGAACGTAATCTGCAGGGGCACAAGTGCGCGCTGACATCGCTGGCGGCGCTTTGCGGCACATTTTTATTTTTTTATGCATTTTTTATGCATCTATGTGTGGATGCTATCTGGTCGGTCCAGATGATGTTACCGCCTCGCTCGGCTACTCGTGCTGGCGAGCTTGCTGTTGTAGTGTTGTATCACGAGTATTCCTTTTGAGCTTCAGTTTGTGTTTGATCTCAAATAAGTAATAATGGATGGATCGACCTTGGTTTCAAACAGAGAAGGAAAGAAAACATATGATGATTTTGAAATCTAAAATCATCCTTTTCAAACGAACATAACTACCCACGTTAGCAACGACGGGTGTCAAACCCAGGCAGGAAATCGTGAGGTACCTTTTTCATTTTGAATATTTAAATGCCACTAAGGACTGTAAATTTTCTGAAAAATATGCAAAGTTCATACAAGACATAGTAAAGTCAATTGAATTTTAGTTTGGCGTTCAAATTTTGGCATTCTGCTCCGGTTTGGTACAAAGACAAGCTACTGGCACGCCTCCCAGTGGGGCAGAGTTTCGCGTACCACTTATTGCTGAGATCCTGAGATACGGGGTAACTAAACGAAATAATTTATCAGAGTGAAACACGCTATACACGCAAACAAGGAAGCATTCTAAGCGCAATATCGAATTAAACCGTGAACCCAAGTCAGAAACAGGAGCGAATATCCGTCTACCTCTAGATGTGAATGAAGTATTACACTTGGTATTTAGCACATCAAATATCATCATCCACCGTATCTCTTTCCCCTGCCATGCTTCCTACTGGGTAGGTCTGGGATCAGTCTCTTGGGGATCCATTGCTTGAGCCGCTCTTCTTCCCACCATATTTCTGGCATCAATCAGGGCAAATCATGAGGAATGAAAAATTGGCAATTAACCCAAAAATGTTGTGCGGCTACTACACAAGCATTTCTTGAACACCACACAATAAAGGTAAATTGATCCAGGGACCATAACTGATGGTGTTTAATGAACACAAACTAGACTTTCAGCACATAACCATTCAGCAAATGAATAAAACTCAACAATTTTTAAAAGTAGGTACTGACCTGCTTCCCAATACTGAAGGGCACATATTTGTACTTGATCATATGCACAATCTGGCGCTTCATCGTAAGGACGAAGAGAACAACCCAGTAGCAAAGGAGTATGGGCCAGAAGACAGGAACATCAAACACAGAGAAGAAAGTCATCACAAAAGCTACAACAAAAGCTTTTGTGATTGCATACCTGAAAGACAGGGAAATAGTTGTTATGGGGGGGGTATATTGGATTGGCATTGTACGAAAGGTCTTCAGTATTAAGATTCGAAACAAAAGAACTACTTTACAAAATACTAGAAAGTTGATGAACAACTACACATGCATACAATACGTGCATGCTGCCCTGCATCTCAAATCACGTTACATAGGAGACACTCAGACACCACACCCCAGGAGGAGTAAACTATAAGCACGGAATACACATAAAGCAGTCAAAGCACTTCATATGCTGCATTTTTATGCATGCTATCACTCACAATAAAACAGTTTACCCAACACACTAAAAATATACTCCAACTCTGTATTTAAGAGTACTTGACACTAGTTATGGTCAAATATTGACGAAAAATTGAACCACTCACAGAGAACTCCTCAAAAGCATTACTATAAATTTCAAAAACTGTGATCAATTCAAAAGGAAACCATAAGAGTCCGTCTATTTGACGTCTTACAGAAGTGAGAACACTGCAAACTTGTGCTAAAGAGAACACTACCACAAGAGCTCACAGAAACTATAAATGATCCATCACACACAATAATATTGAGGAGAAAGCACATGGCAATGCATAGACAAACACAGTCACCAATCTACAAAGGCTCAGGGGTACTTGAGCAATAGCAACTAGGCAACGAGAGAGATTTAAGGTTCTTGAATGTGCAATGATGGACTCCAAAAAACTATTGTATGGCTACCATTTGGAGAAAAAAAGAAGGATTATGCACTAGAAAGATCAGAGATCACTAGTGATTATGACCCAAACAATTAATAAAGTGAAAAGAAAGAGAACTCCTCGGCAAGAGTCACAGAAAATTTCAGAAATTAAGATTAATCCAGATAGACACCATTTAGAACAGATATATTGTAACTAAAATGGAAGGAGCTTCAGAATAATTCTAGTTCCAATGAAAAAGCCCCCCTTTTACCAAGCACATGGGCATTGCATACAACAATATTGTCACCTACCTGAAGGTCCGCTTCAACAGGGAGGACCAGTAGCAATAAGTAACATCTCTCTGCGGTTCGGTGGTGTGACAACATCAGAGGAGTTTGTTTTTATCATTGTCATCCACTGAATTCCAAAGGAGATACGTGGAATTGAAGGGATACAGCATGCGTTGAGTAGTTTAGGAGGTAACTGACAGGCAGTGATGCTTGGTTGTTGGGTTACTGGAGGGTGTGCAAATCAGTATGCAGCACAAATAGTCAAATAAGCTCTGATTGACAATGACTTTGTAACTAAATGCATGGCAACCTGACTTGGAATTAGACAACCTTAATCAGGTGGCACGCGAACTTCCTAACAGAGAAAATCTGCAGCCCTTTTCCTCTGACTAAAACAATCATTCATAGATCATGCACTCCTGGATTTGTGCTCTACAAGCTAAAAGTTTTCACCTGCCAGTTTCTCATCGGTCACAACAAAATGAACTGTACGACTGTCTTCCATTGATTGATTCAGTGGGAGAACCTGGAGGGCTTTGGCGTCCCACAGTCGGTTGACAGAAATGCCTATTTACTGAGGGGGCGGATCGCTACTCAGTAGTAGCTGAGGAATAGTAATTTCGAGCGGTAAAGGAAACTAATCAGTTTTAGAAATGCCGATTAACACGGCTCCATCTAGTCTAGATAGTGATAAGCTGTCTAGTAGTTATCTAACCGGCCCGATCGCGCCACTCTAGAAGGCAAATACATACAGGTAGCGTAGCGAATTGCCGAATCAGATGCAGTAATAAGAACTAAGAACGCGGATCTGGCGTGGTGCGGAGACAGATCTGGGGGAGGGGAGACGGGATCTGACCAGAACTTGAACTCGGGGAGGCGCCTGATGAAGGGCTTGAACTCGTCGGAGCCCCGGGTGGGCAGCGCGGGGCCCTCGGCGGCGGCGGAGGGGTCGAGCTCCGGGTCGACCATGGGGGAGAGGAACCCGATGAGGAGGTTGAGGAGGTAGATCCCGAGCCCGTAGGAGACGATGTAGAAGCCCTGCACCATGTAGACCCGCAGCGCGTAGATGGCGGCGGCGGCGAGCGTCCCGAGCCACCGCCCCGTGGCGTGCGGCGTCGAGCGGTCCAGGTAGTATTGGAACGCCCGCGACGCGTCGCTCCGCCACTTGGCCGCCGCGGCCGCGGCGCCGCCGGTGCCGGCGCCGGCGCCGGAGGAGTCGCCGGCGTCCATCGGATCGGATCGGGCGGGTGGGGCCGGGTCGGGCGGAACCCTAGCCTGGGTCAGAGGCGAGGGGAGGGGAGGGGAGGAGGTTGGGGGCGAGACGAGGAGGGGACGAGGAGGAGACTTGGCTCGGCTCGGCTCGGCTCTTCCGGTTGGGAGTCGGTGCCGTTTACTTGCTCTGCTTGGTGGGCGTTCCGTTCAAGCAGCAGCCAGCCACAGCCAGACCGAGCGAGCGGGGAGGCGGGGGATGAGAAAGCGATGGGCATATGCCTCCTCGTCAAATTCAGGATTCTCTCCGGCTCGATGATGGTCCCTTGTCTGCCCGCGGTCAGAGAATACAGCATCGGTGACAATGAAACCGTTTTACGTTACTAACAATCCACGTGTACTTTGATCATTACTGCTTCTTCAAATATTTAGTTAAAACCCATATTAAGGGTCTTCTTAAAACGAAACACAAACATTCAAGACATTCTACAGGAAATCCAATATCATTCATTTGGTGTGGTGTGTGTGTGGTGGGGGGGATCCTAATTCCAAATGATGAGTGTAATAGCAATGCAACACACGATGGCAATGAATAAATATCCCCGTGAATGCTGGTTGTCTTTGATGAATGCAGATGATATCCGATAAGCATAGGTAAACTTTGATGAATTTGGTTGGATTTTCATGAATTATATGAACCGTGATGAACTTTGATTTATATAGTTGATTTTTGATGAATATTAGTGAATTGTGATGAAATTTGATGAATATTGTTCCATTGCCAAATCGTCGCTACTCCCTCACATCACCTCCATCATAGCTCCCCCTGCTTCTAGATTGATTTCCTTTCTTTGACAGTAGGAAGCTACTGATGGTGACATTTATTGTCAAGGTTTGAACGAGTACTTAGAAGCGGCATCAAACTTGTCATCCCAAAGGGTCCAGACACGCATGGTTGAGGGGCGGCATCAAGCTGGTCTTGGGATCCAAAGAGGCATCGTTGACCGATGGTGGCCGGGCCACTAACTGTACGCTCCTCGTGCAAGTCCACTAACTTTTGGATTCTAGAGGTAACAATCATAGAATTCTTGATGATAGCTGCTCCATATACAATTATATTTATGTCCAGGCATCTTAGAGTTTGTAAAAGTTAAGCATGGTTCCTAATATCCTAGAAAAGCCAATTGTGTGGGGGCGTGGCACATGTGCTAGCTAAAGAGGTGGGTAATTAACCAAGCGTCTGTGCGTTGATGAACATCTAAGTTTAATTTCTTCAAAAAAAAAACATCTAAGTTTCATATACAATGGTGGAATGATGTAACCATTGTATCATATTATCAATAAAACTTGCCATGATGATTTTTGAAAAGGAATGTTTTCCACAGGTACTGCAATAGCTACTGCAATCAAGGTGCTTGAAAGCTTGATTTTCGCTGACCGTGTTCGAACGCCGCTGGTGAATTTTCAGACGCCAAGGAGGGGCTGCCAGAGCGCTCTCCGTTGTGCCGTTTGACTGCGGCTTGGCCAGGAAGCTCATAGAAGGGGCCCAAAACAGAGTAGCTCCATGTTACAGGAGAGGCCCAAAGTAGATTAGCTCCATGTTACAGTAGAGGCCCAAAATAGATTCGCTCCACTACTGCCCAGTTGTTCTTTTAGGCCGGGTGGTGCCCATGTTACGCGGCAGCTAGGCCATGAAGTTCTGGACCGTGGGCTGCTCGTGCCGGCCTTAGTGAAATCAAGAGGGCCCAGATCAGAATCGGCGGGTCCTTGTCTGCGGCCCGGTACTTCTCCTCTCGTGGACTGGTGTTAGTATTGAAACTCTTACTCTCATCGAGAGGGTGATACAAAAAATACAAAAAATTTGAGTAATTTTCTGATTTACTTCTCAGACAATGCTATGACAACCCAAGAGGTTGGGGTTACATATTTATATCTGGCTGGACAGCCAAACTTATGCAAACTGGTTTAAAATGCTTATATGCTATCCTAACAGCTAAAGCTAACATATTATCCTCTGATCTAAAATGCTGTCTTCTAATATGCTGTCCTCTAGATGTTGTCCTCTAGATGCTGTCCTAGGGGCAGCAAGACCACAGCACATGAACTGTCCTCTAGATGCTACAAAGACGGAGATCCACAAAAACTATAGTACAAGGATTTATTTCCAGCATTCTCCCCCTAAGTCTTGTGCGTCATCTTGTGGGAAAGCTAGACCATTCCGGTGCGCAGCTTGCGGCCGCACTCCGCCTTCGCAGCAGCCTGCGCGCACCTAATGGCGTCCGCAGCCTCTCCCTCGCTGCCGAGGACCATCACCCACATGTAGCGGGAAAGGTCGTCGACGAGCAGCAAGAAGTAACGTCGTCCTCCCAGTGTGGCCGGTGTCACTGGGCCACACAAATCCCCGTGCACGAACTCGAGCCGCACCTTGGCTCGGAAGCTCGTCTGCTGAGGAAAGGGGAGCCGCGTCTGCTTCGTCAACACACAGACGTCGCAGAACTGCTCCACGTGGTTGAGGCATGGCAGGCCTCGCACCATCTTCTCGGCACTGAGCCGCTTCAGAGCCTCGAAGTGAAGGTGCCCGAAGCGCTCGTGCCACTGCCATGCCTCGTCGTCCCGACGAGCAGCGAGGCAGAGGGGTTGTGCCACATGCACATTAAGGACGTAGAGTCGATTTGCGTCTCTGGTTACCTTGGCAAGAAGGCGACAATGGCGATCCCAAATCCTCAGGACTCCATCCTTGATCTCGACGCGCGAACCGTTCTCATCCAGCTGTCCCAAGCTGATGATAGAGTTCCTCAACGCAGGGATGTAGTAGATTCCGGTGAGCAGCCTGTGCTCACCAGACTCGACGGTGAAGATGACGGAGCAAACGCCCTTAATCACCACGCCGAAGGCGTCCCCAAACTTGACCGAGCCTCAGACACAAGAGTCAAGCTCGGTGAAGAAATCTCGCCGACCGGTCATGTGATGGGTGGCGCCGGTGTCGAGGCACCACCCGTCAATCTTGTCGTTGTTGGAGGCGTCGTCGAGAAAGGCGTGTGCCCTCGGCTCATCAAGGTGGAGGAGAGCCGTTGCAGCTGATGCCGCTGGAGGTAGCTCGATGCTTGCGTGTGCTAGGAGCAGAGCCGGCTCCTTCTCCTCCACCTGTGGAATGTGGGCCCGGCCACGTCGTGGCTGTCAACAATCCTTGGCCCAATGGCCAGCCCTGCCGCAGTTGTGGCAGGTGTCGTCTCGTGCCGGCTTATGCACGCCGGCGGCGCCGCCCTGAGCACCTCCGCGGGTGCCACCCTCGGCACGTCCTCGCACCTCGGCCTGGGCGCCTCCGTGCGCCTTGCGCGGCTTGCCGCGCTTGCGGCCGCCTGTCGGGGAGGAGGGCTCCCCCTTCCTCCCGTCACTCTGCCAAGCCTCCCACTATTCCTGATTGAGATGGAGCTTCCCGTCAACGGTGATAGGCTCCGAGAGAGGCTGTGGCTCATCGCTGTCGATGACCTTGAGGCGACCTATCGCCTCCTCGATCGACATCGTGGAGAGGTCCAGCGGAGACTCGATCGAGCGAGCGATCTGCTTGTACTTCTCGGGGACGCAGCAGAAAAGCTTCTCAACAGCTGTCTCCTCATTGTAGTTGTCGTCGCCGTACTACACCATCTTCTGCAGTAGAGTGTTGAGACAGAGAGCAAAATCATCAACGTGCTCACCTGGCTTGAAGGCCAGATTCTCCCACTTTTTACGAAGTGCCTGCAGTGTGGACTTGCGGACGCGGTCGCTGCCATTGCGTGCCGCAGCGATGGCATCCCAGGTCTCCTTGGCAGTCCGCTTCTTGGAATGCGAGAACTGCATCTCGGGCGGGACTGCAGCAATAAGGGCATCCAGCGCCTGTCGATCCTCGTCGTAGTCGACGTCGCCGTACCGAACTGCCTCCCACATATGCCGCATCTGGAGACTTACCCTCATCACCCACCGCCCAGGCCAATGTCCCTGACAACAGCCTGGATCCTGTGGTGACCATGGCGCCGGTCCGGAGAGGGAGAGCCGCGCTATCTGTAAGGGCCACGATCTCCGTCGACCCGGTCGCCGCCGCTGGGAGCGCGGCCGCCGCGCGCGTCCCCGCCAGGATCGCCTCTGGCGCGTCCACGCCCGTCTGGGCTGCCGCCACCGCGCCCGTGGGGGTGCGCGGCTGCCCACTGCGCCGCCCGCTCTTCCGCTGCTTCTCTCACCAGCTTGTGTTCCACGTCGGTGCTGCCGTCGGCAGAGGCAGAGCCGTTGATGCTACTGCCGCGTAGAGCCTTGAGCTCCATTGCCGCTGCACGCGCTGCATCTGTCGCCACCGCTGCTTCCACTTCCGCACTTGCTGCTGCCAGTTCCGCCGCGGCCAGCCTTGACGCCCTCGCCGCCGTCGCAGCGGCCTCTGCCGCCGCTCGCTCGCGTTCCTCTGTCGCGGCGAGCTCGGCCTTCTGCCGGTGCCGCGCGCTCGAGGCGACCGAGCGCTGATACTGTCATTCGGACATGACACACTAGTTGGGGGCTGCTGCGTAGGGAGGAGGCTGCCTCAGACGAGCTGCTGCCCGTCTGCGTAGGGGAAGATGGGTGAGCAGGGACAATCGGTGCTCCTGCTCCCGGCTGAGGACTAAGGGAGGTGTGGTAAGGAGATGAACAGGAGATGTTTAAGCTACAAGATAGAATGGCTCTGATACCAGTTGTTATTATTGAAACTCTTACTCTTATCGCGAGGATGACACTAGGAGTTGGGGCAATTCTTTGGTTTACTTCTCACAAATATCATGCCAATCCGAGGGGTTCGGGTTACATATTTATAGCTGGCTGGGCAGCCAAGCTTATGCAAACTGATCTATGATTTTTCTATATACTGTCCTAATAGCTAAAGCTAAGATGTTGTTCTCTGATCTAAGATGCTGTCTTCTAATATACTGTTCTCTAGATGTTGTCCTCTGTATATTTTACTAGAGGCAGCAAGATAAGAGCAAATGAGCTATTTTATGAATGCTACAAAGACGTACAGGAACTTATTGCGAGCATTTTGGGCGTCTGCTCGTAGGGCCGTGCGCCGGTACTGGCCCATCGATTGATTCATTCTGACGGCTGCGAGTGGGCCACCCAGCCGCTCTCTTCCACTTGCGTGCCGGCACGACACCACCCGCCACATGCAGCGCACGCAGAGGAGTTGTCTAGCCTAGCTACGGGAGTAGGCGGGCAGGCGCATCAAATTCCGGCCTCGTTGGCTCGGCCCCTCTGTTGCCTAGCTAGCCTAGCCTAGCTCTCAGCTCTCAGGTAGTAGCAGCTCGTGCTCGGCCGTCGAGGAAAAAATGACGGACCCGCAGCTGCAGCAGGAAATTCTTCTTGTTTTTTTTAACGAAGAAGAGAAGGCACAATCATGCGCGCGTGGGGGCACGCAGTATTGCTCTCGCTCTCGGATCGCCGGCTCGGCGGCGCTTTCGGCCGGTGGAGCCCCGCCGGAACAAAAACGAACAAAGAAAAAAAAATCGCCGGCCCTGCCTGCCTGCTGGGCGTGCAATTTTTTTTTCTCCCGTCGCCTTCTCTCACCGGCCGCACGCGCCTACTCCCCCCCCCCCCCCCCCCGTTTGCTTCCGCCGATGGCCATTCGACGTGGCTACCTAGGAGCTAGTACCCCTCGTCGTATCCGGCCAGCCGCGGCGAGGTTGCCCCTTTTCAGTTTTCCCCATGTGCACCACCACCAGGCACTCAGGCATAGCTATCAGTACCTAGCCGCTTGGCCACGTCGGACCGCCATTTTTCAAATGCCTGCGCAAACAGACTCTAGAGGAAAGGGCGAAAGGGGCAAAGGGCTACTACTATGGAGTACGCATCACCATCAGTCCATCACTCCTTCCCGTCTCTCTTTTATTTTTCGCTTTCTCTATTGGGGTCAGATTTTACGAATAAATCTTTTTTTTTTGGAAATAGATGATCTCACGAACGAATCATTCCCAGCTGCACACCACACCGACGTAACAGTGCCGCTACGCCACGCTGCTCTGCTCACTCGAGTCCCGTGAATGGAGGAGCAGACGACGACTAGACGAGTAGCAGTTGTGTCGTCTAGCGTAGCTGCCTAGGAGCAGGTTACTCTACTCAAGTGGCGTACCTGTCATGGAAGTGGGCCGGGCCGGGCGCGCAGAGTATCCATCTGGGTGGTCACTCGTCACTGTCCGCTTGCAGCGGAGCCGGGGCCACGTGCTCGGACGGGGGCGAAGCTGTCGTCCCGCCATTGGCCCGCCTGGATCCCACCGATTCCCAATCGGATCCTCGCCGCCGTGTCGGCTCGCGAGCTTCTCACTTTTTCAGGCCGGTGGCCGGCCCTTTGCAACATGATTTAACCCTTTTTGGGCATGCCGCGCGCATAGCGCTGTGCAAATGACGGCCGTTTAGGTGGCTTCCATCCGCCGCCGCCAGCCTACGCGGGCCACCATCCGGCGCCCCATCCAGTCGCCTGGCCGTGGCCCTGGACGTCGTGGCCGCCACAGGCTTGCTGGGGCGGTTCGTCGCAGCAGTACCCCCCGTCCTCTTCCGCCAGGTAGCGGTGGCCACGGCGAGGGCGACGTGTATGGACGAGTACGCGGTCGCGTCGGCCGTGGCCGTGGACGCCGCGGCCGTGTTCCTGCCAGCGGCGCTGCACCCCCGTCGCCAAGTTCCGGTCCCGACCGCTCGCGCTCCCAAACTCGCAAAGCGGTCACCATTTTGACCTCCTCCAACGCTGGCAATGGTGACGACGGGGACAACGAGGACGACGACGATGACTTGGACTACGAGTCCGACAATGATTCCTCGGTAATTACCTTTGCATCCTCCACATGTTACTGCTGTTGTGTTTCAATTTTTGTACACTGAAGTACTATTCAATTTGTTTACAAAATGTGGAGACATGTGTATTCATATACTAAGTTTACCAACACAGTCTGACAGTAGCATAGAGTCCTTGTTCAATCTGAACATGGGACAGTTCCTTTCCTTTTCAATAGTGGTAGTGTTATCGTACGTTATCAACTTGTAGTTTGACAAATTGTTTTGCAAATCCTATTTAACGTTGGCGTTCAATTTGTGTCCCTTCATAGAGAGGAATCCCTAGGTCGGACGCAAATTGGAACGAATCAAATACGGCCCTTTTCAGCGACCTTTGGATAGCACAATGTATGATAGGGAACTGTCCAAAGGGTAAAATGAAGATTAAAGGGTACCGCGAAATAATTAGGGAGTTCAGGCACAAGACTGGGTTGAACCATGACGTGCGGCAGATGCAGAATGAGGTCAGGAAACTGAAAAAATATCACTATGCATTGATTGCATTGGCTAACCAATCGGGGGTTTCGGAACTTCCTGGTGGTGGGTACCCTGTCCCCAATCATGTGTGGGATAGATTGCACAAGGTAGTGACATGTTTGCAGTAAGTTGCATTTATGTTTCATACCTTTGTGCCAAATATCTTAGTACCATTGCTTACTTCATCATTTGGCTGCATGCACAGAGATGGCCAGAGGAGATTAACAAACTAAAGAGAGGTTTTCCCTCTTGGACTGGAAAACTGCACGACATGTTCAAGGAATGTACAACACGTACTTGGATAAAAAACCGCCTCGGGTAGGTGGAATTGAGTGGGTACAGAAGACATTAGGCAATGAAACGTCTCGCTACAACATGTTTAGGATGAATGCTCTTGTATTTGAGATGCTTCACGATGTATTGGTGCAATCTTATGGGTTGAAGTCAACAAGTAGAATGTCATCTAGAGAGGCTTTAGGAATGTTCCTGTGGATGATTGAGCCACCTGAACCTGTTAGGCAAGCTGAGGACAAATTTACCAGGTCAATGGAGACGATAAGCCGGAAATTTGAGCATGTGTTAGAGTGTGTTTGCAACTTAGATAAAGATATCATCCGACCAAGGGGCCATACTTTCAGTACAGTACATCCCAGGATAGCCCAGGATAGCAAACCACAAGTATGCTCCTTTCTTCAACAGTGCAATTGGAGCAGTCGATGGCACACACATCAAAGTGATTGTGCATGGCAAGAAGGTTGGACCATATTTCAATAGGACCAAGGAGAAGAGTCAGAATATGCTGGCAATATGTGACTTCGACAAGAGGTTCACGTTTGTCGCGGCTGGAATCCTGGATGGACACATGATTGGACTGTCCTACAAGAGGCGATGCATAGGTACAACGACAACTTTCCCCATCCTCCCCCAGGTACGTGGCCACGTTTTTGCTCGTGTTATCAATCTAGTAATTAACTGTTACATATGTATGTTTTGTGACGGATGAAAAACTTATGTAGGCAAGTTTTACCTGATGGACTCGGGTTACCCGAACCGCCCGAGACATATGGCACCGTACAAGGGAGTGAGGTACCATCAAGATGACTGGAAACAGGAGCCACGAGCACGAGGTAAAAAAGAAATTTTTAACCAAGCTCATTCCTCCATTAGGTCGGTCATAGAGCAATCATTCGGTGTGTTAAAGATGAAGTGGAGCAATCATTCGGTGTGTTAAAGATGAAGTGGCGCGTATTGTTGGGTCTCCCTCACTATTCTGAGCGCAAACAGACACAAATCATTTTGGCTTGTTGTGGGCTTCATAACTTCATTCTAGAAAATGCTAGTGATGATGTAGACTTCAATATGGATGAGGCAGATGTGATATTGCCAGTATCGGATGAAGATGACGAAGAAGCAGAGGAGCTTGGTGCCGCATCGGCAGTCGAAGAAGATGTCAACATGAATGCACTGCGTGATGAAATAGCAGCAGCGTGCCTCTTGGCATCACGTTTGTGAGCACAATTATGTTCAGTATGTTATGTGTGTGGCCATTTCTTTTAATACCGCAATAATGATTGTTGGGCATGTGTGGACATTTATTTTATTACCGCAATAAGGATGTGTGTGCATGACTCTGTGTTGTAATCAATAAGTTGTGCTGCTGCTCAGTTCTAACTGAAATATTATGATTTGTTGTGCATGTGTAATAAGTAATCAGACATCTTTTTGATAGGCCATTGTATGTTATGTATGTGTGCACTATTTATGGTCAAGGCACCTTGGGTGCATGAAGCAAAATTCTTTATGTATGGTCAAGGCACCTTGTGTACATGTGGCAAAATTCTTTAGTTTGTGCTAATGTCTAGCACAAACCAAACAAATTTATGTGCTAGCACTTCTAGCATGCTAGCAAATCAACCAATGCTAGGTGTGCTAGGCTTAAACCAAACAGGGCCTTACTTTCTTTTATTCTTCCTTGTGTAAGCTTTGGTTCGATCTCATATTTTGTATGCTGATAGATGACTGTGTTCCCTATCCACGCATCCATATTTTTGCCTGCACGTTCAAAAGCACAACTGTGATTAGTAATGCAATTAGCACCTGAAATATGGAACTACACCAGCCGCGTCCTAGGATTAGCACAGCCCGTGTAAACTAAATTGACCGAGCCAGTGAGGTCAAGCAGCATGGACCATCAGGCTAAAAAAAGAACGGATGGTTCACTTCATGTGACATGTTGTGTGTGAAACTCATGTGGGGACGTGGGGTTTGTGTTTCATCTCACCGATCAGTTCCAAAGACTAGCCGAGTGAAAGAAACATCTACGCGATCGTGATTGGTTTGTGTCCTTGTTGTCACGGCCTTCACCACCCCCCGGCCCGTGCCGTGTAGTTTCCCGGCACATGCGAATCGTGACACCCCCACTTGCGTACCTGACGGGAGCTGGGCACCGCCAGCTGACCGGACCGGAAAATTTTGTCCCCGACTGCCGCAACGGGAAGCTTCGTTGGAAATTCCCGTGGAGCTATAGGATCGTCGGATCCAGGGTGCAAATGAATCACTATTAGATGTACCTCCAACTCTCTTTAGTACAAATATTTGTGTTACTTTTCTAAAATAAAATCTTATTTTAGAAAAATAGCACAAATATTTATACTAAACAGGATTGTAAGTGCAGCTAAGGATGATCTGTTTGCAGCTCTAGTCGGATCCGCATGCTCGGAGTCGGCGCGCGCCTCGGCGGGAGCTGACGCGAGTCAAAAATCAAAATAATGGCCGGCCGGCCGGCACCTTTTGTTCCCTTGTGCTTTCTCTAAGCAACTTGCAGGGACCCAGAGCCAGAATTGCAGCGCAGCTGCGCCGTACCATCGGAGCTTTTGCCTTTCTTTTGTGCCCCCGTGATTGAAAAGAACGAAGCAGTGCAGGAAAGAAAGAAAAACAAAGCGCTAGAAAAGAAAAGGGGTCTCATCGTCAGACGACTGAATATCCGCCACCAGTCTAAAGAACGGCAGTCAGTGGGAGTACTCTATTGTTGCAACAAAATACTATTAGTAGTAGCGTGAATGGTATTCAAAATATCGGTCCTCTGTTTCAGCGAGCTAATTAGTGTGCCAAGATAATCTAATTCATGATGTGTCTTTCTCGAGATCCAAAATGTGCATTAGGAATGCAAGTCATACTTTGGATCATTGGATCGACTCAATAAATTAATAAAATAATCTAAAATAGGGAAAAAAATAAATTAGCGTAGCATGCCATTGTAACTAATCAACTAACTAAAAAATAGTTCGGTACTCACTTGCATCCTTACGTGTAGGAATCTCTGCTTCCACGTCAACCCCTAGGGTCGCCACAATTATTTTGTTCTTCTTTTCCCTGCTCCTCTAGCTGGGGGGTAAACACACATAATTTCACCCATTGGACTCATGGAGGTTCCCTTTCTCCATTGCTGTCTATCTATGGCAATTTAAGTGATGGTTTAAAACTTTGACAGCAATGTAATCTTACAAGCGTCATTTGTCCGCCATGGTGAGAAGGTGTCTCCATCCTCATAATCACGAATGGTATGCTAAACATATATGATTAGAGACGCCATGAATAAACATGTTGCGGCATATAATTTACATGCAGTTATGTTTTAAGACAGCTGAGAACCGAGTGTTCCTGATATGGTTAGTCAGATTCGCTGTACCTTTTGCTCAACCATATACCATAGGAAGTTTCTTTAATGAGCAACTAGGTTATTAGGATTGCGCGGGAAATAGGGAGGGGTTAGACTCTCCCATTGCCAAGCCTAGATGGTCGATAGTTCGGATGGCAAGAGTATTGCTGGCATAATGTGGCGAAGGATAACCACTGGAAAGGACCGCGACATCGGCAACGGATTGGATCCCACAGTAGAGAGCCGCTAGAGATGGGAGGACGAGGGCGAGGCTCCAACAGAGATTTCAAAGAAGAAGGAGGCTGCAAAGAAAGAAGAAGGCTAGATGGTTAGGTTGATAGGGGTTGGATCCGACGGTTTGATATTTGGATGTTTTTGACTCTAAAACACCGAGTACAATATAACAATACTATTATATTTTGATCACAATCTTCTTTCCAGATAAATATGCTTATACACACGACTAACACTCATATGCAGACGAGTTTTTTAAAATTAATGAAACCATCACATGCACCTCGCTACAATGGAGGAACCTAGATCATCAATAGAACACGAGAGCATTAGTCTTTTCCATATAAACACAAATGTCTCTAAGGAGTAGAAAATAGATTAATATAACTTACCTGGCGTGTGGTACGTTTGTACACGAGCCATCCATGTAATTAAAGAATAAGTCAAAATAATAAATCGCGATTAATGACGGAGATAAATAATAATCCACGTAATCCAGCATGATGCATCGAGATCCATGCAAGGGTAGTGATGAGGAGTGCCGAAGAAGATTGCCCCCCTTTCACCTCCTATAAAACGGCGGCGAAGAAGCCCTCCCCTCGGAGGCTTGCAATCCCATCTGCTCCCGACACGGGCCCCGCCCCCCACACCGCCGGCGCCGGCGACCGTTTCCACCACCTCCTCCTCCGCTCGAGGAGAGGGCCAGCGGAGGGAGACCGGCCAATTCACTAGGACCGTCCCATATGGGCGCGGAGGCAGAGCACCCGCAGCAGCAGCAGCCTCCGTCCTCCCTCCGGCCCGGCAGGGAGGCGGCGGCGGCGGCGGCGCCCGCGGTGCTGGGGCTACAGCTCTCCGCGCTGATCGACCACGTCGCGCGCGTCGACTGGTCCCTCCTCGACCGCGTTCCCGGCGACCGCGGCGGCTCGCAGCAGGTACTTCGCGCTGCTCCCTCTCCGCGCGCAGCACGGCCGTACGGTTACAATTCACTTCAACAGTTCCAGGCGCACTCATCCGTTCAATTCACAAATTGAAAATCGCTACGCCAATTAATTGTACCCTGCAATGGCCGGACTCTTGGAGCCAGTAACCACTTACTCCTACCAGTTATGCTATTAATTGCCAGATGTTCTTCTTCTTAATGTTGTTCGTCGTCGGAAATTCCTTTTCTGTTTCAAGGTCCTACATCCTCGGAATTCTCCCGCCGTCCCTCCCGTTTCTTTTCCTTTTGAGTTTCCGGGTGAATCATTTGCCATCACGTGGTTGTTTAGAGGTAGGTTGTTACATTACTGCCGAGTTCTAGCTTCAATTGCGTCCCCACCACGTTCCTTTTCCTTGCTGGCCGCCGGCCATGTGACGTTTGGATCTCTTGTTCTTCAGTATTCTAATTTAATCAATTTCTGAACTCTGTATTTTTTCCTGGAGAAAAACCGAAATGCTGCATCAGAAGCAACCTGTTCAATCTCATTTGGAATTTATTATATTATGCTGTACTCTTTATTCTTGAAATGGTTTGTGCAGCTAATTTTGTTTCATTTTTTTACTAGGCACATGCTTTCATGAATGAATGCCCTATTGACTTTTGTTATGTCTCCTCGGATTGTCAAGAAATTGCCTGTTCTTTTGTTCCACACGGTTCCACTCTTCCTGTACTTAGAATAGTTCAAAGCAAGTACTGGGCGTACAGACCAGTAGCGGAGGACGAATTAAATTTGAGGTACGGCGGGCAACAAATTTGAGCACATATTATCCATTAAAGTATAAAAAAATAAGGTAGATAGATAAATATGTAGTGTATTTATCAAAAAACAAGGTATGACAATGGCCATTCCTTGCCATGCTGGTCCTCCGCCGCTGGTACAGACCGATATTTTCCAAATCTGAAGTGGCCTGTACTTTACGTTGGTTAACTGCAGCTATATTGATTAGATTTGGTGTTGCTTTCACTGAAAAAGGGCTTGCCTGATGGTTTGGCATGCTCTGCACTGCACACTTCAGGAATGGTCAAGGATGGCCTAACGTTTCATGAACTGATTGGTCTGTCGACACCTAACTATTTAGTGAAAGAAACCATCACGCTTGTTACGGTTGTCAGACATTCTTGACTTTTCTATGCAAAGCTTAGCATCTTGTCAAATTTGATTAATTAATTTTGTCACTGTCATATTTGATCTCCATACAGGAGTTCCCCGTAATTTCCAAGGGAGAAAAGTAGTACTTGGAATGATCTTGAATCTTAAAATAAGTTCTACCTGACTCAAGACACTCAGCCAATTAGTAATTAGCACTTCTTCTGATGTGACTGCTGTCTTGTGTAAGGAAGTGTGTATGGTCCCTCTGTCCATAATGCATTTTCCGGATAGATGAAATCATAATTCCGTGGCAGTTATATTCCAACTTAGATTTTAAATACATTGTACCTGAATCTTTTGATTATATGCAATAAATAGGTTGCAGGCTTTCCCTCTATCCATCAACTCTCTCATTTAGGAACTGACAGTCAGAGATTCTTCAGTTGAACATGCTGAAGTATTATCAATTTCCTTGCCATGGTGCTAGCTTAATTCCAAGGAGACATTTGGCTTTAGCTTGTAAACAAAGCAAAAGCACATGCATACATGTGCAGGAACAATTCCATGCTATCATAAGATTTCTTTGATGCAACGTAAAAAAGAATCTGAGGAAATATATCTTATGCTAGTTGATAACCATCTACAGCCTTTTTCGCTATTGTATGGAGGTTGAAGAATCACACATCCAGTCTGTTTTGTTGTTGTTTTTTGTGGTCGCATTAGCATTATGAATTACTTTCTGAGCCTTTATTGGTTTGCGATACCAAGATAATGCAACTAACCTTGCATTACTTACAAGGGAAAGAAAAATTTCGTATCATTGGGTTGGGTTCTGAATTTCATCTGACAACTGTTTTATGTACAGGTGTCCATTGACGAGCTAAATCATATTCTTACTGAAGTGAATGCCCACATCCTTCCTTCCCGCAATGATCTCACTCCAATAACTACAATAGCCGGTGGAAGCGTTGCCAACACAATTCGTGGGCTCTCAGCTGGTTTTGGGATATCAACTGGAATAATTGGAGCTTGTGGAGATGACAGCCAGGGCATTTTGTTTGTCAACAATATGAGTTTTAGTGGTGTAGATCTCACAAGATTAAGGGCCAAAAAAGGGCACACTGCTCAGGTAGCCTAACATCTGAAGCCAGAATTTATCTTTTCCCCCCCTTATTTTACTGTATAGTGGATAAGGCTGAAAAGCATACCTATTATAGTGTGCGTGCTTGGTCGATGCAAGCGGCAATCGCACCATGCGGCCATGCCTATCTAGTGCAGTCAAGATGCAGGTATCCACTTGTTTGATGCAGTGTTAAATGCTGCATAGGTAACTTGTCTCTTAACAATCTTATGATTTGTGAGATCATTTGTCCATGTAACAGGCCAATGAGTTTAGAAAAGAGGATTTCAAAGGCTCCAAGGTGCTTTCTTTTTCCTCTGTTCGTGCACATCCATTTCAAGATATATTATTCTTAGAAAAAACATCCTAGCATATGTCTTTCAGTCTTTGTTAATTCTGAATTTTTTGATGCAGTGGCTTGTTGTGAGATATGCACAACAGAACATGGAACAGATTGTTGAAGCTATTAGGATTGCTAAACAGGAAGGCCTTTCAGTATCATTAGATTTGGCCAGTTTTGAGGTCTGTAAGCATCTTTACTAAACTAATTGCTCTCCTCACGCAAAAAGAATTGCTCAGTTGAGATCAACTTTGTAAATTCTCTCTGATTTTACTCTGATTGATTGGATACATGCAGATGGTTCGTGACTCTAGGTCAAAACTCATTAACCTTTTGGAGACTGGCAACATTGACCTTTGCTTCGCCAATGAAGATGAAGCTAGAGAGGTTATAGGGTGAGTCTTGCTACAATCATATGTTAACGTATCTAAGTAGGGACAGAGAAAAGAATGGTGAATTCAAAGAGAGAAGAAAAATATTCGTTCACATATTTTCAAGTGACAAATTAAGTGCTACCTAAGTTATGTGCCTGGTGTTCATCTGTTGCCTGTATCTGCAGGGGAGGTCCAACATCAGATCCAGAGGAGGCACTTGCATTCTTGGGTAAGTACTGCAAATGGGCCGTGGTGACACTTGCTTCAAAGGGATGTATGGCGAAACATGGCAAACAGGTGAGGTTCAAGTTCTTGTCAAATTGTAAACTGCACGGTCAGTTAACAATTTTTGCAGCCGATATCTTCTGAAGAATGACAATAAACATTTTCAGTTGATATGCCCAATGTGGAAACGTTAGCAAATGAGCAGGCTGAATATTTAGTAGGACCTGCAATAATACTTCAAGAATAAACATGTTCATAGATTAGTTCCAGACGTATTTTCATTTCAACCGGTGTTAAGTATTGACCACAAGTATGTAACAACGATGATGGATGAATGGGTGCAGGTCGTTCAAGTGCCGGCGATCGGGGAGAGCAACGCGGTGGACACGACCGGAGCAGGCGACCTGTTCGCGAGCGGGTTCCTGTACGGGCTGGTGAAGGGGCTGCCGCTTGAGGAGTGCTGCAAGGTCGGGGCGTGCAGCGGCGGGTCGGTGACGCGGGCGCTGGGCGGGGAGGTGCGGCCGGAGAACTGGCAGTGGATGTACAAGCAGATGCACGCCAGGGGCCTGCTGCTCCCCGAGCTCAAGAACTGAACTGCTGCTGCTGCAGTGCTGCTTCTGTCGCTGTAGCTTATTAGCTGCACGGCTGCACCAGCTGCTGTATCTCACCACTCCTAAGAGGCCATTATCCAGCCTCCCGTTATTGATTGTTGCGGTTGCCTTACCCTGTTCGCTAGAATATTGTTGGTTTACCATGCTTGATTCATGGCATGGTGAAGGGCAGGCTGGCATATTAGTTGATTTGTTGATGAACCACTCCTAAGATTGAATCAGTCGAATGGAGTATATTGATTACTGCACTTCATGTGTGTGTGTGTGTGTCTGTGTGCTAATGTACTTTAGTTGCCCGCCTTGCTTTCTCAAGCATCTCTTGTTCTTCGGTTTAACCTGTATGCTGTGGCAGCATCGTTCACTGATAGCTTCATCTAAAAGGTTAAGCTGAGTAAGATTCCTTCTTTCCTTTTTTCCTTTTGCGAAAGCTGATTAATATTTGGTGGATATACACTTCAACATTACCCTTTTTTTTTTGAGGGGGACTCCAACATCAGTAAGCATTGGACGTCCGCCAGTCCTTGGCAATTTGTGGGCCTAAATGGAAGGCCCGGTCGGTCGGCCCAGCTGGTAGAGTCGCGAAACGTACCGGAATTGTTCGTCATCCCTCTCGCGTCTCCGCCTTCCAGACGCCTCCAATCCGGGATTCCAAACGTCTCGGAGAAGAAGAGGGACACGTCACGGCGCGGTACGCGGGCGCCAATCCCACCCTATCCCGGTCCGAGGTCGGCTTCTCCATTTCCCAACGCATCCTCCCTCCCTCGCGACATCCAGGCGACGGCGGCGGCCTCTCCTGGCGGTGTCTACCCCTTCCAGCGGAGATCCATCCCAGCGGCGGCCCGCCCCGAGGCTTCCCCTCCCGGCGCACGGCGAAGCCCCGCGGAGGCCCCTTCCGGCGCGCATCCACGGACGGCGGAGTGGACCGTGCTGTGGTCGTCCGTTTGGTTCCAGGTCTAGGTTGGATGATTCCCATGCTCTGTTGCCCCGCCCCCCCTCCCGGATCCTTCTATCTGGTGGAAATGAATTTGTGACTAATTACGATTTGTTGAGACCTAGGGTTATGCAGTTCTTTGTTTCGATTTCTGTTCAAGGTCAGATCAGTTCATTTTTTTTTGAAAAGCAGATCAGTTTAATTGGGTAGCGCAGAAAATTTAGGCTTCGTGAAAAAAAGATAATTTGAAGGGTTGGTCTCGATCTGTCTCTGGTGGTAATGTTCATTCGTTCGTACGCCTAATTTTTGTGAGGAAAGTGTACCTGATGCTTGTGATTGAAATATTGGAGGCAAGTGGAGTGCTTAAAGTTCTACAGTTTTTCCATCTGGCTTGTTCCCCTCATGTTCTTCTATGGTGAAATGTTGCTGAAATCAACATGTTATGGTTCAAGGGCCAGGGGTATTTTCATCCAGAAATTATGTTTTCTTACCTGTTTGAGTGGGAAATATTATTATAAGAGCTATAGTGTCCAGAAGCAAATTGCCACTGATTTGTAGTGTATTTTGGCAAAACCATTCTTTTTTAGTGGTATGTAGCAAAATCCATGTTTGAAGGGTGTCCACCAGCCAATTTTGCCTTGATTTTTTATTTGATTCCGTTAGGACCTTGCTTGTGCAGCTTGTTCTTGGAGGAGGGGATTCTGAGGAGCCACAGCCAGTTAGCCATGTCATCCTCCGTGTTGAGGGCTGCGGCCGATAGGGCCATCCGGAGGCAGGCCCTCACTCTGACGGACGCCGCGGCGTCCAGGATCCGGCAGCTCCTCAGCCTTAGGCAGCGGTCGTACCTGCGACTCGGCGTCAAAGCGCGAGGCTGCAACGGCCTCTCGTACACGCTCAACTATGCCGGTATTACTGCTTTCCTTGTTTCTTCCTGTATACCTGTTCTTCATAGGTTCACTTTCATACCAAGAATCTCCTGACCCCAACAACTTCAGATAGTTTTTTAGAGGACTCGGAATAGACAGGAAAAAGTGATATGCCCCTCAAAGTCAATAAGTTCATGTTGCATACTTGCAACATGTCTTGCTGCATACTGTCCCCAGCATCAAATATGTAGAATTCCATATAAGATGCTTCATTGCCTTAAATTATGTTGGATCATTCATATTGCATATGTGGAGACCATGGTGTATATACCATGCTTAGTTTTCTTACCATCTAGTTGTTATTTAGGTATCTAGGTTGGATGTTCAATCGTATTTTAATACTGGTATAATATCTTACATTTACCTTTTTTTACAATTCCATCAGCATGAGTCACTGCTATAAAAAGCCAGGCCATGTCTGCCAAGTTGTAGCCTCCACGTGTAACATTACTATCCGGTGAAATTTGGTAGAAACTGATGGTGATGATAAGCGGAGTGGCAGGTACCTTTAGGTTTTGTCTACATAAATTGGTCCACACAATTAGCTCTCTACCAGTTATGAACATGCATGGCATTTAAAGGCCACCGAAGCATCATTGTATTGTGTTCTGAATATCTAACCCTTTTGCTTTGTTGTTACTGCTGTCTGCTGGCTCCATTTTGCTGCTTCTGATCTTGCTCAATAACCATCATCTAATTTCAGATGAGAAGGGGAAGTTTGATGAGCTTGTCGAGGAGAAAGGGGTTAAAGTGCTTATCGACCCCAAGGCTTTGATGCATGTTATTGGGACCAAGATGGACTATGTTGACGATCCACTGAAGTATGCCCTTAATTCAATCCCAGTTTGTATTGGTTGAATCTGTTTTCAGTTATTAACTAAAAATCCCTGCTGTAGGTCCGAGTTTGTGTTCATAAACCCAAATTCCAAAGGGGAGTGTGGCTGCGGTGAATCCTTTATGACTACAAGCAGCAAAGGGTCCACATCATGATGCGTTTTGCGTTGTAAATGCATAGCAAAGTATCGGAGGCCTCAGCTACTGATTTTGTTGGGTCTGTTGTGTTGCAACCTTGCAGGACATGCCACATACATGTACTAGTTCAAAAAAAAAAACATACATGTACTTCTTCGTTCACCCCAGCCATGTTATATACATGTAGTGATTTAACCATGTTTTGTATATTTCGATGGCACACGATATAAGACCTCGAAAGTTTATCAAATTTTTAGCGCCATGCTTGTCCAATGGAGCTCTCTGAAGTTTATGGCGCAGTCCATCCCTAGCCTTCTTTGTTTTGGGTGCTATGTGTAGGAGATGATAAGCTAACTGTTGTATGTGTGGGTGTGACCAAGCAAGAATCAGATGCGTCAAATAGACATAGACGACACAAGGATAGATGATACATATTTTTTTTTCTTTTTGGCCGGAAGAACTCTGATTAGTTCCGAGTACACCGCTGTGTTGTGTCCCTAGCTGACGCGAATCAGTTTCCCCTAAAGTTGGGTGGAGCCCAGACGCCATTCTCGTTGGTCACGTACGACGTGCACGAGAGAGGCACCAGGCAGAGCCCTCTGCTGCGCAGATCAAGCCGTGTTTCCTCCTGCTCGCCACCGTTTGCGTTTGAAGACCCCTGGTTGAACACACCACAGTGCAAAGCAGCATAGAACATTAGGTCAACAAGATTCATTGAATTTTTTGAAATGAGTGTTTGATTTGATAGAGAGTAGAATGTGCTGTACCCTCTGTGTTGTCCTGCTGGGTTTCTTATTTCTGGAGGATTTCAAGTAGGGGCCGCTCAAAGTCTGCAGGGGGTGATATGATTAAACTGCTGTCACGAGGAAATCCTGGCATTTGCCAGCACATGGAAAAAGCTTCTCTCTCTCTCTCTCTCTCTCTCTCTCTCTCTCTCTCTTATTCTTGGAAATCAAGCTTATCATCATCAGTTCTCAATCGTAGCTAAAGAGTGAATCAAATCAATCCAGTAGTGTGGCTAAGCTTAAATGGTTTGACAGTCATTACCTCGACTTGGTCTTGAAGAAATTTGATGTACCCAATGGCTTCCATGAGCACCGATGCAGTATCAGTCTGCACATAATCAGGTACATAATTAGCATGTACTCCCACATGCTTGCAAAATAACCCTGAACTATTGTCTAAGGTTGAATAGAGCGTCCACCTTAAGGTGGGACCCTTTGCTGCTTGTAGTCATAAATATATTGACATCCACAATACCAAATAGATGAACTAACAAGATATACCTTGTTGTTGAATTAATGAAGCTGATTTGATGTTGTAAATCTAGAAAAAAAATCAATATATTTTAACAGAGAAAAAATTTGGTAAAGCTTAAAAAAATGCAGATCAAAGCTATAAAATACCAACATATATTTTTTTTGACAGAGGGAGATACACATGCATAAAAACTGAGTCCAAGTAATCTTTGGTGATAGCTCTTAACAACTGTTATTACCTTGCCAAACGGTGAGACCAGCTGCTGAAGAGCTGCAATTCGATCCCCTAACTTCTCTTTCCTTACCTAATCAAAGGGCAGCATGAGTATGCTAATTGCGTGAACCGACGTAGAAATCGAGTCATTAGCAACAGCCGGCTCAGCTAGAAATCTCTCCACATATACGTGTATATATATACCTTGAATGAAGGGACGATGGTGGAGGAGCGCGCCTCGACTCGAGGCTTCTTCAGCGCCGGCGCCTGCGACTGCGCCGGCACCACCGCCGGGCGCGCCGCCTTTTGACACCACGCCGGCGCCGCGTCGTGCTCCGCCGCGCTCCAATGGCGGCCTCCCCCGGCCTCCCCGTTCGCCAAAGGCGCCGCACCCACCATCTGCAAAAGCGACCATTAGATGTTTCTTTTTATATATATATATATATATATATATATTTCTCGACCAATTAGGTTGCAATGATATATAGTGAGTATATGGAGTGTATACTAGCTAGTATATTTGATCGAGAAGAATTATTGCAGATGACATGCACGCATCGCCTGTAAGTACTAGTGCAAGTAAAGCCTGCGAAAAACAGCTGCTGAGCTTAGCGAGAGGGCCACGCATCACATATGCATGCATGCTGCTACGGGTGGCAGTGATCATCTAGGGCCGAAAAAGATGGCGCAGGCCACTCCGATCCTAAAGCCTGCGCCTGCGCGCACGCAGCGCGAAAAGGAGAGGCTGTGTACTTGTACAACATGGCCTAGCTGGTTTAATAGCTTGCTCATCAGCTGCAAGCTGCTTCTGAATGCACTGGCAGCTAGCACTACTACTGCAGATCCGTCAGGAACATTTGCATGAGGAGGAGGACATGGACATGGACATCTATCATGCATGTAGGTAGGCACGCGCTTGGCCCTGTAGTCTAGTCTGTACCCACCATAAGCTAGCTCATCGATCGATCAGCATCTGCATCTTACTAGCTGCATGCATGCCCTCCAGCATGATATATATATAACACACGTCTCCTCTTTGATCAAGAATAATACAAGTTTTTGTTAAAAAAGAACAAGAGATTTTTTGGCTCGCTCTTCAAAAGTAGAATTTTACTATTAATTTCCCCATTTTTTTCGTTTATATATAACTATAAACCCAAATGGCTAGTGTGAGCACTTCGAAATTTGAATAATCTTGCTATACAATCATGTGTACTCTAAACATACTATATGTAATTTGAACAAATATAATGCTGGTCAAAATAATGATAACATGTATACACTTTGATTTCTCTGAAATAAGCACACAGATGCCTACGACGTGCCTGTAATACAGGAGAGCTAGTTCTCAGTGACTTGTCAACTACTTTTGAATGTTACCTACGTGCATACGGTGTGCTATGTATATATGCATGTTTAGCCACTGTACCCTACACATAGTTCATGCTTCAAGAAAGCGTATTTGTCTAGGCGGCCAGGAGGCTAGTAGATCAGCACTAGTTTTATGCATGGACGTGGACGTGGAGGGAATGCCATATGTCTTAGTAATTTTCATGTCAGAGTACTCTAAATAATCCAGAAAAAATGATTCCATGTTATCACCTATAAATTAGTATTTTAAGTCAAATAATTAAATATCTCAAGACATGCTCAGGTTTTGAACGTTAATGAAACTGTGAAAAGGATATACTTCATATTTGAGTTTTAAGACACAACAGCATATATACAAAATTACCAAGCAGCAGCTGTTCAGCCAAAGAAAAAAAAACTTATCAGCAGCTGCAACTGATGACTCATGGTTTATTTGATGCATCTTGAGCTTTTCTAGATCAAATTTGAATCAGGTACAAGTATTTAAGGGTGCTAGATATATATAGTTCTCTGGGAAAATGCAAGGTAAACAATGGCAGAGTTCCTATGGTACTTAACTATATATACTGTTCTAGATAGCACAAGCGTACTACACACTTATTAGCCCTACACTTCCATTACTAGCTATCCTTTTCCTTTCAGTTCTGTCTGAGGAAAAATACTGTGCAAGCAAGCTCTACACGACTACACCGTACTTAAATTTGACTGACCTGCTTGTGGTTGTCACCGGATGGTCCTTGGTGGGGATGAGCAGGAGGAGGGCCATAGGGCACATGCTCTGATCTCAACAAAGGCATGCCATTATGGAGAAGCACTGAAGAAGCTTGGCTCAGCAGCAGCGTCTTGCACAGCCTCGACGAAGCCAGTATCTCGAACGCGTCGCCGGGGAGAGGCGGCGGCGCCGCCGGCCACGCTGCCTTCAGCTGCTGCGGCCGCGAGATGTTGACGCTCGGGAGCACGCTGCCGTCCAGGTCGGCGGCGGCCATGGCGGGGAGACCGCCGCCGTCGACATCGACGTCATGGTAAGAAAGAGCCGCCGTGCCCGCACACGATGACCTTGAGTTAATAAGTGGCTCCTCCTCCTTGATCTTGCTGTGCCCATCTTGCTGGCCGTTCATGGGTACGGAGCAGGTGTCCGTGAAGCTGCAGTTGCTCCATTGGAACCCTAGCTCTTGCATCATTAGCAGGGAGCTAAGCTGGTGAGGGATCAATGGAGAGGCAGCGTGATGGCTGTGACTGTGGCCTTGTGCTGAGAGGAGGACCTCAAGCTCATCGGAGTGATAGTGGTGATCAGCACAGTTTCTGCAAGAAAAAGAATCAAGGCAAAGTTTCAAAAAGAATTCATCTGACCAAACGAGAAATGGTCATGGCGTCCATGACAAAAGGAAAACTGCACAGAAACCTTTCGGAGGAAACCAACAAATTTTTGGATGGTGTCATGCGCATAAGTTTCGCCCCTTGTTTTATCTCTTTCTGCCTATAGTTGTCATTTTGCCGAGCTACATACAATTCCCTAGACTCCATAGAGACAACAACAGGGAGGGAGAGAACAAGCATGCAGAGGAAAACTCCAAATCCTAGGAAGAATCCAGATAGTAAAGAACATGAATACACTCCACGGCATCCCTAATTTTCCCCCTTAATGAGAGAGAGGGAAAGTGGGAGAAAGATGGAAAGAATGCAAACAATATTGTTAAATTTGAAAACGTTGTAATTTAGGCCCTAAGGGAATTGTAAACTTAAGCAACAGTAGTAGGTGCTTACAGAGTTTGGGTTTGCTGGCTCCATTGATGGTTGCCTCCAATAACGGCGCTGTGAGGAGCTGGAGCAAATGGCAGGGAGGAAGAAGAAGGCCATGGGAGGTCATCTTGCACGAGATGATCACTGAGGTTGGAGGAGGACGAAGATGCCATCATGGTGGCTGTAAAGCGGATCTTAATCGATGCTAATTCCAAGAGGGGGGAGGAGGATGAAAAGGTCTCACTCTATGACGAGCTTTTAGAATCTCTCAAGAACACACACCCCACCAATGGAAGCTATATCGGGTTAGAGAAATGGAGATGCCCATAAGGCTTCATCTCTTTCCCCTCCTTTTGTATCTGCTTGGTACCTTTGTTCCCATTCCTCCTTTCAAGGCATCAGCCAAGAAAACTCTCTCTCTCTCTCTCTCTCTCTCTCTCTCTCTCTCTCTCTCTCTCATATCATTATAACATTTCTGCTACGACCATAGTAGGATCTCTGCCTTTAGATCCCGAAGCATAGCCTTCAACATATGGCACCAAAGAGACAAGTCTTTTCTCCCTCGGGTGTATTAGCCATATATGGGGCTAAAACGCCCTATCGATCAGTCACTGGTACTACTAATGGTACAAATTGTTCTCCAGAAAAGAAAATGGTCTACAGAAAACTGCCAAAGTAATGTCAATTATTTGTCTTGCCGTCTGCTATATAGTATTTGCCTGTCTGGAGAGTTGATGTAGATGTCTAATCACGTTGCTACCAAATGGAAGTAGAATAGATCTTAAGTTGAAAACTACCTATATATGGTTTAAAGACTTCAAGGAAAACGAGCAATTAGTTTCTGGAACAATGTTGGACAAACATTAATAGCAAGTTCAGTTCGATTAAAGTAAAGTAAGGTTCTGATTTCAAGATCACTCCTATTTTTCTTAAGGACAAAATGGCAGGAGCTCTGACATTTCTCTGAAGAGAACACGGGGGGTTAAGATCGTGCTAATTGACCACAACTTTTCACTTTCAACCCGTACCTTGAACATGATCTTTCTTAGCCGTTGCAAGAAAGGTTCTTGTTGAGAACGCAATGCCCCGGCCCATTTTCCTCTTAGAAGAGGTTACTTTATTTCTTCTATAATTTACAAACTTAATATCCTTGCTCTTGGTAATGAAATTCCGGGTTCGCACGTGTTGGAAAAAAAATAAACTTAATATCCTTGCACATAGGTTTCTACTGTACTACCACCATCATCTTTTTTCAGCATGTGTGTGCGTGTGTTGGAAACTTGGAATAAAGGGGCTAGGAACGCCCCTTTTCCCCAAGGTAAAACACACACTTTGTGGCCTCGGTAATTGTGATGTATGATTCCATGGCAGCAAAGGGTGCAAAAAAGTTGGTCTCTGGGCCTTCTCCAGTTCTCCCCCTCCAAGAACAAAACTGGAGAATGCCCAACATCGATGCAGGGCCGGCTGTCCTACAACCCCCTGAAAATTAAACGGAAAAGAAAAGAAAGCAAACATGAGGACTGATCAGATCAGCCCCACATCCATTCATGTCGCGTCAGTGCAGAAAAGGGTGGAGCTAGCCAGGAGATTGAGAGATGCCAAGTATGGGCAGATGCCGGTGCCTTTCCCATGTATTGTGTTCATTGGTTCTCTGTCCTTTTACACTGCAGCTCTAAAGTGTATACAAGTTTGAGTTGTGCACTGCTTGTTTGTTTTTTTTATAAAAAAAGACACTCGAGAGAAATCCATGCATGCATCTGCAGCACGCTAGCTAGCTAAAATACCAAAACTTGCAATAATGTGTTTACATAGGTGCACTGTAGAACATCTATTCATCCTACTACTTCCTTCCATCAGGGTGCATGTGTAAAAGTTTCTTACATTGAGGTGGTGGTTTAGCTATAATGGTAAACACAAATATTGCTGTCAACAGCATGTGAAGCAAATAACTACTAAGATACTATTATCAACTAGTTTCGCAGCAAAGAAGTCTTGAGATATATTAACTGGTGAAGTTAATATAATGACCATCAGATCATTAACTTTTTCATGAACTTTTGCTGGGAACATGAGGTTTAATTTGAATAAGGGATCCGAATGTTTCAAACTGTGTTAGCTTTTGTATAAATATATATAAGCTTTACCCATGGTGAGGTTCAACGATGTCGGAAACATCCCTTTACTGTGACTCCAAGTCATGACTATATTGAGCAGCAAACATACTATCAGAGTGGTGCCTGATTATATAAGGTCGATCTTCATTTGAAGGTGCCAACAATGACTTGAGTACGCACATCGATCTGCATGTCCCCGGCACATCAGTCCATCATCGATCGGGTCTTGTGCAAACATCACATCAATATAAAAAGAGGAGAGGCCTACACTTCCTTAAAGGAGCTGAAAGCCAACAGAAAGGCATCGGGAGAAAAGAAAAGGTGAGAAAAGAATGGTTGAAAAGTTTCAAATGTGACAATGGACCTTTAAGCCTTTAAGTGCGCATTCGGGTTCTTTTCAAAAGGGTATCTCGATCGTTTTGATTAAACCGATCTCTGGCACTTAAAACAGTTAGATCAGGATGACTCAGAACAACAACCATTTGATGATGCTATGATTGCAACCTTTTGAAGGAGCTTCTAACCCATCACGACCTAATCATATTAAGCTGTCTTTCAGAGTATTGCGAAGTCCAATCGTAATAATTTGTGTACCATTTTTCTCACAGGACCCCGGAAAATAATATTTCATTAGCTTCTAAAAGCCTATTAAGTTGAATATTGACATCACCCCTGAATGTTTAACATTCCAAAAGGTTGCAATAGTTAACAAAAACGATGGTTTTTTGGAAGGGGATTAAACAGCATTACCCACTAATTGATTATCGGGATTGAATGTTTGTGCTTCTTTCCTTTTTTTTTGCGATAGTTAACAAAACAGTGGCTTTTTTTTGGAACGGGATTAAATAGCATGACCCACTAATTGTCCATTACCTACAATGACTTGTTTTTTTCTTGGGATGGATGGAGTGATGTTTAGTGCATATTCTCCAAGTAAACATTAAGTAAATTATAACATTGCAATATTCTTTTAGAATTAGTCTAGTGAATGATTTAATACCTTACAACTAGTGTATATGTTTCTATGTGGACGTCAAAACCAAAATTCTTTGCCTAAAAGCCATTAGAAGACCTCGAGACATGCATATATCCCCATATTTGACATAGGCCATTAGAAACCATGTTACTGGAGAAGCTAGAGAGACTATTTCTATCTTTGTTTAGCCTTAGCTTCTACATATTTATAAGTTGGTGAAGAATCCTTCCATTTAAGAGTGACGATTAGCATTTTTCCTACGAAGAGGCTAAGGTAGAAGCCTTAAACCCCATTTAGGAGGTCCTGTGCTGATGTAACATAGTTTAACATAGTTTTAAGAGACTTCCATTCTCCCTAAACCCTAATATTGTAAATCCTGTATGCACAACCTCGCATATTAATACAATTATTCAGGCCGACTTCTTGCCTACGTAGCCTCCTAAAAAAAGGTAGAAGCCTTGCTATCAAGAGAGCTTATAATAGTTCAGGATTAGATTGCTTCACCAAAAAAAATAGAGAAAAATGGTTAAGACATTTGAATCTTTGAATTATATCTTCTTTTTTGTTTGAAATATGCCAAATCATATAAGAAGAAGAAGCAATAGTTCATACATCAAGTTAGATATTACATAAAATAAAAGGCTCTCTCGCTGAAATTAAGGAATTAAACATGGGAACTAAGGTGCACTTGGCACTCTCAACGCTGCTTCCCTCAAGCCGATCTCCTCCTTTATTAGAGCAACAACTTGCAGAGCGGTCAACGACCTTCTTTCAAAAGTCCTCCGATTCCTCTCTTTTCATAAATTCCAAGCCGTGTACATTAGCAAGCTAGCCGCAACCCTGCGCTCCTCCTTCGGCCGATGCAAGAGTGAAAGCTTCCACCAATCCTCAATTTCCAAACTTGTTTCCGGCACACGCACCAGTCCTGTTGACAAATCCTCCACCAAGGTCCACACCTCCCGTGCAAAAACACGCTTAAGACACAGATGCTTCGCAGTCTCTAATTCTTGATCACAAAGACAGCACACCGGGACACGGGGCCAGTTCCGCTTGATCAACTTGTCAGCTGTAAGGATTTTACTTTGCACGAGAAGCCAAGCAAAAAAATTGTGCTTCCCTTAAGCATGCGCCTTCCATATGCCATTCCCATCGAAGGTGGAAAAGGAACCAGTGAATTGTGCCAGGTAAGCTGACTTGAAAGTGTAAGCCCCGTCTTGGGTCCAACGCCAGCGAATTTCATCACTTCGATCAGTGAGCTGTACCTGCTGCACCAGGTCCTAAAGTATCACGAATTCCGCCATTTCCTGTACCGTGTTCATGCGCCAAAGCCCTCTTGTCCAACTCTGATCCTGTAGCTCTTCTTTCACCTTTCTGTTCTTGCGCCAAGCCAACTTGTACAGCCCAGGAGCGATATCAATTGGGAGAATTTTATCTTCCTCGCGGATGTTTTATACTTCATTTATAACAGGAATGCAATATCGTAATGCCAAATCGAGTTGCTGCACGTAAGCAGGGCGTGCATGCACGCATGGCCCGGTGTCTATATGATTGTTTAATTACTGTTGATATGGTCGTGTTAATTAGTAGCAAGATCCAAAGTATACGATCGATCACGTTGGGGGCCGGGTCTAAATGTGTTCACTACAGTATCTAGTATTCAAATGGGCGCGCCCATGCTAGCTATCTATCAGTATCACGCAGGAGCACGAGGAAAAGGGCCGATCATTGCTTTATTTTGTTCGTGTTCCTCTAAAGGTGACGGAGAAGAAGACAAAAGGGGTTCCGAGGGGAATATATGCTTTCCAAGCAAAATTGCTACGCTTCCCCACGCATAAATGCATATAATACACGCTTAGTGTGCTGTTTTTCCGTTACGGAAACTTAATTATGCAGAACAGGTCGTGTTGGCCCGTCCACGTTGGCAAGCCTAGTAGTTATAAGAGCCTCAGTAGCACCTCAGGTTCTGGATTTGATTTCCTATAAGAGCGAATTTTCTAGAATTTAACGGCGTTGTGCTTTCGGTGGCAGGTGACGTTCCCGTCGACAGCGAGGCGCCTGTGGTGACTTCGTCAATCTTGAGGATTTGCCGGCTCAGTCTTCGAAGATGCTCATAGGGGTAGGGTTTGAGTACATACGTTCATAGAGGTGAATGTACGTGCTTTGTGAGTGTCTGAGTTGTACTGTGTAATTAAAAAATATCATTGATACCTCTCTATAGCCTACACAGGGTTGGCAGCGATAGAGCCAACAAGGGTTGGCAGCAATTCATCGGATCTCATCTATCACTGAAACTCCAACTCCACCCTGTACTGTACTTCTCGAACCCTCAATAAAATTTAGGGCGCGTTTGGGAGCGCTCCGGCTCCGGCTCTGGCTCCGGCTCCGCACGCCACTTCGGCACCCGAGATGCCGGAGCCGCACCAAACGGCCATGGAGTTGGAGCGGCTTCTGAGCATCTTCAGGAGGAGCCGAAGCTATTTTTGGGCCGTAAGTGTGACACCTCAGGTGTTTAAATTGTAAACAAGTCTTATTAGCATAGCAATATGCTTAACTAACTAAGAAAAATTCAAGAAAATAAATTATGAGTTGGTTTTGCTTGGATTTGAAAGTATGTGTATATGTGCATAAGTACATGTACTTTAATCAAACAAATTAAACACCTCTCACCTCAAAGCACTTATGGCTGCGAAATTTAATAGGCACATCATCGATGACAGGATAAACAAAAGTCTAGTTGAGACCTCGGAAAGAATAGCAAATTTTTGCCCAGGAAATGACGTGCCCTCCGAAGCATACTTTTTGAGTTTTTAAAATAACTTCTAAACTAGAACTCAAATGAACTTTGGCCTGAAACAAAACTTGTGTAACTTTTTATTTTGAACAACTTTCATGTTCATAGATTTTTAAGTTGCAACACAAACATTTGAGAAACACTTGAATTTGCAAACCAGCCCCTGTCTTTTCTTCTATTTCCACTTTCAGTCCCTCCCTCCTCTCTCTGCTTCACCCGACACCCCCCGCCGCCGCGCCAGTCCCTGCTGGCCACCTGGCCGGCGATGCTTGCCACCCACGCCGCGACAAGCCAATGGCCGGCCAGCCTCGCCCGACCAGCTGCGCTGCTCCCCACGCCGCGTCCCTGCCCAGCCCGTGCGCACCACGCGTGCGATGCCGCCGCCGCCCCTGCTTGCCGCCGCCGCGCCCACCAGTCGCAGCACTCGCCGCCCGGCAAGCCAGCTGCTGCCGCTGCTCGCCCAACCGCGCGCCGTGAGATCTTCCGCTCCCCACGCCAAATCCCCGGCGCCCAATCCCCTGGCCGCGCTCGCCGCACGCCGCGCCCAGTAACGCACCCCCGTCGTGCCGCCCCTCTCCAGCGTCGCCCGGCCCTCTCCCTCCCTCCTGCAGCCTATAAAAGGCGGCACAAAGCCGCCCATCGCCACCCAGACCCGCCGGAGCGCCGCCAGCACCGCCTCCACCGCCGCCGCCCCTGACCGCCGTGGACACCCCACCTCTGGCCCTCCTCCACCCGAACCAAGGCTCGGAACGGGACTACATCACTCCACCGGATCTTCCCGACTCGCCAGCGCTGCCCCAACCCCGCCGGAGCACCGTCGCTGACGCTCCGCACCGCCGCCGCCCCCTGTTCCACGCCGACGAGCCCTTTCCGGCTACCCCAATCCCGACCAAGGCTACCACAAGGTAGCTCTCATCTCCCTGGTTCTCCCCGACCCTTTTCCCTCGCCGCCGACGAGCGCCCTCGCCGGAATTTTGCCAGCGCCGCCCAGGGACCCAATTACAACGATTGAAATCTTTAAAAGGGTCTGCACGCAAGTTTCCATGGGCATATCTGCAAACCTGTGTTTAAACTTTAAATTCAAAAAAGTAAACTTGTAAAATTCATATAAAATCATAGAAAAATCAGAAAAATACAAACTCAACTGTTCTGTAATCGTTAGAAGAAGATCTACAACTTTTGTTATATGTATTTCTTCAGTTGCTTGCTATTGCTCTAGATTAAATGGAAGGTTTAATAGCCTTTATTTGTACCCACTGTTGTAGACCAGTTCTGAATCTGATTTTTGGATAGTAGGTTAGTTTCTTGATGTGTAGGCCAGTGTAAAAAGTTTAGGACTAGAACCCACTTGTAGCTAAACGTTTTGTTAAATTTTTTTTATGCCATGAAATAATAGAACTAATTTGTACCTGCTGTTATATTGTGATTCATATTGTGAAACTTTTCCAGAGCTGTTATATTGATGCTTAAATACCACAGAAAAAGTTTAGAACCTTTTACTTTCTGTAACCTATTTATATAATTTTGTGGTAGTAAAAATGCACTAATTCAAATAATTTGTTTCTTTGCTTGGAAAATGTTCATCTTTTTACTATAGGGTAACTTGGATTATTTTATGCTGTATAAAAAGTTTCATACACAGAAACCCTGTAGAACATCCCGTAGGAATTAATTTTTATTAACATAAGTGTAGCTTGTCCTATTTATTATGCTCTTTATAATGTACAATAAAATTTGAAAAATTTACAGTAACATATATGTAGATAGATTAACGCCCTGTAAAAGTTTTGGCATCAATACTTTCATGGTTTGTTCTATATAAAAATAACTATGATCTAGCAGTGGCTATGTATTACATTTTTTATAATTATTCTGCTACATAAAAATGTCTGAAATTTTTACAGTAGTCTTAACTCTGCATAATGTACTTTGAATAAAAATTTCATTACCAGAAATTACCTAGATCAGTGTTTGTGCTTAATCCATGCTTATACTGCGAAAATTAAAATTACAATACAACACCACCCCTTCTGTTAAAGATTGCCCAAGAAATCGTAACTAAATAACTTTACAACCAAATCTATTTTTTTGTGGGCTGCAACTTTATCGTGAAGAAAATAAATATCACGTACCCTCACTACAACTCACACTTGTGCATTCATATAGAATCGACTACTCTCACCGACGGAACGTACGAGCTGGTGCCCGCGTCCGAGAGTGAGCAGCGTGAAGCTCAAGTAAATCTAACTGAGGTTTTCGAAGACCCGAACCAAAGTTCGGACGAGCCCCAAGCTAACTTTACCCAAGAAGGCAAGCCCCGGAGCATGAATCCTGTTTTTCTAATTTATGCAACTTAATACTCTATTCTGCTTGTGCATTGAGTTTATAGGAGTTGGATGAAAACTTAGTTGCCTGATCCTAAGTACCCATGCTCTGAACACTAGATGTAAGGTTCGATAGAATGCTATGCTAATAGGACTCGGTAAAAGTCGAGTGATTTCCTGTCACTCGCAGGAATATAGGAGTTGAATGTTTACTACATGTTGCAATCATAAGATCGACGGACGGGGCTATGGTGCAATGTTCAAGTTGATGATTGATGTCCCGTCTGTTTAGTGAAAAATGCTAAGGCTGCAGTGTGTGGTAGTGGTGGTTAAATCTTTGAATGTACTAACCACATGCCGAGAATATGGTAATCCGTTAGCTTAAGTACCTGATCGGACCGGCAAGTGGACAGCATCCCACCCTCTCAACTTCGGTTCCATGTGCGCACATGGTGGGTACAGAGCCGGGCTCTGTAGTCTCGGATGGTGGCCCTGATCCACAACCCGGGAAGAAAGGGGAAAGGTTGCACGTGTGACTCTGGGAGTAACCACGTGACGTGTGTTTAGGTTTCCCTTGCAAGGTTAAGAAATTCGATTCGAATCGTCTGTTTCTCGCGGTTATTGAAATTGTTTGACCCTTTTACCACATAGAGTAAGAAGAGGAACAATGATGATGATTAATCTTGTTGGATGCAAATTAATTCTTCCACCATGTATGATATTGGATAGTTGCTTACCTAGAATAGTTAAGGAAACTAGAATCTGGAGCTAAAATTTGAAAGTAAGGACATACTTGTATATGCTTTTCGGCAAAACAAACCCCTCAAGCCAAAAGCCTTGCACGTCTAGGAGTCGGCTAAGTATATTCCACTAGTCGGGTAAGCCTTACTGAGTATTAGTATACTCAGCCTTGCTTGTGGCTTATTTTCAGGTGATACTTTTGAGGACATGATCGCTAGTTTGACTTGGCCGTATACTCTTCCTCCTGGTTGGTCAGTGGAATGGGATGCGTCCCCAGCCAATGATGATAATACCGAGTGATGTCTCGTACGGGCTTCATCGAGGCATCATGGTATCGTCGAGTAGTTATCGTTGTTTTCTATTTTCCGCTGCATTGAACTCTGAAGAACTCAATTACTTTGAACTCTGAAGTATCTTGTTTTACGAATTCGAACTCAGTTGTAATAATAATTTATGATGAACCCTGTGATGTAAAATTTGTGGAATGTTGTATCCTCTGGGCTCACCTTCGTGTGAGTACTTTTTATGTGTGGTTTTGATCAGTAAAACCGTGGTTGTATCGGAAGGTTACCCGACAGACCAGTGGATTACTCCGTTTGAAGTGCGAGTTAGCCCTGATTGCCCTTGTGGTGATGGTTAGCGCGCTTGAGCCGGATTAATTCAGGTGGTTCTGCCACAGTAAGCCGGAGCAAAAAAACTAGCTCTACGGCTCCGGCTCCAGCTCCGTACACGCTCGCCAAGGAGTACTCCCAAACACGCCCTTAGTTTTTACCGCTTGGCATCCTCAGTGTGCCGCGGTTCTCTGTACCCTTCTTTTTTTTCTAATAAAAGGCAGGAGCACCGCGATGAGCCACATGGGTACCCAATGATATATATGTTCCATAGAACAATCAAAGTATCTCACAAAACAAGAAAAGGATATGCATGTGTAGTGCATACCAAGCTGGTGTACCCTCTCATCTGAAGACACTTCTTCCACGTTGAAATCAAGGCCTACTTGTGCTGCCAATTCTAGGAGTTGGTGTGTATGCATAGCAGGCTCTCCCTTTTTGAGCGCCAGGGCCGTGATGCAAAAGGCATCATTCAGGGACCCATCCATGGGGTGTCTTTTCTTTGCTTCGTCCCTTGCCCTAGAGAACCTAAGGCAGGTCCGGACGAATCAAGGAGAGAGATGCAAAGTGCATGCTGGAAACGAAACGAAAGCCGGACGGCATTGGTTTCGGAGCCTTTCTTTGATCGATGGATCGATGGATGGATGGATCACGTTCATGCTCTCTCTCTCTCGTAGCATCACGTCGTCGCTGCCTTTTCCTTGGGTCACCCAAGGCCCAAGGGGCACACCTGCAGCTGCAGGACAGGGTCGTCTACTCCATCCATCTGCCAGCCATTGATCGGGAGCGAGGTGACGCGCGTGGACATGAACGGGGCCCCAGTCGGCTGGCCGGGCAAGCCGCAGGTCCGTGCATGTGGTTACGATGGGAGGAGGCAGCAGGGGCCATGTGTACGTTCTCGTGGCCGGCCGGGCTGGCGCGCGCGCGCAGCCTCTGTTCAGTTTTTTTTTCTTGGAACACCAGGATTTACGCATGGATGGTCGGATAGAAAGATGATGATCGCGGTGCGTGGACGGCTGGCGATGACCGGCCGGGGGTCCCAGGCGCGCCGACCAGCACGCAGGCTTTCCGGGCTCAATTATACGCTCTCCCGGCTGGGTCGCCCACGCTGCTGCACGCAGAGATCGATAGTAGAGCAGTAGCGCATGCAGCGCTGCACTGCACCAGCCTGCAGCTGACTGAAGCTTGCATTGCAGCATTGGTAGCCTTGACTGTCACTGCACCCTGGCCAATTACTGCAGCACGCGCGACCACTTAACCACCCGATCGACCCGCGAGACCCTGACCAAGCAAAGCTTTCGTTCTTGCGTCTTCAAAGCCATTGCAGTGCATCCAAAGCTTCATAACCTTGCCACGCATTTCATGTATATGATGATGATCCTGCTGCAGGCCGGCAGGCATCTCGTGTGAGAGCGAGATCAGATTTTGTTTGGTACCTTTGTGCGACTGTATGTGGTGCAGCGCGCGCATTATTCTGTCGCGTAGCTGTTGTTGTGTTGCTGCGTGCGTACGTGCTTTGCTTTCGCATTCTTCGCTGTCCCATACGACATGAACTGTGGCATATGCGATCGAGCTACAGGCTAGCGATCGATCCAGCTGCCGCCGTTGCCGGTGAAGCCTGAACCCTGCAGTTGCCGTAGGCACACTGCTCGCTACCTGATCGACTGAATCATTGTTTCGTTCACTAGCAGCAAACCTGCACCGCGATTTTGCCCAAAAAAAAAAACCTGCACGGCTGCTGCAGCTGCACATCTATTGGCCGGACTCGATCAGTCATTGAGCAGTGGCCTTCAGATCATCAGTATTGTCAAGTGCCTCCTTCACTTCTTCCTTTCTGAAAGGTTTTAGCAAGAAAACATTAATGTCCTGACCAATCCTCTTTTTAACTTTCCATGAGAGAGAAAGAGCAATTTTTAACACAGAGTAGTTATTGGATGCGAACTGAACTGCGATGTGTGATGACTGATTGTGACCATGCAAGTTAACTCATAGTGACCTACAATCCTAGCTACATCCATGGTTTGGACGGTTTAGGTTTCTTTTGTTAGGCATCGCCATTACCTAAAACACTGGTTGCTTTCTGCCATTCTAAGGACAAGCACAAGGTTTCCAAGAAAAATATCACACATAAAGATTTGGCTACAATTAATCCTTTCGTTTCTCTCGCTTTTGATGCGAATTACCACTCTAACATTCTCGAGTGGTACCTTCCCCACAATTTTAGTACCATTTTGGAGATTCTTTTATGGATCGTTATTAGATTATGTTCATGAACGGTTCACAACTTCACATAAACAAAGATGCACATACACAGACGTAAATAAATTCAATGAATTTCAGGGGCTGTGAAAGTTTAAAAAACAATGATTCTACTCATCGCCGTCACCTTATACATGCGCAGAAACTCTCGCACATTACATATTTTGTACGCAGTAGAAAGTTAGAAACTGGTGAACGGACACAAAACAACAGAGTCAGACGCAGCATGGCTTCGACAGTTTGGCCGGCCGGCCGGCAGTTGGACGTCCCGGACCTTTGCCTGCAAGCAAGTAGCAGAAATAATGGCCATTTATCTGCTTGTCGACGACGACTCGGTAAAGGATCATGGCGATCGCATGGCCGTCAATGCATTTGCAGATGCAGTGACCGGCGGAGAGGCCACCAGACGCGCCTTTGACGCCGGCTGGGCCGGCAGCCACGCAAAGTACGTAGGCGAGCGCGCGGTCAGAGCCTCAGAGAGATGGCAGGGATCCCTCGCCCACACGGCTAGCTCTTGCCGCTGGTCGTCGCCGGCGAAGGAACCTCGCGGCTGCCTTTTGACATTTCGTTGCCTGCACATCTTGGTTCCCTGGCGCGGCGTCAGGTCTGTCTGAGTCTGACGAGGGAGGGTAGACGAAGACGACGATGCTGGTTGCATCAGAGGGAACGATCGATCGATCGACCGAAAGGCTGCGCGAATTGATTCCCCGGCGACCAAGAAGCTAGATTAAAGCTGCTGCTTGGCTACTGAAGGCTTTAATTGCCTGGGTTTAGTCTCGATCGCCCTATGACTTTTCTGATCTTAGTCTTTTAAAAACAAATCCAATTTATATCCTTAAACTACAGCAAAAATCTAATTTTCAACCTTAAACTAGAAAATTGGATAAAAGAGGTCATCCAACTGCTGAAAACCAGGCAAATTTGACCCTTAGGGTGGTTTAGAAGGTGGTTTTGTAGTTTGTGAAAATTAAAAATATTCAAATTATAAGTAATTCATTTCAAATCCAAAATACGAAATGAGTATCAAATTTTTTTTCTAGAAATGTAACCTATCATTAGCACTGTCAGTTATCCGGATCTATTTTTTTTATGTACATAGTATTTTGTTGCTTGTAGTTATGCCTATTATTTTTGAATAAATAATATTCAAATAGAGAAATAATAGATATGTTACATTTTTAGAAAAAAATTGATACTAGTTTTATATTTTTCTGATTTAAAATGAATTAGTTTTGATTTTTTGATATAACTAGATTTTTAAAAAAAAAATTTAAAAATACAAAACCACCTTCAAAATCAGTTTAAAGGTTAAATTTGACCGGTTTCAACAGTTAAATGGCCTCTCTTATCGATTTTGTAATTTAAGGTTGAAAATTGGATTTTTGCTATAGTTTTAATGCGTAAACCGGACTTTTCTGATCTACTGGAAAGGGCTGGCCAGACGGCCCAGTTACTACGAGGAATGGGAGCGCAAGCCCACGTAAATGGGCTTGATCGGTAAGTACCCAAAGTTGGGCTTCATCGAAGGGAAAGGATAAAACAAACCCAGTAAACACATCACTAGTTATCAGGCCCACTACCTATATCCAGTAGAAGAAGAACGCTGCACTTGGAGCAACAACTCAGTCCACCTCGTCTCAAAAAAGGAACAAAAACGACCTATCCGGAAAATCTGTATCTGTCTGGCACTCGATAGGTCGGCTATAGATTGTTTCTTTTCCAAAGTCTCTTTACTTGTCCGTGACCTCGAACTAAGGTAACCTGACTGAGAGTGACGTTTTCGGAGGAGAAGTTTGGTTATCTTGCCTTCCATGTCGTCGTTCTATGTTGGAATTTTAGTTTGCCAAGACTTCGTCCAACCAAGGTGAGCTCCATTTGAAGCTTGAACCCCACAACAGACCTACTTCCCTCCGATACAAGAATACTGAAAAAGAGGAAACACCACTCGGATATTGATATATAGTCTCCCATACAGCACTCTAACCAATGTGTAACCACTGCATTTGTTCCCAATTAAATATTTTTGTGCCAATTGAATCAATTCAACCCACATTGAGTATATCTCCCGATTCATTTGAAAAATGCATGGAAGCCACTGTATTTGTTTCGCATCAAATATTTTCATGGCAATTGAATCGACTAATCCCACACTAAGTGTGTTTTGGTTTTGAAAGGATATAGCTTGATGGGCCTTTAAAGGTCCCTTTGGTTCAGCTTTTAAGCTGCTTTGGCTTCCAAAAAAAAAAGTAGAAAGCCCAATGAAAGAGGTGGGCTTTCAACTAGGTGCTTCCATAAAAGCAGCTTTCCTCTAGTTTATTTTTCACAGCAAGTGTGGGGTGTTTTTTTAAGCAAGTGTGGGGTGCTTTTTTCGGTTGTGAGGGCGAGCCTTTCATCGAAATTACCTACCATACCACTAGTTACGTGCGTAACCTTCATTTTCTTTTTCCTCCCTACGCTCCTCTTGTCAGTGCCGTCCGACGCCGCCTCTCCGCTGCCGCACGCCGCAACTAGGATTCCGGCGGCGCGACGAGCCACGCCGGCGGCGCCCCTCTTCCGCCTCCCCTCGAGCCGGTGGCGCTCCTCCTCTGCCTCCCCTTGAACCGGCGCCAAATGATATATAGGACTTTTGTTCCAAAGATCAACGGTTTGTAAGATAAAAATATCTGAACTTTAGAGGAAAAACAGAATTCATTCTGAACCATCAAAATCCGTAAACAGTATAAAGTTTGAAACACTCTTAAGACTCCACGAGTATTACACACATTTCTTACCAAACCCACGTAGCCACGGCTAATTCAACCAAACGGTTTTTAACTTTTTGACAGCTCACAGCCCACAATAGTTTATTTCACAGCTTACAGTCTATAACAGCTTTTTCCACAGCCACAGCTCAACCAAACAGACCTTAAAAATATATGAAGGCATGATGGCTCTTTATTGTTGTTGTTTGGCTTCGTCATTTCTTTTAGAGTGAAGTACACCAGCGGTCCTCAAACTTGTCACGTTGTGTCACCCCGATCCTTTAACTCGTAAAATGCATATTTAGCTTCCTAAATTTAGCTTTGGGTGTCATTCCGATCCTCAAACTCACAAATTGCATATTTAACTCCCTAAACTTATCGTCGAGTTTTGTCCCGGTCTCCGAAGTTATAAATTACACATTTAAATCCATAAACTTACGACATGTACACCTTCTTTCTTCCCATAGACATGGCTCTCGCCGTTGTTCGCAACACAATCTTCGAGCTCTTATTCCTTCCCTATAATGTCTCCCTCCCGTTGTAAGCATTGGCAAAATTTTGATCCCATCTCATCATCTAACAACAAGTATTGCTAATTGCTTTGGCGTTGCCAGTAAACAATAATGGCGATGGACACCTCACACTAGGTTGATGTGGCTAACATGGTGATAGTTTGACAAATAATTTGTAAGAAGGAATAATTATGAATGTTTTTCATGGGGATCTAATAAACTCAACTTGTATTGTTAATTTTTAGATATTGATGGTTAAATTAAATCATAGATCTAGATGATATGCATCTGAACTCAAATTTAGAGGGTCAAATATATAATTTTTTATTTAGGGAGCTGAATAACACCCGAAACTAAGTTTAGATAGTCAAATATGCAATTTGCAAGTTTGGGAACTTGAATAACATCCGAAACTAAATTTAGGAAGCTAAATCTGCATTTTACGAGTTTGGGGATCGGAATAACATTGTGTGACAAGTTTGAGGACCGCTTTCTTTTAATTCCTTTTCTCAATGTATAACACATCTTCCCTCTCATTTCGAGAGAGGGCAATTATGTCATTTTGGGTGAAGGATAGTACAACTCTGAAAACAATTTGAAAAACAAGCACTAAATAAAGAGGCCCAATTTAAAGAGTGCTATAAAATGGCCTGCACCACTGAGGGAGTGGTTCCATTCCCTAAACAGCTCTCCTATCGAGTGGCAAGTAATCAACGCCATCTGCAAGCCAACCATCCTCGTTAGGGCCTTAATCAATGCGAAATTAAAAGACCAGCCATCACCAGCGCTATATACATAAGCTCAGGCAGCTCCATGCCAGCTTAACGCGGCGGCACGGCAGGGCAGCCATGGAGGAGGCGGCGGCGCCGGCAGCCATCACCAGCGCTATATACATAAGCTCAGGCAGCTCCATGCCAGCTTAACGCGGCGGCACGGCAGGGCAGCCATGGAGGAGGCGGCGGCGCCGGCGGCGGAGCTTGAGATCCTTGGGGAGTGCCAGTACCCGGGCGAGCCGGCGGTGGTGCGGCCGAGCCGGCCCACGCCGCGGCACACGCTGCACCTCTCCAACCTCGACGACCAGCGGTTCCTCCGCTTCTCCATCAAGTACCTCTACGTGTTCGCCGCCCCCGCCGCCGTGCCCGCCGGCGCCCTGCGCGCGGCGCTCGCCAGGGTGCTCGTCGACTACTACCCGCTCGCCGGCCGGCTCCGGCCCAGCGACGACGACGAGGGGAAGCTCGTCGTGGACTGCAATGCCGAGGGGGCGCTCCTCGCCGAGGCCTGCCTGCCGGGGCTCACCGCCGCCGAGTTTCTCCGCGGCCGCGCCAGGCCGCACAAGTCGTGGAGGAAGCTGCTCTACAGGGTGGAGGCGCAGAGCTTCGTCGCCGTGCCACCTCTCGTCGTCCAAGTGAGTGGAGCTCTCTCTTTTGCTGAATATAATTTGCCTCTTATTTATTTATTCTGAATTCTCTCTTGGTTAATCACAATTTATTTATTTATTCTCCAATTAAAGACGAAGTTCTAGATTCAGAAATAGCCATTCATCATCTGCCACCCCTGAAGTAAAGTTACACCATTAGCTTCTTGTCTAAAGATCACCTGTGGTCACTTTACTGAGCTTGAGATGGCTTTCCAGTAGAGTTGGTGGACAAGATCACACAAAACCAGCAGCATGCAACTACTACTGCAGTGACCACTTTTTCTTGATTACTTACCTGCTTTTTTGCTGGTTATTACACAATTAGGAGATGATCTAATTTATGTTATCATGCATCCATGCTTGTGCTGGCCATGAAGCTTCTGTTCCCTCCAGCACCCCAAGTTGCCAAGTGATGGCAATTCTTAAAGTTAGCAAAAGGGGAGGATAGGGTTAGGGGAGTCCAACCCTGCTTCCTTCCATTCTCAAAAGGCCTTTTTAGGCAGACAAGCATATGGCTAGGCTGTATCTTTGTCCATCCAAATCTCCCCTGCCCACTTGAGTGAAGTTTTATCTCGGCCATGATGCCGTGCATGGATGCATAATCTTCCCTGATCCCCCAAGATCAGATGAGAATACGATCTTCACCTGCAAAAGTTAAGCCCCCTCGGAATGCTCTGCAGATGCCATCGGTTTTACTACGTCCAGTCCCTGTCATACAGATCTCCAGCTGCAGGACAGAGTACAGTCTACAGTATGCATACAATTAGTGTAGGCTGCAGTGCATGCCGTGTACAGTTGCTGCTGTGATTCTGCAGGTTCAGAGTACTAGATTGCTCTGGATGTCTGACCCTGCACACCAAAATTCATTCAATCCCCATGTTCAGACTTCAGAATTCCTCCTAGGTCCTGCCCCCTGCATTGTTCTGAAGAGCCACACCACATGTTTGCTTTACCAGAGTGGTGATCTTCCACACACTCGTACACTTGGCGCTGCCTGCGTTTGCGCATGTGGGAGGGCATATGATGTAATGCCCTGCTTCATGCACTCGTTGCTTGCAGGAAAACGACGCATCCATTATCTCTAATTTAAATTTAAATTTAGGTTTGCTAGTAGTGAATTCATCCAAATGGATAAAGTTGATCAAAGTGGCCTGAGCACGCGTGCACGGTTAAAAACTACTAGTAATTATCTGTTTGTGACGGCATGACGTGGCACGTTCGCAGGTCACCCGGCTGGGCTGCGGCGGCATGATCCTCTGCACGGCCATCAACCATTGCCTCTGCGACGGCATCGGCACGGCGCAGTTCCTCCACGCCTGGGCCCGCGCCGCGCGCGCCAGCGATGGCGCTCTGGACGACGGCGACGACCTGCCGGCGCCGCCGTTTCACGACCGGCGCGCCCTGCGCCCGCGCTGCCCTCCGCGCGTCGCCTTCACGCACCCGGAGTACAACAGCTGCGGCGGCAACGGCGCCGTCGCCAACGGAAACGGGAACGGGAACGAGGCGCCGAGCCTCCTGGCGCGCCTCCTGGGGCAGCCGCTGGCGCCCGTGTCGCTCACCTTCACGGCGGCGCACCTCCTCCGGCTGAAGCGCCAGTGCGCGCCGTCGCTCAAGTGCACCTCCTTCGAGGCCCTGGCGGCGCACGTCTGGCGCGCGTGGGTGCGCGCCCTGGACCCGCCCGGCGCGCTCCGCGTGAAGGTGCTCTTCTCCGTCAACGTGCGCCGCCGGGTGAAGCCCGAGCTGCCCCGGGGCTACTACGGCAACGGGTTCGTGCTCGGGTGCGCCGAGTCCACGGCGGCGCAGCTGACCTCCCCCTCCTCCTCCTCGGCCGCGCGCTACGGCGTGCGGCTGGTGCAGGAGGCCAAGGAGTGCGTGGACGACGACTACGTGCGGTCCATGGTGGACCTCCTGGAGGAGCGGCGCGGCGCGCGGCCGGACCTGGCGGCGAGCCTGGTGATCTCGGCGTGGACGCGGCTGGGGCTGGAGGACCTGGACTTCGGCGCCGGGACGGCCGCGCACATGGGCCCGCTCACCAGCGAGATCTACTGCGTGTTCCTCCCCGTGATCGGCGATCCGGACGGCACCACCGTGCTCGTCTCCGTCCCGCAGGCCGCCGCCGACCGGTTCCAGCAATGCTGCCTCGGATTCCTCAAGGACACGGACGTGGACGCAAAGCTGATGAGCTGAGCTGATTGAGCTTGCCGATGAGCTGATCACTCCGACGTCAGAAGTGAATTAAGAATACTAGTTGCTCCGATCGAAAGGGTTGGGTGAAAGATCATCCGGTGATGATCGTGATGATGCCTGCACACTCCAGTAGCAAATAGCAATCAATCAGTGTGCATTGTCATAGAGCACCTTTCTTTTTTTTGTGTCATCAGCTTGCTCCCTCGCTCGTGATAGCTCATTTTCTGCCAATCATGGCGCTCATCTTGCGTTGTCGCTCCGCCAATAAAGCTGTAATCTTAAGTTGGATCGGAAAAATCATGGTTTCAGAAGGGAAGAAGAAAAGGAAAGTTGCGGAATCATGGCGATATGAGTGGAAATCATCTTGCAGGCGAAGTGGCTTGAGTCGTTGAGCTGACACTGACAGGCCCCAGATAATGCTCTCTACACTCTACTGCCAGTGCCAAGCGCCCAATAAGCCTTGTCACATCGCTTTCCTTAGCTTCTCGCCCATCAAGATAGTGAGGTATGAGCTGATCACTCGGCATCAGCTGCTTAACACTTTGCTGATAACTAAGGGTCGGTTTGGTTGCTAGACTAAGTCTAGCCAGGCTAGATTCTCTGCTCCGGTAGTGTTTTGATCCGTATTTGGTTGGATAGCTTGTGATAGCATGTGTTAGCTAAGCTTATGTTTGGTGGGCTGCATAACATGATGTAATGACCTTGCATTTGTTGAAGGTGAAGTTACCACCCATCGTCTCTCTTCCTCTCCTCTCGTCCACCGTCTCTCAACGGCTTAATCAGAGCACAGCAAGAAAGCAGCACCGCCTCCATCAATACCAGCGCGAGGACGAGAGCGGCGGCGGCCTTCGCGGCGCCACCGCCGACCAGGGCCCGCACGAGCTTCCTGTCCTGGCGCGCGGCGTCCGCCGGCACAAGCGGGCGAGCTCCCCTGGCCGACCATGGCGGGAGCCTCGACCTGGGCGTCCAGGTCCCTGCCGGCGTCGATCCGGGAGTTCCAAAGCTCCTGCGTCTCTTGCAAGAAGAAGCGGGAGTTCCAGGAGCACTGAACAATTTGCTGAATGTCCTTTGCAGTGGTGAGAAGGCTTTCTGCAATGGGAACTGTAGCGATAACAGAATGAGCACTGAACAACAAGGATGAGAACAGCGCAACCAGGTGAGCGGAATCGTTAGTGTTCCAACGGGCAGCTAAGCCAGACCTGGCTCTGCTTGTACGCGAGCGGCGGGCGTTCTTCTGGAGCCAGGCTAAAGCAAGCCTGGCTAACTGGGCTACGCAGCCATCCAAACGTGGGCTGGCTGGCCTACTGGAGCCTGGTTGGGAGTTAGCCACCCAACCAAACAGGCCCCTAACAGGACACACGTTAATGCTCGTCTGATCGTACAAATATCCTGTCAGATCATCTCACTAGGAAGGAACGCACGTATAATGGGGGCGAGATTAAGGAAGTTCTTCTCATTTTATTTTTAACCAAGAAAGCTCTTGATATTTCCAACCCTGAATTGAAAACGGCAAGATTGTTTTCATTTCTGGATCAGAAAAAAGGCTTCAGTGGGTGCAGTTTTGCCGGTGATGAGATAGAAAATACTCCCAAGCTGGTACTGGCAGTACCGAATTCTCCAACCCCATTGCCCGCTCGCTCGCTCGCTCGTCTCTTTGCATCGTTTGCTTTTGCAGGATTCGGCTGACCACAAACCTAATAAGCTATCCGGTGAGCCCCTACCGGCTACCCACAGCATAACGGTAATCTAATGCAGGCAGGTCAATGCAAAGCAAAATCGTTGGAGATGGGGACTTGATTGGAGGTCTATCGCCGGCCGGCCGGATCGATCACTGACTGACTGAATGACTGAATGATATTTGCACCGTCGAATCGAATCTGCCGCCGGCCAGGATCGAGCTGTTCGTCGGTAGGCAAAGCTGAGAGGCTGGAGAGTATCTATCTAGCTTTTCTTTCCCTGTTCGTACAAGGTCAAAGGCTGTTGCAAGCTAGCGTGTCTGCCGCCCAGCTTTCGCAGATGCTTCAATCAAATCTGCCGGCTCCAGCCTTCTCTCACAGCAGCCGGGAGGCTGTATGCGCGGGAAGAGAGGAGATGGAGGTTTCATTCTCTGAACGATGCATGGAGACCTTTTGCGATGGAACCTAGTTCCTAAATGACAATAGGAACCTGCTTTTGGAACAGATCGAAACTCTCCCAGATCCGAACGATGACTGCCGGCGCCGGAGCTTCCTTCCAGCACTAGGTAGTCCAAAAGAGCGAAAGCGTGGTTTGAAAAGATTGAAAGTTGTTGTCAAATCTCTGACCAGGCTATGTATCTGAATGATTCAGCCATCGTATTCTGCGAACTGACCAAACTGAATTTTTGTTTTCATTTTTTTTGACGGGAACTTATTTGACACAAACATTTGATGTGACATAGCTTAAAATATTTAAGCTTCTGAATTTTTTGTTTTCGGCGAACGACCAAACTGAAATTATTAGCCTCTCAACCTTCATGTGCCTATATGCAGATCTAATTGCGTGACGTCGTCGTCTATGACGGAGCTACAATACTGACAGTCTTAACTGACAAAACTGACGAGAATCTTTCGCACGATCTTTGCCATGGAGAGAACGGAAGGCACAGGGCGATCTGAATAGCTGAACAGTGTCACACCCGTGCGCCCTGCGCCGGAGGCAAGATCCATCCATGATCCACCCCGCCGTAGGCAGGCGTTGGCGCAGGTTGCCGTCGGCATCGCTGCTCGATCATCGTCTCGACGGCCTCGTGCCGTCCTGGACCAGCAATTCAGCAGGGGCACGGGTGACCTTTGCGTCGGCTTCTTTAATTTCTTCAGCAAACTTGCGCTCGATCTGCCAAGCCTGCAGGGGTCTGCTAGGTCCGGACTCTCGACAGTATCCCAGCACGCTACATACATGTCGGCCGGTTTGTTGCTTTGCGCGCCAAATCTAAGTGGGGCCTAGCGATCACCTATCGTTTATTTTAGCATCAATGTGATCTTCGACTGATCTCGAGATCCGTGCACTGGTCCAGAAAACCAACGCATTACTCGTCGCTCCCTCCAATACCCAACATTAATGTTTTGGATTGAATATGCTATAACAGATTAACAATCCAATCCCATTAACTAAAAGTGGTACTCATCAAAACACACCTCTCTCTCATCCAAATGAAGGGGATTCATCCTTCTACCCTATCCTTGATGATTGTATTTTTGTAGTCTACTGCAGCAACCATTACCAAAAATACGAAAGTAGTTATTGGTAATGGTGAGAGTATGTTTTGAGTGTGAGATATGAGTAATCTGTTGGAGATGATCTAACATCCAGATCCAGGCAAACTTTAGGTAGCACAAATATAATCCTGCTGCATAAGCTACCTTGTGACTTACTCAAAAGCAGTTCCATAAGAAAATACTCAGAAGCTACTGTAATTTTTCCAGTAATATTTTTTTAAGGAATGAAGGCACTGTAGTCAAGTGGTACATTAGCTAATGGCTAGCTATGCATTCAGAAACTGATAGTGTACGTAATTGCTCAAAGAAGCCTAGTACACGACAAATAATTAAACTAGGAGGAGGGAAGGCAATAAGAGCTGACAAATAAAAGCATAAAATGGATATCACACGCGATCCAGCTAGTGGCTGCAAGATCCATCGCCCTAGCCCTTTTCGTAAAGCCGGCAACTCCATATCCCAATGATTGCCCGTCAGCGGAGCAGATTAATGCGAGGGGGCAAATCAAATCATTTTGTTCTCCTCGTGGAATCCTTAGGTGTTCACCACTTCTCCTGTTGATGCACCCCTCTCATGATTAAATAGAACTGAACTAAATATATGGTTAGGAACCGGTTGAACCAAAATGTAGCGAATTCTAATAGAAAATTTTACTTTATTTTTTATCTGACAGCAATATTGTTGATCTCAAAAGTAGGAAACATCAGTAGGTTTTTCTTAGATCAAGAATTGAAGATTATATATTTTTAGCAGTAATGCAACCTCTTGATTATTTTTTATGGCTCCTATTATTTCCATATATATCCGGATTGTATATGTGCTACCAACCATGCATGCTCGTCAGTTTGAAGCTATTCGATTAGTTTGCTTATTAGGATGTTGGAAGTGTCACGCACACACAAGCTGCCTGGAACCGGTTGATGAGTGTTTTAGTTGCCCACAATCTGGGAGGCAAAAGCTTCAAGAAATGGAGAAAGAAATAACACTAGGTTAGAAAAGGGAGCAACTAATAGCAATGGCTTTAATCGTTTTAGGAAAAGGGAATGCCAAAACAAGCTTGCGGTCGCGGTAGTTATATACACACACGCCGTGCTCTTTTTCGTTCATGCAAAATCGGATCTCGTAGAACTAGTTAACCTTACTGTTTTCGTATGTTCAGGGCATATCTTGATTAATTTGATGAAGCAACTAATGGTTACTTATCGATGCCATTGCATCATGCACGTATGTCTAGCTGGGAAGTTCCACCTGCTGTGGAATCAAATTCTTTTCCTCAATTGAACTGCTTTAAACCTTTCCATAAATTGATCTACTATAACAACATTACTTAGAATCATCGTTGGAGAGTGATGGAGCCATTTTGTTAATAACGCTTCCATCCTAAAATACAATGCGCACACCCATATAGAGATTAAATATTTATTTGTAATCTTCAACCAACAATTAATCTAACACTATGAAAAGTTTGTGTTGCAAAAGTAACTATGTTGGATTATTTTGGAAATATTTTCTAATGATCAAACTTTTATTGGCACGAATGATATATTATAATTCAAAGTGTAAACTTGAAAGCCAAACCACGCTTATATTTTATAAAAGAGAAAGTATATATTATATAAAAAATGCAATTTTTATCACAAAACTTTATTAGAAATTGTTATAAAACCAGATTCCCTAAGGAGACGAGCTCAAACATGGCTAAAAGCCAGCCGGCCAATCGGCCATACAAGGCAGGGGAGAGTAACACTCCTTTTCTAGTCCGTAGTCATGTGATTTTTTCTACCAAATTTATATGTTCTAAAATCAACAAAGCGCAGTTCAAGATGATATATATCATAAGAACACTCAATTGTAATATGTCGATTGATCCAAGGCCCTTCGCAGTTAAGACTACACGTATCATCTAAGAAGAATTACTAAAGCTATTTTTTTCAATGGACTGTCTTCAAGGTTGTCTCTTAGTGTTTTAGCTTAGCTTAGTGTTTTAGCTTAGATTTAAATACATGGACGGTCTATAAACTTATCTTGATGTGTCGTCTAAGTTTCCGAACTTTTAAAATAAATGTATTTTCAGGCCCTCAAACTTGTCCTGATGTATCACTCAGCTCCCTAGACTTTCAAAACGCATCTTCGTATCCCTAAACTTGTCCTAGGATATCATTTAGGTTCTTAAACTCTCAAAATATATTATTAAAATGCATTACTAGATCTGCAAACTGATCACTGATCACGTTCATCATTACAAGTTTGGAACTAAACATATATAACATATATGTTTTAAGAATTTAGGAATCTGGATGACACCCTGTGATAATTTTAGGGATTTCAATATGCATATTTAGAGTTTGGGGACCTAGATGACATACCAAGACAAGTTTGAGGATCTGAAAAATGCATTTTAAGAATTCGGGGACCTAGATGACACCTCGCGACAAGTTTAGGGACCACCAATGCATTTTACTCTTTAGCTTAACTAATGGCTGCATGTGTATAGAAAATAGTCAGGAGGAGCCGACAATTAAGTTGGCTCTTGCACCTCATTTTGTGTGCAAGGCTAGTACGGGAATAGGGTACAACTTGACATAGGAGACATAATGATGTGGATATGTTTAAAAGTAGCTGAGTTGGCGCCATTAGAGGAGGCCTAACAAATAAAAACTCCACCACATCATATGGTTACAAAACTTATTTCACTTAGTTAGGATAAGGCTTTGGCCAACTATTATTGTGTTAATATGTAATGTTAGGGATGCAGTCTGATGTTATTAGATTCATATTAGAAGTAGTTACATACAATCATAATTTTTTATCATATAATGGAATATTGATACAGTAGCTTTATTCTAACAAAACGGAGTACGTCTTGTAAAAGTTGAGTGGAATATCTCCTTGAAATTTGGGTTTATGGCTTTCTCAAGCTGGTTAAGTTTTGTAACTTTAAAGTCCACTAGGACCATTTAGTTTAATCATTGCAGCCATCAACCTCCCGCCAAGAACATTATTTATTATTTTTTTACACTTAATTCAACAACCACGAACTATGCGTCAACATTTCGACAAGACTAATTCAACATTTCAGTGAAACTAGATATGTGTGGATAGCTTGTTCATCCCACCCGCATGATTTTTTTTCGAAAAGAAAAATTTTATTAATATCAAGTAGCGTTACATCGAGATGATATAACAATGCTCCCACCCGTATGGTACAAAATTCAATACTCTTACAAGTGAATCAATAATTAGCAAAACTTTGACTCAACTTGTAGGTAAGTTGATTCGATAATTTACGGGATTATATATGTATGTATGGTTAACTTGGCAAATAAGGTATGTATATATCCTCAGGGCCGTCTTCTTCTGATTCTGGCGCAGGCCCAGGTTAGTTAACGTAAGAGGATCAGAAGCCCAAATGGTTGCTACTGGGCCACACAGGCACAAATAAGCCCAAGCGCATGCGGTTTTCCTCATTCTTGCTTAGAGGAGAAAAACACGCTTCTTTTTAATTCAAGAGAACAGAAATGGGTTCCTGCGAAGTGCGAACCATAGAATTAGCAAGAGAACGATGCATGAAATCGACTAGACCTCCGTAATAAAAAAAAATCTGGTCTCTATGCGGAGGTAAATTGAGCAAGCATCAGGTTTAGACGATATCAAATCCTAATCCGCAGGCCCTCGCGAAAAAAAAAAGAAAAGAAAATCTAATCCACCGAAAACGAACCCGCAAATATGATCTCCAGGCCAGTTCACAGAAAAAAAGTATAGCAAACGGACATCCTTTCCGGGAGGCGCAAACCCTCCCGACATTTTCTAGTGGGTCATGGCCTTTGGCAAGGTGCAGCATCCGTCGTCGCTGAAAGCCTGAAACCGGAATCTCATTCCCGCAACAGCTGAAGGGACATTGCTGGATCTCATTCCCACATCCACAGCATAACCCCGGGGATCGATTAACCGTGCGTGAAACACGGCAGGGCTCAATTCCTGCAGCCAGTGAGTCCAGATGCAGCTACAAGAGAATCTCATTTTGAGTTTTACAAGCTTCACAGAAAACAATCTCTAGCATTCTAAACAATAACGGCCGTGAGCAGGAGAGCATATATCAAGCAAAGGTTCATACATCACTCATCACACTTAGTCCAACGACAATCAGTTGAAACAATACAACCGCTGCCACTTGTCATATGGCGCATTACAAATTATAGCGTACGCTGTTCAAACCAAGCAGAAACACAGAAGAACAACGGAATGGAGCAGAAGAGTACTCACACGCAGCCACGCAGGCACCTTCAGATGCGCCCCTTATTCCCAGAGTCCTCTGCAATAACTGCAGAGGAGACTCATCCCCAGATCCACGGTACTACTTATTACTTCGCTTATTATTAAGACAGGAGCTGCTTGGAGCGGCACAGCCACACATTTGCTTGTTCCTGCAATCAGAAGAAACCATAATTAGTTGACAGGCCCATCTCGAGCAGAGGATGATGCTACTACTGAATATGAAATGTCAGGGCAGACGAGATACAGGAGTTCACAGATGTTATACTATTTATTCTTTTTGATGTTATGTGTTCTTGTTCTTATTCTGTTATTTTGGTATGCTGGTGTGCGTAATGGAACAGAAATAATAGCAACCAAACTGTCAAAGAGCTCTTCAAACGAATCATAGTGTTCAATAATCAATACTGACCATACAATTAATTCTGTTGGTAGTGATGCAACTTTTAGAGTTTTGAATGAGACGACTAGTACATAAAATTTGGCTTAAGTAACCCGTTGCAGTAAGTAGGAAATTATAAACATGCAACCCAAAGTCTGGAGAACTTACACCAGGGAACAATCTTCCAGCGCTGGTTGTCACCCTCACACCACTCCCACAGCACGAGAGTGGTTCCATCGCGCACGCCACCGTGGTCCTTGTCTCCATGCAGAGCATCAAAGTTCAAGTAGATGTCGTTCACCATCCTAATGCAGCGGAATCCATCACCGACATCCCTGCTCTCTGTCCACAGGACTGACTCATCCAGGGTGTCTGGATCATAGCGGGTCAGACGAACCTAACAACAGTCAGATTGAAGATATCAGGTCTCATAATTTTTGAATTGTGCAGTAACCAGTAGGGAATTTTAACCATCCCACAACAGAAAGCAATTACCATATTAATTTAGGACAAGTGACACACGAATTTCTATTTCAAAAAAAAAACACGGCAATGCACATGGGCAGCACTAGTAGCAGTGTGATATGCACATCAGCAGTTCAGCACATCGATGCGGATGTCAAACACCATGGGCAGATGCAGATCTATAGCGTTGGCATGGTAAGCCAGTAAGGTACGCTGATATAATTAAAATATTTGATGAAGCACATGACAATGATTAATCAAATATTGTCTGAGACCAGGACAGATACCATTCATGTGAGTCCTGCGTGTCTATAATACTTCGGACAAAAAAAAGGAGAATCTTAGGTACCTGATAACTTAGACGAATAGTTATGTTACGGAATAGGAGACACAATCGATGCAAAGGGCATGAGGTAATGGGTTCAGCTGCGTGTTAATTCGAGTGTGTGTTGCATATGAAAGGAATTCTAAGTTCAATTTTAGGGGAGCGAGGAATGTGTGCGGACAAGTTTGCGTGCATCATTGGCATTAATCTCAAAGTTGTACACATAAGATCCACATTCTGCGGCTGGGTGCAGTACATTTCCACAAGCAATAATAAAATAGGATTAGGATTGGGATGAGAGAAGAAGCATGAATCGTAGCATCGACCAGAGATACTTTACAGGGTGTGACTGGCCAAGGGAATGCTTGAGAGCCTCTCCGGTGGCCTTGTTGACGAGGACGATGACAGGGTAGCCTTCCTCATCCTTCACCCTGGTGCTGTACTTCATGTCCTTGATCCAGTGCTGCATAGACAAAGTTGAGCAAAGTCATCACAAGACAAGGAGGAGAAAATATAAAAAATGATCAATTATTTTATTCGTCTTCCCCAATCCCCATGAAGAATAAGACAAGGCAGCAGGATCGCATCAACGACGACGCCAAATTTACGAGGAAGACTGGAAGTCGTCGTCCAGATCCCGAGATCAGAACTCAGGTTTGGAAGAACCCATCAAGTTCAGGGCGCGTCGACATCAACCGATCAATACCCAACGGCAAAATGAAAATGGAGCGACCTACGCAGAGCGAACAGTGGGTAATCCTCACCTGCGTGTCGTCGTCGCGGTCGGTGCGCACGAGGCATACCTTGCCGTCGCGGGAGGCGAGGCTGTAGTGGTCCTCCCCGGCCTTGCAGTAGATCCTGTACGTCTGCTGCCTGACCGGCGGCGCGCCCCCGCCGCCGTGGTGCGGGCGGGTCTCGTGGCCGTACTCGGACCCGCCGCCGCCGTGGTGCGGGCGGCCCTCGTGGCCGTACTCGGACCCGCCGCCCCCGTACGCTCCGCCGCCGCCGCCGTAGTGCGGCCTCTCGCCACCGACCTCGTGCCCGACGTGGACGACGTTTCCGTACCCGCCGACGCCGTAGGCCGGCGGGGGCGCGCCGTAGCCCTCCTCAGCGCGGCCGTAGCTCGGGGCCGGCGGGTGACGGCCGTAGGGGTCCCCACCCGCGCCGTACGCGGAGGGGGGCGGGGCCCGGCCGTAGGGGTCGTCCGCGGGCGGGCGGGCGGCCGTAGGGGTCCGGCTGGCCACGGCGCTCGTCGTCGTCGTCGTCGCGGCGGCGGCCGTGGTGGTGGTGGTGCGGGAACTCCATGATTGCCGAGCGGGGGAACGGAATGGATGGATCGATCGATCGGACTGAGCTGTGCCCCGGGCCGAGATGGCCGGCTTATACGAGGCCGGTCCGGTCGGATCGGCTCCGGTCGAGCCCGGTCGGGGGAGAGGGCGACTCGTCGGTCGGCGTGGATCTCACGCGTTGGGTCCGGTGGGATCGGACCAGAGGAGCGACGTGGCAAAGGCGACGTCGCATCACCACGCAGCGTGCGGTGCCTCCGTGTACCGCGTCGCGAGGCGTGTGTGCGTACGTGGTCGGTCGGCAACGTGTACGTGAACACCAGGTGGGCTTTCATGTCTTTGTCCATTTCGGTATAGCTGCCACGTTGGTGTAACGACGTGTGCTCATGTGTCAGGCTTCGAGAGAGAGACCGACGGAAGGAATGGTCCTACGTGTTCGCTCGTCGCCAGTGGAATTTCCTCACGCGATGCCTTGTTTTCTCAAGCTCAATAATGACTAGTGAGACACAAGCAGTGGCGGATTCAGAAACAGGTTCCGCCCGGGGCTAAATTATGCACGGCTACGAACCTAAGTAGCCGTGTTATACTAGTACTAGTTATACACTAATAAATATAATAAAATTTTAAAAAATATAAATAATAATATTGATTTCAAATGCTCAAATAATATACTAAAATAATATGAAGGACACTAAAAATAGAAAAGTATCTAAAAACATTCATAACACCGGGATCTTCATGATTTCGCACCACTTGTACTGCTGCCATCCTGAATTCTACACTAAAAAAGAAATAAATTGTCATTTCTCATCATAAAGCAAGAGAATATTATGTATATTTTTGAATTACAATGAAACACGTACCTCGGGTCCTGACGTGGCAAATTTATCTTACGGTTTCTAAAGCTTTGAAAGCGTTTTAGAATGTTTTCATCTTCAATTGATGCAAATAAATCCCGCTCAATATAGCATATCATGCTACTATTCATCCAATCATTATTCATTTTATTTCTTCGTTCAGTCTTGATGATATTCATAGCAGAGAAGGCCCTTTCAACTGTTACAGTTGCCACCGGCAAAATCAATGCAAGTTCAATAAGACAGCACACCAAAAGAAAATAGGTATGCCTATCGGTTTGGACCATCTTCTCAGCAAGATTACCAAGATCAATACACGTGCCAAATTTATTATCATTTCTGACTTCATCAATGAATACAAGAAGATTAGTCGCAAGCTTTTTGCAGTCATAATCATCGAAGTCAACTTTATAAATCTTAACAAGTTCAACTAACTTCTCTATCTCAAAGTTGGCAAAAGAATCCCTTGGATCAAGACAAGCCACACATCTTAACAACCGAGTTGATCTTTCTGAAAATCGATTGTTTAACTCATTGTAAACTTGATCAAGGACAACAAAGAAGATCCCCTTATAAAAATGATGGTAGTAAGTCAATAATTTAGCACCACGATATCTTGAACGACCTCTAATTGGTATCATATCTTCCATATTGGAAATGTCTATCTTCATTTGGAGGCAAAACTCTTTTACCTCTTCAATGATAGCATCCTAACCATTTCCCCTCATGTCATTCACATTTCTCATCACAGAACCAATTAATCCTATTGCACGAATAATATTTTGATTTTTCTTTTGCAAACATTGTGACAGGTCTTGAGTCATCCCCAATACTCTAATCATAAGATGCAATATAAACACAAATTTAAATGACTCCATTCTTTGAATCAAACCAGACGCGGTAGTTTTCTTTTCCCATCAGTGCCATCTTCACTAATATTCTCTAATACCTCTAGCACACAGGACCACATCATCATAAGACGTGCCAATATTTTGTGATGTGTACCCCACCGTGTATCACCAGGCCTAGCAAGACTAGTTTCTTGGTTTTTTCCCCTCCCAAAAAAAATAGCACCACTATCTAACTGCTCAACAAGCTTATTATGATGACTTTGAAGGAGTTGATCTTTTCTTTTGCAAGAGGCACTAACAATATCGACAATTGAAGTGACATAGTTGAAGAAATCGAAAGTTGAACCACAACACTTGGCTACAGAAACTACCACAAGTTGAAATTGATGAGAAAACAATGGATGTAAAATGCATATGGGTTTTCATTCAATACCAGTCTTTGTAATCCATAAATTGTCCTCTCATATTTGAAGCTCCATCATATCCTTGTCCTCTAATCTTGGAAATAGATAGACCATATCTTCTAAGTATAGTATCCAATGCTTCCTTTAGTGAATGTGCTGTGGTGTCATGAACATGCTCAATACCAAGGAACCTTTTAGTCACATTTCCTTTATCATTGACAAACCTACAATACAAAAGAGAAAATAGTGTTACTTGAATATAACAATACTCTATTACAATTTATAAGAGAAAAGAGAAGATATATACCTCACAACCACAGCCATTTGTTCCTTAATAGATGCATCACGAGCCTCATCAACGAGCGCTGCAAACCAACGATCTCCTATTTCACTTTTAATTAACTCACTAGTCTCCTCTACACAAACTCTAACCAAATCTTTCTGAACTATTGGACAACTCATTTGATTATTTCCTGGGGTATTTTCACCGGTCACAAGTGCGGCCTTAGGATCCTTCTTTCTATAGCATTCTAGCATTTCCATAAAATTCCCTTTATTGCTTGATATTTTAGACTCATCATGACCACGAAAGGCTAAAGCTTGCAAAAGGAGAAATCTAGCAATGCTTAACATGATAGTGTTAAACGAGCTTTATATGCCTCCTCTTCCGCTGCACTTGTCACAGTCCACACATGTTCAACACTTTGCCTCTGATTTGCAGAATCAATTGCACGTTTTCTTGCATTACTATGAAAGCCATCAATTGATTGAGCATGCTGCTTGAATGCATCATTTGCATGCTTCCAATTTCTGAACCCAACTTTGGTGAATATATCATTACTATGAAATCCAGTTTGTTGTGACCTAAAGAGATAGCAATAAAAGCAATAAGCTGCATCCTTGGCTACACTGTACTCTAACCAATCAAATTGATCAAACCATGAACCTACAAATCCTCTTAATTGACCTTTATCTTTTTTTTTCTAGGAAATTTATGACCCTTCGGTCTACATGGACCCATTTGTAAATATGCTCAATAGCTTCATCTCTAATCTCATGATGAAACTCATCAATTTGTTTCCTCTCTCCTGGATCAGCAACTATATCTCTCATGTCTAGTTCATTCCGCGGTCTTTTTTCAATCCGGCTCTCAACACTTCTGACAGTACTCACATCTTTCTTACCAAAAAATCGCTCCATAACCGGCGCGACACAGGGTGGTGGCTCTAATAAGATGATGTTCTACAAGAATACATGATATCATTATTGACGCAATAGCTTAAACACATATGAACTTTTTCAATTAGAGACATACAAAGATGTGCAGCGGCTTCTCCGCGACGTCGGGGCGGCAGCTGGCGGCTTCTGATCGGTGACGGCAGCCTGTAGGGAGCCGGACGGCGGCACTGGGCGGCCTGGGCGGCGGCGCGCAGAGGCCGGGGCGGCGTTGCGCGGGGGCCGTGGCGGCGGTGGCGCACAGGGACAGTGTGGCTGGCGCGGGTGGGCAGTAAAAGCAGATTAAGATTACACGATTTGAACCTGGAGGAGCTAAAATAGACTTATTTTATTTTTATATTATTTTTATGAAGTAATTGGATCTCGCCCCGGGCTGCAGCCCAGTCAGCCCGGGGCCCAAATCCGCCCGTGGACACAAGCATGGTAGACACTGGACAGCGACCGGCAGTCTCTGAGACTTGGTTTCCCTTCATTGCACCGACCACGTCCGGTCCCGGCGGTCCTGTCCGGCCAAATAGCAGCACGGCACGGCAGATGATGAGTTGCTGGCCACACCTACCTACCCCCTGCATCATTCGCCTCCCTCTTTTGGTTTTCTTTCGTTTCGCAACGCGTTTCTCCGTGCTTTTTTTTTTGCACTGATCCGATCCGATCCCCTGGCTGTACGTGCACACAGCTCTGACTGTTGAGCTTGAGTGCCGAGCACGAGGTTTCTTTCGTGAAAGCTCGTGCACCCGTGGATTTGATTAGTTTTGATTCCAAGCCGATTAACCAAAAGCAGCACCGTACCTGGGGGGCCCTTAACAATAAACAAGGCACGAGATCAGCGCAGCGTGCGAGGTCAAATCTACTCCACCAACTTATTAGATTTTAAAAGACGGAATTTCTCTCTGATAACCCTGCTAAAATCATGCGTTGATTTCAGTCGGATTTCAACGTCTTAGATGGCTCCAAGACCGGTGCGTACGTTTCCATTTCCATTGGAATTGTTTGTTTTCTCTTTCTCATTTGGTAATTGGGCCCACATTACTTTTTCCTGTCTATTGTAACTTTGTGCAGCCCACGGCCCAAGGCAGCCCGGCCCAGCTCAGGACGAGCCTCACTCACGCCTGGGCGTGGTGGCGTCCCGGCTGGCGGCTGTGGAGGCCGGCGAGCGGCGGCACAACGCGCGCGCGACAGAGATGTTCCCGAGCTCCAATTTCATCTACTACCATGTTCTTCACAAAATAATTAGCGGGCATGTAATTCAACTTTTTAAGAAAATCACACCATGTTCCTTGCATTCCTCTGTTCGTACTCATATTTCGCTGTTCGTACTCAGAGTGGCTCGTTCAGACGTCACATGCACTCTCCGTCTGAACAAGATTAAATCATTCCAAAAATTCCATGATATGTTAAAAAGAAAATAAAATGATCTTACGTGCCCTTTGTTGACGCCAGATTTTGACACGTGTTGAATCGGTGTCAGGAGAAGAAGATTGGCCGATGCAGCAGATCTGAAGGCTACAGAAAGGAATCGGCCGATTGAGGTAACAGTTGAAAATCGGCCGATTGGTGATACAGCCTACGCCAACAGGATGGGACTGTTTCAGAGGGTCCTGGTCAAAAGTTGGTCAAAAGGGAGGCACGCTAAGTCGGTCGGGGAGCAATTGAAGGAAATCCTTATTGGATTAGGGAGCGGCGGCGGAAGATTCTGCGGGAGTCCGTTTCCTTTTAAAGTTCGTATAGATATAGTAATTTAAATAAGGTTGTAACAAGTCGTGATCGACCAGGAGTCCTAGCTTTAGGGTATAAATAGGAGTCGTCAGGGTCTTGAGAAAACATCAACACATCAATCAACAACAATACTTCTACTTTTCTAGCAATTTACTTTCAAGTCGGCGACTTCGCCAATACTTTTCTTCTTTCACGAGTTCGTACGGATTGGTAGGACTGTATCAACTTGATCTCCGGCCAATTGGTAGGTTCCGCTTACCGAGTAATATCCAAGCTTTAACTACGGGCGCATCGCTGTGGTTTCGTTTGGATTTATTCACCAGTTATCGATATTTACTAGAATTGCAAGTTTTACCTGTTATTCTAGTATTATCACCAGTTATCCAGCTTGAGATCAGAGTAATCGGCTTCGTCATTGTTCTTCTTCGATTTATCATCATACAGCCGATTAGATCTATTCCAAGTGTTGCTTCTGTAGTAATTGTTTAGATCGCTCCAGTGGTTTTCTTTACAATTACTACCCGATTATCGGCTGATCCATAGCCGATCATCTCTACAGCAAATCGGCCGATTCGCTGCCGACGCGCTCCTCAGGACAGATCGGAATCCCAGCCGATCGACGCGCCTGGAATTTAATACTCTATTTCCTTGTCAATCAACAGGTCAGATTGACTGGCACGCCGCGCGAACCGCACCAGGGCGATAACCCGAACAGGAGCTAAGCAGATTCTCCCGGGTCGTGTGTCCGACGCTGAAGACCATCGGCCGATTCCTATCCGGCCGATTTTAGCGCCAACACACTTTTGGCACGCCCAGTGGGACCATCCAAGATCTGAAATGTCGAAAAACGCAGAAATCTCCGACAGCAACATCATTGAGGTCACAGAAGCAGATCTCAAGGACGACCAGAGGGAAGAATTGGCCAAACATCTAGAAGATTACAAGAAGATGTATCTCCAGTCATTCAGTCGTACCAGAAGCGGGGAGGCAGTCAAGAAGGCTCCTATTCTAGCGCCCCGCCACATCACCATTGCTGAGAACTCGGGCAAGATGTCAGAGATGATTCAACAGTCCGTGTACCAGGCATTCATCGACCAATCCTCAGTGATGACCAACACGGTGTATAACGCCGTCGTCAGCTCTCTGGCCGGCGGAGCAGTCCAAGGCTATCAGGGACCGGCATATGCCCCGCCGACCACTCTGCCAGCCAGAAGCTTACCATACACGTCCCAATCGGCTCCTCAGCCAATATTGACGCAGCGCGAAGGGTATAACTCTCCATTGCCCCCAGCGTCTCCAAGATACAGCGGTGCACCATGTCTCCCATCACAGACACCGCTTCAACCCGTTCAGATTGCTTCTGTGCAGTCACTGCCTACAAGCTCAGTACCTTGGGGAACATCAGTGACAACGTATTTTCCCGAGCCAGCGAACAGGTATGGAGGTTATTCAACCCAGGTGCCATACCAATCGGCCGCCCGGCCGACGGTTCCCCAGTATCAGCCGATCTTATCAGAAATCGGCAGGGGGGCAAGCACTGTGGAAGCATTCAGAGGCGCGGCGCCAACAACGACATACGATGGGGTGCGGACTCGCTTCACCATCAACTATCGGCCGCTCAACAAAGTTCGCCGATTCATCACCCAGTCGTGCCAGCTCTTCAGCACATGCCTGCACCGCGAACAGCTGTTCATCAGCAGCAGGTGGACTGGACGGCGAGAATAGCAAAAGTAATCCAGGATCAGTTTGGATTGAAGCCAAAAGTTCAAACTTACACCTACAAGACGCCGTATCCATCGGCCTATGACTTGCTGCCGTTCCCACACCGCTACAAAGTTCCTGATTTCACCAAGTTCTCAGGGACGGACGATACATCCACTGTGGAGCATATCAACCGATTCATCATCTAGTGCGGGGAAGCTGCCACGCAAGATGCTCTGAGGGTGCGTTTATTTTCATCGTCTCTATCCGGATTGGCCTTCCAGTGGTTCACCACCTTGCCGCCAAATTCCATCGTTACATGGGCCGATCTGGAGACAAAATTCCACAAATACTTCTACGCAGGAGTACACGAGATGAAGCTCTCGGATTTGACCAGCCTCAGGCAGAGGAGCGATGAACCAGTAATGGGATATATACAGAGGTTCCGAGAAATCAGGAACAAATGCTACAGTCTGGCTCTGACCGACGCACAGTTGGCCGATATCGCCTTCCAAGGCCTTCTGCCACAAATCAAAGAAAGATATGCTGCCCAGGAGTTTGAAAGCCTGAGCCAAATCGTCCACCGATTGTCAGGACAAGAGGTCCGACCATTTGAACAGCGGAGGAGCTTCCAGAAGAAAGTGGCATACTTGGAAGGATCTGAATCAGATGCGGAAGAGGAAATCGGCCTGGCAGAATGGGTCAAAGGGAAAAAACCGATATCATGCCCTTTTGGCAAGAAGGAACCAGAGACATTCGGCTTTGACACGTCAAAGGCCGATAAAATTTTTGATTTATTACTTCAGGAAGGACAGATTAAGCTGTCTCAACATCACACCATCCCTACGGCCGATCAACTTAAGAAGATGAAATACTGCAAGTGGCACAACGCTACTTCTCATGATACAAATGAATGTAAAGTCTTCCGTCAGCAGATACAATCGGCCATCGAGCAGGGGCGGCTTAAATTTGAAACTCCAGCTAAATCGGCAAAACCGATGAAGATAGATCAGCATCCCTTCCCGGCCAACATGGTTAACGCTGGAGGAGACTCAAGTCAAACCAAGGTGCTGACGTCAGAATCGGCGAGAAGAGGCGGCGCCGTCGACCCCAGGAGGCAGATCACGACGGAAGAAATCAGAAGGAACAGGCGAGGGCCAGAACGACCACGCAAGCCCGTCACCTCCCAATTCTTACTCAGTAAGTATCAGCAGCAGCAAGAACAAGCAAGATACCAGGAAGGGACGATACGCCGGCATGAAGAACACTGGCAATGTCCATTCTTCATCCACTGCTGGGAGAACGACATCAGATTGCCGTCTGCCGATAACTGTCCGGAGTGTAACGGATTGAGCTGCAACAATCGCCCGAGGCTACACTCTAGGAACAGAGGATCAGAGCCGATCAGCAGAAATCGGCGCGAGGAACAGCGCGTTTCGGTGCATGATCGGCTGGGGGGCAGAGTTGACCAGCACCACCGGTCAAAAAGCAAGATCGGCCAGCGGGATGGACTGGGGGGCAGGATCAGCGCGCACGATCGGCTGGAAGAGATGGCCGATGATAGGGTATCAGACGAGGATCCCCTAGGAAGGGAACCAGATTGGGAACATGCCAGATCATCGGCCAAACCAGCAAATCTCAGGTGGTGTCCCGATGGCCTATCCAGATCCCAGAAGCGAAGGATCCAACGCCTACGCCAGTGGGAGCATCAAGAAGAAGAACAGAGACAGGTGCCAGAAAAAAGAAATGTCAAGTCTCGAGTGTGGCGCCCAAAGAAACACGATCAAGAAGCAAACAACCAAGAATCGGCAGCCGAAATAGATATGGTGTTCATACTGCCGATGGAGTTCATGGCGCCCAACGATCGGGATAAGATAATAAGAACCGAAGAGGAACAGATGGCACAACTAGTGTTGGAGCCGATGACGACTACGTTTGAGAAACCAGAGGAGGAAAAACGACAGCATCTTAAAGCGCTGTTTCTCAAAGGCTATGTCAATGGAAGACCCGTCACCAGATTATTGGTAGATGGAGGCGCTGCAGTTAACATCATGCCGTATGCCATGTTCCGCAAGCTGGGCAAGGGCGATGAATACCTCACCAAGACGGACATGATGCTGAAGGATTTCGAAGCCAACGTGTCACCCGCCCGCGGAGCGCTCTGCGTCGACCTCACCATCGGCAGTAAGACCCTCCCTACCACTTTTTTCATTATTAATGGCAAGGGGTCCTACAATATGCTGCTTGGTCGCGACTGGATACACGCAAACTGCTGTGTCCCATCTACAATGCATCAATGCCTTGTGCAATGGGTCGGCGACAGCACAGAGATAGTCGCTGCCGATTCCGTCTACAACGTTGCAGCGGCCGACACGCAACAGTGGAGCTGCGAGCACGTCAAGTGTATATCTGACAGGACTTGGGACACTGACTTCCTGAAAGTGTCCGATTTCGGTCTACAGCCGATCCAAGCAGTCGGACTCTGAAGATTCAGAATAAATGGATCAGCTCGTCCGAGAAGATGGGAAGCTTGGGCATGGGTTTACGTCAGCCAATTTATTAGAGATGGTAGATTTGGGAGATAGCAGCAAATCAAGGCCGACGTACATTAGTGCCAATTTGGATCCTGAGTACAAATGTAAATTGATAAGTTTATTAAAAGAGTTCAAGGATTGCTTTGCTTGGGAATATCATGAGATGCCAGGACTAGACCGGTCTATTGTTGAACACCGGTTACCTATAAAACCAGGATATCGGCCATATCAGCAACCTGCACGACGGTGTAACCCCAAGATTCTACCTGATATAAAGGCCGAGATTACAAAGTTGATTGAAGCAGGATTTATTCGGCAGTGCCGCTACGCCGAATGGATTTCTAACATTGTGCCTGTATACAAAAAGAATGGAAAATTACGTGTGTGCATCGATTTCAGGAACTTAAATCAGGCTACGTCGATGGATGGATATCCGATGCCGACGGCCGATATCTTGGTGGATGCTGCCGCAGGCCACAAAGTCATAAGTTTCATGGATGGGAATGCCGGGTACAATCAGATATTAATAGCCGAGGAAGATATTTCGACAACGGCTTTCAGGTGCTCAGGTCATCTTGGTTTATTTGAATGGGTGGTTATGACTTTCGGGTTGAAGAACGCCGGCACTACATATCTACGGGCCATGAACTACATCTTCCACAAGCTCATTGGTTCATCGGTGGAAATTTATATAGATGACGTCGTGGTCAAGTCAAAAGGTCACCAAGATCATCTGGCCGATTTACAGGAAGTACTGGAGTGCATAAGGAAACATGGGTTGAAGATGAACCCAAACAAGTGTGCATTTGGTGTATCGGCCGGGCAATTCTTAGGATTTATGGTCCATGAGCGCGGGATAGAAGTCAACCGCAAGACGATAGACGCCATCAACAAAGTGGTGGCCCCACAAAATAAAACTGAACTACAGTCCCTCATCGGCAAGGTCAATTTCATCAGAAGATTCATATCCAACCTGTCAGGGCGTATTCAGGCTTTTACCCCTCTGTTGAAATTAAAGCCCGACTTGGAATTCATATGGGGAGAAGGACACCGCAAGGCACCGGAGAATATCAAGCAGTATCTGGTTTCACCTCCGGTATTAGTTCCACCACAGCCTGGTAAGCCGTTCAAGTTATATTTATCGGCTGATGAACAGACTATTGGATCGGCGTTGGTACAGGAGTTTGAGGGGAGAGAACGAGTGGTATACTACGTCATCAGAAGACTTTTAGACGCCGAAACAAGATATTCCTCGGTGGAGCGACTATGCTTGTGCTTGTACTTTTCATGTACCAAGCTCAGGCACTATTTGCTATCGGCAGAATGCATAGTCGTGTGCAAGGATGATGTGGTGAAGTATATGCTATCATTGCCGATTTTGAAAGGGCGGATTGGAAAATGGATCCTGGCTTTGTCAGAATTCGATTTAAGGTACGAATCGGCCAAAGCCGTCAAAGGTCAAGTGATGGCCGATTTCGTAGTTCAGCATTGTGGACCAGAAATCGCCACCGTTGAACCAGTTCCATGGACTCTATATTTTGATGGTTCTTCGTGTGGGGTCGGATCAGGAATCGGCATTATTCTTGTGTCGCCTCGGGGGGCAAGTTATGATTTCTCTCTGCCGATAGAAGCCTCTGCAACTAATAACCAGGCGGAATATTGAGCTGTTCTGAAAGGCATCCAATTATTAAGGGAAGTCAGAGCTGATGCAGTCGAAATTTTTGGGGATTCCATGCTCATTGTGGATCAGTTGACGGGGCGATCTGAGTGCAAGGATGATATCTTGAGGATTTATTATGAGGATTGTCTTCAACTTTTGAAAGAGTTTAAGTCTGCAACAATTGAGCATATCCCCAGAAATTATAATGGAGAAGCCAACAGATTGGCCCAACATGCTTCTGGGTATCAGCCGATTCAGGGAGCGATGACGCTAGAGCTCGCGGCCGATGACTGGCGAAGGGAGATCGCCGATTACTTGAGAAATCCATCCCAAAAGACGGATCGGCGAATACGTTTTCAGGCTACAAAATATGTGTTGCTTGAGGATGATTTATTTTATCGGACGATTGATGGAGTTCTTCTCAAGTGTCTGGGGACAGAAGAGGCAAAAGTTCTGATGGGAGAAATCTATGAAGGCGTGTGTGGAGCTCATCAATCGGCTCACAAAATGAAATGGATGATCCGGAACAATGGATATTACTGGTCGACCATCCTTGAGGATTGTTTCAAGTACTACAAAGGATGCCAAGACTGTCAGAGGTTTGGCAATGTGCAGCGCGCGCCAGCATCGGCTATGAATCCAATAATTAAGTCGTGGCCGTTCAGAGGTTGGGGAATAGATCTCATCGGACAGATTCATCCTCCATCAAGTAAAGGGCATAAGTTCATATTGGTGGCTACAGACTATTTTACTAAGTGGGTGGAGGCAGTTCCTTTGAGGAACGTGACATCGGCCGATATGATTGAATTTGTTAAAAGCCATATTATCTATCGATTTGGTATTCCTCAAACCATCACAACTGATCAAGGGACAATGTTTACTTCTGGAGAATTCGGAGAGTTCGCCGCTGATATGGGGATTAAATTATTGAACTCTTCTCCATACTATGCTCAAGCCAATGGCCAAGCAGAGTCGTCTAATAAAGGGATAATCAAGCTAATCAAGAGGAGCATAGAAGAGCAACCCAAGAAATGGCATATGTCTTTGGCTGAATCTTTATGGGCATATAGGATGGCTTGTCATGGAGTCACTAAAATATCCCCTTATCAGTTGGTTTATGGTCATGAAGCGGTCTTGCCATGGGAGATAAGGACAGGGTCGAGACGTATATCGTTACAAGATCAGTTAACGGCCGATGACTATTCCTTTCTCATGAAAGATGAACTTGACGATTCGGCGGGTTTACGGTTGAGAGCCCTGATCAGTATAGAAGAAAACAAGAAAAGGGTGGCCAGATGGTATGACAAAAAGGTCAAAGCTAAACAGTTCTCTCAAGGAGACTTGGTATGGAAGCTGGTGCTGCCGATAGGATCCAAAGATCCCAAATTCGGTAAATGGTCACCCACTTGGGAAGGGCCGTATAAAATCGGCTGATGTGCCCCTGGGAATGCATATATTCTGGAGACAGTCGAAGGGGAGGAATTCCCAAGAGCTTTAAACGGGCGATATCTGAAGAGGTACTATCCAACCATTTGGGTAGATGCATAACTTGCAGCAAAATATGTCAAGATAACATGGCCGATTTTCTCATCGGTTTCTGTCTACACATCTGGTGAAGGAAACATTGGGATTCATTATTGAATGGAAATTACAGGTTACATGGCCGACATGGTACAAGTCGCCCTTAGAATAAAAATACTGGTGGTCTACTGATTACGCCTGCGCTGGATTTCTCTCTCGATGCGACCCAGTTTTATCATAAGGGTGAGCCTTTTCTCTTTTGGGTCCTCTGCAGTGGCTCCAGTTTCAGCTTGGTTGCAAAGTTCTTTCAGCAGGCGGGTCTTCTCCTCTTCCAGATCTTCCATGGCGATTTCAGTTTTTGCTTTACAACGAAGTGGAGAACTTTTTTCGGAAGATGGTCGCTTGCGGACCAAAAAATGAGCATCTATAAGGTCCGAGTATTCCTGGACAGCGGCAGGGACATGATCTCTGAGTTCCTCAAAATGAGCTCTTATCAGATTTCTGTCTGCCTGTAATAGTGGCTCTTCTGAATGCATGATTTCTATCGCTCGTTCTAGACCGGGGCTGAGACGTTTCGGCTAAACAGAGATAAAAGGAGTTACCCAGTATCGGAGCGATTGAGATGCTGAAGAGAAAGGCAGAGGGGGAGTTCATACCTGGTTGACAGAGGAAGAAGATGAGGAGGACGAAGAAGACATCTTGCCGTTCAATTTGGGACAGTAAAAGAAGGAGAGAAGATAAGTAATGCGTGTGCCTCTGGAGATGGTGAATGGTCTGCTTATAAATGAAGAGAAGGTAGATGGATGGTGAGACACGTCCTATCGGAATAAATACATACATAAATGCAAAGCAGACTGAAGGAGCAGTTCAGAACCAAATCGGCGCAGTGACATTGAAAGAGCAATAATGTTTAACATATTCTTTACAACCCAAGGAAAGCGTCTATGGCTACAATCGCTCGTCGTCTAATTTGATCGGCCGAGTCTAGTATTCTCTGATCATCATCGGCCGATCCTGGTACTTCTGACACGCGGCGACGGAGCCTTATTGTTTCACAGGCCAGACGTTGTCTTTCTTGCTTCAGCTCGCTGATGATGGATGGGAGTTCCTGGAGCTTCTTCTCTTCAGCGGCTATCTCTTTGGTTATCTGTTCCATCTCCTTGGCCAGTTCTGCTCTCCTCTGTTTCAGCCGATCTATTGCGCCGACGATGTCCGGACGGCAATTCTCGAGGAAGTTGATCCTGTGGTGTACTTCCTGAGTCCGGTGCTTGTACGAATCGACCTCCTCCTGAGTTTTGGCCATCTGAGCATGATCGGCCATACGTCGCAGCGCCCTGGAAACCAGAATCTGCATGCCCTCTATATAGGCAGCATACCCCAAAATTTCTGATACTTCATCCGGGATGCGATCTTTGATCTCGTTGAAAAGTCATCGAATCGGCGATGCATCTTCCACCAATCGGCCGATGTCATCTTGGAGGAGAGTACGAATGCTTTCGAGCTTGGAGCGGACATCGTCGGAGGTGGAGCTCGATGGAATTGGGTGTGAAGCGATTTCTTCGTCATCGGCCAAGGAGACAGCAAAACAAAAGATGCTATTGTTGGGGGTATCTTGCTCCTGTAAGGAAATAAAGTAAAGGGTAAGCAAGCGGTGAAAGGAAATCGGCCGATTCTAATGGTAAGACTGTTACCTCTTTGAAGCGAATCTCTCTTGCCTGCGCCGGTGGAAGTGTTTCCCTTGTCTTAGGGACTGGTGCATTTGGTTCGTCGGAAGAAGAAGATTCGATGGTTATTAGCGCTCCGCTTGGACCAGCTTCCTGAGAAAGACATAAAAGAAGATTCCCGTGAAAATGCTATGGGAAATTGAAATAAGATAGTAATAGAAATTTGCCATGCCTTTGTGGGTCTCCCGGCCGATGCCTGTGGTGGAGTTATAATCGACATACCCAAATCGGCCTGCATCAAAATTGGTTAAGTTTTCTGAATATTAAGGATTTAAGGTAAGAGATCGTTTACCTCGGCGGCAGGAGCTGCTGGAATCTCGGTTCCCACTTGAGACGTAGCCGATTGTTGCGGAGACTACGGTGGGATAACTTGTGCAGCCTGGCAGAGGAATAGAATTGATGTCAGTAGAAGATTTGGAGAATATATGAGATAAATAAGATTACCTGAACAACTTCTACTAATAGTGATGCTGCAGCAGCCCTAACTTCAGCAGTGACTTGGGGATCGGCCATCTCGACAACCGGCAGGGGTAAAGGACCTGGAGTCTCGGCGGGTGTCACCACTACTTGGTCGGCCGATCCGACGCGGGAAGTCTCGGCCGATACCACTGCCATCTGGCTGGCCGATCCGATGCGGGGGACTTCAGCCGATGTTATTGCCGTCTGATCGGCCGATCCAATGCGAGCTCGCACCCGACGGCTGGTTATCTTTGATGTTGGCCTTTTTGGTGCTCACCTTGATCGGCCGGTGGAGATATCTCTGACAGTTAGAGCATGGAAGCCGATAAGTGGATGCGGTGTGTATTGGTGATGGCTATCAATCGGCCGGCCGCTTCGGCTCCGCATCGGGGGAACATGGCTTTCAGACTGAAGAGATGACCATGAATTAACAACAAGATGATAATATAACATTGGAATCGGCTAAGGAAAAAGGACATACCGCTGCATTTGGATCAATGTTCTCTGGGTCCAGAATGTTGCAGTAAGACGATGGAGATTTACAGAAAAGGTGTTGCTTCCATTCTTCCCACCATAAATTAAACTGCTGGGTGGCGAAAGAGGCAACTGACCAACCATTCAAGTCAATGGTACTGGAGTCGGGTACTAGATCGCACAGCCGGCTGTAATCAAGACTTGAGGTTAGTCCATCTCTGAATTTTGCCTGGCCGACGAAGTAGACCCGAATCGGCAGTTGGCCAAAACCCAGTTGCCTTGCCGCAGCCAATGGATTGTAGAACTCGTAGGTGGGTGAGTCCTTTCCTGAGAAGAAGTTGGCCGGCAGAATCCCCGGCTTGATCAAGACGTCCATTAACTCTCTGTCAAAGGTATGAGTGGAGAAATCGTAGCATACGGGCAATTCAAAAATCGGCTCTAATGCCTGATATGGGTGCCAGCTGATCATCTCTTCACTAAGGCCATTGTAGAAGCATCTGAAGTATTCAGCTGTGCGGGTGGCAGTGAATTGGCAGCCAGGAAAGGCTGATACCGCTTCTCCAAAAGATCTGCAGCGGCGACGGACCGATGGATTCTCCTCTGACTCGATATTGGGAAAGGTCTTTGTCTCTATCCGCTGCTGAGAAATCTTGCTCATGTGTAAGTTGAGCCAGAGGGTGATGAACCACCAAGGACCACCTGGGTTCCCTATCGGCTCCCCCTTCGACAGCTTGACGCCGATTTGGTGCATCAGATGGTACGCCGATCCCAGCAAATGTTTTCCAAGAGGGATGGCCGATCCTTGTGAAAGAGCCTCTGCCAAAGCTTGAGTGTTTGAAGAGGGGCCGACTGCTCTGCCACAGAAGAAATGCTTCTCCAGCCACATCATCAAGAAGGCAGTATGCTCCCTCTGCGAGACTGTCCCGGCCTTCATGTTTTTACTGATGTATCCTTTCCACCCGCTGATTCCTTTGGTCTCCAGTCGATGAGATGGCTTGAACAGATAATTGAAGGGGGTATCAGCGGAGGAAACATCGAGGCCGGTCAGCAGCAGAACATCGGCCAAGGTCGGGGTCATGGGTCCGTGTCCGAAAAGGAACGCGTTAAGTGCATCAGACCAAAAATAAGAGGCTGCCATAACCAGAGGTTCGTTCCTTTCCATCTGAGACAGGGATAAGTCTATGCACTGGCCGATTTTGAGTTCTTTCCACTAAACCTTTCAAGATCCGGCTACCCTCTGGTACCATTCTCTCCACCCGGGTGTTTCATTTGGCCAGGATCTGAAAGTGCCTACCCAATGATCTAAATCCATAGATGACTGCTTAAAAGGGATCCTATGGGTTTCTAAACTGATCAGATCCGTTGGATCAGGGCTCCCCATAGGGCCCAAACAGATGAGGTCAGAGGATTCTGAGAGAGGAATAGTGATTCGGTGCCTAAGTGCCTAAAAAGGGGAAAAGGGAAGAAACTGAGAGAGAGTCCGGAAAATACTGAAGCAGTAAAAAGGCGAAAAGGAAAAATTTCGAGCATTTACCTCTGGGATGGAGGCCATCGTCGCCGATGACATCGCTGGGGAAGTCGCCGATTGGGCCGCCGCCGCCGAAGGAGTAGCCGATGGAGCCTCTGTAGATGGAGTGGTCGCCGATGGAGACGCCATTGGGGGTCGGAGCAGGCCGCGGATGAGATCGCCGGAAAGGAGGAGGCACTTGGAGATCGAGAGAGCTTGGAGGAAGACGAACAGTGATGCGATGGAAAAGAATGCTAGATTCGTGGGAAGGATAGGCGGAGAAAGCCAGTACTTAAGAGAGATCAGGGAAGCGAGGGCAAAGATGGTATTTTTACCGCGCCGTCTACACGAGTTCCAGAGGAGCGGTCGTTTCGCGCGCTCGGTTCGAGGAAATTGCAATCATTGTGCAGCGGAACGGAAGGAGATTTTTACTGCGCCCGTTTCGGAAGAAAGGATTAAAGAAAGAGTTTCGAAGAAAAAGTTATATTTTACTCCGAAACTGGGGGGCATGTGTTGTCGCCAGATTTTGACACGTGTTGAATCGGCGTCAGGAGGAGAAGATTGGCCGATGCGGCAGATCTGAAGGCTACAGAAAGGAATCGGCCGATTGAGGTAACAGTTGGAAATCGGCCGATTGGTGATACAGCCTACGCCAACAGGATGGGACTGTTTCAGAGGATCCTGGTCAAAAGTTGGTCAAAAGGGAGGCACGCTAAGTCGGTCGGGGAGCAATTGAAGGAAATCCTGATTGGATTAGGGAGCGGCGGCGGAAGATTCTGCGGGAGTCCGTTTCCTTTTAAAGTTCGTATAGATATAGTAATTTAAATAAGGTTGTAACAAGTCGTGATCGACCAGGAGTCCTAGCTTTAGGGTATAAATAGAAGTCGTCAGGGTCTTGAGAAAACATCAACACATCAATCAACAACAATACTTCTACTTTTCTAGCAATTTACTTTCAAGTCGGCGACTTTGCCAATACTTTTCTTCTTTCACGAGTTCGTACGGATTGACAGGGCTGCATCAACTTGATCTCCGGCCAATTGGTAGGTTCCGCTTACCGAGTAATATCCGAGCTTTAACTACGGGCGCATCGCTGTGGTTTCGTTTGGATTTATTCACCAGTTATCGATATTTACTAGAATTGCAAGTTTTACCTGTTATTCTAGTATTATCACCAGTTATCCAGCTTGAGATCAGAGTAATCGGCTTCGTCATTGTTCTTCTTCGATTTATCATCATACAGCCGATTAGATCTATTTCAAGTGTTGCTTCTGTAGTAATTGTTTAGATCGCTCCAGTGGTTTTCTTTACAATTACTACCCGATTATCGGCTGATCCATAGCCGATCATCTCTACAGCAAATCGGCCGATTCGCTGCCGACGCGCTCCTCAGGACAGATCGGAATCCCAGCCGATCGACACGCCTGGAATTTAATACTCTATTTCCTTGTCAATCAACAGGTCAGATTGACTGGCACGCCGCGCGAACCGCACCAGGGCGATAACCCGAACAGGAGCTAAGCAGATTCTCCCGGGTCGTGTGTCCGACGCTGAAGACCATCGGCCGATTCCTATCCGGCCGATTTTAGCGCCAACACCCCTATTTGTTATCTGTATTTAACACTAATTGATTTCTCTACACGCTAGATCAAAATGCAGCCTCGGAATTCAGAACGTTTAATTCTTGGTAGTATATACCAGGAACCGAGAACCCGGACCAGACAAGGATGCATTGGTGCCACTACGTTCGCGCGTGTTCACCAAGTAGTAATACGTAGATCCTGCGCTGCATACGTGTGCTCCAAATTCACGTCCATCTGCCGAGACATATATCTATCTATCATGGACACCCTACGTACACGTTCGTCTGCGTTCCGTCGTCGTCAATCAGACAATCACCACCTCATCAACTTTTCTAGAGATCGACCATGCATGCCTTCGTCGTCCCCGGATCCGGTGGCGGCGCTAGGCGACGCCCTGCGCCGCGCTCGTGAGGCGCTCTGCGGCTTCTCCTCCGTCCGCGGGCGGGAGGTCACCGGCACGCACCTGCGTAGCCTCAAGGACGACAGCCTCAGCGTCCGGTGCGACGTTACCGTCCAGAGCGTGGAGAAGGAATCCCGCGTCAAGTGCTTGCTTAGAGGATGGTTACAACAGTAGTAGATTAGATTCCGACAAGTTATCTGCTACCTGGGCCTTCTAGATGGCGATGGCATCATCAGAAACATAGTGCACTGTGGCTTTCTTCGCCAGTGAAAGGAGACGAGTATATTATTAGTAATTTTGAGGTCGCGTGGGCAATTTAGTCGTAAATTTTGTCCAGAGGAGTTTAGAGCTCAGTTTAGCACGCAGTACGTCTCGACTATTCAGGTTATATGATTATCAATTCATTAACATGTTCTCCTATTTGGATGCTTCCCATCTCTACCCTAGTGTGTGTTGCAGTGCTCCGTTTCCGTTGTGCTTACAGAAACCCTTGTGTGAGAAAATAGTACAAACTACAAAGGCAGCTTCTCAATGCATTCATTCTAAACCACTAACCAATATACGCTCTGGATATTTGCATAAACAAAGGAGATAAAACATCAACTACCTTGATTTGCCAAGTACGTACTCGCCCATTATATAAGCACTTCTAGCAATTTGAGGACCAATTATGAGTTGCCCAATCCGCTGCTTGCTTCTCTTCTGTCTTGGGAAGTTGCAGGAGGAAAGTCCATGATACAACATGATACCCATAATTAAATATGTTGGACACACTTAAAACTATTGGAGAACACCTCATTTGTGCCGGTTAAGTTTTCATGCCGAGTTAGCAGCCAACCACAGGCACCGGTCGGGATACTGGTGCATCTGTGTGCACAATGCTTCGGTCAAAGACAAACTGCACAACCAAACGCATTTTCAATCAGCAAACAGAAGCGAATAATGGCAGTCGTGACCACATACATATGTTAGTGCCAGCGTGTACTAGTTCGCATCACCTAGATTTGCAGAATTAGACTGCATGATAACCAGCTGAAACTGGAGAGATCCTTGCTCAAGCGATACATTATTATGGCCGCATGTACCATCCATCACACCTGCGGATCGCACAACAAATTCAAGGCCCTGCTGCAAGTGTAAGCAGAGCTTGCGATGGCAGTATGGCACTGATCATCTGCAGGGATAAACCGCTGATGATGATTATGATGAAGGTGGCGGCGGCGGTTGTTTCTTTGTTGCCTCCTCGCCCTGCTGCGGTTGGTGACGGCCACCATCCCCCTCAGCAGCCTTCTCCTGCAGCTGGTCCTTGAGCCCCTCCTGGTACGTCTCCACGAAATTCTTCATCGCGTCCGTGTACGTCGAGGCGCGGGCCATGTAAATGCGCCTCAGCGCGGGCTTCAGCGTCTCCGCGCCGCCCCTCGCCGCCACCGCGAGGTCCTCCAGCACGCTGGGCTCGCTGCTCTTCCCCTTCTTGCCATTGTCAGAGCCGGGCCTGCCATTGGACGGCTCCTCCTCGTCGTCTTCGGCCGCCTTCTTGTAGTCGTTGGGCCTGAGGTCAGGGCCGATGTCCCTGACCCAGGACGCGCCGTACAGCCGGGTGGCCTCCTTGAAGATGCACCAGCGGTCGTGCCACGAGAGCTTAGGCCGCTTCTTGAAGTGAGGAGGGTCCGGCAGTGACGACGGGAAGGCGATCTCCTTGAGGTCGTAGCGCACATAGTCGTACAGCTTCCTGCAGACAACTCTGAACTTCATCTCGATTCCTGCTTACTGCTGCTGCGACTTGTTTAGTTGAACACCGTGCTGGATCAACATGCACACCAAAGGAAACAAGGAAACGCCATCAGCTAGCATACGAGCTTCATGATTGCGAACTGATACAAAATGATAAGACCATGCCTGCTAAAATGTGAAATCCTGTAACGGGAAGCACTACAAGGGCCAACCCTTCAGAACTAGAGTATTCAGGACAGGAAAGCTAGCAAGTGACCAGCGAACAGCACATCAAAGCTTCTCCACGAAATCTTGCATCAGTTTTGCAGAAGTAGAGAAGATCAAGGGGAAGAGTCTTTAATCTGGTCTTATCTGCAAAGGGAGCATTACCAGTTTACCAAAACGACGCAAGCATTCACCTCGGAGGCATATCGTCGAACACCTTGCCTACACGACCGAGACATATCAGACGCCCAGCCCTGCGCGATCCCCTTAGCATTCAAGAACCCTTAGCATTCCTGATTGATCGGCTACCTCACTCCTCACAAGTTCCAACAAGAGGAGAAATTCACACGCAGTCCTGAATTAACCAAACAGTACCTCCAGGCGCCGCCCCGGCCTTTAGGCGAGGCCAGTCGCCACCACCCGCCCGCACCGGCCTCCAGGCGTAGCCACGCCGGATCTCCCTCCGCAGGACAGCGGCTCGCCCGTCCTCCGGATCCAGCCCAGTCGCCGGCGCTGCCACTCTGCCAGTAGCCGCTCCACACCTCCGCGTGTAGGAGCTCGTCGGGCAGCCAGGCTGCGGTTGGAAACCGAGCAGATGCGTAGGGGCCTGCCGAGCTGGGCCGCTGGGGGCGCTAGTCGGCTCGTGTGGAAAAGCAAGGCAGGCCAGGGAGAGTTGCTGGGCCAGTGAGCCGCGAAGGAACTTGGGCCGGCTGAGACTAGGGCCACTCCATCTAAATGTTTGCTGGGCCACGGAAAAATACAGGGATATAAGAGATTTTTTGGGCCACGCCTATGGCCGTGGCCCCAGTGTCCCCAGGCCCATATCCGCCCGATTCACCCCTCACCTCCGAGGCAAGTTCGGTTGGAAGGTGTTGAACCTACACGCACGGTGGCACGGCCGCGAGCGGCGCGTCCACGCCGGCGGCCGGCGATTGCCTGTCTGCTCCAGTTAACTTGAATAGAAAACCTTTTTTTTTCCTTCAAATACTACTATATCGTTTTTCTTTTTGCTTTGAACAACAACATCAGACACAAGGCATGCTCATTGGTTACAAATACAGTTTATTTTGCCTTTCTGACTTACACTACTACAGATAGGTAATCCATTTTGAAGCATTCTTGTCACCAGCTGAAAAGCGAGAACCGATAGGAATACTCTTGTCATGCCAATTCAGAGCCAAGATGATATCTCACATGAGTGAAGTCGACAAGAACCAACAGGTAACTAATTATATTGCTACCAGCAGGGAAACATCCGCTCTATTCCACTACAACTCCACACCCAATATACCTTTAATATCCATACCGGTGATTTTCTAGAACTGTCATGAATTCTATCCTTATAGATTAACATGTTGGGTTATTCTTGCTGTATCTATGATACTTCTTATGAAACCCCTACTAAGACTGATCTAATAGCTCAGGACCATCTCCCAAACCTGAGGTCCTAAACTACACAACTCCCCACACCGCCGCTGATTCTCTCTACCCGCACAATAGTCACCCTCGTTCTTTTCCATTAGCACTATCGTTTCGTCCCCATCCCCTAATGTCGCGTCTAAACAACATTATTTATATTATTTCTCCTAGTCCTTCAAAGTTCAGGATAACATTAGGTTTATCCTGATGACTCATTACGCATATGGAATCGGTATGCTGATATGTTAAGTCAAAATGGGAATCATTTACGCGTGCCACATCACGATGGATTACGTGGTCTGACATGCTAGAGATCATCCAAGTGTAAGCCCATCAATAAAAGAAAAATATACAGCAATGCAAGATGCCAAATAATGCTTGCGCCCTTTGCTGCAGCAAGCACACAACTTGTCGATCATTTGTCAACTCGGTGGCCACTTGATTGCTGAATGGTTAAATTAGTTGGTGACCAAAGATCCAGCAATTTCAAAATTCAAATATATACAAACGAAACAGACATCATCCTTCGTTAGTTCATCTGCTTGCATGGTGTGACATCATTTGCATAGCTTGTGGGACAATGGCCTAGGTCTAGGTCTATATATGGCTCTGTGCATGATGTACTCCGATCTTGTAGTCCGATATATATATATATATATATATATATATATATTTATATGTATCCGTGGGTTTTCCTTTGAGTACAAGGTAGTAGGCCCCAATTCAACTTCATTATATTAATTACTGGTTGATTAGGCTAGTTAGTAGTAACTAGTAAGCAGCAACGTAATCCACGTACGCCTTTTGCTTCAGCTTGGGAAGCAACAACACAGCTACTTGCATCTGGTCAAACACAGCAGAATATTCTCTGGTTTTTGTGGCTTAATCATATATAAATTCCGAGGATAAGCTGATGCTTTCACACGTACACGTAACTCATGTTCCACAAGCAAAGGGCAAGTGACGAGGACGTGCGTGCCTTAATTATTCGCATTACGTTGCAGAGAATTATTGGTGGTGTTAAAAGAAGGACAAAAGTGGGTGGACCGAGTCTTCCTTCCATCATTTCGTGGGAGCCAAGACAGTACTAGGACCTTTTTGCATTATTGTTTACTTTTAACTTGGGGGCATATCCATTAAAATTTTCAACATCTACACACATATATGCTTTTTTCTTAATTTTTTAAGATTACACAGTACAACTCAGATACTCGTAAAGCACGCACACTCACCTCTATGAACGCACATATCCAAACCCTACCCCGATAAGCATCTTCAAAGACTGAGCCGACAAATCCTCAAGATTGACGAAGTCACCACATGTGTCTCGCTGTCGACAGGAACGTCACCTACCTTGGAAGGATAACACCGTTAAATCCTAGAAAATTCGCTCCCACGGGGGTCGAACCCAGAACCTGAGGTGATGCTATTGATACTCTTCTAACTATTAGGCTACATGCCCTTTCGCTTCAGTAAGTCTTATATCATTTGGAATAGTCAGGTCATTTTCACTTGGCTCACTCTCTCTCTTCCAGGTATTTGTGGTTATTGATGACAAATCATCGTACATTCGTACTGCATGACATTTAAATCACTAGAATTCAGATAATATAATTTGGGACAACCCGAAATTAAATCGATATTTATATCATGGTGCAAGTCCAAAAGCAACACAAATAATATTATTCCTGGCAGGTAACCATCAAATGCATGGATAATCCCTGGAATGGAATGGCATGCCCAATTGGCACAATATACTATATGTTATCTTGTCACAAAGCTCAATTTGCACAATCTTGATGAGCTTTTCACGCACCAACGTACCGTTATTGTTGTTGTATATACTACATATATAAACGATAGGGTTGATGCTACACCGTACGTACCGTTACTTTTAACTCATCATATCGCCGCCCATGACATATATATACGCTGGTTGAAACTTCTCTATCAAAGGCTATCTACTGAACGCCCATCTCAAACTTTGGAAAAGAACAAGGTCTTCATCAGCACCTGACCACTATGGATAGATGATTATTTTATGAAATATGGATAAATGTTTTTCCCAGCCAACCATTATTTTCACTGAAATTATCCATTTTCAATCTATATGTAGAGGTAGCTATTAATCCTTTCTCAACTTTTGAATGGTTGTGTGCAAGAATGCATACGATCCAATTAAACCAGCCCCCAGGACACCAACAAAGGCCAGGGTAACCATCGCCATTTATATATGGATAATTAAGGCTGGGTTTCTTCTTCCAACTTGCTTTGAGCCTGATAGCTATTTGTCTCTCTCCATCTAGCTAGCTCCTTGACTTTGTTTGGTGCAATGAACTGGGGGGGAACCCAAGCTTTCAGGCAACAAAGCAAATAAAAGACAAGACATTGCTCTCCGATTCCGCTGGTTTGACACTCCAATTCTGGCAACCGGTCTCTTTCCCCCGAAACCCTCTCGTGATCAACAGTGCAACTCATCATGTGATCAATTGGGCATCTGGTCATGCATTCAATTCCATGGTCGAGATTATTTCTGAATATGTAGTGAAAAGAGTCAATATATGCGTCTATATTTCACATTGTCGTACAGTAACCATCATTACTGGTTTAAATAAATCTTAATGAGACTGCATTATATCCACAAATAGGTTCACGAGTTATATATCTCCATAAAAAAAAGATTAAACTGCATAGTAGTACTTCATTCACAGAGTTCTATTATTCAACAAGTGTACATGTGTTCTTACATGTTTCAAGCTACCTATCTGCTAGTTGCACACATTAACACTACATCTAAATCAGACCTAGCTATTGCTAGTGACATGGTCACTGTAATTCTTTCCCCCCTTAATTCATCTATCTTTACAATAAAATACTTCTGTTTATATTATTTCTAATTGATATATGCATGATAAATCCCTCTGCATCAATACTAATCAAATAATGAATATTGTTTCCTAGCCCTAATTAGCAGTGAGGGAGCACACGCATGCGTCATATTCTGTCCGGCAGGGAAGTCTGGCCCGGCTCAAACACGGAGGAGAAGGCGTGGTTGGCAGCCATGGATGCCTGATCGCTCATCAGCCTCTTGCCGGACGACGCGTGCAGCATGTTCAAGTCACCGTTGGAGTAATCCTCCATGAATCGCCTCTTGTGCGAGCTCTGTTGCTGCTGCTGCGCCGTGGAGCTGCTAGCTGCTGCCTCGCTGTGATTAGCGGCGTAGAACAACCTGCCCGCGTCCATGATGCCGAGCTGCGCTGCCGTCTCCGGCGCCGGCATGCTCTCAAGCAGCTCGGACACGGGCGAGTAGTTGTAGTCCACGAGGTAGTCCGAGACGGAGGCCGGGCGTGGAAGCCAGGAAGCAGGAGCATACGTGGCGACGATGTCGTCGGCGGAGACCGAGCCGTCCTGCTGCCGGCCGATGAGGTCGAGGCCGCCGTCCATGGACGGCTCGTCGTGCGGCGGCGAGGAGTACAGCTGCGGCGTGGTCTTCTTGTAGATCCGGCACAGCACCCAGTCATCCAGCTGCATCGTCCATCAACAGTATAGACAGTGATCAGTGATCGCTCAGGCATTTTCAGGCATGCACACGTGTCCATGAAGCTCGAAAAGCGACGAGTGTGTGTGATCAGCACGCCAATTATTGGCAGTGGTGAAAAGCCACACGGATAGTATATCGCATCTCTGATCAATCATCTAGTCTCTATCGCTTGAGCGCATTGAAGCAGTCTCTCTCATGGAGAGAGAGAGAGAGAGAGAGAGCGCATCTGAAGGGTTAAAGAAAACGCAGTGGTCGATTGACCTCGGGAACTTGCTTAAACTGGCATCCACACACAAGCAACCAGAAGAAAACTTTCAAAAGTAACAAGGAAAAGAAAGATTCCTTGGAGGGCTGTCCTCTCTCAAAACGAAGTAATTACATTACATACGCCAATAAAACAAGAAAAAAGCATAGATTTATTTTTTTTCTAATCTGTGTATAAATAATTAATAGTTAATTTTGGATTAAACTAGCCAGTGCAAAGTGTAAGAATCTCAGGCTAATGATACACGTACCCTCATGGACGAGTTTTTGAACCTCATGGGCCTGTAGGTGTTGGCGGCGGCGAGCGCCTCGGCGAGGCGGTACTCGTGCATGATCCAGCTCGTCTTGATGCCCTTGGGCGGGCGGCCCTTGTAGAAGACGAGCGCCTTCTTGACGCCGATCATGGCGCGGCTCTCGGACGAGTCGGGCGCCGCGGCGGCGCCGGAGAGCGTGATGGGCTTGTCGGTGCCGGTGGCCTTCCAGTAGCCGGATCCGGCGGCGCGGTTGGGGCGCACGCCGTTGGGGTACTTGCGGTCCCTCGGGCTGAAGAAGTACCACTCGGCCTCCCCAAAAATCGCCTTGGCTGCATACAAATGGATCGGATCGCCCATGTGTGTGAGCATCCTAGTCTCATGAACTGATGAACATGAACATGGCCAGTAGGTGAACTAACCTGGCAGGTCCCATGGGTCGAACTTGTAGATGTCGACCTCGGCGATGACGGGGGCCGGGCACGGCGCGGCGGCGGCGCGCTTGCGGAGGTAGTGGAGGATGAGCTCCTCGTCCGTCGGGTGGAACCGGAACCCCGGCGGGAGCGCCGTGCACGGGCTCGGCATGCCGCCGCGTCCCCCGGACGATGATGACGCCGGCGCCGGAGCTAGACCAAGATCAATTGTCATCAACAACTGATGATTAATTCACTAGCTACCTAGATCGAGCAGTACGGATCTAATTACCCTGCCCCTTGGGATGGGCAGCTCAAGCTAGGGGAAGGTGGAAATGGCGAGAGACCTGAAATTTTGGGAGGTGGGTCGCGGTGCCTGTTATATAGAAGCAAGGTAGGGGAGGAGGAAGGGCGGTTGCTCAAGGAAGACGAAGCTAAGCTAGCTGCGCAGGGCAAGCCACATCGGATGGGATTTTTCTTTCTTTGTTTTTTCTTTAGCTGCACCACCGGATTATTTAATAATTCCGCCGTTGGATACAGCAGCCGACGGCGGAAATTCGAGGGACGCCGGCGGCCGGCGCCGCGCACGCGTGACGACAGCGATGACCGATGCATGCACATGGGCGTGGACGTGTCGATGGACCGGTCGTGTAGTGAAGTGCAACTCGATCGAACCGGTAGGCGATAGCGCTATCACCATCACTATAATGCTGCATGCAAACGTGCGCGTCGAGCTAGTGTACGTTCTGTTCACTCGTGCAGCGTCGTCATACTGTTGTTACTTCTACGATATAAATGGAGATTGGAATTTTAGGGTAGGTCAAAGCTCATGTATACACATCTGCATCTATTTCTATGAATAGGCACGCGGAGGATGAGATGGGCATGGGAGCAACCAAATACTTTTTTATTGAATAGGCACCGGAGCTTGTTGTTGCCTTGCTCCAAGTTTTTTGGCATCGCTGCGAGTTGGCATCACCGGCCCACAGCGTGAGGAGTGATGCTCTGATCCTCTCTCTCCTCTTTAGGCATTACTCTGGGCATACGCTGTGGAGGGCCTAAGCACCTCCAACCAAATAAGCCGGCAGATCGACGAAGTCGCTAGAGGCGCTTTGCCGTCGATGGATATGCCATATACATGTGGCGACTTCACCGTTAATGGATACGTCATATGCCGTTACTGAAAAGATAGTACCGATTAAATCTCTAAATAAATTCAGAAAATAAATTCAGAAAAGTACGGACACTCGAGTTGAGTCAGGGACTCAACCTAGATTCCACCATAAGAAATCTTACCATATTATATTTTAGCCCAAGAAGCATGCATTTGATTTTCACCGTTCCCTTAGATCTCGATTCAAGAAGTGTCAACATCTCCATTATTCCTTGAGTCTACTACAGTAATCCACTACTAGATTTATAATAACTCGAGGTGTTTATTTTTTGAATGGCCGACTCACAGTGATCTTGTTAATTTTTTTTCCCCTTCAAATGGCAAGGTTTTTTAAGTCAACACATTTCTCAAGAGTATTTATTAAATTGCTGACTTTTTTATTTGGAAATATTGGCGCTGGAGATGTTTCCTCTTTTAGGGATAGTTCAAATTAGACTATCGAAATTTCATCCATTTGAAAATAAAAAAATAATTCAAAAGAGAAATAACCATCGACAGTATAAGAACCCTTGGAAGAGAAATTTTACACTATTTGAAAATTTTAAGATTCATTCAAGGGCCCAGATCCAATGGTTAAAAAGTGAAAGGAACTTATTAAGAAGCATTAAAATGTGCATCGAAACCTACAATTTTGTGGACCAGGAACCACTTCTAAAAATAAAGCTAAGAGTAGTTTCGATATTTTAATTAGCGTTTCGGGCAAATGTAGCCGTCGCCCATCTTCTCGGCTCCCTCCGCATCATCTTGGTCGCCGCCGCCGCCCATGCCGCCATGCTCGCGACATCGGTGCCAGGCTCGAGTCCCTCGACCGCGCAAAGGACATGGGGATCCTTCCCCAGAAAGATTAAGCCCGATCTCGAGATGAAATGAAGCCCGTAGAATTGAAAGAAAACGAAAAGGAACCGGGCGACGCACTTTCACAGCGGCGCCGGTTGGCTGAAGACTGACGAGCACGTTCACCGGGCGACGGTGTGCTCTGGTTTGATGGAGAGCCGCGCAGACGGTCTCCAGGCGGCGGCGGATGGACGAACCGCTAGTGCGTGACCTTAATTTTGATCTATCGGTGCAGCAAGAAAGAGGCTTTAATTACTAAACTGACCATATTTATAATAAACCACTTATATTTAAGATCAACGGTTCACGATAATTGAGTGAGGAGTAACCACGGGTTCCTCTCAGGCCTGTAACAAACCTCCCCTTAGAATCTCATATTGAATATCTTGTAGTGATACTATCCCTCTCGACCTTTTGTATCACCTGCCCTAAAAAAATCTTTTGTATCACCACGAAACTTAAAACATCTCCAACAGATTACTCATCCCTCTCCCCAATACCGAAAATTGATATTTTGGTGATTGGAGGTGCTCTAGCAGATTACCGATCAAATCCCCAATACCTAAAATATTTTGGCAATCACCAAAACACACATTCCTCCATCCTAAATGAAGAGGATTTATCCCTCTACCCTATTCTTGGTGATTGGATTTTGGTAATCTGCTGCAGCAACCATTATTAAAAATATAAAAATAGTTATTGGTAATGGAGATAGAGTGTGTTTTGGGTGTGAGGTACGAGTAATCTGTTGGAGATGCTTTTACTCGCCTGAATTGTTGCCTCTAATCAAATGTGCATTTTCTCGTCCTGAATGCCAATGTATATGAGTATATCCTGGCTAGACCTGCCTCCACTCTTGCCACTCTTGCCGCCATTGCTGGGGCTGCCTCCCGCCGGCGATCTTAGCTTCCCTCTAATAAGTCAGGGGACGAGCTAGGCTTGCCGGGAGCCTGAAGTCTCCAACCCAGTGGTTTGAATAATAATCTATGTTGTTCCTTAGGATTACCCAAGTTTTGCCGTTGTAGTAGCTCTCTTAGCTTAATGACGTTGAGTCTAGTTTCCCTGGCGCCATTTGCTAGTGCAAGTACAAATAATTAATCAGTTTGCGTCAGCGAACACTCCAACTACCTATAGCTGGTCCAAAGTCGCTGGAGACTTTGCGCAAGGGTTTTCTTCCACTCATACTCCACAAGAATATGCGTGCATAGATTACCTAACCCACCGTCCGATGGATCGAGGAATAAACTAAAGCGCTGCGATTCCATCGGCTCCATTAGCCCTACAAATATATATATATATAGTTGCGCATATAATTGCCTGCATGATATATATGTTTTTTTCTAAAGAAAATGCCTGTAAAAAAATCCATCCGTTCTAGTAGAATATAACGTAGGTCGTTTTTAGTTTTACCCTAAATTAAATTTCTCTAATTTTTATCAAATTTAGAGCAAAATGTATTAACATATGTAATACCAGATAAATTGTAAATTTAATGAACTAATTTGGTGTCGCAGATGTTAGTGCATTTTTCTATAGACTTAATTAAGTTAGAGATATTTAACTTAGAACAAAACTAAAATGTGAAACAGAAGAGTAGTAAAAGAGTGATGCCTTAAAAGACATATTTCCGCTCGATCCCGAGCCGTCTCTTCTTTCTAATCACACGAGTGGCCTCGATAGAGATGGATAAGCATATATAGGGGATCAACTCCAACTTCCAAGCACGGGCAATGGTTAACTGATCATCCAAAAGGTGAAAAGAAACACGAGAATACTAGCTGCCGCAACCACTGCGTTGACTTTAAGAATGACACGAAGGGGCTCATCAGTGCACTTCAATGATTATCACACGTGCACATATGGGAGACGGGCGACGTCTATTCTTAGATCTCCTTGCTAGGCCTAGGCACGTAGCCTGCGGCCATCAACATCCGGGAAGCCCTCCACTTGCTGCAACCGTGCATGTACATGTCTGTTCAGGGTGTCCCAAAAAGTCGCACCGACTATGCATGGCCGCCCCATTTGTCTGTTCGTGCACACTGCACACACCCCTAGCTATGTGTCGTTGAGCACGCACACGCGTGATAGGCAGCCTGCCAGGTCTTGTGCTCAAGATAGGTTGACAAGGGGATCGATATTTTAGGTGAACGGCAAGTTAGGCCACGGTATGGAGTAGTATGGACCATAGGTGACCAAACAATTAAGTCAATCGTGTGACCACTGTGGAGCCTGTACTAAGGATGACACTAACCGACCCGGGACAAATAAAGAAAATAATGTGGTTAAAATTGCTATCATAAAAAGTTTATATCATAGATCATAGAAAGTAATAAAAGTTTTAGTACTTTTAGCTACAATGTGATTTGGGACATCGAAATAGATAATGGTGCATCAGAAAGTTTTATTTATACCGTACCGTCTTTGAGCAACGAACACTCGTCAACAGCTAGCCAGCTGCATGCCCCAACGTGCAATATTATTCGGTTCTCTCTAGCTCACCGGCCGTTCGATTTCTACCACACGCCGGAGCTGCTCCAGCAGGGCGCCACGTGGTCATCAGTCCTGGCCGTCGTTCACACGTGGGGGCCTGCCACCTGTCACCTAGATACGTGTACGCGCCAAACCGGACGGCACGCAGCCGGGACGGCGACGCCGTGACGACGAAGAAGAACCCGATCGAGCTCGATTTCCACTATCCCCATCGGGCGACGCAGCTAGCAGCTTTCCCCTAGTAAAGCACATATGCCGACGTGGCCACGCGTATAACATGTGTTTATTATTACTTGGACACGCGACGCGATCTGCCGTGCAAAATCCGTGCAGCTCGATCACCGGATCCCGTTTGGATCCGAGGACTAACCTTTTTAGTCTTTAAATTAACTAAATATGAACTAGTTGCTAATCTAATTATATTGATTATAGCTAATCGGTAGTTAGAATTCATTGGCCATAATTAGTCCAGAATTAATTTATATTTAGTCTATTATCAAACATCGAACTAAAACTTTAGTTCTCTTTAGTCTGGACGGGGCCTCAGAAGATCGCGGTCGGTGGCTAAATAAACGGCCAGATCGAACCAGTAGTTCTAATTCGTGTGCTCTAAATAGTTTTGTTGCGACGCGACACCCAGGCGATATATAGATGCATGGGCCTCTCGTTCACCGCTGCCGGTCAAAATTAAACCCAGCAAGTGTAACGTGCCCGCCTGGTAGGGTTTGGCGATACATACATATATACAAACTGACGGGTGGATGGCGGCCTATCACCCACGCATCGCATTCAGGCTAAAAGCGAGACAGCAACTTAAATGGACGCACACGTAGATACTATACGGGTGCCAACACACATGACTAATTTTACCCCGAAAGTGTACCGGGGAACAAAAACATCTCCAACAGATTATTCGTACCTCATATCCAAAACACACTCTCTCTTCGTTACTAATAACTACTTTTATATTTTTTTAATAATTGCTGCAGCAGACTACCAAAATCTAATCACCAAGGATAGGTTAAGGGGACCCTTCATTTAGGTGAGTGAAAGATATATTTTGATGATTATAAAAAAGATTACGTAATAGAAATTGGATTGGTAATCTGCTGGAGCATCTCCAATCATTAAAGCATCAATTTTTTAGTATCAGTATTAGGAAAAAGTATTAGGAAAAGTGATGAGTAATTTGTTGGAAATGCTTTAAGGCATGCATATGTTGTTACGTTTGCGTCCATTATGTTCACATGCATGTGTTATCTTTATCGATCTAGCCTTGCTTAGCAAGGTCAAGCCTCCTCTGAGACAAAGAAAAAGGTATAGAAATTTTGGAGGATCCAACTTCTATAATAAATCTCCTATAAGATCGTTTGGGGAAAGAATATATATGGACACTATTCCAAACGAATTCTGGAGGAAACAAAGTATGAGGTTCTCGAGCCTCATTGTTTTGCTTCCTAGCTAGGTTTTTTTGGTGTTGCTTGAATCCCAATGGCTTCTCTGAACTTTCCAGCATCTTCGAACCCCGTAGGATTTGAAGTGACGGGGCATTTCAATCCTAAATTTTTCATGCATGCTGAGAATCACGTGTCCTAAATTAAAAGGAGGCCTTAGTGGGCAATACAGCATAAGCATTTTAAAGGCATCTCCCGTGCTACATATGAGCGACGGCGAGTTGCCTGATGTTTCCATTTCAACAAAGAGCACACGTGTGTTGAACAACTTAAAAGAAATCTCTGAAGCTAGTCTTGCAGAGACTATTCGATTCAGGAGGAGGCAAAAGCCCAGTCCAAGTCTGCTGCACACAAGTTCCTCGCTTGCTTGCGTCTGCAGATGTACACGCCCAGACTAGATTCGACCTTCCAGTTTTCATGGAGCACCTACAAATAATTTAACCGTTCCAGAGGTACCTCCCCCCCCCCCCCCCCCACCCCCCAAAAAAAATAATAATCTGATGGTCATGGGTTAGTCAAACCTGCAGGTGCCATTTGATTCGCTGACTGAATCCTAACAACCACCATTCCATTTTGTTCTGTTCGGAGACAAAAACGAGCACAAAATTCAGCTGAAATAAAAAGTAAAACCGACCAGGGTGAGCAAGAGTCTTCTCTGCATCGCTCATCACGCCAAGGGCACTTGGAAGTTTGGAAGCACGTGATTTTACCGCAAGTGCACACGGCCAGCTGGTGCAAGCATCGGTCTCAGAGTTATCCACAGTGTAGCCGCCAGGAGGAGAAAACACCGCACCAGGCCTGGATCGGATCGGCAACGTGCAGTCACCATCCATGCATGCTTATCTACTACTGTAGTGTCATAACCACTTCACTAGAATACTAATAGTGATCCTACTTTTGGGTTAGACCATGTTTGGATGGGCGGATTAAACTTTAGTTACCATCGCATCTGATGTTTGGACACCAATTAAAAGTATTAAATTAGTCTAATTATAAAATTAATTGTATAAATGGAAGCTAATTCACGAGACGAATTCATTAAATCTAATTATTCTATGATTTGACAATGTTGTACTACAATAATACTAATGATGAATTAATTAGGTTTAATAGATTCATCTCGTGAATTAGCCTCCATTTATACAATTAGTTTTTAATTAGCCTATATTTAATATTTCTAACTAGTATTAAAACATCCGATACGATGGGACTAAACTTTAAATTTTAGTCCGACAGATTCGAACAGACCTTAGTCCTGACCTGCCAGAGGTGACCATCAGCAGGGGTACACCAGTAATTTTTTTTTGAAAAGAAAACACCAGTAATAATTTCTAATTGCAATTCAGGACTCATCTGGAACATATGAATTTCATATGAAACAGTGTAATTCTCATAAGATGTCCATGAATTCCTGCATTCCATACATGAGTAGAGAGCTCATGCACGGACTGCTTGCTAAAAAGGGGGAAGAAAAGATGAGCATACTCAAAAGCGTGCGACACAGTTTTCTTCACAAGTCAAATTTGCATCAGCGATAGATCTTCGCCAAGCAAGACCTGGCCTCCGGTCAAACGCCCGTCTCTCACAAGGAACGCATGGATGGATTGAAGACACGAATTCTTTCTGACTTTTTGAGATTCGAGATTCGGATCACCAGAAACGCAGCTAAGATATGCAAATAGCTTGACCTGGGAATCTCTAAAACAAACAACGGCCATGCTTTCACTAGTACCTCCCTGTCTTATTGTCAATATACAACAGGATTAGCGTTCACGCATGACACGGTAAGGCGAGATGGAACTTCCCACAAGTTACATCTTACGCGCTGTCCCAGGCTATGACAAGGACAAACAACCAGAGGGCTACAGACTGCTGGAGCATATTCGCAGCCATCAAGAGCACTCTCCTCGCTGAGAATACATATGATACATTTACAGTGCTTGAGTACTTATTTTGTGCCCCGACAAAGTTTCTTGTAGTGATAAAACGCGTTAATCGCCATTTCTAGTACAACTCCTTCCGTAGGCAACAAGAAAAAAATAGTGGAGCTGCACACCAGGAGAAGACATCTGTAGTTGGTGTATTCTTAGGATGACAAAGTCTTACTTATCTGCCAACTGGTTGTGCAGGAAGTCAAGAACCGAGACGCGCTGCAACATACAGGGTGAAGGTTAGTTTGGAACAACAGATACTGGCACAGGGATGAGAGGAGGAATAATGAGGATCGATAATGGCTACCCGTTGCTCAAGATTAGCTTGTTTAGAATCCAGCTTCAACTTCTGAAGGCATTGAATCGCTTCCTCAAAACCCTCAACTGCGGCACTTTCGTTCCCAAGATTTCTATCAACATCCGCAACTTTTGCAAGAGAAGTTGCTAGATCTATGACCTATATCCAACAGTTGGAAATTAAAATACTGTAGCACGCAAACCAAGAAGAAAACCACGATCATAATCATGTGTTTGTTCTATGCAACAGCTTAGCTCTAATAGAAACAGCTAAATCACTTGCCTATTCAAACCAAACTGTTCTCAGAAAGAAAAGTTTCATGAATAACAGAAACAAGTTGCCTAAAAATTAAATGTAAGCAAAAAAAAGGGTCTAAAGTTCAAATTTAAGCAGTGCAAGTTGACCCAAAATAGATATCTTTGAATCCTAGCAAGGACAGGCTTTGATCAAACATCTCCAGTGAAGCAGTTTTTTCATACTTTGACTGAAAGCGATTTATTTAGGCCATAGGTTCAAGAAGAATATGTCAGAAAAGTACAAAAGCTTGCCACTATCCAATTTCAACAGACTACCATTTTCTTCAGAAGTATAGTAAAAGTTATCTCCCGCCAATATTCCAGATCATTAGTTTCCCGCTCCCCTCTACCCCTCTTCCCTTATCACATCACTTCCATTGTAGCATCGTATAAATGAACTAGACATCTATGTGCATTGACTACTGATCATGCAGGTACACAAAGAGCCTTCTGTACAAATGTGTTTGTTCTTGTGGCACTCCAAAAAAATTAAAAGGCCCTGCATTTACCTGGCATTTGGGTTCTTAAATAACCATGTAGAGAATATCAATGTAGTGCAATGCTTCTCACTAGCTGTCATGCAGGCAGGCTGGCCAGCTGCCACATGGATCAGGGAACACACTGGCATGCAGCAAGGCACAACAACGCATTCATGGCAACATAGCAGCAGCAGTATACAACTATATGCGAGGGAAGCACACGCACATATGGCAGCACGATTAGTTATAGAATGGAGGATTAGACATATCATTTAGTTGCATTTGATTAGGATCTTAGGATTTACAGTTTCCATACAGATAATGATAAGTCAGTATCCTTAGTTTGTACCAAGTTCGTTAGTTGGTAGCTAAGGCATTAAAGCACCTAATCTATAAAGGTTGTCATAGGGTGAGATAAAATTAAGCAAAGAACTATCAGATGAAATCCACCCTCTACCTTGAACCTTGGATTTGGGCCTTGGCACAGAAATTGAGCACTGCCCCAAGTGTCAAGTTCGGCGTTTGTTTACCAACCACTGAATTCCTTCATCCCTCACCAGCTCTCAAATGTGGGTCATGACACTATATCTCTCAATTTATCACATCTGTCAGACAAATCCTAGTCATCACACGAAATCTTTAATAACATGTAGTTCAAGTATGGCCTTCCAAACCCCACCCCAGAAAGTGATTTCCTTCAGAGAACAATATTGCTGTCTTACCCAAACTATACTTTTCCTTCTAGTGTTTCCGTGGTGTGCATGTGCATGAGCATCAAACATTGGCAGTGCAAGACAACAGCGTTCATGTCCATGTCATTCAGCATTTCAAATAAGTATAAACACCCCATAACATACCTGGGAAGCTACTGCTGAATGTTCTTTTACTGCATTTCTGCGAACATCCAATGAACGGGCATAATAGTTTCTTGCAGATTGGAGGTCCCCATCATAGTAGCGAAGGTCACCAATTTTATTTAGTGAAACCGAGAGAGTATGAACCAACTACAGATGAATGTAAAAGCTAAATCAGCATATGGTAATTCTGATGTTATTACAACTTATACTAAAACTGAAAACAACCTCAAGATCTTTTGTGGGGAGTTTTGAGAGGAACTCAGCACTTTCTTCATAGTAAGTGATTGCTGAAGGAGCATCTCCCAAGGTCCGACTGAAAACACAGTATAGTGATAAGGACGCAGTGTTGAAAGACTTCAGTAATTAACAAACTGTGAAAAATAAGATCTAAGTACCGCCACTGATTATAAATATTGAGCAAAATACAAAAATATTAATTATATGGAGACTAACAAAGCATGATTCTATAACAGTGATAAGAGTGAATATTCAATAATAATAACTTAATAAGTAGTGAAATAGAGTCACCAGAGATTCAGATACATATCACAGACACTCTGCGTTCTGAACAAACAAGGTGGTTAGACATCCTGGTCAGGAACTACGCAAAGCATCAGCCTGTAATTAGCAACAACATGATGCCTGGTACAGGCAATGTTTATTTCTTAATTTAGTGAAATATGATCCAAACAGGTTGCAAGCAGCCAAAGACTGGCATAACCACCAGGCTAGAATCCTACTAAAACGCTGTGTCAATCAGTCCTCTGCAGTCCATACAATTAATTATTGTTGAAAATTGGCTTATACCGACTGTCAATCGAATAGTAAAAGGAACAACAAAGTTGCCTACAGTGAGACATTTCCTTTCTTCAATGGAAAAGGTTTCAGCTAGTTAAAACATAGAATATTAAGATACTAGAATACATGTTAGCAGGAACAAGAAATTGCCCTCTGAATCAGCACAATTATGCAGGAACCTATCTCAATATACAGTCAAATATCAATGTAACTTCTGCAGAAAAGAATCTTGTAGATTTGTTTCCTTACACTAGAATGGGCTCTTTTAGAGTTCAAACCATCACACTTCTAGATATAGAGGGGGGGTAGCAAAAAAAACTAACTGGTGAAAAGATCTGCTGTGTTAAAGAAGTAGCGTGCATGATTTCTGGAATCCTGGTTTGACTCCTGATAGTATTTTCTTAGTTTGCTTAAGTGGGAAAAATTATTAAAGGGAAATAGTTAAGGGTGAGCAAACATACCAGCAGTCCCCAAGCATTCCTAACACAGCTCCAAGCTGAGAACATAGATCTAGGTTATCTTCTGATGATTTCAACTCCTCCCTGATGTCATCTGCACACATAGTCAGCCTTGATTTTGCACTTTCAATATTCTGGGCGCGAAAAGCCTGTAGATGCAAAAATTAGGGAATGGTTGTAACATCAATATTATAGATAAATTAGTAAATAATGGAGAACGATTGATTATGCAGATTTTACAGGTTAAAGTATAAAGAGTTCATCATACCAGGCTAAAGCAGTTGACTCAATTACTTACCCTCATAGCTTGCTGCACCAGAAAAGCTCCTCTTTCCATGGAAACATCCTCATATATGACTTTGTTCTTGCCACCTGCTGCTTCCACATCCCCTCCAGCATGTGATCGCTTGATTCTGGCATGGCCATCAATGAAGCGATCAACGAGAGCTTGAAGCTCGGTATCAGGCTCAATCCCCTCTATGTCAGCACCACACAGTGGGCAATCTTTAAAGCGTGCTATACACGCCCTGCCAAGGAAATCCAGTAAGATCCTATCGAATCAAAAAATGAAACAAGAAGTACATTTTCATCTGGATGTGAAGCACAAGACGCACTTGCAGAATTTATGGGCACACGGCTTGCATTTGCTGCTTTCATGGAGTAGTGCCTGGCAGATAATGCAGCTGAGCGGACCCAGCTTGAACGTGTTGCTGTCATAGCCAAATGGGCACTTTGCTGGCACCATACGAGGATCGGTGCCCTTATCCTCAGCATGGCCAGTACTTTCCCTGTGCTCGCTACCGTGATCCTTGCCGGTGACAGGGCATACGCCGCTTATGCTCTTGTCAGATTTTGCAGGGCATACCCCGGCACTACTCTTATCGGATTTCACAGGGCATACGCCACCACCAGTGGCAGCTCCGGCAAAAGGGCAGAGCGAGCTCATGATTATTCAATGGTTGTTCCCTGCAGAAAATGGAACAGGTAACATGGCCTTTTAGACTTGGAGCACCAAATTACCATACCAATACTGCAACCAAAATCATATATGTATATATGCATGAGCACAATGATGATATTTGCACAGAGGCTGATTGGTGAAAACGAATCCCTCACAGGCTGGGTCCTGACCTGATCCCATAGTGAGAGTGGGATTATCGACCAAGCTGGTCAGCCAGAGCAACAGCAAATCACAGGAATTTTATTTTGGCCAGAAGCCCCAGCGGTCTGATTGATGACAGCAATAAAATAATTGGATGGAATGCAGGAATACATAAACGACAGGCATTTGACTGCGGTTAGGTGGGTCAGCGGCACAAAGGAAGGTTGATGCTACTAATACGGAAGGAAATTGATAAAACACGGCACGAATCATAAGAGTTCAGTAATTCCCAAAGTGCATTGCAGATGAGTTTGAGCATCGGAACGCAAGTCCTTAAGCTAGGATTTCAATGTATGATGAGCATCGACCGATTTCCGGGTACAACAAACTCCAGGATGAACAAAAATCGAAAGGGAGTTTGGAAAGGGCGTCGATCACCCACCGCGGCTACTCGCCTTTCCGCTCCTAAATCGCCGCGCTCCCCGAGGCCGGCGCGCCGAGAACGGGGCCCGCCCTCCGCCGCAGGGCGCGCAGGCGCCGCTGCCTCCAGACCGCCCCGCACGCCTGCTGCTGCTGCCGCTGCCGCCGCCGGCGTCCTCTCGCACTAGGAGACGGAGAGTTCACGAGGGCTTAGGACGGCGATTCGCTCGGGGCGGCGCGGATGGACGCGCGCGCGGGTCCGGCCGAGGCGAGGTCGCGCGGGGCGGGCGGGCGGCGGCGGCGGCGGCGGCGGCGGCGGCGGCGAGAATTCGAGATCGACGAGACGGCGTCCTTTTTCTTCTTTTTTATGTTTTTTTTTATTTTGAGGTGGGTTGGCGTCCTATTCGGGCCTTCGGGGGGAGGCGCGACTCGTGAGTGGTCACGAGCGAGACGGGTAGCGGGGAAGGGAAAGGCCTGGATAAGATCGCGTCTAGGAATCCAACGGTGGCAGGACTGCCACGTGAGATGATATGCCACACGCTGACGTAGTCGCATCGGAGTATACGAGTTTTCTTTTCCGTGCACGTACGTGGGCTGGTAAAGTTCATGTAGAGTCACACAGAGCACGTACGTGGGCTGATAAAATTCATGTTGGGAGTGTGGGTGATGATGGCCCGTGAAAATGCCCAGGGCCGCTCAGATCGGCCTACCACAGTCTAGGTCCAGCCCATTCGTCGTGCTCTCTCCATTGGGCCTCGGCTGCTTTTCTCCAGCGCGACGGCTCGTTGCCGGACAGCAAGGACGGGGCAGGGTTTAATGCGCTGCCCCGCCTGCCCCCGGTAGTCAAGGCAGGCGGAGTGCGAGTGGTCTCGGGGTTTGGTGAGGCCAGCAGCGGCAGCAGTGCGCCCTCATTTACGACGCGCGCAGTCATCCCCCACCCAGTCTCCTCTCCTCTCCTCCTCTCCCCGGCTCCCCACGACGGGAAAACGCGGGCGGCTAGCGGCGGGCATGGCGCGGCCCGCGCTCGTGCCGTTCCCCGTCGTCCTCGTCGCTTTCGTTCTCTCCGTCGGGACCCCTGCGCTGGCTCGGAGCCGTGAGTCTCTCTTCTCCTTTCCCCTTTTCCCCTCCTCCCTCTGTGTACACAGCCAGCGATAGATCCGCCGCTTCTTGATTTCGTTGCCGATTCCGGGGAGGATTGCTGGGAGCGAGCTTAGGGTTGCTTGGTTCGTTGCTTAGATTGCGTGAGCTCAGTTGGGGTGCAGTATCTAAGTGACCAAATCGACGTGTTTTGAAGTTCATTTGGTGATATGCTACCCGCTCTCCATGAGATGGGAATCGGAAAATTGATTTTCCCGATCATCGGAAAGCATGGAGATGTAATCAGTCCTCCAGTTCGGGATGGGGATTTTCCCTCACCAGAAAGAGTGACCGAGTGAGTGTACAAGAGAGGGAAAACCAACTTCTCTATTGTCATTCCCCTCCTTTTGATATTCCTGGTCACGGCGTCATTTTGGGATTTTGCATCCGGACTTTAGATTTCCTTTTGTTGGCGATTCCTGCTTTTTGGTGCTCCACTTTGGCAATACGTTACTACATTTAGTTAATCAAAACTAGTCCTAGTTGCTATCGCACGGAACACCGCACGTTACATTTAAAACATTGATTTAAGTCTTTCTGAAGATCAGTAACTTTGTGAGTTGTGACGTCAATGGTTTCAATTTTCTGCAGCGTCATGCCCTGTGGGTTGGCAAATCAGCCTTGTTCAGAACAAATGTTTCATGTACATATCGGCCTCCCTTTCTTGGGAGAGATCTGAGGCTCTCTGCCGTAACCACACGGGGCATCTGGCTGCTTTATCATCAGTTCAGGAGCTAAACTTCGCAAAGTCTCTCTGCGGATCAACCTCAGGATGCTGGGTTGGAGGGCATCACTACAACACTAGTACTGGTAATGGCTGGAAATGGTCCGATGATTCATCTGTTGGGAATGAGTCCCTCTTTCCTGTTGAGCCATTGCATGCAAACTGCAGTGGTACTGCATGCGATGGAACCACCAGCAATGACCTGTGCACTTTGGTTACCAATAGCCATGCTTCAATTTCTGGAAAAAGGTGCAGCGAGTCCCATGGTCTGATTTGTATGATGGATCATGGTGAGTTTGTAACTTGTAAGGTTTTGCCTATTTTGCTAAAAAAATGGTAATTTGCTTTCATGAAATATGTTTGTACTGACAATCTCTATTTTTGGTGTCAGTAGACAGATGCTACCATGATCACTGCCACAAGGAGTATTTCATAGCCCTCATTGCTGTGAGTGGTTTCATTCTGGCAACCACTTTAGCTGTTGTGGTTTGGCTGCTTGTCTACAGGCGAAGCAAGAAAAGAAGAAGATCACGAGAAGCATTAGGTTCTTCCGCTGCTGCATTGGTGGCGCCGCAATGGAAAGTATTCACCAGTGAAGAACTTAGATCAATCACAAAGAATTTCAGCGAGGGAAACCGGCTTCCTGGTAATGCAAAGATAGGAGGAACCTACAGTGGAATCTTGCCGGATGGGTCCAAAGTAGCAATCAAGAGACTGAAGAGATCCAGCCTACAAAGGAAAAAGGACTTCTACTCTGAGATTCGGAGAGTCGCAAAGCTTTATCATCCTAATTTGGTGGCTGTAAAAGGATGTTGTTATGACCATGGTGATCGGTTTATTGTCTATGAGTTTGTTGCAAATGGTCCTTTGGATGTGTGGCTGCATCATATCCCTAGAGGTGGGCGGAGCCTTGATTGGGCAATGAGAATGAGAGCTGCCACAACTCTTGCCCAGGGAATAGCGTAAGCTGTCCCTCTTGAGGGATATTTTTATTCTTGCTATGAATTTTCTTAGACCGTTTATTTCTGAGACATTTAAATATTAATTGATGTTAGTGTTAAGGTTCATATGTCTTAATTGCTCTTGTTTTATCATTTAGGTTTCTCTTTTCTCAGCATCACTCACTTTCTTGGTTTCCAGTAGCATTTGACCCACGCATATACTTAGGACTCGAATTTATTTTGTTGTGCAATGGTTTGCATGCAGATTTTATTTAATGCTCGCACAAGAAAGGCAGTATAACTTGGTCCAGTTTGTTTTACCCTACTACATGAAACCAACCAGATAGATATTAAAAATTGGGATTCCGTTTTGTCATTAATGGTTCCCACATTTATGATTGTATTTGTTGTTTCTTATTAATTAGCATCAGTGGGCTGCGAACATTTATAAACAACCATGCATGGGAAAACTGCTTGCTGTGTTTTGTCTTGATTTATTATAAATAGCGATTGCTGTAGAAACCACCTGTGCTGTAGCGGTAACTGAAAATTGAAATTTTCTGAGATCACTTATTTCAAGATTATTGGTTAACTAGTATTGTTTGGCTTCTACCTGGAATTGAATGAGCTCGAAATACGACTTAATGCAACTTGTTTGGATTTATCATCTTTGTTCTTGGGCCGTTACTTTTTGTATACAGGTCATCCCCACTAACTGCAATCAGTGTTCTAACTGCTACTGTTCACTGTATTTACTAGTTCTCATTTTATACAGATTTTTGCATGACAAGGTGAAGCCCCAGGTGGTGCACCGTGACATTCGTGCAAGTAATGTCTTGCTCGATGGGGAATTTGGCGCACATCTGATGGGGGTCGGCCTTTCCAAGTTTGTGCCATGGGAAGTAATGCATGAGAGGACTGTCAAGGCTGCATCCTACGGCTACCTTGCGCCTGAGTTCATATACAGGAACGAGCTGACAACAAAGAGCGACGTCTACAGCTTTGGCGTGCTGCTCCTAGAAATTATCAGCGGACGTCGCCCTGCACAGTCGGTTGAGTCTGTCGGGTGGCAGACCATATTTGAATGGGCGACTCCTCTAGTCCAGTCACACCGCTATCTTGATCTGCTAGACCCACTCATACAGGACTTGCCAGATGTGGGGGTCGTCCAGAAGGTTGTCGATCTTGTCTACTCCTGCACCCAGCATGTCCCTTCGGTGCGCCCAAGGATGTCGCATGTTGTGCATCAGCTACAGCAGCTTGAGATGAAGTCTGCAGCTTCGGAGCAGCAGCTGAGGAGTGGGACAAGCACCAGCGCAACATCTCCGATGTTACCATTGGAGGTCCGGACTCCTCGCTGAAATCCGCTGCCAATGATCGAGAGCATCTTCTGTAGTTCCATCGTCATTCAGCACTCAGTACTCAGTAGGTAGCACATTCCCTGGAGTGTATGGTGACCCAGGGGCAGAGGCCACCGTTATCTGTAATCAGTAGTTTAAGCCACCGTTATCTGTAATCAGTAGTTTAGTTCTGCCCCAATGCTGAGGGAGTGAGGGGGCAAGTTGTACCCATTTGTACTCGGGTTGACCTCTAATCTGCTACAGATTTTAATGGTTAGCCTCTACAGTTTCTTTCTTTTAATCTAGTGAGCAGAAACTGTATGCCTGTACTCTGAAGAAGCTGCTCATGTATATTTTGACAGCAGAGTAAAAAAGCTAATTGCAGTAGTTTGCAATACTTCATGTCTAAGCCCAGCAGCGATTTTGTTTCCAATATTTACATCTGACAACACAAATGCATCGGCATCGACACTCTTGGGCTGCATGTGCACGTATCGTCTCGCGATGCATTCACAATTCCTGGTGCAAAAGTGTGTGCTTGATCTGCACAATTAGCTGGAGCTAAGCATGAGCATGTGCCTAGGTCAGGTATTGAGCTTTCTCCTAAGCCTGTTGAAGGTTGGTTTCAGCGGCTGGCTCGCGCTCGGCTCCAATGGCAGCAGCGGCTTCCTGTTCTGTGTACTGGCAACACGGCTGGGTGCTGGTGCCGGTGCCGCTTTGGTGCTGGCCTTGCCAGCATTTGCCGGCCTCTGCTTCTTCGCCCTGGGGGGCTCCAGCCTCTCCAGAATCCTTGAAGTCTTCTCGTCCAGCGGCTTCACCGGAGATGGCGGCTTGGCGCGGGGAGGCTTGTTGGCAGTAGGCCTGGGAGCGGCAGGGGTGGCAAGGTCGTCGTCGAGATCATCGATGATGATGAATTTCTCCCACTCCTCACTGATGCTTGGGGAAGCCTTCCCCTTCTTTGACTGGTTCGATAGCTTGTTCTCCTTGGGAGTTCTGAATGTTGATGTTTGTGGTTCGCTGAATGAGTGGAGATGATCGTTGAGACCTTCAGCGTTTTCCTCAGGTTGGTTCAGGAACCTGCTTCCTTCGAGGCCCTGGCATGTTGGTATCTGTGGCTCGCTGAACGAATCAACGAGGTAAGGGTCCTTCGGGGCAGAGTCTGGATCAATGGATCTGCAATGAAGTTGATTCATTCATGGGGCATCTTATTTGACCATGGTTTCCATGACAAATCATGATCGTGGGCAAAACAAAGCCAATTACTGAAATCATGGATCGGAAGAAAGCATTATGTGTGTAAGTAGCAACCGAGTAGGTACCCGAATTGCAGGCTGTCCTTCACCAGAAGATTCAGTTTCGAATGAAAACCTCTTTCATGTTGCAGAGGGTTGTAATCCTTGAGTGCAATCTGAAGAAGTCAGTTGCCATGTATTAATAAAAGAGTTTGTGGAGCAAGGAAGCTGGAAGCTACTAATCATAAGCAGAACAAGGAATGAAAATCATTTACCTGATGGCAAATCGAAGTTACAGAAAAATAGGGGGATACAGTGACATACCTTAGACAAGGAGGTTTCAACTGACTTCTTGATTTCCATGGTAACCTTGGAGTTGTGATCTCGACTCATGTCTGGGAGAGGCAATATCTCTTCAGATCCAGCAAGCCTCTACAACATGATGTGTTCTGATCATTAGCGCAAGCCAATAATCCTTTCTTTTATGGCAACTGATGAGGAACTAAAATAGAAGCTTTATGACTAAGATAGTTATCCAGCCTCCGGAGTCCAACCCAGTAGGGTTTTATGCTAACTATTACAAGCAGTGCAATATCCTCAAATTATATCATAAATCAAAATAGGACAGGGGAAGTGTTGCCTATACCCTCAGAAGCATTGGTCCCTTCTCAGATGGTTGAAGAAGATAGTAACACTGAAGAGTTCCAATTTTCATTGTTTCAATATTGCATGATGAGGAGCAAACAAGTCCCTGGTCAAACCTGAAAAGAGTTTCACATAGGCCATAGAAAACTGCACAGCACAGATAATATTGACATATCAGAATCATTTGAAAAGCTAGAGACACATCAAGCATAAAATGCAATACTAACTCTGGGTGTTCTGGTCTGAACTCTCATCAGTTAGAGCAACTTCAACATCATTTGAACTGGGAATCACAACAAAAGACCTCCCCATTATGACTCCTGTTAACAGACATCGCCATTAGATTTACAAAAATATGTGTATCTGAATAATCAACAGTCGTGGGTACCTTCATTCATTGAGGCTAACTCAGTGCGCTCAATTACATCAAAAGAAATGGAAGTAGAGACTTGCTGTAAGTTTGATCCACCTTCTGAAGTAGGCAGAAACAATACCGTTTGTTTTCCAATCCTCACAGCAGTATCAATAACATCAGAAGCTGCAAGCTGTCAACTAGTTATTGGACACGTCCATTTTATTTTATTTGGGGTGACAAGGTCAATAGGGCGACCATGGCACTTGCATGCCTGTTCAATCAATGTGTTCTGCATTAGCATAGCAGTGGAAGAGGCTACAGAATCGTCAATAGAAAGTATGGAGATATAATTGTTAGTATCTGAAGGAAATAAGAAGTTAAAAAGGGCGATGATGAAACCACTGAAATTGTATGAAAAAGTTCCTTTAGCAGATATTCTTCCACTAACCAATAGTTATATAGGACAAACTCAATGCTTGCAAATCACAAGATGGAAGAATGAGCAGTGAAATGAAAACATCACACTCAGATATGTTCTGCCATTGAGATTCTAGAATTAAATAGCAAGAGGTGGTATAAATAACTTTTATCACCTGACAAGATGGAAAACCATCAGTTATCTGATTAGCTGATGCATAAAAATTGCAATATATGTGTTTAACAGAGTCGATAATGGGATATCTGAACAGAAATACAGCTTGCAGTGTCTCCTTGTCATCCTTTAGCTCCTCTAACCACCTCTTCACTAGGCCATGCAAAACTTGGGTCTCTGCATTTCCAAATATACAGCAAACGTACATTTAGGTTACCTCACATGACAGAAATGTTGAATGTGAACCAGAGTGTAAAGAACTCCTAAAACATGGCAATGATAACTGTCGGATCTCATTCCCCAAAAATTAACTCTGTGATAGTGTGATCTCAGCATATTATTACAATTACCAGCATGATCATGTTATTGTTTGTAGGTTGATCGTGAAAGATCACCTTATGATCTGAACATAAACAACAAAAACAATAAATTATTACTACTTAGTGATACCATGAGACTTACTTACCAGGATTGTATCTCCGTACCACACAGTTCTCAAGATCGCAAATTCTGTTTACAAAGGAATTGGCATTTTCGGGAACATCACAATACATGAATGCAGCTTCTGATTCCAACATTATAAACTCCACTGCAACACACTGTTCTGCAGCATTCTGATGACAATACAAGACATTAAGTAAAGGAATGCTATAATCAAGAGCAAGGAATTAGTGGGGGAAAGCTTAGCTTAATCCCTCACAGAAAAACTGCAAGTTATTGTGCTAATACCATAAGAGATCTTCGGAGAGCTTCTGTGTCTTGTGCAGACATACATATAGCAATCACTTTCTTGGAGATGTCATCAGTAGCCCAAGAATAGATGGCTCTATTGCTAAAAAGGTCCGTCAGTGATACATCTGCACATGAGAAATAGAGTAAGGCAAGTTTCAATCTGAAGATCAATCTCCTGTTAAATTCACACATATTCACAATATTTAGCACTTTTGAGTTTGTTTTGATCTTGTACCCATCACGCGAAGAATTGGAAGATTATGGAACCATAACAATTGCCATTACCTCCAGTAGGCGGAGGCCCACCATGTTGGTCATGCAGAAAGCCATCCAGAGGTATGTTATTTACAGCATGGTGGAAATCTCGAAGGCTGAACTTTTCACCAGGCCTATACCCAATCTTTAGCTGGTTGAAGTTCAGATGTTCAGAAAATATAACAATATCACAACAGTGCAGTAGGAATGCATCTCAGCATCTGGACTGAAATAGACTAATCAGCACTACGAACAGACTGTCCTGTGTGATAATAGGGTCTGCTAATGTCACTACATTCGCATGCAGTGCATCTAAAAACTTGTCCACAGATGCATGTGCATCCTACTTTCACCAGCTGAAAAACATCTCACTCACTCACTGCTAAAAGGTGAAATGGGGGGTGATTCAAGTAATCCCAAATCTTAAATAATTGACAGCACCCATGATCCTTTGAATGACAGAGATAAATTTGTTCCTGTTTATAGCAAATAGAAGGCGGTAAAACCGATTTTTCCCTAGGAATACGAAACATAACAATGAACATGGAGCTAATTATAGAACCTGCACAGGCAGAAATGCACTGAAAAAACTTGGCAACACAAACATTTTACGACCTTATCCGTGGTGTGTGTCAGCACCTGATCCCAGTTGGAGCCAAACAAACAAAGGGGACACTACATCGAGCAGCATAGCCTATGCAGCGGTGGACACAATCATTATACCGGATCAGTTGGTTTTTGAAGTCAATTTAGAATCAGCAAACATGCAGTGCCCGCAACACTGAAAAGCGAAGACAACCAGGGGACAGGGGTCCGATCAACAGCATAGAGGATGGATAACTGACCTCAGGCCAAGAGGAGGAGGACGAGGAGGATGATCTGGAGGAGGGGGCGTGGACGTAGCTGAGGGCCAGGCGGTCGGGGAGCCCGCCGGCGTCGGTGGAGGACGAGGCGTGGGGTTGGGGCGGTGGCGTTGCGGCGGCGTAGAGGTTGGCGAGGTGGAGAAGGCACTGCACGGGCGCGCGGAACCGCGGCGCCGCACGGGGTTAGTTGGGGTTGCTCACCTCCGACGGATGGGATGGGCGGGAGGAAGCGGGTGGGCGGGAGCGTGGTAGGTACCTGCTTGAGGCGGTGGAGCAGGGGAGGGGAGATGTTGCGCAGGTCCAGCAGGAAGCAGAGCAGCGTCATGGCCGCCCGCACACATGCGTCCGCCTCCGATGATCCCTCACCCCGCCCTCGCTGGCCTTCTCTTCTCCAGCGTCGGCCGCGACCTGGCGACGCGTGCTGGTGGATTCTCCCAGACGGAGCCGAGCCGTCGCCGCGAGGGAATTTGAATGGGTGGCTTGCAGAGCACGCCCAGCTCACGCACGACCAACCAGTATATATAGACAGGTGCCGTGCCGGCGTGGCGAGATTGAAACAAAAAGAGGCACTCGAAGTGCCCAATCGACTCGAGTCGACTCCATCCGAGAGGCGCAAAGTTAAGGGGAACTGGAATCTATGCTTTTATTTTTTCCAATACATGTTGCTACAACTTTGCTCCAAGTTCCAACTAAAAAACTAAGACCTGACATTGGTTACTTGATTAGAGCACTCCCCCAGTCCCAGATTCTAAAAGAAAAAAAGAGACTTAGATTACACTGCATTAATGTCAATGCTTCGAGCAGAAACATAGTGCTTGTTTAGAACATCTGCTTAGTCGAAGAAGATCGGCAGCGCATTCGGCAGATAGCATCAGACTCTGGACCTTGTGATGCAATTCGGCATCTTTGCTTCCTCAATACAGGTTGGCCGCCTTGACAGACCGACCAACGGTACCAGATCATAAGTTCTGAATTCTAGAGTGAATATGCTCTACAACACCGCAGCGCGCACACAGTCAGGACTTTTGGACAGAGAAGACAGCGCCACCGTTCAGAGGCAGGAGGCTGAAATAGGAGCCGTTCTCATCGACGAAGCACGCGAGCCACTTTATCTGATACGAACCTTCAGGGAACGAGGAGACATCCAGCAGGCAAGCCGAAAATCCCTGCCCACTATCAGCAGGTTCAAAGTGTGCAAATGCCGTCACCATCTCCGAGCCAGACTGGGAATCCTTCTCGTCCCTGCCCTTCCTCAGATCACTCCTTATGTACCGCAGCAGCTTGCAATTGAGCTCAACCGTTTCGGCGGTCTTCCACGGTTCAAACTGTTTGCTTCTTGTTCCTGCCGCATCAAAGCAGGGTGTCGAGCTTGCAGCTAGAATGCAGTACAATTTCACAGGGCGAATGGCAGTTCTCTCTAACACACGCTTCCACTGCATGCCAAGGGTCAGAGACAACTGGAAACCAGGCTCTACTGACATTCCGCTTGTGTCCGCAGGATTTGAAACAAACATGTACAGTTCGGCACCAAGACAAGGCCTGCATATAACCAAAAAAAGAAAATGTTATCTCATGTTTGGAAGCTTCATTTCAAGGCAACAAGCTTACTCTGAATGCTAATAGGTCTGGTATTAGATTATCAAACAAATGCTAATAGGTCAATATGGTATTTGATTATCAATGCAGTAAAACAGAATATGTACCTTACTCTGAAGAAGTACTTGGGAACCACAAATGGCAATTCCATCAACTTCTGCAAAATGATGGACAGAAGTTGCAACCCTCCATGCAAAGAATATAAACAGTCCGCTCTATTTGCCATCCCATTAGCTTTAGCATTCCCACGTGCAAGAAGCAATGATGCCACAGCAAAATGGCAAAGAGAATAAGAATCCTTTTCCAGATCACCTGAACAGTTCATTCGTCCACTGGACTGTAAACAGACCTGTGCATCAAAAGAAGTGGGCATGAATTGTTGCAGTTGGGAAACAATCTGCCTGTCTGACCCATCTACTCTTCCATGTAAATCTTGTAGGACCGAAGCATGAGAAAACCGCTTCGGAAGCTTGCACGGCTCTACATCACTATATGCTCTTGAGAAATCCACAGAATATGCAGTACAGAATGCCAAAAGTGAGCACATGAAAGCAAGCCTGGCTAAACTACTAGAGCTATGACGATCCATGTCCATATGGGATGCAGCAAGGAGATCATAACTCTTTGCCAGATCACTTAGTCTTAAAGAGAAACTAGCCAAAGCAAGTATTTGGCCTTGGAGAAGCTCTCCTGATACATTTAAATGGTCTTCTCTTCCTTCATATGCAGAAGGATTTGCACTAAGAATACCAAGAATGTCAGTTAAGATCTCCAGAAATGATGATCTAAGGCTAATGAACCATCTCTGGAAAAAGAATTCGAAATCTGAAGAGGCATTTGATTCTAGGGCATCATTAGCTAAGCGTGTTCTGCCACAAATACCAGTGATTTTTGCTCGGTGATCATGCAACTCTTGAGATGCACTGGGAATACTGTCAGTGTCTGTTTCAGCACAGTAAAGGTCCTCACTAAGATCATTGTCTGTCTGTAGCTCACCGACTAACTTTATAGCTGCTGAGGGGAAAAGCAATAGCTTCATCTCAATTTCCCCAGCAGAAAAAAGTAGCAATGATTTGAGCCAACAACTGAAAGAGCCTGGATTAAATGCATCTGCCAGTTTCCTGAAGACAAAGGAAGCTGTGAACCAGAGACCTTTACGACAACAGTACATGGAAGACCTATAAGCTTCCCAGTATTTCTGCTTTTTTATAAGCATTTTGGTCATTCGAAGTGCACACAATTCCTGAGCTATCCAAACAGGAGTTGAGAAGAAATTAGGCTCCTCTTTTGAACCACATAATTCCTGATTACCATCTCTGAGTTTACAAGTATCCCGGGCAATACAAGCACAAATTATTAGATGGAAGGCTTCATATGTGCTCCAGTATTGAGAGTCATTCTGATGGATACACTCGATTAGGCCCTTAATGCTATCATGTGGATTATATCTAGCACCAGATGTTTTACGAAGCACATCGTGACAAGCATTTGCAAACTTGAGCGTGCGAAGAGTAAGATCATGCGTAATGGACTTTTTATTCTTGCAATCGAATTCGGTGGCATCCGGTTTTCCCTTACCAATGTCTGTTTCAATGAGAGAAGCTTCAATAGTTGTAGCTAAAAGTTCAGCATTGCCATTTGAAGTGCTCAATTCCTGAAGAGCAACACTTGTATGGAATGGTTCAATAGAGGTAACAGCAACTTCAGAATAATCGCTGCCATTAATTCGAGATAGTTCCTTTACCAGGCCTCTTAGTTCACCAAGAGCAACAGTAGCAGCAGAAGGGTAGCATGTAACAAGCTTCAGCATAAGTCTGAAAGGAGCTATGCATTTCTTATCCAATTCAGATGGCATGCAGATGCTTCCTCTAGTGACTTCTTTCTTTTCACTGCTGATTACTTGATTGACCAGAGATATGATATAATTCACAATCATTGTTATGATCTTATACAGAGCTCTGTTTATACCATTTTTTTCGGAAGTTAGTGGTACGTTGTTGGTTACTCCTTGGCCCTCAGCATATGCAAATGATGAACCCTTAAGGATGGTCATGTTCAGATCTGGCTTCGCTTGCTTGAGAATGCAAAAGATTTCCCCAAGTATTTCTAGAGCTGTACCTTGCATCTCCAAGGAAGAAGAATGTAAATAACTTTCAGCAGCCAGAAGAAGCTTAGATAATTCAGAACCACTTAAATGATGAATGCCTGACGGTTTACCACAGAAAACCTGAAAAAGTATTATCCAATCAGACAGCAAGAGGAAAATGAGGTCTAAACCACAAATCACAGAGGCAATTAATCATCACCTTCTGCAGAATCCTTAACACATCGCTCTTATAATCAAGTGAAAAATCCACATCATCAATTAGTGGCAGCAATTTTCCAAAAACAGTCCTAATAACTGGAAAATGGTAGGTATGTCTGTGAAACATAAAACATATGCATTTCAACGCCACAGACTTCATAGGAGTGGAATCATGATTCAGAAACAGTAACAGTAAATCCACCTGCAATAACATGTTGACCAAAGGAATAAAGTTAGTTCAAAATCAATCAACAAGCAGAGAACGTTCATGTTTATGGACCATTGCTAGCTACCAGGATCTCTTATCCAGAAGATTATGGATAGCTTTTATGTTAACACAGAAGTTGCAACAGCACAAATGTTAGTGCTAAAGAACAGGACGACGTTTGGGGTAACATCCAAGTATTATGAATGCTATGTATATTGTACATAATTTAAACCTTATCTAGCAGTGGTTTTACTTTTGGAAGCAGAAGCCATCTTTCAGTAAAGTGACAAGCATAAAGTACAGGAAAACTAATATTGTTTGGAAAAAGGAAATATGCAATGGCCATTAGAAGTTTGGAACCATATATCACTGAAATTGACTCTTGCTGGTTGAATGTTGCAATTTGCAAACATCACTTCAAGGAGAACTTCATGAATTATTTCAATAAATACAAATATATGCTCTTGCAACATGAACACAATGCCATAACAGGAAACAGATTTGCAGGGACAACTGACATTGCTTGCACTACCTGGTCACGGAACAAAATGGTAGACTTGGATACCAATCTTGAGAGCGAATAGAGAACTTCAGATTTCAATACATCTCCAAGTGTGCCTAGAATCATCTGCTTTCCAACCTGAGAGGATAACAATAAAAAATCACTTCTTCAAGTTCAGTGAGGATAACAGCATCCAAAAATATGAAGAACAGCTCCTTTAGGAATGTGAAAGAAGAATGCAACATTATCCTTGTTATTATCCAATCCCTCAATTTCAGACCATCCCAATCCCCCATATCAGTTATTGGTAATTTTAAACATTGACATCTATAATTCTGTATCATCTTGGCCATGAAGGCAACTTTAGTTCAATGTGTGGGTATGAACAACCATGTCAACATATAAGATTGCACGGGCAGGCACACATATTGACCAAAATTTAAGTGAATTAATAAACTTCATCATTAAGCAACAAATTATATCCATAAACACCTCATGAACTCTATGGATAACAGCCAACGTACAATCAAGCTTCGAGAAAGCCTTAATTGCTGCCATGATAACTTGTGGTTCTGATGTCCGAGAACATATCAATCTTCGGAACACTTCAAGAATTATCCGTGAGAAGTCCTCTGACAGACGACAAATGCAACCAGCTGCAAAAATTGCTGCCTTGACCTGCCAATGGACAGGAATACATGTAAATCTTTATTAAAATCAGATACCCCCCCCCCCCTGCTATTAGAAAATGCAAACACTTGATAGAAATTACATGTTATCCAATCAAATAGGGGTTTGTCTGGGCATATGGTTCATTGCAATGTTAAAGAAAGGTACAAACCTCTAGAGCACTTGAGGCGCCCAAGCTGGAGAGTATGAGAGAGCGGACATGCACGCTGTCCTTGGAGACCTCAGCGAGGCAGCCGAACACGCGCAGTGCGAGCGCCCTGTCCCGCGCGCTCCCCGCGTCGTAGACCGCCTTGACCCTCCTGAGTAGCTGGTCGCGCTCCGCGACGCGCGCACCGGCCAGCGCGCCTCGTCCCCCCGCCGCGGAGAGGAGGGCCCTGACAATGTGGGCCCGCATGGCGCCGTCGGCGTTCCTAAACTCGGTGGCGAGACGGAGGAGCATGGTCTCCGCGAAGACGCATGCCTCCCCGGGCAGGACGCCGAACGCGGAGGCAACGGGCGCGGGGGCAGTGGGGCAAGCACAGAGCTGGCGGAGGCGCGGGCCGGCGGCGTCAAGGGCGCGAACGCGCGTGCCTGCGGCCGATGGGGGCGAGGTGAACAAGAGGATAGAGGAAAGAAGAAAGAGAAGGGGAGGAGGGCGGTTGAGCTTACCGTAGTGGCGGGAGCTGAGGCCCCTGTCGAGGTCGATGCTCCAGTCCATGGCAGACGCCGCTGGGATCCTCTCCATCGCCGTCGCCATCGGCCGCTAGAGGGTTTTAGTTTTCTACAGAGTAGTAATTTTTTTCAACGCGATGCGATTTGTTTGCCGCGGGGAAGGACGTTCGATTCTCATCCTACGGTTTTCTGTGTTCATCCCCATAAGCCTCTTTTCCCTCCAGTTTTTCCTCTCAGGCCCTGTTTGTTTCCGTTTATCTGGACCTCGCTTTTCTGAGAAGCAAGATTCTGTGATAAGCCAGCTGTCTGGAGAAGCGGTTGTCTAGATAAGCTAGGTGTTTGGCAATCCTGATTATTTTGAGTCGATTCTCTAGGTTGAGTGGTAAAATGTCGAAGTGCCCCTGACCTGTCGGAACATAAGAAGTACAGCAAGAAAATTCAGGGGCTATTATTCCAAAAAAAATTGTACTAGCAACTACCAGTACCTCAACAAGAAAATCCTATGCATATACCAGTAACCTACAACAATCCATTTATGTAGCAAAACATGCATAATCATCGAGCAAAATGGCATATCCTCCACTACACAATCATGCATTACTTGAAACTAATAGCAAGAATATCCTAGCGTAACTATCCAGTCCAACAGAAACATGCTACCAGTAGCAAGCAGGCAAGGAACGTGTTATGCAAAAGAAGCTAATAAATGACTTTTGTATGCAAAGATTACCTCTTCTTGTGTCTGGGAGCAGACACGACGAGCACGCAGAGCAGAGACGATCGAGCGGGGCGTCCTCGCGCCTGGCCGAGCGGCGCAGCACGCAGATCGACCCGTCCCCGCTCCCACTCAGATCGAGCGGCGCAGCACCCAGATCGAGCGCCGGCGTGCAGATCGAGCGGGGCGGCCTCGCGCCTGGCCGCGCGTGCCACGTCGAGTGAGCGGGGCGGCCTCGCTCCTGGCCGCGCGCGCCACGTCGAGCGCTGAGGGGAGGAGGTGAGGGGCCCGAGAGGAGAGGGAGGCCGGCGGCCTGAAGAGGAGAGGGAGGCGGCGGCGCAAGCGAGGAGCGGGCGACGGGTCGGGTGGGAGAGGGGCAGCGGTGGGAAAAAGCGGCGCAGATTCTCTGACTTCCTCAAGGAAAGTCAGGGTCACTTTCCCCCTCCTAGATGCCGTCCATGGCCCATCCAACGGCTACAAAAGCAATAAGCTTTTTTGATGTATATATCTAGTTAAGCCTGTTGTAGTTATAAGCTAAAATAAGGCCACTCCGGAAGTCACGTAAGAAAAGCCATCTAACAAAGACATAAAGATATTTTACTTACTAATTGAAGAATTAAAGGCAATTGAAGAATTAAACAAGCATTTTAGCTAACTATTTTCGAACAGTTCAATGATCTAAAAATCAAAGTAACTTCCACCAAAAGCCACTAATATATCAGATGGATTTATACAGTAGCAATGAAGCTTACATGCATACGAATTTTCACAAATAGCACACACATTTAAAATTTTCATTGCAACGGAATCTCCACAAAAGACATCAATTAGTTGTGTAAATTTTATGGCTAGTATAAACCCATCTCATGTAGTAGTATCCTTGATGGGATTATTTTTGTTATTTTGAGTATGAAACTGTGCAAAATAATTAAATAAATTATTTGTTTAATTCGTAATACTTCTCTCTCGAACTAGGCCTTCCATGGGCTGATAATTACAGATAAGCTAAATGGATGTGTATTGAAAAAGCTCATTGCTTCAGCAGCCGTTGGATGGCCATGGACGACATCCAGGAGGGGGAAGTCACCCTTGACTTTCCTTAAGCAAGTCAGAGAAATTGCGCCGGGAAAGAAGGAGGCTTATCTAGTAAGCAGGGAGAAACCCGTGGGGGAGAAAATCGAAGCTCACAGTATATCCTTGCTGCTGGGCTAAGCGGCTTATCTCGTAAGCGAAAATTAAGCGATACGTTTGGGTGGGATTCTCGCTTCTTTCCACCGTAAGCGGATTATAATCGTATCTAAACAGTGCCTCGGTCTTACAGTTTTGGATTTTTGCCCCTTTTAGAATGGAGAACATTTTTAAAATAAAAGATTAAATTCTATAAATCCTTTTGAAATCCCTACAGAATATGATTTTTCATCGGAATTGTAGAAAAATAAGCATGATTTAAAACCTCATGTGTTTCTTTCTTTCATGTATTAGGGTTCATGTGTTCTTACATAGCACCCAAATGCAATTTTTGTACTTTTGTGTTTTATATTCTGTAAGATTTTAGTTGATGGATACTCTATGATTTTAACTTTTTTTATTTTTGAATCCTATATGATTTGGTTTCTTCACTTCTTGCGGGTTGGATTGGTACCTAGGCTAGATAGCTTGATACAAGGTTGCAATCAAATAACCCATGGATTTTAAACCACCTAGATTTATGCTCTTTGACCTAGACTTGAGTTCGGCACTTGAGAATTGAGTAAGCTTAAACAAAGAGAAGGTGTCGCTATGATAATTCTACCTTTGAATCCATCTATTGATTGTGTTGCGTATACTCACATCTGCCTTTCGAACCATATTAATCATATTAATGAATGGTATAATCTGTATTTTTAAGTCATTTAGTGTTTTTACATAAACCCTTCTCATGGATTGGGTGGAGAGGGCCCTAAGTAAGTTGACTATAAATATACAATGACTTTAGGGATTAACTTTCTCTTAGGTATGTTAATAATATCTTCACCGTTTTTTAAAAAAAAATAGCTTCACCGTTCAGTGCCTTCGTTACAAGTGTTGATGTGCCCTTCTCAAGGACATTGGTATGAACTGGAAGCTTCCTTAAAAGATGCCTAGAACTTGGACATAGCTCATATGAGATGTGGAGCTTCCTAAAACATGGATGAAACTTGAAGCCCATATGAAATTTGCATAAAACTTGCGTACTAACACATTTGCGTGAGGGATATTAGGCAAGACACACGCTTGTAGCTCGACTAAACCTTTTGGTGTCCTTCTGGCATGGCTCGTTGCATAGTATTTTCTTAATTAAATCCTCCGATAACAAAAGGAAAAAAAACAGCTTCAGACGTCAGACCAACGGCTACTCGACTCTTCAGTATCCGCTCCTGCCTCGTCGTCCCCGGCTGATCTCGGCATTAGAAAAACTCCCGGCAGCGCCAGCTCACCGCCACCACGAGGTCCACGGCCCAACCACCCATCCGTCTCCGTTCATCAGCGCTGCGCTCATCCGATCTTCATCTGATCCGCCGGCGCCGCAATTTTATCATAATGAAGCTTCTGTTGCAGCAGGCCAGGCGAGAGGCGAGACGATTCTCGTTTGCCATCATCACATCGTCGTCTTCCCCGACTCCGAGAGTGAGAGCCTAGGCGGGCCTATAGGTGGTCGGAGGGAATGAGAGGAGGGAGGTGAGGAGGTCAGTCAGATAAGGGGAAGGAGAAGATGGAGGTGGAAGAAGATGATCGGGTCTCATCAGTTATACATATAAAAGGAGAGGGAGCAACATACACATAAGGCAGGGGTACGAAGGTCTTTTCGTATGTCTACTTCATGCTGGCTGGCTGACTTGACGTGCCAAGTCGGTAAAATTGATAAATAATTAGTTTCACGCGAAGGAAAATGATAAATACGTAAAAGTTAAAATGCCATCCGGATGACAAATAGTTAAATACCACATCATCACGAGTCAAAACCAAATCCATCAGGCTCTGTCGAGAGTGGATTTTTAGCCGTCCGGGGCCACTCCGCGGGGAATCTAGCCGCCGGCGGTGCGCAGGTTGAGATCAGTGACGTGGTGTACAAGTTATTTTCTCCGTCTAAAATATAAGTAATTCTCGGATTCAAAATTTGTCCTAAAAAGCAAATCATCTTATCCTATTTAGAAAATGCATGTACATGTAAGAATCAATTAGTACCAAATATAAGTTATAAATAGGGCAAATATGATCATTTTACTCTTTTATTAATTTATTCTAAAATTTCTAAGATAATTTATTTTTTAAATCTTGTCACAGTGCTGCGTGGTTGTATTTGCGTCAAGAATTTGGCATTTGCGTGAGTAGTTGCAGGACTGCAGGACAAGCGTGGGTACGGACTTACAGGTGGCACTGAACACAGGACATGCGTATGGTGGGGGTAGCATGTTTATCAACAGTGAAATCGTGTGTTCCAGAACGTGGGGTGTCAGACGCACTGCGGTGAAGCGGGATGATTCTAGAGATGGAATCTCCAACAGTAGATGATGCAGTACAAAGGTGATTAAAACAAGGAAGCTACATCTGTACCCGGCAGTCCAACTTTAGTTAGCTATTCGGGCGGATTTCTTCTTCCTAGGTTGCAACTAAATATTTATTTAACACGCATTATTTCTAAACAATAAAATCGATTTCAAAAATGTTGAATAAATACAAGTGCATCTTTTTGTGTACATTACGAATCAATGTGTGTAATCTTTTGAAAAAAAACGAATCAATATATGTCAGATGCACTGATTTTCAGTATGATCAAAAGTATCCATGCGCGGAAAGCATATGTGAGCAACTGAATATTTATTTAAAATATGTAGATCAACACACATTATTTTCAAAACAACAAAGTTGATTCTCAAAACACTGAATAAATGCATGTGCATATTCTTATGTTCATTGCGAATCGATGCATGTCAGATGCATTGATTTTGGGTATGATCAAAAGAATGTGAGAATGTTCTGCACTCCATGATGATACATTGATACACCTATTTTCATGCAAATAGCAAATCAATACTGATGCATAGTTTTTGTGTAGAAAAAGGTAACCTCATTGCTTCCTGATGTGCATTTTTACAAGCACATAAAAAATGTGAAGCATATGGGCATGATAGATCAATTACCACGATAAATGCACACACTTTTTCACAAAAATTACAAAAATTACCATGACAAATGCACACACTTTTTTTCACGACTCAAGCATTACATCGATGTGCATTTTTTTATGCAAAAAGAATCTCGAAATAATTGTATGATAGGTGCATATATTTGTTTTGCACAAACAAATCAAAATATTGGCAGAACATTTGCACATTTTCTATTGAACAAATAAATTATTAAAGTAATACACATTGTTTTGCACGAATGAACAGTTAAAATTGCCTAAAAGCATGGCTGAATGGCTAATGCACGCATAAATTATATGCATATTTCTATACAAATTACAATTCACAAGCGTAGCTGCACATATCAAAATGAGTCCATGACCCTTGGCACCGGTCCACGGTGGGTGCAAACGACCACCTTCCTCTATCCAATCCCCACACATCAACGGAGAGGATTCTAACCTATAACCTCTGAGCCAACTGAGTTTGAACTATTCCGGCAGCGCATGTTCTTCCTAGTGCGTACCCATGACATTCCGGCAAGGTTTGAGTCCGTGAACTGCTCCATGCCTGGATCCCGTCACATCTGACGTCCTTCACTAGGGGAGACTCTGGATCTCACTGGCTCCTCCATGGATCCAGCTGCTCAACTTGCTGTGGAGGGAGGAGGATGAGGACAGTAGGAGAGCGGAGAAAACGAGAGGGCATGGCAAGGAGAAGCAAACGAGAGGTCGCAGCTGTACCGGCGGTCCAACAGTTGCTCACGGCACAAATAAGATTAAACTAAGCGCGGATGCACTGGGGGTGCATTAGGTTGAAATATTCCTCACTGTGAAAAAATATGAGTAGGATGCATGGTGTACGCACAAACAATGCTTGATTAAGAATTATGATGCACATGATCGTGGTTGCTTCACATATTCATTTCATATTTTATTAATCTACACGCACATTTTTTTTTGCAAAGGGGGAGCTCTCTAAATTGTTTAATCAATACCTACAGAAATTTATGTACTATGTAAAATAGTTATAAAATTGTGTGATGATGCATAGACTTTTGTGCAAGACAAACAAAATAAGAAATGTTGAATAAATATAGACGCGAATATATATGTGGAAAAAGTATTTGCACAGATATTTTTCTATAACTAATAGTGAATTAATTTAATTACTACAGCATGTTCAAGATGCACAGATATTTTAGGATGCTAAAAATGTTTAATTACCTCGATAGATAATATGCATATATTTTCGTGCAGATAGAAAATATCAAAATTCTTGAACATGTGAGATGCACAAATTTGTTTGCACACAAAAGTAGCATATTTTTTTTATAAACCATGAAATAACTCAAGCAATATATGTGCATCTTGAACATGCATTTTCCCTCTAAAATAGTTCGAATATTACGATGCTACTCCGTAGATTCTTTAATTAAGTATAACTAAAGAAGCACATATATGTGTGCGTGACAAAAAATAAATAAATGATGCACACAAAAATCAGATTGATATGTATTTTTTTGGAGAAGATTGACATGTATTTTTGCTCATTGAAAAATACAAAGACTTGACCAATGCACCTATATTTTTGCCGCACTAATCAATTAATTGCATTACAATTTATTTCAAACAAAAAGGGTGCAATTATATTTTGTTTAAACATTCTATGAAACCAAGATGCGAATAATTTTCTATATATAGAAACTATGTGAATTATTCAATAAATAAGGGTGCACAAGTTTATGGTTGAGAAATTCCAAAAAAACAAGATGCACATGTTTTTTTGCATAATGGGAAGCCTGGATTGTTAGATAATTAAAGATGAACGGATATTTGTATACATCAAATATTTGCAAATTTCTGCCATGATGCATATTTTTTTTACATGCCAAACAATTTTTTATGTTAGACTAATTAGTCAACGTACAATAAATTTGGATCCACACTTTCTTGCACACATGATCAGAGGAGCTCGAAACATTCTACGACGAGAGTAATGGAGTGATAACTTGAGGACACCGTGTGCAACTGTTGATGACAGTGCTATTAGCACTTGCAACCAGGACCACACACATGTCCATTGTCCTGTGCCCTCAACCTGAATAATATTTTAATTTTTCATTGATAAGAGCAATTATAATAACCAGCTGAGAGCCGGCTGGGAGCTACGTGGGAGAGAGAGAAATGAAGAGAGAGAAGAAAGCGGAGCGTCTCGCTCCGCGCCTGCTCTCAGCCGGCGGACACGCAATGCGCGCTCGCGATTGGCTGAGCAGCCAGCGCGCTGCGTTAAATAGCAGCGGGCCCTGCCCACCATCGCACGGTGAGCTGGTAGTCTCGCAGCCGGGTGAGACTATTAGCCATGCTCTAAATACTCCACTGCAGTACCGGGCCTGCGTGCTGCGGCACATGCAGTGCAACTTTTGCATCCTACATTAGCCTCGAAATGGGTGCAGCTGTACTTCCCGTGGGCCCGTACACCAAACGTATTTTACCTTTTAATGTTCCTAACATATCGAAAATAACTGGAAGGCGGTTCCCGAATCTCGAGGACACCAACCCCGCATGCGGGAAACGTGAGAACCGTTCTTATATCCGGCGGACGCGTGCCCGGCGGCTACTTTTAATTTTCCAGCTCTGTGTCTCTGCTTCGCACCCACGTGTCATTGACTCCAGCGCTCTTCATCATTGGCAACTTGCCTCGTGCGCGGCGCTCCTCATTAAAAAACTCCAACGGCTACCTCACGGCATTGCGACCCATCACCCATCCGACTCTGATCTCGATCTGATTCGCCGGCGGCGTGTTTTTTTTTTATTATAAGGAAGACACGCCGCCGCGTGCGCCGCTGGTGTAGCAACCACAGCCAGGCGACCTCTCCCTCCCTCTTGCCGTCCCAGCACTCGTCGCCTCGCGGACCAGGAGGCGGCGGGCAATGGGGCACCCCTACGCGCCGGCGGGGCTGCAGCTGCCGGGCTTCGTGCCGCTGCAGCTGTCGCAGGGCCAGATCCTCGCGCCCTACCTGGGCACCTCACTCTTCGTCGTCCTCGCCATCTGGCTCATCTCCGGTGCGGTAACTCTTGGACCCTTCTCCCTAGCAATTTCTCCGCGTATAATTGCCGTAGCTGCCTCGATTTAAATCTGTTCGGTTCAGTCGCTGTACTGAAGTCAGGAGTTTTTCGAATTCAGTTTTCAAAATCCCATCCTTCTCCACTTCTTTTGTTTTTTCTGTGCCTGCAATTCTCAGCTCATGTCACGGGAGATCTCCCTTGCAGGAAGATGCCGCGGACTATCCAAGACCGACCGCCTGCTCATGTGCTGGTGGGCGTTCACCGGCCTCACCCACATCGTCATCGAGGGGACCTTCGTCTTCGTCCCCGGGTTCTTCAGGAAGGAGAATCCCAACTACTTCGATGAACTTTGTAAGTTCTCCGGGACTCCTGCGTGTTGCTCGAGCATCATTCCGAAGCAAAACTGTGACTGACGGAGCAAATGCTTGTGGTGCCCTGTCCAGGGAAAGAGTACAGCAAAGGCGATTCCAGATATGTCGCCAGGGATACCGCAACCGTCACGGTTGAAGGGATAACAGCTGTGTTGGAAGGCCCTGCATCACTGCTTGCAGTGTATGGCTTGCTTCTCATCTTTTACCATATAAGAGAAAATGCATTTTCCAGATGTGTATTCTACCCTTCTCAATTGCCATTGCTTCTCTGATTGTCCTTTTTGTTAGCCAAGCTGTAGTGAAAACATGGTGCTGCGACGGTTTTGCGCCTCATTCAGATCATGTAGTACCATGGGAATTGGCTCTTTGTTGTTACCATACCATACCATGCTACAAAAAAAGGCAAAAGGGAGCTTGATGCTAGTGTGTCGGGGATTGATCTATACGTCAGAGCATCATCCTCTGAATTAGCATGCATCTAGTTCATATTTGCTTTGGTGTGCTAGTCTCAGATGCACCAAGATAACATTTAGGCTGCATAAGTATTTAAGAGAAAAAAATGCAAGGCACAAAAATCAGAGAAATAGTGAAAGAATGGGGTGTGACATCCTTGGGCTCCATTGAAGTTCTTAATAGTTTGACTAAATATTTCATATTTGTGATTGTCATTCGATTAAATTCAGTATCCAATACAAATTTTAACAGGATCTTTGGTCTCTAAGCGCTAACTGCTTAATGTGCTTGCAAAAAGTACATATGTGAACTTCTGGCTCCCTCAACTTAATAGGCATTGTTATTAATTTTTGCAAAACATAATCATTGATTGGTTTAACAGATTGATTTCTTGAGGGTTATTATCAGATAAAATAATTTGACAAGGCCTTGTGTTTGGTAGTTAAATGTATCCACAAAGTTTCTTTTTCAACTTTCATTTTTTTTTTGCACAAATTAAATTGACCGAACCCAAATGCACAGCAACATGGACACTGGCATCGTTATGTTGCATACTGTCGTGATAAATTCTAGTGACTTTGTTCCAAAGATGAAGTGTTTGGTGAAGTTCTTCTTGTCTCTGTTTTGTAGATGTATCTCAGTCTTCGTAGTTGTACATATGGCAATGATCTATGTAATGCCATATAAATTTGATATGTCAGAGTTGCACTAATGATTCTTGTAGATGCTTATCATGTACTTTAGAATCATAATGTTGTTTTTGTTCTATCTGACCACAAGTTTGCTGCTTGCAGTTATGCCATTGCATCCCGCAAGTCCTACAGCCATATTCTCCAGTTCACCGTCTGCTTGGGCCAGCTCTACGGGTGCCTGGTTTACTTCATCACTGCATACTTGGATGGCTTCAACTTCTGGGTCAGTCCATTCTACTTCTGGGCATATTTCATTGGCGCAAACAGTTTCTGGATTTGGATACCAACGCTCATCGCCATGAGGAGTTGGAAGAAGATTTGTGCAGCAATTCGAGCAGAAAAGGTGAAGACTAAGTAAGGCTGCATTAGCCACGGTTTGGCAGGAACTAAGACGAACTGTAATGTGGCCAAATAATTTGTTGCTGGTAGCAGGACTATTGTGTTCTTGTTTAAAGTCGCCTTGTAAACCTCATTGTCTTGGCAACCACTTCATCCACTCGTACAATTTAATAAACAGTGTGGTCTTTTTTCTCCATTCAACAACCTATATATCTCTTTCAGAAAACAAACTTTATGCACAGATGGTTCTGCATATATGACTGTAAAGCAAGCATTTGTCACATCAATTGATTTTCCATACTGCATACTATGATTTTAGCCCCATTCAAGTAGCAGGACGTCGACAGGCAGGCTCTGAACTGACCGAGAATGGAAAGAACAACCAAATGTACTGTGATTCAGGCTCTATATCCAGTGGCAATGGGCAAATGCTATGGTAACAAATAAGCGTATCAAACATCAAAATATGTTATAAAAAACATCAAAATAAAATTTGTCGGGAGAGTTAGCAGAAGCTTCTCTCATGTGAATATGTGACACAAAACAAGATAAATCCATAACCTTCATGTTGGATCTTGCTTTCAAATGCAAAACCGCTCTATTCACATGCTCATCACCATCAAACACCAGAACTCCACCTATGCTTACTAGACACATACATCATATGGTTACATATGCGGGGACCTCGTTTATATACATCTTACATCTCACTGCGACATTGCAGCTTCAATTGCCACAATCAGAAGGGCAAAGGCAACTCTAATCAGGATAGCTTAAAGGTACTACTTATATCCTGCACTGCCATTGTGATTCACAAGGAGCAAAGGGCAGTCTTGAAAGCAAAATCAGGAACAGAACAACTAAATGCTCAAACAAAGGTAACTGCATAGTGGGTCTCTGAGTTCCCACAAGCGAAACCTTCGATTCTTACTTTTGGGCTGCTGCTAGCCCCGCAAGATGGAGAACCTACTTCAACTCTTCCTGCTGGCATTTTACCGTAGGGGCTCACTAAAGGAGAAAAGGATGGTACTCTTTTACCAAACTGTGGATCATGAATGACAGGGTTGTTAGTGCGTACTGGAGGCGAGCCACATAAAAAGCCCACCTGGCTGCTCGAGTCTCCATCTGGGTCATTCTGAAAAACAGAAAGTTGGATATCAATTTAATCATGCATGGGAGTTATGTTATTTTCATTCAATCAACAAATGGACTTTTATATAATTACCTTACTGAGGATAAGATCAAGTATATCAGAAGTGGAGTCTGATCTGTACAATGGGAGTGCACCGCAGTCATGGAGTAAAGGTTAAGCAAGGAACGTCATGATCGGTACCAGACTATTCGTCATCAATTTATCATCGAATACATCCAACAGAATAAATTACAACAGTTAGGCAGGCAGTTACCCTTGTAACGGATTTCTTTTGTAATTCAGCCAAAGCAAACCAGAAATAATGCCGTATTCCTACAAGTACCCTTTATTTGTACGACAAGCACGTGCGGTGTAGTGAATCATTTTCTATTATATTTTACCAAACTGAGCTCTATACTGCCTAGAATAAGAAAAGGCCTGCATCTGTATGTCAATTCTACAATACTATTAACACTGCACAATGTACTTCTGTACCATATATGTCTCGAATTGCACAGCAAACCCATACAACATTCAAATTCATATACTTCTGTCATGGTGACACCCATACCGCTGCTATAATCAAGTGCATGGATGAAGGCCCGATGAAAACTAATTGGATCCACACACACACCAGGACATTCACAGCAAGTATTTGCATCTTTGCCGCCATCAGACATGTGACCGGATGACTGGACAGCTGGACCTCTTATACAGTAAACAATGGAAGACAGAAGATAATCAAAGAACTAACCTGTTCGTCCTGGGGCTGGTTTTGTTCACGGTTTCCACAGCAAATGGAAGCCGGGTGGCGCGGCGAGGCTGAGGGCAGATGACCTCGGCACGAGGCGTCGGCGGCACATCCATCGGCCAGAACCTGGACCTCCTCTCGGGCATGGCTTCAGCCCTCGAGAGCGGCTGCCTCAAATAGCAGTGCTCCATCCCTCACGCTCACGGCCTCCTGAAAAGCAGGTCACGAGGATTTAGTTCACTAAATTGGAAGGAAGTGACGGGATGGAGAAAGTAGGCGAAAACCAATGCGTGTACAAAATCAAAACGGCGAGAAAAACCAAGCAGAACTGGTAGGGGGAGGCTTTGCTTTTCTTATGAACGCCGCAATTGCACCAAAAACGGATGGGAAAAGGACGGTTTCTTTCTTTCTTGTACGGCATTGTATTCCAATTGGAAAAGAAGGTATGTTCGGCATTAAAAGGTGTGGCTTTTTTTTACACGAAAACGAAATGCATTCTCGTGTTTCTTTCTATATTTCCCCCCATTTCGTGAAGGATTAGTTTTAAAGCTGTACACCAGATAACCTAATTCGAACAGATCTTGACACAGCAGTGCGAGAGGCGATGAAATTGTTTGTGGGCGAATGCTTGTGCTAGGAGAAAGAATGGATTTTTAGGGGAAATCGTACGAAATTAGCACGAGTTCACAAATCGTATGAACATCTAAGAAAGTGTTCCTCTGAAAAATCCGTCGCGGGATCTCTCCAGAAACAACATCAAAGAAACCACCGTGCAAGCAGAGGTCCCTGATGGCCCTCCAAATCAAACCAAAATCGACAGGAAATCTTCAGGGAAAGAAACAAGAACAGAATTACCTGGCGTTTAGGTCTCACCAAAAACGCAAGCGAATCCGAAATTAACTGACGGTGGGGGGGACAAACTGAAATCCCAAGAAGAAGGAACCGGATAAACTGCCAAAACGACCAAGAGCTGGCCGGAACGAAACGAAACCCCTCCTCACCTGGACGCGGCTGGGAAACGGAACGAGAGGCGGCGCCCACGCGGGACCGAAGCGCCCCCCCCCCCCCCCCCCCCCACCCCCGATCCCTCAGGCTGAGGCGGGCGCCGCGTCCACGCGCTCCCGCTCTCCCCCGCTCGCTCGGGGTGTGGCTGGCGTCGTTGGGCTCGCCGGGAGAATAGCAGACGCAGCGCAGCCACACGCCCCCGACCGGCACCCGATCCGCTCCGAATCCGAGCAGGGAGGGGTTGCCCTACGCACCGGCCCCGGGCAGTCCTAAACAAACAGCCGGCCCACAAGAGGTCAAGTGCTGGCGCTCTGGTGACTCGAGGAGGGCCCGCGCGGCGTTTCGAGGGCCCACACGTCAGTGGCCGCGGGCGACGGGGCGTCGCCTTGTTGGCCGCTATGGCACAAACAGGTGGGGCCTTTTGTTTTTTTTAAAAAAAAACTGGTTTCCAAAGAAAATAATAAAATCCTTCGTCTAGTTTTAACCGAAAGCTCCAATGAAACTAGGCTAGTAGGCTTATGCTGGGTACGAAGGAAATCCTCCAAATAAAAAAATAAAAATGGTGTTCTGACTTAACGGAATAACTTTACATGCACTTTTTACATGCAGTTTCAAAGTTTTCAAAAAATCATCCCGATTACATTAAAAAGCGGGGATATTTATACCCCCTACCTTCATTACATAGTTCCGGTTTATACCCCTATCTACCCGGCATATCCGTTGGATATCCCGATTTCTAGGTTATTTCCGGACGTTGGCGTGTACAAATTATTCACTACAAGATGATCATGTTACACATGTGACGGCGAAGGGTTGGCGTCGCCGAAGATTGTACAACCAGTACCTCCGTCATGCGAAGGTCGATCTTAACCTCCGACGTGCTCATCACCGGCCCAGGCGAGTGGTTCATCCTAGCACGAAGGTCACGAAGTAACCTTCGCTCGTTCGGCCAGACGCAATCCTTCGACCATCACTGAGAGGACTAGTCCCGCAAATCAAATCAAGAGAACCGTGAAATGCAGTTTGTACTGTGCGAAGGTTACTCGGGACCTTCGGCGTAACCTTCAGCGAGGCCTGCTCTTGAGTGGCGATCCCCAACAGCTTACAAATGTATTTAGTTCAAGTGAAAGGTCAAACATTATCAGCTCTAAAATGAGGAGAACGAGGAAAGCAACCAAAGTTTTCTTTTGTTTTTTTCCCTTCATCTTATTTGGGATTAACAAGAAAATGAGCAAATCAGCTTGAGCAAGCCAAGCTGCATCAAATATTTTTCTTCAATGTGTTTTCAGTGTAGCAGTCGTCCGTGACAGTGCCATTATGTCAATGGAGGAATGAATATTGCCATTCGTGACGTTCCATTCATGGTGTGAGATCGACAACCCAGAAAAAGGACGACCTTGATTTTTTTTTGGTTGGAGACGGCATGCTGGGTGCTCAGTCGGTCTCTTGGTTGATCCATCTCAGGCTGCACCGCACGTATTAGAGTGCAAGAAACATTGTTGAAATAATGTGGCGGGTGGAGAAACAAAAAAAGAAAAAGGAGAGAACAACGGGGAAAAAATTGGTAGCCAACAAAAAAAAAACGTGGTCGGCAGGATTCGAACCTGCGCGGGCAAAGCCCACATGATTTCAAGTCATGCCCGATAACCACTCCGGCACGACCACGCTTATGAAAATTTGGGAAAATGTTCAATTTATTTCATTTTACAGTACAGGTAGAAAAAGTGCAAAAAGGCGGATGTTGAGAGTGGGATTTGAACCCACGCCCTTTCGGACCAGAACCTTAATCTGGCGCCTTAGACCAACTCGGCCATCTCAACTCTGACGCGAACGTTAATCCTGTTATCCTCATAGCTTAAGACAGTTCCTCCTCTGGCAGGCGGCAGGTCACGGTGAGAGAGCACATCTGCACGTGATCCGTTCTCCTTTGCGTGTGTTGGTTTGCTGTAGGTACCGCTACACTACTCTACCAGGTACTAGCAGGTGACGGACGGTGTCAGCTCTTGTTTGGCCTGCCGACCATCATCCCATGGGCCATGGCCCTTCTTTGGCCTCCAGGACCAGTAGCCAGCCAAAGCTCCTTTTTATCATTGCTGCGTCCTGCGTGCGCGTGCTGAATGAACTCACTGATGAACCTGGCGCAAAGCCAACAGTGCGTCCCCGTCGCTTCATCCCGGACGGAAGGAAAAAGAAAGAAAAAAACACGCCGCGCCACACGCCCACACGGCGTCCTCGTCAGTTGTGACGAAAGCGTATGGCTCGACGCGCACGCTATCGATACCAAGACGAGCCGCGCACAGGCTCCTCAACAAAATTTTAAGAGGTTCCTACAAGTTTGTTTTAAAAAAAGGATAATCTCTACTACTATATAAGAGGCTAAGGGTGATATCATTTTCAGTCGTCTTCCGTCGGATGCGACCCCATCGTACCCCCTCCCCGCTTCGTCTAACTTCGGAGAATTTTTTCTATTTTAACTTTTTTGAAGAATATTTTAAGTTTAATCTGGTTGTAATTTTATTTTTACCCGATTGCCTATTTGGTCGCGCCGGACCGGTTGGCGCGGCGGGTTGCCTTTGTCGCCCTAGTGCATGTGGCGCGACAGAGGCGCCCCGCCGGCCGGCCGCGCCAATGCAGCCACGGCGCCGCGCTGAGGTGGCATCCTTGTCACGCCGCCGCCGACGGCGCGTCAAGGCTTATCGCATCAGGCGGGCCAGCGCGACAAGCATAATGTTACGGGGCCGCCCAGGTTTCCCTTCCCCCTCTCCCTCCCACTCCCTCTTCCAGCTGAAAGGAGCCTCCTCCGTCGCCGCCGGCCGCGGCCCTCCAAATCCCCCCCAAATCTGGCGAGTTGGGGCAGGAAAAGTGGGGGGATTCGTTCCCGTCCTTCCCCGAAGGTATTGCCCTCATTATCTCGTCGTTTTAACGGTTACATTACTAGATATTAATTAGAATAGGATGTTAGTTAGAATAGGATGTTAGGGCTTTTCTGTCCTGCCCCGTAGACTTTTTCATAGTTGTGTCACGTCGATCGTAGCCTGTTCAGTACACGCGAATTAAAATGTTTCCACGGCGGGATCACCAATCCTCTCTCCGAACCAAAACTTATTAGTACACTAATCTGATTCTCTATGGGAGCTGATTCTGAGAGAAGTGATTATGTGGTTAAAAGTGATTCTCTTTGATTTTCTAGCATAAACTCTTAAAATCAGGATGAAGAATCACTTCATAGAATCAGGAGAAGCTATTTTTTCCCAGCTCCCAGCCTCTTAGTTCATTTAAGAGAATCACTCCACAGAATCAGCAGAGAATCACTTCTCTCCGAAAAACTGTTTGGCAGAGCTCATGCTGGATTCAGCAGAGAATTAGCTCTGGGAGCTCTGCCAAACGCACCCTATAAATAGATCATGCACATATCCTTATTAGGAGCAAAAAAAAACCACTCCATACAACCATATCGTGAATGCAAGGACTCGTCGATCCTCCTGACCCACACCCTCAGCTGGAGGTGGCAACTAGATCATTTTACGGTAACCACAATACCCTTCCCTGCGGATTTTGGGCACAATGCCATCATGGAGACGACGCTGTTGTTCAAATCTACGAGCAATTTGGTGATGCCGGATGCCGCTTCTTTTGGTGCCCACACTACATGGTTGTATACGTGCATCCTCTTATTGTTTTATTTCATCGATACTAGGTTAGTAGTTTCTTCTGAAAGCTCTATTTAATTGTTCATCCATATAGAACAACGATTATGGGTTCACTTATTGGATTGATGGTCCCATGCATGTTCATCTGCAAGAGTATATACGTCACTTGCACGTACTGAATTAGCGAATGGAACAAGAAAACAATATGAAGCATGAACAAATCAATCAACTATTGCATGAGAATCAGGAGCATGCCCGCCATCTCAACGAAGCCGAGGAGGAGAAGACGAAGATGGCCGAGCGCATAACCCAATTGAAAGAAGAACTACGCCAGGAGCGGTCAAAGAACTTGTCTTGTCGCTTCATGCCACCAACAGTTACTGGACGGCGCAACTATTATGGCTAGTTGAGATGCATTTGCACGACCAATTGCACTATCTCAAGTCATCTAGTTCTGAATGTAATCTACATTCCTCTATCCATTTTGTAGGTGCCACATCCTTCCACATGTATTTGTTCTATCGTAAGTTATGTACTTTTTAATATAAATCTTATTTTTCTATCCATCTAAGCGCGCATGTTCAAATCTACAACACATAAAAAGCTCGTTACTCTATTCCTCAATCACAATTTCTGCTGTTCACTTATTTGGGTTTGCCGTTACAATTGCACATGTGCGCAATAAGCTATTTGCTAGACTAAGGCTGCATAACAAAATCAGACAACACATAACAAAATTAACTGTTGGTACTGAAAATTTGAATGTTACAAAAAGGAATAAAAAGGAATAACTGAACCAGGCCGGCGATGCAAAGGTCATGGCGATGGTGCGGAGGTACAATATTTTCATGTAAATTTAAGCTTCTCTATGTCCACTTTACATATACATTTATATCTGAATTATTTTATGATTAATGCCATATTTGTGCAATTTCGACAGTAATCAGATATACTTCAGGGAAAGGGTGGATTCGGGATTGATTTATTTGTATGTAAAGCTCTTGCATGAATTTAGAGAACTTTGTTGGTTAATCTGCTGGTGTATGTCTTTGGAGGATGATGTATCAGAGATGCTTGCTGAAAAGGTGCACACATAGAAGTTTTAGTTTTTCTCAAAAATTATTTACTGATTTGTACTTTTGTTCTATTGTATCATGGGGAGGCGAAAGTAGAGAGCGCGAGGAAAAACGATAAAGTTGCACCGATTTGTACTTTTGTTCTATTGTATCATGTATCTAACTATTTGTTTGCTTACTTTGAAATACGAACATGGTTTATGAATATTTTTCACATCAAAGAGTATGTCTTTGTTGCTGTATGTAATTTACGAATATTTTATATGATGAAAATTGATGCTTATTCTCGATTGAAGCAGCGAATAGGTACGGATCTATTCCTAGAAAGAAAACAAAGATATGATTATATTTAACTGAATATCCATGACTCATCAAGCTTGGTCTGAATGGAAATATATTTTTAAAGTTTTTTATTCAATAATAAATTATTTTATTCGTAGCAACACACGAGCACAAACTTAGTACAAATTTTCTCCACTGAACAATCGTTTTTATTTACCAAATGAAACTTCGTTGCCATTTTTACTAGTGCCAGTTCGTCACGAGCTCGGCACTTTGCAGTGCATTGCCAAAGCAACTCCTCTCTTCTAGGACCTACGAGCAACTCCACACGGCTGTGCACTCAGTTTTCCGGTGATGGTGTCAGGACAGGTCAGTGCATGCAGGTGCCGATAGTCTGGCGATGGTATTTTCGTTGGATCGATCGGGAGGTGAAAAAGGGAAGCAAAAGCTGCTCCTTCTTAAGTCATGACTTAAGATTTTGTTTGGCATAGTTTTAGCTTCTTTTAAAAGTGCTTCTAAAATAGTTTCTATGGTGAAGCAGCTTCTCTGATAAACTTAAGCTGTTTTCAAAATTGTTTGGCGAAATATGGGCATGCAGAAGAAGTTGAAAAAAACTACGATTTTCAGCTTCTCCTCTCAGTACAAGCTGAAAACAGCTTCACCAGATACTTTATGGATGAAGCTGCTGGAACAATACTTTTTAGCACATTAGCACAGCTTCATATGAAGCTCTTTCTAAAGCTCTTCAAGAACTTGTACTAAAGGGGCTCTTAAAGCTTTTGCTGCTTCGTCTGCAGGCTTCCATCTCCACTCGACCACCACTCCCATCAGCCGACCACGTTTATGAAAGACGACTGGATGAGTTCCTCTGTTCCTGTATGGGGTCTAGAAAAAAAAAGCAGTTCATTGAACTGGTAAATATACATACCCATATTGGTACATGGATTAGCCATCTTATGCAAGTAGATGAAACCCATCCAAAGCCATTAATTTTTCCATCCAAAGATTATTTGTTCTTCCTGTGACATGCCCAAGTTTAAGCAGTAGTGTTATACATGCTTTCAAATTTTATGGTATGTGAAGACAATTACGAAGTCATGTATTAGACTGACCTAGTAACTAATGAAAGGGGCTCCTATCATAATTTTATCCACGAAACATATTGTGGGCGCAAAACCACTCAATGCATGTATACTCACTCTTGTAAACATAGATATGTACAAGTCTTGAGATGAAGATCATCACTAACACATGACGGGCACATCATCTAGAATCGAAAGACTAGGACTTTGGTAACATGAGTTAGAGACTAGGACTTTGGTAACACGAAAGGGGCTCCTATATTGTGGTGAGTTAGAGACTAGGACTTTGGTAACATGAACCTTATGCTAGGTTCGCGCATTCCCTTTTGCAACTGCCGCGTCGTATCTTTTTTTCTCCTTTCCCAACTTTTTGTTGACTACACCCCTGTTTTTGCGATAAAATAGGGGTGATGAACTGACGACGCATTCCAAGGTTAAGAGTTGAAACAGAGGCGGATTCCTCGCGCGACGAGGCGGCTCGAGTGTCACCTGACCATCAGGATTCCTGGTCCAGATTGTTTACTCCAGATGAACACTGTTTATCATGGCGGAGCAGCGAATGGGAATGGACGAGAGGAGGATGGGGTGTGTGTGTGTGTGTGAGGGGGGGGGGGGGGGGGGGGGTGGGGTGGGGTCGCCGTCATGCCGAGAGCGCGGTGCAGCAGCCGTGTTGACTGACCTGGCCCTCCGTCCCATGGAAGCGACAACGGTCGGGTCAGGTCACGTGCTCCTGGCCGCAGATTCCAAAGCCTACCGACTCCCACGGTCCCACCCGATCTCCGCTGCTCTTGACAGCCCCCCCCCGGGGGGGGGGGGGGGGGTCATTTCAATTTTAGTAGATGAATAACCACTTGGATCACTATCTTTAGCGCTCACGTGTCAAAATTGAGTCATGTCTAAGGTACTTAGAAAAAAAAATCACTCCAAAGTTGTGTTTAATTTGCATCATTTTTGGAGTTGTACCTAGACAAATTTTAAACTTGAAAGTTAGATGCTTTTTCTCGAAATACTAAACCATGGTTAGAAGCAATTTTTTTGCCGGTACTAAACCATGGTCCACGGTCAAAAAGGACGAACCGAACACACAAAAGAAGGGGGAAAGAAATAAAAAAAGGAGAAATTTTCAAATCCACGGCACGGCACGCTTGCCTTCACCGTCTTCTCTCCATCCACTCCACTCCTCACCCCGCTGCTCCCGCCGCCGCCCGGCCGCCGCCATGGCGGCCCCACCCCCACCCCCACCTCTCCACCTCCTCCTCCTCCTGCTGCTACTAGTCCTACCGATCCCGCTCGCCTCCTCTTCGGCCGCCGACCTCGCCGCCCTCCTCGCGCTCAAGGCCGCTGTCGCCCACGACCCCGGCGGCGCCCTCTCCGCCTGGTCCGCCGCCTCCGCCACCAGCTACTGCCGCTGGCGCGGCGTCACCTGCCACCCTTCCTCCCTCGCGGTCGCGGCCATCGACCTCCCCGCCGCCTCCCTCTCGGGCGCGCTGCCCGCCGCCCTGCCCCTGCCCCCGCGCCTCCGCCGCCTCGACCTCGCCGCCAACAACTTCTCGGGCCCCGTCCCCGACGCCTTCCTCGCGTCCACCACGCTCCGCTACCTCGACGTAAGGTTCAACAGCCTCTCGGGGGCCCTCGAAATCCCGCCTCCGCTCGCCAACTCCTCGTCGCCCCCCTGCGCCACGCTCACCCACCTCCGCCTCACCGGCAACTTCCTCGTCGGCCAAATCCCCGCGGAGATCGTGCAATGCCGCTCCCTCCGCGTCCTCGACCTCTCCCGCAACGTCCTGGAGGGCGCCATCCCGCGAGAGCTCGGCCGCCTGGGCGCGCTCCGCGTTCTGGACGTCTCACGCAACAGCCTCACCGACAGGATCCCCGCGGAGCTTGCCAACTGCAGGGAGCTCGCGGTGCTCGTGCTCACCAATCTCACGGCGTCGCCTGGGGAGCAGCCGGAGTTCAATGCATACGTTGGGGGGCTGCCGACTGAAGTGCTGACAATTCCTGCGCTGGAGGTTCTCTGGGCGCCTAGGGCCAACCTTGATGGCCGGTTGCCATTGTCCAGGAATGGTACCTGCCGTCTTCGTGCAGTGAACCTGGGCCAGAACTACGTTGCTGGTACCATGCCCCCTTGGCTCGGAGAGTGTCAGGACTTGACATTTCTTGATCTGAGCTTTAACAGATTGGAGGGCTCAATGGCGGCAGAATTGGCAATTGGATGTCTGACTTACCTCAATGTCAGTGGAAATTCTGTCAGGTCCTCTTCTTTCATCCACCGAGAGCCAATGCTCAAGCCGTTTGATTGGTGATGATATTTGTAATGCAGTACTATGATGAATTGGTTGGTAAGGTGCTGATTGGAAACCCTTTTGGTTCCGAGTTGGGGAGCATTGCTAATGTCACTCTCCATGACTTCAACAATAATGGCTTTGGTGGGCCGTTGCCTTCTATTACCGTCAGTCTAGATAGAAACTACTCTTATGGTTTGTGGCTTAATGGCAATATGTTCAACACCACTCTTTCTGCCAGATTTTTTGGATTCTGCAAGGTTGCAACAGGCGTTGCCATCAATTTGAGTAGTAATCAGTTGTCAGGAAGTCTTGACATGCTCTCAAGCTGTATCTCTATTCACAATTTTGATGCTGGTTATAATAACTTCAGTGGGTCAATACCTGCAGATGTTGGTGGTCTGCATTTTCTTAGGAGCTTGGTCTTGAGTGGTAACAATTTGACAGGTCAGATTCCAGGGCAGTTTGGTGATTTGGCTGCTCTTGAGGTTCTGGATTTATCAAGGAATTCCCTAACAGGCAGCATACCATTGCATTTAACTGACGCTTCACACCTTCAAGTATTGAGGCTTGACCACAATAGGCTCTCAGGAACCATCCCTCCCAGTTTCAGTGAACTAGCTCAACTCACAGTTCTTGATGTCTCATTCAACAACCTATCAGGCGACATTCCTAATCTTAGGCACCCTGCTGATTGTGGTTTCTTCATCGGCAATCCCCTACTGCACCAATGTTTGGGAACAAATGCATCTCTACCACCAACTGAAGAAATCAGTTCCTCAAAAGGGGTTAAAAAATGGGGGGCTAGATTTAAGTCTCTTATTGTGATTCTGGTTGCAGCTTCAGCTGCTGTAATATCTTTTCTTCTTGTGATCCTTCTCTTCTTTGTGTGTGAAAGAAGGAAACGGGCAAAGATTTCAAATCTAAGGACAAAAGTGGTTGTGACTTTCACTGATGCACCTCCTGAGCTTACTTACGAAAACCTTATCCGAGCAACAAGCAATTTCAGCATCCAGAACTTGATTGGATCGGGTGGCTTTGGTGCCACCTACAAGGCTGAATTGGTTCCTGGTTTTCTTGTATCAGTGAAGAGGCTAGCCATGGGGCGTTTCCAAGGTCTCCAGCAGTTTGATGCAGAAATCAGAACTCTTGGAAGAATCCGGCATAGAAATCTTGTTACACTTATTGGGTACCATCTCGGAGAACCAGACACTTTCCTCATCTACAACTATCTCTCTGGTGGGAACCTCGAGACTTTCATACATGAAATGGGGAGCAGAAATGTGTCCTGGACTGAGGTTCACAAGATAGCTGTGGATGTTGCACAAGCATTTGCTTTCCTTCACTTCTCCTGCACGCCCCGGATAATTCATCGAGACATCAAGCCGAGCAACATCCTCCTTGATGAGGACCTTAATGCATACTTGTCAGATTTTGGCTTGGCGAGACTGATAGAAGTTACACAAACGCATGCCGCAACAGATGTTGCCGGTACCTTTGGGTATGTCGCACCAGAGTACGCAACCACCTGCAGAGTCTCTGACAAGGCTGATGTTTACAGTTTGGGGTTGTTCTCCTGGAGTTGATGTCAGGCAAGAGGTCTTTGGATCCCTCGTTCTCACAGTTTGGCGATATTGTATCGTGGGGACGGATGCTGATGCAGGAAGACAATACCAGCGAATTCTTCTCTCGAGGACTACTGGATGCAGCACGAAAGGATAGATTAACTGAAATGCTAAAGATTGCTTTATCATGCACTTCAGAGTCTGTAGCTGTTCGGCCATCAATGAGGCAGGTTGCAGCAAAACTGAAGCAATTGGAAAATGACCGATGAGCAGTAAGCTGAAGCAATTACGGAATGATTGATGAACAGTAAGCAGGACGATGGTGGTTCTTCGTACTATCATCCAGTTATCTGTGTGTCACCAAATTTTTGCACCATTGATGAGGTGAGATTATGAATTCTCTCGTACACATTCTTTTGTGCTGAACGATTATTATATTTCTCCCAGACACATATTCTCCAGATATATTTAAGGAAGATCAAATGACTACGAACCTATATCACTTCATATGCTTAAGGAAGATCAAATGACTATGAACTGGTAGCACGCCACATGCATATTGTGTACTGACGACTGAACATCTAGTTCAATATATAGTTGGCTATCCACTGCTAATACTAGAGTAGCATTGCCATCGAAATACTGATTGTGTCAAAAGAATTGGAATATGCAGTACTCTTTGAGTGAGATCCGATAGTCGTAATATTATAGTCATTATTTACGAAGTGATTCCTTGACTATATTACTATGTATTCATATGTTCTTAAGCTTAAACAGCAGCTAAATATGAGATAAGAGAACTGTTTTTTGAACGAACAGGTAACAGAACTGACGACTACTCTAAGCAAACACATTGGTTACAACTGCAAAAGTTAATACCATTTGTGCCCACACAGTGTTCTGTTGTTAATCTGAAGTCATTTGAATTTAAACCCTGATGTTTTCATACTTCCAAGCGTGCAGATTCCACCAAGATGGTGTGCTAATACCACCAAACGTTCCTGAGCTGCTACTGAATGATATCAAGAATGCCGTGACTACATGATTGTGTCTCCAGTTGGAGGCCCAAGCTCCCAGCTGGTCTGTTTCAGTTACCGCGGCTGCCATATAGAATTGGAGATCTGAAGTTTCTTCAGGGATTAAGCAGGAACACAGCAAAGAGCGCCATGGTATTGGAGGTTGGGGGCAATGCGTCCACTGGAGAGCGCGAACACATGGAACTCACGCAACTTGCACTTGTTTATGAAGATCGGAATTTCACCTAGAGCGCCACATGTGCGCCGCCGAAATTAAGGCCATGTTTGGTTGGTAGCCTAACATTACAGTGGACACTTTTTCAGGGACAGGGGATTGGAGCATTAGCAAATCAGTTTCTTTCTTTTTTGAAGTACTGGTATTTGCAAAAGTGGCCAATGTTATGGTATTCCTGGTAATGCGTTGGTACAGCAAATCCAGTGAAGCAAAATCCACATCCAAATTCAAATCCTTCTTGCGCCAATAGCTACTGCTTATTCACAACTGTGGCCTGCGCGTCGGTCCTGGCCCTGTACCTGTACCGCTTGGCGACGTAGACGAAGACGAGCAGGTTGATGGTGCTGAGCACGGCGAGCAGCCAGTAGAGGTAGTCGAACCTGCCGACGTTGATGTTCTGCGCCAGCCACGACGGCCGGCCGGCCCTGTCGTCCCTCGTCGCGGCGTCGACGGCGGTGTTGAGCGCCGACGCCAGGAAGCACCCGAGGCCACCGGCGACGGCGGCGTACGCGGAGCCGACGCTGCGCATCGCGTCGGGCGCCTCCTGGTAGAGGAACTCGAGGAGCGCGACGAGGCAGAACACCTCGGCGACGCCGATGAGGCAGTACTGGATGAGCAGCCAGTAGGCGCTGAGGTCCGGCATCGGCGAGAGGAAGAGGCCGAGGTAGCCGTGCCGGACGGCGTAGCCGCGGCGGTAGCGCTCGAAGAGCCCCGCCCAGGCGACGGAGAGGATGGAGAAGAAGAGGCCCAGGCCGACGCGCTGGAGCTGGGAGGCGCCGTGCGGGTGGCCCGTGAGGCGGCGCGCCAGCGGGGCGAAGGTCTGGTAGTAGAGCGCGAGGATGAGGAAGATGGCCAGGCAGGGGAACACCGGCATGCACGTCACCGGGAGGTGCAGCGCCGCCACGCGGGTGTTGAGCGTGTACGCCTGCTGCACCGACAGGGTGAGGAACTCGGTGAGCACCACGCTCAGCATCACCGTGCACGCCGGCACCGGCAGCAGCCGCAGCAGGATCTTCACCTCCTCCACCTGCGTCACTGTGCACAGCCGCCACGGGTCCGCCTCCTCCCCGCCGGCGAGGTCGCCCTCCAGCTGCAGCGCCGCCTTGTCGAGCCACCTGGTGGAGCGGAGACAGACGGTGCACGATCAGCGACTGAACTCTGCTTCGGCATCGGACGGACTGGGAGTCACGTGGGATGCGTACCTGAAGTCGTCGGTGTGGTCGATCTTGGCGCTGCCCCGGATGGCGGACTTGGCGCCGGGGACCTCGTAGAGGCCGACGAAGTCGCCGCTGTCGAAGGCCGCGTTCCGCTTCCTGAAGGCGGCGACGAGCACCTGCGCCACCCGCGTCAGCGGGCTGCCCCCCGGCACGCGGTGGCGGTACAGCGGCGTGCCCACGAAGAAGAGCGCGTTGGAGGTGCCCATGGCGAGCGCCAGCGTGCCGAAAGCCGCGGCCCAGCCGCGGTGCATCTGGATGTACACGACCGCCGTGAAGGCCGCGATGGCGCCGAGCGTGACGGCGAGGTAGAAGAGGTTGAAGAAGCGGTCGAGGCGGCGCTTGTACCCGGGGCTCCGCTCGTCGAACTGGTCGGCGCCGAAGGAGGAGACGCAGGGCCGGATCCCGGCGGCGCCGAACGCCGTGACGTAGAGCGCCGTCTGGAGGTAGGCCATCTGCCAGGGCTCGGCGGGCGCGCAGGCGCCCAGCAGCATGGCGAGCTTGTCGCAGCCCTCCTGGGAGGGCACGAGCGCCGGCACGCTGGCGCTGACAGTGAGCGCGATGAGGCCGAGCAGGTACATGGTGGTGAAGATGGCGATGGTCCAGTAGCGGCCGAGGTAGGCGTCGGCCAGGAAGCCCCCCAGCACGGAGGAGGCCTGGGAGATGCCGAGGAAGTTGTTGACGGCGTTGGCGGAGCTGGTGAAGGGGCGGTGCATGACCTTGAACATGAAGACGACCATGTTGACGGAGAGGCCGAAGTAGGCCATGCGCTCCGCCATCTCGTTGCCGAAGATGAAGAAGGCGGCCACCCACCCGCCGGTCCGCGACAGGTCCGCGATGGGCTCGCCGCGGATGTTGACCGGCGTCGTGCCGGCCACGGAGGGCGGTGGCGGCGGCGGCTCGTACCCGCCGCCGAGGGGCGTCCTGGCGGCGCCGGAGAAGCGGCGCTCGTCGCTCTCGAGGAAGTGCGCGCCCAGCTTCTTGCGCTGCAGCGACGACAGCACCTCCGGCGACTTGATCTCCTTGGCCGCCGCCGCCGCCACCGGTGGCGGCGCTTCCAGCTCCATCGCGGACGCCGGAGCCATCCGAGAGTCCTGATCGATCAGCAGCAGCCTCGCAGGACCAATCGCGCGGCGGCGTCACCGCTCACCGGGAGCTGAAGCAGCCAAGCAGAGCATGGGCACTTGGTGGCAGTCCTGGCTGCAGGGATGCGCGCAGACACGCGCGCATTTAATAGCGGAGCCCGGCGCCACGGCTGAGCTGCCTCATCTGCAGCAGCCAGCTGCGAGTTAATGGCGGCATTAAGCGCGACAGGGACCAAGCGGGGCGGAGGACGACGACGACGACGGGGACCCCTCAGGGCACCCGCTGCACGCTGCAGTAACTAAAATATCTCAGGTTCCATGAACAGCGGAGTCTGCTGGAGCGGTGGTGGAGAGTTGGAGACTGGAGAGAGGCCGTACAGGTGAACAGGTGAGTGAATTTTCCAGAGCAGAGCAGCAGGGTAGGCTGCCAGGCGGATCTCTGAAACTTCTTTCCCAACCGGAGAAGAAGACAAGCCAGCACACCTGAACCCGGAGGTGGTTGAACGCGCCGGATGGGCAGCGCGGCGCGGCAAGGCCAAGCCAAGCCGCGCCCAGGCCGGCCACCCGGAGCAGTGCGCGTGCTCCAACCACCGAGACGGCAGCCGCAAAAAGCAGGCGGTCCGGAGGGGGCAGCCGCCAGGCGCCGCGCGAGTGGACAGGGTGGGTGGGTGGGCGATCACGAGCAGAGTGGAGTGGCGGACGGGCGACGAGCGCTAAACTAATCGTTCGGCAAGTCCTAACGAGCTGAGCCGCCGCCGCCGAATCGGTTGCCCCGCCACGTACGGCGAGCGCCGGCGAGGCCACGGCTACCCACGGTCCCGGTCGCGACCGCATGATCTCGACGGCTGATGACGATCGCAAGGTCGCAACCACCACAAGTGCCAAAACTCTACGACTAGCCTAGGAGAAAGGAGCCGCCACTTCCCCCCACTTGCCAACACCTGTAAATACAGAAGCTAGTGGTAGACTGGTAGTATGTGGAGTGTAAAGCTCCACTAGCTCAGTAGTGGGAGCGTAGCTTGGCTTGTTCCTCTTCTTCTTCTTTTTTTTTTTTTGATAAAAGCTTGCCTTGTTTCATTAGTGCGGATTTCATTAGGGGGGTCAATGTCAATCATCCCGGCCCAAGGATGACGACGATCACACGCTCGTTGCCACTGGCACCACTGTTCTAATTTCTAGAAGCAGCTGCGAGCCTGCGATAATGCTGTGCTTGCTTTGCTGGTGGTACCAGCTGCTAGCAGCACTGGCCTGTACCGGCTCGCAAGACGGATCGGATCGGCCGTGGGATCGGGCGGTCTCCGATCACGGCGGCGAAGCTAATGAACGGGGGCAGGGGACAGCACAGTGACCTGCCTGCTGGTAGCTTTGCTTCCTGCTCGATCGGTCGACCTGTGCGTTGGCGCGCGTTCGTGCTGCAGTGCCAGAGCCCTAGCTAGTAGAGAGCAGCGCATGTGGCGGTGGGACGATCGATAGGGTTCGCCGTCACAAGGAGACCGGTGGGCGCGCACGCGCCGACGCCGTGGCCCGTATGGGTATGGGAACGGGGTAACGGCAGGGCATGGGCATGGGCCGCCTGGTGGGAGCGCGCTTGCTTGCCGCCGTTGGGCTGGGGCGACGAGGTGGCGGCGCGGGGGCGTGCCGGCTAGCAGAGAGGACGATCGGGATCGGAGGAGCGCTCGCCGTCGCCGGCTCGCCATTACTGTGGCGGGGCTTTGTGCTGCTGTGCTGCGAGCCGAGACGGCGACCGGTGGGTCGCCCACCTACCAACGGCCCCCTGGTCAGTTAATTCGGGGATGAGGAGGGAGCAAGAAGACGACACGAGGGAGGGAATGCGTGGCCGCTTCGTGCCGGTGTCGGTTTCGTCATGGATTCGGCTCGGTCTCGTGTTGCTCGATCCCTTTCCTGTTTCCCCCCACCCCAGGCCCCAGGGCTCCGTCTCTGTCCGACAATGCAGCGGGCTTGCATGCCAGGCAGAGCTCAACTCAACCGATCCTAATGGTAAAGCTTGCTCATCCAGGAATATTGTTTTGGCCGGCATCGCAGATTTTTCAGACTGGGTGTCAGGGGACCGAGATCCCATGTAGTTAGGAAGCGGCCGGACGTGAGGACGGACACTGTTCGGCACTGTGCAGAACTATTCGCCCGGGCGCTGTGCAGTACCGTTGCTCGCTGTGGGTAAGACACGCTGGAGCTGCTCTTAACGCGCCGTGGGCAAGACCACGCTCATGCACCCAGGAGCCCAGAACTCAGAATCTCAGATGATGCGTGCCCCAGCCCGCAGGCGCATGAGGGTGCATAGAAAATTCATAAACTGTCAGACTTTTGTGAACTATAAAACCTTATATTTGGAATTGTCGACTATGTAATCTTGATAAAATTCTCCCATCACTACTACTTCGAACGACTGATCTTGGAGCTCCATCATTATGCAATTCCGATGTTGAGGAAGAGGTGTTGGAATATCTATTCAATGGTTACTAAAACAAATGGAAGTACCCAGTGTTCCTTACATGTCATTTTAGTCCTTTTTTTTTCTTTTTTAAGATACCATGTTATGTTATTTTGGTCTAAATTTAGGACCTGCAGACTTCGGCTAGTGAGATTTGCCAACGAAGTCCATAAATGGGTTGCTCCGGACCGGTTCGGCCCAATTTGAAATGCTGGACCGAATGGTGAGCCCACTACCAACGGAAGCCAGCAAAAACAGCTGAAATCTTGCTTTGACTGGTAGCCCCCTGTCAACATCTTGTTTTCGAAAACCGACCCCGCTCCGCACGCGCCCGAACCCCTCCTCCTTCTCGGCCTCTCCTCGCCTGACCCCTGCGGCGGCGCCGGCAGCCAACCGGAGCGGAGCGGCGATGAAGAAGATCTTCGGCGCCAAGAAGGACAAGGGGCCGCCCCCATCCATCCAGGACGCAACCGAGCGAGTCGGTCACTGCCCTCTAACAATCTGTAGCTGCTTGCTATCCTTGCTCCTGTTGCCCCCCTTCCCTCTCTCGTAGCAGTAACTGCATTGGTTCGTGGGCGATGGGCGACCCTAATCTGACCCTCGTTTCATGATCCGGTCTCCGACGCGCGACGAATCGTTCGATCCGGCAGATAAACAAGCGGGGCGAGACGGTGGACGAGAAGATCAAGAAGCTGGACGAGGAGCTGGCCAGGTACAAGGACCAGATCCGCAAGACCCGCCCCGGCCCGTCCCAGGAAGCCATCAAGGCGCGCGCCATCCGGCTCCTCAAGCACAAGCGCATGTTCGTTCTCTGCTCCCTGTCTCCCCATTTCGGGCCCTTCAGCTTCCGCCAGTCACTTTCACTTTTGTTACTTGCCTGTTGCTGGTTTACGGTTCCCTACTTGATATTAGCATGCTAGTTGCAATTTCACCGGAAATAGTAGCAGCAGGCAGCTATTATCCGATTACTAAGTTGAGATTGCTCCCATTTGCCTCGTAGGTATGAGGAGCAACGCAACATGTTGTACAGCCAAACCTACAATCTCGACCAAGTTGCCTTCGCTGCCGATGGCCTCAAGGACGCACAGCAGACTGTAATGTCCTCAAATCTTTCCTCTGCTAAGTTCATTCTTGCTTACAGTGATCAGTTTTATTGAGTGGCTTTATTTTATTTTCTCAGATGAATGCGATGAAGGCGGCGAACAAGGAGCTCAAGGGAATGATGAAAACGGTCAAGATTGAGGACATTGATGTATGTCTCGCAGACATTCTCTTGCTCCTAGCACTTTGAGATTTTGTGATATCTATTTCTTTGCTTCACATCTGGACTGAATCACCATCAAGAGTTTCCAGAAAGGCTGTATGAGCACTGTTGGTCAGGACCTGGGTAGAACGATTTGAAAGAACCAATCTTATGAATTTCGCTATTTTGGGATCAAAAGTCCTACCAGTACCCATGAATACAAAAAAAGGAGAGAGTTCTGGATTTCTGTTCAAATCTTTTGATCAAAGGCAGAGCATGTCATTATTGATGTTTTATAACCTTATGTAGCCTGTATCCTTGAATCATCACCCTTATCTTTAGGAGCTTTCTAGGTGATTTATTAGTATCTATACAATAAAGTGCAGTTTTTCCAAGCCTGCAACACCACCCAGATTGTGGGAAATGCTTGATGGAATGCCTTTAATATTTGCTGATTTACTTGATGCTTACCCACCCTTCTCTTCTTTCAGTAATTTGCATTGTACTTACTCTTTCTTGCAATTTCTTAGAATATGCAAGATGAAATGACGGATCTGATGGACGTGAGCAATGAGATACAAGAAACTCTTGGTAGAAGCTACAACATCCCTGATGACGTTGATGAGGAAGAACTGATGGGGGGTATGGAAGCTGTAATTTCATCTTGGCTATATGACATCTCTAACTGTATTTTAAGGCTTCCAGCATTCCATGGTTTTGGCACATCACATAGCAGTATGGTTACTTGCTAGTTGTCTAAAACTCCAAGTGATCAAATATACTAATACCCTAGATATCCTAATTTTTCTTCCTTGCCATGTAGCAGGTGATGTTTATTGCCTGCTTTGTGGAGATAATTCTCAGTTTCCTGTCATAACTTTTTCTTCGGACATTGCAGAGCTGGATGCTTTGGAGTCTGATATGGAGTTCGAGTCAGCTGCAGTTCCGTCGTACCTTCAACCTGAACCTGATTTTGATGCCGACCTCAACTTACCTGCTGCACCAACTCGCCCTGCAGCAGTCCCAGCAGGTGGACAGCAGGTTATTTGTTTGCACAACATTCTTAACTTAATGTAGTTCTGATGTTTTCCCCCCTTGGGAATGAAATGAACCACCATGGAATTGAAAATATCTTTGATCTGATGCAGTAATGGGTTAGGTGAAGCAGACAATATGTTTTACCAAATTATGTTTTGAATGTTTCATGCATTTGCCTTCTAGAATTTGCTACCTGGTAGGGTAGGCAATGGTTTACGGATTGCTTAGTGGTTGATTGCCAAAAAAAAAGTTTCACATGGACCACTTTTTCAGCTAGAAGTTTGCTTGGTTGAGCTGGTGTTAATGGTTGTTTTCTTCTTATCTGATTTGGTGCAGGAGGATGAACTAGGATTACCAGCGGTGCCTCGAGCATCACTTCGCAGTTAGAAATGGTGTTGTACCTTGATCTTAATTTGATGTGAAAACTCTGTGGTCTGTGTCTGAGTCTGAACAGTCTGATGTATGCTTTTTTTTTCGTCATGGTAATGCTTCAGTTTATTATTCTTGCTGTAGCTGCTGCCCTTTCCTGTTTCCTTGTTAAGGTAATAATTATATATAATCGTGTCTCTTTAACGTAGTGTAACCACAACAGATTAATCACCCCCTATCCCTGGTGCTTTTTCTTTCATTCTGGAATTTTCATCTATTAACGGTCAGTTGAATTCTGCTTGTTTGGAAGTACACATCACCAGGCACCGATAGAGCTGTAAACAAAACGAACAGGAGTGAAAAATATCTGCAACAGGTTGTCTTCTTGCAGCATCCTTTTCTTGTGTCACTTTTCCTTTTTGCAACAATTGAGGATATAACACTATCAGGATCAAAGGTAGAAATATCTTTACAAGGGTACAAAAGGGTTCAAAAGATCTGGCATTTGGGTGGTGGGCCCCTCTTCGCTCCAAGAACAATTCAGGTCGCCAATTGGGGGATACCACATACCAGAATCTTATCCAAACCAGGGACCCCCCAGTGGCCCTGCAGTATATAAGGGAGCCTCACGCAAGCTTGGGAGCTCCACACAGGATAGATAAGCCTCTCCAGATCATACTGAACCAAGCCGCCACTTCACACTAGAGCACTTGATCACACAAGAAAGTTCAGGTCTAGAAGAAGATGCAGGCCGCCGCTACAGCCGTCGGGTTCTCGGCCGCGGCGCCCGTGAAGGGCAGGCCGACGGCGGCGAGGAGCACGGTGGTCGCTCGTGTCCCGGCCACAAGGAGGAGCGTCCGCGCCGCCGCGGCCGCCGCCGTCGCGGCGGAGACCGCCGAGGTCGACTACAGCTCGAGCTTCTCGTAAGTGTGCAAGCCATGGCTCGACCATGGCGATCACGCGGTGTTGAGTTCTCGCTCTCTTGCTTTGGTTGCTAGGTATATGACGTTGTATGCTGCTGCAGGGTGTTCCCGATGGAGGCCTGCGACCTGCTCGGCGGCGACACCTGCAGCGCGCAGATGTACCCGGAGGCTAAGCTCGCCGGCGCCGCGGCGCCGGAGGCGGCCGCGAGCAGGAGGGAGGAGGTGGAGAGGGACTACCTGTCCTACGACGAGCCGAAAACGTGAGCAAGCTCGACCAACGACACTAGTGACTAGTTGCTGAAACTGGATTGCTCGGTTGCTGATTCCGGCTGGGCTACTGCTGCAGGGTGTTCCCCGGCGAGGCGTGCGACGACCTCGGCGGCGAGTTCTGCGAGGCGCCGTACCAGGCCGGCGTCTCCAGGGAGCTGGCGCATGCCTGATCCCGTCGTCCATCTATCCGCAACATGAACTGATCTCGCCGTCGAGGCGATGGGTCCATGCTGCTATGCACGTATGGGTAGCAGATGATGCTTACGAGGTACATGGGAAGCTAGCGTACGCACGTACAGAATAACAGCAGCCAAGCAAGGCCAAGGACCTGTCATGTGTGTAAATGTGCATGTCTCTTAGGTTGTGCCAGCGCCCAGCTGTGCCTGTCTGTAGAAACTGAAGATGAAATATATGGTACTGGTGCTGATGCTGTCTTACAGCTTCAGAAGATTCAGTAAACGATCTATAAACATACGTTAAACCGACACAACTCCAGCAGCTGCGATCCAAGGTGCATAATCGAGTGATTGATGAACCCTTTCAGATGCTAGAAACTAGTGCAAAAATCACCACCAGGCTAGGCTGACGGTCACAGTGGAAGAGAGAGCACTGCGTGCCACCCAACGTTCGAGACAGCTGCATCAGGGTACAGCTCCTACAAACACACTGTTGCTGTAACACAGTGGCTACCCGTGAAGATTCCTATTCCTGTATTCACAAGGCATCTCCTATAGTCCTAAGATTTCTTCCTGTTGTCCTAAGATTTCTTCCTGTTAAGTTGTTCCTTACAAAAAGAACCAGTGAGCCACCATAAAGATTCCCAAAAAAAATCCCTACTAGACCAAATTTTTTTTCCTGTGAACTACAGCTACAATCACTCGTAATCAGGTTTCAGCACCCACGTGGCACCATTTGCGCCCCTTTGCAATGTTGCTATCTCCTTAAGCAGGTTCTTGAAGAGAAGCATATCCTTTGACTGTATGCGGCTCTTGAAGTGTTCAGTTATGCTCGTGGAGCTGGCAGACCCACCATTCTGCTGTATGAAGGTGCACAACTGACGGATCAGGACTTCAGGTTGCACGATCATGCTTCTGTTAGAAGAGTTAGATGAGCGGACGCCATTCCCTGATGGACCTGTTACGTGATCGGAACCTGATCCTCCGTTGAGTTGATGTTCCAATGCATCTGAAGCAGCCCCCTCTTGGGTTCCACGGATCTTAGCCAAAAGTTCGGCAGAAGACAGTGCCTTGCCATTTAGAGCACCTACTGGAAGACTTTGGCTCCTGCTGCTTGAAGTTTCTGATGGCTGTGACGAACTGATCAACTGGCTGTTGACTGTGGACCCAAACTTCCTGCGAACAGAAGAGGGTGCCCCAGCAGCACCAGATCTTCCAGTCCATGTGGGAACAGCAAAGCTGTCACGGCTTCTGAGCATCCGAGATTGACGTAAAGCTTCAGCTGCCCTTTGTGCCACCTGTGAGGCTTCTGCTTCTAGGCGCACCTTCTGGTCATCATTAGCATTCATTATGGCATCATGATTGATCGCACTCTGAGCAAGTTCAAAAAACAGAATGTTAATTCAGAAAATTGAGATGTTGCCGATTCAAATTTTCCTTAGATATGAGATACTATTGCTTACATGAATGCCCTGGGCATCAAAAAGACTCTTCAAAATGTTTGATTCTTCATCTGCTTGGTCAGAGTTCTCGTCCACTTTCCCATTCCCTCCATTAGATGTTTCAGCCTCACTGGTGCTTGGCAGAGTCGAAGCAATATGTACCTGATCTTGTTGACCTTCATTCGGAACCCCAATATTCACATCTTCAGACAATTGGCTGAAAATATTTGATGTTTCTGTCGAACCATTTCCTTCATCATCTTGTAGTGTGAATAAATCCTTCATGTCTCTGGCTTTAAAGAATCTCCTCTGCTGTGGGTTTTTCAATACTTTGTTAGTAAGGAAATGCTTGTATATCTGTCGATGATATACTTTCTCCTCTATTGTCCCACGTGTGATCAGTCTGTAAACTGTCACATCTCTAGTTTGCCCAATACGCCATGCACGTTCCCTGGCCTACATCATACACAAAGTCTAATCAAATCAGTGGTGATCAGATATTGCTGCAAGTTTGCAGAGAACGTTGTAACAGGAAAATGAACTTGTACACATAGCTAAGGAAATGATAAACAGGAGATTATGCTTTAGCATATAACAATTCAAAATTATTCATTTATCATGTCATCGCTCACTGGCATCAAGTTTTCATGTCAGCAACTTTTTCTAGGTCTGATACAATAAGCGTACTTATAGTCTTGCCAATGCATACACACAAGAATAAAAACAATTAAAAGCTAATTGGTGTAAAAATAAACTGTACCTGCATGTCTGTTGAAGGGTTCCAGTCGGGATCATAAATAATAATCCTGTTTGCACCAGTCAAATTTGTACCCAGGCCACCAACTTTCGTGGTCAGAATGAAAACAAAAATTTCATCTGTGTTATTGAACTCATCAATTAGTGCCATTCTTTGTTTTGCAGGTGTTAGTCCATCCATTCTTCGGTATTGGTAGTCACATGCTGTCAAGCAGCTCTCCAAAATGTCTAACATTTGTTGAGTCTGAGTGAAAAGAAGAACACGGTGGCCTTGGTCCTTCCAGACTTTAAGAACTTGCTCAACCACTTTCATCTTTCCACTTCTTTCAGGATTCCCATAGTCAGGATTCTGAGCAGCATGTTCTCTCTCAAGTAGATCGGGATGATTGCATATCTTCCTTAGGACATCTATCCCATACAGTGAATTTCTATTGCCATCAAATATTTGTTCCACCTCTGAACTAGCAAGGAAAGCACGATAAGTAGCACGCTGCTCTGGAGTCAGACTACAGAAAAGAACATGCTCTGTTTTCTTGGGGAGCTGTGCGTTGACATCAGCTTTCATGCGCCTAAGAAGGTATGGCATGATAAGATCACGCAAGACAACAGCACATCTGTATGCTGTGGACACTTGCAACGGCGTTGCATTAGCATAACCACCAACAGTAATTGGCACAGAAAACTCAGTCTCAAATACAGGCAGCACACCCAGTTTTCCAGGGAACACGAAATCAAAAAGGGACCAGAGTTCAGAAAGTTTATTTTGAATAGGTGCACCTGTCATGATTATCCTGTGCACAGTCTGCAGTTGCTTGCACACCAGTGTTATCTCAGCATTTGGGTTCCTTATACGGTGACCCTCATCCAACACAGCATATCCCCATTCTATATCAAGCAGCTTCTCCCCTAAGATTCTTAGCTGCTCATATGTAGTCAAAAGTAAACCTGATCCTGAATTAACAACGCTTGAAATCAAGTCATCCCACTTTTTTGCAGGTTTTGCACGTTTAACCTCTTCACTATCACTATCCCAGGAGGCTTCACTGTCAGAATCATTATATGCCTTGCTCTTTTTACTTGAACCATTTACAGAATCGTGCAAGATCTTCACTTTAAACTTCGGATACCACCGACTGGCCTCCCTTTGCCACTGTTGCAGAAGGGTTACAGGACAAATGACAATGCTGGGCTTGTACATGCCACTGTTATGCAAGGAACCAAGAAATGTTAAGACTTGCACAGTCTTTCCTAGGCCCATTTCATCTCCAATAATTCCACCAGCCCTTTGACAATGTAATTCCCATAGCCACTGCACTCCCACTTTTTGGTAGTCAAATAGCTGCTCATAAATTGTGCCAGGAATTCTCAAACCACCTTCAAGGATAACAGGAGGTAAACCATCAAAACCTTCTGCTGCTTGATCTTCATCCTCAGATACTGATGCCGCAATGACCCCATCATCCTCATCTGTATAGAAAGACAGAGAGACTAAGTTCACTATAGCAACTTACACAAACAAAAGGCGAAAAGAAATACATACACGTTTGCAAGGCCTACAGAAGCAAAAGCTATGCACTGCAAACCACACTCAAGCATACCGTCAGTTTCCAATAGTGATTCCTTCGATGAGTTGGCTTTCCTCCATTTCTTGTTAGGCAAGGGCCTCTTGATCTCATTCCTTCGTCTCTTCTTTTTCTGCTCCTCAAAACTGGGAGAAACAGGGCGTTTTAGAGGTCTTCCTAGCCTTTGAAATGGAGCAGTAGGTGTATCCAGTTTAGGTAAAGATTCTGGATCAAGCAATTTTGTCGTTGGGCGGCTTTGTGCAATCTGCTGCATCGACTGAGCAAACTTAGCAATCCCGGAAGCTTCCATGGTTTCTTCGACTTGATCAGAGGGATCATTTTGCCTATGAGAAGGCCCAGGTAATTCAACACGCTTCTCAAAGCCCTTCAACTTATGAAAGGGTGTCAGCAAGCCCTTTCTGATCAATTCTTCCCTTTCCTACAGCAAAGTGTGTAACATTAGAAGGCAGGGAAATACAACAAATAAGACAGGGAAACGCTATATGGCTTATACTCACAGTTTCCATAAATCCTGCAGATGCCCCATCAAGCACAGAATCGAAGTCGTCGTCGTCATTGTAGCTCATGCTTTTCAGTTTTGGTGCCGACATCTTCTTGGGCCCTCGAGATGGCATTAGTGTCTTGGCCCTCGAGATGGCATTAGTGTCTTCTTCTTACGCCTCGGCTCCTCTTCAACCAGCATGGCCAGCATCTTATCTTTCCGTTTGTCCGAGCCCGACGGGCAGGGATCCGACTGCGCTATCTCTTTCTGAATCTGCGCTTTAGCTTTCTTAAGGCTCTTAAGGCGCTCAGCGGCAAGCGCCTGCTGGAGGGCTCCTCCATGAGGATCGTCCTGTGAGGTGCGTTCGGCACGCTTCTGCTTCTTTTTATCTTGCGTGTCACCACTGTCTGAGCTGTCAACCTGCTTCCCGGCCGCGTGCTTAGCTCTCTTGATGGTGGAGGCTACAGCATCGATCTCGAGCTGCACCGAGCGCAGCTTCTGGTGCAGCCTGGCCTGCGCGTCAGCCTCAGGCGCGACATCATCACCCCTCTCGTGGTCATTGGCAGCTGCTACTTCTTCCACATCATGCTTTGGGTCAGCCTGAGCCTGCACACTCGCATAAAGGTCGCGACATGAGATGATACAGAATTACAGATTGTGGGGAATCGCTACGGTTCTGATTGTGAGCTGCAGGACGAATACGGATGGCGTGAGGGGGGAGGAGACCAGACTTGCCTGCGAGAGGATTTTCTTCTCGATGTCCTCGATGTTCGCGGACGTGACGCCGAGGCTGTGCAGCAGGCGCTGGTCGTCATCCTCCTCGTCCATGGCGCAGCGCGAGGAAGAGGTGCCGGACCGGGAGACCTCAGGTATTCAGGATCTGATCGAGAGTGAAAAAGGCAATCCAATTCGTCAGAAGAAATGCATCCAAGCAAAGCTGCGACCCATGATGGATGGATGGATGGGTGAATTGAGGGGTTACGCACCAACAAACACGGGGGAGGAAGAGACCAAACCAATCCAATCCAATCCAGGCCGGGTCCATTCCGGATGGGGTCCCCACTCCACTCCAGTCCACCAGAGAGACGATCGAGAGAGGAACGGGGGCGAGCGGCGCTGCGGCGGACCGCCCACTGATTCGGCGGAGAGAGAGGAGCCGGCCGGCGGCCTCGTGCGCTGCCGAGTAGTACACAGGAGGAGGAGGCCGGCGGAGGCAGGGGGTCGGGAACTCGAGACGCCCGCCTCGCCTCACCTCCCTCGCACCCGAATTCGATCCCAACCCGCCTCGCTCGACCCCCCCACCTCTCCGCCGCTGCGAGATAGGGTTTGGTTTTCTCCCCCGTCTCGGCCTCTCGGGGACGAAGACGAGTTGCCCGCCGGAAGACGGGAGGGGAGAGGGAGGAGTCGGAATTTGGTTGGGGCGTCGTGTTGAAACGACGCGACGCGGCCACCGCCTCGGCCAGGTCTCGTCTCGTGCGGGCCGTGCTCGGCCCGGGCGTGCCAGACCGCGGATCAAGGCTCAGCAGTTGCCGCACCACCACGCTACGCACCGGAGCTCTTTGATCGCCGAAATACTTCTACCTGTGCGGTGATCTCTCCGTTTTAATATATATATCGTTTTTTATTTTCTAAATCTATAGTATTTGCTATGTATTTAGATATAATATATATGTATATATATAGTAAAATTTATGAATAAAAAAACTAAAACGATCTACATTTTAAAATGGAGGGAGTACTTGGCTAATTTGATCCGCAATGGATTTAACGTGAAAAACATGTTTCGGAATGTTTTATCCCTATCCTAATATTTGAGCTCCTTTGATTTTCTTTTTTAAAATAAAAATAAAAAATGGATTCTTGGCTGCTTAGCCTCTAGAGCGGATCTGGTTCACTGCTCTAGGTTGTCTCCCTGCTTCTTTTTTTTGACAATGCAATAAATGCTACCCTTCTCCTGACCTACCCCGGCAAGGGATTAGAGTTGGAGTTTTCTTAAAAGGAAAAGCTCATCGGTGATAGAAGCTAAAGAAGGAAGATGAGTGTACGAAGGTGTGAAAAGGAGAAAACAAAACACATGGACATTGAATCAATAACAGATAGACGTTTTAAAAAAAATTGACTGTAACAGATAAAACACAATAAAATGTGATATAGACAAGCTCTAAATTTAGAGTCGGTTTGCATGGCTAAAGTTAAATGCTAAATTTTAGCATTTATATCTTTGTTTAATTTTTTAAATCTTAACTAAAGTTTAGCTCATCACATAAGCACTGTTGTTTGGATATACTAGTGCCAAAATTTTAACACTTTAGGATATTAACACTTGAATCAAATATCCCCTAATCCGAAGTTGCATTATGCATGTAATATACTTACGTACATCATTTCGAAAAAAAGAATTAGCTAATATTATTTGGGTAGCGAAAACATTTGATAATCTTAACTTTGGGCAAAATATGGTCCATGCCTCCTCTGGTCCCAATAATCAATTCCCAACCTTCTGGTCCCACATGTCATTGATGATTGTCCAATCCTCGACTCCCTCGTATCCTCAGCCCATGCCTCCTCTGATCCTCTCCTGCTCAGCAGTCAGCCTCTCACATCTGTCTGCTTCGTCTCGTGCTTAGCAGACTCACTAATACTCAAGTCAAGCTGTCGCTGCTGCTGTTGCGGCGGCGGCTCTACCCAGATCGGCGGCGGCAGGGCGCTTTTGCAGGTCGATCAGGCGGGCGGTGGCAATGGGGCACCCGTACGCGCCGGCGGACCTGGAGCTGCCGGGCTTCGTGCCGCTGCAGCTATCGCAGGGCCAGATCCTCGTGACCTACATCGGCACCTCCCTCTTCGTCCTCCTCGCCGTCTGGCTCATCTCGGGTACCCATACTCTGCCCTCCTCATGTATCAACCTCCTCCTGCTTGTTTCCCCGCTCCCTCAACGGGGATTCACTCCCTCCCTCTTGGAATTGAAATTCCAGTGTCCAAAGTTGCAATCTTGCCCGGTGCTCTCCTTGGTTCTACCGGAAATTAGCACGTGGAACTTTTTAGAGATGTAAAATCAAGAACCAAGATTGGTGGGACTAGATGTGATTTTGTAATTTATAAAATTGATTAGCTTGTATACATCATGATTCTGCTGCTTTGCTTTTGTTTTTTTTTTTGAAAAGAATTCTGCTGCTTTGCTCTTAACAATCTGGGCGTGTCTCATCTAAGATGACTTAGAACTTGCAATCCCGTAAGTCGCCGTCCTGGATCTTTGATTGTAGAATGCAACAGTCCCAACAAATAAGATCTATAAACAGTGACTTGCACGTAACCCAAGACGAGTAAATCTCTAGCAATCTAGCTAGTACTATAGTTCTGAGCTCATGTCACGTCTTTGCTTGCAGGAAAATGTGGCAGATTATCAAAGACCGACCGTCTGCTCATGTGCTGGTGGGCATTCACAGGGTTGACCCACATACTGATTGAGGGTCCCTTCGTCTTCACCCCTAACTTCTTCATGAAGGAGAACCCCAATTTCTTCGATGAAGTTTGTAAGTTCTTGCCGGCATCACCAACTGTCATTGTTGTCCCAAATCAGAATATATTTTGGATTAAGCTGAAATGACAGTGGTTGGGTTCTGCCTTGTTCAGGGAAAGAGTACAGCAAGGGGGACTCTAGGTACGTTGCTAGGGACACTGCAACTGTTACGGTTGAAGGGATTACCGCGGTATTGGAAGGCCCTGCATCACTGCTTGCTGTGTATGTCTTCTCAATTCCTGCTCGACTTCTCTACATGCAGCCTGCTACAACTCCTCTCTAGTCTTCTGTTACTAATGAAGTTCAGTCAAATTTGGCTTTGTGATGGGTTAGCTCCCATTCCGATTTCAGGCTGTATTAGGATATCTTATTTTTCTGTTAGAAATAAGGGACCAGGGAACCTGACGATCAACCTTTTCTTTTAGAAGTAGGCGCTCTTCATGTCAGACGCTAGTTAGGTTGGTTGGGTAGATTTACACTAGATGTTTGGAAATTAGATGCATCAGCGAAGGCTTCCGTTCTGTGTTTTTGGCTTTTTATAGATCAAATTGATCCAACTGCAGAATGCAGAGCATGAGATAGTAGCATTGTCTTGAATACCATGTGCTGTTTCTAGTGATTTTCTTGCACAATCTGAAAAAACTCATCTTGACACTTTTTTTTTGTCAGAACATCACCGTAGAATCGGGAAACTCCTTTTCTACTTGTCTACTAAAACTGTATTCAAAGCAAACTATGAACTTGTTACCTGTAGTAGTAGGAAATTTTGGTTTACAGTCATTCGGATTGTGTGATTTTGGATTAATGATGTAACTTTTACTTCATCTCACCAAAAGCTTGCTGCTTGCAGCTATGCTATTGCATCCCGGAAGTCCTACAGCCATATTCTTCAGTTCACTGTCTGCTTGGGTCAGCTCTATGGATGCTTGGTTTACTTCATTACTGCCTACTTGGATGGCTTCAATTTCTGGGCTAGTGCCTTCTACTTCTGGGCATATTTCATTGGCGCAAACAGTTTCTGGGTTTGGATACCAACGCTCATCGCCATGAGGAGCTGGAAGAAGATTTGTGCAGCGATTGGAGCAGAAAAGGTGAAGACCAAATAAAAACCGCCTCAGCCACCGTTTGATCAGAATCAGACTTGTCACTGAAATTCTTGTGTTTGTACTGAAAACTGCTTCTACCTTTTGCTCAAACAACATTGTAATGCAAGAAAAATGTGATTTCGTTCCCCATCAAATAGGGTTGCTGGGCTATTCCTTCGAAATAATAAAAGTTGTACTATTAACTCAAAAGCCCTTTTGTTTATAGCAAACAAAAGGCTTAGATCTATTCTTTTTCTTAGATGATTGACCAAGGGTTAGGTCCAGTTTCTCGAGGTGTTTGGTTTGAAATACATGGATAGGATAGGCCTTGTTCTCCAACCAAACAGACTCCAATTCTAGTACGACAATAGCTGAGCCTGTGATTCGGATCGTTGCCTTGATGATCCTGTATTGTCCCTCGTGCATGTATTTCAGCCATAAACTGAATTTTCCACCTTGCACAGTTGGATTTAATCCCCGGCTAAATTGCAGGCATATTGTGAGCAGCAGGGTAGCGGGGATCAGAATGGAGAAAGGAATTGGAGGGAGGAAGCAATTGGGGAAAAACAGAGGAATGATTAGTTGGGGAATGGTTTTGAGATACAAGTTCATGAATGAATCTCCTCCTCTCCTCTGTCTTCCTAAATAAGCTAGCTTATTACACGAGAGGCTCAGCCACGGCTCCATTCCGGGCCAGCGACACGCACGTTGGGCTTGGACGATCTTGTGAAGCGGCGCAGCCCAGTAACTTCCGGCCCACGAGGATCCTGGGAGAGGTCTTGTGGACTCGAGCTGCTAACACATATGATTGTAGAACTCCCGTTGTGACCTATAAAATTTCAGGTGGCAAGCCGGTACCATTTTGTTATGGAGCCCTCTGATTTTGCCTCAGCAACTAATCTGATCTTGCATGTATTAAAATATGTCCCAGTTATTTGCTAGATGGACATCCTTTTAACTAGTCAAATGCAACATTTAAAAACAGTAACTAGGGTTGCTGAGATGGAAACCAAATTCAAGTCGGCAAATATTCTGATAACAGTTTGTAAAAGTCAAATCTGGTATCGAATAAAAGCAGGGAACACGAGAAAGCGAAGTTATCAGTAGAGTTGAGCAACACAGAACACGGTGAAACTCATACTACATCTTTCACTACAAATTCACAAACAGGCATTTACAGATTCATCGGTCATCAATCATTTTGCATCTAGACTCCTGCAAGGTTTAGTAGACACCCAGGATGTGATTACTAATTTATACATGGAGATCTGATGTACGTACACTAGTGCACAAACATTTGCATTCAGACTCATCACTCATCACCCATTTTGCATCTGGACTCATAGAAAATTTCATTTGACAACACAGGGCGTAATTACATATGGAGACCTCATCTGTGTACATCCAATAGCTTTCTCACCTTTGCATATGAACATCCAGTGCCAAACTATCCATCATGACCTGCAGCAAGAAAGCATCAGTACTTTACTCTACTAATGGCTGGTACAACAGAAGGTTGAGCAATAACAGAGATTCAGGCAAGAGTTAACACCAAAAAGGAATTGATCCCATTCCAAATGTCGAATAATGATGTCCCTAGAAACAGGCAACCAAAAAAAAATCCTCACAAGAGGTAATACAAAAATGCCAGCTGACAATGCCAAACAACATCAGACCCCAAAAATCTAGATCCGGTATTCTACCACTCTCTGAATATCCTCGCTAGTCAGAATCTATTCATAAACATACAACAACAAAATCACCATACAAAGCGAATCATGGTACAAAGATTCAGAAGCAGGCAAGACCCTGCAACAGTCAGATACTCAGATATCTCTCCTCTCTTGGGCAAGATGTTGCTCCTCAATTCAGCACCTCTAGCTCCGATAACAAAATTGTCTCAACTCCACCGCTGACTAAAAACTAAGGGGGAAAAAAAAAGCTGCAGTCATCCTCAAAGTACAACAGCTGCTTTGTCTGGAGTAACATGCTGGAGGACAGTGGCAATCAAAGGCTCGTAATGGTCCGCACCAGCACCGCACCAGGCTGCAAGTAAAAATTTGTACAGTCTACTTAAGTGTATGCGTCACAAAATTTGCAGGAGAAAACACAGCAAGGTTTGCAATCTGCAACACACCTGTTCCTTTCATGAATAAAAAAATTGGTGGTTCACAAATTTCTCCTCTAGGACGATGTGGGAGGAAGAAAACACAGTTGTCCTCATCAATCATCGCATCTGCTCCATGAGCTTGCACCTTATCAATGCACAAACAAAATGGCCCAATCAGATTACAAAAGGGCTACATTTCAGCTACCAAAGTACCAATGCAGATATAAAATAATGGCTAGTTCTATGGTGAGTCATAATTGGGCAATATATCATATTCACACGTTCAGACTTTACCACATAAACTTCTCTCTTGAACTCGGTCGCCAGGCATTCAATGGCAATATCATCACCAAATGCAGCTGCGCGGCCATCCCTGTTCTCATCAATTGTTAGTAAGCCCTCCTCTGTGTACTGCAGGGTGATAATGTCGTGCTCATCCTCTGCGGAACCAGAAATGGACATATACTTGGCCCAACTTTCTCCATTGTTTACAGCGATACCTCTCTCCTTGTAGATAGTTTCAGCTGCAATTTCCCTGCAAAGCAATCGACATAAAGATGTGATATAAGCACATAAGTAATAAGTTGGACTCCGAAAGCCCAGAGGGTCAGTGGCCAGCCTCTGTTGGTTGTCCACAATTGAACAAAGTTAAGGAAACCCAAACTAGCACAAAACTACTAGACATTCTGTGATTAAGATGTACAATTGTACCAGGGTGAAGCATGTCGGTACTAAAATGGAGTACTGGGATTTAATCCACATGCAAATTGGATACTTTGCCCAAGTTGCTCCCATTACATCGGCACCCATGTCACAGCACTTAAAGAATGATTCCATCCTTCCTGGACCATTTTATCAAGGATAACATACTAGGACACCTCGTTTAAGTCGCGAGGCGATTTCCTGCATCTCCATGATGCCACAAGATTGGACCAATCAACGCTTGTGCGTCTGTTAACATCCAAAAGAGCTAAAGGAATCACGAATCGCTAGATGCAGATCAGCTGAAATGACTAACCTTTTATCTTAAGAACAAGCATATTGGGGGAAATCAGGGCTTATTTTTTTCTTTCAAGAAGGCAAGATAGGAAAACATTGCATGTGCTCTGATGAGACTAAGAGCATGAATAACGAAATAATCAGTAAAAGAATAGAAAAAGGAGGCTTTCAGATCATGACAAGCTGAGGCCAAAAAAGAAAAACCAAAGATTTCAGTTATAGGCTATAGCAGAGAGACTAGATCCGGGAGGTGCATGTGCGGGTACCTCTGGATGCCAAGATCGACGAGCTCCTGGATTGCGGCGTCGAGCGCGTCGCGCTGGGCCTTGGGCGCGAGCACCTTGATCTCCTGCACGACGTGGACGCCCCACCCGGCCTTGAGATCCGGCGCGTAGAGGTGCCTCACGGCCGCGTCAACGGCGCCCTTGTCGTCCTCCCCCGCGGCGTCGTAGACCTCGGCGAACCGGCGCACGGCGCGGTGCCTGAGCTCGCGCGCGTCGGCCTTGGCGGCGGCGGCCGTCCGCGCGGCGGTGAAGAGGCAGTTGCCGTCGGCGTCGACCTCCCCGCCGTGGTCGAGGCGGAAGACCACGGGCGCCGGCGCCGCCTCCTCGCCGCCCGGCGGGGAGGGCTTCCACGCGACGCCCCGCTCCCAGATCCGGAGCAGGCGGCGGCGCTGCTGGTCCTCGAGCGCCCAGACGGCGTCCCAGCCCGCGGGCGCGGTGGAGGCCTCGAGGGCGGGGGCGGGGCCCGGGGACGGCCAGGCGAGGAGCGGCGGCGGCGGGGCGGGGGCGGGGGACGGCGGTAGAGCCTCAGCGACGGCGGCGGCGGAGGGGTCGCAGAGGAGCTTGCCCATTTCGATTAGGGTTTCTCTCTCCTCTCTTCCACCGCCCCCTCTCTCCTCTCCTCCTTGTTTGGTGGCGCGCGGTTTCTTTTTTTTTCTTTTTCTTTTTCGCGGTCAAGGCGAGTGGACGCGACGGGGCGACGTGCTGGGGAAATAGTGAAATAGCCGTTGGGGAAGAGGGGTAGAAGGATGTAGGTGGCCACGTGGAGGGCAGCGAGTGGTCGTGGTGATTGTGCCGCCCGGCGCGCGGTAGGAAGTGACCGTTGCTGGCTGATCTGGCTGGTGTCCTAACGTGGGAGCCAGCTGGACCACAATTATCAGCTACCCATTTAGATGCCTGATGCCGTAGAATTTTGGTGGATGCTACCAACCAAATTATTTCTATAGTCTAACTTGACAATATGCTAAAAAGATGGTTGTAGATTCCAAGTAGGTCGAGTGACAACAAAGCTATGCTGTTACTAGCTGAGTTCATGTCTTATACTAAGGAAAGATGAATAGTGCGTGGTTGTATGAATCGAATATATACTCGTGTAGATTACTGTAGTTACCAGTGTCTAATCTTTTGTTGATATAATGACGTGTGTTTTCTCTATAAATAAATGACCATCTTCTAGTCGTTGTTTAGTTATTTTCATTTTCTTGATATCTTTTTGTACCTTGAACGGAAGATGCATATCCTGCTCGAGCACCTTCATTTTCTGTCCTCCAGATTATCGTGAGCTTTGTAAGGAATGGCGAGATGTACACATGTTAGTTGACCTATATCACTATATGTGGTTTACTAATCACGATTTTTCCATAATGGGGGCTTGATTATTTGGTTTATAATATACTCATTTTGTTATATATTTTGTGTACAATATGTGTCTTATACAACTCCTATTTGTTGTAATTAAACGCTACTCTCATGACCACATCTAATCTATTCTTTAATTTTCCTACATCATTTTTCGCAAATACAAATCCTTAGACTCTTAACCTCAAACGAGCAAGAAACCTTTACGCAGCACCCCAACCATCGTATCTCCCGTTTTCTTAGAAACTCGATGTCCGAATTGTCTAATGCCAATGAGGTAACTAAGTCAGATTAAAGGACCTTCGAGACGATGCTCCAAGAAAAAAAGACATCAAAGACGCCGTCGCCGTCTCATCCAGCAAGCTAGAATTGAATTTTCACCCGGAGATCTATCAATATTTGCATATGCCACCACACCAACGCCTCACCCAGGGACGACGTCTAAAATGCCGCCGTTGTCGACACAGAGGCTTTCACAAATACAAATCCTAGTTTTTTGTATTATTTAAAGGAGATCGCCACAGCGTAAAACACATTGTGAGAACTAACTCTTGCTTAGCTTAGCTACTGGATGTCACGCAATATTGGAGGAACATCGGCGCTGATCGAACCTCTTCGATGCCAATTTTGCAAATTAACTCTAGACGATTCTATCTTGAGTCAATAACACACCATCGGTTGGACAAGAATCAAGTAGAAAAGAATTGCATGAGTGGTTTATATATAGCAACAAAATTCTTTGGACGGCACAGCCGGACGAGCACTGACAATATGGACAGCACAGGCAATACGACCTGAATCCTAGCTAGTTATATATAAAAAATCAACATATACCTCTGCTCCATCCGATGGATGAAGTGATGATCGGTCCTCCGGTGTTCACTCTTCACTATGGCGGATAACCGGCGTCGTCGGAGTCCATGGAGGACTGGATGTCCGGGGCGTACCATCCGAGCTCCTGCGAGATGGCGGCGACCCTCTGCTTCTGCCCCTTGGAGTCGCCGACGGCGGTGGTGAAGGGGTAGACGAAGGTCACCTTGGTGGCCATGCACCGGTACGCCACCACGCCGGCGTCTCTCTTCACCAGGAACTCCATCACGTCCCGGCCTACGCCGCCGTCCATCTCCGCCTCGATGTAGTGGCCTGAAATGCGTGCGTGAGTGAGTTCGTGCATGCCCGATCGGCGATCAATCTCGTACTGAACTGCTGGAGCTTCGATTTTTTTTTTATAATTCTCGAGCTTCGATTTGGGCGACGTGTACTGACCATAAGGGGTGTCTTGATCGACCTTGAAGTCCACATTGCTCTGCGTCCTCTCGATGGCTTGCCGCAGCGACTGCACGCCGGCCGGCCGGCCACCACAAGCACGAAAGAACGAGATCAAATTGCATAGCATTTGCATTTGGTATCTGAGGAAAGGAGAAGGGCGTGCGATCGGTTCAGAGATCGGCACGGTTCAGAAAGGTTGGGGCTTACGGCGACGGCCTTGTCCCCGGCGGATGATTCCGGGATGAGCAGCGGGGAGGCGAAGGAGCCGGAAGATCCCAGCGGGTTGGTGGACACGCACCCCGGGTTGGTGGACGGGCATGGCCTGATCTTCCTGCACCATGGACACGCACACATGAACTACGATCAGGAGCAGAACGTCTCCGATCCGCCATACACGCAGAGGGCAGGGCACGGAACGAACCCGAGCTTGTCGAGGCCAAGCTGCAGCTTCTGGGCCTGCGCGTACGGCGTGGAGGAGGCGAAGGGCTTTCCCTGCAGGGGAGGGGGGCGGACGAACGGGACGGCCTGGGCGGCCGGGGCGACGACGGCGGCGGGGCCAGCGCCGCAGACGAGCGCGGCGGCGAGCGCTACCGGCGCTACCGAGGAGAGGAGCCGCGGCAGTATCGGCGCCGCTGCCGGGGCCGGCGGGGGACAGGGGGGCGCCGGCATTTCTCGCGGCCTCGTGTCGCCGCCGTTCACGACACGGATCGATCTTATCTCTCCTCTGCTCCACGCGCCACCCGATTGGAGCGTAGGCCAGTAGCACATCTCTATGGGCCGGGCCGGAGGATAAACCCCCTGGGCCTTATCCCATGGGCTTAACTTCCTCTTTCCTGGGCCGTACGCGGCTGCATTTCGGTGGCGAACGGTGTGGTTAGTGGGTCCATGGACCGCCCCGAAACCAGCCGCACGTGCGCCACGCATGCGTCCAGGCTGCCTCGCCCTTCCCTCTCTTCCAGCGAGGCACCGAAGCGTGAGAAGACTAGTGGTGAGTATTAAACTCCAAGATAGAGAGAGAAAGAGCCTGCCATGGTCGGCACAAGAGATCAAGCAGAGACAGCTAGGCGACCTGGCCGACTCCGCGTGTGTTGCGACCGAGCTTGTGATGCACATCATCGACTCGTGAACTTGTGCAATGTGCCACTGGCGTCGCAGGGGCGCAGCTGAGAGATGAAAAGGGATTTAGCTTCATACCTACTCTTGAGAGAACATTGTATCCTTGAAAAAAAGGGGAAAAGGTAACGCTTGATCGAGTGTTTCATCGAGCTTCTACACTTCATTTTTTTTCTTTTACCCGGATGTCAAACGCAAATCCAAGTCCAAGTACCTTCTTCCTCATTCTTCTCACCGGAGAAGAGCAAGAAAGATCCTCGGCCGAGCGCCGGGCCGACACGGCCGCGGCCGCACCCCCATTGACACATGTCCACGTGCGCCCGCGCACGACAGGACGCGACACGTCGCCCGTGCGTCACCCACCACTCCGTCCCCCTCGGCCGAGGTCCACCCCAGTCACAGGTGCTTGGATGCATCCATGGCCGCCGAAACCGGGAGCGGAGACCAGGCGCGTGCCGCCAAAGGACGCCAGCCCATGCCCCTCCCGTCCCGGCTCCATCTCCCGCACTCGCACGACGCAACCGCGCCCGCGGCACGGCGTTTCGTCGAGCACGCGCCATGGCAACGGGATCGCCCCGCCGCCGTGCTCCCCGGCCGCTCCTCCTCCTCCTCCTGATCCTCCTCTTCGCCGGCGGCGGCGAGGCAAATGCGGCGCGGCCGAGCCCCATAAAGAACGTGGTGGTGCTGGCGCTGGAGAACCGGTCGTTCGACCACATGCTGGGGTGGACGCGCCGCCTGCTGGGGCTCCCCGTCGACGGGCTCACCGGCGCCGAGTGCAACCCCAACTCCTTCCCCTCCGCCAACAGCTCCACCGCCTCCTCCATCTGCGTGTCCGCCGACGCCGACCTCGTGGTCCCCGACGACCCGGGTCACTCCTTCGAGGACGTCCTGGAGCAGGTCTTCGGCAACATCTCCGCCGCCGCCGCGCAGCCCTCCATGTCGGGCTTCGTCCGCAGCGCGCTCTCCGTCAACGCGCTGCTCTCCTCCGCCGTCATGCGCGCCTTCCGCCCCTCCCTCCTCCCCGCCTTCTCCGCGCTCGCCCCGGCCTTCGCCGTCTTCGACCGCTGGTTCTCCTCCATCCCGGGGCCCACGCAGCCCAACCGGCTGTTCCTCTACTCCGCCACCTCCCGCGGCGCCGTCGCGCACGACAAGCTCGACCTCCTCCTCGGGTACCCGCAGCGCACCATCTTCGACTCCCTCGCCGCCGACGGCCGCGACTTCGCCGTCTACTTCAAGACCATCCCCACCGTCCTCTTCTACCGCCGCCTCCGCGCGCTCCGCTACGCGGCGCGCAGCTTCCACCGCTACGACGCCGCCTTCAAGGACCACGCCCGACGCGGCGAGCTCCCGGCGCTCTCCGTCATCGAGCCCAGGTACTTCGACCTCACGGGGACCCCCGCCGACGACGACCACCCGGCGCACGACGTCGCCAACGGCCAGCGCCTCGTCAAGGACGTGTACGAGGCGCTCCGGGCCAGCCCGCAGTGGAACGAGACGCTGCTCATCGTCACCTACGACGAGCACGGCGGGTTCTACGACCACGTCGCCACGCCAACCGCCGGCGTGCCCAGCCCCGACGGCATCCGGGGCCCGCCGCCCTTCTTCTTCAAGTTCGACCGCCTCGGCGTCAGGGTGCCCACCATCATGGTCTCGCCGTGGATCAAGAAGGGCACCGTCGTCGGCCGCCCCGTCGGGCCCGCTGACACCTCCGAGTTCGAGCACTCCTCCATCCCGGCCACCCTCAAGAAGATCTTCAACCTCTCGTCGGATTTCCTCACCAAGAGGGACGCGTGGGCCGGCACATTCGAGCACATCTTCACCGAGCTCGACGAACCAAGAACGGACTGCCCAGGTATATATGCCAACCAATCTTTCCTCCGAATCTCCCAATTATGTTCATCAGCAACTCAACATCGAGCAACAGATTCGATCGAAGAGATGAACACAATGCAAACTCAATTACAGAACGCAATCGATTTGATCCATCCAAGCAATCACACGAATCAGAAGCTCAATTCACTCTGCCATTACGCTTTCTGTTGTAGAGACGCTGCCAGAGGTGCCGTTCGAGAGGCCGACCCCACCCAACGAGCACGGCTGGCTCTCGGATTTCCAGCGCGAGCTCGTGGAGCTCGCGAGCTTCCTGAACGGCGACTACATGCTGACGAGCCTCGCGCAGGAGGCACGGAGGAAGAAGATGAGCGTGAAGCAGGCCGACGCGTACGTGCGGCGAGCCGTCACGGGCTTTCTGCGGGCGAGCAAGCAGGCGGTGCGGCTGGGCGCGAACGAGTCCGCCACCGTGACCATGAGGTCGTCCCTGACGAGTAAGAGCACCGGCTCAAGCCCCTGATTGAAGTCTGCTGACACACGTAGCTAGTTAACAGATCTGAAGAACAGATGGCCTTGCATCTGAAAGATAAATGTATATCGTCTCTGAAGTTTTAGCGTAACCGAATAGTAGTGAACCCTGAACTGAGTCTTTATATATATATATATATATATATATATATATATTATATATATATATATATATATACACATACTGTTTCTGTTTCCCTTAGCAAAATTATTATACCAATGTACTCATCAAATGTATAAGAGTCTGAGTGTCTGATCTTGAAACCTTGATCTCAAATGTAGATTGAACAGTTGTGCAACATCATTTTGATCTGAAATGCTATGTGGAGTATAGTGTGGTGCTCTGTTTGTTCTACTGTCTGTTAACGAGTCTGCTTTCGGTGACTTTATTCCTCGTCTTTTAGAGACGATAGAGACGAGGAAGGGGAATTCGGTAGTGCATTTCCACGTGCGTCTTTCACAGGATAGATCTGAAACCCTGCGATGATGGGAGAGACGGGTGATTTTATCAGGTTTTTGGCATCACGTTCTAGCCGCCTCCCTCCTTTCTCCTTGGAGTCTCATTGGGCTTCTTCTCTTCAGACTCCATGGGCTTCTTTCTCCACGGATCGAATGGCCCATTGAGCTTCTTTTAATGTCGAGCTGTCTCAGGTTCATTTGGTAAAGCCCAGCTAGTTACAGAATTGTCTGCAGTGGCAGTTCGTTCGGGGGCTGCTCAGGGAGGGTCGCAGGTGCGACTGCGAGCGCGGACGTCGCAGAAGGTCCACCTGCGGCTCACGAGCAGCTCCCTCCCGCCGCTGCCCTCCTCCTCCGTCTTCGGCGGCGGCTGCCACCGGATCCGTCACTGCCGCCGCCGCCATGCTAATCCTTTGATTTTCCGTGTTCTCGCCTCGGTTCTAGTCCACCGGTTGTCTTCCCAACCGCCGGCGGTCAGTAGAGGTCCGCCGCCTCGCCGTACCGTCCAGTCAACTTGCCGCCGCCGCCTGGTCTCCCTGGCACCCCCACCTCCTCTTCTTCTAAGACCGCCGGCCACCGGAATTCCTAGCAGGCCCCCTCCCCGAACTCCGGCCGCCGCAGCTTGAGGAGGAAGATGAACAGGATGCGGGCCCACCTGCAGCGGCTAGGCTCTTCTGCAGTTCTGCGACGCCTCTTCTCCTACTCGAGCACGTGACTCTTAATTTCCGGTTAGTTCGGTACTACTGCTATTATCTTTTGTTATCGTGGGCGCTAACAAGAAACTCCAGAAAACTGTCGAAGAATCTGCTTTTCGAATTTCTATGGGAGTGCAAAAATCCCTGTGGGAGCGTTGAGTGAGTCACCTCACCGCAGCTAGACCTGACGTAGTGACGTGCAATTGCATATTGATTGTCTCACTTTAATTTCTAGGAAGATAAGTAGATTAGATCGTGCTACCATCTTCCTGCAGGTGTAAAGGATCGGTAGTGGACTAGTGGTGGATGTGGATCCTGATCAAGGAGAAATCTCTCAGGCAAGGCCAGGAAGGATCGACGCCAGGTCAAATCTCATCTCATTCCTTTGGACTCAACATGGGCAATTGAAGCGTCCCCCTCCTCCCCTTTCGGCTGACTCGAGACATCCCACTGACCATCATCTGTTCTTGCATTGTGGGAAACACCCGGAAAGATCCTTTCTGCTTTGTCGTCGAATCATAAGAAAGTAGTAGTAGAAGGGAAAAAAAAGTTCGAATCACAATCACAGGCAGGCGACACTTGGCTCATCTCGCGGATTAGGAAGAGAAAATTCCTTATTTGACACTGGGAAAATGAGTCATTCCTTTCTTGATCCTGAAATTTTCTTCGTTCCATATTTGACACTCGCTTCAACTTTCGTTCACTATTTGACACCGCAGTTAAATTCATGAGCTAACGGTGTTAAGTGGCTATTAAAAAGATGTTTTTGCCCCTAGGCGCATGCTGGCGCCATGCATGCATGCACTGGGCGCTGGCGCCATGCACCCAAGCCATTTCTTTCTCTCTCTGATACAAATTCCCATCTCATGAAATTTTCTAAAAAAAATTTCTTAAGAAAATATAGGGCTAGCCTTTAAGATAGGATTCCATAATTGCTAATTTTTTTTGGACTCAAAAAGAAAGCAATAAGACTGAATGAAAAGTAGATTTTAGACCTGGCTGACTGACATGTTTACGTCTCATATTGGCTAATGTATTTGGAAGCCCTAGGAACGTCTGTAAAATCTTATTAATAAACTTTCCAGGGTGGCATCCATGCTGAAAAAAGAGCTAAGAATATGAGGTGGTAGAAATAAATAGAATCCAAATACCAGAAAGACAAGAAAAATAAGCGCATTTGGAAGCAAATCAAATATAGTGACCATTAATGAGAGTCAGGTTCAAGGAATTCAAGGATTCTAAAGACCATAACATCAAAGTAGAATGCACCAAATTGAGCCTATTACCAGTTCCAGGAAGAGCGCACCAAAAGAAAGAAACTCTTACTATTTTTTGCATGATTTGTAACATATTATTTTTGCATGATTTGTAACGAATGTATACAATATTTTTTCAACATTGACAAAATATGATGATGACACATAGTTCACAGACCGACACCACATTAATTCAAATTCAGGAGTTCAAATTCACATGCAAGTTCACAGGAGTTGATATTCACATCCAAATTCACAAATACATGAGGCTTAGCCTTCTTTTGCTTCTTGTGCTCATTGCAGGGCTAACAGGATCCACCCTTTTGCTTCTTGTGCCCATTGCAGGGCTGTCAAGTGGCAGCATAGGAGTCTTCATTTTTCTTTTGCTCTTTGCCTTGACTAGAGCAGCAGTAGGCAGAGGTTCATTTGAATCTGAAATTGACCTGTGTATGCCAGAACTAGACTTTTACATATAACAGTAGCAACAAAATAGCACTAGTAGTATGACCATTTTTTAAAAAATATGTGTATTACCTTTTTGATGCTCCAGAACTAGATTTGCCCGTATTTGCCATTTTCTTGGATGTAATCTCCTCGCTTTTTGATGTTCCAATACTTGAAACGAGTTGGTTATCCTTACTGTTCGTATTTGAGGTCAAATTTTGGCTAACATGGCAAAAGTAAAGTGATAAAATAGTGAGCTAACATGTGCCTTTGATTCTTTGAGAAATATGTTCTTATAAAGCAACTAATGAAGCAACCGAGAGAGGCTAACAACTAATCCTTCTTTTCTGTGCTACCAAATAAGCGCCGGTACATGCAAGCTGATTGTAGCTACTTGAAAAAAAATGGCTACTCCAACATGATAGCAAGGCCCTTTGAACATTTCACACAGGAGTAGTAGTCATTTTCAATTCTCTTGGGGCAATAGGCGAGCTACTAAGAAAAAATGGTGATCTGAAAACTCTCCGTGATATTGAGAATGACGGGACAAATAAAACTGACAAACTGATGGCTAATTTGGCTTGTCAAGTTAAAGAAAAGGAGATGCATTTAGAGAAACTTAAGTCTGAGTGCAACAATGGACCTGCATTGCTTGACACATTGATGCAGAAGAGGGAACAACTGGAGCAGTCATATACTCGAGGTACATAAGAATATCTGGTTATTTATGCATACAATTTGGATTAATTATATAGATGTAGTGGTAAGTTATACTGACATATATTTTGTATTTCACTATCATTAGAAATCCTGAAGATGCGACAACTTTCTCAACAAAATAAACAAAGAGTAGTTGATGAGAACAGTTAGGTAACAGCTTGGCAATTTGTGTAATGTATTTAGTTTTCTTGTCTCCTATGACAACATGTCAAAATGATGAAAATAATCTGTCGATGACCATCAGTTGTCTTCCATCACAATGTTCTGTGCTTGAAGAAAACATCAGTGTGATACCTACCATTTGTTGCTAGATATCATGGAGCAAAACTTTTAATGTTCTGATTGTCATAGTGAATGAATGAAGATAGCCTTTGAGTGTCATCTAGCAATGTAACAGGAGCAGAATGCTGAGTGAAAATTAGACACCTTCATGCATATAACTTACACAAGGTACATGTGTCTTTTTCTGTATAGAATGCATCGAAAGCCAATCATCTTAGGTTGGCCGCAGTGGAGCAGCAGAAGGCTGATGAAAATGTTAATACGATGAGATTATGGAGAGACAAAAGGTTAGCTCCTGCTTTCTTGATGTGTTTGTGTGTTGTTTTATTTTGAATCACTCATGGTTGTGGGTGTTTTGCTATGAGGAAATATCAGAGAGAGAAAAAAGTTGTTCTAGGACAGCTTCTGAGGTTGCGCACACAGTCGTATTTGAGGTCAAATTTTGGCTAACATGGCAAAATTAAAGTGACAAAATAGTGAGCTAACATGGCAGGTTGTTTTGGAAAAAGTGACAAAATCATGAGCTTACCTTGGTGGAAAATACATAGAAGTAGCTGGTGCTTCATTGTCCAAAGGCACAATAGATGACTCAGCTGTTTTGGTTTTGTTTGCCTTCTTCTTAGGTGGTCCTCGCATGATAAAGAAGGAAGTAGTTAGAATCTATATTTTGACAAAAGAAAAATGTAATGAAAATTAAAGTACTTAGTATGTATAGTACCTCACAGCCATCATAGCAGCAATATCCTCTGGATTACCTTTCTTGCAGTTGTGCCAATGATGCTCGTAGCCTGTACAAATAGTGCACTGGTGCTGTCTTTTTTCCTCTTATTCTCACTACAGCCTTTGTACCTCTCAGTTTTTGACCTACCAGCAGTTGCTTTCAATAGAGGTGGATGCATGAAAAATCCATGTGTTGATTTAGGCCACTGGCGTTTGTCAGTCATAGCAGGGATCAAGTGTTGATATGCTGCCCTAAACTTATCAGTAGAGTAATACATGTCTACATACTTCTTTAGAGGAGCATTGTGAATTGATGTGATAAATGCTACTGCATGTTTGCAAGGAATTCCAGAAACTTGCCACTGTCTACATGAACATATCTTATCTTGCAAGTTGACAACAAACCTAAAGCCAGTACACCCTAATGCTGTAACTTCAGCAACTTTTTCTGAGCATTCAAGCACCTCCAAGTTTAATTCTCTACTCATTTCATTCAGCTTCTTAATTATGTGGGGCAGAATCAAGCCATCTAACTTCATTGCTATTTTTCTCCTTTGGTTCCACTTGATCATAAGCATTTGCCTTAATTTGTCCATTAAGTCATCCAAGTTCAAGGACTTGTGGTGCTTAATCCAATTGTTGAAGCACTCAGCCAAGTTGTTGGTTACATAATCAACCTTGCAAGTGGTTGAGAACTGACTCCTTGTCCATAGCCTAGTGTGCCACTTCCTAAGATAATTAGTAGCACTTGGCTTTGCTGCCTCCATTGCAGCCTAATGTTTCTCAAACAAATATGGGTTCCATGAGTATGCTGCCGCCCAAAGGTGGTCATCAAAAACCTTGCCATGAAACTTTTTCTTAAAATTGGACACCAAGTGAAACATGCATTCCCTATGTTCTGCCTCTGGGAACACATCAACTGCCCCTGACATCACTGCTTGGCTAGCATCAGTGCATATGGTTAAACCCCTTGGTGATCCTATGGCCTCTCTAACTCTCTCCATGAACCATTTCCAATTATCATTTATTTCAGAATCAAATACTCCAAAGCAAACTGGAAATAACCAATTGTGACCATCAATGGCTGAAGCACTGGCTAACTGCCCCTTAAACTTGCCGGTCAGGAAAGTGCTATCTATTTGCTAAGTATGGCCTACAACCACTTATGAACCCATCAATGCATGGTTTCAAGGCAAAGAAAAAACTTTTAAATCTGATCTTCCCATTTATTGTGTGATGATCTATCACTACTAGGCTACCAGGGCAAATGCTCTCAACTTGTGCCTTAAACCTATATAAATTGTCAAAATTATTGTCCCAATCACCATAAATCTGCCTCGATGCTATCTCTTTACCCATCCACACCCTCTTGTAGTGAACACTCACCTTGTAGTGTTCTTTCAGCTTCTTTTTCAACACCATTGCAGTTGGTGATCCATCTTCAATGAGCCAGTCCTTAACTTTAGCACATACCCAATACTTGGTGGCATTCTTGACCTTCTTCCTCCTCCTTGTACTAGAGCACTGATGAGCATAAGGGTTCTTCTTCACCTACAAAATATTAACATTACTATTTAGCTACCCCAACATAATATAATAAATATTTAGGAAAAAAATAGAAATTATTTATACTGAATAATTACCACAACAGTGCACATATCATCTGTTGTAGAAGCATGTAGTCTCCATGGGCACTTATCTTCCTCCCACCTTGAACAATAGGCCCTGAACCTATATGGTGCACTCTTCTCTGTGTTATACTCAAATTCATGTTTGATTGCATGCTGAGATAATGCAATCTTAAACTCTGCCATACTAGGATATGTTGAGCCAACTATCATAGGAGGGTCTTCTTTATTATATTCCCTGTTTGGAATATGTTCTGCCTCATGTCCTACCAAATCTTGGTCATCATCTAAATCAGTACCTGACTCAATCTCCAATTCATCCTCATCCTCACTCTCATCCTCACTCTCATCTCTCATCATTTTCTTTGTCCTGATCCTTACGCACAATCATAGCCATATTTGTATCTTCACAAGGTGTCTTCTCTAAGTACATGACCTCCTCATCAACACCTACATGCTCATTCTCTGGTACTGGGTTGCAAAGGTACCTATCCTCATCTTCTACAATATTCTTGGTTGCATCCTGCATTTGCACATCACTATGCCACTCTTTGATGGGCTCAAATGGTTCAGAGGGATCGCAATAAGAAATGAACATGTCGACAACCTTTGTCTTTGAATTTTTCTCAAACATAGACAACAAATCTTGGTCAGAATGAACTTCAGGAAATTCTTTCATATTATGATCATAGTACTGAAGATGAGCAACTTCCAAATAACCAGGCGGGTACTTGTCTACAAATCTCTGCAAGTAAATCCTTATAGTTTGTCAAATCTGAATCAACGATCATATCAAAACAAAAACATTTGATATCTTTTCTAACTCTCTTCTTGTTGCCAAACAGTCTAATTTCTAATAAATATGTTGAATTTGGATCCATCCTGCAAATGAAAAGAACAATCTAAGGAATCAACAATACTACTTCCACATAACTTTTGCACTGCTTAAATAAATTGAAGGTAGTAAGCACTCACCCTTCAAGAAGCCAGTCTGGCTTTGTGACAGCATTATCAGACCCTCCATGCCCCCCTGAAGCCCGCCCAACCGTGCTCCCTGCATTTTGAATTAAACAACATGGCTTCAATTCAATATAACAAGCACCAGTTAATTACCAAAGCTTTGGTCAAGCACTGTGCATGCAGTGTGGGGCTACAACTGATATTATATTTTTTGTGTTTGCATCCTAGATTCACCTCCTCATGCACGCACACCTTGCTACTTTGACAATATCAAAACCAAGCCATCAATAAGAACACAATACGTATAGAGATCAGGTTTATTGCTTATCATTTCATCGCAAAACACCACCACCAATCCTTTACTTGGACAACACATCTCAATTTGTCACTTGTTCCACTAAAAGTTGCACAAGGTATACTAGCAGTTCGTGCAATCTACCTGGAGTCTCCGCGCCCCGCCTCCCTGGAGCCTCCGCGTGCCGGGGGGGGGGGGGGGGGGGGGGGGGGCTCCCCGAAGCTAGCGCGCCCCGCCTCCCTGGAGCCTCCGCGCCCCGCCGGGGGGGGGGGGGGGGGGGAGGGGCGCCCCGAAGCTAGCGCGCCCCGCCCGGGGGCTCCCACTGCATCCTCCGCGCCCCACCGGGGGGCTCCCGCCGGAGCCACCCCGCCGCGTCGGGGGGATCCCGCCCGAGCCGCCCTGCCCCGCTGGGGGGATCCGGCCGCAACCACCCCGTCCCACCGGAGCCGGCCCGCCCCGCTGGGGGGATCCAGCCACAGCCATCTCCCCCGGCCGGGGGGGGGGGGGGGGGGGGCTCGCCGTCGCCATCGAAGCAGCCAGAGGGAGGCGACGGCCGGCCGCCGCCTCAATCTGGAAGAGACTGAGAGAGACGCACGGGAGAGACCTGGGAGAAGACGCACGGGAGACTCCTCGGCGTGTTGCGTGCGCTGTCTTGGGTAATTTGGACCCAAACGTTATTATCTGACAGCGGGGCCCACGATTACTAACGGGATAAGTAACAGAACAGACGGTAGTGTCAAATAGGGAACGAAAGTTGAAGCGAGTGTCAAATAGGGAACGAAGAAAATTTCAGGGCTAAGAAAGGAATAACTCATTTTTCCAGTGTCAAATAAGAAATTTTCTCGATTAGGAAGGCTAAACCAAAAGGAAACACAGTACAAAGCAGCAGCAGCATAATGCTACCAGCCGGTGTCGCTCGGTGACCAGGATAGGGGAGTTCGGTTGTGGCTGCCGCCGGATCATGGCGGCTTAATAATCTTCCGCGGCCGGGGACGACGCCATCTTCTGTTTCTGTGAGGTTAGGCAGCATTAGGTTAGGTGAGGGGGACAAGTTCAGAGTAGCGGGTGGCTTTCTGGTGGTACTGACGAGGCCTCCTGCTCCTGCTGGTACCTTGGCTGCTCCTGCCCGGTCCTTCCATGCGCATCAGAAGCCGGAGACGACAGAGGCACCGGACTGGACTGGATGTGCAGGACAAGTCGCCACCACTGTCATGCGCCCGGCATAGCCTTACCACATGCTTTCAGAACGAGAATCTCTAGCTGACGGAGGAGATCGAGAAGCCGATCAGAGGAGCGAGGAGATGAGCTGATGGAGCACAGCACTGACAGGAAACAGGGCTCTGCAGATGACTCTGAGCCATGGGCACAGCGCACTTAGCTTGGCAACAACCTTAGCTTTAGCTTGTCGTACCACCAGGGAGGGGCTGGCAAGTGCTGCGCTGGACTTTTCGGCGCACCATAAATGGCCTATAAGCTACCTGTACCAAAGCACCGTGAATCCTTGCATTTGGCTCTTGATTCAGGCTTGTTGCTTGCTGTTTCGGTAGCATGCATACAGAATTACAGATAGTACATGCTTCCCTTCTCAAGCATCTGAGACTCTGAATCAAGATTGATGCATGTCTGATGAGACTGACCTTTTAGGTTATCTGCAATATATGTGTAAGCAGTGGCGGAAACAGGAATTTTGAGTAAGGGGGCCGACTGGATACTTTTTTGAGAAACACAGTACAGACATAAATATTTATAAACACGCACACACACTCACTTTTATGAATACACGCACATAACCCTACCTCTATGAGCACCTCTGAGAGACTGAGCCGGCAGATCCTCGAGTTTGGGGCTGACCGGACATCTTATACTATACGTGAGAAAATATATCAAGATATATATATATATAGGGGTGGTAAAAGGCCTCAAATTTTAGCCTAAATAATCTAAAGCCTGAACTCTTATCTTATATAATTTTAAGCTAAAAATATATAAGGGTCAAGTTGGATTGCGAAGAGAGCACTAGGGCCATGATCCTTTACCACCCTTAATATACGTGTCACCAATATTAGGAAAAATACTTTACATATAATCCATTTACACTTTATACGACTTCGTAGCGTACAAGCCATCTGCTAACGTATTGCAAATTTGGCCCATAATATGTGGTTGGATTTGACTAGTATGTAGCTAGCTAGATGAGTATCGCATGCATTGTTCAGTATGTGTTGTTGGGTGTGTTAAGAATGATAGCTGAAGAACTTAAACACAAAGCATCGTTGCATTGGTGACATGTGTGTTGGGCTGAATATAAGCAGGGGTTAAAATTTTTCACGGGTGTTAGGGAGCCAAGGCTCTGCTCGCCCACTATGTGTGTTGGGCTAGAATATAGGCAGAGGGTCAAAAATTTTCACCGGTGCTAGGGGGCAGGGCCCTGCTCGCCCACCCCCCCCCCCCCCCTCCCCCCACCCCCCCGGTTTCCGCCGTAGTAGGTATGTAACCACTGCCCAGACTCCAAGTCCAAGGGCTACAGACCAAAATTCAGGTGAGGCTCTAACTGAAAGCTGTTTAATACTATAATTTACCTCCAGAAGTGTCTCCCTCAGACCCTCCCAAAGCATGAAAGGCAGCATGTGCATGACAGCTCCGCTGCAACCTCTCTTGGACGCTAGGGTAGGGCACCTATATAGCCCTGCGCCACCGCTAGGGTGAGAGCAGTTGGACACATCTGGAGGGCTCACCCGTAGAGCTAGCCACCACCAAGTTAAGAGGCGAGAGGTTGACGTATAAGCAGCAGCAGCAGCAGGAGGAGGAGGAGGAGGATCCATCATCAAGGTCGTTTGGAGGACAAGGAGAAAGAAGAGAGAGAGGAGAAGATGCAGGACTGGGCGCCGGTGTTCATCTCGCTGGTGCTCTTCATCCTGCTGTCGCCGGGCCTGCTGTTCCAGATCCCCGGCAAGTGCCGGATCATCGAGTTCGGCAACTTCCACACCAGCGCGCTCTCCATCCTCGTCCATGCCATCCTCTTCTTCGCCCTCATCGCCATCTTCCTCATCGCCATCGGCGTGCACATGTACCTGGGGTCCTAGCTAGCTAGTAGTAGCTTTTGTTAGCCTGATGCCTGCCTGCCTGCCGATGGTATCTGTCGATCAGCTAGCAGCTCGATCCCGTTCTTCTCTGCTAGCCGCCCGTCTCTAATTAAGGGTTCTTTTTCTATACACATGTATTGAATAACAATGTATGTACCATTAAAGCTTTATTATTACCAGCCTCACTTCCTGATATTTGCTCGACTTCTTTTTATGAGCTGCTTTGTTGCTTCATCTTTTTGTAACTACTACGACTACTACTTTTATGTGCATATATATAAATAAATAAATAAATGGGCTTTATATCTCTGCTTGCACACTGTGCTCTCTGGATGAAACTTTTTAATAAGATGCTAGCCGCAGGGGATATGCACGACAGCACAATGATCTCAATGCAAAGCCTGACGCGACAGTCAAGCTTCCGGGGTAAGCGCACGTACTGTACGCGGACAGTAGGGGAGTTGGGTGCCGGGTCGCCATGGCCGCGATGTGATCGGCGCCGGAAAGGAACAAAAGGGGGCTCGGCGCGCAGCGAGCAGGAGGAAGCGAGCTCGTGAACATCATGCTGGCTCGACCAGTGAGCCGGCCTGCGGATGATTCGGCACCCGTTCCGTATGGGATGCGATGAGATACGATACGATACGATGCGGGTGGGTGCCATGGCTCCCCTGCCTGCGGCTCGCAGCTCGCTCATCACCCCCAGCGGGCAACGGCCAGACCGCCAGCGGCTGCTAACCACGGACAGCGACGGTGACGCGCGCGCGTGGCCGTAGCGTTAGGGTGTGTGTGCATGTGTGTACTGGCATGTTTATTTTGTCATGGAATCGGAGAAGATGGAGTGTCTACGCTGCGTATGTCTTCCGATGTGAGATCGATGGTGATCCCAAGAACAACGATGTACTACCCATACATTTTGCTTTTCATGAAAAGCAGGGAATCCTTCTTTCAAAAATATGACGTGCGCGCCCATTAAAACTAGGACGTTTGGGCGCTTCTCTGCTAGGCGTGACTGGTTGCTGCTCCCTGGCTGAAACCGATCTAGGAGTACTTGGATGATTCTGATCGAGGTATGAGTATATGACTGGAAACTGCTCAGTTGTAATTGTTTTTTTGGTAGTAAATTGTATGAGACACCTTGCTTTAGAACCAGTTGCGAACTTAGCATTTGTTGCTTCAGGGTGCAGTTCAAGAATTCTCACTTCACGCAGTATTTTAGCCTTGGTGAGTGGCCTTATTATTAGACCAAAGTGCAGCTACACATGGCAGCAGGGGTGTAACAGCCTATATATAGTGGTATTTTTGGCCTATGTGGCCCATATTGTATAGTGCTCTAGTGGGTTTGGTAAAGTTTGAGTCTGTCAAAGTCATCTTATAATCTTTGTAACTAAAAAGTAGCATCTCTAGGCTAACCGTTTTACACAAATTGACTGTAAGAGAACTGCATACATAGGCCCGTCCTACGTGGGAGCTGGGCTTTAAGCAAATTTTAGATGCCAGGTGTCACTAGCATGGAAACATGGCAGCAACATAGAACTTTCGGAAGTTGAGAAACCATAACCAAATGCAGAATTTGATGAAGAAATTTATGAAACGAGAAAAGTCATATATAGCACATATATACTTCATTTTACATTTTTTTTCACATTTTGTAAGGAGTTTAAGACCCTCATTGTCATTTTTTTCATGAAACAGACAACATCCCCTTGCCATATCATGCGCAATTATCGCACCGGCTTGGTATGCTAACTTGAAGTCATAAACGATCTGTGTGGTTGATATGCAGGCTGTAGAGTGTAGACCAATAATTCGTCCTCCTAGGTGCAAAGTGAGAACAGTTAGACTAAACCTTAGTGGATGGACCAACATGTTCTCAAACCCGGTACATCAGGGCACAGGTTTTAGGTGCACCGTACAGCATTAGTGTTTCGTGCGGCTCACTCTTCCTTTCTTGAGATTTCGAATTGTCGCAGTACCATGCATGTGGTTTGGTCATTTGGTGCATGGCTTGGGCAATATGCTACTGTGCAGCTGAGTCAGAAAGAACATACATCTGCTTATCACGAGATGACATTCTAATTCAATTTTTTTAGGGAAACAGGAGGGGCGCACCCCTACTGGATAGATATAATTGAAAAGAACAAACTTCGTTATAATCTTCTCCAAAAGCTCTGATCTTCTCTGGGTCAATGAAGATAGAAAACCAATAAGATCATAACCTTCTCCAAGAGTAGAGATCACCTTCTCTAGAGATCAATAAAGGTAGAAAATCAATAGGGTGATAACCTTCTCCGAAAGCCTTGACCTTCTCTTTAGGTCAATGAAGATAGAAAACCAATAAGGTTATAACCTTCGTCAAGAGTCAATAGAGATCACCTTCTCTAGAGATTAATAAAGGTAGAAAACTAATATGGTGATAACCTTCTCCGAAAGTTCTGACCTTCTCTTTAGGTCAATGAAGGTAGAAAACTAATAAGGTCATAACCTTCGTCAAGAGTCAATAGAGATCACCTTCTCTAGAGATCAATAAAGGTAGAAAACCAATAGGGCGATAACCTTCTCCGAAAGTTCTGACCTTCCCTTTAGGTCAATGAAGGTAGAAAACCAATAAGGTCATAACCTTCGTAATAACCTTCTCCAAAAGCTCTGACCTTCTGTATAACCTTCTCCAAAAGGCCAAGTATGATAACTCTGCATTTTTGGAAGAGAAATTATCCTCAAGAGAGGGGTTAGTGAGTTAATTTCACTACGTTGAACAAACTTAGTTGGAAAATAACGAGCTCAGAGAGCTTAGAGCATGCTAATACAATGGAAAATGGGCAATAAACAAAATTCTTTAAAGTATACACTCTGCAAATATAGAGGTTAATTTTAAGAGAGAACTAGACCCAAACATGAGGCTTAAACTTTTGCTAGCAGTAGCTACAAAGGAACCGAACCTTTATCACCAAAACCACCATAACTGAATCGGTGGAGATGGAACCTTCGACCTTTAACTTTGTGGGATCAAATCCCCATTTGTGCACTTATCTCTCTCTTCTTTTAGCCTTTAATGGTTATAGGAAGACAAAAAGCAACCGAAGCTTTACTACGAGAACCAGCATGGTTGAGATTGTAAAACATAACCTCCGATGCATGAACTTAGTTTCGTGGTGGACAAAACATTGCATTAAAAATGACAATAGAGCTTAAAATAAGGTGAAAGCATGCAAACATGGCTATATAAATAAGGGGGACACACCAGAGTTGCGCATCTCTCTTTTTCTCAATTTCTAATAGGCATAGGAAGAACCGAAGGTTAGTACCAAAAACACATTAGCTAAGTTGGTAGAGAGGTAACCTTTGATCCTTGAGGTTGTGGGATCCAATCCCCACTTGGTTATTTTCTTTTTACGTGACTTAATATTGCTGAGAAGGCAAAATCCAAGAAAATGACGTCTTCTTTCACCATCGAAGGTTCTGCCGATGCTCAAAATAATACTTTGGTTGGACCAGAAAGTTTCGCTCGTGCTCTTGACTAGAGAATCACCACGAGGAGATAGAGAACAAAGGCAGCCGATGGTTGTGACCTGACTCGGTGCTTAAAAGAAAACTGCTCGAAGGTTATAGCAAAAACACAACAGAGCTCTGATGGTTAGTTCAGCAATGTAGAAACCTTCAGGTGCTAGGTTCAAGACTCTTTGGAGCACTTCTCTTTTTTTTTTACATGCCAGAAAATGGGAGCTCCATGTCCGAAGGTTGGTTCAGAGATGCAAGCTGCCTGCGTTGATTGCTGCTTTGTTCGCGAAGGTTCAGCTCGCTGAGATGGTCGGCACTTTGTGCGGTTCTGCTTAATGGTCGGGAGCCTCATAGCTCGAAGGTAACGAGGTAGATATCTCATCGTCAAGTAACCTTAGGTGCCCTTCGCTTGTTGATTGACTTTGGGATTTTGAAGTGCGCCAGATCGCCTTGATGCATGCATGTCTGCATGTCTGGTTGCATATGGTGGTTCACGTGCATGTGGAGCTTAACCGGACAGAATGATGGAAATGACACTCAAGGTAACAGAGTGAGGAGAAGAGCAAGCCGAACAAGCTAAGAGAACAAATGGTCAAGTCCCCTTCTTCAATCCCTAAGGCTCTATTTATAGGGATGGGGAGACGGTTATTTATATTTATTCCATTGGTAAGGTTAAATATTACGAATAGATCTCTGGAATTTACAAAGAAATTCGAACTTATAAACAGATCCTTGGACGCTATAACTAAGTGCCTAGACCTTACAAACAAGCCTTTAGACCCCTAACTTAGTCTTTTTTACACAAAGAGGATCCCTAGCCTTAGGTGACGACCTAAGGCGCACCCAACAGGCAGTCCAAGAAACAATTGGTGCTCCTCATAAGGGAACTAGAGAAAGAACAAAGCAAGACTAGACTAATAAAGAAAAGACTAGACTAACAATCTCATGGAGTTACAGGGCCGCTACCCAAGCCTCCATAGATTCAATTCTACTAGTCTTGGCTTGGCTTTCAACAGGATAAGTCTGGATTCCTCGATGAATTTCCCTTGCATTCTGATTCAAAATTGGTACTTTGTAGAGCACTCATCGCGACTGGCGAGAAGTATCCCAGTGCCCCAGATGGAAACATCTCTTGCAGCATAGGCATCTTCCACCGTGCTAAATGTCTCCATCGACATGGTCTCGTCACGTGGTGGTTTGCTTATCTCCAATATCCTACGAGATTAATGGTAAAGCACTGATGGTATCCCATTTCAAAACTATGCCCGTATGCCCTGGCTCCTGCCCATAGAACTGCAAGGGTATTTAAGCACTCTCATCCGGGAACCATGGATTTTTCTCCCCCTCATCATAAGTGCATGATCTGTAGACATTTAGTCAGTCATTCAGAACAGCTGATCAAAGGGTCATCTACTCTTTAATTACCTGCTAAAAATCCATCGTGTTTAGTTCGCACCAGTAGCCGTATGCATTTGTAAGACACCGATCACGTATGATCTCGGGGGAGACTTGAATGATGAAGATTCTTCAGGAAACATGCTTGCTTGTTGAACCAAAACAATGGAACAGACATGGGAAGATGCAGATGCTAGCTAGAGAGCTGCTTCAATTCAGTGGCTCCTGAATCCACACGGTGGCAAGCGAGACTGGCGACTAGGAGCTGCTCGATGACGAAGCTGGCCGGCGGCCGATCCGAAACTCCTCCGTTGTTCGTGGCGAGTGCGACGACGATCGAGGCTGCCATTTGCCAAGCGGGCATCGCCATCCTTCGATCGGTGGGGCTCCCTGCCGCATCACGCATTCACGCTCAGCTCCGGCGGAACTCGACCTAGCCCCTCCGCCGTGGCGCCTTGCAGGCAGCAAACCGCCCCCCCCACCCCCCACCCCCACCCCCACCCCGCGCCTGCCTGGCGTCGACGACCGGCTCCCCTGCTGCACGCAATCCCGGCCGATCCTCGCCCGCACATATCCGATCCGACGGCTAGAAGGGGCCAAGGGGCGGACGGTGTTTGAAATACCGTCCACCCGGTCGGTAATTCAGCTACTGTCCACCCCTGCTCGTCGCAACTGCGCCGCCTCTCCGTGGCTCGCCGGACTCGCCACCGCGTCGAGGGGGTTTCTCTCGGTCATGTCCTTCCGCCCGGAGGCCTCCACTCTTCACTCCACTGCTTGCAGCAGCCACGAACCCACGACTGATAGCCCGGCGCGCGGCCATGGCCACGCGGCGTCATGCTCACGAGCCCACGACTGAGTCAGAAAGGGACCAGCTGCTTCATCTCCGTCGAAGCCAGGTGGAGGCTTCTGCCAAAGGCACTGATGCCGACATGCATACATCCGCACCAAAGTTAACTGCATCTAAACAAGAATGGGAGGCAGTGAGAGGCGTTTCTATTTCTAAGGCGCCATCAATGGCGAGGAACAGAGAGCAATATGCATGGATCTCATCTTCCCGGCAGAACAGCAGAGGCACAGCCAAATGCTGATGTTGCCAATTCATGGCGCTCTCTCATGGACAGTGTACTCCACTCGCAGCAGTTCTACACCTGCAAGTTGAACACCGCCTCTGCTAGTCTGCTCCGTGCCAAGTCGTCGTCTCTGCCGCGCCTTGGCTTCTTCTTCGATTGAGACACCAACCAACCAACTGACCAAGCGGCGTCGAAGTAGAAACAAGCCTCGCTACGTGCGGCCCTCCTGAGTTGATCTCGCAATAAAGACAAGCCTGATGTGACGAGTGGCGCCTTGGAGTCTCAGAAGCAGTGGTGGATGCGTCTGAAACTCTGAATTGCGTCTGCCGATACGTGCTGCATCTGTAACCGCGCAACACGTAGTACTCCCCTCGCTGATGACAAGGAGGAGCTTCCAAATTGCCGTCTACTGGCGCATCGCATCACTAGTTGGCACATCATGTAGCCGGACTTGCTTGCTTTGACATAGTAGCCGCGGCGGCCGGCCGGCCGGCCGGCGGGACAGATATATATATATATACACACACCCAGTGATCTCTGCGGCCATTAATCGCAGTGGTGATTATCACCTAGTAGCAGCAGAGTAGAACGAAGAAGATGGCTGACTGGGGCCCGGTGCTGATCGCGGTGCTCTTCTTCGTGCTGCTCACGCCGGGGCTGCTGTGCCAGATCCCCGGCGGCAACAGGGGCATCCCGGAGTTCCACAGCATGCGCACCAGCGGCATGGCCATCTTCGTCCACACCCTCCTCTTCTTCGGCTTCTGCGCCATCTTCATGATCGCCGTCGGGGTCCACCTCTACGCCGACTAAGCCAGCCAGCTAGTACCTGCTAGGGTCGTATAGTCCAAGGGACGACGAGCCGGTCCTTCACCTCGCCGTCGCCGGCCACCAACTGTCGGTTGCAGGGCAGCAGCTGATCGAGTGCTCGTTTGGTTCATTCCATGCCTTCTTTTCTTTTCTTTTCTTTTTTTGGTTTGCCGCAACATTTTTGCACGCCGAGTTCTAGCTACTAGAACCACTATGATGAATGAATGAATGAACTCCTACTAGCAAACATTTCTTCCTGGAGTAAGCGTGGTGAATGCCAACTTTCGTGGCTGTTGCTTCTCTTCCAAGTTTTTCTTTCCTTCTCCTCGCACCTCCTATTCTTCGCCCTTCTGAAATCTGCTGCTGCTGCTGCTGCTGTCCAAGTGTTCCAAACAATTCAATCTGCTGTTGTAAAAGATCTGTACAAAACTACAAACGAGCTGTGCTGTGCCCACCAAATCACCAACGTGCAAAGCGACGGATGTTACGACACGACACAAGGCCAGAAAGGCCACAAAGGCGTCGATGAATGACGGGGAGGAGGGAGTGGGCAGGTCGCGGATGGATAGGCGACGGGGACCGGACGCACGGAGGAGCGGGGCAGGCGAGACGAGGACATGAGGCGAGACGCGACGGCGACGTGCCAACTCACCCCCGCCCGCGCGCAGAAAGCGTGAGCATGATTGGTGGCAGGCAGGCGCCGCTGCTCCTGCTTCTACTTGAAAGTGCCCAGACAGTTCATATCCCAGCGTCACTCACCAGCACCACGAGCAAACCAAATCAACGCCGGTTTGGTTTGGTTTTGGTTGGGGTCGGCGGTCGGCCGGGCTCGAAGCTCTCTCTCGCTCCTCGGCTTGCTTTTATACGAGAGGGAGCAGCTCTCCCTTCTCCCCTGCAATCTGCTGACTGCTGAGAGAGAGTTTGAGAGGGAGACCAGGGAGGAGGAGGAAGAGCAAGAAGAGAGTGAGGGTTGGTTGGAGATGTCGGACTGGGGGCCGGTGGTGGTGGCGGTGGTGCTGTTCGTGCTGCTCTCGCCGGGGCTGCTGCTGCAGCTGCCGGCCAAGGGCGGCCGCTTCGTCGAGTTCGGCAACTTCCAGACCAGCGGCGCCTCCATCTTCGTCCACGCCATCATCTTCTTCGCCCTCACCGCCGTCTTCCTCATCGCCATCGGGGTCCACATCACCACCGACTAGCTGCCCCCCGCCGGGATGTCATGGCACTACAACTACTACCGGCCTAGTGAGGACCAGTTTGTACGATACGACAGCCTGTATGTGAATCAGTATTTGCAAATTGTAATTGTACTGTACCCCTCTTGCTAGCAGTTAAGCGCTTTTTATATGCACAGATTGTAATCTTATCAGAGTGAATCAACTGTACACTAGCCACTGAATTTCTGTCTGATTTATGCTACTTGTTCCATTCCAATCAGACTGTTTACTTCAGTTCCATTCCAGTCATCCATCATACATTTCATACTACCAGTTAGGCAGTTACACAACTTAAAAACAACTCTAGATCCTTGGATTAGACCTGCAAACCTCTCCAGCTAAGCTCACACCCATGTTTCCAGGCCTGGAAGCCTGAAACCAACCAGCACTCATGCCGGCCACGGAACAAATCTGAAGCTGTTCTCTATGTATGAATTAGAGACATAGTATACATGGTACAAGGACCAAGCATCACAAACCAACGCCAAGACGCCCTCCTTACAACGACACCACCGCCATTTCACAGCTCAAAAATCCCTCCTGCATAGCAAACCGGCATGTTCCGGCTTGCAAGAACTCAACTACATTTCATTCCAGGGCTTCCTTGTGTCCCTATGACAACCACTGAACCACCCCCTCACCCCTACAGCAGCACATCGCATTGCCTCCACGAAACCGGATATATATCAGAGTCCAAGCAGAAGGTAAGCTAGCACTTCCCAAGTGGCTGCACACAGAATGTGCTGAACAGCTAGACTATCAGTAGGTCAGCAGGCTGAGACCACCTTCAGAAGTTCGGTCACCTCCAGCTGCCACCGGAAGATGGCACCGCCTTTTTTTCCTCGGCATACTGCGCGAATCTTACCCTTGGTCCCTGGGTTCAAACGATGAGTTAGAAACCATGTATCAGCTCTAGTGTGCCTGGCCAGTCAGGTCAAGTGCAACTAGGTGGTTCAGCAGTTTCAAGGTACAGCAACTACTCACAGGGATTCTGCAGTGGGAATTCAGATCCACGAACATCTGCCGGCGACGTTCTCTGGCCACCTCTTCCACCTGAGAGGCCTGTCTGCAAGCTGCTTGTGTCGACTCCTGCTGCAATTTCAAACAAAGATAAGAATTGAAGGATTTTGTAAACTTTAAATTTGTGATGAATATAAAACTGTTATTCGAGTGAGCGGACATCTTCAGATAGGGCAGCACAAAAAAGAGTCAATCAAGAATAAGAAAATGGAAACCTCTGGCTGAGAACAGGCCAAGTTATACCCCTTCTAGTGACCTGACGGCATAAGGTTCCATTTCACATGTCCAAGTTAGACTCGATTATCAAATGGAAATAGTTCGTGCTCACAAGTTACACACAATTATATTTTTTCCCCTAGGATTACTCAGACCTCATACATGGCAAAACACAAATATATATGATTTGAAGACTGCAGCTAGGCCATAGGTTTTACAAGACATGTGTGGGTAGCGATGAATTCAGTATCATTGTATAAGCTACAGTAAGGTTGACATAGTCTTCTCCAACGTCTACACATGATCAGTGACCAACAAGCTTAGTTCCAGTGACCAATGACGAATTATGATCACAATGAATTATTATGATTACGGGAACAGTTCTGGCTATGAAATTGCTGGTGTGGAATGCATCTTTGTATTTATAGGATTGCCAAATACATAGATTCAGAAGTATTTACTAATATGCAAATGATAGTCCATGATAGGAAGAAACTCCATAGATACAGAAGGCAAGTTACCTAGTTTTGTGAGTTATCTTGAAAATTATTCCAAAAGGCTACCAGAACCTACAATAACATTTTCTCTTTAAAAAGATCTAGCAATAACATATTCTAGGAGATGCTTATCCTGACTTGAATATCCAGATTAGATGATACCACACGAGTCAATGTAAAAGATACTAGTAAAGCACGAATAACATTTCTAAGTATGGAACCTCATGATAAGGAAAATAAACAAAAGGGGCAATGCAAGTAATTATGCTTACTTGGACAGCAGGCTTCTCCACCAGACTCCTAAGATTTGCCGCCACCTTCAATAAGTTACTTATTATATCATCTGCTTCTTGCATCTGCTTCCTAGAGAACTCAAAAGCTCGGTCAGCATGTAGACGAAATGTACAGCAGGCCAAACACATGCAGATACCCTTGCACCCCCTTGGATGCCTCTTAAGTATTCCTTTCTTTGGAGAAATCTTCTTAGGAGAAAGGCCACTTTTTTCCATAGAATGGGCACCTATTGGCTGCGATATGCCTGCTTTGCATCCCGATTCAGCAAGCGGAATACATCCAGACATTTCCTCTACTGATAAGGATCTGTCAACAGCAGAAGGATCAGAAGGCCTGCAGATCATTTGTATGTCACTGTCAAGAAGCTGGTCATCATGAGAAGCCACGGAATCCTCAGGCTCTCGTGCACAACGCCGATACAACAATGGTATCACGGTCTTGGTAGGGCTAACAAAACCAACATCATGACATCCTGAGTCTTTGTTTTGGCACTGCGGTACTTCAGCGAATTCAGCATTATCCTGCAGTTGTGCAGTCAGGGACTCCTTTGAGACACAGGGCTGAAGCTGCTCATTGGCAAGATGGTCACCCTTGTCTGAATTTTCTTCATCTCCATCTAAAGGTGATGGCTCTTCTTGTGTGGCCTTTTGCACGTCAGCCGTGTCATTCTTCGAAGGAGAGACTTCAGCAGGCTGAAATTCCCTTCTATCCAGAACATGGCTCCCATCTGATTTTACTGCTGCATCTTGTACACTTCTTTCGACTTCGTCTCTTTTGCATTCCTCTGGAGAATCCTCTGATACAACAATCTGATGCTGACCACTTGCCTGGACATCATCCCCACCTGATATTAAATCACCCTCAGAAGAAGTTAGTGGGTCTTGACTTGGAGTCAAAGCTTCTTGCTGCAAGACATTTTGCGCTTCAGCTGCATTGCATTCTGGAGGAGAGGCTTTTGTAACAGCAGACTGAGTCTGCCTGTCATCAACAACACAATTTTCATCAGCTTTTGGTGGCTCTTCTTCCTCCATTCTTTCAACTTGAGCTCTGCTGTGTTCCTGAGAAGAGTCATCAGAGACAACGAATTGCTGCTGCCCACTGGCCATGATGCCATTCTCATCTGATGCTAGTAGCCTTTCCTCTGCGACTCTTCGAATTTTGACCCTTTGACCTTCCTGAGAAGAGATTTCTGATACAGCAAGGCAAAATAGCACATTATGAGGAAAATCAAACTCTATAAAAGGCATCACTTAATCATGATGAACTGAACCCAGCAATCACCGTACCGTTCTCCATGAGAAATGGCAGCATCCTTTTGTAGCTGAACGAGCTCGGATGGTGAACAAACCTCGACCTCGTGAACCGGCCAAGCCACTGAAACACACAATCACACTCTCCATTATTTCATACAGCAAACAGGATCAATCTGAAGTTCTGAACATGGTTCGTGGACTGCTAATACGAGACGTGGTAACAACAAACTCACCGGCTTGCTGCTTGCAAGGTCATGAGGGAAAGTGTTGGCCTCTTCCATGACGTTGTTGCAGCCATCCTTCACCTCGGTGTCTCCAGTCTTCACCACCGCCGGCTCCACAGAATCTATGCCATCAGATTCGCGGTGACTGTCACCCAAAGGCTCATCAACCAACCGAGAGTAAGATCTGCTGAGCTCGTTCTTTGAGTGCGCAGCCGCGTTGTCTGAGGGCACTTCCTTGCCGATTGAGCTATCTGAACCACACAAACACATACGCACGAGCAAGGAGACGGGATAAGAACAAGTAACGGGAACCGGACCATACGAAGAGGATAAATCCGCGGGGAGTCGGAGTCGGAGAGGGTGTTACCATTCTTGGCCATCTCGTTGAGGAAAGGCAGCAGCCGCCGGTAACCGAACGAGCCGGGGTCGCGCACGAGTTTGGACCGCGGGAGGACCTGACCCAGAGGGGAACCAAGACAATCAGACGCCGAAATCCCAGAGAGGCAATGCAGGTAGGCACCGGGATGGACGGATCAAGAAACGAGCGCTGACTTACCGGCTTCCGGTTGAGGTCCTCGGCCGCCGCCGCGGCCGACGCGGCCTCCGGTGGCGTGCTCTCCACAGATCCGGGCTTCACGGGCGCGGTGCACTCGGGGGAGGAGCCGACGGAACCGGCGGCGGGCGGGACGACGCGGCGGAAGCGGAGGTCCTTGACGGAGACGGCGCCGACGCCGCTGTGGAGGAGGAGCTCTGCGTGGCGGCGGGAGGTGACGCCGCCGAGGCGCGCGGCGGCGCGGGTTCGGTGGCCCGGCATTGTGGAGGCCTCGACGCGCGCGCGCGCGCTCGCCACGGGGTGTCCGCGTCTGACGGGGGTGTGAGACGGCGGGAGAGGGGAGAGGGTCAGGGAAGAGAGAAGATTAGAAGAAGAGGCGGCGGCGGGGTTTGGCGGCAGAAACTGGGATCCGTTGGCGCCAAAATAGTGGGGGCGGGCGGGAGAAGGGCGGGCTTTGCCAGGGCCCACCCCGCCTCGGTTTAGTAGGTCAGCCCAGTTGGGCGGGAAACAACATGTCGGTCAGCCCGTTGGGCCCATGTTGGTCCATGTTTTCCTTTTTTTCTCTCATTTTCATTTTCTATTTTCTTCTACTTCGCATATAAATAAATCCCTACTTTGGTAAGATCGTATCCAAATATCCAATCCATGTAGAGATTCACAAATGTTTTTTCCTTGATATGCACTCAATCATCTCATAGTCTTAGTTCAATATTCTTTGAACAATTTGCATTATCTATTTCAGAAAATTAGGCCCATATGTTAGGATATCGAGAAATGAGTTTTAAAAGTAACTCCCCCGATAATTCTAAAATTGGTTATTAGGACATCAAAATAACTGGTTATTAAAAAGGATTATTAGAAACTGCTGTAAAGCTCTCCTTTACCCCAAAAGCTGTCGATCGTCAGTCCATTTTCATAACAATATAAGATATTGAGTTAAGGGGTGTTTGGTTTGGAGGGGTTTATTATAAACCCTATTATAAGTTTAAATTGGTGTTTGGTTGTAGCCGCTTATAAAAAGTTCCTGTAGTTGGTAATGATCTTTCTACCTCTCATTAATGCTCCTATAGGTGAGGGAGACAGGGGTAGTAGGAGTAAAGAGGGAATATTTTGGTGGGGCCCATAGAAAATAAGCCCATAAGCATCTCTTGGAGGGGCTTATGGGCTTATGGGGCTTATGAGTATAAGCCTCACCTATAAGTCTTTATATTTGAATAAAAAAAGGCTTATTAGGAGTTTATTGGTGGGGTTTATAATAAGCATCTCCAAACCAAACACCCATTAGTGCATGCACGTGCGTACGATGGGCTTCCTCTGTACATTTTCTAACTTCGCTAGTTATGCATCAGAACTTATTTTCCAGCAGTACGTGATTCATTAATTCTTTTGCGCACACGACCGTTGAATCTGCTGTGAGATTCGTGCGCCGATTCAATGGGGGTGAGCAAATCAACACGTGCAACGCCGTTGAGGATAGAAAAGTTTGTCTACGGAAACAGCACTTGCAAAACGTTAACACAGCTTTATTGCACCAGGAGTCTGTGAACAAGGGGGTGTAGAAACTTACGGATAAATAATATGGAGTCACAGTTTTTTATGGAACTACGGCAGGCAAGAAGCCAATCTGAACTTTTTTATTGATGCCAAGTTATTGCATACATTGATTTTTGAAAAAGGGGTAGAGGGGGGAATAGGAGTAGGTTAATCAAACTACGCTGCCTATATAATTCTCCCACCAAAGGATTGCAACTACATTTTCATCCGAACTCTTCGGGACCAAAGTTGGAGATCAGCAGTAGTCGCCATATGGAGTCACAATTATTATTCAAATTACTTAGTTTTGTGCACTCTCCCTCTCCTCTGCTTATATTGTAATACAGTGCTGGTATAGTAAGAAGTAGGGTACCAACCATAGACCTTTTGAGTAGCGTCAAGGGAAAAAGCAACGTCACAAAATTCTTTGGGTTCCATCTATTGGCCTCGCATCCATTTAATTAGGAGCACTCCCCTAAGGTTGCTTCCAAGCACACCTTTGCTTTGTTTATTTATTTGCACCAATATTCCTGTTTTTCACCTATAAATACCTCGTCTCCTCACTCCCGATGCATCAACCGATCGCAACACTGCCGTGTCGGTTACTAAACTAGCCAGCCGCGAGCAAAGAATCGTGATGATGATGGAGATGAGCGGGAGCATGAAACTCCTCGTGGTCGCCCTCCTCATCGTCTCTGCTGGCACCCTGTCCAAGGGGCAAGGCTTTGGCGCCGGTGCCGGCTTCAGCTTCAACTTCGGTGGCGGCAATGCCGGCTCTAGCTTTGGCGGCCTCGGTGCGGGTGGTGGTGCCGGTGGCGGCGGCCAATACCAAGCTGGTGGCTTTGGCTTTGGTTTTGGCTCTGGACCTGCCCCTGCTCGTAGCAGCAACGATCCTTGATTGATCTTGCGCACGGTCGTTTATTTGCCTCAGCTGGCTTCACATGCATGTATTGATGTATCAATAATATACCATCACCATGCATCTATACAAATAAATACTCCTCCCTTAGTTTCGCTATACTCTTCTATGAACTCGAGAAAATACGTCATGTGATGTATGTTTGTCTATTTGTCTAGGGAGTGTCCCAAGAACATGGAGTATTTACTGCAATATTTCATACCCTGCTGCTAGTAATTGATCTGAAAGAAGAGAAGTTTTTTTTTTATTTGGACGCCACTCTACAGGATGCCTCTATCTGTCTCGCTGCACATTTTTTTTGCTTTATTTTGCGGTGTCCTTGTGCGTACAGTGAGTCACTCTCATTTAGACGAGAGGAAGGTGTATTTTGTTGATCGATAATTTTTTTGAAATGAAAAGCGGACTGATAATTGCTGAAGTACCTCCAACCATTGAAGAATTTTTTTTATTAGAAAGGGTGATAAGTAATTTATCGGAGATGCTCCGTCCTGGTGGAAGTGTTCCGTCGTTGATGAGAGTTTTCCAACCAAGATCCAGATGAAATAAAATGGCTTATGGAAGTACAAATGATCCCACCTAGTCAAGCTGCTGACGGTTGTGTCTCGAGCCCGAACCCGAACGGGAACAGGGGATCGTAGTGCGCGTCGCCAACGTTCATCGGCAGCTGCTCCACCGACCGGAACCACGTCCTCGCCAGCTTCCCGGTGAACCCGTAGTCGCCGAACAGCACGTCGCTGACGCCCTGCCCCTCCGTCCCCGGCAGCCACGCCGCCACTAGCGCGTCCACGGCGCCCACGAACGGCTCCACCGCCAGCGGCCGCCCGGACACGAGGACCACGGCGCACCTGATGCCGCCGCCGCACACGTTCCGGATCACGCTGGGCCCGGGCGCCGGGACGGTCAGGTTGAGGTTGTCGCCGAACGACTCGGCGTACGGCGGCTCGCCGACGACGACGACGGCGTAGTCGAACCGGCCCGCGTTCCGCCGGACGAAGCCGGCGTCGGGGTTCTCGGAGTAGACCACCTCCGTGCCGCGGTCCACGGCGCGCCTGATGCCGTCGAGGATCGTGATCCCGGCGGTGAGGTTGTTCCCGCCTTGGCCCTGCCAGGTGATGGTCCAGCCGCCGCACTGGTAGCCGAGGTTGTCGGCGTGGCTGCCGGCGACCAGGATGCTGCCGGCCTTCTTGGGCAGCGGCAGCAGCGGCTGCTCGCCGTCCTTGCCGTTCTTGAGAAGGATGAGGGACCTGCGCACGGCCTCCCGCGCCAGCTCCCGGTGCTCCGGCTTGCCCAGCTCGCCGGCGAGGCTGGGGTCGCCGTAGGGGTTCTCGAAGAGGCCCATGGTGAACTTGACCCGGAGGATCCGGCGGACGGCGTCGTCGATCCGGCTCATCGGGATCGTGCCGTTCCGCACCAGCGTCGTCAGGTCGTCGATGAACTCGGTGTAGGTGTAGGGGATCATGACCTGAATCACAACTCACATGTGTGCGTTCATTAATCTCTCGAAAATTATGAAGCATACGAATTGACCAGATTATCCTGCGCGCACTGTGCAATTCTAGTTACCATGTCAATGCCGGCGAGGATCCCCAGCTTGACGGACGTGATGTAGTCCGCATGTTCAGGGCTCGTCATCTTATCGAGTCCTCGCCAATCCGAGATTACAAAACCCTGAAAGATCAGATGCAAAACTTCACTAAAAAATTGAAAAGTAGAAGAACAAGTTAACCAGCATTTGTCCAAATTCTTTTCTGAAGTGCAATAGGACATTTTTTTTTGAAAAAAGTGATTGGATTTACAGATTCACAAAGATACGTATTTAAATCTTATTGGGCGAATAAATTTGAACAACGAACCCTGAATCGGAGCCTGGTCTTGAGGAAGTCGGTGACGAGGAAGTGGTTGGCGTGCATCTTGACCCCGTTCCAGCTCGAGAACGAGACCATCACGGTGGAGACGCCCCGGATGACGGCGCTGTAGTAGGGCGGCATGTGGGTGCCGAGCAGCTCGTGGAAAGTGGCCACCGTGTCGTTCTCGTTGATGCCGCTGGCCGTGCCGCCGTCGCCGACGTAGTGCTTGGAGCACGCCGCCACGTTGCGCTGTCCGGCGACGAAGGGGGCGCCCCGGCGGCCGCTCGCCGGGATCTCGCCCTGCAGCCCGGAGATGACGGACGTCATCTGCTGCACCACCTTGGGGTCCTCGCTGAAGCTCTCGTAGCACCGGCCCCACCTTGGGTCCCTGCAGACCTGTCGACAGAATAGAGATGGAAGGTCCTTTATTTTGTCTGATTAAGGATCGTTAATTATTCTGCTTGTTCATTTGATGCACACGTACTTTGGCTAATTTGCATTGGCAAGGGTTTAGGACTTAGTTTAGGTACGTACCGCAACGCATGGAGCAAACACGTAGGGGATGCCGGTGGCCCTGACCTCCAGTGCAGTTGCTGCTCCAATCTTCTTTACTAGCTCTGGGTCTCTGATTCAGGTAAACTGAAAGTTTAGGCTCGAATGTTGCCGTAATTTCAGCTAAGGCTGCTAGTAATCAGCTGAGATTTTCAGAACTGCCCTCACAATTGTGAAGTGTAGGTAGTGTCCTAAGGTAACTCGTCTAACTTTAATTACTTTACTAGCCTATCAATCCATGCTTCCGCATGGACTAACTAAAATTAGTATAAAAATAAAACTTATAGGTAATAATTATAATTATCTATCTCACACACTATTTCATCTATTAAATATTCTAATACATACTCTAAAATACAAATTTATCATTATCTAGTTACAATAGATTTTTTTCATCACACCTCCATGTGTGTTTGATATATATTTAATTGAACCATTTGTTTGTGAATTGGTATTCTTATCTCTTCCATCATACATGAATATATGGTGACACATATCGTGGGTAATGTTTTTATAAAAAATAACATAGATAATATATTAATAATGATAGAAATAGTAATTTAGAATTTTATATTGACGCACTTTAATATTTTATTATAATTATATAATCTGGATTCAGATTTATGGGTTAGTTTAACTTTTAATAATAGCATAATTAGATAATTTATATGCAAATTTATAGGATTATTTGCATTATTTCTATAATGCTATAGGTGGGTAATTTACACGAAGATTAGAGGGTTACTTTAGATTTTTTTTATAATGGCAGAGGTGGGTAATTTATATACATATTTAGGGAGTTACTTTAGTCTATTTTCATAATGACAGAGCTGGGTAATTTATTAGGAAAGACAACAAATCCAATGACTATTATGATTAGAATTGTCGAATTGATGACCGGATGTTTCTGTTTTTTGTGAGAATTTCTAGAATTTGTCTATTTTTTTTAGTGTCCACATAGAATCCTAGGTGGCTTCACGTGGAGGCTTAAAAAACCCTCCAATTAGTAATAGTAAAATGAGAAAATATATTAACATCTACGGTAACAAATAAATACACTATAAAGGCATATATGTGATGCTGACATGCTGTTAGGGGCAAATCTAGCCGAGAATATCATCGAGCTCACCTCCATTCCATGACATGGTGACACTTAAATCCAAACAGTGATTTCGTAGAGGAATGTCTAAGATTTTTCCAGGTCAACTGACCCTAACAAATAGGGCTGGCTTCGTCCCTGAATATTGTAGAAGTTGGTGTATTTTTCTATAAATTTTGTCAACACCGGAGCCTTGATTTAGACAAAACTAAAAGCTACAGCCGAAGCAGTCATGGATACTGTGACCAATAATTATTCTTTTTAGTGTACTCCCAAGTACCATTAGATAAACCTTTTTTTTAGTAGGGGTAACACTATCGATGCAGCCAGTCAATAAGGTCAACTCTTCTTGACGCCAAGCATTCAAATGTGGACCATTGGGAATCTTGGGTCTTATCACAACATCAATTGAGCCAGACAAAGCTTCTTCGTGATGAAATAGAATGTACTTTTATGAAATCATTTCTGAATTGAAGATTGCTTGTCCATACTTCAAATCTTAACGATTTCATAAATATACAAGTGTTTATAGTTTTGAAGTTTAACAAGATAGACTCTAATTCACTACTACTCCCTCCATTTTAAATAATAGGTTGTTTTAATATTTCTATAATTTGGATGTTGATGCATAGCAAAAATTATGCACCTAGAAATATCAAAATAATTTATAATTTAAAAGGGAGAGAGTACTAGATTATTTTGTGACCATACCGGAAGGAGTGGATACGTGCGAAAATGGACAGATTAACACGCTAGTAATGTGTAAAAGGTTAGGTTTTTTTTTGAAACTGTGTAAAAGGTTAGTTAGCAAGATGGTAGTAGCAGGAAGACGGAACGGGTTGGGGAGTAAGAGTAAACCACCTGGTGCAGCCAAGGCCGACGTTGTGCGGGAAGACGGTGGCCTTGTAGACGTTGCCGTGGCCGTGGACGGCGTCGATGCCGTAGAGCATGGGGATCCCGAGGCGCGTGGACATGGCTGCCCGCTGCATCTCGTTGACCATCTTGACCCATGCCTCCGGCGGAGCCTGCGGCGCCGGCACGCTGCCTCCGCCGCTGAGCACGCTCCCTGCGTAGACATGCCAGCTAATATTACTGCTCTCGCCACTCGCCGCTGTCCAACCTCTTCACGCGCACGCACGTACCTACGAAGTAGCCCCGGACGACGTCGGCGGTGGCGTTCTCGCGCTCGATCTGCGACATCTGGCCGATCTTCTCGGCGAGCGTCATCCGGCGCAGCAGGTCGTCGATCCGCCGGTTCAGCGGCTGCCTCGGGTCCTTGTACAGGTACTGCTCCCCTCCTCCTCCTCCGGCGGCCGCTGCCATTGCCGCCGGCGCGCCGCAGCCGCACAGCACCATCCACAAGAACACTGCGGCGGCGGTCGTCGCCAGGACCCCCCTGCGGCTTCCGCCAGCTGCCGGGACCCCCATAGCTCAGCTCAGATGCTCTGACTGACTGGCTACCGACTGACTGCCTCTTCACCTGCAGCAGTGAAAAGGACACGCGCACAGCCTCTGTTCAAAAAAGACACGCACAGCTAATGAGCAAGCTGAGCTCGAGCTCGGTTCGTACTTATGGACAGGTTTAGCCGTTTAGGGAGCAACGCAAGGTTTAATCGTTCATACAAAAGGTTTGTTTGGGTGATGATCTCGTAGGAGCACGTTGCCCTTCATCGGAGTTTGGAGGCGCACGGTGCTCAGACTTCAGAAGTCCTGGAAAAATACTAACCCGAAGAGACAGGGTCCTGGGTTCTTGCGTTTATTATAGGCACTCTGCTGAGCCCACGCCTAAGATAACAGCAACTTGGTCTCGTTGTGCGCCCGATTCGACGAGAAATTTACGTGTAACAAGCAGCCCATGGAGATTTATTTACTGCTGGATCCACCGGTTCAGGACAGTTACATGATTTGTATACTGTCCTGTCCCGCTGTCCGTTAGGAGGGGAAGAAACTAGCCGTTTGCTGTTCAGAGCAGCAGGTTAACAGTTGCATACTCCTGGTCCTAGCCAACGGCTTTGATTGCTCGCTCACCACCAACAACAAGCAACCAGCACCATGGATATACTAGTAGTTAGTCTGCTCGAGCTTCTCCAGTCTCCACCTCCCCTCAAGTTTAATCTGAAAGCCAAATGTATCTGAAAGCCAGGATAAGCGAGTGTATGTGTGTACAGTACCCTGAAGCAGATGGGTAAGACAGGAGGAAAAGCAAGCTCCAGCAGCCAAGTCTCTCCACGGATCTCATCATTGATTGGACTCGCTTGATCTGCGAGTTTCCATGGCTTTCTTCTCCCATGCTGCCCTGCCACCACCGCTGACTTGATTGCAGCCCAGTGTGCGTGTGCACTGCTGATCTGATTGTCCAGTTCAAAGGGAAACGGAGCAGCCGAGCATGGACGCAAGCATGGGGGCGGCGCATGCATGCGTTCTCTGATCCTCCCGTCCGTACGTGGACCCGAAAGCTACGCCTCCTCCTCTTTTCTTGATCCCAACAGTGAAATGATCTTGTATTTATTATTTTTTTTTGTTCAAAAGGGTTCATCACCCATCAGGCCTCCTATAAATACTCCATCCCCTAACTCATTTCTTGGCAAGAAGTAGCTCGCGAATCGAAAACCAGCGGCAGGTAAGAGCGAATCCTCAGGGAGGAAGAAGATGGTGAGCATGAAGGTCCTCCTCGTCGCCATCCTCGTCGTCGCGGCCGCCGGCAGCCCCGCCGCCACCGCGCAGGGCGTCGGCAGCGAAATCGGAAGCGCCGCCAGGGGGGCCGGAGAAGGAGCCGGTGCGACGGCGCAGGGAGTCGGCGCCGGGGTGGGCCAGGCAGCCGGGGGAGTTGATGTTGGACTCGCCAATGGCGCCGTCCACGCGCACGGCTGAGCGATCGCTTCACTCTACTCGATCTCCTCTCCCGCCACGCACAACAAAACTGGCTAACTGGGAACACCGGGGTACTAATATATAGACCGATCTCCACGATAAATAAATATGATCAAGTATCACCTTATGTATTTGTGCGTCATCATGGATAATATATCATATATGCATTACGTGCGTTATTAGGTAGATGTGCAACCGTTTTAATTCGACTTGTGTGACTTCGGTTCATTCTCTCATTCCATTCGCCGGTGACCCAACAGACACTTCAGATCACAGCCCAACAAGCAGGCCCAGTCAGTCCTCCATGCCCATCTCACGTTCTACTTTTTTTTTCCTTGAGGATAGGAAAGTAACTGATCATCTTGCGTGTTATTTAATGCTCATAAAACTGCTGATGAAACTTCCATTAAAACTGATCTTACGTGAAACCAGTTAAGAACTCTCCTATTTTTTAATATTTTATTATTTAATGCTCCGTCCTTTCAATTTGTTCTAAGTCAATCTTTTGAAACTTTATCAAAGTGTACATCAATATATACGATATCAAATTAACTTTACTAAATCCACACAAAATTTATGTTAATGGCATATTTATTTGGTGATGTAGATGTTATTATATTTTTTAGAAATTTAGTCAAAAGTAGATAAATTTAACTTATGATAAAAATAAAGTGAGCTATAATAATTTTAAAGAGAGGGAGTACTATAAAGAGAACCTTCACAACCATTTTTTTCCCTCTCTGTGCTGTTTTCTCCTGAATTATATCGTGGTTATTTCTGTCCATCGCGAATAAAAGTTCTACTTTTTTGAAAAAAATGGGTACCACTTATGAAATTCGTCGGGGAACTTCTGTTTCTTTCCAGTTCTCCATAAACGAATTTCAGCCACACGCCCACAGGCATTACTACTCAGTACGAAGTCCCACAGGAAAAGCCAAGTCAATCTTAACTAAGGTTTTAAATAGTCGCCTATAGCTGCCGCTATAGTCGGCTATAACTGCTAAAAAGAACAGTCGCTGTGGCATTTAGCCCGCTCAAACCGGTTATAACCCGCTAAATGCCGGCTATAGCCCGCTAAACGCTGTAACGGCAGCCCTGCCGCTAAACGTCTTAGCCGGTCGGCGATTTAAAATCATAATCTTGACAGCCGCGCTAACGTTTAGACTAGAGGATATTTGAATTCAGGGACTAATTTTTAGTCCGGATCATATTGGATGTTTGAATGCCAATTAGGGCACAAGATGAATTTATTAAGCCTAATTAATCCATCACTAGCACATGTTTACTTAGCACAACATTATCAAACCGTGAACTAATTAGGCTTAATGGATTCATCTTGCGAATTAGCCTCCATTTATGTAATGAATTTTGTAATTAACTTCTATTTAAAACTTCTAATTGATACCAAATATTCGACGTGGTGTCCAAACAGCCTCCAGGTCTAGCAGGGCACAAGCACGTGGACCAGTTATTTGGGCTGGGCACCCCAATTTCATTGCTTCTAGAAGCACAGCAGTGGACCGGTGACGCGCAAATTCAACATGATCTTTTGTCTCAAAACCACAACGTACTAGCAGTACACTAGATGACATTTTAGAATATGTACATTGTACAACAAAACATTGAAAAAGTATACCACCAGCAAAGGAAAAATGATTTTAAAGGACCATAATGATATTAATGAACGTGTCATGAAGAAGAGGTTTATATATTTTTTTTCAATATTTGCACAATTCTTACTACTAACTCTAAGTTGTAGATTATAATTTGTTCGTCACATCTCAGACATAGTTTAGCAAAGGAATATATCTGTGACAGATGAGTTGTGAAACAAAGCTACGGCTAAGCCACAGTTTTTTTAGAGGAAAAAACAAATAAGAAATAACCATGACCCGCTTATAAGTGGTGACGTGGAAAAATTGTCAATGGGCACATTTATTGGCCTCACTCGACTTGGGTCGCATCCAGGCGCGCATGCCTTTGCTGACTTCCCTCCATTCTTCAACCGTATCAAAATCAGTAAAGGCGTCGTCGAAGAATATCAGTGCTAAATATTTCTATAAAATAAAAAAGGAAGAAAAATGAAATAAAAAGTAAAATAAAATAAATAAATGCCTGAAACGAATTCAGTTCACATTGATCACCGTGCCTTGTTCCGCCTGCCTTGCGCTCCTGCTGGCTGCTGTATCCGCTGCTGCGCCGATTGTTCCCGTTCGTTTAGAATTCCTCTCTGCCGGGCGCGGCGGCTGCCACTGCCAGCGCTCACCCCTCCCTCCCTCCCTCTCCCCGACCCCGCAGCTCCTGACCTGCACGGCTCCACCACCTCGGCACCTCCTCCTCCTCCTCGCCTTATATAACAATTCAATCCGGCCCGGCCCTCCGCTCCTCAGCTCAGCTCGATCCCCCTCCGCAACAAGACACCACCACACCACACCAATCCGATCGAATCCGAGCAACGGCGGTGGCCATGGAGGCGGCGGCGGAGCTGGCGCTGCGCCTCCGGGCGGCCGCCAACGGCCGCCTCGCGCGCTACGAGCCGCTGGCGCTCGTCGCCGTGCCGCTCCTCGCGCTCCTCGTCGCCCGCTGGGTCCACGCCGCGGCCAGCGCCGTCGCTGACCGGGGCCTCGTCGCCATCGCCATCGCCGCCGTCAAGTCAGCGCCCCCGCCGCCCTCGTCCTTCCCTTTTGCTTGATTCCTTGCGCCTGCCTGCTCGCATGCACTAGCTAGCGTTGCTTGATGCTCATCTCTCTGTTACGCTCTGCTCTGCTGCTCCCCCGCAGGTTGCTGCCGGGAGTCTCCGGCTACATCGCGGCGGAGAAGAAGAAGGTGAGTAGCCGCCTCATGGCTGTTGCATTGCATATCTTTGTACACGCCGGAAAGAAAGAAAGAAAAATTCAAACCTTTCCGCCGCTTCTTACTTGCACCAATCGAGATGCGTTCGCGTTTTCTGTTCCCCCGTATCAGAAATCGAATTATCCTCCGTGCTTAGCTGCTGATTCATCGTCCCGTGGGAATTGGATTTCAACAGGGAGGTTGATAGCCAGTCACTGTTTCCCTTCCCCTCAGGTCTCAGGATAGTACTCCGTAGTAAGCAAGAAGCTTATTGCCACAACTTGTTCCCGTCAACAAGTTTTGACGTACGCGTCTTGAAAAAAGATGCTTTCTGATTCGAGTTTAGATCTTGGAAAGGAGCCAAAGTCCCGCACGCCGCCTCGCTGTCCAGTACTGTTCACATGCCGATGGCCATAGGGCCAAGCTTCACCTTACTGATACGTTCTTGCAGTTTGCACCACGGAGTCCGTCTGTTTCCCTTTTGGTGCTACACGCCTACGCTGCTACAGCACTATTAGCTTCTGCGTTGAATCTGGCTGAGCATTCGCATCTTATAGCTAGCTGCTTTCGTGCACGCAGCAAAAATATATCTTCTAAGCCTTGCCGTCCTTGATCACTATTGTTTATTAAATCTGAGATGGCGTCTGCATGATGGGCACTGCCTGGCCTGATCACTCGCGATTACTTTCAGATATATATGATGTACTGTGTATGCTTCCTTTTTGCTTACCTTTATATAATCTACCAAGATATCCTCAAAATATCATGACGCCCCGTGCTGCTGTTGTATCAGGTTGTTGACAAGATGCAATCTGGTGGGACCTCGTCCAAGAACAACCGGCGAGCTGAGTTGCCGACCATTGGCCTTGGTGAGGAAGTGATAAAGGATCTTGAAACGTTGAAAGCCAAAGATGTAGACTGGCAGGGAAAGTGCTCCGGCACAGTGTACGTGCACCGCATTCTCGCAGACAATAAACTGAAACTAGTGCAGCCCATCCCGTTTCAATTTATTAGATTTTGATCTTGTCATTATTTTTCAAATTAATTTATTGGTTAACTCTTCTTGCAGATATATAGCTGGAAGTGAGTCCGAGGGCCATTTTGAATTGATAAACAAGGCTTACTCTATGTACGGCTGATATTTCTCTCACGCTCACTTTCAATCTTGATTGATCCAATGTACACATTCTTTTTCCGTATATTACCATCTCAGCTTAACAGGAAGTATAGCAGACAAAAGTAGCTGTTATTCTATTAAGTTCAAGTGCTTCCATTCAGGATTCATCAGTGGATGAAAAAATGAATTCCGAACTATTGCTGAAGTTTGAGGAATGCCTTATTTTTTCCACAACCAATGCTCAAAGTTGCCGTGTGATTCTGCTTAGCTTATTTTAGGCCTTCCATCATCTAATTTAGACTCAAATTCTGATCTGTTCTGTCTACTATGGGTACCACATCATTTTTTTAATCTTTTCAGGTTTTCACACACCAATCCTCTGCATCAAGATGTATTCAAGAGTGTGGCAAACATGGAAGCTGAAGTAGTTGCAATGACAGCTGCTTTGCTTGGCAGCAAAGAAAAATCATCCGGTGGACAAATTTGCGGCAACATGACATCTGGTGGAACTGAAAGCATATTATTAGCAGTCAAAACATCACGTGACTATATGCGATCAAAGAAAGGAATTACAAAGCCTGAAATGTGAGACAGTGATTGATTATGTTTGATTTGCTTGACCACCTTTTCCTTTTGAAATATTGCAACGTGTTGTCTCCATGGTAAGAAAATGTTATTGTACAGGATAATTGCTGAATCAGCACATTCTGCATATGACAAGGCTGCTGAATATTTCAATATTAAAGTGCGTCGCGTGCCTGTGAACAAAGAGTTTCTTGCAGATGTGAAAGGATTCAAGCGATGCATAAATGGAAACACCATAATGGTAAGCTTTTGCCTGTTTTTAAGTCACAATGGTCCTCAATGTTCTTGTTCAGTAATCCAGTTAACTCAAACTGCTTTGATGTCTTTGTTCTACTTCTATGTAACTGTATGGTGCTTACTTATTTTTGACTGGGAACTCTTCCATCTACCCATATGTGTTTTTATATATAATGTTCCCTAACTCCCGCTATACAGATGGTTGGATCTGCACCAGGATTTCCGCATGGTTTAATCGATCCTATTGAGGTATGAAGCTAAATTATTATCATTCTAAAAGATTAGTGTGTTATGTTATTCCTAATGCATGAGCTGGTTTGTTGGTTGCTTCACTTCATATCTCCAGGAACTGGGGGAACTGGCTTCACGCTATGACATTTGCTTGCATGTTGATTTATGCCTTGGTGGCTTCGTATTGCCTTTTGCCCATAAGCTTGGGTATGAGCTCTCTTCATTGCCGTTAGATTTTCCTAGTCATATGATTTTACTAGGTATATGCACTTTGAAAAACTCAGTAGAACATTTCATAATGACCATTCTATTTATTGCAGTTACTTGGACTAAGAATGATTTCTTCATTCCAATAAAAGTAAAGTCCTGAATGCCTAGAATTGAGTAATTGACCATTTATAAGAACATTAAAACCATGGCTCCTGTAGGTTGCAAAAATTTCTTGTAACCACTCTGTCTTGCCCACCCCAACTTGAAGCAGTTCAAATGATTAAAAATTTTCCTCATAAAACATTTTGTTCATTCAAATTCTCTACGTTGATATTCGAGGTTCAGAGATTTGTTTGCCAGTCAACACCAATTGCCACTATGTAAAAACTGTCACTCATTGAGGACAAATAAACTTTAAAAATGGTTACGGATAAATATGATATATGATAACAACATATGAGAGTAGTATGTGCTTTCGCAAAAAATATGAAAGTAATATGTTTACTTGTTGTGATTCATAATATAATCGGAAATAGAAAAGCTTCAAATATTTTAAATTTCTGATATAAATCAGCTTGTGGCAAAGCTTGATAGGTTTAATCTGTGTTTTTTCCTGGGACATTGGTCAATTTTGATGTTGATGTCCATTGGTTCCTTTGTGAACTTTGAGTCTCTGACAGTGCTAAGTTTTTTGTGTTTTGGCCTGTATTTTATCTGCAATATGCAGGTACCCTATTCCTCCTTTTGATTTTTCTGTCAAGGGTGTTACGTCAATCTCATCAGATGTTCATAAGTATGGATTAGCCCCAAAGGGCACAAGTGTTGTCCTGTACAGAAATCATGAAATTAGAAAGGTAAAAATAACCATGAATATCTATCTTGACTTATTTACTTGATCAAATTCTAACATTTGCCTCTCCATGTGATTGGCTCTGACATCTTTGGATATCACCAACGAGTTCAGCATCAATTTGTTGCTGGTAAGCTCTTCCTCTTCTTCCAAAATAAAATGAAACTTCTTTAATGAATTTCTAACTTCTATATGTACTCCTGTCATATCATGTTTTGCATTATGGAAAAATACATAATTTTAACAGCTTAGCATGTATGAACATGCCGGGAATATAGCTGGAAGAATTATTACTAATTTTCTTCAAACGGTCTGGAGAAGTTGCCAACGCTTCCTTCAAATCAAATATATTATCCGTGCAAGCAATACTTTGTGCCTGAAAATCGTATAACTTGCTTTGACTTGTCAAACATGAGTACCGAGTCTTGTTCAAAAGTTTGAATAGTGCTTTATTGTGGCACTTGTGTTTCCTTGTTTGTTCAGTTACCGAGTGGACCGGTGGACTTTATATTTCTCCCACTATTGCTGGAAGCAGGCCAGGTGGATTAATTGCAGGAGCTTGGGCTGCTATGATGTCTCTTGGACTGAATGGTAACAAAATTATTCTAAATTCCATCTGTGTGGTAGCCGCTTGGAAATCAAATAGCAGTTGTGATGTATACTTTTGCTTTTCTTGATTCCAGGCTACTTGGACAACACAAGTCGTATCATGGAGGTTTCGAAAAAAATACAAAGAGGGTAAATGTTTTTGCTCAAAATGCCTGAATGCTGGACTATAAATGAAAGACAAAACCAGACTCTGACTGTAGTTATGTTTTACCCATTTTGTTTGTTTCTTATAACTTTTTTATTTGAATTAGTACTCACATAAGTAATTGTTTTCTAGTAGTTGCATGCATTGTCAAATGCCAAATTAATTAGCATGCTTGTAATATTTCTATACAATTCTATAAAAAAGTAATAGATGTGCTTTCCTATAAACTTTCTGTGACCGGATCCTCGAAATGAATTACGATGTAGCTCTTGTTAAAGATTTTCCCGATTTGTGCAGGATTGAAGAGATCCCAGGACTGTTTGTGATTGGGAAACCAGACATGACCGTTGTGGCATTCGGCTCAGATGTTGTCGACATCTTTGAGGTGAATGACATAATGTCGTCGAAAGGCTGGCACCTTAATGCTCTGCAGAGACCTAACAGGTAAATCCTAGTTTCAGACAAACAATTGTATCTTCCTTCCATCAGCGATGGGTAATATAAATTTATAATCAATCCATGTGCTGACCTAATCTGACAATATTCTTTGATTCAGTTTACACATTTGCGTGACCCTCCAACACACGACTGTTTACAACGAATTCCTGAAGGATCTGCAAGATTCTGTGAACACTGTGAGTAGCTCGATGCTTGTTATCCCGCCTAGTTGCTACTGCATTGACCCATTTAGTCGCTAGGAAAGGCCTTGCTTTCTTATGATGGTTGGGTTTGCAGGTGAAAGCAAACCCAGGCCCTATTAGCGGGGGAATGGCTCCTATCTACGGTGCCGCAGGGAAGATGCCGGACAGAGGCACGGTGAGGGAGCTTCTTGTGGAGTTCATGGACAGCTCTTGCTGAAACTGATTATGGCTTGTGAATAACAGTCTCAGTGTTGTGATTTGTTTGTTGCCTTGGCAACACAAAGTTACTTACCATTGGAAAGGGGAAATAGGCAGTGAGGCGTTACACCGTATGTATACGAGATCATAAGAACTGAGTGAGCATAGCTGTGCAATGGAGTGTCTGTATGATTGTACATCAATATCAGAGCATGCGTATGCAATGTACCCACCAGACATACATATGCATCTTTTCCAATAAAACATTGTCACATTTCAGGTGTATTGTCCCTGTGACTTCTAGCTTATTTTTTTCCCCTTTACGCGGCAATTTGGGGATAAAAAAGATCGACCAAGAGAAATACGTTTTCGTGAGGCTATAGTACGCCTCTGCTTCAAACAAGCGTGTTCAGAGAAGGTACTCGCAGCATAAAAGACCGCGCACTTTCAGGATTTGAACCAACGAACTGCCCTGCCGGTGAGGGACGGCTTCCTGCTCAGCGCGGCACGGCGGTTGGTGAGATCGGCATCAGGCGGGCGCCGCCGGAGTACAACAGAGGAAGGGTGCGGGTAGTTACCGGGGCGGGGCGTGGTGCTGAGCCGCTGAGGAGGTGACACGGATTACCCATGCCGCCATGCGCCCATTCAAGCCAGCCGCCGCCGCCGGCGGCGGCAGCATCGCCTCGCGCCTCGCTGGCGCCTCCACGCCGCTGGACGCGCGCATGGTCAAGACGGGCCTCGACCCACTCACCTGCCGCCACAACCTCCACTTCAACTCCCTCATCTCCTCCGGCCGCGTCGCCAGCGCCCGCGAGGTGTTCGACCAGATGCCCGAGAAGACCGTCCGCTCCCTCAACCGCATGCTTTGGGGATACTCCAGGTCCGGCGACCTCGCCGCCGCCGAGGACCTGTTCGGCACCGCGACCCGCCGCAACGCCGTCACCTGAACCATCATGATGGGCGTGGCCGCCACGGGGCGTGGTTCCGATGCCGTGTCGGTCTTCCGCGACATGCTCAGGGAGGGCGAGGCGCCCGACCACGTCGCCATCTCCACCGTGCTCAACGTGCCTGGATGCGATGTCGCGTTGCTCCATCCCTTCGTCACCAAGCTCGGACTTGACACCAGCTTCGTCATATGTAACACGCTGATCGATGCGTACTGCAAGCAAGGCTTCATTGCTGCTGGCCGGAGAGTCTTCCTGGTGATGCCAGAGAGGGACACGGTCTCGTACAATGCCATGATGATGGGGTGCTCCAAGGAGGGGCTGCACAGGGAGGCACTTGGGCTATTTGCGGAGATGCGATGTGAAGGCATTGACACCAGCCAGTTCACGTTCTCGAGTATGCTGACCGTGGCAACAGGTATGGTTGATCTCCACCTTGGACGTCAGATTCACGGTCTTGTTGTGAGAGCCGGCTCAGCACACAATGTCTTTGTCAACAACTCATTTGCTTGATTTCTACTTGAAATGCGACTGCCTTGGTGATCTGGAGCAACTGTTTCTTGAGATGCCAGATCGGGACAATGTTTCGTACAATGTGATGATCCCAGCCTATGCTTGGAACCGATGTGCCAGCATGCTTTTGCAATTATTCAGGGAGATGCAGGCAATTGGATTTGACAAGCGGGGCTTACCATATGCTAGCTTACTGAGTGTAGCTGGGTCACTGCCTGACATTGAGATTGGGAAACAAATACATGCTCAATTGGTACTTCGTGGCCTTGCTTCGGAGGGTCTTGTAGGGAATGCCCTGATTGACATGTACTCAAAATGCGGTATGCTGGATGCCGCAAAGACTAGTTTTGCAAACAAAAGTGAAAAAACTGCCATCTCATGGACCGCATTGATAACCGGTTGTGTCCAGAATGGTCAGCATGAGAAAGCACTGCAATTATTCTGTGACATGAGAAGAATTGGTCTAAGGCCTGATAGGGCAACTTGTTCTAGCATCATGAAGGCTTCCTCAAGCCTGGCAATGATTGGGCTAGGAAGGCAGCTGCATTCTTACCTCACAAAATCAGGCCACATGTCCAGTGTGTTCTCAGGTAGCGCTCTTCTCGACATGTACGCAAAATGTGGCTGTTTGGATGAAGCCGTCAGGACATTTGATGAGATGCCTGAGAAGAATTCCATCACATGGAACGCTGTAATTTCAGCCTACGCACACTATGGACAGGCAAAGAATGCCATCAGGATGTTTGAAAAGCATGCTCCACTGTGGTCTTTATCCAGATTCAGTCACCTTCTTGAGTGTGATAGCAGCCTGCGGTCACAATGGTTTTGCGGAAGAATGCATGAAATACTTCGACCTGATGAAATATTACCATAGCATGTCACCCTGGATGGAACACTATTCTTGTGTTATTGATACCTTGGGTCGGGCTGGCTATTTTGATAAAGTTCAGAAAGTGTTGGATGAGATGCATTTGAGGCTGGTCCAATAATATGGAGCTCCATTCTTCACTCGTGCAGGATCCATGGAAACAAGGGTTTAGCTAAAATGGCTGCCGAAAAATTGTTCACTATGACGCCCACAGATGCGACACCCTATGTTACACTGTCCAACATATATGCTAAAGCTGGTCACTGGGAAGATGCTGCACGTGTGAAAAAGATTATGAGAGATAGAGGAGTTAGGAAAGAGTCGGGTAACAGTTGGGTTGAAATCAAGCAAAAGATCTACAGCTTTTCTTCAAATGATCAAACCAACCCAATGATAGCTGAGATGAAAGAAGAGCTTGAGAGGTTGTACAAAGAGATGGATAAACTAGGCTATGAGCCTGACACTAGCTGCGCCTTGCATCTGGTGGATGATGAGCTAAAGCTGGAGTCATTGAAATACCACAGCGAGAGATTGGCCATTGCGTTTGCCCTGATTAACACCCCACCTGGGACACCAATTAGGGTTATGAAAAATCTTAGTGCCTGCCAAGACTGCCATGCTGCCATCAAGATGATATCTAAAATTGTGAACAGAGACATTATTGTAAGGGACTCACGCAGATTTCACCATTTCAAGGATGGTGTTTACTCTTGTGGAGACTATTGGTAGGAACTCGACCTGCTGCGTAGTTTGATCAAACTAATAAAAATCCATACTGAATATGCTGAAGCACAACCAAAGATTTACAGGAGCACATGTGGCAGGTACAGTGTATGCGCTTATTTCTAAATGATACATTGATAGTACATTAGTAGTGCAGTTCTTCACATTGCCAGTATGCTGCAATGTTGTTAATAATATTCTACGTTCTTTGGTTTTGTTTTTTAGGGAAAAGGTGTTAGTCTCTTGGACCTATGGCGAGCCCTTGAAGTGAATCTGAGATCCATTTTGCCTTGTCAAATAAGGCTTACTCTGCTTAACAGCTTAAGGGGTGAAATTGCCCCTCATTTAGTTCACAAATTGCAAATAAAGGGTTAAAAAAAGAAAGGTATTTTTTTTGAATGACAAGGAAATTTCCGCCCCGCTATCTTTGGCATCCGGACGATTACCATTGTGTGCTTTCCCAAATTTGGCTATGCATAATAATTGATGAATCAGCACCTTTTGTGCATATGTAAGTTGCTCTGTGCATATTGATATTCCTTTTGACTTTAACTTTATTTTCCTCTTGAGTTTGACTAACAGTCAAGTCACTGTTCAGTTATACTGCCGTTCTCCTAAATTTGAATGTCTTCTATTTTGAACAGTATCTGAAGGCTTTAATGGTTTGTACAGAACTGAAGACATCCCTGAATGTGAAAATTGAGGCATGAGTGCATTGGCGTTCGGCCTAGCTGTGATTGGCATAATCAAAAGGTTGCTATCTGAATTCGGCCTGGATGCCTAACAGGTTAGTTCCTTCAATTTTGTTGATACACTTTCATCTGAGATGGATATTCTCTTGAAATCTTTGATGTTGGAAGCCTCAATTTACACACTTGCACTAGAAGCACGAGTAGCTTGTAGCACAACAGCATGTGTTGGCAGTAAAATGTGTACGATGGTGGAAAAGGCAAATTGGTCAGGAAGGAATACGGCCACGTACTAATTAGTGCTGCACCAAACCACTTGGTTAACTAGTGGTTGACTACTAAATAGCAAAATCTCATTTTTCCCCCCTGAGATATTGAGTATTACTTATCGCATTGTCTGATACAGAGAGAATTAGATGGTTAGTCAACTGAGATACGGTTCCTTATGGTGGAAATTGCTCGACATTGGTACACGCATTTCCGGTTAATTATTCTTTCAATATTAGGGAAACGTACCCGCTGCCAACAGTGAGATGCGTGTAATGACTCATCAATCTCAAAATCTGCCGTTCCAATCTTTTAAAAACATTCATAGAGGTAGGATGTGCGTTTATATGTGTGGGTGCGTGCATGTATGTACTCGTGTCCAAAAAAGAAAGAAAGTAAAAAATAAGATGGTTTAATTTATCAGATACTGACTGGATGGCGATGTATGAATTAGGATGCAGCACCAGTGCTAAAACTGCGTGTTCTTTAAAACTGGAGTAAAAATAAATATGTGCATAGTTCAGAGGTATGGGCACTAATCTGAAAACCCCTTGGAGGCGTGGACTGGACTGCAGTGGACTTGGCGAGGCAGCGTCTGAACTGAAAGGTATAGAGACGGCCGCGCCCACCCAGTTGAGGCTGAGGCTGAGGCTGAGGCCGAGGCTGAGGCTGAGGGAGGCTGACTGGCTGATGGCTAAAATTGGCCAGACCAAGCGGTCTGAAATGGAGCACGTCAGTCACGCAAATTACAGTGTGCTACCGTGGCCTCGGATTTTTCCTTTTTTTTTCTTTCTTGCAACAAAGGATTGGAGGGAAGGGAAGAAAGGAAATGCGCGGCCAGGACATCCGCTCTGAATCTTTGATCAGCAGATAAAATCAGCACGCTCGCGCCGAGCGAAGATTTTTTTTTCTTTTACTGGTACTACTAGTTTGCATTGCAGAGCAGTAAATTAGCACAAGTCACCTGCTGAGCTTGGTTAATTCGGCTCTTGGCCGCCCGTACGTCTCCGCCCGCCGTCTTTCTCCTCCTCCGCGGGCGGTGGCTGCGAGCGGGCAGCGTGCCTTGCCTTGCTCTCGATTCATGCGCATGGCGGCTTCGCCGGCTTGTGCTCTGGGCCTCATCTCCGGCCCCGCGCTCCCTCCCCAGCCCGTTGCCTTCCGCTGCTGCTGGGCCTCAAAGCCTTCCTCCTCGTCGTCCACCTCCAGGCGCCCGCGGCGCAGGCGGGTACTTGTGCTTGCAGCTGCCTCCAACCGCGCCTCCCCTGCGGCCGCTTGGGGCCTCGACGCCGACGACTTCCGCCACCCGCTCGACAAACAGGCAAGTCTTCTCTTCCTGTCCACATATACTGTTCGATTGCACGATGACATGTAACTTTCCGTCCTCTGAGAAATTCTCTCTCTTCTCTTCTTCTGCAGAACACTTTGCTGCTAAGAGCGATCCCCGGCCTTAACGACATGGGCAAAGCTTTGCTAGGTCACCAGTTATACCTTAACATTCCATCTTAACGCCCTAGCCACTACAATTCATTTATGTTGCCTTTTGCTAATGCAGGGCCGGTCTCTGAGCAAGTTATGGTCCTCCAGAACATCGGATCGTCTGTTCTTGTCTCTCCAAACCAGGTCTGCCAGTCCAACTAGTCATCTCTCAGATAGGCTGTTTCATTTCTTTTCACCAATTTTTTCATAGTGAAATTTTTACACGTTGAAAACAGACTAACTGGCATCAGTACCGTTGAAAAATAGTATGTGTACTCTTTCATGAGCTAGCGAGGAGTTGGTTTCACCACCACAGACTACTGTAATCCAGTACACTGATAACCTGTTCTCTCTTTTCAGCTTCCAGATCTTCACCAGCTCCTGGTTGAGGCTGCTAAACTCTTGAACACGGAAGCTCCTGACTTGTACATACAGCAGAATCCTGTTCCTAATGCTTACACCTTAGCAATCAACGGCAAAAAGCCATTTATAGTTGTCCACACGAGCCTCGTGGAGCTTCTTACCAGAAAAGAGTTGCAGGTAAAGATGAGTCTTCAATCGTTCATCAAAAGCTCTCAGCTTTAACAATATGTAGATTTCTTGATTCTATGAGAATTATTAGTTCCTTTTTTCTTTTATTGCCCTTATCTAGATGAGCAATTCAGATGTATATGATGAATTATTAAGTTTTATATACTAGTGTCTGAATGCATCAGATACTCAACATGTATAACTTTCGTTTCAATTAGGCTGTTTTGGCTCATGAGCTGGGTCACCTGAAATGCGATCACGGCGTGTGGCTTACCTTTGCCAACATACTAACGATGGGAGCATATACTGTCCCTGGTAGGCCATCTAACCATATGCCGCTGAAGGACTTACAGTATACTGCTGATCAACTGCGTCTGATGGTAACATGCACTCTCTTCAGGTTTTGGCATGGTTGCTGGCTTCATGGAAGAGCAGCTGTATAGATGGCTGCGAGCTGCAGAGCTGACTTGCGATAGAGCAGCTCTTCTTGTGGTGCAAGACCCAAAAGTACTGACACCATAAATTTATTATTTCAAATTTATGTTGGTTCTTACTGAATGTAACTTCCAGCAGAAGAGTCGGCATGCTATTTCGTCCATGTTTATTTTTGCCTTGGAATTGGATTGTTTGCATGGTGCTGCCAGAGGTTTATATTTTATACATCGTGTGGCTGCTGGCTAGAAGTAGAAAGTCATGCAAATTTTATCATCAGAAGTTCATTGGTGTCCTGGGTTTTGTCCCCTTTAGCATAAATACAGGTAATCCAACATGTTGCCATGATTCAAACAATCATATATGTAGTATCACAAATTTTCATAAACCTGCAAAAATTCAACTCTCAAATTCATCTTTGATGTTTGAGATTCAAAAAGCACAAGTGTTACAGTCAGCACATGATGAACAGTGCCAGGTAGACTGCTTGTCTATTTTGTTTCTTGACATCTAGGACGAATTTGTAACTAAATTGTTGCAGCGATCTATAACTTTGTGTACTACAGTATTGATGTCTTGACAAATTTTTGGAACACTGCAACATGATAAATTCACAAATGGGAACTCCCGTGCCCCTGATTTCGACATCTGCACTATTTTTATCATCTGGCTAGCAATGCTTGCCAATAGAAGGAATAGCTGTTCTTTTGTGTAGTAATGTTACTCGAAAAGTCTGTATCATCACCTAATACTCACTCTTGGTTGTCAAGAGGTTGTCATCTCTGTTCTGATGAAACTGGCCGGAGGATGCCCATCTCTTGCCGATCAGCTAAACGTGGATGCCTTCTTGGAGCAAGCTCGTTCGTACGACAAAGCCGCATCGAATCCAGTTGGGTGGTACATCCGGTTAGTTGGACCATGATTGGCAATCTATTAATGTTATGGAAATGAATGTGCTGTATGTAATTTCTCTCTATCTCATTACACGTTGCAGGAATGCTCAAACCAGAGAGCTTTCACACCCTCTGCCTGTGATGCGAGCTCGTGAGGTTGATGAGTGGTCAAGGAGCCAGGAGTACAAGACCCTAATGCAAAAGTTGCTTCGGATGGGCTAAACAGAGTATATCTAATGTGAGACATATGAAAAGGTTTGCACTCACAATTCATCATGTTTCATCGTTTCTTTGCAAGGATGCAAGACTTCAACTTATGAGTGCTATTTTGCTGTGCATCTTATCATGAGTTTGTTTGTTTGTTTTTCTCCTGGGCCCCATTTTTTCAGGACTCTGAGTTTATAGCTTGTATATGAAACGGAATGTTTCGATTTGGAGAAGGCTGGTGCTGCTGGAGATCAGATACAAACATGAACACATACTGTATATATTTGCACTTGAAATTAGTTCTCATGTATATGGTCTCTTTCTCTCTCCTTCTGTGACTGGTGCACTCTTGTAATTAGAACTAGAATTAATAAAAGTTAATTGAATTATTGTTTTTCTTGATTGATTGAGATCTGCATGATTGGTCTTTTTAAGACTCTGAATGATGTGACATTTAATGCATACGAGGCTGCTGTGTCTTGGATCAGCAAGGTACTGCTAGTTACCGCTGATGGGTGATGGCAAGAAAAGGTACTCTTGCTCCCGGTTTGAATTTCAAAAAAATCCAGTTTGATCTTGTCAATTTGGGTTCCAATTCTCCTACCATCCAAACAGAGCAACGGACCTGCGTTAGAGAGAAGCCCCGTGACGGGTTTCCGAATTTCATTTTGACCTCCGGTTTCCCTCTAAACGGTCAACAAAAATTTGAACTCGGCTTGAAATTGGCCTAATTTGGGACTTTTCGGGTTCACATTTGGATCCATCACGATTCACGAATCAGAACTCTTTGGCTCGTGTTTTTTTTGTAGTACGTGCGAGAGGAGCCACACGCTGGCTGGATGCCTGGATGGCTGATGAACTGACTGACCGGAAAAGCCAGACCTGTCTGACGGTCCCCGCCTCCGCCCGGGGTCCATCTCATTCTCTGACGCATGCGGTGAGCAGCTGCGCGCCGGCCACCTGACCAGAGAGGAGGAAGGAGGGGGCAGAGGTCATCAACACATACGAAGATGACGACGATGGCGTCGCCATTGCCGCCGGTGCCGCAGGTAGGTAAGGCACCGCTGCTTGTGGTGCGCCGCCGCCCGGCTATCGCTCCCCTCCCATCGCTTGCTCATCTGATGACGGACTGGGGTGGCGCGGGATGGATTCGGTGTGATTCGATCCGTTTCGGCTCCCAGGTCTCCGGCTGCAGGGCGTGCCGCGTTCCGGGATGCGCTTCCTCGCAGCTCCGCCGCCGCCGCCGGTCGCTCAAGGCAGCCGCGGGCGTCCCGCCGGCCGCCGGAATCAGCACCCCGCGGCCGCGGCGGCGACTGGACGACGGTCGCCGTCCGCGAGCGGCCCCAGCCAATCCTCCTGGATTGGCGTCGGTGGTGAGTGGCCGATCGATCGTTCCGTCTCTCCCCCCTCTCCTGGATTGGCAAGTCGATTGCGCGATACTGATCGTGCTCGCACTCGCACGAAGCAAAGCGTGGTGCTGGACATCGAGGGCACGACGAGCCCCATCTCTTTCGTCACCGACGTGCTCTTCCCCTACGCCCGCGACAACGTCCGCAAGCACCTCGACGCCACCTACGGCTCCGACGAGACCAACGACGACATCGCCCTGCTGCGCGCCCAGGTTGTTTACCTTTCATTTCATTGCTCGTACCACGGCAGACCTGCTGAAGAATGGCTTCCATCGCGTGTCTTTCTGAAACTGGAAACAAAAATCTGCCAGGTCGAGCAGGACTTGGCTGAGGGGGTCGCCGGCACCGTCCCGGTCCCGCCGGACGAGGCCGGCAAGGACGAGGTCATCGACGCGCTGGTCGCCAATGTGGAGGCCATGATCAAGGCGGACAGGAAAATAACCTCGCTGAAGCAGCTGCAGGTATTCACTGATGTCGCTGCCATTATCCTTGTCAAGTTCCTCTTGATCTCCAAGCAGCCACTTCACAGCACTCAGATTAAGTTTCACGAGACGATCCTCTTCATTAATCTGATATAAGGGCCACATCTGGAGAACTGGATTCGAGGACCAAGAAATCAAAGGGGTGGTGTTCGATGACGTCCCTCCGGCGCTTGAGAGGTGGCACGCTAGCGGCATCAAGGTTCTTGCTGTTGCTCTGGCCTCTGCATATGCACAACAATATGCTGCATGTGGATACTTCCAGTTTCACATAAGTTCATCAAATACATGCTGAATTAACCTTTTTTCCCTCAAATTCTTGCCGAATTAACCTTCGCAACACATGATGGCAGACTTACATATACTCGAGTGGCAGCAGAGAAGCCCAGAGGCTTATTTTCGGGAACACCACCTACGGGGATCTTAGGAAGCATCTGTGTGGATTCTTTGACACAATGGTTGGGTACGGACAATGCTGCTACTATCACCTTCAACTCAGTGACGGATATCAAAATATTTGAAATTTGCTTTGCGTCTGCTTATTGACCTTTTCTTTTTTTGCGTCTGCTGGGTAGAACCAAGAGAGAACCTCGCAGCTACTACGAAATTTGGCAGTCGGTCGGGGTAGACCGGCCGTCGCAGATACTCTTCTTGACAGATGTTTACCAAGAAGCCACAGCTGCAAAGGCTGCAGGTGATCACATTTGCTTGGTTAACGAAAATGGCGTTATGCTACGTTCAAAATTCAGATACTAGGATTAAGAATTTAAGATCCTGGGAGAACCCTTTTATAAGAAGGGGAATAACATGTGGATGCAATGCAGCACATTTCCTTTGAGCGTTTTTCAGCTATTGGAATTGTCATTTATAGATTGCAAACGTAGGACGATCGATACTTCACAAGTTGATTTATATTACACATTGCATCCATGTGGATGTCAATATTTAGAATGCTCATGCTACACGGTTCACTGTTTTTTTTTTGGCAGGTCTTGAGGTGCTAATATCTATCAGACCTGGAAACGCGCCACTCACCACGGGTTCCAGACAATCACTACATTTGCTGAAATCTTGACATGAATGATGGGTCTACAACCTGCCATATCCAGAAACGTGTTATCTCCAGAAGGGAACAGCCTAATTACAGAATCTTTATATGCATGCCGGTACAACTAACAATTTAGCAGGTCCAGAGGGAACCAAGTTGGCAGGATAGATTCAAGACCTTTACATTTCATCAAAATCCTTGTGCTCAAATTTCATCATAAAAAATAAAATGACCTATGTATCACGTGATTCTAGAGAGAGCACATGCATAAACTGTCTAGCTCAACAACACACATAAACAGGAGCAAGACAGACCTTGGTCTCATTTGCGGCCCCCTTCATTCTAGCTTTGTATTGGCATTCATCCGTTAAACAATACCAATTGATAACAAAGGCCCCTTCCTGAATCCAGACGAACAGCAAATATTAGCACATGTATACCCTGTACGAAAAGATTCACCTTACACATAGATACAAAAAGACTCGAGGAAAGCGAAATTGAAGAAGAGGGCAACTAATGAACAGAACAATTCACTGTTTAAAAATATGAAAAGACACAGACAATAATCCCCTCACCTTAATCTTGCATTTCAACATCTGTGGATTCAAGCTCCATATTGTTCGATTGAATGGAAGCAACCAGATCATCAATTCTCAGAGGAGCATGCCTTGCAGCATACTGGAACAAAGCCTGCACATACAAAATGACAAACACAGGAAGATGTGATGAATTGGAAACTGTTAAGTATTAGTGCATTCTCATGTCAGCACTTACTTTCGAATGGCTGTCAGCAAAAGCACGAGCACGGTTTGGCTTTCCAACAAACTGCAGCTCGCCGATCTGCATCTTTCCATCCACAAGTTTCACACTCTCATCTCTTACAGCAAAGCGGAGAAGATTCCCTGCTAGCAGATTTGACTGCAGAATCATATAGGTTTAATGCTCCAAACATTCCAGAAACGAAAAACAGACAGGTAATCATAGAGCCTGGAGGCAGACAAATTGATAAGATATCTAAAACTCCTAGTGTTTAGACTTAGACTTAGTGAATCACTGATGCACTGAAGAAGCATAATATAAAAGCATGGAGATAAGTTAGATTCCCCAATTAGGAGAAACAACAATGCAATCATGTATAAATGTCTACAAATAAAAGCTTGGGGCGCCATGAAAAGTCCTTATAAACAGGGGAGGACATTGAGATGTGTGATTCCACATGTTTCTTAGTTTGTTGGAAATAAGCTGCATTTCAAAGCAATACCTTCTGTATGAATTCCTTGTCCAAGCTACCAAACACAACTGGAGGGTCATCAGATGTAACTAGCTTTCCATCCTCTTGCAATTCCAACACCAGCTGATTGTATATGAAGACACAAGGAAAATAAAAATTATAAGGTGTGAAACAGTAGAAGTCACAGAGTAGGCAATACCTTTTTTTGTTGATTTTTTCTAAAAGACAATAATCAAAAAGTATCTTTTCTTCAATAGCTAGAAAATATAGAAGGAAAATCCTCACAGTAAATGCACCGCACACTATCTTGTTGGAAATAATATGATCAAACATAAGAATACAGAGACATACGTGCTGCTCATTTGGAACTTCTCCTTTGCTGTCAGTATCAATAACATATTGGCTACATGTTTCATCTTTCCATACTAGTGTAAGGGGTGTGATTCCAGCTTGATAATGTGCATGCCTGATTACAAAACAATCAGAATTTTAGAATGGTTGAGATATATATTTGAAAAATATGAAGATATAATTGGTAGGGAACAAGGAATATACTTGTTGTAAAACAGCAAGCCATCTTTGACATAAGATGTGCTCCCAGAGTAAGCTGCTTGAAGACCCTCAAGAGTGCACTCATATATTGGGACAGCACGGAATCTATATCGATGGTATGTTGATGGAGGATCACCAGCTGAAGTTTCTGTGAGCTTAGAGTTTACCCAGAAGAACCTGAACTCGGCAGTGCAATCATACAGTGGATAGCCTCGCCAACAAATCATATCAATGATATAGTATGTCTGATCAGGCTGCACCACATATAGGACATTAGAACTTAGAATTAGGCCTAAAAGCAAGAGGGCATAAAAGATCAACCAGCTGGCACACCAAATGAAAAGGAAAACTAGGTTTGGGCACCTCATGGAAAATGCAATCGAGTATGGAGTAGGAGCTTGCTGGGCCAGATATGTCTCTCTTGGATCCATTCGGTAGAGCGGAAGGGAACAGGTGAAGGATGGATCCGTTGCGCACCCTGCTAATCGTCATGCCATTGGAAGACACAACCAAGCATCGTTTACCAGAAGGCCTGGCAAAAACATGCCTAGTGCATGAAAGAAAAAAAACATTGCAGCAGAGTCAGCCCTCTTATTTTGCCAGTCACAGAAAGGGAGTGTGCAACAGTGCAACCAGAGTCCCTCTATCCTATAATGTTGACTACAGAATAAGCTTCTGGTTAAGCCATTGAGAAAATAATAGCCCTTGGATTCTATGATCACCCATGAATAACAATAGGATCAATTAACCCCAAATTCATTGAAACCAATGTAGTTTGTTAAACCCCAACATGTGGTATAACTCAATCGACGTCTCTTCAAAACTATACCCATGAGATACCTTGAGTCAAGAAAACAAAGCCATGAGAGTGGAAAAAAAATATTTGAACGTTAATGCCTTAATGGCACCATGTAAAAACTCACTCACTCAATGGCACATAGTTCATTTTCTCGTTTGTCAAACATGGTGGTACTGAAGGAAAACCAAACCCTGACGGTAATAGTCATATGGAGCCAAAGATTACTATTTGAAGGGAAAATGTAAATTCCAATGTTATCAAATGGCTGCCAATTGATTTCCTGTTAGTAAATAGATGGATTAATTGGCCAACAATAAGAATTTTCAAATGCTAATAAATCTTATTAATAATTTTCAGCCATGTGAAGCTTTTGCAAGATTTTAACCGTGTCTTGATATCCCAGTGAAGCTTCACAGTACATTTTGGCATTTTGAATACCTACACATTTGTCTTAGAAAATGCACAAATATATAACATGCAAGTCATGATGACTTCACACAGATCCCCGCAGCAATGCGTGGGTATACCTAGTTGAACATGTAAAGACAATAAGACACTATGCTAAGAATTTTTGTTGATATAAAGGGGGGACGGAGGTATATTTGGAGGAGAATAGAGCATCAAACAGTACTAAATTGAACCAGGTGTGGGGAAGGAGGGGACGGACCAGTCGCTGGCGAGGTGGGGCGGGGCGTCGACCATCCACTCCGGGAGCATAATCTGGCGGGCGAACCACCGGCGCGCGTCGGAGCTGCGGAGCTTGGAGGCGGACGCGGCGACGTCGGCGATGTTGTGCCCGTGCTCTTCCTCCTCCTCATGCTCGTCCTCCTCTTCGTGGCGGTGGGTGGCCGCAGGAGGGGTCGGGGTGGTGAGGAGCGAGCTGGCGAGGGCTCGGGCGCGCGCCTGGGCGTCGGCGCGCCGGGCGGACTGCGCCTGGAGGGCGAGATCGCGGCGGCGCTGCTGGTCGGAGATGGCCGGGCGCTTGTACGGGCGCCGGGGTTCAGGCGGCGGCGCCATGTTCCTTGGCGTAGTGTACTAGAGTTCCGCAGCCGCCGAAGGGTCGGAGAATTCCCGTGGAATAGTTTTGTTATTGGGCCTTTTCGGCCAGTTGGGCTGGGCCGTCTTGGCCCAGATTCCGGCCGGAGAATCCCTCCCGGCTGCTGCCTTTTCCCTTTGTTGCCTTGGCTGGTTGCCTCATCCGACTCCGCCTCTTCCTCGGCCTCCCTCGATCTGCCTGCATCTGCTTCCCCTCCTCCACCAAACCCTAGCCGACGCGCGGAGCTCAGGGGGAGCATCTAGGCGGACTAGGTCAGAGGATCGGCAGCCGCGCTCCCATGGCGGCGCCCAAGCCCATCTGGGTGCGCCAGGCCGAGGAGGCCAAGCTCAAGTCCGAGGCCGAGACCGCCGCCGCCGCCAAGGCCGCCTTCGACGCGACCTTCAAGGCGCTCGCTGCGTCCTCCGCCGCCGGGTCCGGCGACGACGACCAGGACCCCGACCCCGCCCCGCCTTCCCCGGACGAGCCAGCCTCCCCCGGCTCCGACGACGACGCCCCGGCCCCGCCCGGCCCGGTCGACCCGTCCAAGTGCTCCGCCGCGGGGCCCGGCATCGCCGGCGGGAACGCCGGCACGCCCGCCACCTTCACCGTCATCGCCAAGGACCGCCACAGCCGGAGGCTCACCGCCGGCGGCGCGTGCGTGCGTGCGCGCGTCTCCCCTGCCGCGGGGGTCGGCGGGGACGACCTCGACGGCGCCGTCAAGGACAACGGGGACGGATCCTACACGGTGTCCTACGCCGTCCCCAAGCGCGGCAACTATATGGTCCACGTCGAGCTTGACAGCTCGCCCGTCATGGGGAGCCCCTTCCCCGTCTTCTTCAGCGGCTCCACTGCCACACCCACGGCTGCTTTCCCCTCCGCACTACCGTCCGTCAGCTCAGCCTACCCAAACATGGTCAACCAGACCATGCCCAATATGCCCAACTACACAGGCGCGCCCTCCAGTGCCTTCCCCAGCCTCCTCGGGGCCATGCCTAGTTCATCCACTGGTTCCTCTGGTGGAGTTGTCCTGCCGGGGGTTGGTGCCTCGCTGGGGGAGATATGCGGGGACTACATCAACGGGAGGTGCACAAAGTCTGACACTGACTGTAAGTTCACCCACCCGCCACAGCAGCTGCTGATGACGTTGCTTGCTGCTACGTCGTCTGTCAGTGCACTTGGCAGTACACCCATGGCACCATCTGCAGCTGCCATGGCAGCTGCTCAGGCCATCATGGCTGCCCAGGCACTGCAGGCACATGCTGCACAGGCTAAAGCTGCAGGAGAGGCTTCAGGTAATGATTCCTTTCAGACACGCATTAGGAATTTTCCTAGGTGATCCAATGTTGAACTAGGAACGGGAAAGGATGTTAATTGGTTTCGTTCATGGATTTATAGTGTTGGTGCAACAGAAAGCATGCTTAATTAGAATGTTGTATTGTTTATGTGCCAAATGCAGTGGATGCCATTGGTTTGATGGCTCATTATTCTTATCATATCGCAAATTTAGACTATCATTATTGCAGTATCCCAACTGTTGCATAGTACTGCTATTGTTGCTTGATGTTCAATATTCTTCTATACATGCAATTCAATGAGCATTTGGCAACTCTACCTAGCAAATTAAGTTGTGGGCTCTGCAAAACTGTTTCTTTTAATTTAAGCTGCTTACTGAATATTCCATTACCATATTCCTCGAGTTCAAATATTACAAGTATGCTACTCTAAATTGGAATATGCAATTAACAGTATTTTTTCCATATTGCCAGTCTTGTTGCTCACTTGTATATTGTATTCTTTTAGGTTCAAAGGATAAAGCTGTTGAAGCTGATACCCTGAAAAAAACTGTTCAAATTAGCAACCTGAGTCCAATTCTTAGTGTGGATTATATTAAGCAGCTATTTGGGATATGTGGTAAAGTTGTCGATTGTACCATCACGGATACGAAACATTTTGCTTATGTTGAGTACTCCAAACCTGAAGAAGCAACTACAGCGTTGCAACTCAATAACAGGAATGTTGGTGGTCGTCCGTTGAATGTGGAGATGGCAAAATCTCTTCCTCCTAAAGCTAATAATAACTTGCCTATGATGATGCAACAAGCTGTTCAGTTGCAGCAGATGCAATTCCAGCAGGCTCTATTAATGCAACAGACAATAGCAACCCAACAGGCTGCTGCACGTGCGGCCACTATGAAATCTGCCACTGAAGCAGCTGCAGCAAGGGCTGCTGAGATAAGCAGGAAGTTAAAGGCAGAGGGATTAGGTGGGGACAGTGTGGAAGAAAAGAATGCTAAAGGGAAGTCAAGGTATCCTTTTATTCTTCTACAATTTTATTTTTAACTACAAATAAAATGCATCGTTCTGGTTTTGGAAGAACTCCAGGCGACTTCTATATCTTGGTTACAGAATGATTGCATTGACATGATTCTAGTATACATTTAGATTTTGAGATGGGATCAGAGCATTGATCAATTTTTTGTTCCTATAACTCCTATGCCTCTTTTGGATAATAGAGGTATGGATGAGATTGGCATTTGCTATTTGAAAACTCACGCTTTATTCTGATGAGTAAGTTTCAAATCATGTGTTTTATTGCTTGGCATATAATTATATAAGCCATGTATCTCTTTATGGTAAGTTTCAAATTGGGGGTAGTTAATGTGTCTCTCTTGGTTAGGAACTTGCAGCAGTATTCTTTTGTAGTTTTGGTTTGGCTGTATTATTTGATGAAATTTTTCCTGTTTTCCACTCTAAATGTTTGTAAACTTCAGGGAAGAAAGCAACTGGTTGATTGCTTTTCCTTCCTTCATATTGTGTGTGATGCCTGACAAGTTTATTTGATTTACAGATCACCGTCACCCCCTACTCGTAGATCAAAATCTCGGTCAAGATCACCTATCAAGTACCGTAGGAGCCGGCGATCCCGCTCCTACTCTCCCCCAGTTAGACGCTCACGGGAGCACCGATCACGATCACCATCAAGATCTCGCCACTCAAAGTATGGTAGTGATCGATCACATAGGGATGATAAGGACAGGTATAGCAGGTCTGGAAGAAGAGAGAGTGACCGATCCCGTGATCATCATTCGTCTAGTTCAAGGAGAAACAGGAGCAGAAGTAAAAGTCCAAGGCATAAGAAACCCTCCAGAGATGATTCTCGGTCACCCAAGCAGCAAAGAGAAGAATGTATAAGTCCATCAAAATCAAGGTCAACTCGGGCTGGTTCAAGGTCACCACGACCCCATAAAGGAAGCAAATCATCGCCAACTCATGAACGCCATTCTCGCCGCACTAGGCATTCAAGATCCAGATCTCCTGAGAGAAAGCATCGTCACAGTGATAAAAAGGACAGCAGAAGGTCCGAGGTTCAGGATGACAAAAGAAGGTCTCATAGAGATAGAGGTAACAGAGGTGACAAAGATGAAAAGTCTGTAAAGGACGAAGTGGAAAGATCCCATAGAGGTAACAGAGGTGACAAAGATGATAGATCTGTGAAGGATGAAGCGGAAAGATCCCATAGAGGTAACAGAGGTGACAAAGATGAAAGGTCTGTAAAGGATGAAGCGGAAAGATCCCAAAGAGGTAACAGAGGTGACAAAGATGAAAGGTCTGTAAAGGATGAAGCGGAAAGATCCCGTAGAGGTGACAAAGATGAACATCCTGTACAGGATCCAGTGGAAGATAGAATGGTGGATACTTCTGCTGCTGCACATAAGAGGAGCTCAACAGTATCTGAAGATGAAATTCTGAACAACAATAGTAGCAACCATAAGAAATCTAGACGTGATGATGGTTTGGAAGATGATGAAAGGAATGATGTGTGCGCTGCTGTAGCTGACATAAATGGGAAACATGGACCTGAAGTAGATGGCTCTTTAGGGGGCACTGGAGAATCTGCTATATGATAGCAACCACAGTGTTTACTTGGTGGCTGTTGTTTCATCCAGTTGGCTGATCACAGTATCACTTGATTGATGATGATGCAGAACGCTGAACTGGTGTTTATTATCATCCTTTCTGATTTAGGAGTTTTATTTGCAGGGTATGAAGATCTTCGGAGAACTTTCGGAGTGTTCATCTGATGTATTAAAATGTATTCTTCATTAACTTGAGATTTGTTCCTTGGAGCGAACTTCTAAATGTAAAACTGGAGCTTGTAAGGTGATTTCATGCAGTGAGGTCGAAACCAACCATATATTTGTCATTTCAGGCTCATGATTCCATGAAGAGTTGTTGGAGCTCATTTCTGGGATGTCGATTGAAGATACAAGGGAGTATACACTTACTCAAGTAAAGTCCATATACAAGACTACAAACAACTACCTTCTAGGCTATGTTACTTTTGAATTGGAATGCTTTGGCTAGTGAAATGGTCCAAATATGCTTGTCCGTATACTGTAACACCTTCTGATACACTTAGTTTGCTCAAAGTACTGCCTTATATTTTCATCTGGTTATTACCATGTGTATCTTGTATCAGTAATGGTTTGAAAGGTTGGTTAAGCTTAACCAATATTTGAAAAACACAGGGAATTGTGATGTAGGTTTTATCTATCATCTTGTCTGCTGCATAAGTTTTCCTGTCTGCCTAGAATTGCTATGTCTATATGCCTTGGCATTCATTGCTTTTCGTTTGTTTCTTTTCCTCTTTTTTTCCTTTTGAGTGACAGGGTTCTGCCTCAGAAGCCAGTGTAAGTGACTGATGTGAGGCAATCGGCCCTATTCGAGTTGTGCCTTGATAGCTCCAGAGATAAGCAGCACACCTTTGAACAATTGTGTTGCATTCCTTACATATTTCTATTATTCTTCACTTTATTTCTGCTGTTTCAGTCAGTGTGCGAGTTTGCACCTTGCCCTTCTGTAACTGGTGCTGTCATACTGGAAAACCTGTGCAGGTTTTTCGAAGGGATTGGCATTGGCGTCTGTATTGAGGGGAGTCAGTTCACTTTGAGAAGGTATGGGTTTGTGCTATGGATGTAGTAATAAATAATGCTATTCGCTTGGTTATAGACAGAGTAGCACTCTTGAGCCCTCAAATGCCTACCTCTTGGTAGGTGTTTTGTGTTCAACCCTGAATCCTCAAACTTGCCTGTGATTCTGCACCTACCCTACGTTGTGCATTCAGTTTTTTTCCCCATCCATTTATGGGGCCTTGGAATCCTGACAGCGCATCGGCAGTTTGATGGCATTTTAGTTCTTTTGATTTGAAGCCTGAACAGTTTGGTGCTGTTTCCTTTTGGTTCTGCTCTGTTTGTTTCTGGCTTTGTGCTCTCAGGGATAAAGATTGTTTTGGGGGTGATCGGAGGAGGTGTCGTGTTCTCTCAGGAATAAAGATCGCGTTCTGCATCGTAGCTGCACGTGAGCCGAATGTGCTTGCTGCGTCTTGGGATATAGAACCAAACTAAGCTGTCTGCCTTCAGAACCAATTTTGTTTTGTTCATAGCAAAGCAAGCTTCTATCCTGGAGAGAAATCAAAAATCTGTCTGCATGACATCATCTACGGATGAGAGGTACCTTTGCTCCTTCAGGTCAAGGATGTTAAATGATTACATTGCCACTACAATTTGTGTCCTAATGGAGCATGTCATTACAATAATGACGTGCTACTCTATGTAACAACGTCGACGGCAGTGACAACGACCTCCGGATTCGTTGCCTTTTTCTCCTTTGAAAGCTGTAGTGTGCAGTGGAGCACTAGTGCTCCGTGCATGTTAAAGTTGGATGGAAGCCGTCTCTTCACTCCCAGCCGTTTGGTTTTGGAGCCCATGAGAAAGCAAACAATGAGCATGCATTTTTTTAAACGAAAGATTTTCACTGGCAAAAGAAGAATGTGACATGATGGTTGCGCCAACCATCTCACTAGCTGATTTTTTAATAAAAAACACACATCTCGCTGGAATTTTCAATGCTAAGGCCAGAGGAAAAACAGACGAGGTCGTGGCCTGCATTCAAATTTCTTTTTTGAGGCGGCTGTACGAGAATCCAAGAAACAATCATGACCCTTATCACATGTTATTAAACTTACCTAAGAATATGATTAGAGTATATGCACATATAGTAAGTGCGAGCTTTGAAAAAGTGCATGTCTACGTTGTATTGTTGTGTTGTTTCGCACAAGCAGCCCTAGTTATTAGACCGGACAAGCAAATAACCTGCACCCCGTGAGCTGATCGACGGACGGCAAAGAACCATGATATATTGAGACATCCCATCTGTAGAAAAATAATCATGTAATACATTGACGTAGTCTCTAATGTAATATTTTTTGACGGGCGATTCTAGAAAATTATATTGTTTTGAATAAAAATAATGATAGAATATGAAAGTCAATGTAATGATTAATATAGAACTCAATCAGTATAATCATTTATATATTGATGATAGTCAAAATCCAAAATTTTATTTAGTGCATTTTTAAAATAAAATGATTTACATACAATTAGAGGGGAGTGTACGAGCAGTGTGCCAAATGCAAAATAAAAATAAAAATAAACACACTAGCCCATAGAAAACAGTATTCATTGACTTACCTTGATTTTAATTTCTTATGACAACTAGGAAAGACACATTGTTTATTATTTGGTAACTAGGATTAATGTCAAGTTGGCTTGACGTAGCTCGGCTTGGTTCTGCTTGTTAAGACTTAAGATATTGAACCGGTATAGTCTGGCTCAATAAGCAAACTAGCTAAGAGCATGGCTCAGCTGGGGTTGACTCATCTTATTAAAACAAAACTCAAGACTGCTCATGTAAAGGGAATTATAATCGAATGGTGAGTTATGTGCACGCTTTAAGAAATGAAGAGAATAATATACATTTGTTGATTGCTCCACCATCAGAAAAGAAAAAAAAAAGGTAACAGAAAAATTGTGTCTAGTTTTCGACGGTGCTTATGTTTTCGGAACATTAATAAAGTATCATATATGTCACTTGGAGTTTGAAATTTCCCATAAATTATTTTGTGGCAAATACTCACACACAAATTATGTTGCAAAAAAACACCCCACTGCACACATAATTGAAGAATTTCACCTATTTTCACTGATATAGGGCCTTGGTATGCTTTGAACTTTTTGATATGGTGGCTAGTTGAAATAAAATAACTTACGGGGGGAATTGGCGGTAATCTTTGAATTCTTTCTCTTATTTTATGACATGAATTCCAAAGTTTACAAAACAACGAATTCTCACATAATTCGAGGAAAATTCTCCAAATTTTTGCACGAGCGCCGCCGCTGCTGGTGGTACATTGTCTGTTGCGCGACGGAGTGGGGTCCATCGATTTTTTAAGATATTTCTTTGGCGCTAATAGCCTGGCTGCGGAAGCCAACCCGGCACCCACCGAAGAAACCAAACCAGCAGGCGAAGCGCAGCAAGGAAACCACATGCCCCACCTCGCCGCCACTCCCCCCACTTCCTCCGCCGCCGCCCTCCCCACTGGCGCCGGCCGCGTCGCGTTCCGGACCTCGTGCACCGTCCCGCGGCCGGTGGCGCTACGCCTGCGCCTGCGCGCGCGGGCCGTCCGGCGGGAGGGCGGCGGCAGCAGCGTGCGAACAGAGGAGCAGGAGACGGAGACGACGACGCGGACGTTCTACGACCTGCTCGGGATCTCGGCGGAGGGGAGCGCCGACGAGGTCCGGGCGGCCTACAGGCGGCTGGCGCTCAGGTACCACCCGGACGTGTCCCCGCCGGGCGCCGCGGCGGAGAACACCCGCCGCTTCATCGAGGTGCAGGAGGCCTACGAGACGCTCTCCGACCCGAGCCGCCGCGCCAGCTACGACCGTGCGCTCGCCCGTGGCGTATTCCGCCTCGCCTTCTCCGGCTCCCGCTCCCATCGCGCCTACTACCACCACCAGGTGGGTCACCGCTCTCCTCGCTTGACCCCTGATTGCGTTGCATGCTACTTCGATTTCTATAGGAGTAATCTCTTGGTCAGGATTACGACTGATTTGTGTCTGCTCTTGGGTTGAGGGTGGGATCTCGAACCACTTTGATTTTTAGATTCTGAATTGGAGAGGAAGCTACTGGCGTAGTCACTGGAAAGCATGTGTCAGATTTTGCCTAATTTCTAGGCGGAGCGAATTTACTGAACTTTATGGAGCTTGAGTGTTCAGCGAAGGTCTATCAGCCTGCAATTTGTTGGGATTCCAATCAAGGCTGGAGGGTGTGTGCAGAGTTCAGATCTTTGATCTGTATTGTGTACGTGAGCGACTCGTCGGCTCATCTGGTCGTAGGATCTGGATCCTTTTGGTGCTTCATCTGTTATTTGAAAAGCAGTCTAGTTGTTTCAGCTACATCAGTCCTTGATTTGAGTTCAAACATATGCATCCTGAGTGAATTGCATCTGCAACTTGTGTGAAGCTGTGAATCTAGATGTCCCTAATTAATGAGTTTGTTAGTGCGTGACTTTCACATTGATGCTCATAGTTAATAAGGCTTGTTTGGCGGAGCTATAGGAACATATTGTAGGTAGGCTTTAGCTTGATTAAATATTTAGTCTATGCAACTCTAAAACTTGTAAAACATATAATTTCCTTGACATTTGTATTCACAAGGTATACATAAGATGGCTGATTGATCAAGTACCGAATGACTGATGATCTAAGACATTGATTAGAGTCGTTCTGGGTCTTTTAGGAACATCTCTTGTGGTTTGCAGCTCACTGTAAATTTTCGGTGTTTGAACTTTGAAGGCTGCCTTTAACTTTACCATGCTTGAAAGATTGGTGAATTCTGTATGCAAAAAATAAATATAAACAAGGGGTGTCTGAAAACTCACTGTATCTTTTTACATATGCACAAATATTTAATAAACAGACTCCATGTTGCTATAAACATATGAATAGGAATGGATAGGAATTTTCCCTAACACAAACAGTGTAAATAGGGGATGGATAATGAGTTTGGAGAAGTCGTTTTCATGTATGTCAGCATTAGTTTATCTGGGAAACAGTTTGAAAGGTTCAGCCTGACGTGTAAGACTCAGAATTGATGGAGTGAGCTTATCTTCCTATTCTGATGGCTTATATCAGTCCTTACAGGATCATTCATGAAGTTGACAAAACCCATTGCAACTGTCAGCCATTATTTGTTATTCCATTTTCGAAGTTTCAACTCTCTGAAGCTGTGTTTCTCACTGATTTGTTATCCATGTGGGCCACAGGACCATGAAGAGAAATCTGGCTGGAGAAGATCTTGGGAAGACCAGACTGCGGAACTGAAGAGGAGGAGCATGACGAAGGATTCAGACGAGAACCTGTCATGGGGAGCTCGGATGTGGAGAAGAAGGGCCGAGGCATCATCAGCAGAATAACTGTGATAATAACCCTTCCAACGCAACAATGGTCGTATCTAGCATCTGAACCAAAACCAATTATACTTTTGTGTAGGCGCGACTCGAAGGCTGTTGCCTGCGGGGTTTTAAGCTGTGTATCAAAGATGAGCCTGCTGAACCTGCAGCTGACCTCTTATTAGAATCGCTTAGTACTAGTAATGTAGCAGTAGTTGATGTAGCAGTGGCATCTTCCAGGATTGAAAAAAAAAAAACAGCAACACCTGGAATGCCATGGCCCTGCCCTGGTGTATATAGTTGAATCGCTACCCGCCCTGGCTGTATGTAGAAATTCCAACTATGTTTACTCTTTTTGAGTCATGTACTGCCTGGTGCAATGTAAATAGTACAAACAGCAACAGCAAATGAATAAGAAACCTAGTTATTCCTCCCATATTCTGAATGTCTGGTTTTCTTCAGAAGTTCATTCCCTCTGCCTTTATACACAAACACATACACCCACACGCCACAGCCTAAGCATGCACAGACATCGAGACCTACACACTTCGCATACCTGTATTCAATCCCGTCCCTGCTGAGATCGACAGAACCATCATCTAGAGTTGCACAAGTGACACACACGTCGCACTCATAGTTTGTCTTCATGCAAGAGAGGCAAATGATTCTTTCTCTAGAAGGCATGCCCCGGCGAGACACGAGGCGGCTCGCCGGCGGACGGCGGGGGAGACCAGCTGTTCCCACCATCACGGGACCTTCGACCCGCATGTTGGATATCGAGCCGGCTCGGCTCGGCTCAGCTCAAGCTGGCTAACGATAATGAGCTAGCTCGGCTCGGCTCGTTAGCCAGTTCGAGCTGGCTCGTTTAGCTCGTGAACCAGCTCGAAGTTAGCCCGCCATGGACGCCGAGAGGGGGTGTAGGCCGTCGAGGTCGAAGGCCGGCGCGCGGGGCCGTGGGCGCGGCGCGGCGGCGCGCGGCATGGGGCGAGCGCGTGGGCCGCGGCGCGGGGCCGCGGTAGCCAGGGCGTCGCGTGCGCGCGTGGGGCGGGCGCGGCGGTGCCGCCGGCCTGGCTCGCCGGTCGGGGAGAACGGAGGCCCGCAGCCTGGAGGCGAGAGCAGGGAGGCCAGGGAGGTCGAGCGGCAGCCGGCCGGGCGCAGAGGTCAGACGGCGGGTGGTCGGGCGCGTCGCGGTCATGCGCCCGTGCAGCTGCCTGGGGATGGGATCACGAGGCCAAGCAGCCAGCCAGCCAGGGGGAGTCGGGTGAGGTAGTGGAGGCGGCTGGGAGCCTGGGACTGGGAGGGGAGAGCGGAAAAGGGGGTAGGGTTTGAGCTAATTTTAAACGATGGGCAAATTGGGCTGAGAGCTTTTATGGGCCAAATCTATTTGGGCTAGAATTGCTGGGATGGAGGCATGGCTCGTTGCGAGCTAGCTCGAGCTGGTTCGCTAATGGACCGAGCGCTTGGTCTGATAACATTTTTCAACGAGCCGAGCCGAATCGAGCGAGCTAACGAGCCACAAGTTTTTCATCTAGCCTTAGTTCCAATAACTAACTCTCCATCATAGCTTGACGTATCGACGGTGGGGATCGTCCATGTCGCCGTCGCCGAGGGATTTAATGTGACCATGAGCGACGGTGAAGGTGTGGATACGAGCAGCAGTCTTGCTCGTGATATCTCACAGGGAACTGCTCGCCACTGCTGCTTGCTGTGCTGGTGGCGACGGGCACTCACTAGTCACTACCACTACCTGTGGTGTGGGTGATAACTGGGTGAGGACGAAGTGTTCCTTGGTTTTCCTGACCAGAAGAAAGATTGGATTGGTGAGCGGCGAGACTGACCCTGTCGCTTTCCGGATGGAGAAAGGCCAGTTCGACCTGTCCATGCTGGTTGGGTGTGCCTCGCTGTTCTTATCTGCCACTCCTTTTTCAACTCGGTAATTATTCTGCGCCCCGGTGCTTACAGGTGAAGCCGTCCCCCCGGTGACCTGAAAAGTTAGCAGCCACCCTCACGGCCCAGGCTGTGAATCACCTGCTGTCAGCTTCAGTTTATATGAAAAATCACGTACCACTCAGCTTGGCTTTGCCTTGCCCGCTATGATGTAACTGATCGGCCGGGAAAAGAATGAAGGATTGGATTGAACACTTGGATCAGCGACAAGTGCAGCGGTTGTTGGCCTGTCGTGGCGGCCGGCCATCGCCGCAGTTCCTGACTAATAATGAAGTTGCAGTTGCGTAACACCCTAGGTGGTGTTTAAAGCTGTAAACAAGAAAATATAAACATAATATCATGCATAATAACCTAGAATCATTAAAATAATGTATTTAAATATATGTGTGTATGTACATGTGTATATATGCGTGTATGTGAGTGTTGTTCTTTTGTGATTATAACATTTTCACGTTCCATATTTTATGACAAATGTAGTATATAAACACACTCATATTTTAGTAACTTGCAACGTGTACTGCAAACTCTATTTGCAAATTTAAAATTTAACATAAGAAATGACTAGTAATTCAAAATCTAGTAGTCTTGAATTTAAAATAACTTTCAAACCGAGGTTCAAATGAACTTTTGGTTAAAATAAAAGTTGTAGATTTTCAAATTCCCTACAACTTTTGTGTTTAAAGTTTTTCAAGATTTGGTTTGAAATTTTAAGAAAATTTAATTTAAATTCCGATCATTTTCTCTCTCCCTCCCTCTGCCTTCTCTCCCCTCCCCTGTCCTGCTCCAGTCGGCAGAGAAGCGCCGCCACGCGGCAGGGCATCCCTGCGCCGGCGAGCCGCGCCAAGGCGCGACCCCCAACGGGCCCCGACCAGCCGCCGACCGAGCCTGCTGCCGGCGATTTGCCCCTCCCCGTATCCCGCCCCGGCCAGCTCGCGCGCGCCACGCGGCCGACGATTCCCGACGGTCGAGCCACGACGCGCCGGCGACGCCGCGCCCTTGGCGCGACCTTGTCCCGGCTGCGCCTCCCTCCGTTGTGTCGCGCCCAGCTCCTCCTCCTCCCCTTTGCGCATATAAAAGGGCTGCACCGAGCCCCTAATCACACGCGCCCGAGAACCACCACCACCCCGCCATTAGCGCCGCCACACGACCTCGCCGTTGAGCCCCACTTTCCGCTGCTCCTTCGCCCAAACCAAGGCTCCAAACGGGTCGCCCTCGACCTGCTGGTACTCCCCATCCTCCCCACGCCGCCCTCCCTCGCCGGACCACCGCCACCCATCGCCCGCACCTCGGCAGAGCTTCTGCTCACCACCAGCAGTCCCACTCCGGCCACCCCAGCCCCAACCAAGCACACCAACAGGTTCCCGTCGACCTCCTCGTGCTCCCCTACCCCTTTCCCCTCGCTGCCGACTTGTTTCCTCGTTGGATTTTAGCCGGGAACAGCCCAGCCCCGCCCAGGGACTACATTGCAATCGTCAAGTTCTTTTTAGGGTCTTTTCTGCTAGATCCAGGCACCTATCTGCGAGAACCCGAGTACTTTTGTTTTTCGAAAGGCTGTCACTCGTAAAATCAATCTAAAATCATAGAAAAATCAGAAAAATGCAAACTGAAATTTGTTGTAGTCCTCTTGATGAACCCAACTACTTTTGCACAGATGGATGACTAGTTACAAACCATAACTAGGTCTAAAATGAATCTTGTTTTAAATGGCCCATAAATGTATCTCTTGATCTAGGATAGTACTGTGAATGATTTTTGGATGGTAAACTAGTCTCTGCTTGTTAAAACTTGTGTAAAAATCTCAAGGCCGGAATATGTCTCTACGAGTAGTTTTTGTGGTATCTTGTGTGATGTGCTATTTTGCTAGAGTTGTTTGTTCATGCTGTTTTACATATATTTTAGGGTTGAAACTTTTACGGTAGAGTAACCTTAATGCATAAAAGCTATGGACCAAGTTTGAAACCTTTTACTTCTGTCTAACTGGCTCATATGTTTTCATATGTTTTTAGTTAAGAAAAACTATATTAAATCAAAGTAACTAGTTCTGGCGCTTAGAAAAATATGAAAATTTAACTAGAGACTACTGTTAAGTAGATTATCATGTGAGATACAAAAATTATGTGGAACTACCTATAGAAACAAATCTTGATTAATGTAGATGTATCTTGACTTATTTTCTATGCCTTGTACATTGCACAATAAAACCTGAAAAATTTACAGTAGACTCACCATAAGTTTACGAGTACTCAGTAAAATGTTGAGCACTAGTTCTTGCATGGTTTGTTCTGTATAAATAAATTTGATCCTAGTAAATTTTGATCCTAGTAGCAGCAGTTTACTGTATTTTTCATGATTAATCTACTAAATGAAAATGGCTAAAACTTTTACAGTAGGTTTGTACCTAAGTAATGTGCTCTGCACAAAAATCTCAACCCCAGAAACTATCTCTGCGAGTAGTTTTGTTCAATTCATGCTTACCGTTGAAAATGGCCGTTTATAAAATAACAAAACCACTCACTTACTTAGTGAAGTAGTGAACCCACAAAAGTACTCGATAAATGACTACCCAATAAGAAGAAAATGAAGTGTTTTACAACTTAACTTGATTTTTGTTGAATGACTACTTTTTAGTGAAATAGTTATTTATCTTGTACCATTAAAACCACTCATACATGTGCATTCATATAGAATCAATGACTCTCGTCGACGGAACATACGAGCTGGTGCCCGAGTCCGAGAGTGAGCAGCACGAAGCTCAAGTCAATCTAACTGAAGTTGCTGAAGACCCGAACCAAAGTTCGGAGATACCCCCGACTAGTTTTTCTCAAGAAGGCAAGCCCCGGATCATAACCTCTACTTTTAAACTTATGCAACTTTATTTATATATATATATGGTATTTTGCATTAAGTTTTTAGGAGTTGATTGAAACCCTAGTTGCATGATCCTAGTACCTATGACATGAACACTAGTTTGTGTTGGTCGCTGGATTGCCATGCTAATAGGACTCCGGTAAAAGTCGAGTGGTTTCCCGAGACATAGAAGTTGCTTGTTTCACTTATGTTGGAATCATAAGGTCGACGGACGGGGCTATGTTACGATATTCCTCTTGATGCTGGAGGCCCCGTCTGTTTAGCGAAAATGCTAAGGTCACGGTGTGTGGTAGTGGTGGTTAAGTTTTTGAACGTAATAACCACGTGCTGATAATATGGTAATCGGTAAGCTTAAGTACCTGATTGAACCGGTGCGTGGACATACCTCCCACCATCTTGACGTTGTTCCCATGGGCACATGGTGAGTGCAAGAGCAGCCACAGCCCAGCGCCGTACCGTGGTTCGTGGACCTCTGTACTCGAGGACGGTGACCCTGATCCATGAAACGGGAATAAAGGGGAAAAATTGCACGTGTGACTCTGGGAGTAACCACGTGACGTGTGTTTAGGTTTCCCTTGCAAGGTTAAGAAATTCGATTCGAATCGTACGTTTCTCGCGGCCATTGAGACTGCTTAACCCTTTTACCACATAGAGTAAGAAGAGAAACAATGATGATGATTAATCTGGTTGGATGCTCAGTTAATTATTTCTCCACCATGTGAATTTTATAGTTGCTTACCTAGAATGGTTAATCGACAAGAATTTGATGCTAAAACTTGAAAGTAAGGACTCACTCTTAGATGCTTTTTGGCAAAAACTACCCTCAGTCAAAAGCCGTGCATGTTTAGGAGTCGGCTAAGTATATACCACTAGTCGGGTAAGTCTTGCTGAGTATTAGTATATTCAGCCTTGCTTGTGGCTTTGTTTTCAGGTGAGAACTTTGAAGACATGATTGCTAGTTTGATTTGGCCGTGTACTCTTCCTCCTGGTTGGTCGGTGGAATAGAATCCGTCCCCGGCCATCGGTGATAATGTTGAATGATGTCATGTACGGACTTCATCATGATATCTTGTATCGTCGATTATAACTATCGTTTATTTTCCGTTGCACTATTGAACTCTGAAAGTACTCGTTATGCATGATTTCAAACCTGGTTTATAACCATAATTCATGTGGAAATCTTGTTGTAAAATTTGTGGGTTGTTGTAATCTTTGGGCTCACCTTCGTGTGTGTTTTATGTATACATTGTTTCGATCGAATTTCCAGTGGTTGCATCGAGATGTTACCCGACATACTATCGTTTTACTCCGTTTTAAGTGCGTGTTAGCCTGAATTGCCTTTATGGTGATGGTTAGCCATTTAAGCCGGATTAATTCGGACGGTTCCACCACAAGTTGATCATGCTAGGGACCTAGTGTGCAGGCCTTTTACCAAAAAAATAATTAATAGATAGAGTCGTTAATTTTTTTAAAAAAACATCAAAGAAAATGTGAGTGCCCATGTTACCGGGACTCGAACTCGGCTAGATACGATCCAGCATAAGAAACCTGTTCGCTAGAAAGCATGTTTTATGAACTACTGACGATGCAAAACAATATAATGCAAGCAGCAGGAAACAAAACTGAGTGATCATCAGTGATGATTTCAAGGCCTCGGCGATGCTCAACCTCCAAAGACGTATATTGCTCAACCTCCCAAAACGCAATGTTCGGTTGGGCGGGGATTGACCGGGTCGTGGCCCAATCCACGTGGGTCACCTTGACGTGGATTCAACCCCAGCCCACGAAGGAAATTGAGTTCGGTTAGCCCACTTCGGCTTTGTTCGGTTACTAGGGATCTAATCGACTAATCCCCAAAAGAACTTAGGCAGAGGGGGATTGGATGAATCCCGCTCATGTCATCCAAAACCTGTGGGAGATGAATCCCTTAATTCCTCCTAATCCCTTTCTTCGCACCCTGTGTTCGGTTTCGACTAGGATTGAGACAGGGATTATTGTATTTTTGTACTGCTAAGGAAAATACAAGCTCCGATGAACTAAGAGTATGTTTGGAGGAGCTAAAGTTTTTGAATCTTAGCTAAAGTTTAGCCCACCCTATTAGCACTTCCGTTTGGATGAACTAGTGCTAAAGTTTAGTACTTTCACCATTAACACTTGGATCCAGACGGGACCTAAATTAACATCACTTTCACTCAGCCCATGATCGTTGTACCATAGACAATTGTTTTATTTACAATAGTGCCAATAATTCTCCAAGAACTTCGAGGGAGTTGCTAGTTGCGTGTTCACTTCAACAACACGGTGACACTGCAAAAAATTCCTTTAAAAAAAAGGCACTGCAAAAATTTCATAAATTTAAAATGCGAACCTTGACCTAGCAGCGCAGGATACGCAGGGCAACATGCCGCACTTTGCTAAATGTGAACTAAAATAAAAGCACAGGAAGATAGAATAGAATAATACAAGTATATATAAGTCCAGGACATGGTTTACTCTCGGTCACGCAATGTACGAGTATTATTTATATACTCTTTTCGTTTTTATTTACATATCGTATTAGGTTTGTCATAAATCAAGTTAGCTAACTTTAACTGAATCTATAGAAAAATATAGCAACAACTATGCTATTCAACATATGCACTATCAACGTATACTTCATGGTGGATTCAATGAAATAAATTTGGTATTGTAAATGTTATTATTTTTTTCTATAAATTTGATCAAAGTTAACCCAATTTGACTTAGGACAAATCTAATACGATATGTAAATAAAAATAAAGGGAATACACCTGTTAGGTGTACTTTTTTCTCATAAGTGGAACGGAACGTAAAGATAAGTGCACCACAAGACTAGGTGTCTAGGTAATCTAGACCACATCGCGTATGCTATACCTTATTTACATGTATTTTTGCGAGTACCATGAAATGGTTGGATACTCCTGTATTGTGCTGCGCTAGCGTTAATGATGTTTAGGCTGGCAGCTTATAACATAATGCATTGATCTACCATATTTATAATACATTGTTTAGGCTGGCAACATGCCCGCCGTAGTCCCTTTAAAGACTATTATGAAATTTGGACACTTGAGAGTTGGATGCATCTCGCATACGTCTAATCTTATATTAAAAAAACTTTAGGCAAAAGCTAAAAGTAATGGCTTGTTCGGCATAGTTCCAAGCATTGTGCGTCTACATGGCCGCTTAGCCTATTTAAACACCGTTAAACACAAATTGTGACTAGCTATGTTCATTTAATCAGATATTTATCATATTTAATATTTGTTTTTTAATATTTATTTAGTCTGAATAAATAGCTACACTAGCTCATTCCAGCAGCTCTAGCTCTAAGAAATCTTAGATTCAGAGTTGTATACACCAATAGCACTTGGATGAGTCATTTTCGTTCTTTAAGACTTGAATAAACATAATTGTCTACAGCACTTTAATTTAGTGTACAAACTGATTATCTAGCCTGGATTTTGGCACTGTGCTGTATAGTCCCTGACTTCCATAAATTCTCGAAGCTTGAGCGGTGAGCATATTGAAGAAATTTAACTTACCTATTTTGTTCTTATATTCATTTCGATCACTTCAGGTTATATTATCCAAATTCCATACTCTGCACTTGTCCCGAAGCCGAAGCTCTGCCCGAAAATATTTATAAAAAGCGTACGTCTCGGGATCGTAAAATGCGGGGGACTACAAGCAATTTGGACTATTATTCTGCGCATGGGCATCCGATCTGATCGCGTGCCTCACACGCGATCTGATCCTAACGTCAATGCTGGATGCCGTAATTCAAGGTCAAATGGGCGAAATCTCAAGACGGACGGATCGCGTCGGCGCCAAGCAAGACCTGGATCGATCGTGAGGCTCCCCACCACGCGCCGCCCGGATCGAGATCACCGACGGCGAAGCCACTTGAATTGAATCCCTCCATACTCCTCGTACGTGCATGCGGCCAGCCCGCGGCAGGCAGAGGGACACGTGCCGCGCATGCCGGCTCCCCCGCCCGGCGGCTCCTGCGCGCCCGGCCGACGGGATGGACGCCGCGTCGCCGGCCGGTCAACTGGGTCGTGCTGCGGCCGCTTGCCGCAACCGGCTTTGTTTAAAGACACGGCGATGGTCCTTTCTCAGCTTGGTCCTTTCTCCTTTGCTGCGCGCGCGTCATCTTCTTCCGTGCTTACACAATCGTCTCGGGGTGGAGACAAGCAGGCGGCAGCGGCGTCGGTGAGCCGCCACCGCACGTACGCAGCATTTATTTCCCGCACTGAGCCCGTCGAGCAGCCTGCTAGCTTGGAGGGAGCATGGCGGCGGCGAAGGTGTCCGGCCCCAAGAAGGTCGTCGCCGTGGACGACGCGGCGGCGGCCGTCAAGGTGGCCAAGGGGAGATGGGCGCTCGCCGTGCAGTCCTTCCTTGCGCTCTCCGTCGTCGCCCTGTGCGCGCTCCTCTACGCCCCGCGCTTCTTCTCCGCGCCCGCCCCGCACGGCGCCATCGTCGGCTTCTTCGCGCCCAGATCGACGAGCGGCGCGGCGTCGGTGGAGCAACTCGGGCTAGAGCACGTCGGCCTCGGCGGCGGCGATGCGGATCGGGAGGGCGGCGGCGCGCCGCGACAGGTTCTCGACAACCAGGTGGGCCCCCCGTGCTCGTCGCTGACCAGCCACAGATCTGCTGCGACCGCTCGGACTACCACTCCGACGTCTGCTTCATGGCCGGCGACGTGCGCACGGACGCCGCGTCCCTCTCGCTCCTGCTGTTCCCGCCGGCGGCGCCCGCCGGAGGGGCCGCCGCCGCCGCCGTGGAGGAGCGGATACGGCCCTACACCCGCAAGTGGGACGGGTACATCACCAAGACCATCCACGAGGTGAGGCTCCGGGCGGCCCGGCCGGAGGAGGCCGCCGCGCACCGGTGCGACGTCCGGCACGACGCGCCGGTCTTCGTCATGACGGCGGGGGGGTACAGCCACAACCTGTTCCACGTGTTCAACGACGGGTTCCTGCCGCTGTGGCTGACGGTGCAGCACCTCCGCCGCCGCGTCGTGCTCGCGGTGCTCGCGTACAGCCCGCGGTGGGCCGGCACGTACGGCGAGATCATCTCCGGCCTCTCGGGGTACCACGTCGTCGACCTGCTCAGGGACCGGAGGACGCACTGCTTCCCCGGCGCCATCGTCGGAACCCGCTACCACGACTACCTCGCCGTCAACTCCACGCGGCTCCGGGACAGCAAGACCATCGTCGACTTCCACCGGTTCCTCGCCGACGCGTACGACGAGCAGCCCAAAGACAGCAGCGGCAGCCGGCCGGCGGCGACACCGCCGGGGCGTCCAAGGCTCGGGATCGTGTCGCGCAGGGGGAGGCGCGTGATCGAGAACCAGCCGGCCGTGGCGCGGCTGGCGGCGTCGGTCGGGTTCGACGTCGACATCATGGAGACGGCCACCGGGGCGCCGCTCTCGGCCGTGTACGCGTCGGTGAGCTCGTACGACGCGCTGGTGGGCGTGCACGGCGCGGACCTGACCACGCTCCTGTTCCTGCGCCCCGGCCGCGCGGCGCTCGCCCAGATCGCGCCGCTGGGCATCGCCCTGCTCTCGCGCAACCTCTTCGGTACCTGCGCGTGGAGCACGTGTACCTGCGCGGGCAGAACGTGAGCCTGGACCTCGACAGGTTCCGGGAGACGCTGGCCAGGATGCACTCCCGGCTGAAGGAGGAGCCACAACAAGGACAGGTGCCCAAAAGTGCAGATGCGTTACCTAAAATGTAGCCTTGTAATGATGTAGAAATGATCATCATTATTGTTACTTTACATTTTCAAATACAGTAAGTAGAGCACATAGATGTCAGATGGCCTCCTGCCTGGGGCTCTCCTGGCCGTTTGGAGGCTTGGGCTCCATGATCAGTTGTTATTTGTTAGGCTGAGGCAGGTGGGTCATGGATGAAAGCTCTGTCCGGCTTCGGCTTTGGTTGTGGCCATCAATGGCGACTACCTCAAGCAACATTCACCTCATGTATGGAGGTATTGTTGTGGGCTTGTGGCGACCCCCTGCCTTGAATTATTTGGGTGAAAATCTAATTTGGTATTGCTAGACGGCTGACGGTGTTGTACTACCTCCGTCCTAAATTACAATTTATTTCGGCTTTTGTATATACATATATTTTACTATGCACCTACATATACACTATGTCTAGATACATAGCGGTATCTAAAAAAGTCAAAACGAATTGTAATTTGGAACAACGGAAGTATATATGCAAGCTTCGCCTAGTCATCACCATGCTGCGCCTCGATCCTATCCCCACCCTTGTCTAGACCCAACCACTATCCACCTGCCGCAGCCCCACTTCATACTTCATAGCCGTCGACCCCAATACTTCTGGTGACATCCCTAGCTTTAACATTGTTGCATGCGCATCCGATCCTTCCTCTAAATGCAATCCAGCACATGCAGCCTATGACTCAAGGCCGCTTAGAAGTTTTGTGAAGAAGTAAAAGTTGTCACGATCCAAACAAAAATATGCCCGCAACAAAATGAATGGTCAACAACAGTGCTCATAATAAAGGTCGGGCTCCAACCTCTATAGCTCGTGCTCTCATCTAAATCAACAAGATACGCTGCGCGGCGTAATTCGTGTGGCCGGTTGCAACTCATCACAAGTGAAGAGACATAAGCGCTCATCTTAAGATGCTCAACAAGTCGTCCAACCCATCGTACTCATAGAATGGGCCACAACCTGTGACCTTACTAAAACGTCACAGCCTGGCTCCACCGCTCCTCTCCCCTAGTCTTCTACGTCCTCATTCATTCCCTACTAGTACATTGCGCGAAGGCGTCCATATTTACTTTGCTGCAATTTGGTAAGGAATGTTACAACAAAATGCAGAACATCTTGCTAAGGTGATGTAACATTACATAGTATAAGGTTAAGTGCTAATAATGTACATATATTTAGCTGCGTTGTGGTGTAATCTAGCTATATGTGACTTGGAAGGGATGCGTCTCCTTCCCAAAAGAAGTGTAGATGTCCTGAAAAAGTTGTATGGAAGATGGGTTAGTAATGCAATTAAGAAAAGGTTCTTAAAAATTATTTAACTAATTTTTCAGGGTTTTGTAGCTGTTTAGTTAGGAATGTACCTGGATATTAGGATCCCTAAGAAACAACATAAACATTCTTATTAGCAAAATGGTCTTGTGAGCATGTCATTCATGTAATTATATATGAATGCACAGATTGAAATACCTAGAAATTAGATGGAGAATGGTGAGTCCATGGAGGTGGTTTGTACCAAATCTGCACAATTTCTTTCTTGCTATCCTGGCATTTGGCTGTTGGAAGTTCTTGACGTGAATAATATTTTTTTTTACTTTAGACCAGTAACTTCCCAAGGCAGGTGCAGTATTATGCCAAGCTACTCTCATATGGTTTATACAAAATATTGGTATTGGTGAGAGAAGTAATAAAAGAGAGTTTTGGATTCTGAATTGCATAGAGCTTCTAGTGCTCGGCATATACATTTAGAATACAGATATCCAAATCGCAGCACCTGAGTTAAGGGTAATGAAGATTTTCCTTTCAAATAGGAGCTCTCCAGCTTGATACCTGTAAAAAAAAAGCTGCAAGATCACTTGTATCCGTCTGGCCTAGAATTAAATTGTATGACATGTGCAAGGTCAAGATGTGTTCTGGTGAAGCAGAGAACCTAGATACTTCTTCAAGAGAATTTGCACTGGAAAGAAGATAGATATTTTCAATGCTTCCACACTTGAAGCAGGACTGCTATTTACTGACATCATTGGTTACTGTTTCGTCGGTGGAATCAGAAAGCATATTTTTTTTCATGTGTGTTTATATTTGAGTAGGGGCTACTGAAGCTGCATTCTATTGAGACAGGGTCTACATTCTTGTTCAGAAGAGCTTACACAGGAGAGAGCATATATATTTTTTTTCAATGCTTTCACACTTGAAGTAGGGATGGTCTTCATTTACTGACATTGCAGTGTACGTTTTTGTCTGTTGGGAGAGGTTATAGTCAAAATCATGTACAGTAAAGATAAAAGGTCGAAAGGAAGGACTCATGTGTTCATATGGTTAGAGAGGTATTATTTTTTCCATCAGTTCCTTTCAAGCGTGGGATATACTTTTCACATGGTATAGAGGTTTCAACAATGTTTCAAGAGCTCTTTACCTGTCCATTCGTAGCACACACTTCTTTTCATCTCTTTTGCTACCTGATTGAATGTATTTGACTTCAAATAGGGAGGATGTCAGTACTATTTAGGAGATCTGCCGGCAACAATACTAAAGACAAAATGAAAAATAGGAAGAGGTAAAACTGGGAAATTTGTCATACACATGTGCCAGTAGTTCTATAGAGTACTTCCTCTTAGGGAAAAATGTAAAGAACATATGTTGCAGGGGAAGAACCAGATTGATTTTTTAGGCTTAACTGCCAAGGCTGCTTCCGACTAGTTTATGGGCGGGCACTGCCATGTTGTTTATCCACTAAAAACTTTAATTTATACAAATAAAATCAACCAAGACAACTGCATATCGATCAGTAGTGGGAAACCAAAGATTTACCTTCTATGTTGTTCCCTAGACCTAAATCATCAGCGTCGAAGTAGCACCGATGCCGAGCAACCAATACAGCCTATTTCCCATCAGGTTCATCACCAGAAATTAAATCACGACGGGCGGTGGGTCGATAAGCTTACCGGCGTCCTTGTCAGCAAACATGGAAATAGATCAATCGAGGATCCCCACCAGCTCTCAATCCAACGAAGGGAGCCACTGCTGCAAAAAAAAAAAACAGACAAGGGGGAAGAAAAAATAGATGCAGATCACATGAGATGAAGGACGGGGGAGGAGCTCCACAGCGTCAGGAGCAAACTCCGCAGCCGGCGCGGGCCAGCTTCGCGGGCAGCGCACGGGAGCTCAGCCAAAGGCCGTGCCAGGCATTGCTCCCGCGGCTACTTCTAGGCGAAGCTCGTGGCTGCTTCTCGTCTGCTGCCGCTGCCAGGGCGGCGCGCAACCTTCCCGTCCATGTCCCCGCCGTCGCCCGCCTCTGTCTGCTTCCTTGCCGAATCCCGCCGCAGAGGTGTAGGAGGGGTTGGATGGTGTGCGTATGCGGTCGCCCTCGACGGGAACATCACCAGCGTGGCCGCGAGCTGGTGACTTACGTTCCCGTGATCGCCTTCCTGGACGCGGCCGCACACCGCTGTCGCGGCCACTGGTGCTGGCCGTGCAGGAGCAGGACCCGGCCCGCAGGCGACGGTGGCGGCGGCCATATCCTCCTCCTCCCTGATGCGACGCAGCGGCGGACCGAGAGGTGGCGGCGGAGGGGGTCGGGGCGCGAGCCGGTGGGGAGCGGCCGGGCTTCGTTCCTTTTGATTTTTGTGGTTGGAGTACTGGATCCAGAGTGAGAAAGGGGCGAGAAAGGAGAGCCGCGGTGGCTCGAGCGGCCAGAGCCGCGCCGGGCCCATGCTTCGCAAGCGGATCCCTGCGCGCCGCCCCCCAGCCGCGTGCGTGAGCATGGGACGGGCGGTCCTGCGCGGCCAGCCGGCCGGCGGGGCTCGTGGCCCTTGGGGACGGAAGAGGAGAGGAGGAGGGAGATCGAGGAAGGGAGGGGCTGAGGGAGGCGCGCCCAGCCGCCTTGCCCTGCTCGCTGTCGCGAAGAGCGTGGGAAAGGGGAGCAGGTTGGGAAGGGGAAGGAGTTTAGGAAGAGGAGGTCGGGAGCAAGGAACCCCGTCGCCGCCGGCAGCGCCTCCGCCATCCACTAGGAGGCCGAGCGGAGGAAGGCGTGTTTTTTTTTTTCCCCTATCGGAGGAGCTGGGTGGAGTCTCGCGCCTGCCGGATGCTTCGCGAAGGGAGATTTTTTACAGCGCCGAGTGAACTCGCGGGGATGACGGCCACCGTAGATCTTGGAACGGATGGGTAAAAAAAATTCCGCTGATGTGGACACCCCCATAGCCCGCCGAGGTGTGGGGGAATCCATGTATAGAAATTTTCCACATCTCGCTCCAATAAGAAAGAAAAAGATCTATTACGCTTACTCGACCTTGGATGCTTCTTTGGCCGAGCTCTAGTTGATACAGACTTCGGATCTCGATGATGGTATCCTCTCCCCCTCATGTAAGCTCTCTTCTCTTCGCTCCCCAACTCGGCATGTGAGCTCCTTTCGTTTATGGGTTCGTAGATCCACGCGTTTAGGCTAAATTCCGCTAAATCAGTAGAGGCATGCGTGAAGTTTGAAATTTCTAGGCTATTTGGAAGTGTTTTACGTGTCTGACTTTGGTGCCATGCTGGGTTTCTTCTTCTTCTTCTTTCTATTTGAGGAAATTTTATATTTGGAACAGCAGTGTCGGGTGCGGTTCAGGACACCTAGTCCAAAGACCCAAGCCGGTCCACGCTGGGAGGGAGGCCCCCACCTGGCCCACCAGCAGCGTCACAGCTCGCGACAGCTGGGAGGCCCATCGTTGTGGGCCGCGAGCCCATTCGATCCCCGTGCCCCGCACAGCCAGCCACCAACCCTCTCACTTTCTCACTCTCCCTCCCTCTGCCCGGTCGTCACAGCCCCCTTGTCTCTGTTTCCCGTCCCCTCCTCCCGAGATCTAGAATTCTAGGGTTCGCCCGCTCGGCCTTCGTCCTTCTTGGGCCGAGCCCTAATCCTGCCGCACCGCAGTCCGCCACCAATCCCGAGTTGGTGGATCGCCTCGCCTCCGCTGCGCCTGCCAGCCTGCCTGCTCGCTCCTCCGCGTACGTAAGCCCCCCAAACTCCAAACCTTCCTCGTCCATCTCCCTCCCGCTCATATTCTTCCAAATCCGGCCCAAATTTTTTGCGTTCGGGGTTTAGATCTGGTGGTCGCAGTTCGAGCTGGTGTGTGTTCGCGCGCTCGGTTCGTCGGATCTGTAGGGGCGCAGGGGCTTCGCTCAGCGGGTTCCGGGGGAATGGGTCTAGATCTGGTGCGAATTTTCGCGGAGACATTTTTTTATTTCTCTGGGCTTCTGAATGCTCCGCCGGTTGGCGCTAAGGATTTAGGATTACGTGCGAGCATAATTTGTGCGAGGACAATATGGCATGGTTTTGGGAGCTCGTATTTTGCATACCGTTCTTATTGGTGGAACAGTTGCATCTTCTTCTCCTTCGGGGGAATCTGGGGACACGGGAAATTCGGTAGCCTTTTCGTTTCGCAAGGGGAGTTTACTCAGGGTTTGGCGTGGCTTAGGTTGGTGCCGAGGGACTTGGTAGCTACCTGTAAGGAATTTACAGTGGCAGTTTGACTTCTTTGTTAAGGTGAAATGTAACCTTACCTCACCTGGACGGCTGGACGGGTGTTTTCTTAGTTCATGTGTTGAGGTAGCGAGTAAGTGCAACCACAAGTTATGGCGCGGGATCCTGAAATTCTGTCGAGACATCCATAGGTTTTGAGTAGAGCAGCTGGAGCTAATGATTCCGCGTATGCTGTATCTTTGTGAATCTTGTGCCTGGCCGAGGGTGGTCATGCTTAAATGGTTCAGATGAATCCAGTGCCTGAGACTCCAGCTAGGTTCGATGCTAGGAAGTTAGTACTAGTACCACCACCACTGGTTTGTGCTAAGGATGAGATGAGCATGGTTCTGTTTCTTTTCCCCCTAAAGGCTACAGTACATGAGGTGGTGGCATTTTGTTCTTCAGCTACTTGTGTGCAAAGTCCCTGTCGTTCTACTGAGGTGCTATCCTTCGGGCTTGTGTTTACTTTCTGTTACAACTTGCGAGTCTTGCGCACATTCAACCACGTGCACTAAGCCTTTTGCATTGCTTGGTCCGTTGACATTGTAAGTCAGCTTTTCCATTGCATTTCTAATGCTATATTGGTACATGTGTAAAATATTGCTAATGTTCCATTTGTGCAACGTATTCTGATTCTTATATATACCATCTTATGTTTTAGTGATTGGAAAGGCCACCTTTATATTGTCTAGTTTACTATATATGATACCATTACCGTATAGCTTTTGGATTTTTTTTTCTTTGCATTCAGGTGGTCTCTGAATCCTGTCTTATAAATTTGTTGTTGGTTACTGGCTTACTGCTTCTGTAAACAACGAGAACCTATCATTATAAATATGCAAAATATCTGATGTCTTCTGTAGTTTGTCATGACAACCTTGAGAATTTACCTGACAGATTAGTTTCGTTTAATTTTATCCTTGAAACTAACAAGTGATCTGATGTGATTAAATTATACCTCACATGATTTTATTTGTTCAATTTTGAGAATTTACCTGACAGATTAGTTTCGTTTAATTTTATCCTTGAAACTACCAAGTGATCTGATGTGATTAAATTATACCTCACATGATTTTATTTGTTCTGTTCATTTGAATTGACGGGCATTCTTGGGTTCCATTGACAACAAACAAGATCTAGCATACCTGCTCGCTGCTCGGCCTAGCTAATCCGGACTCCGGATCTCAGTCACCATCTACCACATCCTGTAAACTCTCCCCCTCCACTTCCAAACTCGGACGCGTTCCATTCCTCCCTTGCTCCGGATCATCTCTGTCATGTTATAATTTCTTTGTGCTTTTGAGTTCATAGAACTGCACGTGCTTGGGCTAGATTCTGTTGGATCTATAGGAGGCTGTGCATTGATACACGCTATATTGATACATGTGTAAAATATTGCCTGCATTTGACTAGATTTTTGTATCGTGAAATTATGATCTTTGTCATGTTGTGAGTATATTGATCTGTTTCACTAATATTAACGTATTGAAGTTTACTTTGCTACCACTTTAGCATTTTGACGATGTCCTGATTTTACCATGCTATATATCTGACAGATCTCACGGGTTCAGCTGCTAGCCTATTGGCATGGCTGAGGAAACCGCCAATGACACTCAGGTGGCCCAAGAAAATGAGGTTGCTCCCAATAATGAGGCAGTCCAAGCAGATGAATTGGTCCAAGCTGAGGATATGGTCCAAGCTGATGAGTTGATACAAGGTGAAGAAATCAATCAAGGTGATGAGTTGGCCCATGGTGATGATTTTGTGCAAGGAAATGAGTTGGTCGTTGCTGAGGAAACGACCCCTCGGACTGGAACCAGACGGAGGAGAAAGAAGTCCTTGGTATGGGAACACTTCACCATTGAAGAAGTTGCTGGAGGGGTCACACGGGCATGCTGCAATCTCTGCAAGCAAACCTTTGCTTACAGCTCTGGCTCGAAGATTGCTGGGACTAGCCATCTCAAGAGGCACATCACCTTGGGTTCTTGTCCTAAGATAAAGAATCAAGAGCAGAGGCTGGCACTGCCTTCAGCAGGAGGTACTGACAATGATGGTGAGGGAACTGTGGAGCGGCCAACCAAGAGACGATACAGATATACTGGTTATGCAAATGCTGCTTTTGATCAAGACCGCAGTTGCTCCTACCTGGCGAAGATGATCATTCAGCATGACTACCCGCTTCACATTGTTCAACAGCCGGCATTCAGCACTTTTATTGAGAGTCTACAGCCACGTTTCAAGATTGTGGATGTTGATACGATGGAGGGAGAGGTGTATTCTGTTTATCAGAAAGAAAAGGAGAACCTGCTTCAAGCATTCAACACTATGCCTGGAAGGATCAGCCTCACCATAGGATTGTGGACAACGAGTCAGACTCTTGGCTATGTTTCACTTGCAGGGCAGTTTATCGACTCTGAGTGGAAAGTACACCGAAGAATGCTTAGTTTCATGATGGTGTCATCTCCTCATTCAGAGAATGCACTTAGTGAAGCCATTAGCATGACCCTTTCTGATTGGAATATGAAGGACAGACTATTTACCATCACATTGGATAATGAATGTTCCTCACATGACATCTACAGTGCAAATCTGAGGGATTATCTCTCCAACAAGAACAATCTCATGCTTAAGGGACAGCTGTTTGTTGTGAGGTGCTATGCCCACATCCTTAATGCTGTCGCACAAGACGTCATTGCTTCAATTCACGGTGTTATCTACAATATCCGTGAAAGCATAAAATTCATAAAAGCCTCTTCTGCCCGTGAAGAGAAGTTTGCCGAGATTGCTCTGCAGCTGGAGATTCCCAGTACGAAGACCCTCTGTCTGGATGTCACAACCCAGTGGAACACCACTTATCTGATGTTACTGGCTGCCTTGGATTATAAGCAGGCTTTTACTACACTTGAGACCTGTGATGATAACTACAATGAAGCTCCTTCAGGAGAGGATTGGAAGAAAGTTGAGGCTGCCTGTACTTACCTGAAATTGCTATATGACTCTGCGCATAGCATCATGGCATCAACAAACCCAACTTCAAACCTTTTCTTCCATGAAGCCTGGAAACTTCAGCTAGAACTATCAAATGGCACAGGACATGAAGATCCCGTTTTCAGTGGCATCGCCAAAGATATGCATGAGAGGTTTGACAAGTACTGGAAAGATTGCAGCCTTGTGCTAGCCATTGCTGTCGTCATGGATCCACGTTTCAAGATGAAGCTTGTTGAGTTCAGTTACTCCAAGATTTATGGGGCTGAGGCTGCAAAGTATGTTAAGGTGGTCAATGATGCTGTGCATGAGCTGTATAAGGAGTATGTTGCTCAGCCACTCCCACTGACCCCAGCATATGATGAGCAAGGCGAAGCTAATAATGGGCCAGCCAATGCGAATAACAGTCATGGAGCTCCTGGTTCCACTGGTGATGGGCTTCTTGACTTTGATATGTACCTTTCCGAGATCCAGAGTAGCCAGCCCTCAAAATCTGAACTGGAACAGTACCTGGATGAATCCCTCACTCCACGTATCCAGGAGTTTGATATTCTGGACTGGTGGAAGCTTAACACAGTCAAGTTTCCAACCCTTTCTAAAATGGCCCGTGATATCTTGGCCATTCCAATGTCTATGGTAAGCAGCGGCAGCTCCATATTCTCTGCTGGAACAGGAAGTCGCATGCTTGATGACTACAGAAGCTCTCTTCGTCCTGAGATTGTGGAGGCACTTGTCTGTGCCAAAGACTGGCTCCAGTACTCAGCACCTGTCACCGAGGCTCCAAGTTCTGCACTGGTCAAGGCTGAAGGATCATAGGTTCACTGTGGTCACTGCTTCCTTGTCAAAGTATGAATCTATCTGTGTATCGTATCTATGAGTGTAGTTAACTGTAGGTGTATTGTAGGCTGAAATTGCGAACCGATTGTGATCTATTCTGGTATTTATCTTGTAGAGGTGTAACTTGTTTGTCTCGAACTCTGTTTAATTTGCTGTTGTTGTAATGTGTATGTGTTGTCAGAATTGGAATTAGGCAGTGAATGAAATTGCAAAGAAAGAGCAGCTTAGTTCCTTGGCTTGGCTACAAGTTGTTAGAGAATGGTTCTGGTATGTATCAGGCTGTAACAACAAACTTAAGTTTTATAAATTTATAATTGCAGGAGAGCTGTACCTGTGCTCTTGAGCAGTGTAGTATGGATCGGTTTGATTGGAACAGTACCTGGATGAATCACTCACTCCACGTATGCGGGAGTTTGATATTCTGAACTGGTGGAAGCTTAACACAGTCAAGTTTCCAACCCTCTCTAAAATGGCCCGTGATATCTTGGCTATTCCAATGTCCATGGTAAGCAGTGGCAGCTCCATATTCACTGCTGGAACAGGAAGTCACATGCTCGATGACTACAGAAGCTCTCTTCGTCCTGAGATTGTGGAGGCACTTGTCTGTGCGAAAGACTGGCTCCAGTACTCACCTGCTGCCAAGGATGCACCAAGTTCTGCCCTGGTCAAGGCTGAAGGGTCATAGGTTCGATGTGGTCACTTCTTCCTTGTCGAACCTGAATCTGTCCATCTATCGTGAGTGTAGTAACTGTAGGCATATTGTTGGCTGAGATTGTGAACTGATTGTTATTCTGATGTTTGTCTTGTAGAGGCGTAACTTGTTGTGTCGAACTCTGTTTAACTCGCTGTTGTCATGTAATAGCTTTCGTTGTATCATGTTCTGGTGTTGTCTGACTTTGCATGTGATGTGCGTGTACAAGCTGCATGATGCATCAGCTGGTTGTCTGTACTTTGTACCCTTGTTTTGTATTTAATCTGTTATGCATCGTGGATTGGTGTTCATGTTTGTGTATAGCTGTAGAATGTCTAATTTAAGTATATGCTATTCATCACTTTTCCAGTTAGTCATCAACCAGCTGTACTGAATCGCTGCTGTGTGTTGTGTTTGAAATGCTTGACGTGGCGTGATGGCTCCATTGTTCAACTGTGCAGTGCTATTGCAATTTCTCAAGGCTGATATTGAGCCTCTGATGTAATTGGACTTCTGCACGTAAGCTGTTCTTACGTATGGTACTCCGTGCCATTGTTGTTCACAAGCATGAGCGGTGTAGGCGTAGCTGATCAGAAACTGTATTGTTATCTAATACCAGTACTCTGTCTGTGTCATTCTAACCTACCAAGGGAGAAAGGGAGCCGTGCAAGCTGACCGTGGCATCGTCAACAGCTGGTTGTGATGTGAAGGTATGTTTTTTTTGTAATGTGCCTAATTGTTTCTCAGCCATGTTAATCGCTTTAGTAAGCTAAAAGCTGGCAAGAAAATAGGGTGCTGCCGTGCTGGACTTTGGTGACTAGAACAAATTTACAGTTGAATATACAATTATATCAGATCATTTTTTTCAGTTTCCTTGGTGTTGCATTTGTTCCATGGCTCTCCTTTTGTAGTAGTCTACGAAAACGCTATATTTATGATTAAATTGTTTCTGTCTAAAGCTGAGTTGCCACCTTAGCAACCTAGAAATGTCAGTGTGAAACTAGGTGTTTGCCAGCTATTCTCTACATCAGTTGCTCACAAGAGTATATTTCCTGGTTTTTGTTTTAATGGTCCATTCACTGTTAAAACACAGATGAAAACATACAGAGAGCAGAGATGGTTCAGCTTGCAAGTGGTGTACAAATGAAGATGCCCCAGAGATTGAGAGCTTCTTCGATGGGTTTCTTTATTTATGCTGTTTCCTCCACTGTATGTGAAGAGTATTACCTGGTGAATCACATAATGGCTGAATCTCAGACAAAAAGTTTGGATAGATCTCAGTGGGTGAGCAACAATTTAGAAGGCTTGCAGAGCAAAAACGTCTAGAAGCAAAAAAATGTCTCTGAACTTGCAGGCATAGACTCGTGAGAGTTTGAGGCAAGTCTAATTGTATGTTCTGCATTATCTCTCTCATACTATATTTGAGAAACCTGTTTTATACTGGGACAATATGCTAAAATAGATAAGTACAACTCGAACGCAGGCTCTACTTTTTCCTCAGTTGATTAATGCTGTTTTGGTGATTGTGTTTGGCGATCTTGCTAGATATAAAAGCTGGTTCGTAGATTCATTCATTATTGGTGACATCGGGTATGCAGGCGGTGACTATACAGCTATATATATAAACATTGCATTATATAGGATATATACGTGTTCGTGGTAGCTAGGTCACCTCCACATGCATGCTTCCTTTTTCTTGTTTGGCGTTGAGTACTCTTGTACAGAAGCGACCGTAACTATGTGTTGCTGCTGCTGCTGCTGCTGCTGAGGTCGCTGAGCAGCGAGGCGCCAGCCGAGGCTTCCTTCCATGGAGGCCGACCTTGATGAGGCTCTGCGATTGCCACCCAAGCCCAAGCCGACGCTCCAGTGAGGCCGCTAGCTTCTCCGACGGAACCCCTGATGGATCTGAATCTAAAATATAACTTCTGACCTGTGGATATCACCATACAGCAATCACAAAAATATTCTTTGAATCTAGGAAGTTTCAGAAATATACCTTTGCCAGGAGTACGAACACCAGGTTTTCATCTGTTGGAAATACAAAATTCTATTTTCGTCGAATGAGCGATGAAAATCTTTAACTTCGTCAGTTGGAGCGACGAAAATATGCCGGATGCACAGTACGAGCTAACGGTTTGGTGCCCAGAAATTCAATAACTTGTAAAATATATGGAAAAAACAATCTAACTCCATTTGGCATGAAACAAATTTTTGGTAGGTTCGTAATGATATTATCTTCCTGATAAAAATATACGTGAACGTATGAAATAGTCATCGAGTTTTTTATAGTATGATAAATCCTCTACGGATTCAACGAGTGCGCGTGTACATGCCTCGCATCAAGAACCAAGGCAGATATCCGAACCACGTGGACATGAATATCATCTGGACCGGGAGGTGTCTTGATCCGATCCTGCGCGTTTGAATGTGGGCAAGCTTGCAGCTATACTTCTGCCTCCTCATGCATGCCTTGCTTATACAGATACATATATAGTCAACTGACATAAGGACATCATCCATAACTGGAGTCAGCAAAGGAACAAACACAACTTATGAATATCTGAAACATTTATTTTATTGGCTTTGCCCTAAAGCATATATACCATATATGCATGATGCTCTTGCATCCAGATATGGTTGCAACTGCAAATACCAATGCAGCTCGCTTCGCAGGCTACCCAAGTCCAAGCAACAGCCAACAGGTAGCAAAGCAAAAAATTTAGTTGCAAGTGCACCCAACCCAAAATGTATTCAGGTAGTACTGTCACCGGTAATTACATCAAAATCCACCGCAATATACAGCCCCTCCCATCCACAGGGCACGATGTTTCTCTTCCAGCATCTAGATCAACAGTATAATTTAAACAGTGATGTAGTTCTTGGCATTGAGGCGTTGCTCTGCGAGGTATTAGTTCCTACAAAATTCGCAATTCCCAATAGGAAAATGGAGCTGTCCTTTTGGCAACTGCCCTATTTTCTACTACCTACGTATACAGCTCAAGCTGAAGTCTTCTTTGGATAAGAAAGCTACCTATCTGAGCACATATGTCTCAGCTGGTGTAGCTCCTTAGAAAGCCAAACCCTCCAAACAGGGTTGAACTACCAGATCTCCTGGGGCTCGGTTCTGCTGCGCTTGGCGCACCACTTCGTAACTCAGAGGACCCTTCCTTCATAGAACTTGCTCTGCTAACAACACCCTGGTGATCCTGCACATGTAAAGAGTACATAACTTATGCTGCAAGTTTGGAGTATAGGCAAATAAACTGTAACTCCTCTTTCTATCACTGCATGAATGCAAATTAGTACCATCAGATTGCACACAATATCTCTACAAATAAACCTACAGTACATTTTCTTATAGCTATTATTGTGTCTAATGAATCCTTAAACCTAGTAGTTTCAGCATGTTATTTATTACTAAATTTTTTCATTTTGTGATTGAAATGTAACGACAAAGTGCAAATACACTACTACAGTATGCGGCAACAAAGCAGAATCGGAGTAGGTTTATAGTTACTTTGCTACAGAGTTAGGAAGATGACGACAAATATGGTGCACTTAGTTGAGCAGTGCAACAACCAAAACATATAATCACAATACATAACACGCAATTGTCTTTAATGTGCTCTCGAGTATATGCAACTGCGCTAAGCACCATTTGCATATAGACAACTAGTAATGTCTTATCAATGTGCACAGTGATCATTAGACAGAACAGATCATGAGCAGAATTAAATAGAATCACAAAGCGCCTTAGTTGATCATGGTCTTACTCTTTTAGGTGGCATTGTAGTTCCAACTAGCATATTAAGTCCTGATGCTGACATGGTTGTAGAGCGCACAACCTACAAAAGCAAATTATATCAGATGGAACAAGTCAGGTCAATTGTATGCTCAAACAAAAAAAACAAATCTGACCTTAGGTGCCTCTGGTCTAGGTGACTGGGCTGGAGGAGACTCTGGTTCCAAAGCTGGGGGCAAAGAAACAGTCTATGATAACAAAACAAAGGATCAATCAGTGAGGATCCAAATTATAAAAAACTGTAAGAAGGTACCTCAGTAATTTTACCTTAGCAACTCTCTCTGAAGATTCAATAGCAGGACGAGGAGTTGATGATGTAACCTGAAAATCGTATGAATAGCAATCAACAAGGATGAAACAAGATAGTTGCCAAATTAACTAAAATGCATGGTATCACCCTGAATCTGAGCAAAAATGGCCACCTTCATACATTTTCATTTAAATGAAGTTGTACAGTATGGGATTACAAGAGATATGAGGTCAGTAAGCAGTGAATCAGGTACACTCTGTTGACTTGCCTGACGAGTATCAGCTTTCGGGCTCTGCTCCAATCTTTTAGTGAATTCGCACAAGTCATATATTCCGCGAGTTGTGCGATCCTAAGACATTTCAGTAAGAGGTTAGAAACATATATGAGTCGCTGGGAGAAAAATAGGTGAAGTAGTGTAAAAATCTACTTACCTGAGTATAAGCTAGGCGTCCAAGTTTTGTCTCCTGCAACACAACAGGTAATCAGTTTGAACATAGCAGTACGAGTGAATCAATCATCTCGAACAAAAAAGGTACCTACCAGACTTCGAACTACAAGATGAACTGTTTCCATTTCCTTCTGAAAGGCACTTAGATCCCCATGGATGATTGTAACCTATGAAACAATTTTGTATCGGTCTCCATTAAATTACACCAAATCATGATAAAAAGCATAATATAAAGGTAAGTTCCAAACCTCTTTCCTTGTGGCTTCTGTAATTTCTTGACATTCATCTAAACTACAATCTACACGATCAATTCTTCCAGCAAGATGTCTCTTTGCAGCCTGATCAGAATATTTCACATAAGTTAGTTCTGGTTGCAACAGTAAGAGTCATAACATCTAGATGATGACGATACCATAAAACAAAATTAGTTTAATGACTGGAGGCATATCCTGTGAAGCCTAGATATCTTTCTTTTTCTTATTGGTTTTGTTTCCCTCTTTCTGTTCAACATAGAGCATAGGCACTTAGTCAAAGAATTAGAATTCGTATATATCAAAAACTATGGTGGAGATATGCACACATAGATAATTTAACAAAGCTGGAAAAAATAAGCATACTCCCATACTTGACACTTCTGACCAAAACTTTTGTTTCTAAATACTTCCCAAATTTCTCATAAGCACACTTCCCAAATTTCTCATGTTAAGCCAACCAATAATATTTTACTACCTTTTTTAATGCAGAGGGTGTGGTGGTCAACTTCCACTTGAAAAATGACTGCCTAGATAGTAGATGATGTGTGCTTGAGCGCACGGATCAAATGTGCCACATATATGGATACATTGGGAATACAAATATAAGGTATGGAATCGTAAGAAAGCATAACAATATAGGAAACAACCATTGTAGGAACGGTTTGTAAGGACCTTGAAGGTCCTTTGGTGTTTTGATTGAAAAGACTTTAATGTAATGAGGTGTATATTTTTTACTTTAGGTGACCAAATAAATACAGATAACAATTTTTTTCATAAATTTGTATAGTACTTAGCTCAAGGCGTATGAATAATATACGCAGATCAGTACAATACGCATCTCAGAACTTAAGGTCTAATAGTAACGATACCGTGAAAGATGGAAGAAACTTACATGAACACTTTCTGAAACCTGATCCACTTGTTTCCCAACTACATTGCAAGCATCAGATAAGCCACGCTTTGTCACAAACATCATATCAGAAAGTTTCCACCCCTGTAATCATCGAGTTAGCTCTGATGGGATTGACAATGGCAAAATATCAAATGGCACAGTAGGAGTTGCATTGGCTTGAAACGATAAGAACAAAAATTGCAGCCTGCAAGACGATCTAATTCAAATTTATTTAAAAATCTTTGTTAGCAATCGTATCCTTTCGCCAAATAAAAACCAAAATGTGTACCTTCCATCTAATGAATAAATAGCCAATAGCTCCGATAACAACAGCTGTTATACCATATGCGCCAGGGCCTGCAAAAGAAAATTTTTGCTATCATTGGTACAAAAGTCAATGAAGTTACTTGAAAACTAAATGATGCATATTCAACTGTTCCTGAAACAAACCACCAAGCATTCTGTGACCAAAACAAAAATTCTAAGATGCAGTAGCGATTCTTACTAAGTTAAAAGGTCAGCAGGTAAAAGACCATAGCATGTAGAAGATAAAAGCACGGTATGAATTAATTTGTCAGAAGAAGGATGGAAAATCACTGAAAGCACTAACCAGGTCTACCGTCGACGGTGACAATAGCAACATGATTTGATTTCGATAGCATCTGCAGCTCTTCTCTGAGATAATTGACCTGAAGCATTTGTATTGATGAGTACTGGATACATGCAACTGGTGTTCAATCATATAAAGAGCAGAAACTGGCATGCAAAAAAACCTGAGTCAACAACTGAGCAGTATGCGGACTGCTGGTAGATGGCCCGTCCTTGCCTTTCTTTGTGCCGTTGGTCATGAACTAAAGATGAGAGATGGAAATAGGTGATGAGGTAAGCTGGCTGTAAGGAGGGGAGGAAGAAGCTAAATCATAATGAGGAATGTGGAGGGATAGGGAGGAGGGTGACGACACCTTGAAAGCACCGGAGATTACATCCCTGAAGTCCGGAAGGCTGGACTCACCGCCCGTCAGTACTGTTCCAACGATTCCTGCAAGAGGCAAGCGAGATGGTGTGTCAGTGTGTCACTGAAGCACTCAATCTAGCTGCAACAGTGGTATAGCTTGCAACAATGTCTGTCAGCGTCGCCTCCGCGACGATGCATCAGCTTGCTTCTTCTCAACCAATCAATCAGGTACTCCTAGTCGTTTGCAAATCAATCAAAAGAAACAGAAAGGCTTTAATCTGTGGTGGCTGCTAGCTCGCGTCGCACGGAGGTACACCCACGAACTACTAATTGAAGAGAGCATGCCGATACGGTACACTAGAGTGCTGCTGCAGTGCCTAGCTTAATCTGAAGCGGGGAGCCACCCAATCGGTTCGATTGCAAGCAAGGAGGCGAGTCCCCCCAAAAGGCACTCTCCTCGTGCCGCCGCGGGGCCGAAGCAAGAGCGAACCCGAGGAACCCTAGACTGCCCCCCGAATCGAAAGAGCAAGGGCAGGGAGGACGCCGAAGGAAGCGGGGGCGGGGGGGATCCCCCGCGCGGAGGGCGGGCCGCGTACCGGAGCCGATGACGATGGCGACCTTGCCGAGCACCATGGCCGCTCACTGCCGGAGCGCGCGCGCGCTCGCCCGCCCAGCGCTGCCCCTGTGGCCGCCGCCGCCGCCTTTGCCGTGCCTTGCGCCGGGACCCGCGAGGGAGGCGGAGATGGAGGAGGGGGATCCAGACCAGCAGCTCCGTAGGGGGGGAAGGGTCGCAGCTCTCAGATAGCTAGGGTTCGTGCGCAGTCGGGTCAGCTAGCTGGCTGGTCCGGCTCGAGTCGGGCCGCGGGCGCCCTTGGTGCGTGGATGGACGGACGCGATGCGATGCGATGCGGCTGCGGTGGCTGATCGGGACGGGACGGGGCGAGAGGCAGTCGTGGGTAGGGTTGAAAACGGGACGGGAAAATCCCGTCCCGACCGGCACCGTGTACCGATTATCCCGTCCGCATATCGTTTTTACAGGAAAAATATGAAAACGGGAAAAATCCGAGAAAATACGGCGAAAGCGGTCGCGGAAGCGGTTCAGGTGTTTTCCTGACCGTATTTCCGGTACCCGCATTTATCCCGGGAAATTCCCGCGGTACTATCCCGTATTAGAGGACCAAACTTCGTTTCAGCCCATGAAGCTTTCACAGCCCAGCCCAATACAATTCCCGAACCCTAATTTCTCTTCCCCCCCGCGCCGGCGCCTTCCCCCGTCGGCCCGTCGCCCGCGCCGCGCCTCCCCCCGTCGGCCCGTCGCCCGCGCCGCGCCTCCCCCCGCGCCGCGCCGCCCCCGCCGCGCCTCCCCCCGCGCCGCGGCGCCCCCGCCGCGCCTCCCCCCGCGCCGCGCCGCCCCCGCCGCGCCTCCCCCGCCGCGCCTCCCCCCGCTCCGCGCCGCCCCCCGCCGCGCCTCCCCCCGCGCCGCGCCTCCCCCGCCGCGCCGCCCGCGCCGTGCCTCCCCCGCCGCGCCGCCCGCGCCGCGCCGCCCCCCGCCGCGCCTCCCCCCCCCCCCCCCCCCCCCCGCCGCGCCGCCCCCGCGGCGCCTCCCCCCGCGCCTCCCCCGCCGCGCCTCCCCCCGCGCTTCCCCCGCCGGTGCCTCCCCCCGCGCCGCGTCTCCCCTGCGCCGCGCCTCCCCCCGTCGCCCGCACCGGGCCTCCCCCAAGGCAGAAGGGCGCCAGGATGGAGGACGGCGGTAGCCATTGCCCGCTTGCCCCCAGGCAGGCCTGCAGGTTGCACTGCTGCAGCGAAAATGAGGAGCAGATGCAGCCGCCGAACCCCACAGGAGGCGTAGATGCACTCAAAGTCGCAGCGTCGCCTCTTGCTTGAGCCTCCACCTCCGGTGCCGGTGAACATGAACAGCAGCACACTTCCTCCTACTGCAACTCCAGGTACTTATGTCTAGTAGTTGTCAAGTCTAGAAAATGAGGGCCTAACCGACGCCATATCTATGTTTTGGTTATCTTGATCTTTTAGCAGTGCGTGTAGCCATATAGGTAAATTGTAGCCCCTGGTAGAGACGTGCTGCTTGACATGTATTTTTTGGTTTGGTTATGTTGTATGATGTAAATAGTTGTAGTTACCTTAACAATTCTGGAGAAAATAAAAGGAGGACCTGACCAATTACCTGGATATCGCAATTAGTGATGTAGATCCTTCATGTACCGTTGATATTGCTAGGCCTACATGTTTAATCTTTGAAGAAGTATGCTATATTTTTATTTTTTTTCATTGTGATATGTGATACATGATACTTTGATCACACAATGCACAATATGTTTTAGTAAGAATAGTTTAACAATGTAACAGTTTGAATACATCTTGATATCTTTCATCTGTTCTTTTGTTGCTAGGATCTAAGAGGTCAAGGTCACATAATGGCAGTCAAGATCTTGGTCTGTGTCTGTCAATATCATCTGCAAGTCCAACTCTTACATCTAGTCCAACAGCAGCAGCAAGTCAAGATGGTCTTGAAGGGGTTTCTTTGTCAAGTGGTGGTGACATTGGTGGTGGTGGTGCTGCTGCTATTGCTGGAGGTGGAACTAATTCTGATAATACCATCAATATTGAGGGTGATGAGCCGGTGCGTGATGTAGGTGAACCTGTTGGAAAGAGGCCGAAGAAGTGCACATCCGATGTGTGGCAGTACTTTACCAAGAAGAAGGTGATAGTTGAGGATAATGGGAAGTCATATCTTCAGCTATGGGCGCATTGTGACTTTCCACAATGCAAGCACAAGGGCAGATGTGAGAGCAATTATGGAACAACTGGATTTTGGACACACCTAAGGGTTGCACATAGTATTGTGAAGGGGCAGCGACAACTCAAAGTGGAAAAAGAGAATGGAAAAGATATAACTATTGTCCAACCTTATAGGTATGATGAAGAAGCTAGTTTGAGAAAGTTTTACCTAGCAATAGTCATGCATGAGTATCCCTTCAATATATCCGAGCAGAATTTCTTTGTTGAGTTCATTAAATCCTTACGCCCTAGCTTCCCAATTAAGTCTCGTGTTACAATTAGAAAAGATATTATGGAAATGTTCTTGAAAGAAAAGGAGAAGTTGTATGCATACTTCAAAACTGTGCAGTGTCGCTTTAGTGCAACTATGGATATGTGGACTTCAAATCAGAATAAGTCGTACATGTGTGTCACTATACATTGGATTGATGACAATTGGTGTATCCAGAAAAGGATTGTCAACTTTGTGAATGTAGAGGGGCGTCACACTGGAGCAAAACTGTCAGAGACCTTCACTGAACTCATGGTTAAATGGTACATTGACAAGAGATTGTTTGCTCTAACTTTAGACAATGCAGCAGCCAATGAGGTAGCAGTTAAAGATATAATCGCTGATCTGAAAGCTAATACTAGTGCTTCATCTTCATTGGTATGTGATGGTATATTCTTTCATGTGAGGTGTGTTTGCACATTCTGAACCTAGTTGCTAGGGATGGCTTGAGTGTTATTGGACACACAATTGAGAATATTAGACAACTAGTGCTTGCTGTCAAAGGTTCTCCATTGCAATGGGAGGAGCTCATGAAGCGTGCAACCGAGTGTGGATTGGATACAAGTAAGGGTCTTTCTCTTGATGTATCCACTAGATGGAATTCTACCTACTTGATGCTTCGAGATGCATTATACTACAAGTCTGCATTCATGAGGCTCAAATCTTCAGATCATCGTAGGTATGAGAAAATTACTCCATCTCCTAATGAATGGTCCATGGCATTCAGACTTTTCCAATGCTTGAAGAAATTCTTTGATCTCACTGAACTTTTGTCCGGTACTTTATATCCAACTGCAAATCTCTTCTATAGAGGGTTTTGTGAGATAAAGATTTTGCTTGATGAGTGGCGCCTTAGCGGAGATGGTACCATTAGTGACATGGCTATTTCTATGAGTAAAAAGTTTAACAAATATTGGAAGAAGTCAAGCACCACCCTTGTTGTTGCATGTTTCTTAGATCCTAGGTATAAGAAGAGACTTATAGAGTTCTACATGAGAAAATTCTATGGTCATGCAAGTAATATTTATGTTGATGAAATTATTGATGTGGTCAAGAAACTATATCAGTTCTATGCTACTTCTACACCTTCATCTTCAAGGGCTAAGAATAAATCAAATGAACCTATGGATGTTGATATAGCAGATCTATTAGTGGGGAACGAAGATGAGGAACTAGAAAGCTACTTATATGAGTCAAATGGACCTAATGGAGATGACTTAAATGAGCTTGAAAAATATATGGCAGATCCACCATTGAGATTTAATGGTCAATTTGATATTCTATCATGGTGGAAGAACCAGGTTGATGAGTATACAATCCTAGCAAAAGTAGCTCGTGCTTTATTGGCTGTACAAGTTTCAATAGTTGCTTCCGAGTCTGCTTTTAGTGCTGGTGGACGTGTAATTGATCCGTTCCGCAGCCGCCTTGATCCTGAAATGGTTGAAGCTTTGATTTGCATGAAGGACTGGGTTGCTGCATCAAGAAGAGGTTATAAAATCTGCTCAGTTTTAATTGTTTTACAATAACTTATGACTATCTTGCTTGCTGGTTGCTCTTTTATTTTCAGATAAGAAGGTGGGCTCAATTGTGGGTGATCTTGAAGTTATAGAGGCGCTTGCTTCGAAACTGAATTGTGAGGTATGTATAATAAATCATGGCATGCTCAATTGATCTATAAAACTGCTAGTGTTGGAGAAGTATATAACTAGGAATGCCTTATTTGACTTGTAGGATGGAGAAGTTGCAGACAGTGATGAAGAGGTGGATCAGCCCCTTACAGAAGCAGCATTCAACGCCCTGTAGGAGAATCAGCTTTGCATTTCCGCATCTAGCTATCTATTATAAACTTTATTCAAGTATCCATTATGTACTCGTAATTCGTAAGGCTTGTATGACTGTATGAACTATGATGGATTGATGTTGTGGGCGTGTGGACTTTGGAGTGTGGTGTGTGAACATAAGGACATGTGTCATGTGGTGAACGTGAACTGGTGATTGTGTTTACATGTGTGAACTTTGAAGTGTTTACATGCGTCGGTGTTCCCGATCGTAATTGATATTTTCCCGATCGTAATCGACATGTTCCCGATCGAAATATTCCGCTCCCGATATCCCGTAATATCGGTTTCGTTTTCCCGTCCGTCTTTCCCGTTCCCGTTTCCGTTCCCGGTAAAAAAATACGGAAACAGAAACGGTTAGAGGATTTTCCCGACCGTTTCCGACCGTTTTCAACCCTAGTCGTGGGCCATGCGGGCACCGGAGGGAAGGGGGATGCTTCTACTGTTGTTGCTGGTGGCCACGGAGGCACGGACACATGAGCGAAGAACCTGACCGGCTGTCTTGGAATCAAGAAAGAAAAGACAATGGACTTTCCATTGTTAAAAACCTAATAAACTTTGACAAAGAAGCCACGGCATCAGCACAATGGGTGTTCATGGAATGATGGAACAATATCCATGGTCCATGGAATTATTTTGGTTTTATCATTAAGAGGGGCTCTAATTTCCTTGTGCCATTGTGCTTTATCACTTTCCGTTTTTGCCATTGCTTTTGTCATCTTCATTCTTCTTGCCACTACCGTGAGCCCTATGAACTTCTGTAAGCTTATGAGTTATGTAATGCATCGATTCCAACCACACTTGTTACTATATATTTCGTGCATGGTGTAGAAATTATCTATTTTCATAGTACAATTATCTGATACTCAAAGTAGTATTTGTATTAGGCACCAATCCGAATGTCATTGTATCATAGGTTCACATCATGGGTATGCATTAACTTTTTTAGATGAATCAATAGATAGGCAGAGTGCCACGAGCATCACCCTGCAAGTGGGCTGAAAACCGAACTCTATCCACGTCCATCCATTCTCGCAACGGAAATAAATATAACCCACCCCACTCCAAACCTCCACCGTCACATGCCAAACCACTCCAAACCTCCACCGTCAGAGTGCCACGAGCACATAGTTTAGGCAAATACTCTGGAGCACATGCTAGCAGGTAGGCTTCGTGTTATTTTCGGGTTAAATTAGGGGAAGAATGATATACCATCATGCAGTATCACCAGAGCATTGGGTGAAGTACCATGTAAGTTGACATGTAAAAGTTATTGATAGAAGTGTGGCGACGTATACAATAACTAGGAGCGTGACAATTACACTTGAAAACAAGAACAGGTTTCACGCTGCCAATCTTGTTAACGGACTGCCAAAACCTCGACTCACAGCATGAGCATGGGACAGCTTCAGAATTTGCTGAGATGCTTCACTTGCTTCAAACCAAATTACATTGCGAATTTTCTTGAAATTGACACAATTTTGCTGTTGTACCAAAGCAAAGTTCAGTGGACTATGAATAGCTTCAAACGAATATACATAGATCAAGCATCACACCTTTACCAGTACAGTTGCACAACTCGCATCATTCACACAATTCAACCACAGATATTGCCGTAAGCCTAGAACAGACCCAAAACAGAGAACATGCAAATGGGCAAAACAAGAGCAAAACGTTATGAGTGTAGCTGCAGACATCTAAACCCTCAAGCAGTTTGCCATCACAAAAACATTCACCAGCTCTCGCATGCATCAAAGAATTCGGACATATAAGAACAAGATCTGGTGTTCAATAAATCAGGCACCTGGCATTTCTGCCCCCAAACTACATATCTCAGTGATTTTCATTGTTCATTCAAAGCAAAACCTCAGCTAGGTCTCAAAATGTCTAAACATCGGGTAAAACAAGAACCAAAACAACTGCGAACGACATAACAAGAGCTCCATTGCACCAAGATACACAAGCTCCACTCAACGGTTGGCCTTGGCAACACGCTCGATCTCATCCTTCTTCTTGATGGCGTAGCTGCAACAAGAATAGACACAAATGAGCACAGATTCAGATTGCATGGGTTGACTCAAAACTTGAAGATAGGAAACAAGAAAACAAAAATGAACTCAAGACAGTTTATATACCTGTTGGATGACCCCTTAGCAGCATTGATCAACTCATCTGCAAGGCATTCAGCAATGGTCTTGATGTTCCTGAAAGCACTCTCCCGGGCACCAGTGGTTAGGAGGTAGATGGCCTGGTTCACCCTCCTCAGGGGCGAGATATCCACAGCCTGCCTCCTCACAACACCAGCAGAACCAATACGGGTGGCATCCTCACGAGGCCCACTGCAAGACAAATGCAGCAAGCAATGTTAGTTTGAAATCTCAAAACCAAACATGTCACCCAACTCTCCAAACGTCTGATAGCTGAACAGCCTTAACAAAAAATTAACAATGCTAAACCAATTAACAAGCACCATAACAAAAGGCTGAAAAATACTGAGATGATACACCAGGCAATAGATTGGCATTTTGATAGGCAACAATTAAGTGAATCATCAAATTAATCAACTATCAGTTGACTACTCTCCCTGACACGCACTAGTAGCACTAGACTCTTCATTTTGAATTTCAACAGCTCGGCATGTGTCCTAGATCATGCTACCAGAGACAATCAACTAACTGAATAGAACCATCATGGAACTAAGTTATTAAATAACTAAATAGAGCCAGGAAACTAGTTATAATTTGATGACACAAAGTCCAATAAAAGAACAAACAGAAAGTCACACCACACTCCAGCAGTTATCAGACTAAGGGGCCAGACACGACGAATCAGAGGGAGTGAAGGCAAGAGAGCCGAATGGTACCTGTTGATGATCGCGTCGACGACGACCTGGATGGGGTTGGCGTCGGTGAGCAGGTGAATGATCTCCAGGGTGTGCTTGATGATGCGGACGGCCATGACCTTCTTGCCGTTGTTGCGGCCGTGCATCATGAGCGAGTTGGTGAGGCGCTCGACGATGGGGCACTGCGCCTTGCGGAACCGCTTCTTCGAGTAGCGCCCCGCGGTGTGCGGCAGGTACGTCGCATGCTTCGTCGACGACACCGCCAGGTAGTCGTTCAGCGAGATGTCATTCACCTGGCGATCCCAAGGAGACACTTCAATCCACCGCTAGCAGCAGGAGGAGGAGGCTAGGAATCGAAGCGGCAGGGGAGAAGGAGCCATTCGCGTACCTGGACATCGTCGAAGGTCCAGCGGTTGAAGAGCTTCACATCCTGCTGCTGCTGCTGCTCCACCTCCGCCATGGCCGAGAACGAGGGATGGACGCGCGGCTGCTGCGGCGAGGAAGCGGCAGCGGCGGCGGGGAGCGAGGAAACCCTAGCGCAGACTCGGCTCGCGACGGGTGAGAGAGGCGGGTTTTAATAGGGGAATGCCTCCAGGGCTAGGGTTTCGGATCCGACGGCTGTCCGCTCATCTGCTGGACGGACAACGATGGTCGGCCCATGCATCTCATAACCGCAGCCCGTGGGTGGGTTCTGGGCCTTTAAGCCCAGCCGTTTTCTCCGAAGACAATGGGGCCCGTCCTAATTGTTTTTTATCAGGGGCCCATCCTAATTGGGGTGCTTTCTCAACTCGTTTTGTTCGTACTTGGTTGTTGGGTTGGCTATTGAACCGGGCGTTATACCCATCTAAAAAAAAGGGGGCAAGAAAGGCCTCTCAAAAGAAAACACAATACACAATGTTGCCCTGCTGTTTGTACTCGGTTTTGAAATAAAAAGAACTCCGTAATTATGAAATACTTCCCTAAAGAAGTCCAATGAAATGTTTGTCTAGAGAAAATTAATTTTGAAAAATACAAATATGAATAATATGAATCTTTTTCTCACATTCAAACTGTGCCATTAAGCAGCAAAATTTGCAGCTAAAAACACTGAACCCATCAACATTCACAGAATGCATCAGTCAATTATTGAAAGAAACAAAACAATTAATTATCCATTGCATAAATAAAAAAAAGAATAAGAGCCGTGTTTACTCTTCTCTTCCTCATTTCGAAATTGCAAATTGACATCAAGGGAGATGAAAGGAAGTGCTTCAATCAAATACAGACGTGGATAATCACCAATCAACATCTACAACTCAATAAAAGAATAGCAATCCCGTCTAAGAAATCAAATGGGACACACAGACCTCTGAAGCAGCTGGCTCCAACTTAAAACGGCAATGCAATTCCCAATCTCTCTCTTCCTAACCAGCAGCATCCCCAACCCTGATGCTACAGCCCTGCAACCTCACTCTGTACAATTTCCACCTGTCTCTAACTACGTTCTTGATATAGACAACCCCTCTCCCGGAGCATGGTCGTGTCGGAACCGTCGCTCGTGATCACAGATGCTGCAGCAGCACAAAAAAGGTTTCATTCAGGATTATGCAAATGGATAGGACCTATCTATGCAGAAACAGCTGTGTGTATGAGTTAAAGCATTACAATTAAAATGAACCATTGCAAACAGAACCTCCATCCATCAAGGCTATCTAGAACTGCTTGGCTTCTGTATCTCTCCAACTCTTTCGATTTCAATTGCCTGCGGCAGTACCATTGCACAAATTTATTCCTCAGGGAAACTCTAAAAAGTGTAGCATGAGCAGCATTAAGCAAATTGAATGGGAGAAGAAATGAACGTTCCTAAGCTGCACAAAGTACATAACTGGTGCAAACATGTTCAACTGCACTAAATGCCTGATATATGAAGATCTACTGAAGAAAAAGAAACACTGTACCATATCAGCAGGCTTCTTGGGTTTGCTTCCGTTGGAGGTTCCTCTTCTAATAGGTTTTCTTCTCTTGTGGAAGGATCCGTGGAGGGAATCCATCACTGAACCTTCAGGCCACTTGCCACTTCTATCAGTTGGATCCAAGTTGCTAGGACCCCAGGTGTACATGACAAACTTCCGCACCTGTTAGTAGCGAGATCAATATGGCTTATTGATCAAGCAGGCAGTCGGGTAGATATAATGCTCATCCTCTGATCAAGATGTGCTTTACCTTGTTCCAATTTCGCTGAGCACGTTGTTTGCTCAGAATTTTCAGCATTCTGGTGTCCTCATCACGGAGCTTCTTTATCCTACCTTCGCACTGAAATGTCAACTTGTTAATCATGCACATGGTTGCATGCAAAATCATTATCTACGCTAATGCACAGAAAATAAATTGTTATTCCTTAGTGTCACAAAGGGTCAGAAGTATTGTGAGGTGTGACTATGTGAACAGTAATAGCAAATACTTGTATCGATGAATCTGAAATGAACCACTACATGGTAAAAATGGAATTTAAAGAAATCAAATTTCATATCAATATTGTAGGCAAAATTGTAACGTGATATGTCTAGTTTCACTGACAAATGAAAATGATGCAAAGTATTGACACAATATAACCATAAATACACGTAGGATAACTTACTTGAGCCATGAGGCACAGAAAAATTGCCACACTGAAGGCATACAGGCCACCAATACTTGCAATTATACTAACTGCAGGTAACAGCTATCATTAGATGCAAGAAAAATAAAGTGGAAGTACACATATCATTAGCTCAAATTCTACTTCATAACTTGTATGATGGTAGTGATTTCTGTTGGGCGCTTGAGACAACATTTTCATATGGGCCCACATGATTACCAAACAAGTGTATAACTGTGAGGACGCAAAGGTTTTGTCTATTGCTTCATTATGCTTTATGGTTGCTTTAATTTCAAGGTCATAGGGAATCAACCTATGGAATTGACCTAAAACGTGCTTCTGGACAAATAAACCTGCAGAAACGATCTGAATTGTGCTCTTGGGTAAAGTTTTTTCAGAGCTGGAGAAGCAATAATCGATGAGTTACAATACCATGTTCAGGATTGAGTGAATTTCAGAAAGCTACGCACTATTCCTCTACTAACGAGACCAATAACAATTTGGAACGAAATTTTCTACATGCCAAACTATAAATACATGAACTAAATACTTCGAACAGCTAAATCAACAGTACACGTCATTGTTTACATCTAAACAATCAAGACTCTGAGGTATGTAGTAATGTGATCTCTAGTTACACTGATATCATGATTTGTATGTTGTCATTGAGAAATAAAACACATTTCTGTTCCATAGACCAGAACCGTAAATTATGCAATATATACACAAAAAAGGTGAGGCTTGGCTTCATGAGATGCACACCTGGGCCTAACACATTTTCATTGTTGATCTCCACGATATAGTCAGAAAGATAACTTATGTAGAGTGTAGTATTTATCACTCCATCGCTAGGGTTCTGCAGGGAAGCATTTAAGCTGCTCACATCTGAAAAGGTAGAACCTTGAGTGAAGTCCTGAAGGAGTGGCTGTAAGAGCTTCAAGCCATGATGGTTGTTGTATATTTGAGGAAACAATTGAATCTTGAGCACATTGGAGTCTCGCCCTCTGAAAGTCTTCAGCTTGTCATCAACGAAATTGTTGGAGCTTATAGTACCACTCACAAAGCTGACGTCACTATTATCTCCATGTTGCTTTGCAGTCAGATTAAACTGGAAGGCAACAGCGGCAGCTGGTTGCCTTGGCAGGTCAACAAACTGCCAGGATACATAGTGGTCTCTTGGAGGGATTCGGCAGCCATTGCACTTAAGCGTAATAGATGGCCCATCGCTCGTGTTCTGGCAACTGTAGGTCAAGAGTGTTGACAGAGGCTGCACCCTGAAGTCCATAAACCCAGGAGTTCCCATTGCTATTGTAGAAGGTGTGATTGCTTGAGCGCAGGACATGCTTGAGACTGCGGTTATGTGAAACTCGAGATCATTCACAAAGTTCAGCAGATCTGGAGCATTAGCTGGTTTAACTCTATGTACTTCGACATTGCGTCTTTTGATGGCTTGATACAGCAGCCTGTGACAATCAAGCAAAGAGTAATCCATGAGCTTTAGTGCCAAACACCAAGGAACAGCTAATGCCAATATGAAAAATTATGAACATAACTTACACGGTGACTAGTCCGAGGAAGAGTATCAAGGTAGCCACCGAGAACGTGCCACCCAGCTCTGTTTTCCTTTTCTTCAGTACTTGCTGATCATCCTGGTTTTCCAGAAGTTACAATAATACAACTTTCAGTGGAGAAAAACAAGAGGGAAGTTCGCAAGAAATAAATAAGATAAATGTTCCATGTGATGAGTTCTGACGCAATTGTGTGTAATGTGCGTGTGGTTGGAAGGTAAAGCAGGGTCATGACCCACATATGAACGTCAAGGGCAAGAAAAAATGGAGAGGTCAAGTTGACCCAGAAAGGAAGGGGAATTTCCAAGAAATCCAACGACAGCAGTGCCATGGAAACGAAGCAACCCAAGGCGTCCAAAACGCGTGTACAAAGTGGCGAAGCAATCAAAGATGGATTAACCCGAAACGCGACGGCGAAGCAAACCAAGCGAGCGCGGGGAATTCCTAATTGATTGTCCCGACCGGAAAGAATAAACAGCAGCAGAGAGGCAGGGAAGCGAATTAAAAATGCTCGATTAGTCACGAGACTCGAAAGAAATTGGTTACAGATGAAATCTTGCGATGAAAATTGTGAAAAAAAGGAAGGGAATTAATGAGACGTTGCAGCAGTGGGTTTAAGGCGCACGGACCGCGTAGTGGTTGTTGTCGAAGATGCAGTCGAGGCGACTGATCCAGAACCGGGCATCGAAGAGCTTCTTGTGGCGGGCGGGGTCCCGGCCGGCTAACCTGGCGGCGGCGCAGAAGGCGAACCAGGAGAGGAGCGCGGCGAGCGCGGCCCAGAGGAGGACGGCCTGGGACTGGGTGAGGCGGCGGACGACGTCGAGGGAGAGGACGGGGGTCAGGAAGTAGAAGCTCTGGTTCCGGGTCGCGCCCACGGACCCCACCTGCCAGTCGCCGAACCCGCCGCCGCCCCCGCCGCCGCCCGGCAGCGACACGCAGCTGCTGCCGCCGTTGCCGCCGCTGCTGTTAGCGCGGAGGTAGTACCCGGGGTCGCAGGCGCAGAGGGTGGCGTTGTAGGCGAACATGTGCGCCGCCGCGCACGCCATGGCCCAAGAAAGCGCCTTTCCGCTGCTGGCGAGGCAAAACCGGCTGCTGCCGGCGCAATGGTGGAAGACGACTCAACCAATCGCCGCGCTGGCTAAATTGCCATGCGAAATTGCTTACCTACCGACTACCCGATCGACCACAACGCCGGCCGGCCGGTAGGCGGGCCGCCAGCTCAGCCTCGGCTCCTCCAGCCACCGGCAAGAGCGAGAAGTCAGGAGAAGAGGAGTGGGAAGGAGCTGAGGCGGGCAATCAAGATCGATCAAGCAAGAAAGCCATGGAAGGATGGTTGGAAAAAGAAGCCGGGTGGCTAGGAATCGAATCGGGTGCTTTGCTTTGCTGTGCTTTGTGCCGCCAGGTGCCAGCTCCAAGCTCCAAGCCTCCAATCCAATCACCCCCTTCCCCGCCTGCTTTTTTTTTTCCTCCGCTGGCTGGCTGGAGGTGGTGGGGGCGAAGGAGACGAGAGAGCTGCAGAGAGACGAGAAGAAGTGTCCACCAGGTTCCTTCATCAGAGTTTGAGACAGCTTGTTCTACTCAACGAAGTATACTTGCACAAAATAAATGCACGAGCTCAGGGTAGATACGAGCCGTTGTCGGCCAGCTCATCCTGCTCCTCTATTTACCTTTTTTCTACTATGGAATGTCGTTGACAGGTAGGATTCGATATGGGACCGGCTATTTGAAAATTGAAACTAGAACGAAATAGCAATTTTGTGAGGGATTTAGAGGTACACAGCACGGCTTCAACTCCTTTTACTTGCCTTTTTTTTTGAAATTCCTAACGGTTTTTAAGGTGAAAACTACAATTTCTACTGTTTTCCCATGTGAAATTCCTATAGAAAATAGATGAGGAAAGATTATGTAACCCCACGCTACTTGTTTGGATCATAGTATTTTCAAATGAATTATACGTAGAATGAATTATATACGTAGAATGGTAACAGATCATGATTCTAGTGCTCTTTTCATAATCTAACTGGACTCTTATATAAATTTAGCTCAAAACTATATAAGATTAGAGTCCGACCATTTTAGAGCTCATCCTTAGATTATCTAGGATTAGCCACCCCTAATTATACATATAGACTGTAGCTTGTTTGGAATGGAGGATTCATCAATCCGTTTCCAGAGGAAAGGTTTCAGCATGTGTCCGTTTTTGGAGGGAAAAAAGGAATCCAGTAGCACCTCTTGGTTTTCTCATCACGAAGTCCGAGGGACCATGAGGTCCATAGGAGTAGTTCATTACGTCTTCCACAAAGTGTAGCTTCACTAGTGATGCTTGAAACATCATATCATAGGTGATGCGCTGCAGTGTGCAGCATCACTCTCTTCCTATACCTCGGACCCAGAATAGAATTGAAAATTCCAAACTCATCTCCTCTCTCCTTCCCTCCAAACGTCTGCAAAATATATTTTAGTCAACAAGCACCGGTGCACGTTCTTGCGCCGAAGTCAGGAAAATGTTTTTAGGCGTCGCTTGTCCCAGTGTCTGAGCACCGGTAGAAGTGATGTCTAAAATTCGAAAAGTGCTTTCAAGCATCTCTTTAGCAGTACACTGACGGGTGCATGCTAGACAGGAGTGAACAATATTTCACTGATTCAATCACCGATGAAGTGGGTTCCATATATCTAAGTTTTTTTAAGCAATGGCAAGGGGTTGTCTAGACGCTACTAATGTTTCACTGATACATGTTACTTTTGGAAAGAACATATTGAGAGTTTACTATTTGTTTAGTCTAAGCAATTGTGTTTACCACTACCTTAAATTCCTACGGCACTTGTACTCCTGTGTTCCAAACATCCATTCTTAAAAGATTCCGGTGTTTTCCAATTTTTTTATTTTACACCTCTATTCTTTTCCAATTCATATGTTTTCTTCCATTCCTCTGTTTTTGTTTTCCTTTGTTACAAACAAGCCCTAGAATGTTCTCAACATTGGAGTATATAACAATGCGCACCAAGTTTGCATATAGATATACAAGTAGCTAAAAGTGTTGCGATAGAGAAGAGGAAAAATTGGATCTGTACTAGTAAAAGATCTAAACTTAAAATAATACCATCAAAAGATACGATGGATGGCGGATAACAGAATTCCAAATATACAACTTCACCCACGCAACAAAACACCCCAACATGTCGTCATCGACCAACAACGCTGCAGCCCATGACAAGCAGCTCCGACTTCACCTTGTAAGCTCAGACTAAGAGTGGCATCGACATGGCATGGTCTATCCATGCTTGCAGATGAGTGCCGAAACACCCCGCTTGAATCTATCACCACCAAGATGATATAGGAACTCCAAGACGACACCACCAGGGAGGATACGACACCACACGCCGCCGTCGCCCGCCGAGATTAACCTAGGTAGAATTTTCTCCGAAGAAATCCATAGGATGAGAAGGAGGCACCTTCCCACCAGGAAGGCAAGTCGGAGCTGTTTGCATAGAGGCGAAGCCGACATGCCTGTGTAATTTCCGCCAAACTCCAAGAGGTCCAGTTTCATGTTATTTTTCTTCCAAAATAAATTTGAGGTGGGGATGGATCTCGTCGGAACTTTTCTTTTGTCTCTTCCCCTTTTTCTTGAAATTTTGTTTCCTTTTCATAGTTCTGGATTCGTACAGGACCCAAGTGCCAGATAGCATACTAGTACGAGTGGAGGCGTCAACGGCGGATGCCAATCGACATCAGAGAGACGCTGACAGCGACTCCATGAGTGGAGACCAAGCGACGAAAACATGCTTCGAGTGTCGCTGCTACATGATATCTTTTGTCTTCACGGAGAACTCAACATCAGCTCGGGTCAGCGTGTTACTAGCTACATCCTGGTCCTGGGTCCTGCAAGTGCACCAACCGGATCTTGCTGCCACGCCGCTTCTGTTTCGTTTCCTCTTCTTCACGGAGCAAAGATTAGTCGTCACTGGCAGCGTGGGATAAGGACGGGGAGGAATTGAAGAACACCACGCGCCCGCCTCTCTATAAGATTCCCCCCTCCCGCTGCAGAGCCACCACCACGAGCCTAGCTTCTCGATCGATCAGGTAGCGGATCGAGCCATGGCGACGAGCGTGCCAGCAGCTGGATCGTGGGAGGCGCAGGCGCCGCTGCTGCTGTGCGCAGCCGTCCTCGCCGTCGCGTGGTGCGCCGCGCGCGCGCTGGCGGAGTGGGCGTGGCTGCGGCCGCGGCGCCTGGGCCGGGCGCTGCGGGCGCAGGGCCTCCGCGGCACGGCGTACCGCCCGCTGGCCGGCGACGCGCCGCTGGCCGACCGGCTCGCCCGGGAGGCCAGGTCCCGCCCGCCCCTGCCGCCGGGCTGCCACGCCGTCGTGCCCAGGGCCGTGCCGCTCTTCCACCACGCCATGTCGGAGCACGGTACGTGCGTAGCAGCTTTCTCCTCGATCTCTCTCGCTGTCGCCGCCGCGCCGTTGCTGGCCTGTCACCGTCGGTCCACCATGTGCCGGTCTTGCCACGACGAGAAAATTCGTTCTATCTACTTCACTTTCATCCACTATATTCGTGCACGTGTATGATTGCTGAGAAAGAGACAGTATTAAGCAAACTACTTTGAAAATGGTTTGGCGACAAGTGCAGGCAAGACGTCGGTCACCTGGTCCGGGCCGGTGCCGATGGTGACCATCGCCGAGCCGGAGCTGGTGCGGCAGGTCCTGTCCAACAAGTTCGGCCACTTCGAGAAGGTCGGCTTCGGGCAGCTCCAGCGGCTGCTGCACAGCGGCGTGAGCACCCACGAGGGCGACAAGTGGGCCAGGCACCGGAGGATCATCAAACCCGCCTTCCACCTCGACAAGCTCAAGGTAACCGCAGCTCAGCTGGCCGGCCGGCACGCATGACCAGAAGCACGTCGATCGATTGCTGGATCTGATCGGTCATCTTCAACCTTCATTCAGCGCATGCTGCCGGCCTTTGCCTCGTGCTGCGCCGACCTGGTGAGCAGGTGGGAGGGCCTGGCTGCGGGCGGCGGCGAGCCGTCGCGCGAGGTGGACGTCTGGCCGGAGATGCAGAGGCTGACGGGGGACGTCATCTCCCGCGCGGCGTTCGGCAGCAGCTACCTCGAGGGCAGGAGGATCTTCGAGCTGCAGGAGGAGCAGGTCAAGCTCGCCATGCTCGTCGCCAACAAGATACACATCCCGGGCTACATGTGAGTTCTTCTTTGTAGTACATTTTGCTTGTCAATTACCACGGCAAATCGATTTGGCAAATGGCAACGCATCCCGTGCGTGCGTGTAGAATGCTGCCGACAAGGATCAACCGGCGGATGAAGCGGATCGCGCGAGAGATCGAGGGGATCCTGAGAGGGATCATCGCGAAGAGAGAGGGCGCGATGAGAGCCGGCGACGACCTCCTCGACCTGCTGCTGGAGTCCAACATGGAGCACTCCAGGGGCGACGGCGAAGGCTCCGGTGGCGGCATGTCCACGGAGGACGTGATCGGGGAGTGCAAGCTGTTCTACTTCGTCGGCATGGAGACCACGTCGGTGCTGCTCACGTGGACGATGATCGTGCTCTCCATGCACCCGGAGTGGCAGGACCGCGCCAGGGAGGAGGTGCTCCGGGTCATCGGCGGCGCCGGGACGACGCCGGATTACGACGGCCTCAGCCGCCTCAAAATCGTGAGCTTCCATTTCGCTCGCCGGCGCAGGCCCCGGATCTTGGTCGATTCGGCGTCTTGTAACCGTAATCGAAATCGTAATCGCAGGTGACGATGGTGCTGTACGAGGTGCTGAGGCTCTACTCGCCGCTGCCGGCGGTGCACCGCCGGACATACAAGCCGATGGAGCTCGGCGGCGTCAGGTACCCGGCGGGCGTGGTGCTGGTGCTGCCGCTGCTGTGCATCCACCACGACAGGGACGCGTGGGGGCCCGACGCCGACGAGTTCAGGCCGGAGAGGTTCGCGGAGGGGGTCGCCAGGGCGTCCGGCGACCGGCAGCCGGCGTTCTTCTCGTTCGGCGGGGGGCCGAGGACCTGCGTCGGCCAGAGCTTCGCGCTGCTGGAGGCCAAGATGGGGCTCGCCATGATCCTGCGAAGCTTCGCGTTCGAGCTCTCGCCGTCCTACTCGCACGCGCCGATCTCCGTCCCTCTGCTCAAGCCGGAGCACGGCGCGCAGGTCAAGCTCAGGAAGCTCCCCTGACCCTGAGCTGCCTCTACATGGACTTGGTTTGTGGGAGCAAGGAACAGTAATGATTGGGCTGTAGACTCCAAAGTCTAAACCAAGTATACTTTTGTTAAAAATGTAGTATTATACTAGCAAAAAATTTATGAAAGATTATACTAGCAAAAATTAGCAATAAAAGTTGTGTCTTAAAGACCCATGTCAGTTAAATTGGATAAATTTTGAGAAGATATAATTTCCAGAAAATGCACAGCGTTCAAATTAGCTAGTGTTCATAGGATACCTCCCGAGTCACCGTGGGCCGACCATCACGTCACCGCACCAGGTTGCTAGACCATGGCACTCGTTAGGTCCAAACAGAAGTAATTTAAATGGCGGACAAGCTTACATCTGCTTGTCGATGCACGAAACTGAGCAGATCATAAAAAGGTTTGATTGACAGTTTCAAGTCCGTAGCAACATCGTGCATGCTACAATTTTAGAACTACAAAAATTGCTACAAGTTATGTGAAATTTGGACTCAAGCTTCGGTGGATTTCTAGTTGCTCGTGCCAAATAAATTCTCAAACAACTTCGGGGCCATTGGAGGAAGAGCCATGGGTACCGGGGCCATGAAATTAGTGATCTTCTCGTGAACATGATACCTGGACAAATCACATAAGAGCGAAAAAAGAACACGATAACCCAAAAGTAAGTTAAGCAAGTTGGAAAAATTCTCTGGAAGCCAACAAGCAGAGGAGAATAGAGACCAAACCTTATCTTTCTGCTCTTTGAAGCCCGGCGATCAACAAGCTTTCTCTTTTTCACCTGCTGCTTTCGTAGAGCATAAAATGTCGAATCTGCATACATTAAACGGTGACAAGTGTTTAAGGTGGAAGTAGAAACATATACACTTCTTACAACTATTGAAAGGTACAAGTTTAAGAACACATCAACAAAATTTCTCAAAAAAAAAAGATGCATATTTTGCCAGATGAGCCAGATTTCAGTATGCACATTGAGATAGATATAAAAAAAATCCAGATAAATTTAGTGTATTTTTCAAAAGGCTAGAAATTCAAATTGCAACAGGATATTAGACTGATATGCTGGATAACTGGAGCTGATATTGCCTGGTCTTGCCAGTGTAAATATGGATGAACTAACCTGATGATCCTCTATCACATGACTCGAGAAACTCCTTGAGAAGTTGTTGATAAAACTCAGAATCATCAATAAGTTCAGGATCACCTTCCACAATGCGCCCCTAAGTTGGAGCAAGGAGAAGAAATGAGACCAGCAAGTGCAATCCACGTATATATGCTCTAATTGTATAAACAAAAACATTCTGATATCAAATCTTATGTGTCAGATAAATAACTAAGTCTAGAAAAAAAAGAATATCCATCTCAATCTCAATTGAAAGAAATGAGCTTCAATGAACTACGAACTGTAAAATTTCAGTAGCTTGAAGGTGACACGGGGATTTGAAAGAATCACAAGAGAACAAGTAAAATGCTCAAACCTCCTCAGCTTCTCCAGGTTCTCCTGCATCCTGAAATATAAATGGAAGACTTACATGCTAATAGTTAAGAAGGTGCACAAATATGATTGGTTGGCCTTTATGATAGATGTATCTAAAGTACCTCTCCGAATACACCAACGGCAGATTTGGTCAAGTACATCCTGTTAATCATTCGGCTTGGATCTCTCATGTAACCAGCAACTTGGTCACTTATGTTCTGTTCTCACACAAGGTAAAAAGAGTATATAGGCTTTAGATTTAGTCATTTAGACTTGTTAAGAGTAAAATTTACCAAAGTATCTAAATAAGTATTCAGGCAACCTGATTAAATGCATGCAGCTTTCCTTTCAGTGCAGCAGCACCCGTCGTCACCTGTATTTTCCTCTGCCATTTATCTATCTCTGTATTTCTAAATGTCGTTATCCTATATACAAATAAATATCAAAATCAGGTTAATTTTGTATGAGCACATAAAACCAAGCACTGAAACACCAAGCAGCATATGTGCAAATGCAAAAGCTGAAAGTTGGCAAACATATAACTATTGGGACTTTTGATTTCGCACTCAGAGTTTTCATGTTATGGCAATGTATCCTTGAGATCTAATTGTAATTTTTCTTAATGTCTGTTGCCTCATATGCTTGCACATCATTGAATCCGATGTTGTGGAACCGGTATAACTTTCTTGAAGGATGTTAGCACAAAGCAAAATTTACATATAGGATGGCCATATTGGTCTCAAAACCAATATACTTTCTGGAACATCCAAAAATAATGGCTAACACAACACAAAAACCAATATAGCAATTGCCGGTCAGTAGCGATCCCCGGAAAAAAAGAGCTTCTTGCAGAATGAAACCAAGAGAAACTGTGTGAAAGAAGTCAATCAAGCAATACTTCCAAGCACTTAATTAAAGATGTCACATTACTCTATTTGCATTACATAAGTGAATAGCTTAGCCTTTTTCCATCTACTTCAAACATAAGGGGCTTTCTCGACTGTAGAAATTTATAGGACGAAGAAAAATAATTAGTTTGCTGGACAACCAGTAATTTCATATTAGATTGGATACCTGGCAATCGGCTCTGCAATTTTATGGCTGAGACTCATACAGCAGTCTCAGGCAACAAGCAAGAACAACTGAGACCCAGGATGGTAACTCAATCTAGTGTCCAATCATACAAGTTATTTTACGCAATGAATATTGCATGGGTGGTAGTATGTTGGCTACTACTTTTTCCACACTGGCTATATCAGAGTTTGGTTTCTAAAAAGCTAAATAGAAGCTAGGAGGCTAGAGCAGATTTTAATTACACATAAAACTATAAAAGAAATCTAACTACCAGGACTTGATATGCATTCAAGTATGAAATGGACAGTTTTAATGGTAATGGTATTGTAAGAAAAAGAGAGAGATTACTCAAAAAGGTGCAAGCAACCGTAAATAATTGCATAGCACATTGAAGTCCTTTTCAAGCACTGATGGTTAGCTAGTTACATTTTAACACAAAATTTACCTTGTCTGCAATCTCTGTACTTCTGACCACTCGTCATTCTCTCCATTGGAGGCAGAAGGAATTTCTGGAACCAAGTCAAGAATTATGAACAAATATAGATTGCATATCGCAGTTTTATCAGTACAACAAGAACTGAATGGAGAGTAGCAATACCATTGGCATCCTTTGCAACCTGGTTACTCTCCAGCAAAGCCTATAGGTAGTTTTAGATGTTAAGTACAGTAAGAAATCCTTCATTCATATTGATCAAATACCATAGCATTGAAAGGAGAACAAATAATGTATGCAACTAATCGTACCTCCTGCAATTCCGTCATGCTAGCCAGAGTCTGCTTTGACGAATTCAGCAAGTCCTCGTAGGCTTGCTCTATCTCCTTATCATGATTGCAAAACCTTGTCTTGATGGGTTCCTGCAAGAGCAAAATCAGAATATGTTTGAGCTTACAATTCAACCTAGCGACAATCCCGCATCAGAGAGGGGAACAGGTACGGAAAGCCCAAGAAGATATTTGCTGCAGGAGCGAGACCTGGGGCAACTTGTTAGAAGTGGAAAACGCCTTCTGCAGCAGGAATCTCATCTCCAGGGTCTTGTCCCATATCGCCTGCACGGAACATAACGCAAAGACAGGTAAGGATTTCGAAAGAAAAATATATCTAGCACACGATGACGCAAAAATGTTGAGTTAACGAATGAAAGCAAAGCAAAGTTGGGTGGCACCTTCTGGTTTTTGACCGCGCGACCTCTCAAGGCATCCTCCTCCTTGTGCTGGTTCATCATGTTGAAGCCCTCTCTACACAGGGGGCGAGCTTCGGTTGAAGAATCCCCAAAATTTTCCGGTGCCCTTGGCTAGGTTTATCTTGCTCACTACAACAAACTGAATGGAAGGAAACAAAGTAAGAATTCGATTTGCTTGAGCGCGAAACGGAACCCAAGGAAGGAAGCTCGGGTTACTTGCCAACAAGACCGGATGGAGGTCTGGCCTACCGCAACCCGTCTATGGCGACGGCGGGGAGGTCGCCGACGGTGAGAGGGTTTGTGGCGGCGGCCGCAGAACAGGAGAGGGAAAGAGCGCGAGTGCCCCCGCTGGCGCCAGCCGCTGGGGTAATCACCTAATCGAGCTCGTGGGCCAAGGCGGTAATTGCCCACAATCGGGATCCTGGGCTCTTGGGCCAGGGAGATAATTGCCCAAATGGGATCTTGGGCTGTGCGATGTTTTTGTGAGATAATTGCCCAAACATCAGTTTGAGCCCGTTTCAGTCGCCAATCCCTTTTTTTTTGCGGGTCAGTCGCCAATCCTTGTTTAAACTCTTCCGGATAGAATGTGGTGTGGCAACTCAAACAAAATGGTGTAACACGCTGGGTAATAATATGAAATTATTTTCATTCTGACGTGAAACCGCTTAAACTAGTTTTGCTCCAAAGAATGGATTGCCCGGTTCACACTTTGTACACTTCAACCCTTTCTTTTTTCTGTTCCGTTCTTCCGTGTGGTTTGCATGCCCTGCAGAGGACACACCCCACGCAAACCTCCAGATCGATAAATACAATCATCATGGACATGATCCCTGCCAAATGGGCAAAACAAAAACAATGACAACACCAACAATACGGCGACACGGTGGAATCAATTCTTCTTCTTCTCTTTACTTCCACAGCTTCATCTGTTGTGTTCAGTATACTAGTATGTACAGGTTTCCTGAAACAAGGCAACCACAAATATGTCAGCCATTTGCCATCTGCCAACACTTACTGGGTCTTCACCACAATTCTTGTCTAGCCAACAAACAGATGCAAAAAGAGAGCCGGTGCACTACATACCTTGCAATGCTGAGTAACGGATCTTGGAGATGTACCAGACTTCTGGCCAATACCACTCCACCATCCCTATACAGCAGTGCATGATGGAGAAATACCTAGTTTTTTTTTTCTACAATGGAAATGCAGACCCTTCAACTTTCCTTATCGTCACTCGAGCCTCCTTTCAATGACTGCTTCAAATGCCAAGGCAGAACACTCAAAAACCAACCTCAGAGTGGATGGTGCTGATGTTTATAAGACCCAAGTTAATGGAGAACAAGTTCAACAGTGCTGCATCAGAATTTACCTTGTACAAGTACTTCTTCCTCAGCTTGATGGCCAAGCGTACGCATCTTTTTACATTGATTTTCAGCACATTATCGTTGAACATCTGAAGAATATCCATTGTGATTGAGTAAATAGCTACAAGCAATGATTTCCAAAACACAAGGATTGAATTGAAAAGAAAGAAAGTAGTTTCTGAACTTGCCTTGATTGCATCATCTATTGAGCGAGTCCCTCTAATTATCCTGTGGCGATTGATTATCAAGATTGCCGCTACACAGAAAATAGGCAGTTCGTCATCTCCACTCCTTGCCAGCACATTTGCACTCAGTTGCGGCATCTGCTGAGGCCTTGCCCATATAGTAGCACCTGACAAGCCACAAAGATGATTTCTTGTACTGGATCTAGTTCCAGGGTGGCAAGCTCCACAGATTTCACCATTCCTACGATGTGATTTCCTGGTTTTGGATTTTCTTCTCGTGGAACTGTTCATCCGGGGCACTTCTTTAACTTCACATGATAAATCAGTCCTCAGATCAACCAGCAATGGTCCTAGACAGTTCTCTTCTAAACGCCTGATTGCTTCTTCATCAAAATCAGCAGCCCACATCATCTGAAGACAAGAATAGTTGCTTAGCAAAACAAGATTATAATGTTATAAGCATTTAGAGTAAAATAACAGCATCAAAAGGCCACTTCACCGTGGTTATGTGCAGTACCAAATGTCACATAGAATCTCTTCGCATTATTTTAATGAAGTAAATTAATATCAATAGGTTGTTACAAACATAAACTGTTTTTGTTATGAACTATTTAGGCCTATATTTCACCTATATCTCGGTTTCAAAGAATTCATATGTTAACTTCTTGCAATAACTAGTCAACTGCGAATTGTCCAAAATAAGACAGATATCCTGAAGAGCCAGACCTCCCACATGATCAGTGATTCCTCAAAAGATAGCTCCCGGCGAAAAAGCACTAGCAGCATCCGGAAAGCGAAATGAAGGCTTTCAGCACCAATTGCCGACAAATGATCGAATAATTCAACATCTGTCAGTTCCATGATCTTCCACAATGCTTGCAACTGCTTCATAACTCCCGTTGGTCCCTCCATCTGGAAATTTTCACGCTGAGGACAGCAACATGCAGAAGAAATGTACATCATCATCAAGTAATGTAAAACCAAACTAATGGACAGCAATCCAAGTTATGATAGATGCAAGTTACCATCCTTCTCAGTAGCATCTCAAAGCACCAAAAGGCATCCGCATCATCCTCATATATAACAACAAAAGGTGACAGCAGATCACTCATACCTATAATTCACTTGTGTTATTCAGAATTAGATACGTCAAGAATAATCAGACAACATAGCAAACGGAGCTCCATGAAATATGCAAACCTTGACAGTATCCAGTGGAGGGATCAACCCACGCATAAACTGCAAGTATATCAGACATTCTAGCCATATTCCTTGATTCTCCATAGAAATCAAGGTGACTATCTGTTCTCACCACATCGACCACTGCATCAGGAAAAAAATTAGTCCCTAATTAGAATACAATTAGAGGAGACCACAAGCATTGTGCAAATTGAGAATATAAACATACCAATCCGATGCAGTGTCCAAAGCCAATCGGAGACTCTATCTTTGTCGGCAATTGAACCGTTTGATTTGGTTCCATCAACTAAATCTGCTTCTGGTGCATCAGATATCCTCAATGAGTCTATAATTTCCTTACTATAGCCATCATCTAACCATCTATCCTGCTTGTATGCATCCGAGTGAAAGATGGCTGAGTCACTGTTGCTAGGTCGAAACAGATCATTGGAGAATGAATTCGACTCTATAATCAGATCTATGTTATTATTGATTTGGAAGCTGTGCATGCGTTCATCACGAGGCCTTAATCTATCTTCAGGAACCGAGAAACTACAATGACTTTCCTCAACCCCATTGCTATTCTCGCCACCATTTGCGAACAAGTTTGTACCGGACAGGGAAGGAAAGTTGGTGAAGGTCTCACTGTCATACCTTGGTTCACCAATGTCATCATAATCTCCAGAATCTCTCAAGCAACTATTCACCGCTGCGGAAGGTACCATAAAACTGGAAGAATCATATACAGAGCTATCATTATGTATATTAAAACCAATTGGTTCGGCTGATTTACTACAGCCTTTTCTTTTCTGAGACTGAGGTGTGCCATCAGACCCACAATTCAAATTGGAATTTTCTACTACATTGCAAGGTGCTTGATGTGAAGTTTGCTGACTCATGCTGACTTCTCCACTATCAGTTTCTTTGGGCAAAGTCCTGACATCCATCTGCTTCGATCCGACAGCGTGGGCAAGCTCACCTGTACCAATGCTTGTGTGCATGCTCTGGCATTGTCTAACTAAATAATGATACCTCTCCCTACATAGAAAGAAAAAGAAAAGCATCAAGTTAGAACCTTCTAGATTTCCAATAATACATGTGGTGAAAAAGCAGAAAGGAAAATATTAGAGTCTCAAAGGTTTAAAATTATTTTTATTCAAATACTGATCATGCTGTCCACAAATGGAACAAATCAAAAGGGCCAAAAAAAATGCTCCAAAACATTAGAAAAATAGCAGAAAAATGAAAATGAGATAGATAGGAGAAAATAAATCTAATTGTAGAGGGAGTTACATGAAATGGAATAGAAAAGGTCAGAAAAACCACAGTATCTAATCTACATTGGATTGACAACATCAGTTTATCCCCTAGAGAGTGTGTGTAAGGAGGTCGTATAAGGAAAAAGAAGGGAAATGTGTGTAAAAAAGGCAATATCTTAAAAACCAGTTCAAAGGGTCAAGACTGTCACTCCAGAGTCCAGACGAGCATGGAGGCACATTATTGCCAATGCCATTTTCTATGGTATGCACATAATTATAAATATAACAGAACACTAATTTGGAAATTGGGACAACTAAGGGTAGGGAATTTTGCTAGAGCAGTTTGTTTACGAATACAAAGGTGACCACATTAATGCCTCCAGCAGCATTCTCTTATAGAACATAAAAATGTAAACCTCTTAACCTTGTAAATATAATGACACTTCTACCAAGAAACATGAAAATTTATCACCTTCGAGCAGCTCTTAACTTTCCCCTATATTCTGACGTGCTACTTGAGGCATAGCAGCCAAGAAGAAATTCCCAAACTTCCGCTCGAATAGAAGGATCCACGCCCTGCACATTGTTAAAGGATGTAGAACTTGTTATGTAACCCCTTTGATGCAGTTAAATTATTTGTAGTTGTGCAAATGGTTCTCTAGGTGATGAAAAAAAATCAGATATATCAGATCTGATACCAGTATGTGAATGTGAAGCCTGAAGACTGAATCAAATACATAATTCACAGTGCTTCTACAACTAAAAGAACATGGAAGGGATTATCCTCAAACATCAAATACATAATTCACTCACCCCTAAGACAATGAATTTAAGGGCTTTACGGAAACATATAACCCTTCCGTCACTGTCAAAACATGTCTGCCATTTTTCTGGTTTGAGCATTCTGTTCCCCTGTACAGTTGCAGATAGAAAAAGCAAAGCTGTTAGTAGTGCAGGGAAAAGAAATTATCAAGAGAATGGCATGTATAGTTCATAGTTTCATATACTCTTGTGACAAATGGATATAATAATATAACAAGCATGTATAATTCATTGTCCCATTTACTCTTGTAGCAAATGGATACGATCATACTTTTATTAGGATTTGTTAGTTCATAGGTTATGATTACTTGAATGGTAGATAATAGTTAGTGTGCCGTCATCATCTTTATGACACCATATTGGCATTTGCATTCAGGATGTGCTCCTTGAAAATTGTGATCATATTAAAACAAAGCAGTTAATCAAGGAATGATGGGAGTACATTATTTCTGTAACAGCTTCTATTTGAGGCTACTGCATTACATATGAATGGGAGAACATCTACAGCATCCTAAATTAACAGTAAGAAGTAAGGAAATGGTTTTACCCTGCCACAGATCTTATGTGACAGTAAACTTTATCCGTGGCCAGTGACCTACAAGCGGTGCAAATGCTATAGTAATCTAAACATTTAGTCTTAGTAATTTGGATAGATACTAAATATAGGCAATATACGCATAAATGCAAAAAATAAGAAGGCTGTAATTTCCAAGTGCCATCTATACCATGTATAACCGGTACCAAATCGTATGAGTGAGCTATCACTATGCATACTGCTAATATTGCCGGTAGGGAAAATGCAAGCGACACATTCCTTGCCAGTAATGATCAACACAAAATCAATGAAGCGGCAATGGTCGCCAATGTCACAGACAAGGGAGAGCAAAGCATCATTCGCATTGGCATTGGCATCAATGCCCATCACGCAATCCATATTATACAGCAGAAGTGGATTAATAAAGAAGCAAAGCGAGTAAGCGACCTTCACTGGGGAGGGGTTGAGGCAGGGGTCGCCGATGTCCCGGACAAGGGTGCCGACACCGCGCTGGAGGTTGGCCATGGCGCCGCCCGCGCGGCCGCCGGCGCCGCACATCCACTTGATGTAGTCCGCACCGGCGCCATCGGGGCCGGACCTCACCTGGGGCATGGGGGTTCACTTGAGCTCCAAAATGTCTTCCGACAACCAAACCGCGCCCGCGCCTCGGCTAGACTGATCCTGAGCGCTGAAGAAGACGAACCAAACCGAACCCAACCATGGATTGGATTTGGGGGCGGCACCACAGCACAGCACGCAAATCCGCACCCAACTGAACGGAGAGAAGAAGTAGAGGGAGCGAGGCAGATTTGGATTAAACTGCGAGCAAAGCCAACCCCCCAGAGCAATCCGTCCAAGCAATCGCGGGGCGGTTACCGACACGAGAAGGAAGAGATCGTGGCAAGTGCGGGGTGGATGGATCTCCACTCCACGCCAGTCCAGCTGCAGCAGAGGGCCGGCAGGAGGAGGACGAGGGAGACGCCCCTCCACCACCACCGCCACCAGAGAGGACTTCAGTTCAAGGACCCCGGGCCCGCTGTACAACCGCGTCGCCGGCGGCGAGGTCGCCGACGATGCGGCACGACTGATTCTGGCGGCGTAGAAGAGAATCTCGTGGGGGAAACGGAAGAAGAGAGAGAGAGAGAGAGAGAGAGAGAGAGAGAGGAGACGAGAGGGGAAACCCTCCCCTCGCGTCGAGTCCAGTCGAGTCCCCTCGGACTTGCGGAATCCCGGTTCTGCCCCTCGGTCCACGGCCGAGCAGCGGCGCAGCGGTCAGAAGGGATAGGGAGTTTTCCGGCATGGACAGAGCGGCAGGCAGCACGTACGGTACGGTTCGGGCAGTTTGCTTCCGGCTGATCCGAGCGCGTGGTTTCTAATCATGGGTTTGGTTCCGGCAGCACGCTCAATCTTTGATTTCCTGCTGCGATTGTTTGGTTGCTAATCATGATTATGACAAGTTGCACGTTCTTAGCGCACAAATGCGTTTGTTTTGCATTTTTTAGTTTGGCATGGTTGTGACAACTAAATTGGACACTACCAAATTATTGTGACAAGTGGCAGCTAACTAACCGGTTTTTATACTTGGATAGAAATCTTTCATCGTGCAGTTATCTCACTTTCATTTGATAGAGTAAAGTTAATATCATCAATTTTGCAATTCACCTTGCGGTCTCTGAACTTATCACGTATATCAAACAGGCGACAATATAGACCCGGTGCTAAGTTTAGAGTTCAACAACATACTATATAGTTAAAAAGAAGATAGTTCATGTAATTTATGCATTTTTAAATAGATAAAAAATATGTCCGTGCATTACTACGGGAAGCCACATAAATATATTGATTAGCATATAAAAATATATATGTATTATACACCATATGTATTTTATCGTAATATAGTACGTGTCGGTCGAGGACTTCAGTCTTTTTCTATTTTACTTGCCAAGCGCTAATTCTAAATAGTTTCGGACCCTTAACTCAATATATGGTCATCTGGATTGACGGAGAAAGGAATCGTTGTTTGCTTTAGACAATAGAGAAGAGATAGAGATAATTGAAAGCGATAACATGCCTGAACCTAAACTTAAAAGATCCAACCACACAGTATAATGGAGTATTCCCGATGAAAGTTTTGTAGGTATTTCAATCTTATTAAACAAACTACCACGTAGGTAAAAGTGATGGTACGACAAAAAATTTATAAAGATAGAAAAGTGATGGGTTTCATCAGAATAAACAGGGTTTACATTATTTTCAACACTATAAAGCCTGTTGAAACTACTATTGACGGCAAGAGGTTTTCATTTCCTCTAATTCCATCCATTCTCGTGCATCACAATTAAATGCTACAACTCATCTATGAAATTGTGCATAGAAGGATTTGTTTTATTTCTCAAATAATATATTTTTTAGATGAAAAGTCCGTGAAATGAAATTCCCCACCGAAAATAGTGTTATGGCTTGGCTTAGCTGGGCTGAGTCGTCGGCATTCCTCTCCCCGATAAATATCTATCCACGGCGCAACATTGAACGGATCGTTTGACTTTGGAAACGGAGTTGCTGAAACCAAAAAACGCAACCCCCCGTGTCAAAAAAAAAAAACGCAACCCCCAAAAGAGTACGCCCCAGTAACCAGATACTCATATTGTTGTGTTTTTTTCTCCCATGTCATGCCCATGCATGTAAGTGCGCAACAAAATTTCATGCGCTATTTATACGGACTATATGAGAAAAAAACAACAGAAATCCAAGCACCATGAGTGTCCGTATCCAACAGACTTCCAGGCTCACATAAAAGGACCGCGCATGTGCTGCATCTCAATTGTCTACAATGCCCATGAAATGGCCATTATCCATATAGCTGAAAATAATCCCTTTCCAGTCAATGGCCATAATCAAATATGCCCCCGTTACATCATCCAACGGACACTAGCACTTCAGCGTCCATGTCATCATCGCATGAAAGAAAAACAAAACAGAAATGAATATGCACATGATTGCATACTAGCTGTTCCCTTCTTGTTATCTGGAACATGCTTTATCGTGCTTGCCATATGCGAAAAAACCAGATGCGGAATGCTGTGATGCATGACCCTGTTTCAACCCAGTTGGCACTTGTTTGAGATGCATGATCCTCTGATAGTGATACATAAACACACAAGGAAAAAAAGAGAGTATATAACATATCCACCTGCTTCAGCCAATTGACATTTGTTTAACTTCGAAAATTCATGGACAAGATGTTGCCTACAGTTACCAATCAAACCAGACCGAATCGTATAGACATGTAAGAAGTGTTTCTGTTTTGCTAAAGGAGGAAACAGTTGGAGAGTCATGGATATTTCTCCACACGCCTCATCAATTCCGGTCCTAGCAGCAAAAGGATGACAGTGCCAAATGATGCCAAGTGGAGTGGTGTAACACTTCTCAGAGGCACAAATGCTGACCAAGCATCTTATTTCAGAAACATTTATTATGCTGTTAAGACCAAGGGCTCACTCATGGCTCAGGCTGCAAGTTCTCGCATTCTTCTCTTATCGACTGATAGAGGACTGATGAAAGGTACCTCTCACCAAAGCTTGGAAATATAACCTGAAAAAATGAGCAAAAAGAATGTAACCACATATATTAATCTAGGATATTGTGTTTTGTCCATGGTTCTTACGGCGGTAAGGCGAGGCGTGGCAAGTCACCACCGCCAGCCGCCTAGGCGGGCTAAGGCGACGCGTTAGCCCAAAACAAGGGGAGCGCCTTGTCGCCTAGGCGATGCCATGAAAACCATGGTTTTGTCACAATCACAGAGGATATTTGCGAAAGGGTGATAGCGGAGATGACAATTCTGTACTTACCACTATCAGCTTTCCAGCATTTTCTGGTCTCTTGGCAACTTTTATGGCAGCGGCGGCCGCCGCTCCAGAAGAGATTCCAACCTACACAAAATTCACATGTCTTCAAATGGCACAAGATTCTCAGTTTTGTTTCAAAAACAATGATGAGCTTGCCTGCATATCTAACATTACCAAGTGTAACATCATGGAAAATGGCTTTTGTTAATTCCTAACTTCACATGCATTCAATCACACATCATGCCGAGTGTTTCCAGCTGTGCTAATTTGTGTTTCCTTTTCTGATATAAAGGAGAAAGACTGAGAGAAGCCTATGATCTGGTGCACAAAAGTCCAGATTTCTACTACTTAACCCCTAATCCACTATTGTTAAACGAAAAGAAACAGTAAATTGGCTCAAGGATACTGCCTATAAACTGATTCTATCTAGATCTCAAAAAGTTGGCATGGGAAAAAACAGGACACTAGCTGTCACGTCCCTCATGATTTGTCTGCTTTCATCAGAAGGTGAATGCTTGGACGATCCTTTTGTAGTTGAAAAGGACTGGTAGGTGGCTTTGTGCTATAATTCGAGGAAAAAAAGGTGGCTTTGTGCTATATGTTGAGTTTGAGGTCTTATGTTCCTTAGAGCCTACTGAGTTTCATTATTTTTTTTCTCCTTTCGTAAGCTGCAAGAATAGGTTTGTAGCACAGGCTGAAACTTATTATCAATAAAGCATCCTTCCTCTAAAAAAAGGGGAGATGAATGCTTGCAGCTTAGGGACAATGTCTCAAAAAGAATGACACCAAAATAATTTCCTAGACACAATATAAAAAGCATCAACGTGTCAAGTTATGATACCAGTAACCCTTCCTGAACAGCCAACTGTTTTGCTGTCTCAACAGCTTCATCACTTGATATCTGCAACATAACAGTAAGGTATAAACAATGAGATAAAGAGGAACAAACAGAACCCTGTGGCAATGAGACATCTCTTCTGTACAAGGCAGAGCAAAAGGATAGGGTTATCGGCCAAAGCAAAGAATTATGTAGCTTATGCAAATATACTTCTGTAAATACTGTTTTATGCATGGCATACGCAGATATAAGTTGATTTATAACCCTTCTTTCGTGCTTTTGTATTAAATTTCAGATTATCTGAAGAAAATATAAGACTAGTTTATGCTCATACCTCAATTACTTCATCAAGAACATCACTATCCAAGTTCCTTGGAACAAATCCTGCCCCAATTCCCTGAATTTTATGTGGACCTACAATAGGATAACAGTTGTAAGAAAAGACCAAAAGTTTGACAGGGACATAAGGAAGTACGATCACAACTCACAAGCATACCAGGTTTTCCACCAGAGAGTATGTTACTTTCAGAAGGCTCAACACCAATAACCTAAATACAGGTAACCATATAAGGACTGTAAAGCACATGCAACAGAGCAGATTTTGTCTGAGCGAAATGTAAACAAACCTTAATTTCAGGATTTTTCTCCTTCAGGAAACGGCCAGCACCAGATATTGTTCCACCTGTTCCGATTCCACCAATGAATATATCCACCTTTCCCTTTGAATCTTCCCAGATTTCTGGCCCAGTAGTCTCGTAATGTACCTTTTTGAAAACAAACAAAGACAAACATTGGGCAGGTAGGTTAGAAACAGAGTGGACATATAGAATTATAGATAGAACCATTTGGCTAGTTCTCCCTGTTACCTTTGGGTTGGCAGGGTTATCAAATTGCTGGAGCATGTATGAATTGGGGGTCTTATTTAAAATCTCTGTGGCCTTGTCTAAGGCCCCTTTCATCCCTTTTGCAGCATCAGTAAGGACAAGTTCAGCACCAAAAGCTCTCAGTAGGACTCTTCTCTCCATACTCATTGATGAAGGCATTGTCAATATCAACTTATATCCCTTGGAAGCAGCAATAAAGGCAAGACCAATGCCTGTATTTCCACTTGTTGCTTCGACCAACACACTCTGAGCAGAAACAGGGGACAGAAAAACAAGTCATTCAGGGTAAGCAGAAAGGAAGAATGAGACATGATTTATATTGAACAGTGATCAGAAGCATCACTAGGGCACATGTGGCTACCTCAGACATATGTACTCGCATTTGGATAGGGCTAGTTTCAGTTATGATTTATGAGTATAATTTTTTCGGGAATTCCATTTATATAATTATGACTAAGCAAGGTAATATGTTAAAGAAATGAAAATATGCCTATGCAGACAATTTACCTTTCCAGGAGTAATCAGGCCCTTCTCTTCGGCATCGTTTATCATACTGTATCCGATCCTGAAACCAAACCGGGTTGGAACAGTTTAGCTCTAATGGAAAGGCCAATCTTCCCACCAATGGAAGGAAATGAAATGAAAGGATACCTGTCCTTAACACTGCAACAGGGCTCCATAATCTCAAGCTTAGCAGCGACATTGGCGACAGAGCCCTTGACGATGTTGTTCAGGTACACCATTGGTGTCTTGCCGATGAGCTGCGAATGGACAGTTGATTGTCAAAAAAGAAAAGTTCCTGCATCCTTATTTTCCTGTTTTGCAATTTCTTTGAGTCAGTTTTCCTAATATCATCACTAGTAGTGTACTTTGTAGTACTATAGTATCTGTCATCGATTGATTAAAAGTAGGGCTGGATCCTAGCAGTTCCACTGCCTGGTCCCATCATATGCAATCCTAGTACAGTAGCACCTAACTACCTAAGCATCTAGCTGAGTGAAGAATATGTGCTAGGGAGACGAATAAACAGGCCATGAACCAACGGTAATCGCGCGTTGAAGAGTTCCTCACCTGGGTGACGTCGTTGGCGATGTTGAGGCCCTCCACCTCGGCGGCGACGGCGCGGCACCGCAAGGAGGAGGAAGGGGAAGCGGCGCCGGGGTGAGTGAGGAAGCCATGGCCGCGGCTGAGGACGAGCCGGGGGTTTGGGGCTCCCCGGGGCAGCGACGGGGAGGGGAGGGGCTGCCGCTGCGCCCGGCCGGGGAGGAGGCCGAATCGGGCGCCCGAGGAGGCCGCGGCGGCGGAGGGCGACGACCACGACGCCATCACTCGCGGCTTCGAGGGCTACCACTACGACCTACCACTACCACTACCAGCAGGAGAGATTCGGAGGTATGGGCGGATAGATGGTTGGAGTGTGGAGTGGCGCTGCGCACTGGGCACCCCCCGCCGGCTTTTTGTTTCGTGTTGGGGTCAATTGGGTTGCGCCATGGCCCAAACCCGAAGCCAACAACAAAATTGTCCCGATTAAGGGGTCGGTGTGAAGCTGAAGTTGAACTTCTAGTTTATTTTTTAAACTGATTTATAAAACAGTTTCATACTACAATATCTCGATTTGCATAAAATAGATGAAACTGAAGCCAGTTTATTTTTTAAACTGATTTATAAAACAGCTTCATACTACAATATCTCGATTTGCATAAAATAGATGAAACCGAAGCCGGTAAAATTCTTCCCAAGCTCTAATTATGGGACGATCCGCTCCATCACCTGGGAGTCTGGGACCAAAGCTAAAAGGCAAAGGGAGGTCCTTTCTCCTTAATTCAAAATTATTAGACGATTTGTTCCGAAAGAAAATATTCAGCTGCCTATTTGCAAACTTGGCCCATGCAATTCTTTTCTTAGGATATACGTATGCCGCTCCGGGTTCAGATCTCCGTCATCTTGTTTTTTTGGGGTACGAGATAAACGCATTGCAGGTTCATTGTATTTGGACGGGATAATCCTCGTCGTCCTGTCCAGAGAAGATCCATAGCACTTGCACGTGGAGTGGAAAATCTTGAATCAAAACAAACCTATAGGTATTTTGTGATCTAAATCGTTCAGAGACTTGGAGCAGATCAGACCATAATACCATTGTCAAGTTTTCGATACAAACACGCAATGTATCATGATAGTAGGCGGCAATGGTGGCCTTGGTGGGTATCATGCCCTGATATATAGTATTTATTAGGTGGTGTCTCTCAGTGACCTTTTGAAAGCATCGAGGTCCCTAATTTGGATTTTAGTAATTAATGTCAACGATTGTGGACTAACAATTTCATTTGAGAGTTGAGTATAGGTTAGTCCCGGAGATGATTTGAGCATCTATATGTGCTATGGAGATATTCTTTGTGAATGCATGATGGATGGCTCAAGACAAAGGTATAAGATAGGGCTTTTCTATTTTACCGGTCAAGAGGTGATTAGCGGAGAATATTTGACCGGATTAATAGGCTAGATAGTCGTACTATCAAGAGGGGTCAATTTCATTTGCTTGATAGTTCTAAAATGTCACTCTGCTCAAACAATTGCATTGCATAAATATAAGAAAATCGTGTTTGAAAAAATGGAAAGACCGGAGAGGAAACGCTAGTTGGAAATGGCTAACTACGCTTGAAAGGCGGACGGTCTGCCATTTGTACGGCGGACCGTTCCATAACTTAGTTAAAATTCGAGTTGTCTGGTCGAGCTGAAGTTTTCCGGCTGTGGGGGGCGGACGGTCCGCCGGCTAGTGTGTTCCGGCTGTGGGGGGCAGACGGTCCGCCGGCTAGTGTGAGTGAATCGACAGAAACTCCATAGTTTCTGTTGGACTTTTCAAGTTGAGCGGCGGACGGTCCACCTAGTCTTGTTGTGTGTCAACAGAAGCTCAACATTTTTTGTCTAATCTTTTGATCTTGAACGGCGAACGGTCCGCCAGCTCACGCTGCGCAACGACAAAACCTTTGCTGCTTCTGTGTGCTCTTTAACCATGTATGGCGGACGGTCCGGCCCTGGGGTGCAGACAGTCCGCCGGCTAAAATTTGAATCGCAACAGAAACTCAACTGTTCTGTGTTGGAACTTCGTTGAACAGTGGACGGTCCGCAAGTTGTGAGGCGGACAGTCCGCCTGTGTTGTAACGGTCACTTCTGACACAGTTTGACTTTGGAAATAGCCGTTGGTTTGAACGGCGGACCGTCCAGTCCTTGTGAGGCGGACGGTCCGCGAATGCTCTGTTTTCACGGGATTGGACTGTAACAGCTAGCCACGGGGGAACTCTCTTGGCACTTTGAAAAGCTTCCTTGACATATTTGCGCTTTTTTCCTCCTCTCTCTCACTCACTTGGCTTTAAGGTTGCATCTTTGTGAGATTGAGAGCATCCTAGTGCATTGCATCAAGAGTTTGAGATTTGTGGCATTAGGGAGTCTTCAAGCAAGCATCATCGACTCGTTACTTTTGGAGGTTGTCGCCTCCTAGACGGCTTGGAGCTGTGAAACCGTTGAGCCCTTCAAGGAGATTGTGAAGGAGCCCCGGTTGTTCTTGTGAGAGGTCTTGTGCTCACCTTGCCGGAGCGGTGAAAGGCAACTCTAGTGAAATCGAGGTTTGGAGAGGTTCATTGATCCAAGTTGGCTCATACATTAAGTGTGACTTGATAGAGGAGCGATTGGAGCTTTGAATCCACCTCAACATGGATTAGGGGTGACCGGCAAGTCATTGACACCACGGGAAAAATTCGGTCTCTTGTGTGCTTGATTATTTCTCTTGCTCAAGCTATTTCTTGCAACTTACTTTGAGCATTTACATTCCTAGAGATTGAATTGATACTTGTCACCCTAGGTTGCAAACCTTCATCTAGATTAGAGTTAAATAGAAATAGGATTTCTCTTATGTTACTAATCAAATTTTACTAGTGTTGTGATTTTAGTTCAAACCGTCTATTCACCCCCCTCCAGTCGGTATCCTATATCCTACACCTTTACCTCTCGGCCGATTTCTGATGCGATAATCGTAAATCTGGTTCAGAACCATTGTTCGGTTGCTATGTAACATTTCTTTTACGAAGGTTGTTATGATGTTATCACATTGATATTCATCCAAAATTTCAATTGACCAAAACCCTTGTATAGGAATTGTTCCAATTGACTCAATAACCACGTTTCTATTGGATCCCGTTGCTCTAGATCCGTCCATCTTTTTGTTTGATCTGTTTGGCAACAATTGAGGTGAAATCGTCATCTATGAAGGGAATTTTTTACAGGGATTCAGCATTAAATTTTGATTTATTTTGCTTTTCGTAGTAAAGAAAAGACATAATTGACTCATTATAGTCCAAATCGTATAAGAGGAAATTTCTTTTCTCAAAATTATGATGCTCGTCGTGCGGACGGCCGCACGGAGCCGCCGCCGTGTTTGGTCATCCCGTCGAGCGAAGAGCAGTTGGCATGCGCCATTCCATATCCCCTATCCTTCCCTAACGAGGTGATTCTGATTTCTTGGATTCAGAAAATAATTTTTAGTCTAGGTCACATCGGATACCAATTAGAGAACTAAATATAAGTTAATTATAAAATTAATTGTATAAATAGAGATTAATCCACAGAAAGAATCTATTAAGCCTAATTAATCCATCATAAGCAAGTGTTATGTTACCTTTGTTTTGCAACAGAATCAATCTATTGGCATACCTCAAGTAATTTGTGCACGTTCACTGGCAAACCTTGGAATTGCTACATTACAAGTTTTTAGACAAAAGACCGTTGGCCCAGCTTTACAGAGAAAACAGAACGTTTTAACTAGGGTTGCCAGTTTTACAAGTGACAGTTCAGAAACAAAAACTGACGTGCGAAGCAACACCAGGGAAAAGAGAAAAAACCACTCCAAACCTCCCTCTACACTGGACGAAAACAAAGCAAAAGCACAGCACCCCGGGAAGAAGGACAGGTTTTGCTGCCTCAAACGTTGAACCTCCAGCTCGATCCGGAGTCTTCCGTCCTCCTTCGCCAAAATGGCCCACCTCTGCATAAACGACATAACACGGGATCTCGAGCTCTCGGCTCGTTTTGAATGGTAGCTTGGTGTATGCGGCGCGGCGTTAAAGCTAATACGAATAGCTTCTTTGGTTTGCTGACCTCACCTCATCCTCTTCCAATGGAGACTCCTGAAATTAAATAAAACGGTTATAAAATTGCCCACGGGATCGAACTCCTTCGGATAAAATCAAAGCATTTTTCTTGAAAAAATTGTGCCGAATCGACTTCTTCCTATGCGAATTCATCTCCTCGCGTGTGGGCCTGTGTTGGTCTTCTACGAGGGTGGAGGGGACAGTGGATAAGGTAGTTTTTCTTTAATGAGGGAGAAGGGAGTTGAGTGGCCAGTACCACGGCGTGAGTTGAGCTAAGCTAGAAGCACGAACATGGAAGCATGCCGGTAAAAAAAAAGTGCTAGAGTTATCAGCGGCTTGCGTTGGCTAAAGCTAAGTAGGTTCTAAAGTTTATCCACCTATTTAAGCACAAGCACCTACAAAATAGGATCTCCTATTGTAGGTGAAGGTGCTTAGACAGATGCTAGATGACTCTCTTTTAAGGTCTTGCCTTTTTTTTCCACTGTGTGAACAACTAACTAACACCAATCATGTTTCAAATAGTTTTTTTATTTATTATCTCATTCGTTTTCTCATCCATAACTGATCGGTTTTTTAGACGGTTTCTATTTTCAGTATTTTTTAAGATCTTTGTGACACGTCGCATTCTGATCAGAAAAGAATGGAAATTAGGTCCACATAAACTTAGCTGCCATTTTTTTAAACAAAGTTTCGTTCCATTAAATCAACGACTTAGTGATATCACTGGTCACTAGATTCTCGATGCCCTCTGGCATACTCTCCTATTAGAGATATGTACGACAATTACGACTAAGCGCCGACATACAGAAAACAAACTTACCAAACTCTTTATTCCATACACCGTCTCTCTTGTTGGACAAACTCATTAAACTCTTTATTTCATACACGATTCCTCTTGTTGATGTGAGGTCACTCATCTCCGGAACAATTTTTGCAACTATTAAGTCTATCTTCACGATCACCTTACTCATCCCAGCTGCACTGCCATTCTAACTACCACCAAGCATGCTAATAGTTCAGCATGAAGAGCGTACATCAGATGTAAGCAGCTATCAACCTCAACTTTTATCACTTGATCCAAAATCATTTATATGCACCATCACAGTTTATCTTGGATATGTCGTACATAGTTCACTTTTATATGCACCATCACAATTTATCTTGAATATGTCGTTACTTGGCCTCCTCCATTATTTTCTGCTCCGCTGGTTCTGAACTGCAGCGAGCTTTCTATTGTCAAACAATATAGGTGATCCTAGTTGGTTCCATCTTCTGCTCCCCTTCTCTCACTCAGATTCGTCTCCGGCCACTAGTACCACAACAGATTTATAAACCATATTTGGTTAGTACTGTTCATCTCCAAAATATATCTTATAGCTTATTTAGTTGAAGGTGTGTTGCTCATATAATCCCACAGGTTGTTAGTATAAGTAAAATCTGAACATGCCAAATTCAATCCTATCCATGAATTATTAGGTTGGGCCTATTAAAGTGTGTACTCATTCTATTGCGCCAAAAAGATCGTGACTCTTGGATCGTGTCATAATAAGCTCGGCATAAGTTAGCTCACACCATGTGTTCTACGACCTGTGACGAATGAATAAAAAATTTTTCATAATCTAGCTCTCTACAATTGCCTAGTATTTATCTTAGTGCCGTACTAAAAACTAGAGGCTATCAGGGAAAAAGGGGTTATATCTCAGTGAATTAATGCAGAATGACATAATTGTTCACCGCCACTTATTTGGTTGCATATATATTCTACCTATTCCAAAATATAAGAACAAGATATTTAACTTCTATACTAAGTCATATTTTTCTAACTTTAATCAATTTTATAGTAAAGATATGTCAATATTTATTATATCAAATAAATAAACTATCAAAACATAATTTACTATGAATTTAACAAAACTAATTTGATGTTGGTGTATCTTTTTCATAAACTTAGTTAAAGTTTAAAAAGTTTGATGTTGAGACATAAGGATTAACAAAAACAGCTCGAGGTGTTAAACTATCCTTAGTTACTGGATCTTAGTAGTACAGTAGCATTTTCCAATATAAATAGTAGTGAGCATGAACCTCCTGCTTGTTTCTCCTAGAAATATCTCTGAAAAAAAAGCAAGTTTGGACAAATAGCAAGTGAAACGTGATGATCGCTGAGAGATGCCAAGTGGACCCCTACGCGTGAGCGTGACCCAATAATACACATCACCAATCGCATTCACACGGCATCCATTTGCTCGGGTACCGAGATCTCCGCCTCTTCTCCCCTTCAGACCAGAGCAGAGCAGAGACGCAGCAGAGACAGATCGAGCACGAGCAGGGGGCCCCCATGGCGGCGACGGCGACGGCGACGAACCGGCGCGTGATCCTCAAGGAGTACGTGGAGGGGTACCCTCGCGAGGAGCACATGGAGCTGCTCCCGGGCGCCGAGGTGCCCCTCCGTCTCACCGGCGACGAGCCCCCCGGGTCCGTCCTCGTCCGGAACCTCTACCTCTCCTGCGACCCCTACATGCGGCCCAAGATGTCGCGGCCGCTGCGCGAGTCCTACACGGCCGCCTTCGTCCCTGGCTCCGTCATCACCGGCTACGGCGTCGCCCGCGTGCTCGACTCCTCCGACCCGCGCCTCGCCCCGGGGGACCTCGTCTGGGGCATCACGGGCTGGGAGGACTACAGCGTCGTCAGCCCCCCCGTCACCGCGTTCCTCGCCAAGATCTCCCACCACGGCGGCGTGGGCGGCGTCCCGCTCTCCTACTACACGGGCATCCTCGGCATGCCGGGGCTCACCGCGTACGTGGGGTTCCACGAGATCTGCGCGCCCAAGGCCGGCGAGACCGTGTTCGTCTCCGCGGCGTCCGGCGCCGTGGGCCAGCTGGTGGGCCAGTTCGCGCGGCTCGCCGGGTGCCGCGTCGTCGGCAGCGCCGGGTCCGCGGAGAAGGTGGAGCTGCTCAGGACCAGGTTCGGGTTCCACGACGCGTTCAACTACAAGGAGGAGCCCGACCTCGCCGCTGCGCTCCGGCGGTGCTTCCCGGAGGGGATCGACATCTACTTCGAGAACGTGGGCGGCGCGATGCTGGACGCCGTGCTGCTCAACATGCGCGTGCACGGCCAGATCGCCGTCTGCGGGCTCATCTCGCAGTACAACCTGGCGGACGGGGAGAAGGACGCCGTGCGCAACCTGTCCGCCGTCGTCGCCAAGCGGCTTCGGCTGCAGGGGTTCATCGAGCCCGACCACAAGCACCTGTACCCCAAGTACGAGGCGTGGGTGCTCCCCTACATCAGGGACGGCACGCTCGCCTACGTCGAGGACGTCGCCGAGGGGCTCGAGAGCGCGCCCAAGGCGCTCATCGGGCTCTTCCACGGGCGCAACGTCGGCAGGCAGCTCGTCCGCATCGCCGACGACGCTGAAACCGGCGCCTGAATTGGATCGGATCCGTCGATGTACCACTACTCTGTTTCGGATTTTCTTTCCATGACATGATGAATAAATTGTGCAATCGATGCTGGCTTCAGAAATGTGGCCGCCTTTGAGTTTGGCGGAGATAATTGCAGGGAACGATGGAGTTTTGACGGTGGGGCTCTGAACTCTGAATGCCCTGCTTCGTCTTCGGTGGGGACTGGGGAGTGACGACTGTGGGAGTATGGTGGTTCGGTACTGCAGTTAAACTGTTGCCGAAATGCCCATTCGAGCATGGAGGGGGGAAGGGTGCTCGCAATTTTGAACAAATTGTGTTCTGAACTTCTTATGTCCTATGGACTACAATCAACAATCTCTACTAATTTCTTCAGTCTTGCTGACAAAAGGGTATTAAGACTAAAACCAACTTTTCACAGCCAATCCCACCAAAGACAAAATGGCACAATCTGTTTATCTGAGCCAGACCAGTGTATTTATATTACCAGGAGGATCAAGCAGGATAAATGAAGCAAGTACCTAAAATGCTCGGTGTAGTGCTAGCCCTATATATGCTGACGGCCAGCACCAACCTTTTGTTGGGGTTACAATATATGGTGTAGTATTGTTACATTAATTCATCTCGCTTGCTAGGTGATCGTAGAAAGAAGTTGGCGATAATGGACGGCGTTGTTTTGGTAGGACGAAGCCTTGGATGCCTCATGATGTAGAACCCGGCTATTGCCACAAGAAGCTTCTTGTATGGTACAAAATACGCCACTGCTGCTGCAAGGAGAAGGAAGAGCATAAAGATGGCCGTTACTCTAGGATCCCTCCAGGTTAAGAATGATTGGAACCTTTCGAACAGAGTTGCGATGTCACCCATGACGGTCTGAATCCTGCCGGCAACGGACCGTAGTCTGTCATACCTCATTCTCAACAGTCCGTCGTCGTCGCCGCTCAGACTTGTCTTGACAGTATCGAACTCCTCGTCAAGTTCATCCGGATGCACAGTGTCTAGATACGAAAGACGCATGCTAAAATATGGAGGCCTCCTTGGGCGGAACCGGTAATTCCACACGCCCAGCAAGACAAGGTACAGGAGCACCAGCGGGAGTACCAGGTCAAGGAACCACAGGGCTAGGACAAGTACTGCATGGATAAGCAAGGTAGTAAGAGGATTCTTCCATGAGATGACACCTCCGAACCAACGTTCTGCACGAATTAATGGGGCGAGCACTCGCATGAGCCGGAAGAAGTTTGCCTTGGATCTCCTCAGACTCCAGGAGCTATTGTTGCAGCTCTCGGCGTTGCATAGGTAGGCAACAACCTCGCTCCTTAGGGGCGGCTCCATCCGGTCTAACCGGAGCGCCAGGATGTTAGCTGCATGCAGCCAGAGTTTGTAACCCTCCGCCGCCGTTTCTGTAGCTGAGAAGAAATCGTATTGCTCCTCTTCAAGGGGCTGCGCGTAGTGCATCCTGGGCAGAGTGGGGAGTGCATACATGCGTAGCATGTTCATGGTTGATGGCGGCGATGAGATCTTCACTGCTAGATGCAGCTCGCCGGTTCTGATGATCCCAGCAGAACGGCTCAGGGTGACGAGAGGGTAAGCGTGGGCGTATGTCCGGCCAGTTTCGAGGCAAGACAGATGGATCCGTACCTTGCCGACCACGTGGTGGGCACTGCTGGCCTTGCGTGAGCAATGGTCGAAGATGCCAACCTTGAGCACGGTTGCAATGTCATAGACATCCCAGGTGTACTCCTCGTTGAACACAGGGTCAGAGGATTCGAGGATGGTGCGAGTTCGTACCCACTTATCGCCGTACTTCGCCACGCAGTATGGGTTCAGCGCAGTTGATCTCCTGCCCCTTCTTGTAGTGTTTCCATCGACAATACTTTGGAGACCAGTGGCGCGGAGGATCCCGAGATGAACCCGGGTGATGGGTGGTCTCCAGAGCTGCCTCTCGGCGGGTCTCGTGTCGTCCATGTGGCCCTGAGGATCATGGCCAATGTGATACCCACCATCCAGCAGGCTCCGGAGTCGAATCCGCATGTGGCTGACGCTGCCGCTTCCACCAACAACGCCTTCGTCCACAGAAGAACCACCCCAGTCCGTGTGTGGCCGCGCCGGAGATGGATTCTTCAGATCAAACCACTGGGGTGTGGGTGTGGCAAGGCGATCAAAATCATAGGCGGCAGCGTCGCGTTTCTCGATCCATGCCAAAGGTATACTGAGCTTGCCGATGACCTCCCCCTCCTGCAGCTCTTCTGTACCAGAATTATTGTTCGAGGCGGCGGCGACGACATCAACTTGAAGGTTAGACTCGAAGAAAGGTTGTGCGGCGATGAAGGCGAGGTCCTCCATCCACTCATAGCTGCCACTAGACGTCGTCTGCATTGTCTTGGATGCCAGCTTAGTCTTCCGGACCTGCTCCCCTAATCGTGCCCTGCAGAACAACTTGTCCCTCAGTGACCTGGCTGTATCGCTGCCGGCGTCGTCCTCGTCGCATGCGACGACACCCTGAACTTCAACAATGGTGACCCGCAAGCACCAAAGCCTTGGATTCTCGTACACTTTGGGGCCGTACGGTGACTCCCACGCATGGCGATAGGCTTCATCAGCCTGTGAACCTATCCAGATCGCGAGCAGCAAGCTGGCCTTGTCTAGTGTAGCCTTTCCACCTTCATCCAAGAGAGGGTGCCAGGTCGGTTCCGGCTGGGCGTCGTCCGGATGCCGAACTGGGATGTCCTTGAGATAGAAGTAGAGCTTCCCTACCAATTCATCTCTCACCAGATCCCCATCTTTGACGAAAACATCTACGCCGGAGCTGGGTGGCGCTTTGCCGCTCTGTAAGGAGAACGCAAAGGTCTTGTTCCACTCTGGGCTGCCGTCATTCTTCAAGCACTTGGTGAAGCCCTTGTTGTGAGCACCGAAGTTCACCTCCACGAACGGATCGAGGCGCCCGTAGGCGTCCACGTCCGGCAGCTCACGGGCCTTCACCACGAGCACAAAGAGGAACTGCATGCGCTCGACCACCTTGCCGCACTCGAAGCTTGGGTTGATCTCCCTCGGAACAGCACCATCACCAGCTGGCTGCAATAAGGCGGTGTTTCCCACGGCGCTACTAGTCCTGTTGTATGCGTCACCGTAGAGATGATCCTTGATTGAAAACAGAAATCTGAAAGCCTTCTTCTTTACTTTATCAACACCGCCATCCTCAGCTTGGCGATCACGATTGTCGTCCTCGATCTCAAACAGCAGGGCCTTGTCGTCGGCAGGGGCATGGAACACCTTAAGGGTCAGTTTTCCATTGACTAATCGGCCTAGGCCGGTGTGCCCCGCCATATGGTCGCTGCTGCTACTCTTCACCAGGTCATGAGGGAAGAACACTGCCTTGGAGGAATGGCTGTCGAAATCTTTCTCATCAACCACGGCCTTGCCAAGCAATGACTCCGAGTTGCTCGCCTCATCAATGCTGTACACAGCAGCCTCAAGATCGAGGCCACCGGAACCGGAAGCATGATGACCCTCATCACCATCATCGATATCACCTTGCTGCTGCTCTCTCCTAGGGAAGCGGATTATGTGATTCCATCTAGCATTCTCCTTCATTTCCGTTCTGGCACTCTGACCATTGAAACGGAGCTCCACGTAATAGCTCGTCCCTGATGCGGTACTGCTGCTTGACGGGACGTTGGCGTCCCCGACATGAACAACCAGGTAAGAGCTCGCCATTTGTATCTTCTTCCGGCGGCCTAAGGCCTGCTGCCTGCCTGCTGCTTCCTGCAGGGTGAGAAGACCAACAATTCAAGATGCCATGCAACAGCGTCAAATCAACGCACTAGAACAATTTATGATGTCCAATCACCAGCAACACAACTGGAAAACATCCATATACAACATCTTTATATTAGGATTAGCACGCAGCAACTTCAATTTTTTTTTTCTGGGGCGAAGTAAAGAAAGGCCGGAGGATCTCAAACTAGTAGATATGGTTCTAATGCTTACTTTTCAAGACCAGTAGACCTCATCAAACTCTAATCAAGCCTCGGATCATGGCATCGCCGCCAGGTCCTCCGATGAGTCCAAGAGAGAATATACACGCATGGTGTCTATGATTGCGCTTTCTTCATCCCTCCCTCTTGCTTTTCTCAGGGCCGGGGATGAAAAACTTCAACACTGCCCCCCGGTCAATCCCAAGAAATAGCAACTTGCAGTTAAGCTTAGTATGGAAATTTGCACTTTTAGCCCTTTAAGAAAATATATTATACACATAGCCCTGTCGGCAAAAAACTTACAAAAATTATAGATGTCGGCATCGATATCATTGGTGCCATCCCTAAGATCCAACGGTTCTCTGTATACACATATTTAATGATGACGAGTGACAGGATGCTACACTCCAGTCGACCTCATGATACATATCTCATTACACGGTTAATCTTAAATTATTATATTTCTAAGAAGTCCGTATGTGGTCTCCTCACCTCTCTCCTTCCTCACTATTGATCGACCGGCAAGGTCATCTTACACTAAAATAATGATTAACTCGTTTCAAAAAAAATATAATAATTAACCCTAAATATAAGTACTAAAGCTTGGAGATAGATTATAAATAAACAAATTGAAGATTAAGCACCCCTATTAGAAATAAGTTAGCATTATATTGATTAGGTAATGTTTTTTGCATTCGTATAAACTACTAAAGTCCAGTAGCCATGAAAAGAAAACGGCCTTATTACCTGTGTTGAAACGAGAAAAAAAAAAGGGTGTCGGCAGTTTTGGTCCCCGGTGAACATGTCTGACGCTGACCCTCCATCGGCACACAGTACGGTGTAGGACGGTGATTTAAACCCCCGCGTACCATTGCCAGCATGAGCCTGAGCATGCCAACCTGTGCGTGGCTGCTGGCTGCTGGTGTGCACTGTATGTCTGTATATCAATGACGAATCCACATTCCACGAGTGGCCTGATGTATCCCACTTCTATAGTAGCAACGTGTCACGGCGAGCACCAAGAGCTCCAGCCTCCAGGCCGATCATACTGCTTTCTGCAGTTGAATCACTGATACGTGTATCCGAACCTGCACGTCAGTGACTCTGTGCAGAAGCGACTGCTGCAGAGGAGTCTCATCCAATATTCAATCACCGCGGACCAGTGGTCTCGATCGACCACCTTTGAGACAGTAGTGGGAGCAAGCCAATTATCGCACCAAACCAATCATCGCACAAGCTACCGACCGGCCGGGCTGGCTCTCGGCCATTCCTGAACAATCATCGCACTCTTCGGCCCGTCATAAACTGCCTCTAGAATGGTCGTCATTACTTTTCTTGTTGTTGCTGTTGTTTCTTTGAAATAAAGGAGAAGCACTCTGCCCTGGGATCACCTGGCGAGCATGATTAGCACTAGAAAACATCTTCATATCGGAGACACTACATCTTATCGCATCCCATATCAGAGATCGTACATCTTCATGCGTTCTACGAGCCCGCGCCACCTTGATCAGCCGCCCCGCCTTCAACAGCAAGCATGGCAAGCACCACCGGCCCACGACGCCTTCACCGGTGCCTTGCCGGCGGCGAGAGGGGCTGGGAGGACTGGACCCCACCGCCCTCCTTTTCTTTTATGAATCCAAAATTAGTGTACAGTTATCAAGACTAAGAATCTAAGCACTATATCGGCTGAATTTTGTATGGGGATAAAACTTCTCTTTCATCTCATAAAATTCTTTCTCGTCTCTTCTCGCAAGTCATCAAAATTATTGATGTGGCCTACTATTTAATGCTGATAAAACTGTTGATGAAATATCCATTAAGACTTGCCTTAGTCTAGTTGTTACCCATTTGTCCATATGGGCCTCCTATAGCCAAAGGAAATCGGCCGTGACTACCTCGCCGTCGCCGCCATCATCGTCAGCTACAATGTTAGCAACATAATCCTAAATAAAACAAATCCCTTCCACCTTCCCACCTGAGCAGGTCTTTCCCTTTCTATCTGCACATATCCCGATCCGACGGTCTCCACTGCAGATTAGGTAGTACAAGTTGTAGATCTTAGATATGGCCATCAATGCCAATGACCTATACACTCCGCCGCCGTAGCCTCAGGCTACTACTGATCGTTTCATGGTTGGGTGCGCTACACCCGTATTAGCTCCATCCCTCCGTCATTCACATCTAGTAACCCAATGCTTAAACACGTCAAACGGTTTATGACCTCACCGCTAACGACCTTGCAGCAAGCCTCCCTTCGGTCTCGAGGAAGACATTCAAGTGTACTTTACCGACAACTTCAACAACATCTTTGGTTTGATGGAGAAGAAGAACCTCGCTGGTTTCCTCAGCCCCTCCAAATTGACGCATAGCGAAGTCCCCTTTGGCAAGCCGCACGTCGTCACAACCGATGATCTCTCGTTGATACTACTCTTGGGGATCTTCATGTAGTTTCATCCTCTCTGGGGGATCCCTATGTAATTGGACTGCTTTAATATAATATATGTATTTATTAAGAAACAAAACAGCAAGCGCAACTTCTCAACGAAGCAAATACCCGAGTGTATCCTTTCCATCGAATTGGATTGTTAGGGTACTTCTCAATCGTCATCCTGTTGTGGTAAGGAGTCGTAATAGATTATGACTCTAATCCCTCCTTCACAATCCAATTTAACCCTAAATTATTTTTAACTTAAAAAGTACGAGTTCAGCCTTCTTAAGACCGACCCTTAAAACTTCTAGACATGATTCCTGCAAAGAAGTATGATGAAAATCTAGAATTTGCCCAATTTGTTGTTCGATATGTTTTTACAATTTATGTTAAGAAAAAGTCACTTGCTACCGCATAAAAAGATTAGGAACTTTCCTTAGAAAAAGAAAAAAGAGAAACGGTAATACTACGGATCAGACGTCCGATATATGTTCATTGGTCGAACCCTCTACACATATTGTAAGAGGCAAGTACCAATGTTGCAATTATTGTTTCTTTATATTTCGTAGTGGATGTCGCATTCTTTATATTTCATAGTGGATGTTGCACGAAATATGGTGTCAATATTGCGGTGGGAGTTTCCATCCTCATATCGGATGTCAGAATTATTTGTATACATATTTTTCTAATATTGCAAATATTGATTTGTGATGTTGTAACTGTTATTTAACTGTGATGGACCGTCGGATGAAAAAATTTCTGATCGGGGCGCTCGTCCGGGCGCTGGTAGTGCCGAAAGAGAAAAGACAGACGTTCCGCATAAGGGCAGCCCAAAGGCATTCGTGATATACTGATAGAGGGTAGTACTCCGCATCAATCAGAGTTCTCGGAGAGGAGCAACTCTCAAACGTTGCTTTCTGCTATTATTGTGCGCTTCTCGACGACTCCGGCGTGCGCCAGCAGTGCCCAGAGGTGCGTGATGAGCTCGCCGCCATCTGCCAGCTTCTGGACGTGACCGTTCACGTTGTCCGATGGCGCAACCGAAAGAAGCAGCTCCACCCACAGCTCCGCGAGGAGCTCCCACTTGCTCACCGCGGCTGGCATGCTGCTGTGCAGTATTTCGCCGAGCCTCTTGCCTTCGGCCAGGATGTACCTGTGGACGGACGGGGGATCCGCCGGCACCTCATCAAGCTTACCGCAGATGTTATCCCTGGACCGGCAACCTTTCAGAGCTTCCCGCGCCTCACGCTGCACACCCTCCAGGAGAAGCCGCGTGTCGTAGCTGTGCTCCGGCAGCAGCTCCGGCGCCGACGACACCAGGTAGGCGCAGTACGCCGAGAGCGTGGCGGCGACGAGGTGCTCCTTCCTGACGTTGCTGCCCGAGGCCTCTTTCCCCAGCTCGCTCTGCGACATTAGGTCGCACACTTGGGTGGCGATGTGCCAGACGAGGATGCGCTCCGCGGCGCTCGTCGCCGGCAGCTGGATGGGCCGCGCGCTGAGGCGGAGGATGCCCCGCACGCCGTTCTTCTCCAGCGTGTGCTCGCCGTAGCGAACTCGGGTCAGCCCGTTCTTCAGGAACACGTAGATCGAGCGCTTCACCTCCTCGGGGAGCTTCCGGTGGCGCGTCATCCTGCTCCGGATCAGGAAGCCCATGATCGTCCCGGGGAGCGGCAGCTGCCATACGCCCTTGCGCTGAGAGTGCAGGCACGCGAGCAGAAGCGAGTACTGCCCCACGGAGTTGTTCCAGTACCCTATCAGACTCACCTGGCACATCAGCTTGAGCATTCGCTGCAAGCCAGGTCTGTTGTGCCACGACTTGTCTCGCACGTAGCGGCACAGCATCTTGACCTTGTGCCAGTCGGAGAAGACGAGCATCAGGAACTGGAACGATTCCAGCACCAGGAACAGGGCTATCACTGTTCTTGTCAGCCAGATGTCGTAGCCGGTGGCGACGGCGGCGCTGCTGGAGGGACGGTAGTCGAGCACCGCCGGCGAGAACAGGGTGCCCAGGCTCGTCGCCACGACGGCCGCGAACAGAAGCGCGTCCGGGATGAGAGTTTCTTTGGGCGACCGGTACCTCGCGTAGTAGAAATCGAAGAGGAAGCCGAGCTCCACCTCGATGACGCGGTACATCCTCTCGTGCTCCTTGCCGGCGAGGAGGCCCACCTTGACGAAGTCGCGCGTCTTGTTGAGGCGCGCCTCGGTGAGCGGGAACCCGCCCAGGCGACGCCGGAGCAGCTTGAACATCGCGAAGGAGAGGCAGATGTCCTTGCGCCTCCTCGCCGCCGCGTCCACGTCGGAGCTCAGCAGTATACCCTGGCACTGCCACACCTTCTCGACAGTGACAATGTCATCATCCGACGGGTCGATCGGCCGGTCAGCCTCGCCGGCGACTACGTACTTGTAACCTTTCATTGTGGTGGCGTCGTAGTTCCGACCACCTTCCATGTGCTCTTTGTTGGACATGTAGTCGGCGATTAGCTTGTTCTCGACGGTGAGGACGCTATCCCGGCCGGCCAAGACAGAGCTCCTGACGCGCATCACGAGCTTGGCGGCGCTCAACGCCCAGAGCAAGAAGAGGAGAACTTTGAGGTGGAGCGGCAGAGCGCCGACATAGGAGAGGAGGAGGATCAAGACGTACACGACCTGAAGCCCCTGGTTGAGGATTGTGCGGGCCTGCTGGTCGGAGTCGTTCAGGCTGTAGGCGGCGATGCCGTCGGCGCAGCCGAGGAGGAGCAGGAGGAAGCAGCCCCAGGCGACGATGAGCTCGTTGCGGAAAGAGGCGGACTGCATCAGCCCGATGGTGTAGGAGACGGCCGGGTAGCTCAGCATCAGCACCGACCAGACGGCGAGCCGGAACGTGGCCCTGCGGCTGGCGCGGCGGCCGGAGCCGAGTAGGACCAGCACGGCGAGCAGGCAGCAGCTGATGGTCACTAGAACCTCGATGCGGGCGAGGCGGCCCACAGGGCTGGCCACCCACGCCGTGGCGGCGCGGGTGGCGTTCCGCACGGACAGCATCTCCTCCCCTCGCAGCATCTTCTCCCTCAATTATTGGAGCGCCGCTTGCGTCGGCGGCGTCGGCTGTTAGTTTTCAAGCTGGAGAATGCGTTGGCTCGAGCAAGCAATCTCAACTGGTTAATAACTGGTTAAGACCAAACTAATAAAATGACCTCTAATATTTTAGGATAATAATTACCGTACAGATGGCCGTATTTTTGTCCGGCTGTACGTATATCTGGCCATGCAGCCCGCAGCCCGAGAGCCCGGCACGAAGCACGTATTTTTAGTCCGTACCTAACCCGGCCCGGCCCGTAACTCTTTGGACTCGGGCTGGCACGGCCCGCATCATCGTGCCGGGCGTGGGCCGCCGCCTCGGCCCGACGGGCGGCACGGCCCGACATGAAAATGTTGTCCCCGGCCCGTTGCCGGCCCGTCAAACGAGCAGCAGCCTAGCAGGCCGGCCCAGCAACGGTCGGGAGGGGGGCATATATAAGCCCTCCGCGGCCAGCGACGCCCCCCCTTCGCAAACCCTACCCCATTCTCCCCTCCACCCGCCGCCTCCTCGCCTCCTCGTCTCCTCCGCTGCGCGCCTGCGCTCCAGGCTCCTCGCCTCCTCAGCTCCTCCTGTCCCGGCGAGTCGGCGACGGCCGACGGCGACCGGCGCGCCGCCTCCTCGCCTCGACTCCTCCCGTCCTCCGCTCCCGGCTCACCTCCTGAGGCGTCGCGTCCGCGTCCGCGCCTCCGCAGGGAGTACCTGACCGCCTGCCTGGCTCCCTGCCTCCCTGCCTCCCTGGTGCCTTCTGCCTTGCCGGCTTGCCACCGGCACCGGCGCACCGCCTCCTCGCCTCGACTCCTCCGTTCCCCGCTCCTTGACTCCTCCCGTCTCGCCTCCCTGGATCTGGATCTACATCTAGATCCTCCTGATCCTTAGATCTAGATCCTCCCGATCCTCTTCTTGTTCTCCTGATCTTGTTCCTGTCGTCCTCTCCAGCCCGGGCTGAACCGCTAAGGCGTCGTAGGTATGTAGATGAGTAGATCCTCCTGATCCATTTCTTGTTCTCCTGATGTAGATCCTCCTGATCGTGTTCTTGTTTTCCTGATCCTCTTCTTGCAGGTAACTGTCTTCTTCTCCTGCTCCGGGCTCCGGCGTCGCAGGTAACTGTCTTCTTGTTGTCCTCCTGAGTCCTGATCCCCTTATAGTTCTGCTATCTGCTGATCCTCTAGTTGTTCCTGATCTTGTTCTCCTATTTTTCTTGCAGGTATCCGTTGCCCTGTCGGGTGCCGCGCGCCGTTGAGTGACGGAGCGGTTGAGGCCTGAGACCTGAGGGACACCCCGGCCCCCGCCTGCCGCCTGCCCCAGGAGGTCGTCGTGATGGACGAGAACTACACCATCAACGACGACCTAAGGGCGTGTGGCCTGCCAGGTAACATCTTAATGATCCTCTTCTTGTTCTTGTTCTCCTGATCATCTTCTTGTTCCTGTTCTCCTGATCATCTTCTTGTTCCTGTCTTCCTGATCCTCTTCTTGTTCCTGTCTTCCTGATCCTCTTCTTGTTCTGTTCTACCAGGCGACGATGAGGACGACATGGCTGCCGGAGCCATGCCACTCGTCGGTAGCTCTGCTGCTCCCGTCAATGTGGATGCTGCCGGTGCCGGAGGTACTGTTCCACCTTCTACCCCATCTTCTACCCCATCTTCTACCCCAACTACATCAACGGGCACCAGTGTCCGCAAGGGGAAGCGGCGGTCTGCTGCCTGGAATGACTTTGAGGAGTTGTTCCAGGAAGGCGCCAACGGGAAGAAGGTAAGGTACGCTGCCAAGTGCCGTCATTGTTCTCACATTCTTACTGGCCGGTCTTGTGCTGGTACTGGCCATTTGCTCCGGCACCAGAAGATGTGCTTGGCTAAACAAAACCATTCTTCTCTTGTTCAGTCGCATCTGCAATTCCATTTTGATGGCTCAATTATTAATTGGGAATACAAGCCCGATCTTGCTCGCAAAGAATTGTGCCGGTTGATTGCTAGACTTGATATTCCCCTAGGCTTTGGTGAGACAGAGGCATTTGTGGAGTACATCCAGCGTGCTCATAACCCTCGTTTTGCTAAAGTTTCTAGACAGACCACTTCTAGAGATCTTGCCAAGTTCTTTGCCGATCGTCGTCTTTCTCTTGTTGATACTTTGAAGTCTCATATTTCTTCTATTTGTCTTACTTCTGATATTTGGTCAGGGAATGCTAAGGAGGACTACCTTAGTGTTGTTGCACATTTTGTTTCTGCTGATTGGGAATTAGAGAAGAGAGTCATTGCTCTTAGGTTGATTGATTGCTCACATTCTGGTGTTAACATTGCTGAGCGTATTGAACAAGTTGTTTCTGAGTTTGGTTTACAGGATAAAATTTTCTCTATCACACTTGACAATGCTTCTGCTAATACTTCTGCCATGTCCACACTTATTCCCAAATTTGTTGGTTATCTAGGTCCAGATCCTGAACCTCTTGATTCTGATTCTGATTCTGATAAAGCACTTGTTGGTCTTTTGCATCAACGTTGTGCATGTTATATTATCAATCTCATAGTCAAGTCTGGTTTGAAGAGGATCAAGGCTTATCTTGAGGCTTTTAGGACTGTAATCTCTTTTTTGAACTCTTCTAATCAACGCATTGCAGCTTTCCATAACTTCTGCATTGTCAAGGGGGTACGCCCTCGTAAGTTTGGTTTAGATATGGATGTGAGATGGAATTCTACATATCTCATGCTCAAACATCTACTACCATATAAGAATGTCTTTTCTGTCTTTATTTCTGCTCATTATGTGCACAATGGCCAGCCACTTCTGACTGAAAACCATTGGGTAATTGCTGAGAAAATTTTGCTGTTCCTTGAAATGTTTTATGATTCCACTGTTGCTTTATCTGGTGTTTACTATCCAACAAGTCCTTTGATGTTGCATCATATTATTGAGATTGCTGGCCATTTACATGGCCAAGATTCTGATCCATTGCTCAGAAATATTGTTGTTCCCATGAAGCTTAAGTTTCTCAAGTATTGGCAGAACATACTTCTGTTGTATTCCTTTGCATTCATTTTGGATCCTAGAGCCAAGGTGAGAGGTTTTCATAATGTTCTCCGACTTCTTTCTCAGACAGTTGGTGTTAATTACTCTTCTTATTTCACTGAGGTAAGAACTCAATTACATAAGTTGTTTAACAAGTATGAAAACAAGTTTGGTGCAGTTCGATTGCAAAGGCCCGCTCAACCTTCAGCTGCTACTGGTAAGAAAAGAACAGCATGGGGTAAGATCTTTGGTGGTCCTGGTACATGTGGTTCTCCTGTTCTTTCATCTACACCTCCTATATCTCCTGCTTCAGAGCTGTCATCCTACTTGGACAGTGATACTATTACTTGCTATGATGATGACTTCAATATACTTAGTTGGTGGCATGAGCACAAGCTATCCTATCCTATTTTGTCCATACTTGCTAAAGATGTTATGTCTGTTCCAGTTTCCACTGTTTCTTCGGAATCTTGTTTTAGTCTAACTGGCAGGGTGATTGAGGAGCGGCGCCGACGGTTGTTGCCGGAGACGGTGGAGATGCTGACCTGCCTCAAGGATTGGGAGTTGGGAGATGCAAGGGCCCAACATGATGTTGAGAAGGAGGTCAATGAACTGGAGGAAACTTACAAAAGCCCCTACCCAGACATGGATGAAGGTAAGTCCATTACTAACTCATTACTCATCTTGTTCATTTGTTAAACACTTTGAATTGCAAACACTAATGCTGTTGGCCTGTTGTGCTTGTGCACCTCTAGGCCTACCCCAGGACCAGGAGCAAGCTGAAGGCTGAAACGTGTTGCCTGTTGCCTGTTGGACTTGGAGACTTGGACTGTTGGTCTGTTGCGGTGTTGCCTGAATGCCTGTTGGAGTTTTGGTGTTGGCTTGGCGGCTTGGCCAGTTGTTCATTAGATGTTATGACTGTCAGTCTGTGTGTGTGTCTCAAACTCTTTGTAATGTTGAATTGAAACTGAGCTGGCTGTACTCTTTTTCCCTTCCTAGGATTTTCTCACAAGGGTGAGTTTTTACCTAGGAAGGTTTTTAATAAGGCAGCCAACACTTGATCACACAGATCAAGTGTTAACAACTCTAATAATTCCTTTATTATGATTTCTGACTTTCTGTGTCACTGTGTGAATTGTGATTGTGTCCATGTGATGAATGTGTCATGTGTGATTATGCCAACACTTGAATACTTAATTAACTTTCTATTTTGATTTTTGAATGTTTGATAAATTTGAAAATTTTTGAATGTGTCTGTGCTTTTTTCCTCTTGACGGGCTGTGGGCTGGCCCGACCCGTAAAAATGGACGGGCTCTTCGGGCCGGCCCGGCACGAAAAAGGCCTCACGGGCCCGTGCATGGGCCGTCTTCACGGCCCGTGGGCTGGTCCAGCACGGCACGACGGTGTTACCGTGACGGGCCAGGCCCGGCACGAAAACGAACGGGCCATGCCGGGCCCGTGCTGGACCGGGCCGGGCTGCCCGAATGGACATCTATAGCTGTACGCACAGCATCACAGGTGCACAGGGCCGCGAGCTCGCGAACGCGCTTCCATCCACCACGTGGTGGGACCTACCTTTTCTTTTTCCCCTTTGTCTTCCATGTTCCTCCCATTCATCCCCAATTCCCGCATCCATTTCTTCCCTCTCCGTTAGTAAACCTTGCACACATATTGCACACATGTTAGTTAGTTGGTGCATGTTTATCTGCATGTTAGTCAGTTCAGATTTGCATGCGCACGAGATCCAACCTGTGGCAGCCGTGCGCGTAGGAGGTGCGTTGTGAGAATAGCTCGCACGACCCTGAAACGACCGGTGTTTCAGCGCCATCGTGAGCGTGGGGATGGACGCGTTCAAAGCGCGATGTGCGGCCGATCACCGTGAGTTACCGTTCTTCTGTAATCAGAATAAAAGGAGAAATAGAAGTTCAGAAAAGCTGCGCTTTTCAGGCAGCACAAAAACCACTGGTGTACCAAGTGTTCGCGTTGAGTTTTCTGTGTTGTGCTTTGGCCATTGAGATTGTGAGCTCGCCGGCCGTCAAGAACGCTGGGAGTTCCCTGACACCTCTCTCTCTCTCTGAGCTGCAGCTGCAAGTGGCGGGCCGCGCTTCGCCGGTGAGCGCCGACCTCCACGGGCTGGCGAGCTTCCAAAGGGAGGCAGCGGATCCCAGCACCACTAATCTGCGCGGTTTGTTTCTCTCCTTCTATTTTTTACTTCCCTAGGCTTGTCCTTCCTCCTTCTCTGAGTTCGCAGATCCAACGTGCGACGCGGTGGCCGGCGGGAGCACGGGCACCGGGGTGCTGGCACGAGCTCGGTGTTCAGTAGACTGCAGGGTTGGGTCTGCTGCTCCCTGATGTCTGGAAGAAGCTCTACCTTGCTGGACCATTGATCGAAGCATTGATCCTATAGAACATTGTCCAGATGATTTATGTCATGTTCATTTGTCACCTTGGTGAATTTTCCCTCTCCAATGCCTCCATCTCCCGTCATCATGAGACTACATATTCAGAATTCATTAGGCAATAATATGGCTTAATTAGGCAGTTATGTGGCTCTTAATTAGGCAATAATATGGTTCTGGAAACGGAAAATAGAGTAGTTCATTAGGCAATGTTAAACATCTAATTTTCAATATGTCATAGAGAAACAAAAGTATTTCTACTAGATTTTAAAGCAAATTCTTCATACTATAGATCTATAAGAAAGTTCTTCAGAACTATTGTTCAGTTTTTTTAGAATGATCTGATCTATTTTTATAGACAAATAGCAGCATTCCTCCTTTTTTTTTCTCTCTGTGGAGGTGCAGCAGGACCTTTAGTTTCTTTTTCTATATCCACCATACAGCTAGCCTACCATGCCCAGTAGAAACTGCAGCTAATATTGCACATTGATATCAGCCCTTTCAAGGCTATTTTAGAGGTCATATTCTCACATTCTTGTGCAGTAACAAAGTAGTTTAACAATATTCAAATGATATTTAAGTAGTACTGAGCTAGCAATTTAATAATATTCAGTAGACAATTTTCAAAATGTTCAGCCCATGCATTTAAACAATGCTTAGCTAAAATGTTTGCTATTATTGCAAAGAGAAGCACAAGCCACAATAAATAAACACACATCTTTTTTCCTACTCAACTGAACAACTGTGGTTCTTGACTCAAATGAAGCACTTGTATTGTTTATAATTTGATCTGTGCATGTGCGCACAATGTTATGGTAGATGTGCTTCTATTATTTCCTCTTAGTGAATGAGGTTGTCAAATGATTCGTGAATTTCATAAGGACTAACCATGGCTAACATTACTCTTTAAGAAGCTGCAGTAGGACTCCATTCACTCTTAGATTTAAAAGGCAGTATTTCTTTGCTTGTCTGTGCTCAAGCTTCAAGAAAAAAGCTATTTTTGCATGCTGGATATGAATAAGATCGTCAATGAAGCGACAACCAGGACAAGTGGATCTTCATATTATGCGGACAGTCCTCCTGCACCTCCGCTCTGAGGTGAGCTCCCTAAAAAATTGCAGTTCTTCTTAGTGGACATAACTCTTGTAATGATGTGTCCATAGTGAGTAAGGCGGCGAATGATATGTTTTCTTTTTTCTCTCAATAGTAGATCTTCATTTCATCTACTTCTACGGCTTTTGCAGCCCCTATAAATCTGCATATCTTCCTCTTTTATTTCTGTTGTTTCCTGCGCTTACCTCCAGAAAATACTATTCCCCATAGAAACACAAAGATGCGTCGACACTTGCAACTTATACTAGATCAACAAGTAATTTATCCATTGTGGTTCAGCATTTTTGTGTTTTGGTTTTTGCAATCATTCATATGTTGGTAAATTTTTCTAAAGAAAACATTCATTTCTAGTTTTACATTTTATATTATGATCATGTGCCCTCTTTTATTTATATTGATTCACTCTGTGTTTAGTACTGTAGCAAGCTCACACAAACCTGATGATTGGGTCAGTCCATACTTTTCGTGGTGCTAAATGTGGAGGCATGAAGACTTTATTTTTCGTGAATGTTTAGATAGGTTGAGGTGCCTTTGTATAGGTTCTAATTTGCTTACAATTTTTCAAAACTTTGCTTATTAGGTCCCAAAAGTTGCTTTTTGTTTGTAGCTGTTGAGTTGAATTATCAGTATCAATAAGGTAGAAACGTCTATGAAGCAAGCAAACTAGGAGATTCTGTGGTGCGATCTTGGTTCTGTCGGGAAAATCAGTCATGAACGGTGCCAGGCTGCTAGCGTTTTCTTGCCGTACTAATCGGAATCTTCTATCAAACATGGAAATCTTTCCTAATTGAAGGGGCTGTACGGCCTGCCTAATTTACGACTGGCCGTACGTTAGCCATGTCCATATTTTAGAACCGAAGAATTACTTATAAGCTGAAGACTTTCGCTAATTATCTAACATGTGGGTCGTGCTAGCTTTTCTATGTCCCACAAGAAGTCTAGTTTTGAAGTTTGAATGGTCAAAGGTAACCTTTTCTCTCACTTAGTCACTTGTAAATATAGATTAAGAACTGTCAACAGATTTTTGTTGCCTAAATCTGTCAAATTCTTGACAAATCAGATGTTAACACCTAAGCAAAGAAAAAAATGGCACTAACAATAAAAGGTTGGAGTTGATCACCATTGAGCTCAACACATATGCACCGGACCAAAGCAAGGAAAAGTAGTTGACCCCAAGTGCTGTTCTACGACTAATGTAAACAGAAAACAAGAATGCAATCAGACCTACTAAGCACTAACAGGACAAGCTAGATTAAGTGCTGATAGCAATTGATTAGATACTGAAGCGTGAAAGGTCTGCTACAAGCAGACAACCTGATGAACTCCAGGCTATAGTTGACGGCCTGCACAACACAGAAGTTGTTGCTCCTGTTGTCACTGAACAGTGAACACAAACAAACGACAGAGCTCTGCTGTAGCTGGTGGCTTGTTGCTGAATTCGAACAGCATGTAGGCATTGATCAAATATATATTCAGCACAAGAAAAAATAGCAGAGCCAAACGCAACAGGCAACAAAAAGAACAACTGTCAAATTAGGAAAGGAAATGGAAGCCTAATGGGCAATAAATGAAACCTGACATAGCTAAATGGAAAATAATCAGCAAACAAACCTGGTAAATTGAGATTACTTAAGAATTTATATTCACTCATCCATGCACCATGTTGATGTTTTTTCTATAGTGCACTATATACAGAAGTACTGAATGAAAATGATCCTGACAAAGTTATGATGCTGGACTTCAAGGACACATGCAGCCATCAAACAGAAAAGGAAGGAATCAACAGAGCACATGTTTCACATCAGATGATCAAAAGTGAGCAATGGGTACTTTCGTGGATTAGAAGAAGCATGAAGAGGCAGCAATGGCAGAAGATGGACGCCACGACTATATGTCGCTTGCTACAAATCAGAGACCATCGCCTCAAGAAAAACGCTGCCTCAATTCGGCCCAACATGGCCAGCAGCTCCTCTTCTTCTTACTCGCGCACGCGGTGCTCCTCTTCTTCTTACTCGCGCACGCGGTGCTCGTCGGCGTCCTCGCTGCGGTTAGGGTTGGGAGCTTCGGGGTCAGGGTTTGGGGGCTTCGGGGTCGGGGTTGTCGCCGACGATGATCTCTGGCTGTAGAGGGAGGGCCCTCAGGCGGCGGCGGACCGGCGGTGGCGACGGGTTGTGGGTGGGGCGGTGAGGCAGCGGGGCGCCGCCGGCCGTAGGTGGCGGAGGACATCCGGTGGCGGGGTAGGCGGCGGGGGAGTACGGTGCTTCTCGACGAAGCTGGTGGGGGAGCTAGTCGCAGAGTCGGTGGTGGTCGATGGCGGCGGATTCAGCGGCACGAGCCACCGGAGACGAGAAGGATGGCGGCGCGGGGGCGAGGGGTCGATTTGCTAGGACAGATCGACGAGGCTCGCGAGAAATGATTTGGTGCCTGGATCCGAAATGGAGAGCCGCCGAAAAGAAAATCTTTGCATGAGCGAGTGTCAACAGACTCGCCAAGTCGCGCGGAGGACAGAAAGCGCGGTCGAAGCGCGAGAGATCGAACACAGAGAATGGCCACCTGAAAACACGGATCGCCTAAATAAATCAGAAAATAAGAACGAAACAACAAATAACATGAGGAATCGAATTGATTAATGGTCATCCATCTTATCGTCCACACCAAATTTGCCAGAATATGTTACAGGTTACGACTTACAAATATATTATTACAAAAAATAGTGCTCAAAATCAAAGGTATGTTTTGGAGATCATATCATTGCGCAAAACACCACTTGGTCTTTTATGGAAAAGTGTTTTCCATTACTTAAAATGCTCAGCTAAATTGCTGGCCACCAGGTCCTCCACGCCATCTAGCGTACAATCCCACGGAACGGGATTATTTGGAGCACACTTATAACCTTTTGGCGCTAGGGCGTGAGCTACCTGATTACAAGATCGCGGAGCACAAACAATGGAACTAGAAATAAAACTCGTGCTGATAATGTGTTCCAGCTCGAAGATCAGACCTCCCGAGGCAGCTAGAGGGAAGTCGTTTGAATTCAGAGGAAGTACACTCGTTTTTTACTTCATAGTAAATGAACACAGTTTGGACTGCCACATCTAGTATCTTTTTATCACATCCATCAACGTTCCGTCAATTTTAAAGACGTATTTAGAATAACTTCAACCAACTCCGTCATCTCCTAATAAAATATTATTTATTGAAGCCGTTTTCTCTATCCTCTCCCCTCGCTCGGAGAGGGTAGGGGAGAGAAAAGCGACTCCAAGTGAGCCGCCTGGAGCTCGGGCCTAAATTTCCGCCGAACTTTCCATGACGCCCAGGATCTGGACGAAAGGGTAGCCGTCTTTCCAGAGACGAGAGCACGGCCTGAATTGTTTATCACCGGCGTGATTTGGAAGCCCGGCGTACCGTCGCCGGAGAAGATCCCACTCCGCTGGTCGATGGTTGAGGTGGAGTAGAAAAATATCCTTTTCATTTTGGAAGCACATGGCCGTGGGCTGTTGCGTCAGCTCTGCACCGCTTTTTGTTCTTGGGCGCTAGTCAGGGTGTCACCGTCCGGTACGTTCTTCTTCCATCCATCTCCCTATTTTTACTCGAGGTCCCGTGCTCGACTAGGGATCCTACCCAGATTCGTCGTGGGGGCACCGGACACCCCCTTGTTCCCGCATCGAAATCTGGGTGGACTGGGATCCATGGCGGCGGCGGAGGGGGCGAGGAAGAAGGTCATCATCGACACCGACCCCGGAATCGGTCCGTAATACAATTCCCCCCCCCCCCCCCCCCCCCCCCCCCCCCCCCTCATCTTCTTCCATCCTCAATCTCGTGTGCTGCCGCGGTCGGCTGACGGACCAGTGTGAGTGTCCTTGGGCGGCGGAGCAGATGACGCGATGGCCATCTTCGTGGCGCTGCGCTCGCCGGAGCTCCAGGTGCTCGGCCTCACCACCACCTTCGGCAACGTCCACACCGCCCTCGCCACGCGCAACGCGCTCCACCTGGTTCGTCGGTTTCCTCTCCTCCCCACCCGCCGACGGCTCCCCGCCCCGTCCGTTCATCTGCCTGCGAACCTGTTATTGCTCGATGGGATCACATCGCACTGGCTCATGCGTTTCAGCTGGAGGCTGTTGGGAGGACCGACATCCCCGTCGCCGAGGGATCCCATGTAACAATCAAGGTAGTTACTACTAAAACTCTCTTTCTGATCAATTGGTGTGATCTAGCAAGTAGCAAGTGAGAACTCATTCCCATCAGCAGTTTTCCGTTACGGAAGGTCTGTTCGTTTACTGTATCATCTCGATCAGCAATTAACTGTTTCTTTCCCTGTATTCCCTGTACACGGGACACAGAAAGCCAGCAAGCTGAGGATCGCGAGCTTCGTCCACGGTTCAGACGGTCTCGGAAATCAGGACTTCCCTGCACCGACTACAAAGCAGGTAGATCAGACAGCTGCTGCCTTCCTCGTTGAGCAGGCAAATCTGTACCCCGGACAAGTTACCGTCGTCGCCCTTGGTCCGCTGACCAACCTTGCTCTGGTCTGCTCTGCTTTCCTTTCCTTTGATTGCTCACTAAGCTAGATGCATCTAACGTTGCAGTATCACTGTGTTCTGATCTAAATTGTCTGGCTTCCTCTGATGGAAACGCCAATGTCTCATTTCCTAGGCCATCGAGCTTGACCCTTCGTTTCCGAAGAAGATAGGACAGATAATTATTCTTGGTGGTGCGTATTCAGTCAATGGAAATGTCAACCCTGCAGCTGAGGCAAATGTGAGGGCTTTCCCTTAATTTCCTCTGATAGCATCTTTATATTACATGATTTTTACTCGAGCGCTGCAAATGGAGTTGGCAGCTACCACGATTTTAGATCATATGCAGTAATACTTTGTTAGTTGAAGTTGTTAGCATCATGTTTCCGTAGCGAATTCAGAGAAAAAAAACTTCCCTATGCATCACTTTGCCTCTTGTTTCAGGGCCGTCACTAATGGATTTATGTTTATTAACAGATATTTGGGGATCCTGACGCGGCAGATATTGTGTTCACCTGCGGTGCTGATATTTTGGCCATCGGACTAAATGTAACACACCAAGTAGTTCTTACAGGTAACTTGCCGGTTAATGAGATCAGAGCATACAAGCGCAAACATAATGAACCTAACATGCTATATATACCTTCTAATTTCATCGTACTCTACTACAACCATCCGCAATCAGAGCTGAAAACAACTACAGCTAGTTGCATGGTATCATCTTTAGCTTCTGATTTTTTTCCTAATCTACTTGTCGTTAGACCTTGTTCTTTTAATAACATTTCATTGATAAAGGCAGTGTCCTTTACAATATTATCATATCAGAAGATCTCCTTTTTCAGACATAGTGCATTGGCCACTGGCCTTTAATGCTTCTGTAGTGATATTGTATGAAGTGCCAACATTGTAATTGTTCCTTGGCTAGTGGAGTATATCAAACTCAGCCCAAAATGATTGGAGTATAGGTTAATTATTGAATTGACAGTGGCCAACTTGCCATGCCATGTATTAGAACACAAGTGCTCTGGTGGTCTGACAACTCCATGAAACATTGATACATCCCTTGTACTGCAGATGCTGACCGGGAGAAGCTTGAACAGTGTGATAGCAAATACGCTCGCTACTTATGCAAGATAATGGGCATTTATTTTGATTACCACAAGGATGCTTACTTCATAAAAGGTCTGTATGTATCAGTATCATGCAAGGAGGCCAAAATAGTTCAGTCAAAGCACTTGCAGAGTTTAGTTTAAAAAATGTACTTGCAGAAGGGGACAGATCAGAACATGGAAAATCTTGCGGCTTGACTTCACATTGAATTGCTTGCAGGAGTGTATCTTCATGATCCGACAACGCTTATCGCTGCAGTAAATCCATCGCTGATGACTTACACGGAAGGTGTGGTGAGGGTGCAGACGGTAGGAATCACAAAGGGCCTTACGGTTTTCGACAACACCAAGAAAAGGTTAGCCAAATACATGAAAGAAAATGCACATGATTCAAGTGTGCCTGGATGTGTTCCTAATCCTTCGGTTCACTTGTGACGGCTTCACTCTCAATGCTTGTTGAGCACGCTCCCGCATGGCATTTAGCTAGCACATTCAAGTTCTGGAGTCTGGACTGTGTATATAATGAAGGATTCAGTCTGATGTACTGGTTTTGCAGGTACGGGGAGATCACAGCCTGGACCGGCATGCCTACCGTGAAGGTTGCGGTCACCGTCGATGCCCCCGCCGTGGTGGAGCTGATGATGCAGAGGCTGATGACAGATGATTAACCAACGACCACTGATTAGCACGACCCAGGAAGATCCCTCGAAAGAAACCGCTCTGTACTTGTAACTTTGAGGGATGATGCGCCTCTGTTTCGTTGAGACTTTTACAGTCTATAAGAAAGAAAGAAGCGTTGGAATGTGTAATAACACCAGACCAGACATCCATTGCGTTTGTGGTAAGAAAGAAAGAAGCGTTGGAATGTGTAATAACACCAGACCAGACATCCATTGCGTTTGTGGACGTAGTTCGGCAAATTGTTGCGTCAAGTTTTCAAGTGTCAAAAGCATATGAAGGAGCAAAACAACTTTAAGTTTGGACACCGTTAAATCGATTACAAAGAACAAAAAGAAGGAAATGCATTTGCTACATGTGCTTCAGCCAATCAGCCGACTGTAAATCGCTTCACAATGCCATGTGCGCCCTTGGTGACAGTGCTTAGTTTACCTAATATGCCGCGACAATGCTTGGAAATAAAATAAAAGCTGTGCTTGGTCTCGAACTAACCTAAACTTACCTTTCCTTGCCTCCAATTTGATGCCGACCAAGCTTTGGCAGCATGGTCATTGGTCAAATTGTAAGCTTAATTAGTTGGGAGCACGAAATACACAAGCACCAAACCGATTAAACTACGCGGGCCGCCCAAGGTCTTAATTTTTTTTGTTCATCACCGCATCCCGTGGGCTCGAACTCACCAGCTGTGGATGCATATTAGTAGCTGGCCTGTCAACTGCACTTCTCTCTCGCTCCCGCAGTTCAACATTTTTGGGTTGGAAATTGGAATCGATGGCGGCGGCAGCCATGAAGGTCGGCGAGAGGAAGAAGAAGGTGATCATCGACTCCGATCCGGGAATCGGTCAGTATCGTCCTTTCATTCTCCTTGTTAGTTCTCGGGTTAGCACTGCGATTGACTGTAACCCAGCCGGTGGATCGTTCGTTCCCGTGGAGCAGACGACGCGATGGCCATCCTGGTGGCGCTGCGGTCGCCGGAGCTGGAGGTGCTGGGCCTCACCACCACGTTCGGCAACGTCCGCACCGCCGTCGCCACGCGCAACGCGCTCCACCTGGTATAGCATCGCTACCGGTGCCGTCATCTTCTCCTCCTCCCCGGGCCCTCTGGCTACCGCTGTCATCAGCTGCTGATGCATTTCGCTATTTCAGCTGGAGACTGTTGGAAGAACCGACATCCCCGTGGCGGAGGGGTCCCATGTAACACTCAAGGTCCCTAGCATTTCTTCTTCATGTATTTTTTTTTAATTCTTCATCTTTCTTGTTGGCAATGGAGACACCAAGCTCGCTCAGTATGGTACATTCACGCATGGAATTTACAGAAGGACACCAAGATGAGGATCGCAAGCTCTTGCCACGGTTCAGACGGCCTGGGAAACCAAGACCTCCCTCCGGCGACCCTGACGAAGCCGGTGGACCAGCCGGCGGCGGCCTTCCTCGTCGAGCAGGCGAACCTGTACGCTGGGCAGGTCACCGTCGTCTCCCTCGGCCCTCTCACCAACCTTGCTCCGGTCCGCCTCTCTTTGCTCCCTCCTGATCACCACACTAGATGGCGCATCTGCAGATCGTCTTGCTTACAACGGAAGTGTCAAATCGATCTCCCCATCTGGCCATTTCCCAGGCACTGGAGCTCGACCCTTCGTTCCCGAAGAAGATCGGGCAGGTTGTTGTTCTTGGCGGCGCGTACTCAGTGAACGGGAACGTCAACCCTGCAGCGGAGTCGAATGTGAGTTCCTGACGGCGCATTGCGTACTCAGTGAATTTCTTTGTTTCTTTCTGAATTCAGCTTCAAGAGTTCGTCAGCTCTGCAGTCGCTGACGGGGCCATTGTTACTGACAGATGTTTGGGGATCCTGATGCGGCGGATAAAATTTTCACCTGCGGTGCCGATGTTCTGGCCGTGGGAATCAACGTAACGAATCAAGTGATCCTCTCTGGTAAATCTTTGATGCACTTGCAGCTAACTTCTGTTCACGATGTCTGTTGCACTGAACTTCTCAGATTAAGGGATCTTATCAGATCATACAACATCCCTTAATTGTTGCAGTTGCCATGTATCACGTGTGGACAACTCAATGACATGCCCGCCACATCCCTTAACTGTTGCAGATGCTGACAGGGAGAAGCTCCAGCAGTCTGATAGCAAATACACTCGCTACCTGTGCAAGCCTCTGGCCCATTACTTCGATTACCACAGGGAAATTTACTTCACAGAAGGTGCGTGGCATGTATGGTATTGGCACAATGGCACTAGGTTAGATTGGTTCAGTCGATTGGGTAAGCTCTGAAGAGGAGACAGATCAAGAGATGTGCGGTCTTGTGGCTTGAACTCACACTGAAATGGTTGCAGGGGTGTACCTCCATGATCCGACGGCGCTTCTTGCTGCCGTGAATCCTTCTCTCATGACTTTGGCTGAAGGCGCCGTGAGGGTGCAGACGGCTGGGATCACAAAGGGTCTTACGCTTTTCAGGAGTAACGACAAGAGGTTAAGTCTCTCCCTCTTTCTCTGATACAAAGTGCTAATAAAATGTATTGAAGAAGAAGAGGAAGCAGCTTAAAAATATGCAGTGATTGGCACCTAATCTTCTGTTGCTAAACTGAAATTGTGAATGGGTTCATCCTTACCGCCTTTTGAGTCTGCATGTACTGCAAACTCAGCCTCTACCTGTGCTTCAAACATGGCTGGATATGAACCGAGAGAATTCAATCACTTGGACTGAGTCTTCTGAACGGGTTTGCAGGTATGTGGAAATGACTGCATGGACTGGCATGCCTACTGTGATGGTTGCTGTCGCCGTCGATGCCCCTGCCGTGGTAGAGCTGATGATGCAAAGGCTGATGGTGGATGATTATTAGCATCAACAGCAAGCCAGGGAGGATCATCATCCTTGCAATTCAGCACCGAGCCACCCAAATAGACTCCTGAATGAAATTGATGTTGCATTATGCATTTCTGGAAACATAACATCTTGTTCTCGCTACCTTGGGCGATGAAGCACCTTTTGTTCTGTCGAAGAATTACAGTTCAAGAAAGAAAATTTGGAAGTGTGTATCCTCTTTGTGGAATATTCTTTGCATCAAATACGGACCTGAAAACGCCAGACATGAATTGCATGTTTACTTTGATGTAACGAAAGCATTCGTACCTGGAACCAGCCTGACTCATCATTATGCCACATCAATCAAACACTCACATAGCACCAACCAGAAAGTCTGTTGCAATGTGCAGCATGACGATTCCGCTATAGGGAGCTTATTGCTCACTGCATGTTCATAGTACGATATAATATGCTACAATGTTCAAGAATTGACTATAAGAAATGCTTCCGATCTTCTTCATTGCAAAGTGGCTGTCTCAAAACTAGCATGGTACAGTTTACTTCAAACTGTATTTCTTATCACTAATGCTCAGCTAACTTAAAACTACCCAGAGCACAGTAGCACATCTTAATTTTGAGCTAACTTGAAGTTCCCGAAGCTCACTGACAGGTCCACAAAAATGTTCAGGAAAATGGCCTGGACTTCTGGGGAGGTCCGTGTAGTTGTCCTTTTTAGAAGTTCTTTTGCTCAATCTCTATTGCACAACTGTCTCACTTATTCAGCCTCTATGTCTAATATTCTCCTCAAATATTCCAATTGCTCGAACTCACCTTGGAGCTCGTCCCACTGTAATTGCCCAGGGAAACAAAACAATTAGGACATATCCTGGTAAGTGTTAGAACAGAAAGAAAATCTACTTGAAGCTAGAGTCTAGAGGGCAGAGGTACTTGAAGACCCTGATGACAACATATTAGGTTACTCCTTGCTAACCATTTTTGTCTTAAGAGTTGGTACTTCAATTATAACACAAAGTAGAACATGTGTGTGGACTTTTGAATTTAAGAAGGAAGCATGAAGAGAAAAAAAAAGAATTAAGTGCATATAGAAATAAACACATGGTGCTTTCAGCAAATGACTTGTGGTACCTATATTAGAAAACAAAAACTACAGCACCATTTCTAACGGGCATAGGTCACGTTCAGATATTGGAATATGAAATTCAGGTCTGAAATATCCTAACGCTACAGTAGAATAATCTAAAATAAGTAGGTGATAGTATAAATTTAGAATGACTGCCAATTAATATCACAAATGGCTGTGAGCATATGACTAACCTCTTGAAGAGACAAGGAAACTAATTTCCACCCTAAAGCAGCAATGTAGCGACGTTTAAATGCTGTGTGGCCTAAAGGTGTACCTGCAAAATTAGCACACTTCAATTAGTTTCTTCTTTGATATTTGTAAGATGACAAGAAAAATGTCAGCTTGTAGCTCTATCAGGATGGCACACAAAAGCAACAGAAACATACCCAAATTCCTGGAGAAGTGTGTCGGCCCATCTATCTCAAATGCAAGCTTCTCATCAACTAACACCGCATCAACAGTGTAACCATCGATTGCATATTCTCTAACCCACTCATGCCCTGTACTGTAGAGAAGACGCCCAACCTCCTTTTGAAATGAAGACGTTGTCTTCTGATTGAACCTTTTGCTCTTTCCAGCTCTTGTTATTTTCTCCTCAAGATCACTCCTTAAGCACAATCCAAGATTTGGGTATTCAAGCTTCAAGGACTGGTTTGCAAGATAAACTTGTGAAGCAAACATCATGTCTTCTCTATACTGATCCGAGACCCGTTGCTCTTCGAATTGACTCAGAGTTCTCCAGATATGTAAAAAGAATGGACGGTCCATTTGGCCAATTACAGCATAGGACCAAGCAATATTCCCAGTCTGATCACGGCTGAAGTTCAGAGGATGGTCCATTTCTTGATGCATGCTTGATGTTACATCAGATACATGGCATTGGAACCTGGCATCATTCTGGAAAGCAGCATCTAGTGCATCAAGCAAAGGATGGGGACACTTATTCAAAGAAGCACATCCCCACAAGAATTGAGCAAGCTCTTGCTCCTTGAAGGTTTGCAGTATCTGTGCTGCTCTCTGGGCCAGAGCTGAGAAAAGCCCTGGTGCTGATTGGCGCATGGAAGCAAATGCTCCGGCAATGTTGGCAACATTCTGCGCGTTGAACTCTTGAACCTTGGTGATGGCAACATCAGCGATCCTACCCATCTCCGACAGGTAGAGCAGATCACCGCCAATCTTGGACAAGGCCCAGGCGATGTTGGAGACACCTTGTGGCGAGCACTCTGGCAGGGCCACCATGGCCAGACCCACGAGCATGGACATGTCCCTCTGGCGCGCAAAGGCGAGGCGGTGAGTCTGCATCATGGACACCGCTTCCATGTTCTTGGCAATGCGGTGGAGCGCGGTGGCGATGTTGAGCGGTGTGAGTGGCGAGGGGCTGAGACCCTTGGCGACGTCGGCGATCACCTCCGCCGCGAGGCCCAGCACCTCGTCGGCGGTCTGCGCCTGGACGATGGAGCGGTTCAAAGACACCTCCTTGCTCCGGTTGGACGGCGCGGCCGAGAACCTGGACAGCGTCTGGACGAACGCCTCCCTGTTCCTCTGGCGCTTTTCGTCGAACATGCCGTCCGCGAACTGCGCGACCCGGAGCTCCAGGTCGTCCATGTCCCGCAAATCGTCAACGACGTCGTCGTCTTCGTCCTCGCCTTCGTCTCCATCTTCATCTTCCAAGGCAGCATCCAGCTGCTTCTTGCGGCGCTTGAGCTCGGCGGCCGCCTTCTTGAGGTCTTTCTTCTTGGCGGTCTTCTTCTTCTTCTTCTTGGGCGTGGACACCATCCGCTGCAGCGAGGGCGCGAGGCCCCGCGCCTCGATGGAGCGCAGCGCGGAGCGGCGCGCGCGGACGCACCAGTCGGTGGCCTCGGCGGGGAGAAGCTCCTCTCCCTCCTCCTCCTCCTCGGGCGGGTCGGGGCTCCCCGCGCCCGCCCCCAGAAAGTCGAGCTGCCACTGCGGCGTGGCGTCGGCGCGGTCCTCGGAGACGGCGCGGGGCGGGAAAAGCGCGGGCTTTCCGGGGACCCTGCCGAAGCAGCCGAGGCTGGGCTTGGGGGAGGACTTGAGCAGCACGGAGAAGCTGCAGATGGCGGTGCTGCTCCGGGGGAGGGCCAGGCCGAGGGGGATTGCAGCTTCCATCCCTCCTACGGCGGCCGCGAGCTCACCGCGGCACCGCGCGACTGCCTGCGGGAGAAGGGGGCGTACGGACGGAACGGTGGATGCAAATACTGCGGATAAGAATTGGATTTTGTAAGCATTTATTATTAGTCGGAAAATGCAAGATATGACCACTTCACCGGACTGAAAGAGGCAAGCCGCAATCGTCGAAATGTGGAATGCTCCTTTTTGCGTTTTGTCATGCAGGATTGCTAGATATGCATAGACTTCTTTTTAGAAAAAAGTATCCCATATATTCCGAACGGTATTGCTATGTGATACATTTTCTTGAGAAAAATTGTTGAAAAACACGGCTGGGGGATTAAGGCCTCACTGTTTTTCATTAAAAAGGAAGCGACAAGGCTTCTAGCCGTGGAAAAAACCCCGAAGCTAGCTGCACCGATGAGGGGGATTTTTATTGTGCGGCGCACGGGTTGTAGCTCGGACATGTGGTATCCACGACGGGAGCACCCACTGCTGACTGAGCTATGGCTCAGTTCGCTTCTTGAGAAAATTAGATTTCTGCCACCAAAATAATGTTCTTTTTACATATATCCTCACTCACCAAAATGATATTATCATCATACATCTACTACATTAGAGCATCAGCGGCAACGATTCGATGCATCAAAGTAAAAGGTAGCTATGTTAGACAAAGCATCAAACTGAAACCCTGTTGCAAATGAATAAAAAACCGCACAGCCCTATCTAGATGATTAAAGGATTCCACTATTGGTTGGTGGTTTTTGTCAAGGGCAGACAGTTATGAAGTCCATCTCACCTACCGTGTATCCACCAACCAGTGATCTCGGGTGGTTGTCAGACGTATCAGTGAAATGCAAAAGTGATCTTTACTTTTGTTCGTAAGATAACTATTGTATTTTGTAGATAAATAAAACTTAATTTAGTATGGATCATCTGGGTTTTAGAGAACTTCTAGATCTGCCACTGCTGGTAGGCACTCAACTGCTGGGTTAGCCTGGTGCCCTAACCTCCCTCTTAAGCTCTCCAGTTGGCGGCCATTGAATTCTGGGTCAACAATTTTAAGCTAAATCTGATCAGCAACCTTCAACGTGGACTGATGAAAAGTTTGTGAATTTCAGTTAGTGTAGGGGACATATTTTTATGTCGTAGAGCTATATAGCTCTAGGTCCAATTTTTGGCTTGGCTGAGATTGGACCTAGAGCTATATTTGTTGCTTTTATTTTTTAATAAAATATAATCTTCAGAAAATTTATTTTCAGTTGTAGAGGTCATACTTTTTTCTAGTAGATTGTCTATCATATTATTTTTGATTCAACATATAACGACAAACCATCTATCTTAGAAATAATTTGTGTTCGTCAATAATGTTTGGAGTACAATATCATAAAATTAGCCACTTGAAGCGTATGAGGCTTGATTTTGTATCGTACTTACGCTTAGCAATGCTGTTGCTTTGAGTTGACTGATAAATCTTTGGACCTAGAGCATTTGTTGTTTTTATTTTCAATGAAGTTTAATCTACAGAAAAATATTTTTGGCATCATAATACTTTTTTTGAGACAACATATTCTTTTTATTTTGAAATGGACACAAGATTAGACCGGATTAAAGAGAGGTTTGTCCAGAGACCTCCCATTTATAAACCACTACTCAGCTTGGGAATTCAACTTGACATAAAAGCAGTCCTAGATTATTTGTCAATCTATGGACGTTGGATGAATCATTTTGCATTGGAGCCGTTGACATATGCATGTTCATAGGGCGGCGAGCTGGCTGACGTTGATGGGGTAAACCTCGGCGGTGTTGTTGGAGCCGAAGGCCTTGGCAGCGTAGATCCTGTTGGCCGCCTCCGTGGGGTGGAAGGCGTCCCAGAACATGTAGGCGCTCCGGTCGTCGCAGGGCCGCTGCAGGGGCAGGCACGTGATCTGGCCGTTGTTCCGGCCCACGCCGCAGCACCCGCGGTCCAGCACCGTGAACCCGTGCGCGGCGGCGTTGGCGGCGAGGTCCTTGCCGCTCTGCACGGTGTCCAGGAAGACGAACCGCGCCCCGCGCAGCTGCTGCGGCTGCGCCCCGCCGCGGCTGTTGAGGCGCTTCACCATCGCCAGCAGGCCCCGGTTGTAGATGGCGACCGCGCTGTTGATCGTCTCGTTGCACGCGCCGGCGCCGTCGGGCGGCGGCGTCGGGTTCGCGTTGCTGCTGACACTGCCGCCGCCGCCGCTCGTGTTTGACGACGCTGGCGATGACCTCCCGCCACCGCCGCCGCCGCCAAAACCGCCACCGCCGCCGCCGCCGATGCCAATGGATATAGCGATGTCCTCACTTGCAACGGAGGAGGGGGTGTCGGGCCCGGAAGGTTGGCTGTCGCTGTTCATCCTGGCGAGCTCGTAGGGGATGCACCCGATCTGGCCGACGCCGGCGATGACGAACTTGCGGGCGCCGAGGCCGTAGAGCGCGGCGAGCTGGGCGGCGTAGCCCTGGAGGAGGAGCGCGGCGTAGTCCCGCGGGCTGTACCGCCGCGCGGTGTCGTAGTAGTCGGGCATGAAGTAGTTGTTGAGGTAGTCGTTGCTGCCCATGCCGACGAAGAAGATGCACCGGCCCAGGTGCTCCGCCAGCCTCGTGGCGTTGCCGCGGAACGCCGACGCGTTCCCCATGGCGCCCACCGCCGCGCGGAAGTGCTCCACCTGCTCCGACAACGGGTAGTGCCCACCCTGCATGCCGATGGCACGACCAAAGGAAGCTTATTAGTTACTTACTGGTTAGTTTAGCTAGCTCCCCGGCGCCGGCCGGTACGTGCTGAGTGCTGACCAGGTTGTTTCCTGTCTCGGCGAGGATGCCGGATGCCCCCGAGGCGAAGTTGGCGCCGCGGGGGAGGTCGGCGGGGCGCGCCGCGGCGTAGGGCGGGACGAGCGGCGGGCGGAGGCCGAGCATGTCGGAGAGGAAGTCGACCATGGTGCGGCCGTTGGTGAAGCGGCCGGGCGGGCCCTCGCGGAAGTCGATGCCGTAGGGGCGGTAGTTGGCGCGCGCCAGGCTCAGGATGTTGTTGTTGTTGCCGTTGTCCACCAGCGAGTCCCCGAAGATGTACATGCACGGCGCCGCCGGCTGCGGCGCGCCCCACGCGGCCACGCCCCTCGTCTCCGCCGCCCAGCACGCCGCCGCCACCGCCACCGCGAGCGCGAGCCTCCTACCGTCGTAGCCCATTATCTCCGGCGACCGGCCACCGCGCGACCTCGATCTCGAGACTGCTACGTGCATGCTCTCCGATCATCGATCGATCAAATATATATAGCCTGCTGGGCAGCCGGGGAGCTCGATCGAGTTGCTCCAACAGCTAGGCAGGTAGGTTGGGAGTTCAACCGATGAATCCAACCGGTGCGTGCATGGATGGATTTGATCGGTCGTGACGACGACGCAGCGAGCTCGTGAGACATTGATGGGTGGATGGCGCTTTGTCACAGGGAATGGCTCAGAAAAGCAGCTAGAAGCAGGTGAAACATGCAGAGGCTACAGTGTAGCTTGCATTGCCGGTTGGCCGGAAGACTGGTGGTGGTTAACTCACGGATTCACGCGTAGGAGCAATAAGTCATTGGTAACTGCCTATGTAATGTAAGGTAGAGTTGGTGGTTTTTGCAGAATGCTGATCTGAATGGGGGAATGGTATGTGGATTTATTTTTAAAAATAATGGAATAGTTGTATTGTAGCCTACGCACGAGTTTTGCACGAATGGTTGATGTGTCCGTCACATTAGCGACCCCATCAATCCCTTAAATGACTTACATTTGTAATTGGAGTAGGCAATTATATATGATTATTGTTGGTCTCACCTCTACATAAAGCCAAGTAGAGTATGGTCTACTGATAAAAGAATGTCGATTATATGACCTGAATGCGTACAGGTTTATTACCTCTAGCTAAAACAAATAGACTAATGCTAGAAACCAAAGAAGCCCAACCTATTTATAGATAGACGGTAAATCTAAAAATCCGTTGGTCCCGTAGCTCAGTTGGTTAGAGCGTTGGTCTTATGAGCCGAAGGTCGCGGGTTCGAGCCCCGCCGGGACCATTTCTTTTTCTATTTTTTCCAACTTTTTTTCTATCTTTTACCAACGTGCATATCTATCAGCTTTTATCTTTTTCCCCTCCATCCAGACATTTTTACAGCATGCCCGTTTTTGCTATTTTCCCCAATGCAACATGCATATCTAATATTTTTTCCTCCATTTTAAGATTGCATTTCTATTATTTTTCACCTTGCATCCAGCCATCTATCGACGATTCAACACGCATAAACTTGTCTTCCTAGCCCAGGGCGCAATGCATGCTCGTTGATCAGAACCTGTCGGCAAGGCTTGGGAAGCGTTCAAGGATCCACGCCACTCCCCTGATGATAACCTGCATTTTTCCATGCCCAACACCAACATGATACTGCTGATTAACTACGCAATGCGTAATTGCAGAAACAAGACGAGTATTGCATGCAAGTGCGAATACATGGTAGTCCATGGGAAGAGCTGTACACGTACCAGTGCCAAATCCCCGGGCTTGGCGGCAGGCTCCACGCAGTCTCGTCCGTACCTAATCGGATCATGGAAACATGGATCTGATCAGACTGAAGGCTGCCGTCTCACCCTGTCCTTCACATTTCTATAGGTGGAAACTAGCCCATTGGACAACCCATTCCTTGTTCAACATCATGCTGCGGCCATTAATTGGCAGCTATTACCAAACTAAATAACTAGAACAAGCTAAGCTCATGTTCATCAGGCGGGCAAACTGACTGTGTCTCGTATATAAATAAATTTTAGTTCCAGTGAATTTTTTGTTGCCAAGCATGCAAAATGCACAGGTTGTAATGCAAAAAGGAGAGGGGAATAGAGGGAGTTGTGCCTACACGATCTGCGGCGGCTGATCCTGCTCCGACGACTCCAGCAAGCGGTAGAAGCTGCATCCCCTGCTGAACGGGAACGGCCGCCCCCTCCACTCTGCAGTGCATTGCAAGATGACAAGACTACAAGAGTAACTACGACGGCGAGGTGGCGGGTGACGGCGTGGGCGGCGCGCGTACCGAGGTGCCAGGTGACCCCGACGGCGGCGGGGTCCTCGGCGGAGATGTCGTCGATCACGAACTGGAGGTCGGCGCTGATGGTCCCCATGAACTCGCCGAAGAAGCCGATGACCCGGTCCCGCCCCACGAACGGCCGCGGGAACACCAGGTCCTCGTACACGCAGCCCTCGGCGATGAGCGGCTCTACCGCCGCCAGGTCCCGCCGGTTCACGCCGTCGTAGAACGCCCTCACCACGTCCGCCGCCGTGGCTGCCGTCGTCTTGTTCACTCCTCCTCTTGTCGTTGCTGCTACGGCCACCTGCGCCTTCCTGATTCCCATCTTGTCGCTGCAACACGATCGGATACCCAGCCGGCCGGGAAGGCCGCGAGGCCGAACAGGACCGCCGCCGGCGGCGGGGCGAAGCTGGAGCGGCCGCATCGCGAGTGTCGGCCACGCATGCACGCCGCACGCCGGCCTCTGCCCTTGCCAGGAGCCTTATCTCTTCAGGTTGCTACTTGTCAATATTTGTCTGGGCATGTGCTACCACTACCACTATGGTTTTTCCCCCCTTTTCCATCCTCTCTGATTTGCACCTCGCCAACTTGCGCGTCTATGAAGGACAATAAACATTCAGAAATTCGAATGACTCCTGTTTATATACGACAGCAGAGCTATCAGAGTTGCAGGAAAAGCACAATTTTTTGCTTTGAGTCCCCCCATTTCTCTCGCAACATATTGTCATTAACAGTTTTATGTGCTTTTTTGGGTACAAATACTCAACAAACACAAATTCCCGTGTCTTGCGTTCTACGCTAATACATTCCTAGTAATTCACTGTGCCTGGGCCATTCCTGTCCTTTTTCATTCCAGAGTTTCAGTTTCCAAACATGCCCTGAACTCGTAGTAATACTCTTATCTCCATATACATACAGAAGCAACAAACTGGTATGGGGGTAAAACATTTTTTCTTTTCAGTATACATGGATAGAATGCTATACGCCTGTACGACATGAACATCAAGATCGATAATACTCATGGTCACGGAGGATACACAGAGCGAATGAGGACTGATGGAACAAGAACTTTGCGCATGAATTATGATTGATGGCTCAGAGAGAGGACTTTGATGAGCTCCATGCTTTCTTGGTCTCCTCTTGGAGCGTCTCATACAGCTCCTGAGCCACACTCAGGAGGAACCAGTCCGCGCCATGGCTTGCCACGAGCGAGACCGACACTGGAACACCATCGCGCACGCCAAGTGGAATGCTCAACTGTATCCAATGCCCAGCACAGATACCAATTAATCAGTGACGATTAATCGTTGTATCTGAATTGCATGATCAGTTGCAATTGAGGTTCAGCGGATATATACCTGGCAAAACCCGGACAGTCCAGCAATTGACAGAAGTGAAAATGCTCTTGCCCGGAAGTTTTCCAGTGCAGCAGCTTCCATGCGCAGCTTTGGTGGAGAACCAGGAACTGTTGGGATCGCAAGGATTCCATCATCCTATAGACGAAAAACAAGTCCGTAAGAGATCAGCCAAACACAGCCATGTTAAGGATCATCTGCACTTTTGCTTGATTTAGAAAAGCAGCAGGTGCAGAGAAATTCTCTGATCTCTGGAGTACCTTGATAAGAGCAGAAAGTGCAGACTTGAATTCAGTCTTTAGAGCATGAAAATCCTCCATGGGTCCATCTTCTGATGTAATGGCCTCGTGCACCCGCTCTTGGATGCCTGGGCCTAGCTTAGGCTTTACGGTGTTGACCCACTCTGCATGATTGGCTTTGAATTCGGACCTGAAACAGATATTCACATTGTTACGTCCTCACTCAAGATGGTAGCTGTAGGAGATGAATGGAAAAATATCACATTGATACAATTTTTACAATATTGTCATGACGGAAAATTATGGGCTTGTTTGCTTGAGACCCTAGCGCAGGCAGCTCTGACCCGGCAGCGTTGCTGGCCGCAGGCATCCAAAATCGACACTGGGGAGCGCTGCCTGGAGCAGGCAGCTTTTTCAGGGCTCAAAGAAAGCAGCCCCTATATCCCTGTCAGGCCCATCTCTCTGAATTACTCCCTCCAGTCATAGAAGAATATTCTTAAATGTTGCCTTTTGATATCTTATTCAATATGTGTTATTGGAGGGTGTGTGGTTTATGAAGAAGGTGGGCTAGAGCAAGGCTTCTTTGTATTTTACTATTTTGGGCAAAACACTATTTACCACTAGTTGCATCCTTAAAGAAGTACTATTACTTAGTCTGAATAAGTTGTAATTGAAACCTTTGGAGGCATCGCATGACATATGAAATAACAGATAGAGCAGGTACAGAAGGTGCTTCGCTTTTGGAGAAGTCACTAATAAATTTCCCAATGGTTGGAACATTGTTGGAGACGAATTCACCAAGGTTCCTATTATCTACTGCATCACCTGTGACAATAATGACATCCTGAGAAGATAAGATTTACATTTTTAATGGAAGCAGCGTAATTTTAAGGTTTAAGCTATATGAGTTCATAGTATTACTTACTACCAAATCTCTTAGCTACTGAAGCATTGAGAATCTGATATGTCTGATCCTTCAGAGAACCTAAGATTTCAAAACAGTCCTTAGGAATTGTAAATTGAGTTGGTTGCTTGATAGTGTTGTCAGCAGGAAGCGGCAACAACACGTTGCTTACACGAGAAAATGTAGAAAGATCTCTAGCAAACCACCCTGTACAATGTAATAGAATAAATGTAAATATCAAGTATAATTCTGAACATTAACAGTACTGTATGTCTGCATTCTTGTTTTGCAAAAAGAAAAAGGTACTACATTAAGTGACTAAATTTCATAAAGGAGAATACAGCAATAGGACATGAAAATTGAAAGTTATAAACTAAGAAAAAAAAGAGAGGAATAATTACCCACCAACAGTATCAAACATCTGTGACATTGGAGTGACATTTTCTGTCGAAACAACTCCATGGGAAGGCCTGAGTCCAAATATGCCACAATAGGCAGCAGGTACCCTCACACTACCGCCAGTGTCAGTTCCTACATTACACAAGGGGAAATGATAGGAAAAATGAATTTGCTGCTAGTCTAAGACTGAGAATAACCAGGACTTCAGTCTTCAGCAACCAGAAACGCAAAAAGACGGGGGCAGGGGTTGCTGACCCAGAGCGAAGTCCACGAGTTTCGCGGCAACTGCAACAGCTGATCCACTGGAGGATCCTCCGGGAACTCTATCGGGAGCGCACGGATTAGTCGGCGTCCCGTAGTGCGCGTTCTCCCCATTAATGCTGTGAAAAATCGAACTGAATTTCAGTGGCCTCAGCTTGATGCAATTCCAATCAAGATTCCCAGTCTCAGTACAGCTGATGCAAGGAACGAACTCCGGCACCCGGCGGAGGCAAGACATGGCGTCACCTGTAGGCCATCTCATCCATGACGGTCTTGCCGACGCTGGTGGCGCCGGCGGCCAGCGTGGCCAGGACGACAGGGGAGGTGGCGGTGGCGGGGGCGTGCGTCCTCGCCCAGTCCGGGTTGCCGAACCCGGTGACGCGGCCGCTGATGTCGAAGCTGGAAACAAGAGAACGCGCATGCCTTCAAGCACTTGGCGAATCAATGAATGAATCAGGAGGAGATTGGCCTGCCCTGGCCGAGGAGGAGAAGGGGATACTTGCTCACATGTCCTTGATGGCGAAGGTGAGGCCGTGCAGCGGTAGCTGCTGCTGAGATTGCGGAGGCAGCAGCTCGAATTTCTCCATGAAGGCGCCGTAGTCTCCGCCCTCGAGCCCCATCGCCATGCCTTCCATGAAGTTCTCTCTCAAGTCTCAACTCTCAACCCAAGCAGCAGCGTAGAGTGATAAAATGATTATTTATTGTGGATAATCTCGTACGGTTTGATCCCGTGTATTTATCACACCTGCAACGGACGCGAAAAGGCTACGCGGGTTGGGCTGGGCCCGTGGACCTAGGCCCACTCATGATCATGGGCTGAGATAGGCCGTGAAAATCACACGCAACTGCCTCTCCTCCCATGGCCCGGAACGAAGAACAACCAGTAGCAGCAGCACAAGAGAAATGAAAAAATACCCCTAAAAAAAAGAGAAATGAAAAAATGAGGAAATTTTAATATTCTTTATTAGCCAAAATGCTCTTCCACTTGCTGCCTCAAGCCCTCAAGTCCTTAACTTACCGCAAGGGTTCCACTCCAAGAGGAAGTTGAAGGCGTACGAGATGATCCACGAGCCAAGCCAGTTGACTAGGGTCACCAGGCTTCCTGCTGTTCCTTTCATGTTTATGGGAAAGATCTGCATGTCCAGTGATGAGCGTCGTCAAATTCTTCTACACTGCTGCTTATCAGCCAGTTCTGAATGTTTTCTTTTGCTGAGTAAGCTAATGCCCGTTTACTCGAGGGCAGAAAATATTACCTCGGACATTATAACCCATGGTATTCCTCCCATACCGGGTGAGAAAGATCCAGTGAAGATCTGGTTTCAGAGCAACAAAAACCTTTAAGAACTGCAGTTCTCTTTGTGTCTCTGAAAGAGACATCTCTGCAGGTAATGCAGAAAACAAGTCGATGAGCAGTATGTACCAGAATGCCTGCCAGAGCCAGCACTATGTTCAGGTCCTTTCCCCAGTGATGTTCCTGATCCAGTCACAGGAAGAACTTACTGATTGCAACAACAAGTGGCAAGTTGTTGACCTTATAATGAGGACGAAATGACTTTAAGAAAATTCAAACCTTAGCTAAGAAGGACACACCAATAGTACACAACCCAAGCATGTTCCAGCTGCAGAGACCTGGAATGCTGCAGCATACATATTACTGTGGTCGTAATTCATTATTGACAATGAGAATAGTTTTTATTTACCGTCAAAAGTGGCCTCCTTCCAGCTTTGTCCATCAGAAGTACAGCTAGTGCCGTCGCCGGAGCCTGCAGACGCAAAACTCTAATCATACACCTAAATTCAGTAAGACGCACAACATCTGGTGACTAGGAGGCAAGTTCAAGCAACCTGGACAACAACCATGGCGAGCATTCCCGCGTTACCTGACGAGAAACCTGAATTGCGTATTGCATACTTGTCTTGATTAGTACAGTACCCCTGAATGATCCATGGTAAAAAAAAAAATCTCTAGTGGTCAAAACTAATCTACTACTTGTACTTACTACTAATAAATGAGTAAGGGCGAACTTTTCTTCGTGAAGCCGCAGGCCCTCGCGATGATCGGCCTGCCGCGTGCGATCCTGACGCCGTCCTTATCAGCCCTCGCCCACGCTCGCCTCGCATATCGCGGCCTCCCCTCCGCCCGCCTCCGCACATCACGCGCTGCATCCGCTCCGCACGCACACACAGCCGCCTCCGCACAATGCGCGCACGCCTCCGCCCGCGCCGATCGGCGACCTCGCCCTGTCGCCGCCCAGCGCCTCGCCATCGCCCTGACGGAGAAAACGAACTCCCGCAGCACTCGCCTGGCCCTCTCCGGATCGTGGCGGTGGCGCCCTCGCCCTCGCCCACGCCAACGCCGCCAGAGACTGAGCTGCGAACGGATCGGCGGCCGCCGGCCGGAACGCCTCCTCCCCTCGACCTCCTCGCGCAACCCCAGCCAACGGCCGAGCTTCCCCCGGCCCGAATCGGCCGTTTTAAAGACCGCCGGAGCTGCTCCGCCGCCCACAGTGAGCACCCCCTCCGCTGCCGCCGCGACCTACTAGCGCCATGGATGGGCTACGCGCGGCTAGAGGCAGGTGCGGCGGACGCTCACGCCTCTCACCGTGGATCCATGGATGCAGGAGGAGCTAGACCATGCGGCGCGTCCCCTCCCCATATGCCATCGCAATGTTCTAAGTTTCTTAGCACCACTTGAGATTAGAATCAGATTTGGTCAGACAGATTTGTGTGTTGAACTTATGAGAACTTCCATCTTGACCTTACATACTATGCAGCAGTCAAGGAAAATGCATTCGCAAGATAACCCACCAAGAGGAGAGGTCAATTCTTGTCATAGATACTAAACCAGTAAGTCATTGGTGCCCGGTATAAAGACGCCTCTTTGAGCTGCAACCTGCAATGCAGTACTAAAACTTTCCACTCCCAAATGGATGTAAAAAGCCGTAAATTTTCTTGAATGAATTCCTTGCTGCATGGGCTCTTATTAATTCACACTATATACAATGCATTACGGTGAGTCTGATAGTGTAGCGGCTGAGGTGTACATGGTTATTATGGTCGAAAATTCAAAACAGTGCTTGAGTTGGACATGCTATGCATGACCAATTTTCCATTATTTTTTTCTTTTGTTCGATGTCAAATGATAAAAAGAAAATACGTTTGAGAATGGTCATATGTGAATGAATACACGCACCACGCAGATTTAAATTGCTTGAGTTGATTCTCAATAGCCCCACCTGAATTGACACGTACTATGGATACATGATTGTTGATTCTCTGATGTAACTAATGAATGATAAGATCCAAGCTGTGAATTGTGATTGAATCTGATGAGTTCCCTTGCCTTGTGGAACTTCTGGTGCAATTGCAATTTTCAGTAGTTAGTTTTCCTTACAGCGTTCTAATACGGCGCGTGATTGAAGTCCTAAATCCTATAATTTTTAATTGAGGCATCCTTTTGGATCCATTCAAAATAGCAAGAATTAGGATTCGGCGTTAGCGCTCATTCCAGCTCTGCGCACTGTGGGCAACATTATAAATATAAATAGGGATGATTTGCAGAGGTAAACTCAACTAGCGTGTTGAATATCATCTTTATGCCTTTAGCCTTTTACATCTACTTATATCCACACTATGAATGCGAATCAGAGTTCGTACACCTATGCAGATTTAGGTCATAGATAGTTATGTGCGGCATTGTCTATTACTGTTCACCAATAGCATGTGAGGATTTTTTTTCATAAATCTATTGTATCCCGTGGCAATGCATGGGCACGAACCTAGTTAGTAATAAATTGGTATTATGCCTTACCGGTCGAAACAAATATTTCACTGGCGTAGAAGTAAATAGCATTCATTCGCCCCGAATTGTTGAAGGACCATTAGCCCAACTCCAACCTGAACATGGAATTGATTTTCTTGAGAACAGCAGAAGTATTGTTTCCCCCCTAGGTACAATGCATATTTGAGATACTCACTGTAACAGCACGGATATATTCCTTGTGAAACAGGTCCAGCATCTTTGACTTTGGTAGGTGCTGGATCTTTTTCTGTAAAATCCTGAATGCGAAGTACAGAGTTATCAGGAGCATTGGTTAATGCATGATTAGGTTGAATGTTTGATTTTACTCTCAAGCACTTCATACTTTGATTTCTGCAGCCTCTTGAGAGATATCAGTTCCCTTTCCCCTTAGCTTCTGCAATGCTGCCTCAAATTCACCTGGGTGTCCGATTCTTGCCTCAGATATGTGATCTTCGTTAAGATATATGTTCCAATAGATAAACTTGAGCCGGCGATATGGATCTCAGAGAAAGTATGACAAGGAGATGATTTTACAACATTTTTTATTGTTTGGTCTATATGCAGGTCTTACCATACATGCTTCTAAATTTAAGCTAAAAAGTTTTTTTTTATATGCAAAAGTTTAAATCCTGTTCCCTTGTATCTCCACAACCAGTATTGTCAATGACATCCAAATTATCAAGACTTTGTAAAGCGACTAACGAGCCATCTGGGGGATTCAGGAATCATCACAAGGCCAACCAACTGCAGCAAACATGGTGCCACTCCTACAATAGGAAAGTTAAAATTTGTACATAACGAAATGCATTACAATGTCGTAAAAAACAAGATTTTTGGTACTCTTGTGAAAGAATTTTGAAGTAGATACGGTTAGAAAAAAAGAGGAAGTCAGCTCAAATTGGTGCCATGTCTACAATCTGTTCTAGTTTTTATAGGAATGGTAGGAAAGTGCTCCTAAACAAACTACTTTACCGATGATAGCCAAGGTATGCCAGGTGATGAAGGTCCCCAGAACGTACGCAAGCGACATCCCGCAACATATCATCAACTGCATAAATGGAGCGAAAGCTCTGAACAATCAGTGATGAACTGTCCCCTGGTTGAGTACAGCACGAACCGGGTTTACAGTTGCAAATCCTCCCCTAAGATTCTTTGGTGCTATCTCATATGTAGACCGGAACCTGTTCAGATGCTACCAAACTCAGACACAATTCATCCAAAAACGTAACCAAGAAGAGTAGCTAATTGTAATCACCACATATGAAAGGAGGCCAATTCCACATCCAATCGAGAGCCTCCCAATGTCAAGCCACAAGAAGTTCTACGGAAGAACACAAGGAAACTTTCATCAAAAACACACACGGAAACCACACAATAAGGTGAACTCAGAAGAAAGCATTACTAAGAGTCAAGACGTGAATAGGACTATAGGAGTGGGGAGAAACCTGGGAAAAGGTTATCAGGAGATATCCAAGAATGCAGAGAAGATCTGATACCGCCATTGCCTGCATGTTGCAGCATTGATCTGTCAGTCAGTCAGAGCCCGGAGGAGAACTGCAACCAGCACGGTCAGATTGGGAATTGGGATCAACACTTACACATCTTCGGCCGACTCGGTCTGCTACGGTGCCACTGACAAAAGCTCCCACCATTGTTCCGGCCGTCAGAATTGAGCCAAAGACAGAGTGTACTGCATCATGTGAACAGAGAGAAGAGTTAGACTGATCGACATTTCATTCAGTTGTGGCACCAAAAAGATGAGCAATCAGTCAGGTTACCTCGGCTATGGAGAGGTCGAAATCTCTCATGATGCCGGGCTGACATGGCGACGAGTAGCCCACCTGCAGCGAAGCAGCCCCATCGAGGTTCACCTCCCGGTCCTTGATTAGTTTATCTACTAACTCTGCACGAGGGCATGGCTTGGTTATCGTACCGAGATGCCGAACTCGAAGGACCCGGCGACGGCGACGGCCGTGCTGCCGACCAACGCCGCGACCGAAGAGGAAGAGGATGTGGGCGGCGCGGCTCCCTGACGACCATCGCCGCTGCTCCCGGCCACCGTGACCAGGAGAGGCCTCTGGGCTTCGTGGTCCTCTCTCTCCATGGCTTCTCCCTCTCAGTCCGTCCACTCTCGCTTGCTCTGCTACTCTGCTTCGAGCAACCGTCCTTTCTTTGTTATCTTTTGTCACTCGACCCCGTCCGCTGAGCTTTCACCTTGCTGTTAGTTGCCGTTTCTTCAAGCGTTTATGATGGGGACGGACAGCCATGGTTTGCCATTGTTAGTACCTTTTAAGGGAATGTTTGCCATTATTAAATTATTTCCGTCGTGGTGGCATGAACTCAGCCTGCCGCTGATGAGATGCGCAGGCAGAGATGTGCGCTGGTGACAAATGAGATGATCACAGCTACTGACACTGTCGGAGCGTCGTTCAGAGAGTCCTTTGGCATGTGCAGCTTGTGCACCTCCTGTTGCCACACATGCACCTCCAACCGCCGTCTTCTTTGGCCTTGCCATCACGGTGCTGGGTACTCTACTGACACCTCTAACCGCTGTCTTCTTTCACAAACACAAAGCCTATGTATCTAGCCTCAAAGGAGCCAAGTGGAGGCGGGAGGCTTTTGTACTATAGACAGTTAGACACACGCACGCACATGATGCTTCATTTTCTATCAATCGGTCGTGCCTTGGCATGTATTCCGTCTTTTGACCTTGCAAATGCTAAGGTACATAAGATAACTAATTAAAAGTCAATCATTGATTACTTTTTTAGTGTCATGTTAATCATAAGATGAGGGTTGACTTAATTTGGTTTGGGTGGGCGAATGGTCTATAATCAGCTTTCCATTGACAATTTAAATTACATTATTGGTTTTGTTCTTGAAAAGTCATATTATTGGCTCGATTTTTGTTATCAATTTGAACAGGAGGGGCCATTTGAATTGTCAATGTGTTTGCTCTTATCAGTTGGTGTACAAACTAACTTTTGTTTGCCAACTTAAAACTGACAATTATATCCCTCTCCAGCTACCACACCACATCCGAACAAATTAAAATCTACCTATCAATCTATTACTCCCTCCGTCCCAAAAAGAATGCAACTCTCGCTTTCCGAGAAGTCAAACAATTTCAAGTTTGATCAAATTTATATAAAAAATTACTAACATTTATGTGTTCAAATAGATTTAGTATGAAAATATATTACCTGATTAATTTAATGATCCTTATTTTGTAACATAAATGTTAATACTATTTTGTATAAATTTGGTCAAATATGAAATTGTTTGACTTCTCACGAAGCGAGAGTTACATTCTTTTTAGGATGGAGGGAGTATATTCTTGGAAAAGAGGAGTTCAAAGGTCACCATACCACCATGTTCCTTTTAACTTGAAAGGCAGACCACCATGTTCGTTTTAAATTGAAAGGCAGGAGCTCCTGCCAGTTTTTAGGAAAAACCACACCACCGTGTTCAATTTCAAATGGATAAAAATTAGCATGCTAAACTAGAAATCAGTGGCACCCAATACAGTATGCATATGTTATTGGGAAAATATGATGTACAAACTCCTACGTCTAGTCGTCTACAAACAACAGTATCCCAGATAATCGCCCAAACTTTACATATTTGGCCATCTAAACTACACAACCAAATCATTTGTGAGGGGGGCCCGTTAAGGACGAGTTCATGGAGGCTTGAATCTCTTCTAGGGTTCTTCCTTTTGTTTCTGGCACTAGCCGCTCCACAAACACAACTGTGAGGCCACATATGCTTGCAAAGATGAAGAATGTGCCTGCATTCCGTACGTACACATAGAATACATAATCAAAAGTTGCAGAGATATGAACTTTTGCTGTCATCAATATTTTTGCTGATGCTACCACTTTGACCAAAATTATCTTCTGCCTGCTGCCTTTACTTACCATAAGAGTTCCACACCAGGAGAAAGTTGAAGGAATAGGAGACAATCCATGAGCCGAGCCAGCTTACTAGGGTCAAAAGGCTTCCTGCTGCTCCCTTCATGTTTATGGGAAAGATCTGCATGTCCAGTCCAGTGGTCAATGTAGTCAAATTCGTGTCCCGGTTCTGAATATTTTGTTTTCGACAGAAATATCCTGCGTCTTTACTTATGGCAGTAACAGTACCTCTGACATTATGACCCATGGTATTCCCCCCATGCCCAGTGAAAAGGATCCCCCGAAGGTCTGGTTTAAGGAAAAAAAAACAAAATTCTTCAGAACAACAGTTTTGTGTATGTCTGTTCGAGAGACAGACCTCTCTGCAGGCATTACAGAAAAATAGACAATAAGCAGTCTGTACCAGAATGCCTGCCAAAGCCAGCAATATGTTCAGGTCCTTTCCCCAGTGATGCTCCTGTTCCAGATAGAGAAAAATAGCACTTACTCACTGTGCCAGCGAACGGCAAGTTGTTGACCTTATCAGGATGAAATCACTTTCAGAAAATTCAAACCTTAGCTAAGAATGACAAACCAACTAGTAGGCAACCCAGGCATGTTCCAGCTGCAGAGACCTGAAACATTGCAGCATACATATTACTGTGGTCGTAACTCATTATTAACTCTGAGAATAGATCTTTTTACCATCAAAAGTGGCCTCCTTCCAGCCTTCTCCATTAGAAGTACCCCTAATCCCGTCATCGGCATCTGTAGATGTAAAAATTTATTTATACACCTAAGTTCAGTAAGAAGCACATGAGCTGGCTAGGGGTTCTTGTAGAAGAGACCTGGACAGCAACCATAGCAAGCATTCCTGTGTTTCCTGACGAAAAACCTGATTTGAATCATGAATACTTAGTAATTAGTACTCAAGAGCAAAACGTTGTAAAATTTCTCTTCTCATGAACAAAACAAGTTCATGCGAGTTAAGGAAATAGATTATCATTCATTACCGGCTGAAACAAATATTTCACTAGCATAGAAACAAATGGCATTCACTCCCCAAACTGTTGAAGGACCATTAGCCCAACTCCAACCTGACCGCAGACATGGTTTATCAGGAAACAACAGAAAAACATGTTCCTAATAGGCAGAAAGGCATATTAAAGATACTTACTGTAACAGCATGAATATAATCCTTCTGAAACAGGTCCAACAACTTTGACTTTGGTAAGTGCTGAAGCTTTTCTGTAAAATCCTGAATACCAAGATTACAGGATCATCAAGAGCTTTGTTTAATGCACGATTGAGTTGAATGTTTAAATTTATTCTCAAGCACTTCATACTTTGATTTCTACTGCTTCCTCAGATATATCAGTTCCCTTGCCCCTTAGCTTCTGCAACTCTGCCTCAAATGCACCTGGGTGTCCAAACCTTGCCTGAGATACATGATCTTCGTCAAGCATTATTCCAACTTCCAAGTGATAAACTTGTGGGTTCTAGCTAATGATATAGATCTTTGAGAAACTATGAACAGAAGAGGGAGACTATTTACACTTTTTAATTGTTTGGTGTTTATGCAAACCTTACCATAACTGAAGCGTTCTAAATTTATGCTAAAAGTTAAATATTTATATGTAAAAGTTCAAAATCTGCTCCCTTGCTTATGATCCTTTTGTGATGTTTACATGAGCGTATCTCCATGATCAATATTAAGATATGTCTGACTCTGATTGTCAATGTCATCTTTAGTTCTAAATTTGTAATAACAGAGGTGTTAATCAAGTTGGATGATGGATGGTAATGGAACTAAAAATTCATCAAACCATTAGTTCTTAAAAAGATAAAATAAAGCTACTAACCAGCCATCTAGGGGATTCAGGAGTCACAAGAAGGCCAACCAACTGCAGTAAACATGGTGCCACTCCTATAACATGAAAGTTAAAATTTGTACATAACAATATGGATTAAATTTCTTGGTACACTTGTGCATGTATTTGGAGTCGATACAGTTAATAAAAAAAAGGAGTCAGCTAAAAATTGGTGCCATACCAGTCTAGAACCTATTCTCATTTTTGCACGAATGGTAAAAAGATACACACAAGCAAGCTATCTTACCGATGATTGCCAAGGTACGCCAAGTGATAAAGGTCCCCAAAACATACGCAAGCGATGCCCCGCAACATATCATAAACTGCATAAATAAGGGGACTCTTTTCTTAACATAAAGCTCTGAACAAATCAGTGATGAACTCTCCCTTGATTAAGTACAGTACAAACCTGGTTTACAGTTGCGAATCCTCCTCTGAGATTCTTTGGTGTTATATCTGATATATAGACTGGAACCTGTTCAGATGCTGCAAACTTCAGATTGTATTCGTCCAAAAAGGTAACAGGATGTAGTAGCTTTAGTGTAATCACCACATATGAAAGGAGACCGATTCCACATCCAATTGAGACCCGTCCGATGTCAAGCCACCAAAAATTCTATGGGAGATTACACGAAAATCACAGTATTACACTAGAAGTTGTACTAGCTAGAAGGCATTAAAGAGCACATTAGAGCGTAGGAGAGGGGTCAACCTGGGAAAAGGTTATCAGGAGATATCCAAGAATGCAAAGAAGATCTGATATTGCCATTGTCTGCATCCCCCAAAGGGCAAAACAGAAGAAGTCAAGCACAACTTTGTCACACAGAACCCAGTGGAGAACTGGAGATCATATGAATGATCACTCTGCTGGCTGTCTAGCTTTGGAACATGCCAAATGCAGCAGTGCAGCAAGGTCAGCCCGCAGGATCGAATTGGGATCAACACTTACGCATCTTCGGCCGACACGGTCTGCCACGGTACCACTGACAATAGCTCCTAGCATTGCTCCAATGGTTAGTATCGAGCCAAAGAGAGAGTACTGCATATGGGCATGTTAAGAGTCAGTTCAGAACCCAGTGTCCGGTTGACACAAGACACACACTCTATTACAGTGAGGATACCTCGGCTAAGGAGAGGTCGAGATCACGCATGATGCCCGGCTGAGAAGGCGACGAGTAGCCTACCTGAAGCACGCAAGAAATCGAAATTAGCTTCCCCTGTTGGATACTCCTATGTGCTATAGATAGGCAGCATGTTTTCGTTCACTCGATTATGCATGCGCACAGACACTAACTTGTGGTGATCGTGCGCCAGGTTTAGGAGTAGTTAGACATGCAGCCATGGCCGGACGTCGTGCGTGCGTGGGGATGGACGCGCACCTCTCTCGCGTCGTGCGCGCCATGGGCGGCATGATCAGTTAGTATTCCTTTATATATCAAATATATGCATCAGAAAACGTTGCGCTTTGCAACACAAAATTCCCTGTGTCCAGTTCATTTTTTCTTCTTGTTCATCCACCTCGCCACACAGCAGCTCGCCGCCGGCGTAAACCGCCGTCTGGTGACCAACAAGTGGTATCAGAGCCTGAAGATTGTGAGGACCCGCAGCGCCGACATGGGTTCGCCGCCGCGCCGTGGCAGCACCCCGGAGAAGAAGGAGAAGCCGGAGCACCAGGCCCATGTGGCCCAAGAAGAAGAGCAGGGCACGCTCATGATGGCCATCGGCTCGGCCCAGGAGGAGCAGAAGCAGTCACCTCCGCCTCCGGTCTTCTCCGACCAGACGCCGCCGCCGTCACCTTCATCGTCATCGACCGTCGAGATCCACTTCACCGAGCGCAAGGTCTTCGCCGCGCTCGACGGGGAGCCCGATCCGGACCCGAAGCGATGGATCATGGACACCGGCGCCTCCAACCACATGTCCGGGTCCAGAGTCGCCTTCGCCTACCTCGACACCACCGTCCACGGCTCCGTCAGGTTCGGTGACGGCTCCATCGCACAGATCGAGGGAAGCGGCACCATCCTCTTCACCTGCAAGAACGGGGAGCATCACTCGCTCCCCAACGTCTACTACCTGCCGCACCTCACCGCCAACATCGTCTCCGTCGGCCAACTTGACGAAGGAGGATACCAGGTGCTCATCGAAGACGGCGTGATGCGAGTGCGTGACGAGGAATGCCGCCTACTCGCGAGGATTCCTCGGAGCCCCGGGCGCCTGTACGTGCTGGAGGTCACCATCGCGCATCCGGTGTGCCTGGCGGCGCGCGCCGACGAGGAAGCGTGGACCTGGCACACCCGATTCGGCCACATCAACTTCACCGCGCTCCGGAAGATGGGGCGCGACGGGCTGGTGCGCGGCCTTCCTCTGCTCAAGCAGGTGGAGCAGGTCTGCGAGGCCTGCCTCGTCGGCAAGCAGCGCCGGGCGCCCTTCCCACAGAAGGCGCTCCGGCGTTCCACCGAGGCCTTGCAGATTCTTCACGGCGATCTCTGCGGCCCCATCACACCTCCAACGCCGAGTGGCAACCGGTACTTTCTACTGCTAGTTGATGATTACTCACGTTATATGTGGATCGCCCTGTTGCCAAGCAAGGACGCTGCTGCCGCCGCCATCAAGAACATTCAGGCCACGGCGGAACGCAAGTCCGGCAAGAAGCTGCTCGCCCTGCGTACCGATCGCGGGGGCGAATTCGCGGCAACGGACTTCACCAACTACTGCGCTCAACTGGGGGTCCGCCGCGAGCTCACGGCGCCGTTCACTCCCCAACAGAACGGCGTTGTGGAGCGGCGCAACCAGTCCGTCGTGGGCACGGCGCGCAGCATCATGAAGGCCAAGGCGCTCCCGGGCGTGTTCTGGGGGGAGGCCGTGGTGACAGCCGTCTACCTCCAGAACCGGTCCTCATGCAAGGGGATTGATGGAAAGACGCCGTACGAGCTCTGGACGGGGAGTACGCCGGCGGTGCACCATCTCCGCACGTTCGGGTGCATCGCCCACGTCAAGATGACTGCGCCCAACCAGAAGAAGCTGGCCGACCGGAGCCGGCGCATGATCTTCGTCGGATACGAGCCCGGCTCCAAGGCGTACCGTGCGTACGATCCTCTGACACGGCGCGTCCACATCAGCCGCGACATCATCTTCGACGAGGCGGCGCAGTGGACATGGACTCCCGACCACGACGTCGACCCCGGCGACTTCATCATCGAAGAGTCCATGGCGGAGGAGCCAGCCGTGATCACCACCAGCAGCACGAGAGAGCTCGGCGCCACCTCTGCTCCCGCTACGTCGCGCTCCGCCTCACCAGCCTCACCGGGCGCACCCACATCGCCGTTCACGCCTGTGCACACACCTGCACCAGGATCGGCGAATGCTCATCCACCTCCTGGCGTCGAGTACGCCACGCCGCCTGGGTCTGGCCTCAGCGAGCAGCTGGACGCAGACCACGACGACGAGGCGCCACTCCGATTCCGGTGCGTCGACAACATCCTCGGCCAGTCCACTCCACCCGGCTTCGTCGACCGGAACCTGGAGGAGCACCTCTTACTGGCAAGCGACGCCGAGCCGATGACGCTTGGAGAAGCACTCAAGCACGACCACTGGCGCCACGCTATGCTGGACGAGATGACATCCATCGAGGCGAGTGGCACGTGGGAGCTCGTCGACCCTCCCCCGCGCGTCAAGCCGATCGGCCTAAAGTGGGTCTACAAGACCAAGAAGGACGCCACGGGCGTGATCACGAAGCACAAGGCTCGACTCGTCGCCAAAGGCTACGTGCAGCAGCAGGGCATCGACTTCGACGAAGTGTTCGCGCCGGTGGCGCGGCTTGAGTCCGTGCGGTTGCTGCTGGCCCATGCCGCATCACAAGGCTGGGCAGTGCACCACATGGACGTCAAGTCCGCGTTCCTGAACGGCGTGCTCCAGGAACAGGTCTACGTCGAGCAACCTCCTGGGTTCGTGCTGCGCGGCCATGAGAACAAGGTGCTGCATCTGGTGAAGGCACTCTACGGACTGCGTCAAGCCCCCCGTGCCTGGTATGCCAAGCTTGATTCCTCTCTGATCGAGCTGGGCTTCCAGAGGAGCACCTCCGAGCACGCCGTGTACCTGCGCGGCTCCGGGAATCGTCGCCTAGTCGTCGGGGTCTATGTCGATGATCTGGTGATCACGGGCGGCAACAACAACGACATCAACGCGTTCAAGGAGGAGATGAAGTCCAAGTTTCAGATGAGTGATCTCGGTCTCCTCCATTACTATCTGGGGCTGGAGGTCACTCAGAGCGAGGCCGGCATCACAGTGTGCCAAAGTGCATACGCGGCGAAGATCCTGGAGTCTGCAGGCCTGGCTAGGTGCAACCCCAGCCACACGCCCATGGAGCCTCGCCTGAAGCTCAGCAAACAGAGTGCGGCTCCACGAGTCGATCCAACCATGTACCGCAGCATCGTGGGCTCACTCCGCTACCTGGTGAACTCCAGGCCTGACCTTGCGTACTCGGTGGGGTACGTCAGTCGATTCATGGAGGCGCCCACCGCCGAGCATCTGGTCGCCGTCAAAAGGGTGCTCAGGTATGTGGCCGGCACATTGCAGTTTGGTTGCTGCTACAGGAGGAAGCAAGAGGCTCAGCTCGTCGGCTACAGCGACAGCAACTTGGCCGGTGACATCGACACCCGCAAGAGCACCACCGGAGTCGTTTTCTTCCTCGGCGGGAACGTGATCACCTGGCAGTCACAGAAGCAGCGCGCCGTGGCCTTGTCATCCTGCGAGGCAGAGTACATTGCCGGGGCCACGGCCGTGTGCCAAGGTGTCTGGCTCGCCCGTCTTCTGGCCGAGCTCAAGGGAGAAGAGGCGGGCACCTTCTCACTGAAGATCGACAACCAGTCCGCCGTCGCGCTCAGCAAGAATCCCGTGTTCCACGACCGAAGTAAGCATATTGATGTAAAATATCATTACATTCGTGAGTGTGTCGAGGAGAACAGGGTTCAAATTCAGTCCATTGGGACGGTGGAGCAGCTGGCGGACATCTGCACCAAGGCACTGGGGCGTGAACGCTTCTGTGAACTGCGCTCCAAACTTGGTGTTCTTCATGTAAAGCAGGCACACTAGGAGTAGGAGGAGAATTGTTGGATACTCCTATGTGCTATAGATAGGCAGCATGTTTTCGTTCACTCGATTATGCATGCGCACAGACACTAACTTGTGGTGATCGTGCGCCAGGTTTAGGAGTAGTTAGACATGCAGCCATGGCCGGACGTCGTGCGTGCGTGGGGATGGACGCGCACCTCTCTCGCGTCGTGCGCGCCATGGGCGGCATGATCAGTTAGTATTCCTTTATATATCAAATATATGCATCAGAAAACGTTGCGCTTTGTAACACAAAATTCCCTGTGTCCAGTTCATTTTTTCTTCTTGTTCATCCACCTCGCCACACAGCAGCTCGCCGCCGGCGTAAACCGCCGTCTGGTGACCAACATCCCCTGGTCCGTGATTATTGATGATTTATACCAGAATAAACCCACTATTAGAGTACCACTTCTTTCTTGGTCCTATCCTATAATTTTTTACCAGATTGACTACCTACTACACACAGGCGGAAAATTTGCAGCATGTAGTAGCAACCACTACAGAGGAAGAGCTGATTACCGAGATGCCGAACTCGAAGGATCCGGCGACGGCGACGGCGGTGCTGGCGACCACGACCGCAATCGAAGAGGAGGAGGAGGAGGACGCCGCTCCCCGACGGCCATCACCGCTGCTCCCGGCGGCCGTGGCCAGGAGAGGCTTCTGCGCTTCTTGATCCTCATGCTCCATCTGGCCGGCCTGGGTTCTCCCTCTCGGTCGGCCCGTCCCTGCTTGAGTGTTTCGAGCTGAGCTGACGAGGACGACCGGCGTCCGGGCGGTGGATCGGTCCAGCAAACCAGCAGCGACCGATATGATGACGCTTGTCTGTTTCTATCTCCCCTTGTCCTTTCTTTGTCATCTTTTGCATTTCGTTTTCTTAATGCTAGTCGCCGCTTTTTTTAATGTTGATGGGAACAGCCATGATTTGGAAATTACTTCTGCGGGAAATTACCATCATAGCACTGCTTTGAAACATGATTGCCAAAATACCATTGAGGCCACATTTTGCTAAATGACATATTCAATTACAATACTTCCATATCTCGTGTGGCCTAGTTGAAGCTTCAGACTTCATAAGGTTGTTTGTATTTTTCTTAGATTTATTTTGAAAACATAGTACAAGTACATGCGGGAGTATTCAGAGTTTAGATGCATGTAAAGACATACATATGTACTCCCTCCGTTCTAAATTATTAGTTATTTTGACTTTTCTAGATATATAAATTTTGCTATACACTTAGATATAACATATATCTAAATGCATAAAAACTATGAATTTAGAAAAACTAAAATAATAAATAATTTAAGACGGAAGGCGTAGGTGGGTAAGCAGGTGGGTGTTGCCGTGTTGGTGTGAATTTGATATATCCAAGTAAAGAAGAACAGAGAAATCTAATGTTCAGATTGTTGTACTTAGTTTATTTTGTCAATTGTCATTGTCCTTCGCTCCCAAGCCCTGTAGCAGTATGGAATTTCTGTCAGAGTTCAGAAGCAACATTTCCATGCTGGCACAATACTGAAGTGCTCTCCTCTTGTTAGCATCCAGTAACATTTCCAACTCTTCTAGAAGCCGGGTAGGTTGCATGAGTTCTTCGCTTACAAACCACTAGACTCGTGACAAGTTCACAAATCAGTGACAGGCTGTTTTGCTGTTCAAAATCCAGTGTGCATATGTTATTGGGGAATATAATGTACATTTTTTTCCTGTGTACAATAGACTGGAACCCTGGCAATCACTTAAACTGAACATACAGTATCCAGGGAACATGCTATTTCAGATTAAAAAAACGTAAAATCATTTATGAAAGGGCGTCAAGGACGAGCTCATGGAGGCCTGAATCTCTTCTAAGGTTCTTCCTTTAGTTTCTGGCACTAACCGCTCCACAAATACAACAGTGACCCCGCAAATGCTCGCAAAGATGAAGAATGTCCCTGCATCGTCCAAGGTATACACAGACATACATCAGCGACAGCAAACAATTCGACCAAAATTTTCTTCTGCTTGCTGCCTTAATTTACCGTAAGTGCTCCACATCATGAGAAAGTTGAAGGCGTACGAGACGATCCACGAACCGAGCCAGTTTACTAAGGTCACAAGGCTTCCTGCTGACCCTTTCATGTTTATAGGAAAGATCTGCATAATCAGTGAAGAATGTAGTAAAATTCATATCTGCTACAAGCATTCTTTTGAGTCTACCAGTTCTGAATATTTTGTTTTGGTCAGTAATCTCATGTTTCTTCAAGTTACAGTAGAAAATGTACCTCCGACATTATGACCCATGGTATCCCCCCCCCCCCCCCCCCCCCCCCCCATGCCCAGTGAAAAGGATCCAATGAAAACCTGGTTGCAAACAGCAAAAAACTTCAGAATAACAGCTCCAAGTGAATGTCTGTGAGAGAGCGACCTCTCTGCCGGTAATGGAGAATAAAGAACAGCACACTCAGGTAGCAGTATGTACCAGAAGGCCAGCCAAAGCGAACACGTTCAAGTCCCTTTCCCAGTGCTGTTCCTGTTCCAGGAAGAGAAATACCACTGGTTGAGCCTAAGGATGGCAATGGGTCGACCTCCTTACAATGACGCAATCGATATCAGAAAGTCCAAACCTTAGATAAGAATGACAAAGCAACTAGTAGGCATCCCAAGCATGTCCCAGCTGCAGAGACCTGAAATATTGCAGCATAAATATTACTGTGGTCATAATTCATTACTGACTTTCAAGTTCCAAGTATAATTATTTTACCATCAAAAGTGGCCTCCTTCCAGCCTTGTCCATCAGAAGCACCCCTAATCCGATCATCTGAATCTGAAAATTCAAAAGTCCAATCATATGCCCGAGTTCAGTTAGAAGCACATGAGCTAGCAAGGGGCTTGATAAAGTAACCTGTACAATGGCCATGGCAACCGTTCCTGTGTTCCCTGACGAGAAACCTGATCCGTATCAGGAGTGTTAGTGTAGTGTCCCAGTGTGATCCGCGGTAAACATTTCTCTTTAATAACAAAACAACTGTAGGTGATCTAAGGCAATAAGTTGTTATTTTTCCTTACCGGTCGAAACAAATACTTTCACTGGCATAGAAAATAATGCCATTTACTCCCCCAAGCTGTTGAAAGGCCATTAGCCCAACTCCAACCTGACCGCGGAACTGATCTTTTAGAGAGAGAAACAGAAACATGTTCCTTCTATGTAGAACGGCGTATTTTTAAGATACTCACTGTAACTGCATGAATGTAATCCTTCTGAAACAGGTCCAGCATCTTCGACTTTGGTAAGCGATGAAGCTTTTCTGTGAAAACCTGTATATTACATTATAGAACTCATAAGGCCATAAAGTAGTAAGTTGGAGGATTGTTTTTAACTCCAATAGTTTCATACTTTTATTTCTGAGGCCTCTTCAGATATATCAGTTCCGTGTCCCCTTAGCTTCTGCAATGCTGCCACAAATGCACCTGGGTGTCCAGACCTCGCCTGAAATACTTCATTTTTTTCTATCAGATTTCACTTTAAGAAGAGCTTGTATACTCTTTAGCTAACGAATACGGAACTTAGAGAAAAGCAACCATGATCATAAGAATAACCAAACTTACACTTTCTCGATTGGTAATATATGCAGATTTTTTTATAACTTCTAACATTAAGCCAGAAGCTGAATCTTTTTATTTAACTAACTGAAACTTCAAAGTACGTTCCCTTGCATATGAGCCTCATATGATGTCAAATGAGTGCTCCAATGACCATATTAAAGTCTATCAATGCTACCCAAAACTTGTGTCTTCTAATAAAAGAGATTTTGTCTACTACAAATGGGTCTCGAAAAGCAACTTACCAGCCATCTGGGGGATTCAGGAATCGCAAGAAGGCCAACCAGCTGCAATAAACATGGTGCCACTCCTACAAGAGAAAAGCTAGCATTTATCGTTCATCTATATTACTACATTAGTATTATTTTCAAATGTGCATAAATTCGAAGGAGATATTGTTAGGAAAATAAAGGTCAAATAAAATTGGTCAGACTTAGACCTAGTAAAATGTATTCTAGTTTTTGTAGGGACTGTAGAAGGATAGATCGAAACAAACTACTTTACCAACAATTGCCAAGGTACGCCAGGTGATAAAGGTCCCAAGAACAAAGGCAACCGACCCTCCATAGCATATCATAAACTGCATGAACGGAGGAGTTTTTTTTCTCTTTTTCTTTGAGATAAAGCTAGCTCTGAATGATGGGATAAGTCTTTGTATCGTTGGTCTTTGTGGTCCTCGGTATGGTGGTCTTGCGGCCCCAACTAGGACAACATTTAGCATCTTAGACTAGCTTTTAGGACAGCATTAGTTTTAAGATAGCATCTAGAACAACATCTTAGACTAGCTTTTAGAACAGCATCTAGGACAACATCTTAGACTAGCATTTTGGCATATGCTTGGCTGTCTTGGCCAGCTATAAATATGTAACCCCAACTCCTCGGGTTGGCATGACATTGTGTGAGAAGTAAACCAGAAAATTCCCCAACTTCTAGTGTCATCCTCTCGATGAGAGTAAGAGTTTCGATACTAACAACTGATATCAGAGTCGTTCTTTCCTGCAGCCTGAACATCTCATGTTCCTCTCCCTCCCACGTCTCCTTTCGCTCTCAGCCAGCAGCAGCAACACCTGCTGTTTCTGCTCACCTCTCCTCCCCTGCACAGACAAGCAGCAGCAGCAGCAGCACATCTGAGGCAATCTCCTCCCCACGCAGCAGCCCCCCATTAGCACGCCATGTCCGAAGGGCAGTCTCAGCGCTCGGTCGCCTTGAGCGCGCGGCACCGGCAGGAGGCCGAGGTTGCCGCGGCAGAGGAGCGCGAGCGAGCGGCGGCAGCAACTGCAGCGACGGCGGCAAGGGTGGAAAGGCTGGCAGTGGCGGAGCTGGCAGCAGCAAGGGCGGAGGTGGAGGCAGCGGCAGCGGCAGATGCGGCGGTGGCGGCGGAGCTCGAGGTTCTGCGCGGCAGCAGCTCCGGTAGCTCTGCCTCCGCCGACGGCGGCACCGACGTGGACCTCGGGCTGGCAAGGGAAACAGCTCGCGAGCGGGCGAGGCTGTGGGCAGCTGCGCACCCCCACGGGGGTGGTGGCGACGTCCCAGACGGGCGCGGACGCGCCGGCGGCGCTCCAGGCGGGGGCGGACGCGGCGGCGGCGGCCCAAACAGGCGCGGACGCGCCGGCGGAGCCCCAGGTGGGGGCGCGCACGACGGCGGTGCTCCCGGCGACGGCGGCCGGGTCGACGGAGAGTGCGGCCCTCACAGGCGGGGCGGCTCTCCCTCCCCAGACCGGCGCCATGGCTACCATGGCGTCCAGGCGATGGTCAGGGACCTTGGTCCCGGTGGTGGGTGGCCTACCCTCACCAAGACCAACTACGTCGAGTGGGCCGCGATCATGAGGGTGAGGCTCCAGGTGCGGCACATGTGGGAGGCAGTCCGGTACAGGCAGATCACTCGCTCGATCGAGTATCTGCTGGACCTCTCTACGATGACAATCGAGGAGGCGATAGGTTGCCTCAAGGTCGTCGACAGCGATGAGCCACAGTCTCTCTCGGGGCCTATCACTATTGGCGGGAAACTCCATCTCACTCGAGAGTAGTGGGAGGCATCCTAGGGTGGCAGGAGGAAGGGTGAGTCCTCTTCCTCGACAGACAGCCGCAAGCGCGGTAAGCCGCGCAAGGCGCGTGGAGGCGCCCAGGCCAGGGCGCGAGGACGTACCGAGGGTGGCGCTCGTGGAGGTGCCCAGGGCGACGCCGCCGGCGCACGCAAGCCGGCACGAGACGACACCTGCCGTAACTGCGGCGAGGTTGGTCATTGGGCCAGGAACTGTCGACAGCCACGACGCGGCCAAGCCCTCGTCACACAGGTGGAGGAGGAGGAGTCGGCTCTCCTTCTGGAACACGCAAGCATCGAGCTACCTCCAGCGGCATCGGCCGCAGCAGCTCTCCACCACCTTGACGAGTCAAGGGCACACGCCTTTCTCGGCGACGCCTCCAACAACGACAAGATTGATGGGTGGTGCCTCGACACCGGCGCCACCCATCACATGACCGGTCGGCAGGAGTTCTTCTCCGATCTTGACTCCAGCATCCGAGGCTTCGTCAAGTTTGGGGACGCCTCCGGCGTAGAGATCAAGGGTGTCAGCTCCATCATCTTCACCGCCGGGTCTGGTGAGCACAGGCTGCTCACCGGAGTCTACTACATCCCCGCGTTGAGGAACTCTATCATCAGCTTGGAACAACTGGATGAGAACGGTTCGCACGTAACGATCGAGGACGGAGTCATGAGGATTTGGGATCGCCATCGTCCCCTTCTTGCCAAGGTAACCAGAGGCGCGAATCGACTCTACATCCTTAAGCTGCAAGTGGCACAACCTTTCTGCCTCGCCGCTCGCTGGGATGACGAAGCATGGCAGTGGCACGAGCGCTTCGGGCACCTTCACTTCGAGGCCCTGAAGCGGCTCAGTGCCACGGAGATGGTGCGAGGCCTGTCATGCCTCGACCACGTGGAGCAGTTCTGCGACGTCTGCATGGTGACGAAGCAGAGGCGGCTCCCCTTTCCCCAGCAGACGAGCTTCCGAGCCAAGGAGCGGCTCGAGCTCGTGCACGGGGACTTGTGTGGCCCGGTGACACCGGCCACACCGGGAGGATGACGTTACTTCCTGCTGCTCGTCGACGACCTCTCCTGCTACATGTGGGTGATGGTCCTCGGCAGCAAAGGAGAGGCTGCGGACGCCATCAGGCGCGTGCAGGCTGCTGTGGAGGCGGAGTGCGGCCACAAGATGCACGTGCTGCGCACCGACAATGGCGGCGAATTCACGGCGGCTGAATTCGCGTTGTACTGCGCTGATGAGGGCATTCAGCGCCACTACTCCGCGCCGTATAGCCCGCAGCAGAACGACATCGTCGAGCGGCGCAACCAGACGGTTGTGGGGATGGTTCGAGCCCTCCTCAAATAGAAGGGGATGCCGACTGTCTTCTGGGGAGAGGCGGTGGTGACAGCTGTCTACATCCTCAACCGCTCGCCCACCAAGGCCCTCGATGGCAGGACAACGTACGAGGCTTGGCATGGGCGCAAGCCGGCGGTCTCTCACCTGCGGGTCTTCGGCTGCCTCGCGTTCGCTAAGGAGCTTGGCTACATCGGCAAGCTCGACGACAGAAGCACTCCAGGGGTGTTCATCGGCTACGCGGAGGGCTCGAAGGCCTACCGCATTCTCGACCCGGAGACACAGCGTGTGCGCACGGCGCGCGACGTAGTCTTCGACGAAAGGGCGAGGATGGGCATGGGACAAGATGGTGGACGACGGCTCGACACCGACGTACGAAGACTTCACTATCGAGTACGTCCACTTCGAGGGAGCTGGGGGAGTAGGTAGCTCCTCCTCACCGAGCATGCCTACGCCAGTCCCCGAGTCTCCACCGACTCCAGCGCCCGCTACTTCGGCAGCGGCACACTCTCGTGCCACGACTTTGACTGAGATGAGCTCTTCGCCAATTCCACCACAGCCGGCGACCCCACGGACTCCAGCACCACCAGCTACCCCTCCGGGCACGCCTACTCCAACACCAGTCCGTGCCGAGTATAGCCCAGTGGAGTTTGCCACTCCTCTCTCCCACGACGAGGAGCGCATCGACACGTACCACGACGGTGAGCCGTTGCGGTACCGCACAATGGAAGACCTTCTTGGCGACCAGCCGGTGCCAGGACTGGTGCCTCACGACCTAGAGGCGCAGTTGCACCTTGCGTGCGACGACGGCGAGCCTCGGTCCTTCGTAGAAGCTGAGAGACACGCGGCATGGCGTGCCACGATGCAGTTGGAGATGGACGTGGTTGAGAAGAACCGCAATTGGGAGCTTGCTGACCTTCCTCGCGGTCACCGCGCGATCACCCTTAAGTGGGTGTTCAAGCTGAAGAGGGACGAAGCCGGCGCCATCGTGAAGCACAAGGCCCGCTTGGTGGCACGAGGTTTCGTGCAGCGGGAGACGATGCCTTCGCCCCCGTGGCACGGATGGAGTCCGTGCGACTCCTCCTTGCGATGGCCGCCCAAAAGGGCTGGCGCGTTCATTACATGGACTTCAAGTCGGCGTTCCTTAACGGTGATTTGAAGGAGGAGGTCTACGTACACCAGCCGTCGGGTTTCGCGATCCCCGACAAGGAAGGCAAGGTGCTACGCCTGCGCAAGGCTCTCTACGGCTTGCGGCAGGAACCGAGGGCATGGAATGCCAAGTTAGATTCCACGCTCAAGGGGATGGGCTTCGAGCAAAGCCCGCACAAGGCGGCCATCTACCGGCGGGGCAATGGAGGAAATGCCCTGCTGGTGGGTGTCTACGTTGATGACTTGGTGATCACGGGCACCAAGGATGCGGAGGTGGCGGCGTTCAAGGAAGAGATGAAGGCCACCTTCCAGATGAGTGACCTGGGATCTCTCTCCTTCTACCTGGGGATCGAGATGCACTAGGATGACTCTGGGATCACGCTTCGACAGACCGCCTACGCCAAGCGCGTCGTTGAGCTGGCTGGGCTCACCGACTGAAACCCAGCTCTCACTCCGATCGAGGAGAGGCTGAAGCTGAGCCGCGACAGCATGACGGAGGAGGTGGACGCTACGCAGTACCGGCGTCTTGTGGGGAGCCTTCGCTACCTCGCCCACACATGGCCGGACTTGGCATTTTCCGTCGGCTACGTTAGTCAGTTCATGCAGCGACCGATGACGGAGCACCAGCAGGCTGTGAAGAGGATCATCCGCTACGTTGCGGGGACTCTCGACCACGGTCTCTACTACCCAAGGTGTCCTGGGGAGGCACACTTCGTCGGATACAGCGACAGCGATCACGCCGGCGACATCGACACCAGTAAGAGCACAAGCGAGATCCTCTTCTTACTCGGCAAGTGCCTCGTTAGCTGGCAATCGGTCAAGCAGCAGGTGGTGGCCCTGTCCAGCTGCGAGGCTGAGAACATATCGGCCTCCACCGCTTCGACTCAGGCGCTCTGGCTCGCTGGACTGCTCGGTGATTTTCTCGGAAGAGACACTTTAGCGGTGGAACTCAGGGTGGACAGCAAGTCCGCTCTGGCCCCGGCAAAGAACCCCGTTTTCCATGAACGGAGCAAGCACATCCGGGTGAGGTACCACTTCATCCGAGGCTGCTTGGAGGAAGGGAGCATCAAGGCGAGCTACATCAACACCAAGGACCAGCTTGCGGACCTGCTCACCAAACCTCTTGGGAGGATCAAGTTTCTTGAGCTTTGTTCGCGGACCGGGATGGTCCAATTTTCCCACAAGACGACGCACAAGATTTAGGGGGAGAATGATGGGATAAGTCTTTGTACTGTTGGTCTTTGTGGTCCTTGGCATGGTGATCTTGCTGCCCCAACCAGAACGCATCTATCAGGACAACATTTAGCATCTTAGACTAGTTTTTAGGACAGCATACTAGCTTTTAGGACGACATCTAGGACAACATCTTAGACTAGCTTTTAGGACAGCATCTAGGACAACATCTTAGACTAGCATCTTGGCATATGCTTGGCTGTCTTGGCCAGCTATAAATATGTAATCCCAACCCCTCGGGTTGGCATGACATTGTGTGAGAAGTAAACCAGAAAATTGCCCCAACTCCTAGTGCCATCCTCTCGATGAGAGTAAGAGTTTTGATACTAACACTGAACACAGTCAGTATAAAAGTCTACCTTGATTGAGTTCAGTACAAACCTGATTTACAGTTGCGAAGCCTCCTCTAAGGTTCTTTGGTGTTATCTCTGATATGTATACTGGAAACTGTTCGGGTACAAAAAAATGCAAACCAAATTCATTCAAAAAAATAACAAGAACTCCAATTCCACATATGAAAGAACTCCAATTCCACATCCGATTAACACCCTTCCAATGTCAAGCCACCAACAATTCTACGGAGAAATATGTGAAAGCAACCTATCAGATGAACTAAGAAGTAAAAGATACATGGGAAAACTACAAGTGGAGTGAAACCTGGGAAAAGGCTCTCAAGAGATATCCAAGAGTGCAGATAACATCTCATATTGCCATTGCCTGCGTTCCGCGACGTTCAAGAGGTTATGGCTGGCTGTTGTGTCTTTGTACAAGGTGAAGTTTGATGGTGCAGTTAACACTTACGCCTCTTCGACCAGCTCGATCTGCTATGGAGCCACTGAAAATGGCGCCCAGCATTGCTCCGATGGTCAGGATCGAGACGAAGACAGAGTACTGCACGCGATGTGCACATGAGTAGATCAGCATATCTTGTCACGGGATGCTTAAGCGTGGGTTCAGCTATGGCACCAAGATGAACCATCATTTACAGGAGGAGGTTACCTCAGCTAAGGAGAGGGTGGAGATCACGCATGATACCCAGCTGAGACGGCGATGAGTAGCCGATCTGCAGAGCTCAGCGTAGTACGAAGCCGAAATCAAACGTCAATTTTTGCGAGAAAAAAATGTGAAAAACGGCAACAGGAAAATATCACAAATAAACGCAGGCTTACCGACAATCCGAACTCGAAGGATCCGGCGACGGCGACGGCGACGGCGGTACTGCCAACGACCACCGCGATCGAAGAGGAGGCGGCGCTGCCATGGCTATCACCGCCGCTGCTCCCGGACACCCTTACCAATAGAGGTTTCCCGGCTGCGTCCCGTCCCTCTGGCTCCATCGGACCGGCCATGCATGGGTTCTCCCTGTCAGTCCAGCGTCTGTCCCTCGCGTGGTTTTGTTCGGAGGAGAGCTGCTCTGAGCGTGACCAGTGGACGACCAGCGGCTGGCCGGGCGGATAGGTCGGGCGGTGAGTGACCAACCAAACATGCTGCGTCCGGTCATGCAGATGCTTGCCTCCTTGTTCCTCTCTTGTCCTTTGTTTCCTTTGTTTTGTCATCTGCTCTCAATCCTCCATACCATGGAGAATCTGGTGTTTACTGTATGATGTCTCATCAGTCGCGGTTAAATGGTGATTGAAACAAATCTTGGGCTCTGTTTTCCGTAGAAAACAAGACCATTTTGCTACCCAAACAATCTACTTTGTTTGCTCAATGCCTCAATACCCGTACACGACTCGTTTCACCCTCAAAACATTCAGTAACCGGTTTTACCCGGCGATTTTGCCAGCATGGAGACATGGCTTTGGTCCCGCTCAGCACCATTCTTGCGTGCAAGACGACGTCGAAAACTGCAGATTTCCAGCGATTACCGGCCAAGTAGGGAAGATTCACGATTCGTGGCGGCCGGAGGCGGAAGGGAAGCTGCGCGGCAACGTGAAAGAGGCGAAGGGCCGGGTCGCGCATTTAATCGAGCGGTTGGTGTGGGCAAGGGGGTCGGGGTATGAGAATGGTGAGCGCCATGTCGCAGCGCGAAGACAAGCGCCTGCTGCGCTTCGACATCGCTTGCTGCACCGGCAGGAGGCGCTCGGCAGGGAGACGCAGCCTGCGCTGCGGACCACCGGTGGGAGTGGGAGTGGGAGCGGGAGGCGGTGGCGCAGGCTCGAGCGGCGGGGGTGCCGCCGCGCGCGCCGCCTGGTTTGGTCTGTGGCTTAATCCGCTCAGCGCGTTGGCCGTGTAGCAGGAGCGGACGCCGCTCATGGTCGGCGCTACCCGTCGGCGTGGGCTACCATGCGCTGGATCCGTGCGGCGCGCCACGGCTGGCAAATGCGGTGGGCAAGCAGGAGAGCAGGCCGGTGACTCGGTTCCTAGTTTTTGTAGCATTTGGTACACTTCTTGCTTTGGCCTGTGAGATCTCATAGGGATTTGCAGCTTCTAGGGAAGCTACATCTGTAGAGAGGGGAAGCACAAGTTCTTTGCTTGACTTTTGGTTCAGTCCAAAATTCTCACTGCAGATAAGCTGATCAAGAGGGCGTGCCCATGTGATCCGAACTGTCCTTTGTGTGATCAAGAGCCAGAAACAACGGCTCAGCTCTGTCTTGATTGTGTTTTTGCACAGGAAGTCTGGTTTCTCTTGCGGGTATGGTCCAATGATTTAGTAAAGAAGACGGAGAGGGGTGGACATTGAGGTTTGGTGGGCGTCTACTTTGCGGCCGCTTCCTAAAGATCAGGGGCGACATGTTGCAGCTTTGCTAATGTATACGGCTTGGAACATTTGGAAGGAGAGGAATACGAGAATTTTTTAAGGCAAATCTATGATAGCACCGCCGGTTTTCAACTCCATTTTAGAGAAAGTAGGCCTGCTGCATGCAGCCCTGAGTGCGCCTATGTTAATCTCGTGTCTTTATGAGTTTGAGTGTTAGTCTCGTCTCTGCTTCTCTCTTCTATGATTTGGCAGTGCTCCTGCCATTTACCTAAAAAAGGCGTATCATCATGTCTAGTGTTTGGTTTGGGCAGCCGCGCTCCTATGGGCTTTTTGGCAAAACAATTGCTGATTTTTGAAAGAGCTATTTCTATGGAACCTAGTTCGTTTGATTTGTTTCTATTGGAATATATTGGTACAAATCAAGTGACAAGGAGGATGCAACAGATGACACAAATATGGTGAGTCGATCATCATTTTTTTTAAAAAAAATATGGTGAGTCAAACTTTGAACGCCGTCGTCATAGATTTTCTTCGCAATAATTGGTGGCGGCACACTAATAAATCATGTGGCAGTGGCACTGGCACACTGTTACGTCATCTCGCCGTTCTAAAACTCAGCCTTGAGCTGGCACCATGACGTATCGATACGGAGCAAGGAAGGTTGTGTGCCAGACAAACACCAAACGGAACAAGCTACTCTTCTTCTCTTGCGAGAACAAACAAACTTTTTCATCCAATTTCACACTTATTTCATGCCACGCGGAATTATCATCAATCAGAAAGCAGCTGCGATACACTGAATTTGGCCGTTCCAGAGTCCAAACACGCTGTTCGATGCAGACATTCAATTCCCCTGCATCACCGGGCAGCCTGAGCCTGAACCTGAACCTGACGCGGCATCGGGCGGGCTCAAGAAGCTGGCCAGGAAGTTGCCGCGCTCGTAGAAGTACTCCGACTTCTCCACCTTCATCTCCTCGTCAACCTAGCAAGCATCGCAACATCGCAGACAGAAATTCAGTGAATGCTCTGTTATGTAGTCTGTCTGAACTTCGAGCGGATGCAGCGTCGATCGAGAATGCAGAGGCACCGATCGATGCTGTAACTGCAACTCACATGGAAGATGCAGACGCCGACGAACTCGACGCGCTGGCCGTGCGGCGGGTGGCCCTTGAAGGGCCCCTCCATGTACCCCCAGTGCCGGAACTTGAAGGCGATCTTGGGCGGGCCGCTGTAGACGTCGAGCACCTCGATGGCGAACCCCCGCGGGAAGGCCGTCAGGAACGTGGCCATGGAGGACTCGAGCGTCTCCTGGTCCGGGTCGAAGATGCGGTGCTCGGGGGGGAGCTTGGTGCGCAGGAAGTTGTTGTAGCCGCCGATGGCCATCACCTCCGCCCGGCTCAGGGCCTTCATCCCTGCAGGCGAGTCACCGGCGCGTGTCAGGGCCTTCATCCATGGATGGAACTAGAAGCTCCGGCGGCGGCGACCGGCCGGCGCATCTCACCGTTGGTGCTGGCGGTGTACTTGGCGGAGTTGACGGTCTTCTGGTCCTCGGGGCGCACCTTGTGGACCAGCTCCATCTCCCAGGTCTTGAGCAGCCGCTGCACCTTCTCCTCCAGGGACCCCTCGGGCCACACCTAGATGACACAGTCCAAGCAAGATCGATCGATGATCCATCGGACAGACTTGGCTCGGAAATGGACAGACCCCGAATCGGCGCGTACCTGCGTCCGCTCCGCCTCGAAGAGCTTGTTGACGACGTCGTAGCTGGGCGGCGCGCCGTACCTCCACACGGTGTCCCTCTCGCTCTCGCCGTGGATGAAGGAGCGGTACTTGTCCCCTCCCACCTCGGCGGCGGCCGCCATTGCTGACTGTGGCTGCAAGCTCTGCCTGACTCTGGTCGAGGGACACTTGTTAATACTATTTGGGAGCTGATGGAGTATGTCATTAAACAAGCGTGCTCCCTACTTATAGCGAGACCAGATGAGATAATGTAAACAACGTGATCTCGCGGGCGCTGCTGCGGTGGCCGTCGTCATGAAGTCCGGCAGAGAAAAGTCACCGGCCCGAGCCGTCACTGTCGCCAACTCGCGGTGAGCCGGCCGCCCCTGCTCTTCCTCACGGCGGCGCTTGTCCCGTAGCTCCGGAAAATGCTTGCTCCGGCCACGATGCCAGGAAACGGCGTGGAATTTCGTTCCAGCGATTGTTCCTGGAAAAGATCGATCGCTAGATCAGGACTGAAACACCAGCAGATCGACGTGGTAGTTGACGAGACGGTGAGATTTGGTAGAGAAATATCCTTGCCGAAACCACGAGGATGGTGTAGCACACTCTGGAGTAGCCTCCACTAATTGTGGCGTGCTCCTCGGCAGCGGCAGGTGAGATCACCAGTGACGCCATGAGCTTCCCATAAACAAACAAACAAAGCTACATGCAGGGTAAGTTTCAGCAAAACAAATGAAGTTTGGTGTTCATGATCGACCACTTTCAATTATTCCTTGGTCAAACCAAACCAATTTTTCTTTTACCATTACAACGAGGATTCTAGCCCAAGATCCAAAAGATCGGCAGATACATCCAGGATAAAGTGGAGCATGTGGCCAACAATTCAGGCCTGACTTAGTTGACTTCAAAGTAGGAGAAAGTCTGCGTTTCAACGTAGATGCTAGTGCGCATAGCAGCACTCCGAGAGGTAAGGCTCTGGGCCAGCACAAAAGAGGCCGTCAGCCGAATGGGTGGAGGCACCACCGCCGGCCGGACCCTAAATCGCCGGGGCTAACAAGCTCATCAGCTCAAGAGGAGAAAGCCATGGCTGCATCCAGGGTCCACATCACCTGCGCGCTCCTCCTAATCGGTAACAGTTCGATCAGAGCCTTGAATCCGTAAACTCCTCAGATTATTACGGGCACGGATTGAGTGATTATTAGTTGGAAGAGTTTGATTTTAGATGTTTTAATTTTTATGTATTTGTTAGGATTCCATCTTTGCAACCTAAGTTCAGATTTTAGGTGATTTTTTTTAGTGCACCTACTGAACATTCCGTTCATAATGGCCATTATCGACCAAGTGCGTTTTCTTGTTCAGTAGACTGAACAAGTGTTTAAGATCTGTTCGCGATGTAGTAAACCGATCCTGATCGAGCACGCACGGAGGGACACTGACAACCTGAATTTTCACTGTCGTTTCTCTGAAACAAGAATGTGCATAGTGGGGTGTCTTTGCCTCACGATGATGGCTGTGATTCTGGCTGCAGGTGCGGTGCTGCTGGGGCAGGGGCAGGAGGGCATGGAGGGCGCCGTCGCCTGCCCCCAGTACTGCCTGGAGGTGGACTACGTGACCTGCCCGTCCTCCGGCGCCGAGAAGCTCCCGGCGAGGTGCAACTGCTGCATGACGCCCAAAGGCTGCACGCTCCACCTCTCCGACGGCACGCAGCAGACCTGCTAAAGCTCTCAAGTCTGAACAAGTGCACTGCTAGTGTCCATGTCATACATGATGAAGCGAGAAGAACTGAAGACATGCAGGTCATCTGGACCGCAACCCCCTTCTGCTTGCCTGCAGGTCTTGGCAAATAAAGTTTTCCTTTTTATTTTGCGTGTGTGTCCGTATGCGTGATCATCCATCGGTTAAGCCATTAAGGCACGGGCATCAACTGTCCGTATGTGTGAGCACGGGCTGTTAGGTCTTAATCCGGGATCGCTAGTAGTGGAATCAACTCGGTTTCTATCTTGATCTAGTTCTGGGAACGACACTGGTGTGCGTGTGCGTGTGCTAGATTAGATAGATAGAGAAAAAGACGCTAGTGTACCTTGATCCGATGACGACGCCATCACGGGTTCGTTGGTGAAGTCTGCACTAGGCAGCGACGCGCAGTGCCGGGTCGGTGCAGATCCGCGCTAGGCAGCGATGGCCGGTGCAGTGCAGTGCCGGTGGTGCTTCCCGCCGCCGCAGCGCCGCCCCTCTAGATCGGTCTAGGGTTAGCGTGTTGGTGGGGAGTCGGGGCACGGTGAATCTCGACGTGCGTGCCCCCCAGCCCCCACCTTCTATTTATTGTGGCGCTGGCGACGGGGGCCCACCAACAGTAGTTGGGTTGGGCGACCCCGATCAGGGCGTGGATCAAGGGATTAAGGCCTTTGGGTCTTAAGTGTAGAGATCAATCCAACAATCTCCCCTTGATCTCATATTATCTTTTTCCTTTTACTTTTCTATTTTCCTTATCTCATCACAGATTTATGTACAGGGCATATCTCATCGTCACGCGCAACTGCCGATAGAATCAATAGCCACAATACACGCCTCTGTTCAGAAATAGATTCTATAATACTTTTGGGCCTCTATTATCCAGAGATCATAGGCTGTACCTCATTCCCATGCCGGCTAGGTGTTCCAGGAACACGCTGGGTGATAGGCCTTTCGTTAGCGAATCCGCAAGCATATCTTTTGTTCTTATATGCTCGAGACTTATGGTGTGATCCTGGATTCTGTCTTTTATTGAATAAAATCTTATCTGTATCGACTTGGTAGCCGTGCTCTTCTTGTTGTTATGAGCATAAAACACTGTTGGCTGGTTATCGCAGTACATCTTTAGTGGTCTTTCTATACTGTCCACCACTCTTAATCCAGTTATAAATTTCTTTAACCATTCTACCTGCCCGGAGGCCTCATAGCATGCTATAAACTCAGCATACATCGTCGATGTTGCTGTGACCGATTGTTTTGAGCTTTTCCACGATATAGCTCCCCCTGCGAGAGTGAAGATGTAGCCTGTCGTGGATTTTCTGTCATCTTCATCTCCCGCAAAGTCTGAATCTGTGTATCCTTTAATCTCTAATGAATCGGTTCTTCTGTATGTTAGCATGAAGCCTTTTGTGCCTTTCACATATCATAAGGCTTTCTTTACAAGTTTTCAGTGTTCTAGACTTGGATCTTTCTGAAATCTGCCAAGCACATTAGTGACAAAGGCTAAGTCAGGGTGTGTGCACACTTGAGCATACTGTAAACTTCCGACTGCCGAAGCATACGGAACAGTTTTCATCTGTTCTTTTTCATATTTGTTTCTGGGACTTCGAAAGTCTCCATATCTATCACCCTTGACTATCGGAGCAGGAGTAGGCTTACTCGCATGCATACTATACTTTTCTAGAATCTTTTGTAGGTATGTCTCTTGTGACAAACCTAGTACCCCATTTCTTCTATCTCGGTGAATCTCAATACCTAGCACAAATGAGGCTTCACCAAGATCTTTCATGTCAAAATTCGATGACAAGAATTCTTTTGTTTCTAATAGTAGACTGACATTGCTACTCGCTAGCAGAATGTCATCCACATACAGTATCAAGAAAATATATTTCCCTTTCTTAAACTTTGTATAAATGCAATTATCCTCAACATTCTCTGTAAACCTAAACCTCTTTATCGTCTCATTAAACTTCAAATACTATTGTCTTGAAGCTTGCTTTAATGCATAAATGGATTTCTTTAAGTGATATCCCATATTTTCTTTTCCTTTCACGACAAAATATTTAGGTTGTGCCATGTAAACTCTTTCCTCGAGATCCCTATTTAGGAATGCCGCCTTTACATCCATTTGGTGCAATTCCAGATCGAAATGTGCGACCAAGGCCATAATGATTCTAAAAGAGTCTTTACATGAGACTGGAGAAAAGGTCTCATTGTAATCTATTCCTTCCTTCTGTGTAAATCCTTTTGCCACAAGACGAGCCTTGTATCTCTCTATATTCCCTTTGGAGTCACATTTTGTCTTGTAGACCCATTTGCAGCCTACTGTGCTCCTTTAGGAATTTCTTCTAGGTCCCAAACTCGGTTGGTACTCATCGATTTCATTTCATCTTCCATGGTTTCAAACCACTTAAATGAATGTCTGCTTCTCATGGCCTCTTCGAATGAGATGGGATCATCTTCCATTCGAAACTCTTCTGTGTTATACACTTCATAATCATCGGGAATGGCCGATCTTTTTTCTCTTTGAGATCTCCTAGGAGCCTGTTCTATTCGAACATTCTCTGCTGGAGCCTGTGATGGCTCCCCCTGATCTGTGGCAATATTATTATCTATAGGATCCTGAAGGACAGGTTCCACATTTTGACTCTGTGTCGCCACAGAAGGGATCACCTCGGGAACTGGCATCGCAGTAACTCGTACCGCTGGCGCAGTCTCAGTAGGCAGTGAGAAAAACGGTTCCTGAATCATTGGAGTAGGTGCGCACACCCGCTTCTCCTCAAGAACAATCTTTCGAACTGCTCTACTTGCCCGAATCATCTCTTCTTCAAGGAAGGTAGCATGTCTCGTTTCTACGAACTTTGTAAATCTGTCTGAACAATAGAAACGATATCCTTTTGATTTCTCTGGATAGCCAATAAAATGGCAACTCACTGTCTTGAGATCCAATTTTCCAATGTTCGGGTTAAATATCTTTGCCTCAGCAAGACTCCCCCACACCCGTAGGTGATTTAGTGAGGGTATCCTTCTTGTCCACAGTTCATACGGTGTTTTGGGCACCGCTTTACTGGGTACTCTGTTGAGAATATAGATAACGGTATTCAACGCCTCCATCCATAAACTCACTGGTAGCGTAGAATAGCTGATCATGCTTCGTACCATATCCATCAAGGTACGATTCCGTCTTTCAGCTACTCCGTTCTGCTGAGGATCGCCCGGCATAGAGTACTGGGCAACTATTCCTTGTTCTGTGAGGAACCTCGCAAAAGGTCTTGGAACCTGTCCGTATGGTGTATGCCGACAGTAGTATTCCCCTCCACGGTCAGAACGGACAACTTTTATCTTTAAATTATGCTGATTCTCAACTTCAGCCTTGAATTCTTTAAATTTATCCAACGCTTCTGATTTCTCTTTTATTGGATAAATATATCCATAACGAGTATAATCATCTGTGAACGTTATGAAGGAGTCATAACCATCTATGCTTTTAACTGAGAACGGACCGCAGATATCTGTGTGAATTAATTCTAAAACACATGCGCTATGCTCAGCATTTTTCTTTGTTATCTTTACATATTTTCGTTTTATGCAATCAATGCATTGATCTGAGTCTGAGAACTCAAGAGGAGGTAGAATCTCATTCTTAACCAGCCTTTCTATTCTCCCCCTCGAAATATGGCCTAAACGATAGTGCCATAATTTCGACGACGTGTCTTGAGTTCTCTTTCGTTTTCTATTATTATTTGTGGTTGGAGATACAGTCGCATTCACATCACATACGGAATTCACACTTTCACGTAGCGATAACAAATAAAGATCATTTCTTCTGAAAGCAATAATAGCAACTGCATCATTAAATTCTATTACACACATACCGTTTCCAAAACGATATTCAAATCCATCGTCATCTAGACGAGACACACTTATTAAGTTTCTCTGTATCACGGGAACATAAAATACATCTCTAAGTAATAAACTAAAGCCAGTGTCGAGCTCTAAGAGGAGGTCTTCCACCGCCTCAACATCTGCCTCTAAGAGGAGTTTGCAACATGAATTGTTGCTCCTGAGTCAATCCACCATGTAGATTTCGAATAATCTGTATACAAGGATTCATTTACAAATGAGATAATGTTCTCACCTCGTTTCTGCATGATCATCTTTAAGTAGTCAGGGCAATTTGCCTTGTAGTGTCTCTTCTGTTTGCAGCGAAGGCACTGATCCTTCTCTACTATAGCTTGCCCAAACTTGGGCCTGTGCTGCTGAGGCATCCGGGTCCTTTTCCCTTGGATGAGGAGGGAATATCTTTATTGTTTCTTTTCTTATTCACATAGTTGATAGTTCCACCATGTGTTGTCTTTATTCTTTCTTCTTCTTGAACACACATCACTATGGTCTTTTCTATATCCCATTTCTCGGGGTTCATGTTGTAATTGACAATGAAGTTGTCAAACTCTTTCGGCAACGAAGCAAAGACCAAATGAACTATGTGTTCTTGTTTGAACTCCATATCCATCGGTTTAAGCTTGTTGTTTATGTGAACCAAGCGATGAATGTGTTCTCTTATCCCACCTCCCAAGTACATTTCTGTAACCAGTTGTTTGATCAACTGGGTAGCATAAGTCTTTGAAGAGCCAGTGTACTGACTCCTTATTTTCTCAAGGTACTCAACGACAGTGGGAAAATCTGTGATTGCCCCCAGAATGGCAGGCTCTATAGTGTTCTTCACCACTGCCAAACATTTCTTGTTGGCAGGGTGCCATTTGGCATGATCAGCGTCATACCTCTGTTTGCTCGCCTTATAGGTGAGCTCTGTTTGCTTCCAAGAAGCATCTGTAACATCATCCCCTCTGATCGGTCTCTCAGGCTCTACTGGAACCGGTGCAGAAAGAACCCAGTCTAGCTCAGCCATGGTAAATAAGAGATCCAACTTCTTATACCATTCATTGTAGTTGTCGCCTCTCAAAATTGGAATATCCTTGATGGAAACCATCATAGGAAAACCAGCTGAAATAGGTTAGCTCAAGTGAGAACATTATAACAATAACAATAAATGCATAAAATTATAATATCGTTACTATCAACTTTGGTCAGAAAATAACAACATTACAATTTAATCTGAAAAATAATCTGTGAAATCATAATATTGTTATTATCAACTTTGGTCTGAAAATAACAACATTACAATTTAATCTGAAAAATAATCTGTGAAATCATAATATTGTTATTATCAACTTTGGTCAGAAAATAACAATATTATAATTTAATCTGAAAAATAATCTGTGACTCAAAATTTAAATTATCCCTTTGGTTCAAATTTAAATTCAAGTCGAAATAATCATCTGTGCATCGGAAACATGAAAAAAAATAATTCTATTTTGAAGCAAGATCTGTGAAAATCTGTATTTCTATTCTCTAAACATTTATCCTTTTGGTTCAAAATAAAAAGAGATCAAATTCTGTGCAAAATCATTCAAATTTTCTTCAAAAACAGAATAAAAAGATCAAATTTCACTGTTCATCTGCGAAACGGGCCGAAAATCTCAGCATCGTGCAGCCCAACACTGTGCAGCCCGTTACTGTGCAGCCACGGCTGAATGGGCCGCAACCTGGGCCTGGGCCGCGATTTTGGCCCACCCGCTCGTCGGCCGCCCGCCCGCCTTGATCTCAGCCGTCCATCTGGATCCGACGGCTGAGCGCGCGTTTCGGGCGGTATAAAGGCCTCGCGGCCGGTGTCGCCGTCGGAAACCCTAGATCATTTCATTCCTCTCGCTCGCTCTCTCGCCTCGCTCTCTCCCTCGCTCTCTTCTTCGCCTCTGACCGTCGCCTCTGTCGTCGGCTTGAGCTTCGGCGCGGCGCACGGCCCGGGCGCCGGCCATCTGCCGGCGAGGCTGACCTAGCTCTGTCCTTTTCTCTCCCTCTCCTTCTCTCTGTCGACTTTCCCTCGCCCTCTCGCTCTCGCTTTTCTCTCTGTTCCGGTCAGAGGCCGCGCCGCCGCGTTCGTCCTCGACGCCGGCGGCCGTGCCATGGCCGGATCTGCTTCCAATACCCCTTACTCTTTATTTTCTCTTGATTTCGGCTCGGTGTGCGTCCACACGAAGCGGATCTGTGCCCTATGGGCCTCCTCGCCGGAGTCGCGTGCGTCTCGCGCGCGGCTCCGTCGAGGGGATCTCTGGGGTACGGGAAAGAAGGGAAGCGGCGGAGGGAAGAGAAGGAGAAGAGAAGAAAGCAAGAAGGGCCAGGTAAGTAAGAGAGCGGGTAGATCTAGGGTTAGGGTTAGGGTTTTGAGTCTCTGTTCGTTTTCTTCCTCGAATTTTCTTTCTGATTCTTCTATTTGCTCGATCTCTTAACCCTTTTCTATCTTTTTCGAGTTAAACCACTAATCTAGGAGGCTTCGATACCATTGTTAGGTCTTAATCCGGGATCGCTAGTAGTGGAATCAACTCGGTTTCTATCTTGATCTAGTTCTGGGAACGACACTAGTGTGCGTGTGCTAGATTAGATAGATAGAGGAAAAGACGCTAGTGTACCTTATCCGATGACGACGCCATCACGGGTTCGTTGGTGAAGTCTGCACTAGGCAGCGACGCGCAGTGCCGGGTCGGTGCAGATCCGCGCTAGGTAGCGATGGCCGGTGCAGTGCAGTGTCGGTGGTGCTTCCCGCCGCCGCAGCGCCGCCCCTCTAGATCGGTCTAGGGTTAGCGTGTTGGTGGGGAGTCGGGGCACGGTGAATCCCGACGTACGTGCCCCCCGGCCCCCACCTTCTATATATTATGGTGCTGGCGACGGGGGCCCACCAACAGTAGTTAGGTTGGGCGCCCCCGATCAGAGCGCGGATTAAGGGATTAAGGCCTTTGGGCCTTAAGTGTAGAGATCAATCCAACACGGGCATCCTCCGCTGCTCAGGCGATCCGTTCCCATCGTCCGGTGCGCCGCGGCCCATGCTTCCACGGCCGCCAAAGCCGCGAGCGTCGACGTCGTCAATGGCAGCGGCAACGGCGGCGGCTTCGACTTCGAGACCTACCTGTCGGCCAAGGCCAAGACCGTGCACGACGCGCTGGACGTCGCCCTGCGGGACCTGCGGTGCCCCGCGTCCCTGAGCGCGTCCATGCGCAACTCCGTCCTGGCGGGCGGCAAGCGCCTCCGCCCCGCGCTGGCCATCGCCGCGTGCGAGCTCGCGGGCGGGCCGGCGGCCGCGGCGACCCCCGTGGCCTGCGCCGTCGAGATGATCCACACCGCGTCGCTCATCCACGACGACATGCCGTGCATGGACGACGACGCGCTCCGGCGCGGGCGGCCCTCGAACCACGTCGCCTTCGGCGAGCCCACGGCGCTGCTGGCGGGGGACACGCTCCTGGCGCTCGCGTTCGAGCACGTGGCCCGGGGCAGCGCGGCCGCCGGCGTCCCCGCGGACCGCGCCCTCCGCGCCGTCATGGAGCTGGGCAGCGCGGCGGGCGTGGGCGGCGTCGCGGCGGGGCAGGTCGCGGACATGGAGGCCGAGGGGACCCCTCCGTGGGCCTGGCGGCGCTGGAGTACATCCACGCGCACAAGACGGCGCGGCTGGTGGAGGCCGCGGCGGTGTCGGGCGCCGTCGTCGGGGGAGCCGGGGACGCCGAGGCCGAGCGCGTCCGCCGGTACGCGCACTTCCTGGGCCTCCTGGGCCAGGTGGCGGACGACGTGCTGGACGTGACGGGCACGTCGGAGCAGCTCGGGAAGACGGCCGGCAAGGACGCGGCCGCCGGGAAGGCCACGTACCCGCGGCTGCTGGGCCTGGAGGGCGCGCGCGCGTACGCGGGCGAGCTCCTCGCCAAGGCCGAGGCGGGGCTCGACGGGTTCGACGCCGCCGGCGCCGCGCCGCTACGGCACCTCGCTCGGTTCGTGGCGTACCGACAGCACTGAAGACTGAACGTGACGCGTTCGTTGACGACCTCGCTGAAGCGAGGAGCGAGGCAGTTGTGGGCTTCTGTCAGATCGAGTGAGGAGCGATGCCTTTGCCAGCCCAAAGGCTCTATGGGCTTTCAAGTGGACTGTAGTTTTAGCCCATACCTTCCAGCCCAATCCAATTAGCGGCCTACTAAATTTGAGTTTGTTTCCGGCCCGTCACGGACCGGAGCTGTAGTGGGCTCTGGACTGTGGAGGGCTATGGGCTTTCTGCTGAAGCTTTTTGTAAGTGCCAGTTCGTTGTTCCGTCACGAGTGCTGTGCTCACACGAGCACAAAGATTCTTCGTCCAGTGCCGATCGCCCACCTCCACCCTCCATTCGTAAAAGCGAGGCAATTACGCCATGCATGAGCACGACCCGGCACATCCGTGCGCTCCGCGAATATGTTCTCGGTTCTCCTCCTCCATAAACCAACCATGCGCCCGCGGCTAATCAACTCGTCACTCCAAACTCCCACTTCGCTCGGAGCTCCTCGTCAGGCCGCGCGCGCACACAGCCATGGCCGCTCGTGCCGCCGCCGCCGCCTGCGACGCCGTGCGCGGGGCTCTCCGCGGCGCCGCGTCGCGGCTGCGGAGCTGCCACAGTTCCATCTCCGCCTCCTCCTCCCCCGGGGCGCTCGCGGCCGGCCTCGCCGCGCTCCTGTGCTGCGGCGCCGCGGCGGCGGCGTTCCCGCGCGCCGCGGCCTCGCTCCTGCCGCTGGCGGCGTCGACCGCCCTCTGCTGCGCGGCGGCGGGGCTCTACGCGGCCGAGGAGCGGAGCGCCGCGGACGCCGCCGTGGAGGCCGTGGTGCTCGCGGGCGGCCGCCGCCGCCAGGGGAAGCCCGAGGGCGGGCTGGTGCAGGTGATCGGCGAGGCCAACGCGAGCGCGTACGCAGACAACGGCGGTGGCGTCCAGGTGGGGTGCTTCCTGCGCAGGTCGGCGTGGCGCGGCGTGGACGAGGACGGCGAGGAGGTCGTCTTCGCCGGCACGCTCGCGCCCTGCCTGGCCGGAGGCGTGCCGCGGCTCGGGCACGGCGCGCTGGAGGAGGAGGTCGCGGCGATGCGGGTGGACAGGCTCGCCGAGGGCGTGTGGGACAGCTACTTCGGCGGGTGGTCCAGGTGGCACGACGTCGACGCCGCGGCCTAGGTGATGCTGCTGCTGCGGGTCAATTGGGCTCTTTCCTGTGGAGTTCCTTTGGATAAAACCGAAGCTATTTCTGTGGAACTCCTGCGTTCCAGACTTCCAGCCTCTGAGTTTAGAGTTTTGCTGCTGCTGGCTGCTAAAATCATACGACTAAAATTCGTCCAAAACTAGCACGATGGTTGAGTAGGGTGGTTGGCTTACTAGCTGAATGATCACTTGATCGGTCGTGCTCTGGCGGCCCCCCCACCAATTTAGTTTCCATCAACCACGTTCGTTGGCTGGTTCTTGTCATCGTTTCATTGTCGATGGAGACAGCGGCGGTGAGCGAACTGGCCGCCTGGTGCTCTACTGGTCTGGTGATCTCGTATGGTCCAAGGGCGGTTCAGCGACACTAGCGCGTAATTTAATTTGTCAGGTAGTACTTATTATTAGCTTAAAATTTGGCATCTTCCAAAATTTCATCAGATGACGATTCATAGGAATCGCTGAGCTACCTAGCAGAACGGCGACTGTCCTGTTAAGACATGGCACGGAGAGGATACCGTTGGTGTACGGTCAGCTCTGGAGATCAGCGACACGATCAAGATCAGCTCGTATAAAATAGTGCTTGATATGCATCTGGTTCCACGGCGAGTATCGGATTCCTACCTAGGCATCTCTCTCTTTGCCGAGGAAAAAGGCACGCGTGCTTTTGCTTCGCGACCGCGGGGCGGATTGACGTGACGAACAAGCCTGAGCGGCCCGCGCTTGATGATTCGTGAGCACACGACATGGCTGAGGGGCTGTTTGGTTCTTGTAACTTCAAATGTTTCAATATTATTTGAATATTAATTAGAAAGACTAAATATAAACTAATTATAAAACTAACTGCATAAGTCTAGAGCTTATTCACGAGATGAATCTATTAAACCTAATTAATACATGATTAGCACATGTTTACTATAGCATCACATGGGCTAATTACGGACTAATTAGGTTTAATAGATTCGTCTCGCGAATAAACCGATGGGTTATAGAATTTATTTTATCGTTAGTCTATGTTTAATACTCCTAATAAACATCCAAACATCCGATGTGATGGGACTTAAAATAAGTCCTAGGAAACCAAACACCCTGAGTTAGCAAGCGCGAAAATCGGCCGGGAGACTACAGGCCAATTCAAACAAGGATTTGAAATCCCTGCTTGGATTTTGCAGAAGATTCGGGCCTGCTCCGATCCCCTGCTGGAGCGGTGAGGCCCGAGGGCCGTGGGGCAGGGAGTTGGCCCGCAGATTGGGCCGTGCCTAGGTTTACATTTCGGCCACGCTGAGGTCGTCCTGGCCCACTTAGGATAATGGGCCTTGTCCCTTAAAAAGATCTACAGTGCAGTACATCATGCGAATGTGCATGCGTGGGCGGCCTTTGATCGTATGCCACGTCGACTCAACCTATACCTTATCAGCAATAATAATGCATAAATATACTGCACATTTTTACGACAAGGAAAAAATAAAGAGCCAAGAAAAAGAAGATAAAAAAAAGAGACATGCAAGAAAATCACAAGAATAGATAGAATCGGGCGTCGTCAGTAGAACTGGGCATTGGACGTGTAGGTGCCGCCGAACCACCACCCCGGGGGGGCGACGTTGTTGGCCGTGACGATGCGGCCGTCGTCGGACCGGAGGCGGAACGAGAGGCTCTGCCCGTTGAGGTAGGCGTTGCTCTGCCAGTTGGCGCCCCAGTTCCGGGTCATGTCCATCCAGTCCGTGCGGGCGCCCCTGATCCAGGCCTGCGCCACCACGCCGCTGCCACCCACGTTGGCCACCGTCACCAGCTCGAAGTAGCTGCGCCCGCCGACGGTGAACCGGATGCCGCCGGCGCGCCGGCACGGCACGCGGCGGTAGCTCACGGGCACGATCCCGGCGCGGTACACGGCGATGGACTCCCACGCCGGCTGCGACATGTCGAAGTGCCGGCGCGGCGGGTTGCACCAGCCGCCGCGGTCGCCGGCCAGCGCCCAGTTGGGCGGGCAGAGGTTGGTGGCGGTGACGGTGATGGAGGCGCCCGGCTTGCAGTAGCGCGACCGCCGGGCGTCGCAGGCGATGGTGAAGCAGGCGCCGCACATGGCGCCGTCGTTGAAGAGCGCCGTGCTCAGCGCCGCCGTCCGCGTCCCGTACCCCGCGTTGTACAGGTTGCCGTACCCGCACGCGCCGCCTGGTGATCGATCGGAGGATCAGAGATGTTAGCATTCGTAAACTGATGGATCCGTCCAACTCATCAATGCAAAGACAGACATGGCAAGAGCAGCAGGATGCTTGCTTACCCATGGTGCCGGAGGCGTCGCTGCCGCCGTAGAAGGTGGCGAAGGCGGGTGTCCATTGAGCCGCCGCCACCGACGGCCCTCCGAGGAAGAAGAAGAAGGCGCACGGGGTCATCATCAGGAGCGCGAGCATCTTCGCCATGTCAGCTAGCTGCCAGTGCTCGGTGCCGTACGACCGGGTGTGTTGGTGCCGAGGAATCGTCACCTAGGAGCCGTATATATAGTGTACGTCGCCCCTGACACTTGCAAGCACCAATCAACTGCTCGATCGATCCGGCGGTCAGGCGAGTACCGGCCGGCCGGGGAGGGCAGCGTCGAGCGTCCCCGACTCCCCGTTCGTATTTTGCAGCGAGCGAGCGAGAAAGCGACGACTGGCCAGCGCGTGGATGGTTGGGCCGGGATTGACTTTTGCGCGCGCCTGCATGTTCGTGTTCATGATTGGATGGATTACTAGTACCTTGGATAAGAAAGAATTCTCGTCGCAGCTGGAACAAATTCGCGCCACCGCTGCTGCTGCGACGCCGGTGGCCATGTGCGCGCGCGTCTCGCTCAGCACCCCGTCACCCAATCACCCATCCCTGAGTAAGCGCTCTCGCGGCCTGATTCGGCACGCGCTCTCCATGCGGTGATGAATGGAGGAGATGAAATCAGCGACTGCGTAACGATCATGTCATGAATCCCACAGCGTCAGGTTCCTGTAATTCCCGCACTCGGCTGAATCTAAACAGCAGGAAATTACTCCATCCGTTCTAAATTATTAGTCGTTTTGGTTTTTCTAAATTCATAGTTTTGCTATATATGCATCTACCTATATATATTATGTCTAGATGTATAGTAAAGACTGTAAATTTAGAAAAGTCAAAACAACTAATAATTTAGGAGGGAGGGAGTAGTAATCTTCAGGATGGCGTGAACTAAAGTTCGGGCATTACTTCATCTCATGTGAAGCCGCATTTCTTCGTAACCCATTTCAGGATGGCAAAGTATCTTTCGACCATTGCCATCCTGCAGGTCCTCGCACTTTGCTTTCGCAAAAAAGAAAAGAAAAATAAGGTTTCTTGCACTTTGTGATATCAAGAGAATTTTTTTCTTAAATACGTAGACGAGCTGACGCATCATTGTATTAAGTAGAAGAATGAAGGAGTTTTACAAAGGCCCAACGCCGAGTGGAAGCTCGGCAAGCTCCAACGGCAAGCCGTGGAACAAAGAAGAAACACCGGCCTAATGCTCACCAAGCCTACTCCTCACGTCTAAGACAAACCAATCTAGTTAGTTGCTCCCGCCTCCACCCAGATCCTGATCTCGAGCTTGATGAGCTGCAGAAGCTGATCAGCAGAGGAAGAACGCTGGTCAAAGAGACGGGCATTCCGCTCTTTCCAAAGGAGCCAAATGATCAGCGTGAATAGGGTATCAAATCCCTTGCGTCGCTCCTTCGCTTGCAGGCGTAGGCCATGAGACCACCAGTCCTGTAGCGTCAGCTGTTGCGAAGCAAAGGAACAGGTGCAGTCCAAAGTGTTGAGCGCATCCCACCAGATTTGCTTGGCGTAAGAGCAGTTCACCAGGATGTGATCACACGTCTCTGGTTCCTGGTCGCAGAGCCAACAGGTGTCGTGGGCGTCCAGTCCGTGTCGACGCCGTCGGTCGGCCGTCCAGATTCTCCCTTTCGTTGCCAACCAAATGAAGAACTTCACCTTTGGTGGCGCCCAGCTCTTCCAGATACGGGTGGCTCCCTGCATGCAGATACTTCCACGATGCATTGCCGCATAAGCTAACCTTGCCGTGTAATTGCCATCCACAGTCCAACGCCATCGAAATGAATCCGGTCCGGCCGGTACCCAGCTGAAAGTCAGCTAGCAGGCTCCAAAGCCTGATATACTCCATCAGGACCGGGATGGACAGGCCACCGGAGATATCTCTGACCCATCGATGACCACTCAGAGCCTGCGCCACCGTTCGTCGCCTGGCAGTACGCTTAGAGATCATCGTGACCAGGTTCGGTGCAATCTGCCCCACCGAGCGCCCATTGATCCAGTTATCAGACCAAAACAAGGTGCGCTCGCCGTTGCCGACCGAGACCGTGACCGAGGCACTGAATAGCGCATGAACTTCAGGCTCAAAATCAAGCTGCAGGGCGGACCACGCCCTGTTTTCATCGGTGCGCTGGAACCAAAGCCAACGCGTGCGCAAAGAAAATCCGGCCAGCTTCAGATCGATGATACCCAGCCCGCCAAACCTCGTCGGCCGGCAGCAAGTAGGAAAGGCGACTGCACTTTTTCCTCGGCAGGAAGCATTGGTTCCCGTCCAGAGGAAACTCCGTCCAATTTCTCTGAAGACCCACGGTGGCAGCTTATCTGCCATCAGTTTGTAGATCGGCATGGTGGAGAGGGCTTTGATCAGAGTGAGCCTACCGCTTTTGTTCATAAGAGGTCCTGGCCAAGGTGCCAGCTTGGCGGCCATCTTTTCCACCAGCGGTCTGTATTGTGCCTTTGGGAGGGCCCTGGTCGACAGCGGAACACCCAGATAGATAATGGGGAACTGCGCAAGGGTGCACGGCAACACCGCTCTGAAGTCCTCCAGGTTGGAATCACAGCCGAAAATTGGCGTGATGGAGCACTTGTCCAGGTTGAAGGCAGGAGCTCGAAAGCTTGGGGATTTGTCTGCTGTTTAGTAGTCTCCTGTTTGTTGGTTATCTTTAGTTTACGTAAACTACAACCCCGTGTCAATCCAGCATGAGCGCGTGACGCTCCGCGATGTGTAAACTGAACTCTATCTTGCTAATACAATGAAGCGTAGCTCTTCTGGGTTTTCGAGAAAATAGTGCAATAGCAAGTTGAAGTGGTTGACCTTTTGCAGTGGGAACGCCGACGATGGGGCGCTGGATGGAATCATATCAAGTTGCGGCATGATTTCAGGATGGAGCCGTACGTACCTGACGGTACCATCCGAATCCGTCGGCCAAATAAATTCCCCGGCGGTCACGCGCCACAAATTCCTTCCCGCGCGCCGCGGTGTGCAGTGAGTCACTGACTACTTAGCGGGCGGTCAGCGGCGGTGTACTATATGCTTCCACTGGCAGTTAGGTGAGGGCAGGCAAGGCATGTGCTCTCGCGGATAACACGGCTTCCAGCCTTCTCCAGGTCACAAGAAAGCGTTCATGCATGCAGGCATTGGACTTGTTCTCCAAGCACACGATCCACTTGGTCTAAGCGATCCGTTTATTCGCCGATCATCGTAGAACGTTAATCATGGAAGCTCATCAGCAAAACCGTGTGCACACGCTATCATCCTCGCAAAAAGAAAGAAAAATCCGATCAGATCGATCGGTACACTAAGCATGCAATTCCTGTTGGGATTCCACACCAACCGAGTGGCGATGCTGCTGCCATGATACATTTTTTCTAGACAAAGTATGCTACCATGATGCTTGAAATCCGATGCTCTGATTATATATACTGAACTAATTAAGACATCTGATCCAAATAAAAGCTTATTTTGGTGCACAGCACAACTGCGAAAACTTCGCTAAGTGAAAGAAGATGAGCATTCTGAATAACGAGAGAACAATGCAACTTTGTTTAGCGCAGACTTACTGCCGCAAGAGTGGTTTCAGGATGTCCGAAAATTTCTCTCCGTTCATTAGACTACTACCTTGCAAGTCAACATGCGGTGCGTAGCTACAGACATCGCCTCCGTTCTCTTCGGGAGTTGCTGGGTACCAAAGAACATGCCAAAATCCGTGAACCAAGGGCCGGCAAAGTCAAATGCATATAAACATGGCCAGGTTTCAGGTCAGACTGCTTACCATAAATTAAATCAGTCACCGAAAGCAACATGTGCCATGCGTGCTAGTACGCCGGAGCGTACACCTCTATACAGTCCTGCAGGATGGCAGTAGATGGACTCCTATCTTTTTTTTCCCAAAATGCATTGTCAGGGAAATTACTACACATCCTTTTCCTTCAGAAAGAAAAAGCAACGAGAGAGTTATAAGAGCATGTTGACCCTCCATAGAATGGTGCTGCCAAGAGAGGCAGGCAGGGAGACTCCACTTCTGTTTACAACAATGTTCACTTTATTAGTGATTATTTTCGATTTCAATCGTACTTGTTCACAAGGACGACATAGAGTAAACTTAGGCATGGGCATGGCAATGGCTAATAAGTTCGTACTCAACTGAAGTTGACAAGTTCACAGCTATCCAGCTCTGCTTGCTTCCGGTGTTGGGTCTTAGTCGGGTCGAGTTATACTTATACCTGATCGTGGGCCGTCCGACCCAATTAACCCGCCACAAAAATTTGCGACCTGCTCCAAAAATCCGAGCAGGGTACGGGCCAACTTCTTTTACCCGAAATCCGACCCAATCCGACTCGAACCCAACCTGACCATGTGTCGGGTTGGGCTTAGGCAAAAAAACTATCCCGGTGATCGGGTTCGGGCTGAAGAAAAAACATCAATTTTATTTACCTGACCCGAACGTCGACCTAACCCGATAAATGATCTATGTCGAGGGGCACCTAGATGATCGCTTGCTGTCATGTTTAAGTTGAATTCAAACAACCCAATAAATGATCTATGTCGAGCAGCGTGCGGAATACATCAAATGGATCGTGCTGGGCGGCGGCGGCAGTAGCGGCTTGCCAGGCCCTGGCCATGCCAGCATGCAGAACGCGAGCGTGGTGAAAGCGCGGGCACTGGACCACGGACTGTGAATATGGACCCTCGCCGACTGGGAGCAAACCAAGTGGAGGAAAGAGTGCCAAGTTAGCCTCTGTGAAATCTGGCTAGGAAGAAACTTCAAAATGTTCATGAGAAAGCCAAGGAACTTCATGCAAGCATTCGTTGCCTCGGGAATCATGAACTATTATACTTCTTTAGGGGGTCGACTCTATTTAGAGTAGAGATCAGCACAAAATTAGGAGTCGTGACACAAGCACACAGCTACTACCGGGGACATCTGGTCTTCCTGGAGAACACAATTCATCGTTGTTTGTTCAGGCATGCGATGTGCCCAACTCGATTCTTCCTCCAAGGGGTCACATGGACCAAGCTGAAGCTGCTTTGCCTGTGCGTGTGCCTCTAGTTTTTCATCTGGGTAAGTGATCTTGGGCACAGTGTTCTTTTCCTCCTTTGCCGATTGTCTGCCTAATGCATAGATCTACCATAGTGGTTAATGAATGCTGATCACCTTGTTTTCTTATACCGCAGTGGAGCGGCAAGATGTCAAGTTCGAGGGCATGAGCCAGAGCCCGCTAGACGGACCAGGAACGATAAGCCGTTTCGTGTTAAGCGCATTGGATCAAAAGTGAAACGCTGCTAAGTGAGGTTCATCAACAGAGATTGTTGATCTAGTCTTCCATTGGCATCCCTTTACACTTGTGTTGTGTCTGATCTTCCCAACATTTCCTGGCTCCCCTATATCTCCCTGCGCCCATGGTAGTTAGTAAGAACATTGAGATCATATATGCTGATAATTGATTGCAGTGCACTTCACTACTACGGTTCTTTACTGTTTCTGTCTTGCACATGATGCTACTGTGTTTACTTCAAAATGAGATTGTCCAATCGAAAGCATTCGTCACTCACGTTCGCTCTGCTTCTCACACACACATGTTTTGCTTCTCCGGCATGCATGTATACTTATATTTACGCATCCATGGTTGTTACAATCAAACAGTGGGCATTTTCAAATTACAATATTGTTGACTACTGCAACAGTTCTAATGCTTGGCTCGACGTGTGTTCTGTTCTGCAACCTTTTCCTACATTTGAAGTTTCTTTCCTAGTTGTGCACTGTATTTTTATCTAGCTGTCTCCTACACATATCACTCCAAAGCCTTGCCGCTTTTGGTGGCCAGCAGCCATCACAGACTGGATTATTTCCTCGCACCGAAGACGCGATCGCCGCAGCTTTGGCACATCCCAACGATTCGCTTCTGGGTCATTGGGCTCTTCCAAATCCACACTGCCACGCGCGCATGCTAGAGTTTTCCCATTATAGTTCGGATTTTCTAATTTCTCATGATTCATTTAAATCGAGTGTACTGGCCTTGCCAGACAAAATTCATAAGTACATCTACATATCCAGATAGAATTAGCTTTTCAGTTTTCACGATTTTTTTCCTAGAATTTTTAGGAGATTGTTCTTGAAGACAATGGGTTAAGGCGCACCATCCGACAAGCCTCCTCCATATTTCTCCGTTAGACAACCCTCCTAGTATTTTCGTTGGAGATGTCTCTCAGAGTCATTAAATGATTTCGATAGGGAACATAAATCAAATCTTTATTTAGGCAAGTTCCATGATCCTCTTACCGCTGATATGTATATATACTTTTAAAAATAACAATGTATACTTGAGAAGGTTCAAGAAGAATTTGAAAATGGCAAGAGAGAGGAGTTTCCATGCTTCATGGCAAGATAAAAATTCTTTAGAATGAGATATTTAGCTTGGTTGGATAAGGATGAGAAAAATTTTAGAGTTGGATATTTTGCAAAGAAGAGTGTGGAAGTTACCACATGTCAACACCATAACACCCATGAGCACATATAAACAGGGGTGCTCCCCTCCCCTCTTGTCATACCATGACATAAGAGGTCTCAAGTAGGAGGTGGCATGATAGCCATGTAGTGTAGTTATGTTATGATAGGGTGGTTACATAAAGAGTAAAAAAATCTTATATTGTACTAAGTTATTGTGAATAAAGAGTTGTATTCTCTTGTATAGAGTTGGTCTCCTGTGTTGATGTATAGGTGAAGGTCTCGCCGGTGTAGTGTGGTATAGGATCCGCAGAAGATATGGAACTATACTACTTTGATATCATTTCTCGGAAGCCGGTGTAAGGTCGGGGAGCATCGATTTCCCAACATATACTGTGTTTGATTTCTGACTCCAATAGTCCAATCGTCTAGAAGTATCTACCAAGACGGTGGCATCATCGATCCGGCGAGCATATCCATGGAGTCCTCCTTGTGGAGCACACAAGGCTCGGCGAAGCTGGAGACAGGCTCAGCGCTCTCCCTGACGATGTGTCTCTTGACATCGTGAAGCACCTCTACTCGCGCATGACGGTGAGTGTCGCCACCCTCGCGAGACGATGGCAGCACATACCTCGCTCGCCTTCCGACCCAGAATCGACGTCTACGACCTGATACCGTATGATGCTAGTGCTTACTCTCCTACCCTCCACACCATCAACAGAATCATGATGGCGTACGCCATAGTGGCAAGGTGGCTGGTGTCGTCGTCCCCTAGCACACGGCCATCATCAAGACGATGTCCCTCGAATTCTATTTGGCGAACCCTCACCTCCACTCAATCGGTCGCGCCATGGAAGGTACCGTCAGGAGCGGAAACACGGAGCGGCTCAGCTTCAAGGTCTAGGTTGATAGCGCATCACTATAATGTATCTTACATTCACAATTACTTTTAGTTTGTTTACCATTACATTTCTGTCACCTAACACGTTAGCTAGTGTGCCTGTGTAATTAAGCAATCATTTCCAATTGTAATTTTTGTGAGGATTTCTAATAGTATTTTTTCTATGCATATTCCCCATCATATATGCGGTTACACGGATATAGTGATGAGAAGACAAATAATGTGCCGCGGGAAACATCGCAGTTTGAACACCACAACTTGAGTCTCTGTAGATTGCAGGCTTTGCAGTAGAAAAGAAGATAATGCAATACATAAGGCTCATCATTCAGCGTGCTGCATGCTTGAAAAATATTTTCTTGCTTGAGCAGCTCCCGTGTGAGTTGTGATGCCGTCAAGGTTCACAGTCCAAATTTCCAGTTCATGAAAGATATAGGAAGCTGGTTAGGGAGAGGCTCACTGATGGCCTCTCCTCGTCTATTGAAATAAGCATAGGGTGCTAAGGGCCCGCTATTCCTATAACAACGGCCATTACGTCAGCTCCGCCGAATCATAAGTCAAGATGTCATTTTTCTTTTTGCTTTCGTCACTCTAGTCTGCAAAGAATGAGCATGATATGCGACGATATGGTCCAGAGCTCGCTCCAGCAAGGGATAATCTTCTGCAAAATCCAAATACTTTAAATAACGAGCTATAGCATTTAGCTGTAGCACTTAAAAGATACTGATAACACCGCTATAGCTGGCTATGTGTACAACAATGGTTATCGCGTCAGCTCCGCGGAATCGCTATAGCATAGCTCTAGCCATTATTTAGAACATTGTTAAAATTCAAACTGGAATTTCAAATCTTCGTTCGAATTTCCTTCTAGTCTCCCGGTCGACCTTCGAGGTTGCTAAATCAGCCTGTGCTCTAGCCTGTCGATTTTCGCGCTTGCTAAATCAGCACCGGTAGGGACGAAGCAGGCGCGCGGGGGTTGTTGTTGAGGAAGACACCGATCGAGGACCGGGGCGCGGCGCTGGCGGAGGAAGGATGGCATTATCAACCATAAGTTAGACAGATGATTTGGAGGCGTTGACCTCAATCATTTGCTGAAGATAAAGCATCGATTTGATCCTTCACGCTTCAGTTCAGGCTTCAGAGACTCGTTGATTCAGAGACAGGCCCCTCCCGGTGTCAGCAGATAAGATACTGTACCCGGGCTGGCAACAACCAAACCATGCAGATCATATGCAACGATGTCGAATCAAGCAGATCTGTGCTAGGATCGTTAAATACTTAAAAAGCTGTGTAATAGTAATAGTAATATGAGATCGATATAATATAAGATGAGCAGTGCAGCTTATTATACATGAGACACATACTAACACATGCTGCAGGTCACACTTATGGGCCAATACATATACATATCAATATCATCATCAACGACTGATGACCAGACAAATTCCTCCGGATCATCCTCATCTCTAGAAGCTGGCCTTGATGCCGTCCACCACCGCGGTGCCGACCCGGAAGGCCTTGGCGAGCACGTCGGTGGGCACATCGGGGGAGGCCCTGAAGAGCGTGCTGGGGATGAACTGCGTCCCGGGGAGCTGGCTGTTGAAGGCCGAGATGGCGGCGGCGGACAGGTTGCCGGGGTTGCTCTGGAAGTGCACGAGGCCGCGCGGGAACACGAAAAGCTGGCTCGCAGAGATGGTCTTGGCGAACAGAACGTTGGCGGTGGTGATGAAGCCCACGTCGAGGGTGCCGGCGAGGACGAAGATGATCTCGGAGGCGCGCGGGTGCGTGTGCGGCGGGTTGAGCCCGCCGGGGGCGAAGTCGGTGCGGGAGAGCGAGACGCCCTGGGTGTTGAGCCCCGGGACCACCGTGACGTTGGCGTCCGTGACCACGGAGCCCACGGCCGGGACCGGGCCCGTGGCTCTGGTGCCGCCGCCGCCGTTCGGCGGGGGGGAGTGCGAGGAGGTCGGAGAAGAAGTCGTCGGCCGTGGGGACCTCAATGCACGGGAACCCGTTCACCCTCACCCCTGCACGTGCAAACGCCGGCGTGTCAGAGTCTGGTCAGACGCGGTGTGTGGTGTGTGGCGGCTCCAATCCCTTGTTTTCTCTTGCTTCGCGTCAGCCCGAGGAAAATCGAGTGAAGAAGAGGGAGAACCTGTTCCGCCAGTGCTCCCGTTCCCGCCGTAGCTAGCCTTCCCGACGCTGATCTGAGCCGCGTTTACCTGCTGCTGCCTCACCCTTCGCTGGGGACCTGATATGCAGATGAGATTGGGATGAGAACGATAGAAGGCAACAAAAAATAACAGACAAGAACGGAGAAGAAAGGGATAGGAAATCTCAAGTAGCAACAACATATATATAGCTCAGCACGTCAACTCTTTGTTTGTCTCACACTATTACTGATACTGGGACCCACCGTGTGTTTTTTTCTTTGAGGTTAGACCCACTCTGTTTTTGGTCAGTGTGTTAGTTGGTTTACTACGTTTTTTTTTCATTTCTTTGTTTTGTCGTTGCATTCCATCCGTTTCTTGTTTTCTCCGGTTCCTTTATTTTATATATTCCTCCGTTCCAAATATTCCTTAAATAAATAGCTACGCGCACAGTCACGCAAGGCCTGGAGCTTACCGAGGTCGGCGACGCAGATGTCCTGGAGGGGGTCCGGGTCGGCGGCGAGCGCCGACGGTGCAGCGGCAAGGACTACAAGCCCCACTGCCACCGCGAACGCTCCAAGAAACAGGGGTGAGGAAGCCCGGGGCCATGGTCAATCGATCGTGTTCCGCTCGCTCGCTTGCTCACTCACTCGCTAACGGACGATGGCGGTCGGTGGTTGCCGGATGCTGCTGGGCAGGCAGAGTGGAGCCCGCTACTTATAGCGCCGGTACGGTGATGCAGTCTGGGGGCGTGACACGGGGAGAAAAGATGGGCTGGAAGCGGAGCCGGTGCGCCCGGCGTCAGTGCCTGATGCGGTGCAAGTACTTCCGGCTCAAGCAAAGCCACATGGAGGTGATGTGGGCAGCTCCTGGACGTGATCCGTATTAGTTTTGAGTTCTGCTCGTTTATTGTGCTTCTGTATGATCGATGGCGGTAGTAGTAGCTTATCTGGCATCAGTAACAGCAATTTGACAGTTTCTTCAGTTAATGCAGTTAGCTTATCTGAATTTGTTTTGAGAGCTTCAGTTCAATTCAGCTTCCCAATTCAACAGCTCATCGTGGGTTTAATTCCTTAGTCCTTGAAGTGTCACTTTCATGATCTAGTAATGCAACTGTTTATTCCGTCATTTAATCATTGCTTTCTCGCTTTGCATGGGCTGGTCAATGGAGTAGTTGATTAGCTTGCTCTGAAGATGAACTTGAGCTCCTGTGTTTAAGCTCATAGCTCTCTGTTTCATGCACGTGCTGGTTAGCTGCAGTAACTAAGAACATATTTTTTGCAAGCCTGATGCTTTAAGATATATTCTTTTACTGTTTTTAGCAGCAGCTCGCACTTGTGCTTATGATTTGTGAAACGTTGCAACATTGAATCCCAGTAGCTCAATATTTGTTTATTTGTTGCATTTGTCGGCAGAGAGCAAGTTAATTACTTCTCATTTGTAGCTGGTATTGCTCGACTAATATTTCAAAAGATTAAAGAGAGCTCCTGTTTTAATCGATAATTAGTGAGTAGCTTTTTCACTTTGCTGCCGCGGAGCTTTGAGAAATTTCTAACCTGTTTCTAGAGCCAGCTGGTCAGTATTTAGCTTATAGCACCTTTGAGAAAATTTTCAAAGGCTCACATGCACCTCACTCCGGTCGCCAATTCGATCCTTCAAATTGAGCGGCTGCGTGAAGAGATCACAGTGGCAAGGAGTTGCTGAGTTGCTGTGTGATCACAGAGTCGGAGCCGGGAGAGTTCGTCGGCAAGAAAGGTTCCAGGAATTCAAAATAGGCTGTTATGCGGCTGTGGGGCCTGTTATAACAAACAAATCATGTGATCAAACGGACGCGTTCGAAGGAAAGGTCCGGTTTCCTATCCTGAACTGTGATCTTTTTCTAATACTAATTATTACATTATGTTTTCTCTAACACGCGGTAGAGCTACGTATTTTTATATTAATGGAGAGGAAAAGATGAACCTACTCTGTTTCACTAAAACAGAGGAGTTGTAGTACAAGATAAAATTACAAAATCACCGGTAAAAGGTAAACAAATACAATCCCAACAAGGCTACTTAGGGTTTGTCTGGAACGAAGGAATAGAAAATAGAGGAATGGGAAAAAATGTAAGAATACGATGAGTGTGTAGTAACAAAATAGAGGATTGGAAAAATACAGAAATAGATGAAAAGAGATGTTTGGAACACAGGAATTTCATCACAGGATTAAAAAGAATATGTCATGATAAAAACATACTAGTTCATAATGATAGATTAGCTACAGCATTTGTTTAACCTGCTGCACGGAGGCAGGGGGCTCTTTGAGTTGCCATCGCGTGGCCCTGTTCAGCATGTTGATGTTTTCTCTTACAGAGTGCTGTATCCTTATCTCTTCGTTGTTCTCATCCATTCAAGCATTCAGCGTTCTCTCATCTCGTAGCTATCTCCCATCGCTCTCCCTCATCTCTCTCCTCTGGTCAAAGAGTACGACCAGATCTTAGCTAGTTAACAAGCTAGGGGAGGCCACGGTAGGGACTAGGGGAGCCATGGAGACTCGTCGGAATGCGGCACATGCTGGCGGGAGGCAGTGGCCGGGCTGCTCGGGAGGGGTCGTCGGCGGGAGCAGGAGGCGGAACCAACGCCGGCGGCCCGATTCGGCGTTCTTCCGGCTTCTCGTAATATCACCATGCCTCTGTTTGCGAGCGTTCTCTCTCTCCTCCCTTTGAGCGCTCTTTCTCGGCCATCAGTGAAAACTTTAGCTCCCGGTGGATGCTTTTTCCTGCGTTTTGTGAAGGAGATAAAAACTTTCCTCTGGAATGGGAAGGTCCGATCCTTTGTTCCAAATGCCTATGACATCATCTAAATGTAGGAAGAAGAATCCTATGGAATTCCTTTGAAAATACTCCATTCCAAACAGGCCTTTAAGTTAGCCCCTCCATCCGACCTAAGCCCTAGATCCCTCGATTTTTCAGGCTCCAGCAAATTCCCAAATTATTACATTGTTGTAAATTTATGATTTAAGAATTTTTTTTATAAATCATGTATTAACTAGTATTAAAAAAGGAGTTTTGATTTTCGGTGGTCCTTTCCATGAAAACCACTCGGATCTTAAAGCAAACTATTCATTAATTTTAAATATTTTCGTCATGGGTATTGTTTGGGCCCGGCCCTATCTTTGCCCAGACCAAGATTAACCCTATCTTTCGGATCCGCTATTGTTTCACTTTTTTCCATATCGCGCTCGTTCGTGTATAGCATGCGGATGGCCGGTGGCAGCGCTGTTCCTTGTGTGCTGAGTTTGGAACTCGTGAGGGTCGGTGGGGATCCACGACAGCAGTGGCGCCCCGGCCCCCAAGCACGTCGTTGTCTCGTGCGAGTGCCGAGCTGAGTGCCCACCGTCTAGCCGCCGGAGCTGGCCTGGCCTTTCTCTATACACTGCGTTGCCAATGGCGGCTTGGTTGGATGGCCATGGAACATGGAGCGTTTGCTCCAGCTCCCAACTGATAGCTTCACTAGAAAAACATCAGATTTCTGTTACTTCGAAAGTCTATCATTGACTATATTCTCTTTCCAACACCGCTGAGAAAGATTTCTTAAATCATCAGGTAGTAGCATGCTGCCATGCTGGTCCATCTTTCCGTTAATTTCGAATCCCAATCCCAATCGTGAACTGGGCACGTGACAAGAAGGAATGCAGCCGGGTAATGCTAGGCCCAAGCAATTGGGTGGGTAATGGGCCGTTTTGGTTTGGGCACGGGTAATGCTAGGCCCAAGCAATACCCATGATAAAAATAATTAAAATTAATGAATGCAAAAGAGCATGCATGCCAGTAGTTACAAGAGTTACCTTACATCCTGGGTTCGACTCATGTGGAGTGAGTGTCTGAGTTGTATAGTTTGCTTCAAGATTCGTGCAGTTTTTATGTAAAGGATCACTGGAGCAAAACTTGTGCGGAGAGAGGGTGCTGGCTGGACGGCCCTGTTCTTACACTACACCATTTTATTTAAAAAAAATGCAGTGAGGATCTGAAAGCAATCTTTGTTTGACTGCAGGTATAAGAATTAGATTCTAGTAGAGTGCATGTATTATCAGCTCACACATACGTTAGCGTTTCTGCACCATGTCGCTCAGCTTCATTTCATGACTCCTCATCAGCTCCTTATACAAGGACGACTGTCCATAGAACAGTTAGCTGGGAAGTAACTCGTCACTGGTCTCTGCTTTGTGGCTGTGCACAGCGAAGCTTTACGCTCCTACTAGGAAATGCTGAAGCATTGAGGATTAAGGAAATTAAGGTGAGACAGACTCTACAAGGAAGACCGACGCGGGCTCTATCAAGAATTTCAGAACTGTAAAAAAAAAAGGAGCCACAAAATATTGGTTTTAATTTGTTTGTCATTTCGTCCTCGCTTCCGCTTAATATGATGCCATCTGATTCTGGAAATCTAGTGAGATCACATGCATAGTGAAATTCAGGAGAAAATCCTAAAAATGAAGGGTCAATGATCCTAGTGAAAAGGAACCATCGATGAGACTGGGATTGGACAGCTAGATAATCCCACGCCTCTACTTCCAATGAAATATCTCTTTCTCAACCTACCTCTGATTGATACATGCATGTTTCCTAAATAAATGGACCATCAAACAACAACTATTTACATTATTCAACATGTAATTCTTTATGTATTCCATGAGACTGACATGATTACTACGGGTAAAACATGCTTCAAGCAAGAGAGCACTTGATAAGGTGAGAAAAACCTATACGGAGATAAGAAACACAATTTTGTTGAATATACTCTTCTATTCTGGGAAGGATTTCAAACTAATGCTAAACTTCTAGTCTTAGGAAGAAGCTAAGTGATTACTCGTCATGAACATATCCAAATTGTCGCAAATATAGTTAATAATGCAACTTATGAAGGAAATTCTATTTATTTATGATTATAGGGTGAGTATGAAACTTCTTTATCTCGATGCATCCCCCTAAGCCTAAAGAGCCTAACATTTCTTCTAAAATGTACTTTATTTTCTTCCACTTATATAACTCATGCATTTTCTGATTACATAAATATTTTCTATATTGAGTTATGCACATTGTTCTTGATTTGATAATAGCCTACGTGGCAAATAATATGATTCAGAAAACACATTAAATCTGCATAACTTCATGTTAAGTATGAACTCAAATAGTTGACATATATAGTTATTGAGAATTTACTGCTATTTAAAATCATAATGTCGTTTTGGAAGTAGGTGTGTTGATTTCAATTAGCTAAAATAATTTTTAGAGTTATTAGCATTTCTTCAAAAAATCATACGGTGCATTTTTTCAAGAAATAATGGACTTCATATCAGACCCCTATGTAATTCTCACTCGTGAGAGCTTACTTTTTTCCACCACGGTGAGAGCTTACTTCGGGCTTTGGTTTTTATTTTTTTTCTCGAATACGCAGGAGATCTGCTTATCTTTGTATTAAGGTAGAAGAATAGAGTCTACAACGCGTCATGACTTCATGCGCTCGCCCGCCTTAATCTAGATTACATGTTGTAGTCCGGGCTAAGATAGGAACTACAAAGGCGATTACTCGCTAGCTAAACAACCTAGTTTTACGATCGTCAGAGGAAGGCCTCCTGGTAGATCAGGCCGGGCTTTAGTTTTTATTGTGGGTGCATTGGCACCCAATACTCTCTACGTTACTACGTAGCTTCGCCCTTAGGTAACTCTCGCTTGTCCAACACAACAGCTTTGAGCGGTGCAGCAGGCGGTACGGCTGCCTCGAGCTGCGACTTTGGAGCATAGGTTATGGTACCGCTTGGAGTGGCAACTCTCTGATGCAGTAGACAATGATATGCAACAACTGGTCACTCAAAGCTGTACCGATTGCTGGCTTGATGGTGAGTTTGGCAAGATCAGAGACCTACCTAGTGTGATGGTGAGTTGGTGCATATCCGATCGCCGGCGACGTTGATGTAATCGATATTGTTGAAGTAGTAGATGACGACGATGGCGAGATCACCATCATCGAGTTTGCTAGCGCCTCCTTTGGCGTACGTAGTCGACTAAGAGCAGTCATGCAGACAGCATGTTGGGAAATATCTCATGATAGGCATAAGAACAAACTAGAAGAAATAAGTCTCTCACGTCATCAGCGGTATGTGAACGGAGGAAGGTGCTAGAGTCGGAGGGCACTGGCCGTCGTGTCGGTGTTTTTACCGTCAGCCTAACTAAGGATACCTTAAGGTAGATGATTATTTGGTGAGGGATCGCCGGATCTGGAACTTGAAGGTAAACGCGAAGACACAAGACACAGATTTAGATAGGTTCAGGCCGCTAGAGTAGCGTAATACCCTACGTCCTGTGTGGTATTGTATATTGCGCCCTGCGCTTGAGTATTGAGTTGCCTGTTGGCCGCTCTATTGGTCTGCCGATCTAGGTGCTCCCGCCCTCCTTTATATACTCCAGGGTGTGGGGTTCCTAGTCGGTTATAAGGTAGGAGTCCTAGTAGGATTACAAGGTATGAGTCCTAGTAGGATTACAGAGGAATCCTAGTAGGAGTCCGACTTCTTCCTTCCTTGCGGGTACCTAGGCATCTATCCCTGACACGTCGTCACAGATAGATCCGATTGGCGCGAAGATAGGAAGACGGCTGGAAATGGAGGGGTTGGAGGGAGGAGTCCGAGGACCGACCGCGACGAGATAGGCTGAGATGTTGGCGTGGGAAGGAGGAAAAGTTGGAGCGCATGATGGAATCGAATGGCAGTGAGTCGAGGTTCTCCATACGCCTGGCTGGCTAGTTAGGTTGGGGGTGGCGAACGGGCCAGCGAGCACGATTCGAATTCGGATGTGGAGGAAAGGGGGGGGGGGGGGGGCGAGGAGGTGGCTATTCGCGGTCAAGTTTGTTTGTTACGTAAGCTAAGTCACTCGCGTCTTACCCCCGCCCCCCGTGTCGCCCCTAGGCAACTTGGGGGCAATTTTTCCTTGCCAGCTGAGCCCCTCCCCCAGGCCGCCGCCGCCGCCAGCCAGCCGGCCGGGTGGCGGCGGCGGCGGCCCGCGGCTGGGCCGAAGCCGGTTTGCCCTCGTCCTTCCCTCCTCTTTCGCTTTCCCCTCACCTTCGCAAGCCTTGACATTGCCCCTGTCTCTTGCCACCGCCGGCCTCTGGCCGCCGCCGTGAGGGGCCTGCTATGCGTCCCTTCGCCGAATCCGGGTCCCCAAGGGGTGGATCTGGTCGGGGCTCCCCTCCTTTGGCTTCATCGGCTGCCAGTCGTGGCGCCACTGCGGGCCTCCAGCCGCCGCCGCGTGGGGCCTGCTGGACGTCCCTTCGCCGGATCCGGGTCCCCTGGGGGCGGATCTGGTTGGGACGCCCCTCCTTCGGCTTCGCCGCCTGCTGGTTGGGGGCGCGGGCGCCGCCGCCCATGCCATCGGTGCCTTGGTGCTGGGCCGGTCGCCCCCCGCGCCGGTGTCCTCTCGCCGCCTGGTCGGGGGTGCGGTGCGGTGCGCCGCCGCCACCCTGGTTCTGCGTCCCCTGTCCCCTCGCCCCCTTTCGCCGGTTGGCGGCTGCCATGCCCTGGCCCTGTGGGGGGGCTTGGTCGGGGTGCCCTGCGGCGTGGTGTCGTGCGGCGCTTTGGTGACACCCGACCGTTGCTTCAGCTCTAGGAAGGGAACAGGGTGTAGGCGAAAGCCTTATGCCCACTTGCGGGCCAATGACGGCGACGCCCTCGGGCGTCGTTTACCTTCTTGAAGGTGTCATTCCTCCCCCCCTCTTCCCTCCCCTCCGGCGAGCTTTCCGGGTGAAAACCTTGGCCACGTTGGTCGGACGACGACGACGCCCCTCCCTTGAGGCGTCGTCTTGCAAGCTCTGCTGGATGTCGTTGCTGGGCTTCGGCCCGTTCGCCGGGTCCTGGCGGTGGTCGTCGGCTCTACTCCGGGAGCTTCTACTTCTGCGCCTGTCTTCTCTTAATGTTGTCCACCTCGTCCGGGTTGCGCTGGTCATCGTCTGACGGATGCTTTGCCGCCTCTCTCTTCGCTGGCGGATGCTTTGTCGTCATCGCCGTCGTGGTTGGTTCTCACTTCGGTTCGCCGCCATGGTTGTGTTGGTCGGATGGATGCTTGCCACTATGTTGTGTTGTACCGGCGGATGCTTTGCCGCCGTGTTTCTGTTGTTCGGGTGGATGCTTTGCCACCATTGTTGTTTAGGAGATCTTTGCACCCCTGACGATGTTGGTATCTTTTAGCAAGTTTGGGTGATCGTATCTAGATTTGTCGGGTTAATTGTGTTTCCTCCTCCGTTGTTCTTGCTGCTCGTCACTAGTTTACTGGTGCTCTGTAACCGCTTTAATAGATTCTATCTATTAAGATTTGTACCGGTTGTATTACTGTTTGCTTTGCTTAGACATGTTCTAAAAAGAGTTTGTTTGTTACGGTGGTGCTCCAACGGCGCCGGCGGGGGCGTGGGCGTGGGCTGCCCCTGCCTGGCTGGCCGCTGCGCTCTGCTCTGCTCTGCTCTGCTTGGCCAGTGGAAAATGATGCGCCCTGCGGTAGAAAGCGAAAAGCAGGGAAACTGATGGCGGCCAGCTAAGCGGTAGTGGGCCCAACGGAGATTCGCTGACCGCGGTAGAAATGAAAAGGTAGTTGATTGTGGGCCCAACTTTATACTTGCTGCTGGCGTGCCGTGAAGTGCGGAAAGCCCAGTATATAGTTCTAATACTTGAGCGCTAATAACTCAATTGGAATTTCTATCCATCCTCTAGGGTGATATTCTGTGTTGTTTCTCACTCACTTTTCAAGGGTTTACCGGTGGACGTCAGCTGTCGGGACTCCTGCTTCTTCCACCTTGCGCCGCTAGAAGGTGATGCATGCGCGGCTGTGTTGTCAGGTGTATTTCAGTTTCTGTTCCTGGGGGTGAGAGGGACAGGATCGGACGAGGGTCGCCTGACGTCGAAGTCAGGTGACGCCGTCACTGACTGGCGGGCCCAGGCACTGGACTGGCCCACATATCGGCGACGACGTCACCGTAAAGTCGACGTCAGATGAACTCGTTCCGATCTTCCCGCCGTCTGTTCAGTTCGCCGTTGCTCATCACTGAAACATTACCATAACACCTGAAGGCTGAACATAGAGGCACGAGCACTTGAAATAGACTTGTAATTCCTACGCTAGCTGACCAGGTAGATCGGACCGAAGGCCCCTCCCTTCCCACCCCGTTAGGTCACAGGGGCGTCAAAGACGAAAGCCACGGCGTGTTGGCACACATCGGCCGAATGGAATTCGATTGCCGGTCACCGTGGAATTTGTAGAAGAAGGTCGATATGGAAATTAAATTTTGTTAAATGCATGCTTAAAATATTTCAAAGTGCGCTTATTAAGAGGATGCGGTTTCTAATTTATCTTTCGCAAAGATGATATATGCACTATTTTTAAGGATTTTCTCTCCAAACCCCAACTCATGGGCTGATTTTCTTAACACGGCCCATTGAGTCGAGGCTTTCAAGCCTCCTTTGCAATCATGGATCTGGTCCAACTAATTCACAAATAGCATGTGCGGCACCTATTCATCTCATCACTCTCTAGTAGAAGTTGACCGAGGCCTGGTAAGTGCAGCCGAACTGCCAGTTCGCCGGCGCCACGTCGTACGCTACGACGGACCTGCCGTCGTCCGTCTGCACCTTGAACGACAGGCTCTGCCCGGTGACGTAGGCGCCGCTCTGCCAATTCGCCCCCCAGTTGCGGCTCATCGGCAGCCAGTCCGTGGAGGAGCCCTTGATCCACGCCGCGGCCACCGCGCCGGCGCCGCCGACGTTGGTGACCAGCACGAGCTCGAAGTAGTCGTGCCCGCTGATGCCGAACCTGACCCCGCCGGACCGCTGGCACGGCACCCGCCGGTAGTTCACGGGGACCACGCCGGCCTGGTACACGCCGATGGTCTCCCACGCCGGCTGCGACATGTCGAAGTGCTGCCGCGGCGAGTTGCACCACCCGCTGGGGTCGCCGTAGTTGGGCGGGCAGAAGTTGGTCGCCGTCACGGTCACCGACGGCGAACCCGGCTTGCAGTTCTGCGTCCGCGACGCGTCGCAGGTGACCAGGAAGCACGCGCCGCAGGAGGCGCCGTCGCCGTAGAGCGCCGTGCTCAGCGCCGTCGTCTGCGTCCCGTACCCGGCTCTGTACAGGTTGCCGTACCCGCACGACCCGCCTGCGCAACGAGGACGCGCACGTCAATGCCACGAACGCGTGGGTCAGAGTTTCTTCAATTCAAAACGAAAATGGTTGCAGTAGAACGTCACCCATGGTGCCGGACGCGTCGCTCCCGCCGTAGAACGTCGCGGTGGCCGGCGTCCAGTACTGCTGCGCCACGGCGCCGTCTCCATCGTCCCTCAGGAAGACACTGCCTGCCTGGCAAGATCACTGATCACTTGCAAATTGCAATCCGTTGCGACTGCACAGGTCTTCTCTGCTACTACTACTTATAAGCCTGCAACTGCCGGCGAGCGAACGGTTGGCTGACGACGAGGTGACATGCACGCTGCATGTGGCCTCCCTGTTTCTTATCTGGTCAATCATGGGGTCACGGATCACGCTGATGCAGTAGTATACGTTGCTGCTGGTGGCTAATCATCCCTGAAGACAGGCAATGAACAACTAATTCAACCAAGGAATTATATGTTTCGTTTGACACCAGGTGGTTGTTCTTCCTTGGAAGGGAGAGTTTCATCTCATGTGCTTACTTTGAAGCAGAACTCTGTCTCGTGCCCCCGTCGTTTTCGGGTGGCCGAATGGCCCTCAGTGAGATCAAGAAAGTATCTGAATCTGAACACGGTAAGCTTTGATGTTTGCGTAATTGATCCGTCTTTGTTTTGCCAATGATTCTTCGTTTCTTGCCATTGTTCATGTTTTCACTTCAACATTGTACAAGTATGTATTCCCTAAGCAAGAGTTCAGAGACGAAAAGATGCTCAGACACTTGTTTTTCTATATATTTACACCTTAAATTTCCGTTCAGTTATATAATTTATTTCCTTAGAAGATATGATTTTCGTTTGACCATCATGTTCCCAGCTGATTGGCAGAGTTTAATTTGACCTCGATCATTTGCTGGAGATAAGGATTTGCCATCGTTAATCGTGATCCTTCATGCTTAAGTTCAGACTAGATAATTCAGGCGCCGCTCCCCCAGTGTTGCAGATAAGACGATACTACTAGTATACTAAGTACTCTACTCGATCAGGGGACAACTAAATTACTAAACAATGCTTATCGATCATATGCGTCATGATAAAATCAAGTACAGCGGTGACCAAATCATGCTAAGATGGTAGATTATAGAGGTAGTAGTTGTAGTAATATCATATGGTTTAGTGCAAACAGAATCTCCCAAATGATTGGGCTAATAATATAGCCAACTTCTTTCCTTTCCCCCTTCTACAACTCAAATTTCTGTTGAACTGTATAATCTGTTTTGGGAAGGTTGCCATTATGAACCGTAAGTTAGCCAGATGATTTTGAGGCTTTGACCTCAATCATTTTCTGAAGATAAAGCATTGATTTGATCCTTCACGCTTCAGTTCAGGCTTCTGGGACTCGTTAATTCAGAGACAGGCCCCTCCCGGTGTCAGCAGATAAGATGCTCCACTCGGACAACAACCAAACCATGCAGATCATATGCAACGATGTCGAATCAAGCAGATCTGTGCTAGGATCGTCAGTAAACAATTAAAAAAAGTAGGTGCAATAGTAATATGAAATGGTTTACAAATGATTGAGCTAATAATATAAGATGAACAGAATGTTCTCCATCAGGCCTGCAGCTTATTACAAGAGAGAGATGCCTACAACCTCATTCTGCAGGTCACACTTAACCGACGATCATATCACACACAAACCCAACGCCGCGTGCGATTGCATGGCACGCTCAATCACAAAGCAAACGAAGCAGCAGCAGCAGAATAATCCAACCAACCAATGCATATCAATCCCATCATCAACGACTGATGGTCAGACCAAAACTAGTTTCTTCTGGGTCCTCAGCTCTTCTTGGGCGCGAACTTGGCCTTGATCTTGTCCACCTCCTCGGCTTCGATCTGGAACGCCTTGGCGAGCACCTCGTCGGGCACCTCGGGGGATGCCCCGAAGAGCGTCATGGCGATGGACTGCGTCCCGGGGAGCTGGCTGTTGAAGGCCGAGATGACGGCGGCGGGTTCGTCGCCGGCGTTCCTCTGGAAGTGCACGAGCCCGCGCGGGAACGCGAAGACGTCGCCCTGGGAGATGGTCCTGGCGACGAGCTTGTTGGCGGTGGTGAGGAAGCCCACGTCGAGGGTGCCGTAGAGGACGAAGACGAGCTCGGTGGCGCGCGGGTGCGTGTGCGGCGGGTTGAGCCCGCCGGGGGCATAGTCGATGCGGGAGAGCGAGACGCCCAGGGTGTTGAGGCCCGGGACCTTCTCGACGTTGGCGCCCGTGACCACGGAGCCCATGGTGTTGTTGGTCGCGCCCGGCTTGGCCAGCACGCTGGAGAAAAAGTCATCGGCGGTGGCGTTCGCCTTGCACGGGAACCCGTTCACCTTCACCTCTGCACAAATGCAAACGCAAACGCGGGCGTATCAGAGCCTCGCCGTGGCGTGGCGCGTCGCAGGTCGCAGCCGCGTGTGGAGGTCGTAATCGGGTCACATTCATTCAGTGTTGTGCAGGATGCCGGCCGGGTGAGCAGCAGCGGCAGAAATGGGCACGTGGTGTGTGGACGGAGCGAGGACCCATGCCATCGGCCATCGCCGTTGAGTCTTCAGTGGTAGATCAAGACACCCGGAGGACGCTCTGGCAGACGCGGCCACACAGGCTCTGGTTCCTGACATGATATGATAATGGGTGGCGGCACGTGGAAACATCTGCTACTTGTGTGGCCTTATGCAAGAACCAGCTTGCTCGTGTAGGGTTGTGTGTGCCATCTAGTCTAGTAAAAAAAATGATCTGCAGGTCGCGAATCAATCCACTTGAAAGATGATGAATTTTTTAACTGAAAGGTGTTTCAAAAAAGAAGGTGTCACCACAAAAGCGGCGAATCTCGTAAAAACAAGATTGGAGCTTTATGTTCTTTTAGTTCAGAAAACGATGTTGGAACCGAGAATCCATTGCTCTCTAGTCTCTACCCTCCCTGGACCGTTGGTGCTGAATTTCTCGCGCTAACCACCACCCAGGACGTGGATTCTATCCTACGCCAAAGCACCACAAAGGCGCGTACCCGTAGGCACTCGGTCGTTCGCCTTCAATGCGGAGTTGAGCAAACCCTGGCATCAATTTTGGGGTCTGAAAGAAAAAAATGCACCCATGCATTTAGGTTCAGCAAGCTCTGAACTTCATGCTGATGGCACGAACACGACAGGTATCTGTTCGATTCCCCATTTGGGTGGATTGTGATTCCATTCCTACCCTTCGTTCTACAATGGTGTAGCACGCGCAAGGGGAAATAATTGAGTTGCTAGCTCTCATGCCTGTGTCTCTGCCCCTGAAAATCTGCACCGGGTATGGTCGCTGTGCACTAAACAGCTACGCGAACAAGTCTAAGTGTCGCGCAGAGATGTAGCGGCAAGGTGCTGGGCGAGGCCTGGAGCTTACCGGAGTTGAGGTCGGCGACGCAGAGGTCCTGGAGGTAGTCCGGGTCGCCGGCGAGCGCCAACGGCGCGGCGGCGAGGACTGCAAGCGCCACGGCGACCGCCGCTCCAAGAAACAGGGGCGAGCAAGAAGGCCGGGCCATGGTCGTGCACTCGTGCGCCGCTCGGCGCTCGCTCGCTCACGGAGTGACGGACTGTGGCCGGTCACCGCGGTTGGTTTCGTGGCCGGATGCTGCTGGGCAGGCGGAGCGGAGGTGGCCGGCTTTATAGTGGGCCGGGGGAGGCTGGGAGGGACTGAACTGCGGGAGTGAGACGGGGAGAAAAGATTCAGAGGCTGGAACTGGAAGCAGAGCCGGCGCGCCCGGCGTCAATGCGTGCTGCGTTGCAATTACTTTCAGCTCAAGCAAAGCGACATGGATGGAGGTGATGTGTGCGCCTCAGGCGGTTGGTGGTTCGTCACCAGGGCCCCCGGGGCACGCAGACCGGGTCGATCTATGATAAGAAGTGACGGTGCAGCTCAGAGCGGTCGATCATCCATCGCTTTGTTCGTGGATTCACCGCCGTAACTACTACGAACTACCTGTGAGAAGGCAAGCAGCAGCAAGAATTTCTCAGCTCATCGAGCAGCCGCGTGCAGGTCACAGTGGTAGGAACTAGGAAGTTGCTGCGTGATCACGGGATCGGAGCCGGGAGGCGAGAACCGAGAAGAAGACAGCGACGGCGGACCTTGCCGCTTGCTGCTCCGTCGATTTACGGCGATTGCAAGTTCTCGTAAACGTCAGGCATCAGAAATTCAGAATTGGCTGAGAGCCTGTGACGCGGCTGTTGGGGCCTATTATAACAAACAAATTTTTTTTGGAAAAGGCCCGTGGTCGATCCTGTGATGAAACGGACGTGTTCCTGTCTTGCTGAAAGGAAAGGCCCGGTTTTCTATCTTGAACTGGCGTGCAAGCACCCGTGCTGCACAAATTAAAGCTAAGAGAGGGTGATGGCTCTGGAGTCTGGACTGTCCCTGTTCTTACACTAAATCTTCTTTCTTTTCTTCAGAAAAAAAAAATGCAGTGAGGATCTCAAAGCAATCTTAAGTTTTGTTTGACTGCAGGTATAAGAATTGGATACTAGCACAGTGCATGGATCATCAGCTCACACATACGTCAGCGTTTCTGCACCCTGCTGCTCAGCTTCATTTCATGACTACTCAATCCTCATCAGTAGCTGCTTGTACAAGGACGACACAAGATCTGCTCTCAGAGAAGAAGGGAAAAGGTAACAGAAATATTGGTCACTGTGCATGCATGTCCTGACGCTGCCACGTATATCGCCGTCCTCTAGTTTCCACTTCACTTCAGTGGTTGGAGGAGGACTGTCCATAGAACAGTTAGCTGGGAAGTCACTCGTCACTGATCTGCTTTATGGCTGTGCACAGCGAAGCTTTACGCTCCTACTAGAAAATGCTGAAGCATTGAGGACTAAGGAAATGCGAGACAGGGACTCTACAAGAAAGACCGGCGCGGGCTCTATTAAACTGCACAAGAAAATGAGCCACAAAATCGTGGTTTTAATTTGTTTGTCATTTCGTCCTCGTTTCCGCAGAATATGCTGGCATCTGATTCAGAAAAGTGAGCGAGTGAGATCACAGGGCAGCTGGGTCAGGACCTAACAGGGAAAACGAAGTGGCAATGATCCTAGTGGCAAGGAACCGTCGATGAGACTGATGAGATTGGACAGCAAGATAACCCCCCACCTACTTCCAAAGAAATCTCTCTCTCTCAACTACTACCTCCGATTGATCCGGGCATGTTTCCTGAATAAATGCAGGACCATCAAATAGTTAGAGCCAAGAGCATCATGGATCAGGCCATGGCCCAAGGCCCGTTACGACTTACGACTCTTGCACCCAATGGCTTGACCCGGACGGGACCGGCCCACCCAGAAGATAAGTGGGCTTACCAAAATTGGGTAGGATACACACGCATCTTTGACAAGTCTTAACTAGTTCGTTGCTTCTTTTTTTAGAAAAGAAGAAGCATCCTTTCGAAGAAGAAGAAGAAGAGACAAGAGACATGGAAGAAAAAAAAAATCAAGTGGTGCTAGTCTTCATTGTGAAACTTGTGTATTATGCAAGCACGCATAGTCCTTTTTCTCGTACAATTTAAATTCCTCGCAAAAAATAAGAATTTAAATTCGCAGCACTCTAATGACAATTAATAAGTACGTTGGATTGGTTTGACAAGTACAGTATCTGGTCGTGCACATCGTCCCAACTACATCTCATATTCATTCGCTGTAGCGACGTGCACTCTTCGGGAGCTTCTAATGCAAATGACCACAGAGCACAAGTCATCCATCGATCACAACTGCAGACGGCTTCCAATGCGATCGTTGGGAGCTTCATTTAGCTCTCGGCGTCGAGAACACCGCATATTCTATCTTGTGGTATATATCTTCCTGTCTTAGTTGCAGACATTTTATTTCTAAGTCAACTGATTTCTTTTTCTCCACTTGCAACTACATCTTTTTTTGCAAGACCAAGTGCATGCATACCACGGCAGGCTTCCCCTTTTTCTGAAAACAAGGGGATGCAACTCACTGAGAAACTCGATGATTTTGCCGTTATATCACGCAGAAGTTAAAAAAAAAGAAACAAACGGAAGAACAATTATCTTAGAGCAGGCTGAATATTCTTGTTTGGACAAATAAAATGAGGACTTGGTATACCAATTCTGTCAATGCATAACGCATCGCCTCTGCATCCCATACAAACATGCCTACTTGCAGAACTGACCAATCCCAGCTTAGCAGTACTGAAAGTCTGCCCCTAAGATTGGCAAAACAGTACGACCGCGTCCTTTCAACCATTATTCCACATTTCCACGTTCTAGCACTATTGGAAGTAGTACATGGTAGGCTCATCATGTCCTTGTGTCCACAAGGATTATTGTTAATCATGCGACCAATTCCTTGCTCTTGTCGTTGGCTCTCCGCTCTCTGTATAAAACGGCCAAGAGTTGAGAGTGTTGGGCGAGCATTTCCTAGAGCTTTCAACAGAGTCGCTCTCGTCACCGGTCACCCAGGGGGTTCAGGTCGAGTATGTCTAAGGTTAGTCATGCATTTGTATTTTGCTTGACTGTATATATGCTAACCATTTTCAGGCCTAATAAGTACTATAGTTACCATCATGTCCCGGATCCTTCTTGATCTGCCGTCGGCAATTCGATCGCCATGTATCTGCAGAAGACAGTGATCAGAGCTGATCTCGTCGGCAGCGGCTGCAAGATGGCCATCCTGTCGACCGTCACCAAGCTAGAAGGTACTACTCCGGAACCGGCGTGAACAGCAGTGAACTTTACAAAGGGCCCGCTTGCCGGTCACTACGACTAACTGCCCGTGCCATCCCCGCGTTCTCCGGCCTCCTCCCAGGGATCAAGTCCATGGACATCGACGCCGAGAACTGCACGCTGACGGTGGTCGGGGCGGTGGACCCGGTGGCCATCGTGCTGGAGCTCAAGAAGGCGTGCCTGGCGGCGGCGATCGTCAGCGTCGAGGACGACAAGCCGCCGGCGCCGGCGGAGCCGGAGAAGGAAGACGATCCATGCTGCCGCTGCCGAGAGGCATGCGTGCAGGCCTGCGAGAAGGGGTGCGTGCGTGGCGGATGCTACTGCTGCTACTACACAGCATCCAGGCCCGCGCCGCATGGCTATGGATGGTACTGGTATCCTGGCATGGTACGATGAGATCAGGCCGGTCGGAGGAGAAAGAATGAAGCACCATCCGGTAGCCAGCTCTTTCTCCTTCTGCAGTTCTTCGTGTCTGGCTACCAAGAAAACTTTGTTAATTTGGCGTTCTGGTAGATTGATCTGATCTACGTGTGATAATTTGATTGTACACCGTACCAGGCCAGTTTTCTTTTCTTCGTGTCGTCTCGCGTGACTCGTTGTATGGAAGGAATACACGTGAACGTTTGAGTTGCGCCATGCATCCACTTTTTGTAGCCCGGCCCCGAAGATGTGGCGGCATCAGGCTTTATTTTTAACCTTTAATTTGCTGTTAAGCACCTGGTGATTGGATCACTTTCAGCACACGCCAACAGTCGTCGATCGAACGCTAGAAAGAAAAAAAAACAAGGATGGATACAAGCACATAACCTTCGTCGATTCGTGCGAGAGATCGAGTTCACTACTAGGTTTCGTTCCCGTGTAACTTTCCAACCATTTGCGCCTACAGATACCTGGTTAACTCCACCTAATCGATCCGTGCGCTAGCTCACTGTCTGCAGATACAAGATGATGGAACAAAAATGACAGACCTCGCAGCCTATATATACCGGCTCGATCCTTTGTCACGGGCCGTAAATTAAACGACACACCTCGCAGCCTGTTTCAGCCGAGATCGACACCGCGGGTGCAGGGAACCGGCGTGGCACTACCGACCGAATGCGATCCTGCATCGTATGCAAGATCAGCCAAAAATGGCGCAGGAAATTTTGATACAATAATCTCTCGTGTATCGTTTGCGGCCCAACTTCAAACGAGCCGAGGTGAAGTCGACTTCCATTCAGAATCAGCTAATTTAATTTTGATTTGGGAAGAAAATTGAATATTCTAACCGGAGCATTTGTTGTGGACAGAGACGCTCCCCGTGCCGCGTGCATTGTGTTTGTTTGCGGGGACCGCACCGATCCAACGACAATCCTTTTCCCAATAATTTAATAATATTGAGAAGAAAATATACTCTAGCAGTTTTCTAAAATCTCTCTTTTCCCAATAATTATTGAGTTGTTCCAATATTTCGTCTCAACTCCCTTCGAATAAAGGGAGAACGCAGCACTCACCGGTGGCGTTCACGCTGGGTCAGATCAAGAAGGCCATCCTGCCGCACTGCTTCCAGCGCTCGATCATCAAGTCCTTCTCCTACGTGGTCCATGACCTCGTAATCGCCACGGCGCTCCTGTACTTCGCGCTGGTCATCGTCCCGGCGCTCCCTAGCCCGCTCCACCTCGCCGCCTGGCCTCTCTACTGGATCGCGCAAGGCTGCGTGTGCACCGGCGTGTGGGTCAACCGGCGTGTGGGTCATCGCGCACGAGTGCGGCCACCATGCCTTCTCGGACTACTCGCTCCTTGACGACGTCGTCGGCTTGGTGCTGCACTCGTCGCTGATGGTGCCGTACTTCTCGTGGAAGTACAGCCACCGGCGCCACCACTCCAACACCGGCTCTCTGGACCGCGACGAGGTGTTCGTGCCGACGAAGAAGGAGGCGCTGCCGTGGTACACCCCCTACGTGTACAGCAACCCCCCGTCGGCCGGCTGCTGCACATCACCGTGCAGCTCACCCTCGGGTGGCCACTGTACCTGACCACCAACGCGTCGGGGCGCCCGTACCCGTGCTTCGCCTGCCACTACGACCCCTACGGCCCAATCTACAATGACCGGGAGCGCGTCCAGATCTTCGTCTCCGACGCCGGCGTTATGGCCGTGTCGTTCGGGCTGTACAAGCTGGCGGCGACGTTCGGGTTCTGGTGGGTGGTGCGTGTCTACGGTGTGCCGCTGCTGATCGTGAACGCGTGGCTGGTGCTCATCACCTACCTGCAGCACACCCACCCGGCGCTCCCCCACTACGACTCGAGCGAGTGGGACTGGATGCGCGGGGCGCTGGCCACCATGGACCCCGCCTACGGCATCCTCAGCCGCGTGTTCCACAACATCACGGACGCGCACGTCGCGCACCACCTCTTCTCCACCATGCCACACTACCACGCCATGGAGGCCACCAAGGCGATCAAACCCATCCTCGGTGAGTATACCAGTCCGACCCCACGCCTGTGGCCAAGGCGACCTGGCGCGAGGTCAGGGAGTGCATCTACGTCGAGCCCGAGGACCGCGAGGGCGTCTTCTGGTACAATAACAAGTTCTAGCCGATTGCGGAGCTGAGGTGATCGCTATGGTAATTGTGGCTGCTTGTAGTATGACTGTATGATCATTCAACGATTCCTTGCTATCCCATTCCTAATAAATTTATGCGTATTGCACATCTGCATTCTGTGAATAAAGTACATGCATGTCAATTTAGCTTTCATAGGATTTGTGGACACTGCTGATGGGCTTCAGGCCATATGTTAAAGTAACATCTTGTGTGCTTGTATTGCTAGTAGAGCAGTCTATCTGCACATGGCTTGATCACCTAATGGTGTTTTCTGCTATGGAACTGGCTGAAACGTATGGATGTTTCTTTTATTTGGCTTAGGACTTCTTTTTGTTTGGGTTATTAGAAAGCCTAATGCTCAAGTTCTGATTTCAGTGGGTCGTGACAAGGAATGTGTATGCAGTATGCTAATGTATCAATATGTACAGAGAACATCTCTTTAATTAAATTCTTAGGAAGATAAGTGCAAATGCTAATATTGTCTGCTGTAGTGCTGTTTACAATGCCGATGCGTATCATAAACATTTACTTGTTCTTGGTCGTCTTATAAACTTTGTGACTACTACTCTAATAGTGATGACTACTACTTGATTACTAATTTCTTTATCTTAAGAGCTCTGTAGACTGTAGAGAGACCCTTATTTGTTCTTTTTTTACTTTTACTAGTGATTACTACTACCGCAACAGAATTGCCTTACACTTTATGTACATGACTGACCACCGTGTAACAGCCTGAGTAGATCACGTTACACGAAAGTCATAATTTACAGTGCAGTACGAACTGCACAATCACAGAGCTGCATAATTTTTCTAGATAGAGATGCTCCCATCAAAACCTGTTGACCCGGGCTTGGGATTGCCCCTGTCTTTGCTGGCGCAGGAGCTTCTGGTGATCCCCATCCATTGTGAGAATTGCTTGGAGGGATACCCCAGCCATTGGTGTTGGGACTGGATGCATTTGGTTGAACATTGGGCACTCCCTCTGCAGTAGCTGATTGAATGGAGGCATTGGTAGACAGTGCCAATTCGGCATCATCCTACTTGCTGGGTGCAGATAGTTCTGAAGGTGCCACAGATGAGTTTGCATGTACTAGATTTGGCATTGGGAAATTTGCTGGTGGTACTGCAACCGTGTTGAAAACCTAAAAGGAAGGTGATGTTTACATTATATTATTTTTTTTCTGTATAATGCTAATAATTTAAATCCAGCAACTTCTGGTTCATTGAAACTCTAGGTCACAACTTCACATCATCACTGTTGTAGTTATTGAGATATCTATATAAGCAAATACTGTTTAAATGAATTCAGTTATGAAAATATATGAAAGAATATTGTTCAGATGCATTAAGGACATACCACGAGTAATCAAGAAAAATATTCAAGTTACCTGTGCCATGCCACAAGATGCAATATAAAACCTTTGAAGCTGCTGTTTGTCACCTTCATAGGCCGTTGCTGTAACGATCATTAGATTGGCCACCTATTTCTTTCAGATGTACTTGACAGAAATCAATCTATGTTTGTAAAAGGGGCTAACTGATTGTCATGAGTAAGACAAGATATTGCAAAATATCAAAAGTAATGTGGAGTACCCAAATCGAGCTGCATAAAAAATCTTTGCGCAGAAATTAAAACAAGTGGGTAACACACTGTTATTCTTTCAGAGATAGCAAACTGAAGAACTACAGTGACCAGATGGATTCATACAACAAAGGAAATTTGATCAAGCTGGCTGCAGCCTTGTTATTGGTTATAATGTTGTAAAATTTCTTCTAGCATAAAGTTGAATATTACCAACAGATAAGGGAGGTAGATAAGAAGACAAGAAAGATATTCAAGTCGTGAGATCCTGGCAGCATGATTTATGGCCCCTGATACAGATTCATAAAAGTAATTTGCTTGAAGTATTTTGATCCCAACGAACACAGTAATAAAATATATTTTACGTTGTCCAGTACAATTTGTTGCTTATCATTATTTTCACATTTCATGTTTCTTTCTTCTTAAAATACCGAATAGTCTAGTAAATGAACAGATTATGCCGTTTGATCTTCTGTGGGCAGAAGAATATGCAGGCAGAGTTCATGACACATCTAACCTTCAGAAACACAAGACACTTCCCTTTTTAAAAAGGGAGTAAAATACTGTTATTCACCTAAAGACACACCACAATGTAAATCATATCGACAAGAGTGGCCGACCTAATCAAGCATTTAAACATGCTAAATATGTCAATTGAAAACTAAAACAGGGTACATATTCCCTTGTGAAAAATGGTAATGGAAGGGTCAGCCAGATTAAGCTCTGGTTCCTCAATTTGAGATTTCCATAGTTTAACTGCAGCGCGTGGTTTAGAAGCCTGCAGTTCACTTGGAAAACGCTACTCTAACGAACAAACGAAGGAAATTATTGCACATGTGCACTGTAACAACATGCATGAGGATGTTCAAAATGGTCCCAGACTCACAGATGAAATACGCCTGAATGCTACAGGTCTCCCCTTCCTGTCAGGAATGTCATCTAAAGTCCCATGCATGCCAGTATTAGATCAAGACACAAGATTATCTACATAGACCCAATCTGTCTTCACATCCGGGCCTCCAATCCTGAAGAATGCTAATCACCACAGGCTCACAGCTGCTGACGGCTTCTGACACAAATTAGCTTCCAAATCTCTTCAGAGCCTTGAACAGAACCTGCAGCTGCCCAGATATCGAGTCTTAGTTGCTGACATTTTCTCAGTCAACTCATTGCATTCCCCACCATGTGCACTACTAAATATTGCATTCTTATTTCATCATCTTTTTTTAGAGGAACTGTCCCGGCATCCTTTTCTGAAGACAATAGATATGCCATCGACAAAACCCTCTGTGAAGTCGGCACTTTTCTGTCGAAAATAAAGAAATGAAGAGGTCTCCTTGAGCTAGGCTGGACGCGCTCGATTAGAAAACAAAGACTTGGTTTACCAGTTCAGTCCGTGCACCGTCTTGCAATTTGCATGCCAACAACTTGATGCCGACTGGCAGAACTGACCAATCCCTGCATTTCCATCAACGCAATGCGACCAACTACGGCAAGACAGTACGACCACGTCCTTACTCCTTTCAGCCAGTTCGCCACACAGAAATGGCGCCTCAGCAGTTGAGTTGACCTCTTGGTTGGCAGCTGGACAAGAACTACAACTACTCACAAGTCACAAGCATTTTCTTTGCTTCGGGGAGCTTTCCATGAGGTCGCTTTCTTCTCCGGTTACCCAGAGCTTTCGACATGCAATGTCTAGTAAGGTCAGTCATATATTTTTTTATTATTGTACATATATAATTTTTTTGGTTTGGTCTCTGCAGAGAACGAATACTTGGTTAAGTAAACTAGGCAAAGCATGTCGTCCATGAACTTCTTGCTGATTTCCTCTATGGCACATGCGGAAGTCAGTGATCCGAGCTGATCTCGTCCGTAGGATACGCACGACCGCTATCCTGTCTGCGGTCACCAAGCTCCATCGAAGGTACTAAGAGTAAGAGCGAACACTGAATCGTTGTGAGCTCTCACAACTGACTGATTTGACTATATATGCCTAATGACAATAGATCGGCCTGCTGCTGCTGAAGGAGAATGCAACCATCCAGTTCAGCTGCAGCCTTGTTATTGGTAATAGTGTTGTAAAGTTTCTAATAAGAATAGATCGGCCTGCTAGCTCCATAAATAAATCGTTTAATAAACCATTAAAAAACTAGTGAGCAAACGACTCTTTGCCGGGCTCCATGCTTATGATCAGAAACAAAAGGCTCGGTTTACGGTTTACCCAGTCTATCATTGCATTGCGTTGACATTTCCTGCTTGCAGAAATTACTAGTGCAATCAACTACTGAAAAGCAGTAAGTAAGACTGCATCCTTTCAAGTTTCCATTCTACGTTATTGTCATACCTCCTGAAAATAATAAAGAGTGGGTTAATCATATGACCTCGATCTAAATCATCTTGTTAGTCAATCATATGACTAGTTCCTACCCAATGTTACATTTGGCACTCAAGTTGACTTCTCCGTTCGCCTCTGTTTCCCAGAGCTTCCAACAAGGTCCCCTACATTCTTCCTCTTTTTCAGACTCGCTCAACACAGAATGTCTAAGTCAGTAACATTGTTCATGCCTCTGCCAGAGAAAATTAAAGGCATAACTCTTGGTTAAGTAACTTGATCAATCATGCCCGTGACCAATTACTTCTAGCTTATTGTTGGCTTCTGTTGGAGGTATGCAGAACACAGTGACTAGAGCTGATCTCATAGGCAGGAAATGCTGGACTGCTGCTATATTTTGAACCGTCACCGTGCTAGAACGAAAGAGAGAATTTTCAACACCCCGCGCCACTCCCGCGTCCTAATCCCGCGTCATGAGTATGCTTACATGCATCGTCATGCAAGGATCAAGTCAGATGTCATGTTGATGCCACGCGAGCTGCACACCGACAACAATGATCATAAATGTTGACGAATACAAGGGGGGTCCAGAGTCGAAAAGAAGAGGATCTCAGCCAAGAGACCAGTTTATGCAGTTCTTCATGTGGTTCTACATTTTTGCAATAGAGCTAGTCTACCAAAGGTTTGTCATTCCTTATCACCGGGAGTGTACATAGTAAGAGTTGCTTGTGATGTCCCGTACATGATTTTGTTTGGCTTTGTTTGGATATTGGTTTCAGTTTCGTATGCTTCGTTTTCATTTTCTGTCACTTGATCCATTGTTCGTTCTAATAATTCAACTTACTTCACTTTGCTTGAATATCGATTTTATTCAAGCGAAAACCGCAGGTGTTGTCATCAGCATAAAGTTATTTTTTTCAAGATTCTTTAATAGAGTTGAACGACAAGAATGCTACACGTCACTTTTGCCACATTCCACAAGCAACTAGTGAGTAATTTATTATTAGTATACATATGAGCACCATGTTCAAATTAACGCGGTTGCCAGTGAATTTCACCATCCTCCAATCATTGATGCCAAGCAGTGGTCTGCTTAGGTAAATCACATAAAAGGTGAACAAATGCAAAAATTAGTTTCAAGTTTTCCCAAGTTCGCTTCCAGGGAAGGTGTTATGATCAGGATCCCTTTATTTTAGTAAACTGCCCCCCCCCCCCCCCCCCCCCCCCCCCCCCCCCCACTTTCTGATTACTGAATGGTGTTCGTTGGGGCCGTTGGGCGAGTTCAAACTAAAACAAACCCCTGACTGACGTTTCCACGAACGAACCAACAAACAGCGATTAGGGGACCCGGTTTGGTGAGAGAAGACACATATAGCTAGTGCCCCTTAATTACTCCCTAAAAATTCCCCGTCCCAACTAGCATGTGTACCAGCAAAAAGGGCGGCCAATCCTCATGAGCTAAGTCAGTGACATCTCAGAGCATGGGAATTGACTAAGCAGTGCAGCTGACAGTTGCAACCTCCAGCGTTCAGAAACAGGGTTAGGATAATCCCACGAGGGCAAGTTTCTATATCTTTGTGGAGCACAAGTGTCTGCATATTCCCACGACCAGGTCCCGGCCAATGGCGGGTCGGCAGTTGCTGCTGCCTCGCCGAGTTGACTTCCAGAGTTGCCGCCTATATGAACAGCTTGGAACTGGACAGAGATTCTGCAGAACATTCGGTTCCAGCAGCAGTGTCTCCTCCTCCCGACACGCAGAATCTGCTGCCCAGCCCAGGGGTGCCATCAGCTCACAATGTCTAAGGTTGGTGATCATGCATGGCTTTTCATCTTATTCAGGTTAACTCTGAATTCCTGGCCATGAACCATTTGTGCTGAGTGCTTGTGTTGCCAATCGATTACTCATTGCAGAAGATAGTGATCAAAGCTGACCTCGTTGGCCAAAAATGCAAGAGCGAGATCCTGGCAGCTGTTTCCAAGCTCCAAGGTAACGATCTTTCTGTCCATCAAACAATGCTGCCTATTCACAGAACATCAAGGCTGATACAGTGATACCGTGTGTGGCCACCATTCATTCAGGGATCAAGTCCTTGGACATCGACGCCGACAAGTGCACGCTGACGGTGGTGGGCACCGTGGACCCGGTGTGCGTCGTGCTGAGGCTCAAGAAGAAGTGCTTCGCGGCGTCCATCGTCAGCGTGGAGGACGACAAGCCCAAGCAGAAGGACCCCTGCAAGGAGGCGTGCGAGAAGCTCTGCAAGGAGAAGTGCGAGAAGATCACCTGCTGCAAGGAGTGCAAGGAGAAGTGCGAGAAGGAGTGCAAGGACAAGTGCGAGAAGGCCTGCGAGGCGTGTCTCGGGAAGGGCTGTTGCTCCTGCGGCCGCTGCAGCAAGCCGGGCCCTGGCTTCTACTGCAACCCCAGGCCCAGCTACCCCTACCACTACGGGTGCAACAGCAGCTACCCCTACTACGCCTGCTACGAGGAGAGGTCACCTGATGGAGCGTGCGCCATCCAGTAGGTTCTGCTGCGAGTTCTGCTGCATACCGTTCGTTCACCGAGACATGGTCTCCAGGAGTTGTATCTTGCTATAGCATGTTTGTGGATTCTGCTCTGTATTTTTCTAGTTTCTGTTCATTGCCTTTTCCGTTGTACTATGTGTATGGTTTGAGAATTTGGATGGTTAGTTCTCTCTCACTGAAGGTAGAGTATGGCAAGTATGCTGCATTCCTGTTGTGGCCTGGTTGTCTACCTGTACAATGAGTGTTCTTCTCTTTCATCATCTGTAAATTAAAGATAATGGATCACAAAATTTGGCTCCACAACTGCTGTGGAAAATGAATCGTGTTGGCCGCAGAGAATGACTCGAAAATGTTAAGGGCGTTTTCTTTTGTGGTTTTAAAAAAATGTAGATTTTTATGATCAAGAAAAAAGGGAGCAGAGATGATCGCCACACTGTGCAGACCAAACAGAAACCTTGTACCAGGACTACAATTCAACCAGCATATATAAAATAAACCAAGTCATAACCAACTAATGTGGGAAGAAGGGCAGCTATAAGAAGAAACTCTCCAGGTCCACAAAAAGACAAGGTAAGGTGCTTTCTTAAAAGTTAAAACTGGAAAATGCAAACAGTGAATACCAAAAGTCACCAAGGATAAATGAATCTAAGCATCAGCTATCACCAACTCCAAACAGCATAAAGCATCAATTCCTGGTAACATTAGTCCAGTCAAAACCAAATACCAACCACAAATAGTAAGTCCGCGAGGTAAACTTAATTAAAGCAGGGCCGTAGGGAAATTTCTTCCCTGTGCAGTTAATGGCTATTGGATCATCATATTTGGGCCGGAATTCGATAGCTCTATTAGGAGCAAATTCATCGATCAGCACACAGTTTTGATAGGAGCTCGGTTTCAGGAGCCAAACATGATCCGATTTTTGGCTGAAATTTGGTCAGCTCATGGGGGACTTACTGATCTACGGTTCTGCCAATTTTGAAGGCATTTTCCATTTATATCTTTGGTTTGCTTGAGGTGATATGAACTTCGAAGGAGACATAAGTTTTCACTGCAGATGAAAAAAGAGACCGGATTAACTGTTGGACGGGCCTGGGGAGCAGTTTTGGAGCTCAAAAATTAGGCCCGGCTCAAGCCTGATCTCAAATAATAAAATGATTGTTTTACACGTAAATAATGGGTGTCCGCCCCAATTGTGCTAGGTTGATGGGTTATTATTGGGCTGCCAGCCATTGATTTTAGGCTCAATTTTTTTCAGGCTTGCTCACAAAATACTCGTGTCTAGAAGGGGATAATGGGATATTGCTACTGTCGGTGCCCTGCCTTGCTCTATATTGGTGGATCTTCTCATCTTCAACTATGCCCAGTACAGACGCATACACTTATATACACGTACGCACACTCATCCCTACGAGCACCTCCAAAAGATTGGGCTAGCACCACATCGCCTACCATTGAAAGAATAGTGTCGGTTAAATCCTGAAATAATCTAGAAAAATGCGAGCATCCATGTCGAGTCTAGGATTGGAATCCGGTAGGCAAGTTCCACCACAAGCAATCTTACCAGCTCTGCAAGAATATCATTTCAAGTCATAATTATTCCATATTTTCAAGTTATAAAAGTCTTGGGAAAAAACAAAAGAGAGGATAATCATATGACCTCTCAATCATATCATGACGTCAAACACCAGTTCTTAATCCTATCCAATGGTACCTTTGGCGCTCGAGTTGCCGATGTCACCATACTGACACCACGCGAGAGCTGCACGCTGACGCCGTGGTTGGGACCCTGGAGCATGGACCCCTTATTTGTCCTGCTCTAGCTGGACAGTGAAGAAAGTGTTCATAAATACTACTATGGTTTTAAATACTTTTGGCTGCTAATTTAGTTTTGAAATCATGATATCCCAAAATATAGGTTGTTTTAGACTTTCTACAGTTATAAATATTACTATGCACTTAAATATACGCTATATACGTAAACTTTACTATATCTTTAAAAACCTCAAAACAACCTATAATTTGAAACATATAATTTGAAACTGGAGAGAGTACTAGTTCTAACGGTTTATTAAAGAAACAATCGACGCCTCCATCTCCTTGTCGGCTCGTCCTACGTCAACCGGTCTCCTCCATGGAGAAAATAAGCTCTAGTGCTCCATACACGAACAACAGCTTTACTAGTACTTTAGTGACAATACGACTGCCTGTGAACCACGCCGGCCTTTTTCTGTAAACAAGTCCATCTAGTAAACGCTCAAACCAAGCCGAGACAAATTGAGCAAGCAAAGAGATCTCTCGAATTCCAACTGTTCCCAAAGTATTCTGCTGGGGAAGGTGTTGTCATCGTCCGGGTCGCTTACTTTAGTGATCCGAAACAATCATACGTGCATGCTCATCGATCGAATTCAAAACTAAAGCAAACCTGTGGCCTGCTGCTGGTGTTTCCACGACGAGAACAAACCAACAACCCGGATTTATGTGGCAACCGTATACAATCCCAATCCCTTGATCAAAATTCCACACCCTAACTAACATGTGTACAGTGCCACCAGCCGGAGCCGGCCAATCCCGGTGAGCAGAGTCACTGACATCTTCAGAGTTCAGAGCAATGATGGATGGTGCAACCTCCAGCATTTAGAAACAGTGCCACCGGTCGTGATGATTCGTGGAGGAAAGGTGTCAGCATATTCCTAAGACGGTAAGACCGAGGTCCCAGGTCCCAGCCAACGGGGCATCGCCAAATGCTGCCTTGCCGAGTTGACTTCCAGAGCAGGCGAGCAGCCACCTTATTTGAAGAGCTCGGGATTGGGGAAGGATTCTGCACAACATTCAGGTCCAGCAGCAGAGTCCTTCTCCGGGCACTCAAAGTCTGCGTATCCCCAGGGCTATCATCAGCTCAAATGTCGAAGGTCTCTGACCATTTCTGTTTCTGCCGATATTGATTCTGAATCTCTGTTCTCTGATCAAGAACCATTTGTTCTGACGGGCGTTGTGATGTCCAATTGTCCGTTACTCCTTGCAGAAGATAGTGATCAAAGCCGACCTCGTCGGCAAAGCATGCATGAGCGACATCCTGTCGGTGGTCGCCACGCTCCAAGGTAATCTCTATCCGTCTCTCCAGCAATAACGCATCATGCCTTTGCGAGGAAAGAGTCTCTTACTACACCATGTCTGGGTCTGTGCCCTGCTCCAGGGATCAAGTCGATGGAGATCGACGCCGACAAGTGCACGCTGACGGTGGTCGGCGCCGTCGACCCGGTGCGCATCGCGCAGAAGCTCAAGAAGAAGTGCTTCGCCGCGACCATCATCAGCGTGGCGGACGACAAGCCCAAGCCGCCGGAGCCGGAGAAGAAGGACCCCTGCAAGGAGGCCTGCGAGAAGCTCTGCAAGGAGAGGTGCGACAAGATCGCCTGCTGCAAGGAGTGCAAGGACAAGTGCGAGAAGGCATGCAAGGAGAGGTGCGAGAGGCGCTGCAAGGCGTGGATCGAGGGGGGCTCCTGCTCCTGCGGCCGCTGCTGCAGGACGAGCCCGGGCTTCTGCTACACGCCCGGCTTCCCCTACTGCGGGTGCGGCCGCGGCTGCGGCGGCTGGCCCGGGCCCTTCGGCTGCTAGGAAGAGAGGTAGTAGCCGGGAGGAGAACGCATCAGCAGCAGCAGCAGCAGTGTGGATTCCTCGGGAGTCCAGCATGCTGCTATGGCTCGTCCATGAATTTCATCATCATGTACCTTTGTGCATTTTCGCTGCTTTGGTTTCCTTATTACTGTGCACATGTGGTTTGACACTCTGGGATGACTAGGTCAGTATCTTGCAATGTTGTTTGGGTATTTGTTGTGCTAATGTAAAATAATGTGTTATACTCCTTCCGTTTCAAATTATATGTCGTTTGACATTTTTAGGTGCATAATTTTTACTATGTAGCTCGACATTGTGTATATGTAGGTGCATAGCAAAATCTATGCACCTAGAAATATCACAACGATCTATAATTTGGAACGGATGGAGTAATAAAGAAGTAAAGTCTTATGGATAATCCAATTCTGATCTCTAAAACTGACGTAGGACAATGAATCACATCAGTCACAAGACTGACTCGCATGCAAGAATTCCCAAATGTTTTACAAGAAAGCGATTGAGTTTCACCATCATACCCGATGCTCACCAAAACTGGGAGCAGGTTACCGGCAGAGGAAGCTGCTAGTGATTTGGCCTGCGTGCCCACACGGCCACACAGGCGGCGCAACCTTCTGCTCACTCTGACACCTTCGTCCTGCTGTGCTACTGCCTACTGGCAACTGTGGAAGCGCAGGAACGCTATTGTCTTTCGTAGCGAGACGATGAATCTACGGTATCTTTGGCAATGTAAACCTCGACACTTGTAAAATTTTTGCCACGCCGGCCATTAAGGGCCACTGAAATGAAAACTTGAACATGTGGGGCCGTGGGGGATCCTCTCCCCCTCCATTGACCCCTAAAAAAAACACTGTAAACTGGATGCTCACATATTGTATCAGGTCGTTCAAATAAACCAGGGCCAGAGTTAACCAAGACGTTAACAACCAAATGTGAAGGGTCCTGAAAAAGAAAACGAGGTAAGATTTATTCTTTAAACAAATCGATGAAAACGGTGAATTAACCACACTGTTGCAGGTGCATTTCAAGCAAAATAAAACACCAACCACCAAAGCAGATAGTAACATCAATGAAGTTAACTTTACAAAACCAGGTGTGTTAATGATTGATTCAATAGTTAGAGGCTACTGTCTTCCCAATACACAAATGATTCTTGGATTCTTCTCTTGTTTGTGCTCACTGCTCACTAAATAAGGTACAAATGTGACACTAACAACTTGTAAGGACTACTGAATTTAAAATGATAAAAAGGAACACAAACTTCCCAATTCAAAGATAACAAGGTTAGCAACTTATCATGGCAACTATTCACTGCATTCTATTCTATCAAATGTGGGAATAAACATGTCTGACAATGAAGTGGTGAGTAGCAGGTAAACAATTCATCATCGTTCCATCTACAAATCAATGTTTCCAGCCTCTAATCTTATGACAACTACAAGCACCAAACTTAAAATCAAGTACAATTAGAATATGTTTATAGCGAGCAACTCTGTATCTTTGATAAACAATCTCTCTGTTCCTGAGAAAATAATGTAATCTACGGGGCTCTGGCTCTGATGAGAACATCTATGGAAGAAGATAGCCAATCAACCTTCAGATGACCTGAGCTCTTGTAGAGCAGCGGTCAACCTGCTCCCGGACAAGCTCAATCCTCTTGAGATAAACCTCAAGCTCCAGAATCTGCTGCTGCTTCCATTTCTCATCACCGGTCATCCCAGGTTTCGGGCCGGCAGTCCCGAAACCAAGATCAAGAATGTCGAAGCCACCAATGCCGCCAAATCCCATGCCTAACCCCAATCCGAGTCCAGCCTGCCCAGCCACAGCGACAGAGCTGATGAACTCCTTCAGTAATGGTGAAAGAATAGTCCGGACAACCTCCTCAGTGGCGCCACCGCCATTAGCTGGCATGGGCGAAGGTGTCGCCGCCACTGGTGAGACAATCGGCAGTTGCACCGGATGCGGCGGTGCAAATGCCGGCGCCAAATTCTCGACAGAGACAACAAGCGGCTCCTGAGCCACGTCGTTCAACATCAGCGCGGACGTGGAAGGCAATGCTGGCGCCTCCAGCTCTTGCGCCGTCCTCCTCCGCACGCGGTGGCCTACCCTGCCCCTCGGCGTGGGCGCGGACGCGCTCCCGCCGCCGCCATCCTCCATCGCGTTAGGCAATGCGGCGGCGGGGTTGATGTCGTCCTCGTCGGAGGCGTCGCCGGCGCCGGCGCCCTCGCCGCGCCTGAACGCGGGGCGCCAGATGTGGCGCGCGACGTCGTAGATGGCGCCCTCGTGCGCGCTCCGGAACGCGAACGCGGCGCCCTGCGCCGCCACGCGGGCGGCGCAGACGCGGTACTTCTTCTTAAGGCGGCGCAGCTTCTCGATGAGCTGGTTCTTGGTGAAGTCGAAGGAGAGGCGGCGGCGGATCTCCTCGTAGAAGGGCCCCGTGTCGTACTGGTGCGACGCGAACGTGGTGCCCCGGCGCGCCGTGAAGTCGAGGAAGCCGCGCAGGGTGAGGAGCTCCTCCTCGTCCGTCCACAGCCGCTGGAACAGCCGCCGCGAGTCCTCCGCGTCGCCCGCGCCCTGCGTCTGAGGCGGCGGCGGCGGAACCGCGCCGGGGGGCTCGGGGGCGGAGGCGGCCGCCGCCGCGGGTGTGGGAGGCGGGGCCGAGGTCGCGTCGGTGAGGGTTGGAGGGTCCTGGTGGTTGGCGAGGTCGGAGTTGGACGCGTCGGTGTCCGTGCCCTCGTCGTCGTCGCCGGCGGAGGAGGAGGCCGCGGCGGCGAGGGGGTGGTGGTGGTCGACCTCGGCCATGGCTGGGCTGGGTTTGGGGTCGGGATTGGATGGGGGAGGGGTTTGGTTGGAATCGGTTGCCGGATAGGACTGGGTCCGGCTGCGTGGCGTCGCGCGGGACGAGGCGTCGCCCGCCGCCGCCGGGCTGCGGGTTTTGGCTCGCTCCCTTTCGCTGGCAGGTGGGTCCGATATGCTAGTGGGAACCACTCGTCACGGACTGGTCAAAGCCTGGAGACAGGTGCGGGCCCGGCCTCCGAGGGCGCCGTCGAATGATGTGGTTGTGGTGGATAAACTGCGTGCACGCATGGTGGGCCCGGGAAGCGCCGGTCCCACATGTAAGCATCGCATTCATCTTGAGGATGGTATTGTGAATGATTGATGATGAATGCGATTGAGGCTCTTTTTCTATACAGTTTAGTCAGCAGAAGAGAGCTAATGGGTGTTAATAGAATTTTTCAATTTTTCCTACTTATCTAACTAAATTTTAGTCATGAATCCACTTTAGCAAGTGCTAAACTTTAGCTTTAGACGATCCAAATAGAATTTAATTCTTGGACATCTTGAAAGTTGGGATAGATCATCACCACAGAAATAGCCATCTGGCAGAACTGTACAATAAAAATTCCGCGGTATTGTAAAATCCCATGGTATTCATCTTGAATAGAATGGCTCCCCAACCTCACCGTACTCCTAACATAAAAATATCTCGATAGGCAATGATATATTGTTAGCACCAAAAGTTGTAATTCCCATGTATTAACTTTTAGTTTCATTTTGCCTTTGTAAGATTGTAGAAAGATGAAAACTATTCCTTTTTCTAATTGTTTCAAAAAAACAATATGTAGAATACTGCTATAGTCTACACACCACTCTTGTCACATGGTTTTCTTTCTTTTTTTATTCGAGATAAAAGGAACGGAAGGTGGCTAACGTTTTCATCTTTTAAAGTTCAAGAGCAGCCCATCGAACAGGCCCACGGCCAAGGATTCCTTCTGCGCGCCAGCAGCGAAAGGCAACAGCTAGCAAGCGTGGGATAGTAGCCGTAACCGCAGCCCAGCCCAGCGAGTAGCATGCGCAAGCGCAGAAGCAGAATTGTTGCTGTAAAGAGCGGAGGAAGGAGCCCATCTGCCCATGCATGATCTTTTTTTACTATATCTCGTTTCGTTTTTTCTACATCAATCCTTGTAATACGGGATTCAACATCTCTTATCAGTTGATTCAATATTTTCAAAGAAACAACTCAAACACTTTGGACAAGCTAGCTGAACATTTTTTAGAAAAATTTTGAAATAGTATATTGTATATGTTGGAATGACATATTAAAAAAGTTGAACTAGTACGTTGAATTGTTGAAATGCTGCTAAAAGAATAAAAATATCATATAGCATCTCATTTTGTAGCATTAATTCCAACAAATATTATGGTTCAAACGGATTTTGAATTAAATATGTGGTCTGAGAGGAAAGATCATTTCAATTTTGGAGTCTGTTTCTCTTCCCTTCCACCTCCCTCCACTAGCGTCACGACACGTGGACAGCCCATGGTGCTGCCCGCCTGCCGGTTCCCACGGCAAAAGGCTTACCCTGTTCGTCTGCTTCGCGCTGTGGCGTGGACGCATGGTCCAGATATTGCTCAATGCAAATCTCGACCATTCAACCTGCCCTGCACCAATCTCAAACATTGGAAGGTGTATATTTAAAAATCTAGTGGAAGATATATAGGATTTCCCCGGAAGCACGCCACGGTTATAGGCAATAAAATTGACTCTAACCCAACAGAAAATTAGCGATATCACAGAAGCCGAACGCGATGGGCTGTACGCCAGCACCCGCTGTCAGTGGGCTGTTCTGGGCCGTGCGGGCTGAAGGAGCCGAACGTGAGCATAAAGGAGGCCCCCAGCCGCTGGCCCTGCCGCCTCCCCCCATCTCGAAGGCTCGAAGCAGCGCCGGAGCGAGGGAAAGAGAAACCCTTGCCCTCTCCCCCGAGTCCCCAGCGTCGCCGCCGGCTTCAGCCGCCGCCGCTGCTCCGGATCTGCCCCCGCTGGTTTAGGTACCTGCCTTCCTCCCCCATGATCCGACCTTTCCAGGCCACTGGTCTCGGTGCCTGCCTCCTCCTCCCCTGCGATACGACCCTGCTGGCGCCGCCACTGGTGCTGGAGCCATGTGTTCGCTCGATGGGTTTGCTCACTTCAGCTTTGCCTCGTGTCCGCGCAGATGGAGAGGCTGCTCAAGGATGACGCCATCGAGGAGAAGGGCGAGCGCGCCCGGATGGTGAGGCTTCCACCCCCCAACTCTCTGTGATCCGCGCAGTTTTTGCGCCGAGCTATGCTTTTTTTTATGTTTCTGGTCCCTCCCCCCTTCTGATTAGTGGTAGCATGCGGGAAGCCTCGAGTCGAATGCCTGGGTGGTAACTGCTTGCAGTGGTGTAGCATTTTTTTCGGATCTGTTAAGTTGCTGCGGCCAGGCGCCTTGCTGCTGCACATGTGCTTCAGTAACTTTTCAGCTTGTTCAGTTAGTTCTGTAGATGCGCGTCTCTCATGTGCAGCTAAACCAGTTAAATCACTAATACTTATTTATTGTCTCAAGTTTTTATGATCTGCTGGCATATTAGATAGCAGAGTAATGAATTAATCTGATTTGCACTCTCTGAGGGCAGAATCTGCTAAGAACTATGTTTTGCATTTCTCTTATGTGCCCACCATGTAATGTCATCTCCTTGTAGGCATCTTTTGTCGGAGCCATGGCAATTGCAGATTTGGTCAAGACCACATTGGGACCAAAAGGAATGGTATGCTTCCAAATCTTACACATGCTAATTACATGTTGGTGCAAATATGCTAACACATTCATATTTTAGAGATATCTTCTCTTTTACCCTAATGGCCATTTTATGTCCAGGATAAGATCTTGCAATCAACTGGCAGAGGCCGGAGTGTTACCGTTACAAATGATGGGGCTACCATTTTGAAGTCGCTTCACATTGACAATCCTGCCGCGAAGGTCCTTGTTGGTATCCTTTCATTTGAATATTGAAAAAGAAAGGAGGTAGGATTTTTTTCTCTTTAATTTACATTTAAAAGAAAAATACAAAAAATTCCTCAATGATAGTCTTGCAACTGTGACAGTAAATCACTGTTGAAGTTGTATTGTTTCTCCAGATCTAGCAATATATTATTCTTCATATCTACTCCTTGCGCCATTTGATCTGTGTGTTGTACGTAATCTGTCATGCAAAAAAAAAGAGCTATTCCTTAATGAGTGTCAGACATATCAAAAGTTCAAGATGATGAAGTTGGTGATGGAACAACTTCTGTCGTTGTTTTGGCTGGAGAGCTTTTGAGGGAGGCTGAGAAGTTGGTTAACATGAAGATTCATCCCATGACCATTATTGCAGGTAATTATGATTGTTTGAGGGATAACATGTGTTCAAGAAAATTTGTTTTGATCAAACATGATTAATTTGAGCCTGGTTACTTGAACAAGATCTTGCCTTCATTAGTGGTATAGTAAATATCAAATCATTCAGACTTAAGGAATAAAAGTTGATTCAACTGGTAAATATCAGATTTAAATTTTGAGGTGCGGTTCACTCAGTTCATATTACTTTTGGAACTAAGATTTCCCAAGGATTGGCCTGTACCCAAGTAAAAAGAAACATTCGAAAGATAGTGAGTTAGGGCAACTGTTGTGATGATAGACTTCTTTGCTTACATTTCTGTGCCTTCATTCTAACCGTGTCTGGTTTACCTGGTATATGTGATATGTCTATATTCTGGACGATTGTCTGCAAAGCCGAAGGTATTATTGAAGTTACTTATCTATATTTTGTTACTTCTTCCCTAAACATTAGGTTTCAGAATGGCTCTTGAGTGTGCAAGAAATGCTTTGCTACAAAGGACCATGGACAACAAAGAAAATACAGGTGAATTGTTTTCTCAGTCGTGGTTATGTAACTGCATATCAAATTGCATTTCCTTATGAAGACTATCATTCTGTTCAGTGGAGGAAAAAAATTGTATTCATCAACTATATTTTTTCTTAACATGCAGATGCATTTTGCTTTTCTCACCTGTAACTTGTCACTTCCTGAACTACACATTATAGGCTATAACACATATGATATGGCATTATTGAAATGTAGTTTAGTGCAGAGTGATTCTCAAGTACATCATTGATATGTAGTTTAGTGCATAGTGATTCTCAATGTGATGCATAAAATCAAATGTTTTTCCTCTTTCACGTGATGCTATCTCTTGTATATGCCATCCACCACATTGATCTTACTACAACTTCCTTTTGTGCTGCAGATAAGTTCAGAGCTGATCTCATGAATATTGCTATGACTACCCTTAGTTCAAAAATTCTTTCCCAGGATAAGGAGTACTTTGCTGAACTTGCAGTTGATGCTGTCTTAAGGCTTAAGGTATTTAAGTTATTATTGGACTTCTAATATTCTTAGGATGATGTTATTCAGTCATGTTGTCACAATGTGATTCTTAGAATATGGATTAATGTGTGTAAATTGTGACAGGGTAGCACCAACTTGGAAGCCATTCAAATTCTGAAGAAACCTGGAGGATCTCTTAAGGACTCCTTTTTGGATGAAGGGTATGTTGTTCCTCTTCATCCTTATCCCTGCATTCAATGGCCTTTATTGTCTTGGCTTCTAATTACTTAGTAGTATCTTATAAGTAGTTCAATATTGACACTGCACACTGCTCCGCAAATGCTGAGTGTACTTGTAAACTCCTTTTCTACTTTACCAGACACAAAAGGATTGTAGTGCTGCTTTTCCTTTCTGAATAGACAATTTATGTTTTCTAGGTTCATTCTTGACAAGAAAATTGGCATTGGGCAACCTAAGAGAATTGAGAATGCCAAAATTTTGGTTGCAAACACTGCTATGGACACAGATAAAGTTAAGATCTATGGGGCACGTGTCCGGGTGGATTCAATGTCTAAGGTTGCAGATATTGAAGCTGCTGAAAAGCAGAAAATGAGAGAGAAGGTGCAGAAGATTATAGCGCATGGGATCAACTGTTTTGTCAACAGGCAGTTAATCTATAACTTCCCTGAAGAACTCTTTGCTGATGCTGGCATACTCGCAATCGAGCATGCTGATTTTGAGGGCATTGAACGGCTAGCTCTTGTCACTGGTGGTGAGATTGCATCAACTTTTGATAATCCGGAGTCTGTTAAGCTTGGGCACTGCAAGGTTATTGAAGAGATTATGATTGGGGAGGACAGGCTAATTCATTTCTCTGGGGTTGAGATGGGACAGGCTTGCACCATTGTCCTGCGGGGAGCGAGGTATCTCTGATTTACATAGCTTTTATCTTGCAGGATTACTGTGTACCATCTATGCATTTCAACTTGACATACATTCCCTGAATGTATATGACTTTTGTTGTCTGCAGTGAGCATGTGCTTGATGAGGCTGAGAGGTCCTTGCATGACGCCCTATGCGTGCTGTCCCAGACAGTGAACGACACCCGCGTCTTGTTTGGGGGTGGATGGCCTGAAATGGTGATGGCCAAAGAAGTTGATGAGCTTGCAAGGAAGACCCCTGGGAAGAAATCTCATGCTATCGATGCTTTCTCCCGTGCCCTGCAAGCCATCCCAACGACCATAGCTGACAATGCTGGTTTGGATAGTGCTGAGCTCATCTCTCAGCTCCGGGCTGAGCACCACAAGGAGAACTGCACTGCTGGAATTGATGTCATCACGGGCAGCGTAAGTTCACTGAGACGGGGAAAGTATCATTCGCTCATTTAGATTTATGCAGTCTCTAAAACTAGCCGCCCCATATGTCCACAGGTTGGAGACATGCAGAAGCTGGGGATTCAAGAGTCGTTCAAGGTGAAGCAGGCCATCCTTCTGTCCGCGACGGAGGCGGCAGAGATGATCCTCAGGGTCGATGAGATCATAACATGTGCCCCGCGCAGAAGAGAGGACAGGATGTGACCGCGCACATGCGTATCTTTGAATTAGGGTGTGTGTTTCTCCCCAGTTGCAGGGGTCACTATGATTTTATTAAGTTTGGGGTGCTCTTGAGCCCCCGAGCAACTGGGACCTGTTATTTGTGCAACAATGCGAATGTTACGACTTACAGCAGTCTCCCCCTATCTAGGCCTTTTGTTTTAAATCCTAGTTGGTGTATCCCCTTGGTAGCTAGTGCCAGCAGTGTGCTTGTATTGTGACTGGAGACGGTGTTGCTGCTTCTGGTGTTGATGTGGAATGGCAAGGGCCTACTGATCTTGTATGGTCATTTTTGTTAGCAGAAGTTGAATGTTCATTATACAGTTTTGCATGTTGGTGGCTTTCGACAATTATACGTTGATCCAACCAGTTCCAAACTTTCAATCCTGACACGCAAGAGAACTAGAGAAGTAAAGGGAACCTATTAGCATATCACACTGAAATCTTCAGGTTTTCGCCTCACCTCGCAGCCCTGTGGCAAGCCAGCCGATCTCTCCGAGGGAGCCGGAGGAACCGCTGGCACACCGAGAACGGGTCATCGGGGACGGGCGGCCCATTGGCTCAGGCTGCTGGGCGCTGTGTGGGAACCAGGTCGGTGGAGGAGGCAGCACCCCCAGTCCACCACCCACGCGGCGAGAGGTAAACTCTGGTCGGCAGTCGTGAAGCCACGGGCGCTGTCACACGGAGGTGGAGTGAACAGCGCCTTCCAGCGCGGGTGCGAGTTGCGACTAAATCAGTCACCAGATCCAACAGGTAGAGCCGTAGAGGTTTGGTTCGAATTCTATCTGATAGCAAGCCCATTCATTCCCTGCCATTTACAGTTCGTAGTTTCGCAAAGTAAAATGCGCGCAAATTTTGCCGCTAAGGAGGCGAGGAGGGTTCATAACAGTCCCGCCCATAAGCTGTTCGACGCAATGTCTGAATAAGCTCTGATGGCTGCTTAGCATTGGCGTTGCTGTCGACCACAGTGGGTGCTCGACACAACGCCTATGGATGCCAACACGTGACATGAAGCCATGTAGGAGCCTCTGGATTACTTTGGGACTTTGGGTTGCATGGTCCGAATATGTTTGGTTTGGCATTTGAAATTTCGGGGAAAGGTTGCTATTACTTGAGTTGGGATGCATTTTCCGGTTTGGAACACACTGCCATGGTGGTCTGAGTGGGAGGGGCTGACTGTCCAATGCCTTTGTTGCCAGCCGATAGGTGTATGTGCAAGACAGAAAATCCAAATACCCATACCAAAGTACTTAGTCAGGAGCACAGGTCTAGGCCCTGCCCGAGAGAAAGCTACCGAGAAACATAACAGCAAAACAGGACCAACACTAGTTTAGGGACTGCTACTCTGTTAATGCAGGAGTGCAGGATCAAACTTGCCCGTGCATAAGCATGTCTGCAATTCCGTGTTTTCCCTGGGCCATTGCAAAGCTTGTAGGCTGTAGCAGCTTGGATGGGGCCAACCATGCCGGGCTAAGTTGTCAGCTGTTGAGTATTCCTCATGGAGTCATGGACCACAAGTTGCCTGAACAATCTGCATTCAGAATACTAGATGGAGCCCCAAATTGCCATATACGAAATTATTAGCTGACATGAGATGCGTATACAGTATCTACTATATCATACATGAGTGCTGTTGAAAAAATCCCATACTCTTAAGAATTCTTGCAGCCCCAGGAATAGTTAGTGATTACTTGTGTCTTTTATCCGTCTATTGTTAACAATCTGTCGTTTGGAGCTAGCATGTTGGTTCATGGATTTTCTGCTCAGATTTGGTACGGTCAGAGGTCGTCAATTGTCATTTATATTTTCTTGATCATGCAGTGTCATGACTTGTGAGAGATATCAAATAAAAGTTCTAGGAACAATGAACATTCCACTGTCTTTGAAGGCCAAGTTTTACAAGTGTGCTTTGCTTTTATGACTATTTTCTGCCATATTTCCTCTTTTTACTTTCCCTGGGACAAAAGAGGTTTGAAATTCCTTTGTGAATTTTTGTTTTGGCAAAATGTTTGGTGCTTTAGAATTTTCTCAATCATAGGTGTATAGAAAATATAGTAAATGAGATGAATGCATTAAGTTTGCTTATGTTGATGTCTTGATGAATCTAAACCTCGTTTAAAGTCTGAGATCCGGCACTCCAACTCAAGAATGGAGTCTGGAAATATGTTAATTGACTTGCATTATGTTCAGCATTTAGATCAGGATGACGTTTACATGGTATCAACAGAAAACAATTTTACAAATAGGCAACGTGCTAAGACTGTCATTTTCTTCCTGCATACTGCTTGATTCTTTTGTTGATTTTGCACATCAGCATTTGCATTTTGCTGCATAGTGTCTTGATAATTCCTCACAGTTATATAGTGAGTTAGGAAGTAGCATGTTGCTCGTATATTGATTCTCTGCTCCGATACATATGGTACATCAAATGATTGTCAAATGTCATTCATTTTTTCTTGATCATGCATCGTCCTGAGAGCTTGAGCACCCGAATCCTCTCGCCAGAGAAATCAAGGAAAGTGATGGCACTCCGGCAAGCCCTCAGATGGTCAGAAGGGGAGGTGATGCGGCCCGAGTCCAAGCCTTGCTCGCGGTTGATGCAACAGACTGCTGGCATTTCTCCGTTGGGGGCCGCCTTGCTTTCTGGGTGCTCTGCCGCCTGCACTACGGTCACAATTCATATCCATCCAATTCTCTGCTTTTCAGTATCTTTGTACTGCCATTCTATGAACCGTACCAACTACCAACTGACAAAGCTCATCTCCTCGGTGTACTGAGTTCAAGTACTTTGAGCAAATCAGAGGTGAGACCATTTTGCTGCCTAATCCCATGCTTATCCTGCAGGTCCAAGAATAACAGTTCCAAGGAGCCTCAGGTGGGCGTCATGCGGAGCAATCTCAACGAGCTCAACATCATCCCTGCTCGTGCGGCTCTTCAGCCCGGAGTGCGAACCGCAGAATATAGCAGCTTTTGACAAGCAAGAACACAAGACTGAATGGCGGAATCTGTGATGACAAGCTCAGAATTCAGGCCACATCACTCTTCCCTATCAGTATCAGATTAGGGGATACTTTTCTGTCCTACTTCCCTGTGATGCGTCTCCATCGTTTTGTCCCAGAAATTACCCTCGCCTGCATGGCGGAACTGTATGATCATGGTTGATCTGTTGTTCCAACACTCGCAGATTGATATGCTGTCACTCTGATAATAACATGCAGGCAATGATTTTTCTCATCTGACTTGATGGCCGTAGGGTGTGTTTTGAAAACAGCCCGAGTCCTGTCAGAGGTGGAGAGATTGATTGTTTACGATTGGAGTGGAGCAAGAATTGGAATTTGAAGCCGGTTACGATTGCCGTACTTTTTACATTTTGACCCTTTTTTTGAAGAAAATTCACGTTTGGACTTTTGGGGGAAGTATTTTCGGTTTTGGACCCTGAGGGTCGGCGCCGTGACTCACGGCGCCGAGGTAATACGTCTCGGCGCCGAGGTAACACGTCTCAGCGCCGTGAATCATGGCGCCGAGGTTGCAGCCCCTAGTAAACGTGGCTACAGCAGTGGCGCTGATGTGGCATGGAGCTCGGCGCCAACATCCGTGGTGCTGAGCTCCCTGCCACGTGGGGTCTCCGGTTCCTCCTTCTCTCTGCGCTCTCTCTCTCTCTCATTCTCTTTCGCTGTCCTTCTCTCAGTTCTCTCTGTCCTTCTCTCGGTTCTCTCTCTTCCCTCCGCACTCTCTCTCGGATCTCCGGTGTCGCCGCCGCAGCTTCCCCTCACCGGCGCCCGCCTTTTCACTGTCGTCGTCGCCACCACCGCCGCCGGCTCCGCTCACCGGCGCCGCCGCCGCCTGCGCCTCCCGCGTGGGCCTCAGGGTCAGGGCTCGGCTCCCGCGCCCACGCTCTGCTCATCGCGGGGCTCGTGGCCGCCCTCGGCGGGGAGGTCGCACCGGCACCGGCGCCGCCTCCGCTCAACGTCGGATAGAAGAAAGGGGGGTGGGATTTTTGAAAGCAGGCTGGGCACCGAGATCTGTGGCGTGGAGCTGTGCCGAGCTCTTTGCCACGTCGGCGCTATGACTCACGGCGCCGAGACGTGTTACCTCGGCGCCGCGAGTCGCGACGCCGACCCCAGGGTTCAAAACCGAGAATACTTGCTCTAGAGATCCAAACGTGAATTTTCTTTAAAAAAGAGCCAAAATGTAAAAAGTACGGGTTACGATTGCCCTTGGCAGACAATATAGTCGGGTACGGTTCCTACTCGCACCGTCTCGTTTCCTGAGACTTTGGAATCTCCATTTACTTGCTCGTCCGGTCGTGTCGGAGCCCACGAGCGGCGGCGATGGCGCACATGCTGTGCTGGCCCAACCTGTTCGGCCGGCCCGGCGCGGCGGCGCCGCCGCTGCGCGCGGACTGCGTCGACGACGGCGGCTACGAGGAGCTGCCGGTCTCGGAGGCGCCGCACGTCCAGCGGGGGCCGTCCAGGGGCGGTGCGCCGGGCGCGGGAGAGGGAGGACAGGCCACGTTCGCGGTGGAGCAGCAGGTGGTGCCGCCGGCGCCCGACGGCGGCGTCGGGGGAGGGACGTGGCTCGCGCTGGTCTGCGCGTCCATGTACGGGAAGGTGGCCGGGCCGTTCCGGTCCTAAGCTGGCGGCCGGGTTTGGTGTAACGATTTTGCGCGTCGTGTCCAAGTGGGTCCAGCAGCCGATTGGCGATCGCTTTAATGGTGCCATCGCTGTAACTTCTCTTTTTTTTTCTTTTTAACCTTGTCATCCACCGATGACGTGAACGTCTTCTTTGTTTTAGTCGGTGCACGGTTTGCCCCTGGCGCGAGCAATGGGATCATGGGGTCAAGTAAATACTCCTAGTCAGATTTGGCCAGAAAAAAGTCGGACTAGTTTGAATTTTTAACTAGCAAAAATATAGTCCAAATAAAATACTAACGTACTATACTTTTTCCGTTACCACCCTCTATTTCGCTGATTGTATTTTTCTAAAATAACTTTATTAATTCATTTTGGACAACTACATCAATGAGATACAACCCTACTAAGACCTATCTCGATCTTTGCATAGCTAATATACTATATTAATCTAAAGGAAATAGAAGAACAACATGACAAATCGGCTTGTGTATTAACATATACTTCGTTGCTGATATGGGCGAAGCTAGAGCATAGAGGATCCGAGTGCACACCTCAGTATCCATATGTAAAAAAAATCTTGTCTAACATATGCCAAGGCACATGAAAGCTTACCAAAATGAAGAATATGGTAGTACTGAAAATTATCAATAAACACCAACAAAATAATAATTGGTTTGCATGGCATGACAAATTATACACCATTAATATAAGTCCTAGATGAGATAATAACTTGTAAAAAATATTAATTAGGTGATTCAATATTAAAAGAAATTTTCATTCACGAATTGCAAAATGGTAAAAAAATGAAATTAATACCCGATAGGTTACCTCTTAGTATTTGTGATTTCCTAATTTATTGAAGCGATCCACTACAACATCATTTGTAACTTTTAACATTTTTTTCTTTCTCCACATAGCAAATAAGACTGTGATTCATGTAGTCATCTCCCATATGGTTGCGCAATTTTGTTTTCATATCTTTCATGGATGAAAAGATCCTCTCTACTGTAGCAGTGGCGATAGTCAATACAAGTACTAGCTTCAAAAGCTGATAAACCAAATGGTAGGTAAGATGTTTCTTGTCTCTACCATTTTTTAGGAAAGCTCAACAATGGTATGTATGTTGGCAAATTTGTCATCTTCACGCACATCATCAATATAAAAGAAAAGTTCAGTGTTAAGATTCCTCAACTCCATATGATCAAAGTCAAATGGATATAATTTAGCTAGGCTTATCAAACTATCCACATTAAAATCACGGAATGAGTCTTTTGGACTGAATGTAGTCGAACATACAAGTAATTGAGAGGCGGTCTTATTGAAGCGACTATCAAGCTCTTGCATTAACCAATCAAGAACTTCATTAAAACAATCAACTTGAAAATAATGTTTGTTGGTAATTCCTGTCTTTTTCCTAGGTTTAGTTGGACCAATGTAAGCCTCATCCATTTCCAATTTGGAAATATCATGTTTATGACAAAACTCATATACAACACCAAGTTTATCACAAAACTCATATACAACACCAAGTACTTTCTCTCACTCGTCTCGTCTAAACCTATCCAAAGAGTTTCTAGTAGATCTCACACAATTAATTAACAACATTCACAGTATATTGATCTTTCCGTTGCAGTACCGTTGATAAGGTATTTGTGATAATCAAAATGGTCAACATGAGATGCAAATAGAACACGAATTCGAAAGATTGGAAGTACACAAGAATACCCCTTGCCTTTCTATCCTTGTTTTCCTTCTCCACACATTCTAGCAATTTGATAATTGTTTGGAACAAGTTAACTAAATTTGTAAGAGATTTATAGTGAGAACTCCAACGAGTATATCTGGATCTGAAGACATTGTTGTCGATTCAATATTATTCCGGTATTAAGTAACCCACAACCGATGGCTCATGGCCTTAAGTCTCATGGTTTTTTTTTTCAAATTGCAGGATCCACCGACAATTATGGGGAGGTCATGCTATAGGTTTTCTATTTTTCTAAGTTTTTCGTATTATGTTTGTATAAAGTATTTTATTTTTGTTGTGCATATTGATACATGTGAGTACAAACTTTATGAACATTTTTTTGTAAAACTTTTTCTTCATTACGCCTCATTTTTTCATTTTAAATAACATAGGAGATCTCCTCACAACATGATTGATTTTTTATGTAAAAAATAAAAGAAAAATACATAAAAAACAAAGAGATGGTCATGGCATATACTGTCTAGCTAATTATTTAATATCAATTATACATGATGGTTCTGCTCAAATCAAAAGCATATCAAACTTTGGTATAGAGTCTATTCTCCATCTTCTCAATGGAGACAACTTTGCATAGAAAAATGATGTTGCTACTCCAAATTGACAAGTAGGAAATATTTATTTTTTAAAAAAAATATATATCTATTTAGCTCTACTTATTGTATTTTTATAAAAAAACATGGCATTATTAACTAAAAACTTTAGCAAGTTTTTTCAAGAACAAAATTCTCAAAATGATTGGGACTTCATAAAGTTGTCTCCAAAACTTATATCTAGGTAATTCATAGCACTAATATCTAGGTTATTCATAGCACTATTGCCATATGTCACGATATGAATCTCTTTTCTGTTTGAATATCTAAGAGACATATCACCTAGAAGTACTAGTTCCTCGATTACAAGGCTACCAAGCCTTTCCGTTATGTGTGAGGTGCTCTTCACTGTCAGGATCACTCCACTTGGTCTACAACAATTTCTCAAATACATAAAGTTATTAGCTGTTTTGATTCACAATTTCCTTTTTTCTTCATAAAGAATATGTCTCATAACCTATTTTGGATATAGATAGTTGTCGGTGATTTGGTAGTTGTTAGTTTATTGAATGTATAGTGGCAGTGTGATCATGCACACTGGCTCATGGTATCCTAATATCGTAGTTAATTTTTTTGTTAGACTATGATGTAAGATTCTATAATCTAATTAAGTTCAGATTGAGTATGTGTATTGAATGTTCAAGTAAAACAAGAACGTTTTGTGTGTACTATATCCGTACACTTTTGCCAATAACAGATGAGGAGAAAGCAGGTATGGAGGAGAGCACAATGTTCCGCATCCAAATTCCATCAATTGAAAATGTGGTATTTTTGTTTTCCGACAATTTAAAATAACACTATTGAAAGAAATGGATGGAAAATGTGAAAAATATAACGACATGATGTTTTTGATAAAAAGTTGTTGTTTCGAAATTACTGTCTTGAGGTTATATTTTTAATCATACGATTACTAATACAGTAACTGTCAATCAAAATACTACTCGTATTTTCATAACTAAACGAAATACGTCAAACTGATACGGTACAAATTATACAGGAGAGGAAATTAAGGTTCGAACCGATTTGGGAGTTAAGTGCGCACCGGACGTCGTGGATGCGTGATGCGTCGGAGTCGGCTAGCTCATCTCCTGTGCAAGTATAATTGTTGGTTGTTGCCCACCGTAAAGCTAGGCAGCTAGCGTGACCAAATCGGACGCAAGCCTAGTCAAAACAAATCGAACGAGCAAGGAGGTCGATGTCGTTGCCGCCGCCCGATTCGCCGGCGCCGCCTCTTGGGATGGTGCGCGTCGCGCGGCGGATCCTCCAAGTTGAGGATCTTTTCTCCGAGACATGCCGGCGGGACCACTTCTGCATCAAGTGCCAGCGCGCCTTCTGCTCCCACTCCCACTGCTGCGGCTTCCACCACAGCCACATCAACTGGGGCGTCAACATGGTCGTCAGGGTCGACCTGGACGCCGGCGGCCGGCCGGTCTTCCCCACGTACACCACGGACGGCGCAGGATCCCACGGCCCATCGCGGAGGAGATCGCCGCGGAGGACTACACGTCGCGGTTCGCCAGGGACGCCTTCTGCGGTTCTGCCTCCACTGCGGCGCGGCCTTCGGCGCCGGCCCCTGCTCGTACCACGACCACCGCGCCGAGGGCCTCCCCGGCGCCGTCGTCCGCGTCGAGGAGCGCGGCGGCCGTCCCTGCTTGCGCTGCGCGGGCACCGAGTGGTGGGCGCCGCACATGGACGTGGCGCTCGGCGACCCGGTGCACGCCGGCGAGGACGAGCGCGGGCGGTATTACGAGCTGCTCCCGGTGGTGAGGTTTGAGCACGGCAGCTGCTTGCGCTGCGGCGGCGCCGTTCCCCGGCTGCCCAGCACGTTCTGCTCCGACCTCTGTAACCGAACGCACCACCGGGAGACCGAGGAGCACCGCCGCCGCCGGGAGGCCAGGCACGCCGCTCTGGCCTCTGGGGCCATGCAACGCCAACGAAGGCATCTGTCCATCAGCTAGTATCTACTTCTAGATTTAGATTTCTTTTAAGTTTTGGGCGGAAATTCCGTTGCTGTGCAGTTTGTTGCTTACGAGTAATCCACAATCTGTGGAGAAGAGAAATAGCCCCGAAACATGTGTAGGTAGGACTTCATAATTTCAGAGCTAGGGAGAAGAACCAGTTTAAACAACTAGCTGTCAGTTCATCAGTCAGAAGTTCTATGAATTATCATGAAACAAGTTCTATGAATTATGTGTTAGAACAAACACGGCTTAAAACTTAACCTTAACAGGATCTAACACCTAAAATATGAGCACAATCTATAGAATAAAACTGAAACTGAATAACAAAGAAGGGTTTTAGATCTCGACCGCCAGTCATCGTAGGGACCGCTGAGGACAACATCTCGGCGGTGGGTTTTGTTGGGGACGAAAACAGATCCGCCGTAGTCGTTCCTGTAGATGTTCCTGACGTAGACGTAGCAGTCGATCTCGCCGGGTACCGTCTTCCTTCCGGCCTATACCGGCATTATCCGGTGTTGGACGGCAAGCGGAGGCGGTGGCCTTCAGGTGGCTCCAGCGCCGCCGTGGATCGGGACGGCTGTAGTGGGCGGCTAGGGTTTTTGAGTCTGATTAGGTTAATCACAAAAACGCCGGATCCTACTATTTATTATGGCGCTGAGCGACCTGGGGCCACAACCACGAGTTGGGCTTGGGCCTCCGATCAAGGTGCGTAACGGGCTTATTTCTTTTGGGCCTTTCTGACCACCCAAAAGTTCCAACATTCTCCCCTTTGGTCTAAAGACCTAAAAACTGACACCAATCTTAGAGTGGAGTTATGTAAAGAAATAATGTATCACAACAGTGTATAATCCTATTATGATACAATTATCCACAATGCATTAAACCACTTATCATAATGGGAGGCGGTTGTCTTATGATCCTTTTAAGTCCAAGATCACAGGCTATCCAATAGTCCCATGCCGGCAATTAGCTCACGAAATTGATTGGGAGGTAAGCCTTTCGTTAATGGATCCGCGAGCATTTCCTTAGTGCTTATATGCTCTAATTCAACAGTACGATCTTGGACTCTATCTTTCACAGCATAAAACTTAATGTCAATGTGCTTGACACCACCACTTGACTTGTTGTTACTAGCATAAAAAACTGCGGCTTTATTATCGCAGTATAACTTCAGTGGTTTGCTTATGCTGTCTACCACTTTTAATCCGAGTATAAATCCTTTGAGCCACACAGCTTACCCTACGGCCTCATAACATGCCACAAACTCAGCCTGCATGGTTGATGCTGCAGTAAGTGATTGTTTGGAGCTTTTCCATAATATTGCTCCATTCGCAAGTGTGAAGACATAACCTGATGTCGACCTTTTAGTGTCAACACAGCCTGCGAAGTCGGTGTCTGAATAGCCAACTACTTCTAAATTCTCAGTTTTCTTATATGTGAGCATGTGATGCTTAGTGCCCTGCAAATAACGCAAGACCTTCTTGACCGCTTTCCAGTGATCCATTCCTGGGCTAGACTGATATCTACCAAGCATCCCGGTAATAAAAGCTAAGTCAGGACGTGTACATACTTGTGCGTACATAATGCTTCCAACAGCTGAAGCATATGGAATCGATCTCATTTGATCAATTTCTAACTGATTCCTGTGACTTTGAAACTGCCCAAACTTATCGCCCTTAACCACTGGAGCAGCTGTGCCTGAACATTGATGCATATTATATCTTTTAAGAACCTTCTCTATATAAGCCTTTTGAGAGAGTCCTAATGCACCCTTGGATCTGTCTCGATGTATCTCAGTGCCCAGTACATAAGAGGCATCACTGAGATCCTTCATATCAAAATTCGATGAGAGAAAACCTTTTGTCTCATGCAGCAAGTTCTTATCGCTGCTTGCTAATAGGATGTCATCCACGTATAAAACTAGGATGATGAAAGAGCTCCCCTTGATCTTAATATATATACAATTATCCACTATATTTTCAACGAAGACCCAGTTTCTTAATTACTACATCAAACTTTAGGTACCATTGTCTGGACGCCTGTTTCAACCCATAAATGGATTTCTTTAGTCTGCATCCCAACTGTTCTTTGCCTTCCACAACGAAACCTTCTGGTTGCGCCATGTATACATTCTCATGCAAATCACCATTTAAGAACGCAGTCTTAACGTCCATCTGATGCAACTCGAGATCGAAATGAGCTACCAGAGCCATAACGATTCTGAACGAGTCTTTCTTCGAGACGGGCAAGAAGGTCTCAGTATAATCAATTCCCTCTCGCTGTGTGAAGCCCTTAGCTACAAGCCTTGCTTTGAAACGTTCAATCTTCCCGTTGGAGTCATACTTAGTTTTGTAGACGCATTTACAACCCACCTTCTTAGCTCCATCAGGAATCTGTACTAAGTCCCATACCTTATTTATACTCATAGATTTCAGCTCTTCTTCCATAGCCTCAATCCACTTGTGGGAGTTCTCACTATTCATAGCCTCCTTGAACGAGTTTGGATCATCAACCTTCCCCATGTCATGTGCTTCTTCACTCATGTACACATAATCATTGGAGATAGTAGTTTTCCTCTCTCGTGTTGATCTTCTCAGAGGTTGTGGCTGCTCCACTGGAACAGGCTCAGCAATAGCTTCTTGTTGTGCCTCTGATGTCACAGCGGCGGTCTGATCCTGTACTTCCTCAACAGGTTCTTCCACAATTTTATTTTGATGCTCATCAGCCACATTCTCATGCTCACTTATGACTGGCGCTTGTTCCACATTTACTTCTGGGAAATCAACTGTCTGAGCTGGTGGTGTATTCTGAAAATTAGGCAAAATAGGTATGTAATAATCACGAGTCAGCGGTGTAGAATCATAAGTCCGCATTTCCTCGAGATCGATTTGCCTAGTCTCAGTGCATCCATTTTCCTCTAAGAATATTGCATGTCTCGTCTCAACAAACTTAGTGGTACCCTTAGGACAATAAAATCGATATCCCTTTGATCTATCTTAGGATCTAATTTTCCAAGGGACGGATTAAATAATTTCGCTTCAGCCGCACAACCCCAGACATAAAAATAATTAATGCTGGGTTTCCTACCAGTCCAAAGCTCATAAGGCGTCTTAGAGACTGACTTACTAGGAACGCGATTATTTATATGCGCGGCTGTTTTCAGCGCTTCCATCCATAAACTCACTGGCAGTGTGGAGTTGCTTAGCATACTGCGCACCATATTCATTAGAGTGCGATTTCTTCTTTCTGCCACACCATTTTGCTGAGGTTCACCAGGAGTTGAGTACTGTGCTACTATTCCATTTTCTTGAAGGAATCTAGCAAAAGGACATGGGATTTGTCCATATGTGGTATGTCTCCTATAATATTCACCACCTCTATCTGACCGTACCACTTTAATCTTTAACTGATGCTGATTTTCTACTTCAGCTTTAAAGATTTTGAAACTTATCAAGTGCCTCGGATTTCTCTCTTATGGGGTAAATATATCCATAACGGGAGTAATCATCAGTGAATGTAATAAAATAACTAAAACCATCCACTGACTTAACATTAAATGGGTCGCAGATGTCAGTGTGAATTAATTCTAATATTCCTGAACTGCGTTTAGCTCCATCCTTCTTAATTTGTTTTGTAAATTTCCCCTTAATACAATCAACGCATTGGTCTAAGTCAGAGAAGTCTAATCTTGGGAGTATCTCTTCTCTAATGAGACGCTCCATTCTCCCCTTCGAAATGTGGCCTAAACGGGAATGCCACAATTTCGATGAAGTCTCATTACCTCTCTTGCGTTTGTGACTAACTTCGCTTACATTCATCACAGAGACATTAATATGGGACAATAAGTAAATATCATTGTGTAAAGGTGCTCGATAAATAATGTCACCATTCAAACTTATTACACATTTGCTGTCACCAAAAGTGCATGAATAACCATCTAAATCTAATTTAGAAACAGAAATCAAGTTTCTCTCAATGGACGGAACATAAAGGACATCAGCTAAGTGAAGAATAAAGCCGCCACAAAGTTCTAATTGAAGAGCTCCAATGGCCTCCACGTCGGCTTCAACGCCATTTGCGACTCTTAACCTTCGAGTCCCCTTTCTTATAGTCCACACGCCAGACAATCCCTTTTCTGTCACACCACGCCTTAAACTTGGGGCAGTCTTTCCTCTCATGGCCCTCATTGTCGCAGTGGTAGCAGATAAGCTTCTTAGGAGCAGATGGATCATTCTGCTGAGGAGCTTCACAAGGTTCCTTACCCTTCTTTGGCTTATTTGGGTGGGATGCCCTCTTATTTCCTCCCCTGTGTCCCTCATGTCTTACGACGTTGGCAAAGTCGAGGTTCTGAGAGCGCAGCCGTTCTTCCTCTTGAGCACATTTAGACACAAGCGTGGTGATGTCCCACTTCTGATCGCTTGCATTATAGTTTATCTTAAATGGCTCAAAGACTGATGGAAGTGACATCATGACGTGGTGAAGCAGCGCTGCATCATTAAGGGGACAGTCGAGGTCTCGAAGCTTATCCCTCATGTTGACCATGCCCATAATGTGCTCTTTTACACTGTCTTGCCCATTATACTTAGCCTTCACAAGCTGAGATAAGAGAGTGCTAGCAATGGCCTTGTCAGACCCCTTAAAGTAGCTCTCAATCTTATCCATGAAGTCCTTAGCATTCTTAGGCTCTTTGTCAAGAGCTCCCCTGATGGAAGGGTTAATGGTCATGTTCATAAGACTTAAGGCCACTCTGTCAGAATGCTCCCAGCGCTCTTTTTCTTTCTCATAAGCAGCAGTGCGTGCAGCAAGGGTAGTATCCTCAGTCCCTTGTGACACTGGTGCAACAGGAGCGGGTAGCCTCAGGGAATGATTCTTATCCATCGTCAGCAGAATGAAACCAATCTCAGTTTTCCAGTTGACGAAGTTATCCCCTCCCAACTGAGAAACACCATTGATATATGTCATGATGCTGGAGGGGGTTGCTTCTGTTCATAAAAATAAAGTTTAATCAGTAACGACAATCAAAATAATAAATGTAATCAGCGTTGGCCAGATTAAAATGTTGAATAAATAATTTGCATCACCATTGGGCAGAAGCAAATAAACTTAGTATCTTATGAATTAATTTTGCATCGTCGTTGGGCAGAAACAAAATAGCTTAATGACTTAGCGTAATTAACGCAGCGGAAAACTTAAATTTGCATCACCGTTGGGCAGAAGCAATATAATATTAAATTAAACTAAGCATCTTAAAAGCAAATAATTAAATCAACGTCGGTCAGAAATTAATTAAATGCTCAAAATAAACTAAGCAATTCTGAATAAAATTCACGTTGGTTTCATTTACTCAGAATAGCAACTCATAATTTTCTTGTAATTTTCAGCGTAATAATCCTCAATTTAAAATTTCTTAATGCTTAATAGGAAATATACTGAAATTCAGCTCAGAAATTAATAAAACTGAAAATAAAATCGAAAAGAAATGGGCTTAAAACTTATTGGGCTCTTGGCCCACGAACCGACGGGCGGGCTGCGATTTCAACCCAGCCACGCCGGCCTCCCTCCCCCACCCGCCTGGGCCGCGGGCCCAGCAGCGGACGAGTGGGCCGCCAACTCGGGCGCCGGCCTCAACCCCCTCCCTCGCGGCTCAATCTCGGCCGTTCATCTCAATTACCCTAGATCCGACGGTCGGGAGTGGATATCGGAGGTATAAAAGGATAGGCCTCTCCAGAAATCATAACCCTAACTCATTTCTCCCTTCTCCTTCTCTCCTCAAGCCGCCGGCTAAGGGCGCCGCCGGCTCGGCCCCCCGCCGCTCGTCATGGCGCCGCCGCGCCTGGGCCACGCCGCCGCACCTTGGCCGCGCCTCGGGCCGCCGCGCGCCGCTTTGGCCCGCGCCGCCCTGCTGCTTATGGCGCCGCCGCGCCTCGCGCAGCCTCTGGTGCCGCCGCCGCGGGCCGCCGCCTCGCGCAGCAGCGCGCCACCTCATGGCGCCACCGCCGCGGGCCGCCGCGCCTCGCGCAGCCGTGCTTCCTTATGACGCCGCCGCGGGCAGACCGCCGGCCAAAAACCAGTCTTGTGGCCGCCGTTCTTATGCGAAGCGCCGTCTTGGCGGGCCGCGGCGGCGTGCTGTCTCCGGCGCCTTCACGGCGGCCATGGAGGCGGCCCGTTTCCGCGGTCCGCCATGGCCGCGCCTAAATCCTTTTTTTTCTGTCTTATGCCGCGGGTGCTACATGCCCCGCGCAATCTTATGCGAGGATCACCATGCGTGTACCTGAGAAGTACGTTGAAATCTAGCGGAAAATCGGGTACCGCTGTGGGGTTTCTATTCTTATTCCGTGGGTTTGGAGGGATTTTCGGATGGGATTTCTTTCGATCTAATGCTTTCTTATACTTTCTTATGCTTTCTTTCTCTCGGATCTGACTTTATTCATGCGAAAATAAACTAAGGACTAACAGATCTAAACTGAACATGAATAAAACCGAGAACTAAACATGAAACATCCAACCAAGATCTAAAACTGACTAGATCTATAGGTTCTTAAGGCTCACAGTTAGATGATTAGGCGAAAGATACCAAATGTTAGAACAAACACGGCTTAAAACTTAACCTTAACAGGATCTAACACCTAAAATATGAGCACAATCTATAGAATAAAACCGAATAACAAAGAAGGGTTTTAGATCTCGACCGCCAGTCATCGTAGGGACCGCTGAGGACGACGTCTCGGCGGTGGGTTTTGTTGGGGACGAAAACAGATCCGCCCTAGTCGTTCCCGTAGATGTTCCCGACGTAGACGTAGCAGTCGATCTCGCCGGGTACCGTCTTCCTTCCGGCCTATACCGGCACTGTCCGGTGTTGGACGGCAAACGGAGGCGGTGGCCTTCAGGTGGCTCCAGCGCCGCCGTGGATCGGGACGGCTATAGTGGGCGGCTAGGGTTTTTGAGTCTGATTAGGTTAATCACAAAAACGCCGGGTCCCACTATTTATTATGGCGCTGAGCGACCTGGGGCCACAACCACGAGTTGGGCTTGGGCCTCCGATCAAGACGCGTAACGGACTTATTTCTTTTGGGTCTTTCTGACCGCCCAAAAATTTCAACATTATGAACCTCGTAACTCTTTTGCTCGTGCGCTTGTTTGGAATGCGTAAAAGAAGTTTTCTGAATTATGGAACTCGTACTGCCAGGAAGATTGAGAGCATTTTGTAGCAATGTTAGGTGCCATGTTTCCAGTCTCTTGAACTATTTTACAGTCCGGCCAGAAAAAGATGTGCTCTTGATGCTTCGATCGTATACGAGGGAAGCACTGAAGCACACATCTCTGAACCTGCGAAAAGGGAGAGAATAAACATGGCAAGCAAGAAGCTCTGCTGAGAGGTTTCAGGAAGAGTTAGTTTCCAAGAGCAAAGACCAAGGTTGCTGGCCAGTATTGTTTGATATCAGGATACATAAGCAATGACATGCAGGGCGAGAAAGATACTCTCTTTCAGAAAATGTTAACAGTAGGAATGGAAATTAACGGAATGCCCTTACGGTTTGCTACTTTACCATTTTCAAAAGAAACAAGAAGACACTGCCACAAAGTAGCTATTGACCAATGACCAGGCCTTCAAAAAAAAAAAAAAGATAAGTAGCTGTTGTTGACCCGTGGCTGCGACACCTAATTAAGCCTTACATACGCCTCACATGTTACGATCAGATATAGCCTATCTGTGTGTCATCTCGGTAGAGGGAGAATCGATGCTCCAAACTTAGAACAGGGAACTAGAGAAGCATGTGCTCGCGGCATAGCATATGATCGTCCTGCATCCGATCCGAACCAATCTGCACGGAAGGCGGCGGACGTAGCTAGCTAGCACGTGTCCGAATCCTCCGATATCTTTCCAGCGCTCGACACTCCGGCAGCATCTCTTGAAAACCCTTGTGTGGCGACCGGGGGAACATATGCCACGTGCTTTATTCCGAGTTTGGTCGACTGTTATAGCTGCTATTTGGGGAGCGGGAGGAGGGCCAGGGGTTAGCTTACTGGTGCAAATTGGTGATCTTTTAAGTGTACCTCCAACATTTTTTATTTAAATATTTATACTATTTTTTAAATGAGGTCTCAATTTAAAAAATTAGCATAAACATTTAAACTAAAGTGGGTTGGAGGTGCATTTAAGGATCACCAATTTACACCTCTAGGATAGCTGCTCCAGCTTTGGCGTAAGCAACCCGGATTCGAATCACATCGAACGCGGTGCCTAGCGTCCAATAATCCAATAACGTAGGGGGGCTACTCTAGCCTCTAGCCCCTCTATTTTAGCTGCTATTTTGATCCTCACAAACTATGCAATCAGAACACCGTGTGATCATGTGAAAACATTAATACCTATGAAAAGCGTACCCAGTGCAGAGAGCTCCTGCTCTGTGCGGGGTCTAGGGAAGGGGTGTTAGTGGCAAATTTTACCCTCGCCTGTGCAATGTGAGGAGACTGCGACTCGAACCCGGGACCTTCCGGTCACAGGCGGTAGAACTCTACCACTTGCACCAGACACGAAAACATTAATACCTATAATCGCATATATGTACATCATACACTACCTTCTTGACGCTGCTCACATGTGCATTAGGAGACTCAGCGAGCAAATATTGATAATATTGGCGGCTTCATATCAATTGGCACACCACCTATATTATTACTGATAAAAAATAAATATAGGCACATCATCTATCATAAAAAAATAGCATCACTAATTTCAGAATTGAATCTACAAAAATACAATCACCACCCATATTAAGTGTATTTTCTTTGAAAGATCCTGAACCTTGCGCTTTGGCATATATTAATAAGGCGAAGAGAATTGATCCAATTTATAGGTAAAACGGACCCGAAAACCGTACAACAACTATAACACCTATAACTACACCACCTGCAACTAGCAAACAAGGCTAAAATATTCATCGTTGCCAAGCTTGTCGCACACATGACCAAGCAACTCCGACCTGCAACCTAGCCGAACAACCTCCATAGTTTAACACACAACAACAGTCGGTTGGATTGTGACCTCAACCTGAAATCTCAATTTTAGCCGGTCGGATTGGGACATCGACACCAGCATCAACAAAAAACTCAGCCCGATCGGATTGGGACATTGACCCGAACCTTCACGAACTCTGCCCGGTCAGATTGGGACGTCGACATGAGCCACCACATTCAGCAACATCAGCCGGTTGGATTGGGATATCAACTCGCGCCGAACACACCAACACACTACTCACACTCAACTCAAACAAACAACAACGTCCGGTTGGATTGGAAAATCAACCGGATCACTCTCAACTCTGCCTGACCCATATTGAGTGTAGAATTTGACTAATATGGGGTAATATCGTAACTAACATCTTATCCCCACTCCACATCTTATTTTTTGGGCTCTTGGGCTTGATAAAATCTTTATCCAACGGCGGTCATTTTTATCCGCCTTCACTCTCTCGCTCACTCTCTCCCACGGTCCCATAGATCAGGCTCAACCATTACATGGCATGTTGCTCGCTACTGGATCTGCCACCGCTCTCATCAAAACCCTAAATTCCCAACCATGGGTCTTTTAGAGATCTACAAATGCTTAACCCTAGCTAGCCGAAGAAGTCTAATCTTGCTGTAGAATTTAGATTAAGAGGTCGCCGAATCTAACCAAAGGTAGAGGAAGAGGTTGCAGATTGAGTGAAAATAAAAATTTATGATGCTAGAAGGTCAAATACATGATAAAATGTACGTAGCAATTTCAAGTATATTACTTCTTATTTCCTATGAGATTTATTTATTTTAACTATCCTTTTCATCAGTGCAAACGTGGGGACAAGATCCGAGACAAATTTCGCAGAAAAAGACATGACGCAACCCCGTTTACCTTTTCCGTCGTCATTTTAACCGGGCCCACTCCCCACTTCCCCATCCAGTCCTCGCGCAAGCTTTCGTCCTCACCAAACGGCTAGACCCGCCGCCGCCGCGCGCGAAGCAACCAATGGCGGACGCCGCGGAGCTCGTGCGCCTCCTCCGCCTCCGGGCCGCGCCGCGGCCGTCGCCTCCACAGCGCTCCGGACCGCCCCCGCGGCCGCAGCCGCAGCGCCTGCTCAGAGGTCTCCCCTGCCGCCGCCCCCCTCCCCTCTCGCTCCGGTGCCGCGCGCTCGACGCCAGCGGTCCGGCGGCGGTGGAGGGGGAGCGTGGCGAGGAGGACGTGTTCGAGGATGAGGAGGAGTCCTACTTCTCGGTCACCTCGTCGGGGCTCTCGCAGGTGGACTACCTCGGGCAGAGCACCAGGGGGGATTTGAACGTGCGGAGGGAGCGCCTCGAGGCGCTTGGTGAGCTCCAGTCTCCTTAATTTTGAGCTCATACGGTACTTGATGTTGTTTCGTGGATGATATATACTACTGTACAATTTCTGAGTAGGGCAATGTGCGATAAAAGCATGAGCCACTATATATTCTTATGTGATTAAGTAAATGGCTTTTCGTAATGGCTAACGGAATATACCGCAACAGCATCAAAATTATATTATAATAACTTCGTTGTAATGGCTCCCAAGTGCTTCGATTTTAGGTGGGAATGGCGAGTCAACACTGCATGGTCCTATTGAGGAGATTGCTTGGAAAGAAGCGGGAGAGGCTGAAACATTGCTTCATGACTTGGGAATTGCAGTAAGATTCTATCCTTTTTTAGCATGATTTTGTCCTCGTTAATGTTTGGTTTTTATCTTTTGTTTTATTCAGGTTCTTTTAGAGAAACCACTGATGTTGTGTCCAGTGTAATTAGTACTCAGTGTCGGTATGATTCCAGCATGACCATCATCTTAATTACCATAGTTATGTGCTTGTTAGAGAAATTCTAAGATTTTCCACTTAAGGAATCAGTGTTTCCTCTTATACTGTTGCAGCAGTAACTTCTCACCCAGAGTCTGTTAGACGCATGTTTCTTTATGTCATATCTATCTGCTAGAATTCCATGAAGCATCGATGTTTGATCACCCACGGATTTAGACTTTTGTCCACTAAGACCCAGTTGTCCTCATGTGTGATGTGTCAGAAGGTGGAACAAAGAAGTCTGTGAATCACTACTCTCGTATCGGTGTTATTTATCTCTGTTGAGTAAGAATTAAAGAGTTGGCTTGTAGCAGAAGCAGTCATCCGTCCCATCGACAGTCAATGGTCTCACACTCTGGCACAGCTATACATGGGTCCTTTAGTATTTATCAGAAATTGGGATGCCAGTTGAGTTTGATGATGTTTGGCCATCAAGTAATGGCTAACGGAAAGAGATGGTTATGGAAAAGTTGTGAAGAAAAAACATATTCTTTTTTTGGTTGCTGGCAGAAGAGAGAATGAGGGTTCTCCTATTGGTGAAAGGATTTTTTTTCTCTTGCATTGATCTTTCAACTTACAAAATCAATAGTTGTTTCATAGCTTTGAAATTGTTTTGTGCCCTTTTTTCTTGGGAAAGGACCCAAACAAGACTGTTAGGTTTTTGATACTATTTTCAGACAAATATCATTTACTGTAAACTGCATCCCAACATAACTGTTGTAAATGGCTTGATAAAAGTTTTCGCATGATGGTTCTCGACAAGGCTTGCTTTTAAGTTTACAAAATCAATAGTTGCACAATATCTTTGAAATTGTTTTGCGTTTTTTTTCCTTGTAAAGGACTCAAACAAGACTTAGTTTTTTCTTTTTACTATTTTGAGACAAATCTCATTTACTGTAAAATGCATCCTAACATAACTGTTGGAAAGTGGTTCGATAAAAGTTTTTGCATGATGGTTCTTGACAGCATTCCCTTTTTTTGTAAATAACCTTTGTAGCATGCCTTTGTAGCAACATAAGCTCCAACTTCAGTGGTATATGACTTGAGCGGGTATTCATGGAAATGCCAAAATGTTCCAAGGAAACAAGGAACAAAAAACAAGCATAACATGTTGAAAGACAACCTATAATCACACAATTTCTTCACTGTCAAAAGCAGGATTAGTTTTGCAGTTATATTCTTTTCTGCTAGCAGCCTAACATTTTGTTCTGCAACTTCCATTTTTGCTTGCCCCTTTTCCAGTTATATCTTGGTTGAGTATCATCATGATGTAAAATCAGTCAGCTTTCAAACAACAAGACTAATGTCAATTTCCTACAAATGCAGGACCCATTTTCAGTAAGACACTCTCCTCGCGGAATTTTCTGCACCAGGACACTAAATCTTCGATCTATCAGTGTGATTGGCTATGATATGGATTACACATTAATTCATTACAACGTGATGGTACTTCATTGCCCATTTTCTTGATTTGCCTGCAAACTGTTCTGATACTAGGAGTTCCGGTTCAATTATAGAAAATTCTGTAAACATGTTAAACTGATATGACTAGTAATTCCAAGGTATAATATATGTATGATCTTAATTCTCAAGTGTCCATTAAAGTTGATTCTTTCTTTATCTTTTGTTCATAAAGTCTGATGTCAGGGATAATTGATGTTAGTTTCAACGTGTTTTGTAATGTAGATTTATATGAATATAAATGTACTGTTTCGCTACAACTACTATTGTAGTGACAAAATATTTATGCAGGCCTGGGAAGGGCGTGCATATGATTATGGGATGGACAACCTTAAGAGCATGGGTTTCCCAGTTGATGACCTTAAATTTGATCCTGATCTGGTAGTGCTCTGCTGTGTACTTCATCCATAATACCTTGAAGCACATACATCACCCTTATTGATGCAATTACTCTGTCACAGGTCATAAGAGGTCTTGTTATTGATAAAGAAAAAGGAAACTTGGTCAAACCTGATCGTTTTGGCTACATTAAGAGGGCCATGCATGGTACCCAGATGCTTTCCACTCCTTTTGTGAGGTAGAGGTAACACATTTTGTCAAAGTTTCTGCACTCTAGAGATGAGAATTCTAAGTCATGTCTTTGAATAGTGAAATATATGGAAGGGAATTGGTGGACCTGCGGAAAGAAAGTCGATGGGAGTTCCTTAATACCCTTTTCTCGGTTTCAGAAGCTGTCATGTTTATGCAGGTTCATTACCTTTTTCTTTCATATGATAGTCATTTCATGTGTATGTCACTTGATATCTAGACTATTTAAGTCTACGTCCATCTTTCTCATTTGCATAACTGGACAGCTAATGGTTTCTCTACTGATTTATATTTCTAAGTGATTGAGTTATATAACTTCTAGAAGCTAAGTGTTTGTCCGTATTAGTGAAAAACTTGGTAAGAGAGCAGAAATGGTAAAATCTCAGATGAAATACTATGCTAAGTACCCCAGCTGAAATTCTGCAAGTGGATTTATGTTCTCTTCACTTCTATCCTTGAACACTATGCCTTTCCTTCCAAGGACTTGGAGTTTGTTCATATTTACCTCATAGATTTGGGCATTAATTTAGTATATTGATGTAACAGTAGATATGCTATTCATTGATGATGTAACAACCAGATTGTTATCATTATGTTTAGTAGTAGCGAGGTTTTTAGTAGCATCAAATTGGACTACTTGGTGGTACACTGGCATTTGGCTTGTTCTGAGAAAAGTTCATCTAACAAACATGCTGTTTGTTCAGAAGTCTGACTATTTATTCTTATTCCATATGCACTAACACAATCAACCCCGTTTTGATTCATTCGGGGAATAGTTGTAGTGCTTTTGAAATGATCATGTAGATCTTCTAAATCTTAAATGTGATCTCTCACACTAAACATTTTCTCAAGTTTGAATTGTACTATCTTAATATGAATATTGGCCTTTTCTTCAGATGGTCGACAAGTTAGATCAGGGGTTGGTGCCAGCTGAACTTGGACCACTGGATTACAAAGGGCTGTACAATGTAATGAACACTGGTGCTTCTTTTTCTTTTCTTTTAGAAGGGAATACATCAGTGTAGAGACCTCTATTAGTAATATTTTATTAAAAATAAAGGAAATGAGTAGAAGTGCATCAATCTGTACAGCAAGAGAAAAAAACCTAGCTGCCACCAAGCATGTCTCTGCTGGCTTGTTGAACTTTTGTTCTTGACCACTTTTGCATGTTATAAAGTTTGGAGTCCTTTTTTTCCAGGCTGTTTCCAAAGCACTTTTTCGAGCACATGTAGAAGGCCAACTTAAGGTACTATTTGATTTATAATGTATGATATATGACTATACTGTTTCTGAAAATTTCTTTAGCTGGTTGATATGTAGAGAGAAATAATGGCTGAGCCTGAGCGGTTTGTAGAGCCTGATCCAGAACTGCCTTTAGCTCTTCTTGATCAAAAAGAGGTTAGCAAAGTGTCACCTTATCAGCTCATGATCAACTAGAACTAATAGAACCATTGTACTGCTATGCTGACTTCCCCATTTCAAATCTATCAGGCTGGAAAAAGGTTGCTTCTTATTACTAATTCAGATTACCACTATACAAACAAAATGATGAATCATGCATTCAATCGCTTTCTTCCTAATGATGTGGGTTGGAGAGATCTTTTTGAGATGGTAAGTTGTATCCCTCCTTTATGCCAGCTATGTAGAAGTGACTGCTTGCCAGTCATTGCTTACTGAACATACTGGCAACTTTTCCTTAAGATCGTTTCATTCTTTCTTACTGTAGGTTATAGTCTCTGCAAGGAAGCCAGAGTTTTTCCAACTTTCACATCCATTGTATGAGGTTGTAACAGATGATGGATTGATGCGCCCCTGTTTTAAAGCAAATTCAGGTTGAATTCTTCGCACTGTTACTATATTGTTAACCAATATTTCATAGAACCTCTAGTAATTCTTCTTTTTGTCGCTGTGAATGAACATGTTCCTTTCATACTGCAAATATGTATCATGGTCTAGCTTTATGTTTATTATTGTTCAATTGTTCAAAACTCAATGGATGGAGATCAGAATATATCCTCGAGACAACCTTTAGATTGATCAAGAAGGGGAAAAAGGGCAATTTCTCTATTCTTTCATGGTAGTAGAGAAACAGAGAAGTATTTTGCATATCAATTTCAACTACACTAGTTTAGTAGTATATGACTTCATAGCTAAGTACACACCTAACTTATTACAGCATAGAATACAATGTTTATTTGAATCCTGTTGCCTAGGTGGATTATATATGCCGTAGCATCTATCGGTCGTGCGTGCTATTGCATAAGAGGCACATGCATGTGCACATTGGTTTGAGTTTTTTTTGTTTGGTATAAAAGCTTCCATATCTAAAATTATTTGTAGTTATAGTTCCATTGCTCATCAAGAGGGGAGCCACCTGTTCTCTTTTGTTGTGCCAGATGTTTAGGTTCTCTGAGGTGCAGCCACCGTGTTGTCCCTCTAATTTTGCTGCTTGGATCTTATCTTTCTCTAGTGCACACATGATTTTCATTTCATGACAAGATGGAGAAGGGGGAGTTTGATTTGTGGCTGATTTGCTACCCTTTTGTCAATTGGGCATTTAGGTGGATTATACTCTGGTGGCAGCGCTCAGATGGTTGAGAAGTCACTAGAAATTCATGGGGATGAGATATTATATGTTGGAGACCATATTTACACAGATGTAAGCCAATCAAAAGTTCATTTACGATGGAGGACAGCATTAATCTGCAGAGAACTAGAAGATGAGGTTTGTCTGCTTACCTTTTCTCACTAATTCAAACAAAATGGCAATGTGTACATCATTGGGCATTAGCATTTTAATTTCGAGCTAGGGGGATTTAGCCTTCTCTTGACCATACTGATTCTGTCTGTGATATTTTTCCTATCATACATTTTATTTCTGATTTCCAGAAAGCCTTTTTGAACAATGAAAAGGTTTTTGTTCTCTAACTACATACTTAACACAATTCATTTTATTGTGAGTAACTTGCAGCAGAACTCCTTAGACTTTCCTTGTCTTACATTCTCACATGGGTTCTAGGTCAGTTTTAGTTGGTTGCTTGCTATACTCACAAGAATACCACTATCTGCTGGTGATATGATGGTAAAATTGCATGAACGTTCTGTACCATTTATATCATTTAATTCCGATGTGCTGCTGATACACTTACACCAATCACTATCCAAGTTAATTTAAAGTGTTTTTTGCATCGTTTGATTCTGAATTCATCTGAAAGCAAACCTAGATAGGACCACAATTAGTTATGGTGTATGTATTATGTTGCTGATCAAGCTGTACTTTCTTGTTTACTAACTAATTTCTTCTTTCATATTTGAAGTTTGATGCGCTGGTCCAAAGCCATGGTCAGAAAGAAAAGCTTGTTACGCTTATACAACAAAAAGAAATTGTGGGGGATCTATTTAACCAGCTTCGCCTGGCTCAGCAGAGACGCTCTAATTCACGTCCTGCACAGGTAATAGAGTGAAGCAAAGCTTTAGTGAGCTCCAGCACGTTCAATTTCTTTCTTTTCAGATGTTTGGAATTTTAACCTTTGTATGTATGAATTTTACTATATCTTAGTCAAGAATGAAGGTAGTCTTGTAGTTTTGGCTTATTTTTCCAGGCCTCAACAGATAAACAGTAATTTTCATTATCAACGTTATGATATTATAGATAGATATTTGTGTGCTTTTGTGTGCACAGTTTCATACACAATCTCCTTATATCTCCAATAAAAATTTTGTTCAAGTACTTGATATACTTGTACTGTTATACACATTTTTCAGACACTTGCTGCAACTTGCATGGATGACCAGGAGCTTACAGAAAGTATGCAAAAGCTGCTCATTGTTATGCAAAGATTAGATGAAAAGATTGGACCTATGCTTGAATCTGATGGAGAGCTTTTTAACAAGAGGTACATTACCTAAATTCTTATTCTGCTAGTGAATTTTGGGAAATCCTTAAAGTTTTGGGTGTTCAGATCTATTATCTGATATATTTCTGGCAGGAATGGCCTTTTAACAAAATTAATTGCTTTTTAACTTCACTGAACCCATTTTGTGCTTCTCATTTGCTAATGCATATGATTCAAATTCCATGTCTACGGAATCAATTTTTCGCTCTAGTTTAGCTCTCCTGCTGCATCTCTTTATTTAGAAAAGTAAGCTAAGCAAGTATTTTTTTTTTTCCTCTTAAGATGGGGTTGGCTGTCACGTGCTGGCCTATGGGACAAGAGTCATCTGACCAGGCAAATTGAGAAGTGAGTGGCTATGATTGTTGTAATGGTGAGAACAATATTGTATGGGCCCCAAACTGAATGTAACTGATTTACCTTTGCTGTAGATATGCTGATATATACACATCAAGGGTTTCAAATTTTCTACACTATACTCCATTCATGTATTTCCAATCTCAAGAACAGGTAAATACACAGCAACATACTATCTGCATTGATTACATCACATTGTTAAAAACTTCATGACTGCAGGACACTCATCTTTTGTTTGTAGGACACTAGATATTGTAAAAATTAAGAGTGTCCTGCAAACAGGGTGCATTTTATAAGTGTCCTGTCAGCAAATTAACTTGTGATCACTATTTTCACTTTTTAACTATTGACTTGCCAATCCTTGAAATGTATTTCAGACGTTAGCTCATGATGCCCATTCTTATTTTCGGGAAGAAAGCATTAAGGTTCAATGAGCATCTATTAAAGTCAATGTGGAGAGAAGACGGAGAGAAATGAAATGATTTTGAGTATGGCTATGGCTGCTAGTCTGCAACAGTTGTCCATTTGGACTGATGAGTGATGACCCAGCAAATCTTGTATAACTGTATGCATGCACAAGTAAAATCTTTAGCTGATAGTACACTGAATAAAATCATGTAAAATGATTAGCTCATAGCATGCTGGATAAAATCGTGTAGCAGTTGTTTAGTCGTGGCCAACTAAAAGGGTTTGATTTAGTGAGGCACAACGACCTTTTTTGTGTAGACCTACCATTTGCATTGTATATGTAAATTGTGAAGTGTGACAAGGTGAAGATCAGTAGATCGCATCACTCGGCGTTGCAAAACAGAGTGCTTTCTTTTTGGGGGTTTGCTTCCTTTGTAACAGGTAACTTTGTTTGTTAATTTATTTATCATTACAGTAAAAAATTAATCGGGTGCCTGCCTCGATCGCTTGAAGAGACTCGTGGAACGACGACGTCTGTATCTGCTTCTGACGCTATGTGAATTCAACATCTCGTGAGAAGGAATGACGCTGTAGTCTCTCTAGGCAAGACCGATGGTTTGAGGTAATCAGAAATGGCATTCGGGATCCCAATCTGACGACCAGCCCTGCCTTTTTCTACCGTCCGGTTCCACCACGTTGCTTTTTTCTTCCTCCGGCCGCTTTCACCCTCCCCCTTTTGCTTCCTTGAACCAAGTTTTCTGCCTGCCCTTTTTGTTGTCTGTGTTTTCGAAATCCCTTGGTGACATTTTGGCATGCAGGAGAACACCAGAGGTCCCGCGCGCTAGCGGTGCTGAGGGAGATCCGGGAGCTGAGCTATCTGTTCCAGGCCTTTACTCTATCCTTTTCTGGTAGAAATTGCAATAGAGGTTGCACACGTTCTGGCAAAGCAGGTCTCAGGTTCCTTCGGGGAGGCGGTATGAAATCCCGAAGTGCGCGGTACACCTATAGCGTGTTTAGTTTCCTCTCCCCCACAGCCTGCATCGATGCATCAGAGAGCCAGGCTGCCGCTGGACAGGCGCCGGCCATGCAACACGCCGTTGTTTGCTTGCATGCGTCTCCAGCGCATGGATACGCATAGAAGCTATTTGGTTGAAGTGAAGTGTTTAGGAGCTCGCAGCCTTGCACACACCGGGGCAAGCAGAACACGCGCACCGCGCGAGCCTAGCCCCAGGGGAACGAATCTAATTTTCACTCCCGCGAGCCTGGCTGGCTGCGTGCGCTTGCACCTCGGGCTGGCGCGGACGATGGTGCAGGCATCCAAACAGTCCGAGGTGTATCACAAGGGCCTAGCTCGTCCAAAAGCGGGCAACCAAACAGGCATGCTGATTGTAATCTCGGTACCGGTTAATGAATGAATATCCCTTATCTTAGGAAAAATAGGGCTAAACATTTTTTTTTAGAAAGCAAGTCTAAACAGTTTTCACAACGTTAAAATTTGTCATTCCAACCTTTCAAAAAAAAAAATTGTCACTCCAAACCTGGCCGGTCGCCACCCTAGTGCGCTGAGGTAGGCGCCTGCGTGGCACGTGACGTCACCCCTATCCTCGCCTCCTCGCCCAGTCGCCCGCGTGGCTGTATTCCAACTACGCCTACGCCGACGCCGACGCGAAATCAAACCACCCGCTCCGAAAAAAGCGCGGCCCGGCGGCGGCTGCGACGGCGGCGATGTTGTTGCGGCGGATGCGGTGGATGTCGGAGGGGGACGGGCGGTGGGAGCTGGACGCCGAGACGCCGGCGACGATGGAGGGCACGGCGCGCCCCGTCCCGGGGGACCCCTTGCCGCTGGGGCTCTCCCGGGGCCCCCGCGTCACCCGCCCCAAGCAGCTCGACTTCTTCCACCGGTTCATGGCGTCCCCGCTCGTCCCCACCTTCTCCGCCGCCGACGGCGGCCTCTCCGTCCACCACGCCCACCTCTTCCACCTCACGGACAACTGGTAACAAGCCCACATCTGTGCTGATATTCTGTTTGCGATCTTAGTGTAAGGCGCCAATGACAATGTAGGCTTGGTTTGCATAGTTTAAGCGCACATCTTCCCAAAGGGCATGAACCTCTCTGGTCAATATATGTTAGTAATAATGTCTCAATGGATGAAATGTGAGTAGATTTGTTTACTACTTGATTTTAAGTGCGGCTATCATTTTATCCTGCTGTTTATTATATCGTGCTCGTCTCAGTGGGAGAGGAAAGTCTATTTTTTTGGTTTATCCCTGATTAATGTAATAGCCGGACTAGCCTGCCCAATTTAGATTTCTAGGAGAGATTATAGTATTATACTAAATGTTCAACAAGCTTCGGACCAAACTCATGTTAACTAACAGCATGATGTATCTCTTCAGGTCTTTTACCATCTTGGAGAAAATTCATGTTCAGAAGCTTGTGTCTGTTGTGAAAGAGAAATTAGCAAATCGACAGGAAGAGGCCCCATGGACCAAAGATCTGAAGAAACACTTGCATGATGTTATGTCTCTAGGTGTAGGCACAGAACTCTTAATCACACCAGACACCACTTTGCTGGTGGAGTTATATGATATCAAGAAGGGAGATCGAGGAAAAGCGATATTTCACCACAAGGCAAAAAATCTGGATGCTCTTAAGCTATTCGGTATACAATTGGTTATTTGTGGGTATTCTTGTTGCTTGCACTACAATTTCTCAACAAAAATAAAGTTCTTGTTTCGGTTTGTTGATTAGAGCACCTAGTTGTCGATAATGGTTTGTGGAAATTTTTTCCTGTTTTCTCTTTCTTTTTTGTTTTGGGAATATTCACTACTTAACTAGTTTCTGCTGTTACTTTTCTAAACATTTGGACTGAATGGATGCCTCTTTACCTATTGCAGCTTCCTCAACAAAATATTACCTTCCAAGCATCTTGGCCTGGATTATTTGTTGATAAAAAAGGACTGTATTGGGATGTGCCATTGTCATTATCAGCTGACCTTGCTTCAGTTGGCTCCAGTTCTGGATTGAGTTATCATCTATTTTTGCAGCAGAATAGTGGGGAACCAAAATGCTTTGGTGGAGATGAAACCAGTGACGTTCCTATTGCTCTGCTGCCCGGCTTATGTGCCAAAGCAGCTGTTTCCATCAAGAAAAGTATTGATGCTTGGAGGAAAAAAGAAGATAAGCTAAAAAATGTTCAGCCATATGATGTATTTCTCTCGGATTCACATGCTTCGTTTACTGGTATTGTTGGTAAGTATCCACTTTCATTTGATGTTGAGCTGTTTGCAATTTATTACCCAAGCTCCTTTAATGAATTCTCTGCATCCACTTGACTGGAGGTTCTGTTGTTGCCCCTCAAATTGCTTTGTATACCTTTTCATTCACACACCATGTTGTGATTTTTCAATTTTCAGATATCCAGAATATATCCCAACAATAACTTAGTTCATATGTCTCCTGTTGCTGAGCTCACCGTTTAAAAACTTGACCACCTAGCCCTTGCCTAGGTAGCAAGGTGCTAGGCACCTCCCTCAAGCCTTGTGTCTAATTTCCGCCTAGAATGCCTAGAGGGGCACCTAGCCGAACACTTTGCTGCCCGATTATTGCCTAGTGCCTTTTTAATTTTTTTTGTGATGTATCTTAAGATTTGCAAGACAATAATATCCTGTAACTTCATATGGATACTGACATACAGTATCATGAACGACTTGGCTTCCCTATATTCTTTACTGCCTGGATTTCCACTGATGAGAAAGAAGACAATTAATGCATCTCTGCATGGATATGTGAAATGATTATCTTTGGAGTTTTGTAGCAATCTTTTAGATTTATAGGTCATAAGCAATGCTCCAGATATTTCACTATTTTTCTTCTTTTTCTTTGTTCAGGTGCAGTAGCCAGTGGATATTTGGGGGATTGTTCAAGGAGAGTGTCTATACGAGATGAAACACAAAGGAGTAATGCTTTTAGGATGTTTAACGAGAGGAATAAATTTGCTGCCTTTGCAGACCTCTTTGCTTCTGTTACCTTTACTGCTCAATATGGGAATTTTCAGAGGCTTTTTTTGGATTTGACAAAGGCAAGTGCCCGATTTGATATTGCCTCGGGCTCATTGTTCTTATGTGGTGCTTCTTGCCTTGCACAAGATTTCTTCTTCTCTAGAAAACCTGACATCGAGACATTCTGTGACGTTTGTCCAGATGTTACTGTTTCTTTTCAACAACAGGTAAATTATTTCTTTGTATTTGTTTCAGTGTGTACTGACACCTTTGACTAGAATATCATTCTAACTGGAGGTTGGGGTATTGGCATATTTCCTATTGTTTCAGTTACTGCTTACATGTCAATCGGCACAAAGGTTTTGAAGAAAACGGGTTACTGTGGAGTAACCACAATAATTCAGGAAAGCTTTCACATATATTAATAATACTAATGAATGCATTGCAGGAGAGCTTAATCTTATCTTGCGAAGGCTAGCTATCCTTAGATATAGAGACACCTTAACTCTTGGTCTTCTATGTCATAATGTAAACTATAGCCAAATTATGGCTTATTTCTTACAATTTTATGCAATTCCTAGTGCTTATGACTTCAGCCACCAATTGAGTTGTTGAGGAACAAATTTCATCTACTGTGTCAGGGGCTAAACATGTTATGATATATACAGCATAGGCAATAATGATTGATCTACTGTATCAATAGAACATAGGGTTCATTATTGCTTATTTTCTTTTTGGCCATTTTTCTCTGATTGCCTGCGTTAGATAAATTCAGAGCAGATAAACAAGATGGTCATTGCGTGTGAAAGCTATTGTAGTAGAATTTTAGTTCATATTTGATAAGGCTCTTCCTTATTCTTGTTACAGATAGTTGGGCCTTTCAGTTTTCGCGTTGAATCCTCTGTTGCCATTGATCCTAGAAGCCAGGACCATTTTGTCCGAGTAGATGATTCGATATTTGCAATCGATTGGGCTCTGAAGGTCCTGGGTTCCGCAAAGGCAACAGCATGGTATTCCCCCAAGCATCAGGAAGCCATGGTGGAGCTCCGTTTCTTCGAAGCATGAAGACTTCAGCTTGCCATGAATGCCATATAAAATAATTCCAGGATTTCATGGTCATACTGAATCACTGATGTCACTAGGATCAGATCACATAAACGGTTGATGCTGTGATCGTCAAGCCAACCGATCCCTGTGTAAAATCTATTTAAGATGTCCTCTTTATTTACCGGCTGAGTCATCAGTTTTCTGCATCAGGCTATGTAGCTTTGTGCTGTTCTCGGCATTACCGAAGGGAGTTATACTGTTTCGAGTCTAGATTAGTGCAGCTTGTTAGGTGAACTTATGTGAGAATATGTTTCTGATTGTCTCGTCGGTGTACAAACAAAATGCCTTTTTGAGACATCTATTTTCTTAATCATTTGAATGATTTCAAGCGATTCTCTCTTTTTTGGTTAGCATGAGTTCGTGATATGCCTCATGTCATACTCAAACCTTTTCGCTACCATGAGTTTGTGATAGCCTTCATAGGAGATGCTCCCAGCCTTGTAATCTTGTATTAAATTTATTTTTTATTCTTGTGACTTGCCCCTCAAAACTTTGATATTGGTGCAACTCAAGTTCAATTTTTTTTTTGCTTAAGTGAAGTGTTTAAGTATGCCACCATTTTGGTTATCGCAAATCGGAAAAGCGGAAGAGATTAAAAAAATCGGGAAATCGGAAACCCCAACTCCGTTCAGGCCCACTTGCAAATGAGCCCGCGCGCGTGCTCGCTTCGCCCCATTGGGTCATTTCCCTCACGGGCTCCGAGCTCACTAAACCCTACTGCCCAGCGCGGCAGCACCCACCCATCTCGCCGCGCCGCCGCGTAAACCCCGCTCCAGCCATCTCGCCGCCCCGCGCCGCGCCGCCCGTCTCCAGGCGCAACCATGGCGGCCGCCTCGAGGGGCCTGCTCGCGCGCCTCCGCGGCCTCTCCCTCTCCGCGGGCGGTGGCCCGCGCCTCCCCCTCCTGCCCCCTTCCCGCCTCTTCTCCGCGGAGCCCATCGTCTCCCACTCCGACGACGACGACGCTGGGGACGGGGGCGGTGGCCGGATCATCGAGGCTCGGGCCGGTGTCATGGGCCCCACCTCGCGGCGAACCGGCGTGATCGGCGTGAAGTGCGGGATGTCGGCGATGTGGGACAAGTGGGGCGCAAAGGTGCCCATCACCGTCCTCTGGGTCGACGACAACATCGTCACCCAGGTCAAGACTGCCGAGAAGGAGGGATTCTTCGCCCTACAGGTGCTGCGCAATTTCCCTGATTCTCTCTGCGAAACGTGGCAATGATAGGTAGGGATCGCGAAAAAAAATGAAATGAAGTATCAGGGACTCTTGGTTTAACTAACTCGCTAGAATTGATATCGGCCAGATCATTTAAACCCAGAAGATGATGGCTTAACTTTGGAGTGAAATGTTGTAAATTATTGTTGGGGATCAGTAACATTTGGGTGTTGATTCATTAGATCTCAATATTTCCTGCTGTTAAGCGGTAATTTGGTTTATTTCTAAACCCGTGTAGCAGTGTTCTGGCCACGGCTCTTCCTGCAGTGCCTACAGAAAGAATGAAAAGAAAAATAAGGGAAAGTAAATGAGTAGAACAATGATAGTACTTTTGGTGCCAAATTTCTTTTGTTCTTGCACCATTTTACTCTCCTCAAGAACATAATATTGGTGTATGCAAGTATCCTATCAACTTAGTCCAAGTTTACTTCTAAAGGAACTAGTCAATTGTAACAATATAACTGGGGAGTATAAGGTTTTGGTAACCATATTGCATATCATGCACTTAGCACCATGAACAAGAAACTAGTGAGAAATGAGAACTATTCTGCCTTGAGTTTCATTGTTTGCTCCATTTACTTTGCAAAATAAATATTGCTAACTTCCAAAATTCTTCTCCTTGTGCTTGTTAGCTTGGGGCAGGTCAAAAGAAGGAAAAACACCTAACAAAGCCTGAAGTTGGCCACTTTAGAGCACAGGGAGTGCCTCTGAAGAGAAAGTTAAGGGAATTTCCTGTCACCGAGGATGCACTGCTTCCTGTTGGGACAACCATCACAGTTCGTCATTTTGTGCCTGGACAATTTGTTGATGTGACCGGAATCACGAAGGGCAAAGGTTTTGCAGTACGTATTCTTTCCTATCCGTAGCTATTTCCTATGACTTCACTTCTTGAGAGAGTATCTACATTGCTGTAAAGCAGCTAAGCATTCATCAGGGTTTTAGCTTGTGATTCTTTCAGCAACAACTCCCTATTCGATTAGTTGAAAGGAAAATAAAGGGAATTTGGAAATATGCATGAGATACTTGTAATACTAACTTAGTTTCTAGTTTATGCCTTTTACATAAGTTGTTCAATTTCAAACATATATTTATTTAAAAATGTTATGCCTTAAACATAAGTTGTTCCATTTCAAACATATATTTATTTAAAAATGTTATGCCTTAAACATAAGTTGTTCCATTTCAAACATTTATTTGATTAAAAATGTTATCTTGCAATTAATGAGTGACTTCTTTCTGATAATAAAAGCAAACGCTGTATGTGTCTCTTGCAATTGGACTATGTAAACAGAGTGCTTAGTGCTATAATATGACCAGCGGCAATTACAAATCACTAGTGTTATGTGAGAGACCAAAGACGATTATTGAAAATGTTCACCTTCTTTTCAAATATTGTATTCTGATTCTAATTTTCTCTGGGAGTAAAAGGACATAATGCCAGAGTAGTGTGCATCTTAGTAACTAGAGTTATCCTTAGTGTTATTGTGGGTTCAGTGCCTTTTTGGTTCTTGAGTGGCTTTTCTGTAAACTCTTAGCACATAAAAGAGCAGAATTTGACTGTGCGTGTGAGAGGAGCAGACAGTATCAGTGACCCTGTTTTCTGTGCCGTTTTGCTAGTTGCCAATATCCACATAGGAAAAAACGCATTGAGGTTTGAGAAACTTGGAGGACCAGTGTATGAGAGCTTGGAGGACCAGTGTATGAGAGCTTCTTTGCATGATAGTGCAAGTTCTCTCCAATTTTCAAGATCCTAGATTGATTTTCTTTAAGAAATGTGTTAATGTTACAGAACTCGTTAAAACTGGTCAATTCCACATTAAGACATTGCAATACAGAAGTAATACAACTCACATTATTGCCTAATTTTAAAATGGCAATCCTTCTAGAACAAAGCAATAATGTCTATATTATCAATCCTCAACATTTTGACCTTCTGTGATCTTGTAGGGTGGAATGAAAAGACATGGCTTTAAGGGGATGCCTGCATCGCATGGTGCATCTTTGTCACATCGCAGTATCGGTTCTACTGGTCAAAGAGATGCTCCTGGAAGGGTATGTTATATAACAGTATCATATTTATATAATGCAAACATGTTATACATCTCCCTTCTCGGAATAGTGGCATGTACTTTCCATTAGGATAGGCAGCAGTGAAGTTTTGCTATAAATCACACATCCTATTGACAAGATGAATAATGGATTTTAAGTATTGCTCACAGATTGTTTTGTGTTCCTTAATAGGTAAGCTGATAAGACCTTAAGTATTGTTGCCTTGTTGGTATGTTCTCATGTTTTTTTTTTCACTTGGGGTGTACCATGAACAACGAGTCTATTAAATGATGTGATCGGAGTTCAGTACATTTAAAAGTGTTAAATAAAAACTGAAGAAGTTGTTTATTCAGATCTGGGCATTCTTTGGAGAATGGATATGCGTGTTTACATCTACAAAGCCCATGAACTTATGGTACTTGAAATTGCTTAGGTCATATGTGTTCTCATGTAGTAAAATGTATGCTGCCGAAGTGATTTTGGTTTCCTGGCTTATGGTACTTGAAATTGTTTAGGTCTATATTAGAACTTAGGAACAATTTTCACATTGGTTAGAAATTGGTAACCGGTTATTTGACTGAATGGTGGAATGGTAAGGCAGCAGCTGCTTTATTCATCTAGCCCCATATATGGTCCGTTTTACAGCCTTCTTGATTGGTGCTTTCCATGGATGGTGCATAACACTAATAAACCTCTTCTCATAAGTTTGTTCAGGTGGAAGTGAGGTCATCTTAAGTCTTTTGCTCACTTGAAACCATATTATAATATCTTTCATGCAGGAAGACACTTGATTTAGATTTCCATGGCAGTTGTGGACTTGCTAAAGTTTGCAGATAGCAGTACTGCAACAACTAGCCTTCCATATATAATGACATAGCATTGGAAACTTTCAGGTTTTCAAAAATAGGAAGATGCCTGGACGCATGGGTGGTGTGCAACGCACAGTGAAAAATGTATGGGTTTATCAAATAGACCCATCCAGGAACTTACTATATCTGAAGGGCCAGGTGACTTGATCATTTCTGACGTTACAGCATATTTTACTCAAGCATAGAAGCTCAGATATGTGTTGTGTCGTTCTATTTTTCTCTTGTTACCCTTTTTGCAGGTTCCTGGCCCTCAAGGTAGCTTTGTTTTCGTTGAGGATTCTATATTCAAGAAACCTGACACGACTTTGCTACCGTTCCCTACATATTTCACGCAAGAAGGTGAGCCTGAAGTCTTGGAGCCCCTAATTGCTGATCTTGGTGACATCGACCCGTTCATGGCAGCAGATTAAAGACAGTGGACAAACTTGGAGGACTCATTTTGTGTTTTCTGCACTCCTTGAGCTCGCCTATTTCACAAGATTGTTAAATTTTGTATGGATATGCTAGCAGTTCCTGAATCACAAGCTTCATCCGGTTACTGGCCAGCCTGATCAATGTTGTTCCATGTACATTACCTGGCAAGTAAACCAGGGCCCTAAGCCCCTAACTCAACTAGGGCTTTTAGCTGATCGTTTTGATTGATCTGAATGGAACTTCTTTTGTTTAATAAGTTGTGTAAGCGAAGCCTCAGATAGATATATATAAAATCGGAATATTTCACTCCTGAGACGAGGAGCTCCGCCTCTGTTCAAGATGCTTATATTTGGCCATTTAGGGCCAGCTGTTAGCTTCCCTGCACATCAACCTCCGCTTTTGTTTAGTCCGAGATATCTGTTCCCCGAGGTTGTCTGCTCTTCAATTTTTAATATTGTTTTTCTTTAAAATTATGTCTAGTGTTACTATGGTGCCTTGCTTTTTTTTTTGAACTTAAGTTCATAACACAAGTTTGGTAGGGGTATGATAACAGTCTATGATAAAAGTTTAAGAAAGCATACCATATGTCATAAAGAAATTATGAAAATATGCCATAGATATGCTTAGAATGTTAAGAAAAAATGAAACCATTTATAGGTACAGTGATAGCAAAGTATATGGCATTTAAAGAACAAATAGGATTAAAAAAACACTGAAGCTACACAAGTACTGTCTGCTCCTGTGAGTTGAGCCATCTTAAGCAATAGCGTAAGATGACATCATGACAATAAACGAACACCGAGGCAATCTCCTTCGAGCTAACCAGAAAAGTTGAAGCCGCCTTGTTATCTCGTCTCCCTCGCGATGTGTCGACCCAGCAACACGGCGGGCGACAGCGACAGGCCGGGATCATAGCCGCCAGGGAAAAAACCCTTTTTACCTTCCTGAATTTTGAGATGAGTCCGTATTTCCTCTCTGGATAATAAAACTATCCGTCTGGGCTCCTCGGACTTGCAATATAGCTTAAAATTTAGTTGCTCAAACATACATGATCCAATGAGCATGAAATTTTTACTACAACTCAAGAATATAATGGTTAGCCCACAATAAAAATTTCACCATAATTGGACTACAGAAAGGAGAAAAACCACTTAGAGAAACCAGCTAGGAAAGTCATATGTCCGGTATCGCGAGTCCAAAGAGTCCAGACGGACGATTTTATTGTCTATGGAGGAAACACGGACTCGTCCCAAAACTTAGGGAGGTAAAATGAACTTTTATTTTCTAACCGCCACGAAGCGACCAGCACGCGAGCCTAGAGGGGAAGAGCCACCCCCAACCGGCCATGGCGAAGGCCCGCGAGCTCCAAGCCTGCCAGAGAAAACCCCAGCCAGCAGCTCTGCGGGAGCTGCTGCGGCTGCTCTCTCACAAACAGTGCACATTTTAAGTTATCAATCACTTTTTAAAACACTGGGATAATGACATGTCAATTGAATAGGTAAAATAAAAACTGAGTGACAGAGCTATATTTTTTCAACCAGAAGAGCAAGGAATGAGACTATAACAAACACCAAGTGATAAAAAATCAAGTGATAACAAGGAAAGAAATCGCTCAAATTTCCATCCACTTGAGAACCATCCTACCAGGAGTGGTAGAATTATGTTTTCTTACATTTGCATTTAGCAATGTTTTAAATAGCGGGCTATACAATTTAGCGGCAGGATAAAAAAACACTATTAGCACCGCTATTACCCGCTATAGCGTGCTTTTTCTACTGCAATGAGCATAGCAGGAGCTCCACGAAACCGCTTTAGCACCGCTATAGCCCGCTATTTAAAACACTAGCATTTAGTATGCTAGCTTTACTGCACATGTCTGCTGGACCAAAATATTTTATATATAGTCTGCTTGAGTAAGGATGGACTGTTTTTAGTGGTAGAATGCTCGCCAACTATGTCATAGATAATACCTTCTGAAACCTAAGACTGAATAAATGCATATGACTGAAAACGAACCTATTATCTGAAACCTATATTTTTCTTGGCCATTAGTTGGTGTGCTCAACACAATACTGAGGAAGGGACAAAAAGTTTAAAGAGGCTCATCGAAACAACTGACTAAAACTGAAATTGATCTTGGTTGCCCCTCTGGCAAACACTCAACATGACAATCGCAACTGAATGCTGGTCACTTAAAAATGCACACTGCACAATAAGCAACATGAGTGATTGAGCCACAGCCCTACAAACATGAGATAGTACACTGAATAGGAAATTGAATTAGTGTTGTACTCTGCTAAATATGAGATCCAATAGGAAATATGATTGTCTTTTATATCCTTATAGTCCACAACAATGGTTTGTCGCAAAGTTAGGGCTTGGAGAGTAGGGTTTGCCATCTAGATGATGATAGATAGGCCTAGAGGTATCCTTCGAGTGGCACACGGCCGGATTCGTAGTAGGATATGATCTGGCTGTGGTGCTATTAACACATGTGATAGGAGGGCAGTGCTAGTGGCAAGGGAGTCACATCTTTGTGATTTGGGCTTAGAATTGCAATGGGGATAGAGCATAGGGGGAGTGGTGCTGATAGAATATGATGTGGCAGCTAGAGAATTATAAATGGGTACAAGTGTAATACCACATTTCATTAGTTTTTTAGACTATGTTGGTTCACGTGCACAACCCAAGTGTTCATTGGTATGATGTGGTGAGTTCGGATGAGCATCAGTGGTTGGCCAGCCTAGCTTTACATCTCATGCACCTTTGTTTCAAGTATATTCCATAGCACATAGTAGCCTCAAAATTATGGAGGCATTAGTTTGAGGTGATGGATACTATGTCGTGGTTGTAGGTTGGGCCATGATAAGATCATATTATCATAGTATATAGAGGATTAGCCAAAAGCTAAGCAATTGATAAGCATGGAAATTTATGCATTGACTCTTGGATGAGGTGAAACCCAAGGATAAATGCATGCGGCCACTTTTCTTGGTAAAGCTAGGGTACCGTATGGCTTCAATCGGCCTGGAAAGCACATGGTCATTTGTATACAAGGACAATGTGAACCGAGGGATTGGAGCACACCTTTATTAAATCAGTTCCAAAAAGTGAAAACAGAAAAGGAAAAAACCTCATGCATAGATGCACAAATCAAGCAGTAGCCGCCACTTGTCTCTCCCTATAGATTACTAATAGGCAAACTACCCATGGTTTTTGGGGCTGGCACACAGGTGACCTCAAACATTTTTGCATAGTTGTACATTTATTGGTTTGACATTGATAAATCACAATTACTGTATGATAATAAATATAGGCCAAACATGACCCAATAGATATATGCATCAAGTGTCTACATACACAACAACAGATAGCTCATACACACAGTAAACCGCATAGGACGATGCAACACATATGTTCTCTTTACATAGAGACTGGTCGAATGAAGAACACGACACTCAGCAATGACGCGAACCACATCACAATGACCCACCTTGTCTAGATGGATGTCCATATACCCCTCTAAGAGCAATGTGAAACCCACGCTAGATTACTTTTGGATCACGAGGGCCTTGCAGCAGCCGAAACACCCGATGATGCGTGCACATCTTGATGAGTGGTTGGCCGCCAGCCGTGTAATACAGCTCTACATTCATGCTAATCATGATCTGGGAAAACATGCATGGATGACTCATATGTCCACTGGAATCACAAACTGGGGCAGGCAAACCGGAGGAGGATCACAATAGCCACGCATCAAAGAGCTTCGAGATGCGGGGTAGCCGCAGTTTCTGCACGAAAGTGACCTTGTGATGTGTAGGACAAGCATGGCACAGTTGGAAAGAACAAGCGTCCAATGGATAGTAGAAACATACAAAACTGAAAAGGGTGAAGTTGGTGAGAGCCTTCTGTAGCAAGTGTCTTTCTCACGCACGCCTCCTACCTATTTAAGTTGTTGTTGCCTCTTGCTAGTGTCACAATAGCTCGGCCTGCATCCTCCTCTGAGCTCCGTTTGAGAGATCAGGATTGATTGTTAGATCAAGAAGTGTTTGCAAATGTATGGTTAACTGCTTTCTTTTTAAGTATCATTCAAATTCCTTATTGGTTGTTATAGTTATTTGCTTAGCTTGAGGGTAGTTCTAATCATTGAAGGAGCACCAGAACCATGGGAGACCACCAGGAGCAACCGAAGGAGATTAGCGGTGGTGGTGGTAGCCTCGAGCTGCCTCCAGGGTTCCGCTTCTACCCTAAGGATGAGGAGATAATCACTTTCTACCTTATGCCCAAGGTGCACCAAAGGAACTTCACTTGTACCGCCATGGGAGAGGTCGATTTTAATAAGAGCGAGCCATGGGAACTGCCTAGTATGCACTCGTTGCACCTATGCATCTTGTACCTAAGCATCTTATTTATATGGTCCATGTTCACATGCTTATGAGTTGGGACATTAATTCCACTATGTAGATAAGGCAAAATTAGGGGAGAAAGAATGGTACTTCTTCTACCAGAAGGACCGTAAGTACCCAACTGGGACGAGGGCAAACCGGGCCACGGAGGGTGGCTACTGGAAGGCCACTGGCAAGGATAAGGAAATCTATAGCGATGTAGTAGGGGTAGCACTGCCAGAACTCATTGGCATGAAGAAGACGCTCGTATTCTACAAGGGTAGGGCACCCGGGGGTGAGAAAACTGACTGGGTCATGCATGAATTCAGACTCGAAGGCAGTAGCAGGCTCCCCTGCCCCACATCCAGCTCAACCTCCACCGCCACCATCAAATCTTCTAACTCTAAGGTTGTAGTATAGCACTAGCATATACATGCATCTATAGTACTTGTTTTACTTGTCCTAATCTAATTTTGTTGTGGGTTTTCATATATCAAATTTATGCAGGATGATTGGGTGGTTTGTCGTGTGTTCCACAAGACCACTGGAAGAAAAAGGACACTTGCATTGCCACAGTACAACCTGAACACGACTGGCTATGGGATTGGTGAAAGAAGCACCCCCATGGCTATGCCGCTACAATTTCCTATGCTACCAGCCTTTACAATGGACCCACAAGTGTCCTACTACCCCACCACTAGCGCAATCTCCTCGTTGGTGTCACCTATGATGCCGCCAATGCCAGACATGGGCGGCATTGGTTTTCAAATGAACAACACCCCATTTAGGAACCTGATGGACATTGTGCCGCCAATGTCCTACCACCAGCTGGGCATGGGAGTAGCAAGCACTGACGGCTTCATGGCTGCACCGAATAGTGGACCTTTGTCGATGGTATCACAAAACGACAATGGGATGAATCCTGACCAGGCCAATGCTATCAAAATATCATCCATGGTGCCTGCAGCCCCAGAGTATGTGGCCAACATGGACATGGGTAGCATCTGGAAATATTGAAAGAGTGAAGAAGGGCGAAGACAATGGATCGCATAAATGTAGTATCTATAATTGTATTGCATTTTGCCAAATAATATGTTGTGTGTGTATTTTTGTTACTAGCTAAGTTATTTGTGTGTATGCTTGTACTAGTATGTGCACCCGTATCATTGAATGTGTGTATCTATGTGTTTGTTCTTACTAATTTGTGGATATGCGTGCAAGTATGTGTTTGTATATTTGAGAAACTAGCTAAGCTATATTTTGTTGCAAGTAATGTAATGGGCATATTGAAGTTTGTGGCATATTATAATATGTGAATAAGTATGAACTTGATTGTGTAGTTTACTTGGAATTGCATGCTCTTTATATTTTGTGAATTCTTTAGGATATTGTGACTTGTGAGTATAAAAATTACACAAATGTATTCACTTTTTATGAAAGTGCACTACTTTGCTTTGTAATTATAAATGATATATTTACTAAAATAATGGATGAAATAATTTTAGATATAAAGATAAAAACAAAAATATATTTTCTATTCTTGAACAGAGGAAGTATTTGCATTTTTCTTCCTATTCTACAGGCGTGGTCTAGGAGTGCATGACCAGTTTCGTGGTGACCTTTTCTTTTATCATGTGGGTCAATATTATTATTTGAAAATATTTTCTTTAAAACCTATATGAAGTTCTCCCAACTTTTTCTAAAGAAGTTCTCTAAAAATATTATCTGAAAAGTTCTTCTAGGTTTTCTGAAGTAGAAAATTGGGAGGGAGTAAGCATACTACATACTACTTAAAAGCCTTGCCTTCGTGCTCACATCTCGTCACCACCAGCAGGGGCAAAGCTACATAATAACTAGGGGTGCCAATGCACCTCCCAGAAAATGAAAAAATAGTAATTATATTCAAATTTTCATCATATTTGAAACATCCCTTCCAAAAAAAATTCTATGCACTCGCAAGGCAATCGTACCCCCTCCAATTTTCTCTAGCTTTGCCGCTGACCACCAGCATCCCCTCCATCATTCTTTTAAGCAATCGCACATCACCTCCCCAACTTGAAACCCTAGATCTAATCTTAAAACCTAAACCAAATCGAAGCTCGCCTAATTTGAATTCAAAGTTGAAGAAGATGGTGTGCTTGTCAAAGAGTAGGTGGTCACAAAATCTAAACTTGGATTTACTCCTTTTCCTTTATTTTATTTTTTAGCTTTTGTTTTTACTTCAAATATGTCAAGCATAAATGTTTATTATCCGACAAGTTTTTAAGGTGAAGGTTTTTGTTACTTAGGTTTTAGTTATTGCCAGTGCTATAATATTGAGTCCGCAATGGACTAAATATATGTAGGCCACCCTTTGTACCTAGCATCGCGCACAAACGCCACCCCTCCTCCCCCACTCCACCACCAACATCAACATGTCAAGCATCAACCAATATCGAACGCCTCTTTGATCAAGTCAAGAGCCACGTTACTGGATCGACCTATCCACTTCAGAAAAATGTAGCCCCAATCACGATGCAGGCGTCGATATCCTTTGTAAACATGCCACCCTTCAAAGCCGCATTGCACAACCCTTCCTCTAATTATACTTTCATCCTCGCTTCATTCCTCTAATTCCACGTTCATCCTCGCTTCATTTAAAGAGTTAACCCGAAGGTGCCATGGCTAAAGAATAAAAACTTTTTAAATTGGCTTAGACCTACTTATACTTAGGACTAATTCTCTCCAAAATCGGAACATAAATGTAACTACCTAGCCCAGGAAAACAACTCATACCCACTCTGCACACTGAGTATCAAATGTAATGATCCAACCCAGGAAAACAGCTCATGCACACTCTCCACGCTGAGTGGACCACACCTACACTGCAATTTGCTTACGTTTTCGTCCCCGCTTCGTGTAAAAAGGTGAACCTAAGGTTGCAATGCTTCCTAGAGCTAGCTATTTAAGTTGGTGTTCCCCACTTTAGGCTAGCAAGATGGGACTAAATCCCACACACACTTGCTACCATGGTGGAGTGAGCTGCCCCATGGCCATATTTGTCACATGGCCTTCACAACACTCCCACCTTTGACGACTCGATATCCTCGTCAAGCACCAACTTACCCTTACGTGACAACTGCTCAGGATCCACTCTCTTGGCCATGTCCGTACCTTCAGTGCCAACGCATGTGCCATACCGTGTTCACACAGGACCCACGCGTCGTGCGTAACATGCCCACACATCTAACCCGTACGCGCCCGTGAAACCGCGAGAGTTGGCTCTGATTACCACCTGTAACGACCTAGCTCAAGAAAACGGCTCAGACCCACTCTGCACACTGAGTACCAAATGTAACGATCCAACCTAAAAAAAGGCTCATGGACTACACCTACACTACAACCTGCTTACGCTTTCGTTCTGGCTTCGCGTAAAAGGGTTAATCTAGGGTTGCAATGCTTTCTAGAGCTAAATATTTAAGTTAGTCTTTCCCATTTTAGACTAGCAAGGTGAGACTAAATCCCACACACACTTGCTAGCATGGTGGAGTGAGCTGCCCTATAGCCACATTTGGCCTATGGGCCTCACAATAAAAGATCGGGGTATTGCATTCTTCACTCCGTCAGGGGTGTCAGGGTTGACACCCTTGGCAGCTTACCACATTTGTGAAAATTAAATATCCAAGGTTAAGTTCCACCGTCACGCCATGTCCCTTCCACGGACCAACATCCAACATGTATGCACTTGTGAAGTAAGAGTGTTGACTTTGATACCAGTTGTAATGCCTCATTTTTATAGACCTTGTTGTCCAGTTTATACACATAGCATCCTGCTTCATGCAAACATAAAACATATTAACATGAACATGCTACGATTGAAGGATAAAAGATTATTATAAGTTGGTCCGGACTTACTTAGACTATGAAAGTGTGACTAATCCCATCCAAAACTAATACGATGGGCCGAGGTATTACAGCGTCGAACTCGATACGTCCAGAGTGCCACGCACCAGTATGCTCTTCGTCACAGCACGGCGTGGCGCCTCGCCTCTCCAAGCTTGTGCCGCCGGTCCATGTTCCTCAATCTCGGCTAGGTTTGGATGTATTTGCTGGAAGCCATAAAAAAGAAAGGCTTTGCCAAAAAAACGCGCTTCAAACATGTTAATTTGCCCCTGGACACCGCATCTCATATTTTACTCATTTTAATTGCAAAGCGCTAAAAAGGACTACTTTGCCCCTGCCCCTGCCCGTTCAGGCGTCATGGGCGGACCCGCGCAGACGACTGTTCCGCCGGCGTTCATACCTTCCTTGCAACATGCGGCGGCGGCAGCCCATCGCGCGGAGATTCTTCCCAGCGCGCAGCCCCTCAGCTAGTTCCGGTGGAGGCCCCCCTCCTTGCGGCTTCCTCTCCCGGCGCGCTTTCCCTCGCGCGGCCACGCCCGACGCGGCGATGACCGCCGGAGGCCTTAACCGGCGCAGGACCAATGCCGGAGGGGCTGCTCCAGCACGTGACCCCTCCTGCGGGTGATGTCGCCCGGCATCGGCCCCTCCCGGCGGCCAATCCCGCCAACCTCAACCTTTGCGGACGTCACGAGCGAGTTCTTCTTGATGTGCTCCCCGTGGCCAATATCTCCTATCTTTTAATCTCCTTTGCAAACAACAGCTGTACCGATCCATCTCTAGCTCATGCACAACCCAATTCTAGCCGCAATTTTGCTTCTCTATCTCCTACATATGCAGTTGCAGCAGAGCTGCTAGCCTGGCTGCTCCTTGCCAACCCCATCCAGCAGCGCATCTTGTTTCTTGATTCTCGTCCAACAGACCAATTCATATGCTCTTCTTCCCATAGCAGCTGAGCAACAAACAAGGAATTGTTTTCTCCCCTCCTCCAATCAGCTCACAGGCACCATCTCTTCTTCCGTTACACCTCCACCAGACATCTCTGTCGGCATCCATGCAGCCCGTGCCGCCATCACGCCCAGCAGGGCCAGGCCGGCCTCGGCCCCGGCCTCACCACCGGCGCCCTTGAGCGCTGTGGCCCCGCGAGCAGGCAGCGCGCACAGTTGGGAGAGGCGGCGGCCGCCGGAAACGGGCGCGTTGGGAGTAGGCGCGATTCGATTTGGAGAGCATGAGATGAGGGAGAGATACAGGTAAGGGTAGGATAGTCAATTTCAGTAGCTTTCCTTTAAAACTGAATATAATAATGGGTACAGTGTCCCAAGCAAATTACCACAGATTTATAGTATCTTTTAGCAAAGATAACATTTTTTGATGGTCTGCAGTCAAACTCATGTTCGAAGAGTGTCCACCGGCCAATTTTACTTTGCGCCAATTTTACTTTGGATACGAGTCGTCTTCACCACATCGCCGTTCCGAGTCGTCCTCACAGAGCTCGTGTCTTCACTCGGTGAGGGCGTGAGCTACATGGGAGAGACTAGAGAGGCAAGAGATATCGATGCGGTAGAAAGAGAGTGGTTTTTTTTTTATTTCATATGCCCACGCCATATCCATATGAGTAGCTCAATCTGTGGCCTAGACCCTTCAAAAAAAAAATCTGTGGCCTACTAGTATATTACTGGGAAAATACCAAACATTTTCGTCAGATCGATTTATCTCATCTAACGGCGTGGACAGATGTGAGGACACAGGGCAGTAACTGCACCACCTAGAGCAGTAAATTGCTGCAGCAGTGGTGCAGTACATGCATGTCCTTGGCTTAAAAGCTTATTGATCATTAATATTATTGCCAGGATTTAATTGCTCATTTTCTTTCTTTGCTAGAGAGTATCGTGAACTCTGATATCCAGCTCGGTTGGTGTATCCATTTGCTTTGAACTTGTGTTCAGTGTAGTAAGTGTAAGTGGCAAGAGAAGTCCTCTCAAATGAGGAACAACGCTTTAAGGAATCCCCAAACCCCACAGATTTTAAATTTTAGCAACCCAATATCAGCATGCAGTCGTTCAAACTTCAAAGTGCATGTGCCAGCTCTTTCTTCCAAGCGGTGAGCTGTGGTTCAAATTTCAAATCTTTCCCCAAGAGCCCAAGACCAAACAAGAAGTAACAAATGTGAACCATTCATATCATATAATGACAACAAAAGCTAGCTTAGTGCATACATTACAACAAATCCCACAGCACAAACATCACATGCAGCATTATTGACGCCTCAAGAACACATCACCAGTACAACACCAAGAACACAGACACCATTGACGATAATAACCTAGTAACCAAGCAACAAATCAAACACAATAACCAACACATCCCCAACTCTCTCCAATGCAATGCGAGCAGGTAACTAGAAGCAGTAGAACAGAAGCTATAGCTAGCTAGACGTAGTAGGGTGCAAGCCTAACTGCACATATAGATGAACGGGGAAGCCGACCGGCCAACCAAACCAACCACGCATGCACGACGACGTACGAGGCGCTATAGCCCGGGCTCCGGCGGACGGACTTCAGGGCTTGTTGGCGTGCTCGGGGACGGAGCCGCCGCCGGCGGGGGAGCCGGGCAGGCTGCCGAAGCCGCTTAAGCCCGGGGAGCCGCCGCCGAAGAGGGGCATGCTGCCGATGCTGCCGGAGCCGGGGAGGCTGAAGCCCGGGGTGAGCCCGCCGCTGCCGGGGAGGGAGAACCCCGGCATGCTGCTGCCGGGGATGCTGCTGCCCGGGAGGCTGCTGCCGGGCATGCCGCCGCCGAGGCGGTCGAAGGGCGGGAAGGTCTGCGGCTGCACCGCCGCGTCGTCCTGCTTCTTGTCCGCCGTCTTGATGTTCCTCGCCTCGGCGGTCGCCGCCGCCACGGCCAGGACCAGCAGGGCCGCCGCCGCCATCATCTTGGCAGACCTCGCCATCGCTGCTGCTCGCCTCCTCTTCTCGCTCCTCGCTGGACTGGAGATGTGCGTGTGGCTTTCTCGCTGCTGCTGCTGTGGGAGTGCAAGGATGGAGTGAGGAGAGGAAGGTGGCGGGGCGGGTGTTTTATAGCGGGGGTGGCAGTGCGTGGGCATTGAAGACGGCGCATCGAGCTCATCGGCCGGCCGGGTCGCGGTGACAGGGCGCGGGGCGGGGCGGCGGCAGCGACGGTAGGTGGGGGGCGTTAAAGGAGACGCTTAAAGGAGAGGCAGGGGTACGTACCTGCTGCTGCTCTTACTGCCATCCTGTGAGGCTGTGACCGCCATTAAACCCCCTCTTGCACTCACAGGTCACTGCTGCGCCCTTGCTTCATACGCATGGAGCCACGGAGACGAAGGAAACTTAGGGCATCAGTAGTGTTGGAAATAACAGTACCAGTTCTAAGATGGGGTCGTAGTGGTAAAAGGTAAAGATCCAGCCTCAAGCTAAAGACCGGGCTATAAGCAATAAAAAAATTAGCAAAGGATGACGATGGGATGAGTACGCGTGCATGCTAAAGCTTGACGTGCAATCGGCAGAGGATTGAAAGATAGGAAATCGGTTTTTTATTCGGAGCAAGACCCACATCTTAAGGCCTGATCGGTCTTATACACTAGGGCATGCAACCATATGCTGGGTGGGGCCCAGCTTGAGGGCGGGATCGGTCGGATACACTCCGGATGCTCTTAGAGGCTGTTTGGAAGAGCTCCGGATGCTCCGGCTCCATGCACTGTAGCTTACTGTAGTGCTATTGTAGCACCCCGGAGCCGGAGCCGGTGGAGGTATATTTTCCGGCTCCACCGGCTCCACCTTTATTTAGTTCATTTTAGATCTCGATTTCACTGTAGCACGGAGATAAAACCGTCTCCGGCAAAGGTCCCAAACGGGCCATTAATTTGTGGGGAAATTTTTCAGATCTCGACGCGGTTGAGCCGTGGCCTCAAAATTCAGTGGAACCATGGCATGCTGCGTGGCACATGGGGTTGTGATGGACGCCGGGCCGGTAGTAATGTGCGGGAGTGTTGTCGTAGCTAGCCTTACTACTGTGCAGCTTCACCAGAGAGAGCGAGCGGTGGACAGAACCACGTAGGAGAGATCGTTTGTTCATTTGGAGTAAATTTTAATTCCGTCGCATCGAATATTCGATACTAATTAAAAATATTAAATATAAACTAATTATAAAACCTATTGTATAAATGGAGGCTAATTCACGAGATGAATCTATTAAGTCTAATTAGTCCATGATTTGATAATATTGTGCTACATTAAACACATGCTAATGATGAATTAATTAGGTTTAATAAATTCATCTTGTGAATTAGTCTCCATTTATGCAGTTGGTTTTACAAGCTCATATTTAGTCCCCCTAATTTGCATCCAAATAATAGTCACTGGATCCAAACACCTCCGAAACATTGAAAATCATTTCCGTTTCCGTTAGCCTGCCTGGAATTGGACATTGGAGACGGGAGTGTCCCTGCTGCATGCTGGAACGCATTGCAGCAGGTAGAGGAATTGAAGTGACCGCGAGAGGACGTGAAACTGTGTTCATCTTCGTCATCCCAGCAAATGAGGGCGTGGTGACGCTGTTCATTCGCCGATGGCCTTGGCAATTAAGAATAAGTACGGCGCGGATCCGGTGAATTAATCCGACTCATTTTTACCGCAGCTGCCAGGTACACTCAATTTGTCACTGTGCAGTTCTACTGTTGAAGGGGGCCAAACTAAAAGGCTATATGATGCACATTGTCTTTTTTTTCTGAATATATGCATTGAAATGTATTTCATCAACAAGAAGGATAAAATATATGGAATTACTCGTCCAAAAGATACAGCACCTTTCGGGTCAAGACCCAAACTAAGTGAACTTACATCTGTTATCATCAACCGGTTATCACGATCGCTGGTGAAACGAAGAAGGTGTTGAAGTTTAGAGCATCTCTAACAGATTACTCATACCTCGTACCCAAAACACACACTCTCTCCATTACCAATAACTAATTTTATATTTTTGGTAATGGTTGTTGCAGCAGACTACTAAAATCCAATCACCAAGAATAGGATAGAGAGATAAATCACCTTCATTTAAGTGAAACATTTTAGGTAATGGGGATCGGATTGGTAATCTGTCTGAGTACCTCCAATCACCAAAATATTAATTTTTTGTATTGAACAGAGGAATGAGTAATCTGTTGGAGATGCTCTCGTTCGATTAATCCAAGATTGGGGCGGATTGAAGAGAATTGGGGACTGATTGAAGGGAATTGAGGAGGATCGATCATAAACCTATCAATTGCCTCAAAATGGGAGGATATCATTAAGGCTCCATTTGGAACCTTGAAATTGAATTCCATTCTAAGAATCATAATTTAAATATAAATCTATTAAGCTAATATAATTATATACGGAATATATTTGTATACTATTATTGGTCATATGAGGGAGGTACTTATGTGCTATATTTCTACTATAGAGAAGTGGGTCAAAGGGCATGCTATAAGTTACGGAATAGAAATATAGACTGGTGATGTATAGAATCAATTTTCATCTCTCATCCTATGAATTTAGGATAGCCTTATATCTAAACTTTGAAAAGTGATGAGAAATTAATTGGATGTCAAATTCTAAGTCTAATAGCCTAATTTAGATTTCAATTCCTCCAAAGTAAGAGGATCCAAATAGTGCCTAACCGAACAAGCCTTGGAGGGGAACATTGTGTTTTGGACATTGGGTTCTCCTTGATTTCCATGGCGGCCGGCTCCAAATAGAAATACTACTGCTTCTAGTATCTCTTTATTTCCGCCGTTGTGCTTAACGGCACCGTTGGTGCATGCCAGTTGCAAGATGGTTGGGCCGTTGCACTCGCATGAACATTAAACGGATGCATGGTTAGTTTGTGGAAGGGGTGGTAGTCGTTGGTGACATAATGTTATGGGCACGGGCAACATGCCCTGCGAGAGGAATAAAGGGAAAATAACGCAGCACCTTCTATAATAATTCTTTTAGGACAAAAGCTAATAAATTATGTCATCACGTCTTTTTAAAGTGGTGGTACATGTTTGGAAAAATAGATGAATTCATGTCTTATTTCGCCATTTATTATTGTGAATAGGTTCTTTCATAAAAAAAAAGGGCACGGTTCTTCCCATCCAGCTGCATAATTGCATTCCTTTTGTTTTATTTTGTTACTACCTGCTCCCTCAGTCCCTCTTTTGATTATATTGCTCACTGTGGACTTTCATTTTTTTTAAAAAAAAACAAGGAAACAGTGTTTCTCTGTGCTTCACGTATTTGTTATTGGGTTTATTGCCAATATTGACACTTATGTTTTGACCTAATTATTTAGCTCTCTTTATAGTTTTTCCTCATGTTTTCTTCCCCGGAAAGCAGGGATGATGCTGGACAGATAAATCAGGTGACAACAATGTTGGTGGGGGCTTGCTCTCCCGGACTGCTTAGAAAAAAAATAACTGTTTTGACCCACTCATTATTCAAGTGCGACTAGTTCTTTTTTTTTGCAAGTTTAATTCCATGCCAGGCCTGCTCCAAAAACCCTTAAAGCTACTCCTTGCTGCTTTTTATCAAGGTTATTATTACCACAACTGGTGGCTCGAGTGGCAAAGAAATGCATGGTCCATGTCCCACCTCTGTCGTCTGTGAACGAATTGAAAGGAGAATAATGCCGTATAGAGTTTCAGAAAAGATCGTACATGCATGCAATGCAGTGCAAGACGAATGGCACTCTCAGAGCTCCTCGTGTCCATCGACCCCTTCTCTTTCCCGCGATGAACTTTTCTCTGAACTTTTCGGTGAACTGCTCAACCGCAGGCATCCATCCAGCATCCTGGATTACTTAATTCGTTAAAAAAAAGGTAAAGCATTATTATGCACTGGAGTAACGTGAACATTTATTGATATCTCGAAAAATCAACCTAGATACATCCAGCCCAGCCCGTTGTACGATTGAATTGCTGGCTCGCTGGCACGCGTACGGTGCATTGCATATGCCGCGGCAGTGCGTGGTTGTACACGCGCAACAGCTTTGCCTTTGCGCCATACGGGTCACTACGAGATCATGCATGCGCATCTCTGTACTGTATCCACCGCCCGTGGATCGAATCAACTCTCTCCTCTCTGGACGGAGATGGATGGGCGATGGACATGGACGACGAGCACAGCAAGCTCGCTGCCAGAACCCAGAAGCTAGATTGCTAGGCAGCAATGGCGGCATGGCGTGGGCGCTAGCTTGAGTGATGACGACTGAAGAGTGAGTGACAACTGCATGCACTGAGCAGCAGCGAGAGGAAAGCAGTGGCGGTTACTTTCATATGGTGACTTGGTGAGCAGTGGCTGTGTGGATGAACAGTGCTCACGCGCTGCCGCCTTCAATTCCCTCACCGGCCGCCTCAGCATCAGCGATGAGCTGAAGCTTGATGATGCTTGCTTGGCGTTTCACTGGGCCAGCAGGGCAGCAGGCAGGCTGGGTCAGGTCTGGGGACTGGCGTTGGCATGCATCTGCCTTCACTCTTCAATTTCATGGCTGGCTGACCTAGCAGCTACCAGTTCCTCCCTGGGGTGCTGCTTGCTGCATGTATTAACAATTTCATAGTGAGAGTTGCGATTGGAACTACAGTTACGTTTCGTTTCATGTTCAACTTAACCTTACTACAATCGGCAGTTGAGGATGCTCTAGAGCTCGTTAAGCAAGTTCATTCGTTCTGTGTACTAATCGCTGCAGTGCCCTGGCCACTAGTAGTAGTAGTAGTAGTAGTACCAGGGAAAACACCACGTTCTCGCGTGCTGTACTTGCATTGGCCTTCACCACAGCGAGTATTTTCCTGGTACTAGCTAGCGGCCGGCCGGCCGGCCGGGAACGCGTCGCGGTGGTTGGCGTCTCTGCCGTACCCGCCGGCCCGCCTCCGCCCGGTAGAGCAGTGAGTGAATGGGCCTAGGTACCCTTGTTGCCGCATAGGGATCGAGGACGCCGGTGAGCAGGTGCGGAGGGAGATGCTGGCCACCAGGCGATGTTGCCTGGCATTGCTGGAACGGGACGGGGAGGACCGGACCGGCGGGACGGGACGGGAGGGGAGAGGGGACTCGATCTCGACCGGGAGCGCGTCGAGTTACTGCTCGGGAGTTAACACGGCGGTTGCCGGCCGGGCCCGGCGGCCGTACGGTGGCCCCGTCTGTACGTGCGTGCGTGCGTGGGCAGGACGACGGCTCGTCTCGCCGGCCGCAGCTGGCACCGGAAATAATCAGAGACCCCGGCCGGCCGCCGCGCCGGGCCATGGCCACGCATGTCCACATACACACACCTGCAACCCTTGTTGGCGCCTCACTGTTGCCAGTTAACACTGGCTGTGCGCCCCAGGGCGCGGTCCTCCTCCTCCTCGTTGGTATTGGTAGCCCACGCTACTCCGTGTCTCCGTAGGGGACGAACAGTGGCTAACCGAATGCAATGACCGTCGTCAACCGATCTGCGTGTGTGTGTGTGTCAGCAGCACCAACTTGGGCTGGGCTTGGATACATGGAGGAAAAGCTAGCCCACCCCGTATTACAGTACAGCAGCTTTCCAGGAGGGTCCTCAGGCCCATCCGCGTCATATGCAGATGGGCCGAAGTCAGCCCACAAAGGAGGAAGACAGAGAAAATGGGGCCGGCGGCGGCCCAAGGCTCTCTGGACGACGTACGACGCCCAGGAAGATTTTTTTTTCCCCGCAGACAAAAGACAAAAACCCTGGGCCAGTGGGCCTGGAGATCGCACCCGCGCTCCCCCCGCCGGTGCAACGCCACCACCGCCGTGGCCCTACAGCAGCGAGACCACCGCGAGCAGCGGAACCACGGCGGTTGGCCTCGCCCGGCCGGGCCCTAGCTACCCCTGCTGCTACTGCAGCAGAAACGACGAGACGAGCAGGGCTGGCCGCTTGCCCGTCCGCATCGATCCGATTGAAGCGGAAGCCAGGGCGGCGCTCGCCTCGCCGGGCTCCGGCAGCGCACGCACGCAGGGTCCGGTCCGGTCCAGGTCCAGTAGCTCGGGGGCACCGGCGCGGCGTGTGCCGCGCCAACCATTGCCGATGCCGAGTCACAGCGAAGGAAGGAGCGGCCGCTCTGACCTGGCCGCGCCCGAGCGTTCCGGTGCGCATCAGGTGCTGCTTATTGCGGGCTAATTTAACCTTCCTGCGATCCTGCTGCTTAATTCGACGCGTGCACACGTTGATCACACGTCCAGGGAGTGGAGGATGAAGCTGGAATTTGGAAGGAGGCACGAGAGCCAGAACGGCCCCGGGCGCGGCCGGCCCGGCCGGGCATCTCTCTCAGGCTTTGTGTACGCGTGCTGGACCCCAAGACAAGACCACACACACTTGTCGATCTGCAGAGAGAGCCAGCCGAGAGTCCAGAGGTAGGATACACACTCCTGCTCGTACGCTACCACTGCCCTCAGTACAAGCTGACGCCGGCTGCCGGTGTACAACGGAGCAGCAGCACAGCGGTGCCGGCCGGCCGGCCGTTGGCTGCGCTGCGGCTGCCGCCTGCAGCCAGCGCGGCCGGCGTGGCAGGGGAGGCTCGCGTGTCGCGTCGCGTCGCGTCGCCTCGCCACGACCCACGACGGCCGGGGTTGAATGGTAATCCGAGCGAGCATCGACGAAGAGAAAGAGAACCCTCTCGCTCCTGGCCCTGTGGGGAACAGCGGCCGCGGGGATCCAGGGCGCTGTCCCCGAATCCACGGCCGCCACCACACAAACTCCACTCCACAGGCCAGCCAACCCAAACAACGGCCGGACCTTTTCCTTTTCTACTCCTGGGTAACTCGAGCGACGGTGAAATCGCAACGTTAATCACGGGTTGACCGGCCTCAAAGTGCGCGCCCCGTCGCCGTCGGCGAGCCCCAACAAAGCCACAGCCGCGGCGGCATCTACCGAGCGCGGGGCCCGAGGCACGGGCCGCCGTCTCTCGCTGACAGGTGCGTCGCGCCCTCGCCGAGGGGATCCACCGCTGGTGCGAGACCAGCCGCGGCTGGCTGGAGGTGGAGTGGCGTGGAGTAGCTTTAGCGGCTTAATTAACGTAGATTAATTTAGGCAGCGGTGTCATCATGAGCTCCCGTGGTGATTGGCCGGGCGGTTTAGTAGCGTTGGCTAGGGCCGCGGGACGTCACATGGGAGGTGGTCTTATCCATAAACCATCATTGGTTAACTACTAACTTAACCAGACCAGATCTAGAATTCTAGATGGAGGTGGACGGTACTACTAGTACTACTACCAGCATGCTGGCCGCGTTCTTCCCGGGCAACGCTCGGCTAGGTTTGGTATACTAGCCGAGCTGGTGCTACGTCATTTCAGGAGCATTTATTTTTCGATCTCCAGCACGACAGGCTGGTCAGCTGAAGGCGATGCAACCCGAACAGAACAGGACGGTCTAAAACGTCGGTTATGCTAGAGACCAAAACAAGAGAAGGACCGTCGGATGTGGATCGTGCGGCTGGAAAATCCAGCTGGTGATAGTAAACACCAACATGCATCGGGATACATACGTGATCGGGCCCAGCCCATCGACATCATGATGATTCATGCACACGAAAGCTTGTCCACAAAATTTTCAACTACAAAAAAGCAAACATCTGAATCCGATGATGCTCGGCTCGATGGAAATACCCGGCGCAGATGCAGTTCCTTCCATGTCGACCGCCGGGGTCTCTGCTCTCTGACCGTGGCAACCCCAACCGCACCAAAGTCCAAAGTCCAAGCCATGCACGCGCTGACGGGTCCGCGACGCCTGTCGTCCTCCTCCCCGGCGGCTGGCGGACTCGCGCCGGCGGCGGGCGGGCGGCCGGCCAGTTAGCTGCCCTCTCGTCCTCCCCTTTCGCGATCGCCGCGCCGCAGCCACATCCCCGGCCAGCTGGCGGTTGGCACGGCCCATCTCGTCCGCCAGCGGGACGAAGCGAGAGCGTTGAATTGAATGGAGGTGCGCCGGACACGGCGCCGGGGCGAATTCTTCTTCGCAGGTGGGCGCTCGTGGCTGTGCTGCTGGCACGCGGCACGTGTTAAAATAGGTTGGGTCAGATATGAATCAAACGCGGCCAGGCTGCGGGTTCTCTGGTCTCATCCCTGCCGTCATGTCCATGCGTACTGGAGCGGGTTGATCATGACCGAGGACTTCGTCGTTTTCCAGCGCCACGGCGGGGACCCGCTTCAGTTATTCGGTGGCGCCGGTGCCGTCGACATGGGCTGATTTTTATCTTCATTTTATTTATAAAACATAGATGATCAGTGAGGTTGTATGCATGTGTAGACTTGTCACGCTAGGCCTTTGTAAGTAGGAAAATACCGCTTGCGCGAGGTTTATTTACAATCTTAACTTATTTTATAGGAAAAAAGTACATTTCATTATTTCACCGGTTCATCGTGTCTGTTTAACCTCTGAATAAAATTTAGTCTCGATCCACTCTTTTGGACTATTTCTGAATCTACCCAAATGAGATTTATCTTTTTTTTTTATTTCTGCACATATTGATTTTTAAGTTCAAAATTGGCGAGATGACTTGTAACCTGATGTGATACGGCGAGGCTGATCTCGATCTTTCGATGATACCGGAGGATAACTCGATTTGAAGAAGGATTGACGTTGTGCTATACGACTACAGCGACCAGCAGGGACACCGCGGCTTAGCGATAGTTACACCGCTTTCAATTTGTAATGTTCTTGCTGTGCTAAGAACAACCTTAAACCTACAAGAAAATCAAAGAACATGTAGACAAGCAAATAGCACATAGAACTTGCCCAAGGGATGAATTAGATACACGCAAAGTTGGGGTTCTGGATACAAGTAATCGAATGGTCTAGCCGACACACACAAATTACAGGAAGTAGCAAATGCTAAACTTTCATCTAAACAAAATCCAACCATAAAATAGCGGTTGCTGCTATTTTTTTTATAGAAGATAGAGCAGCCAGGGGGTGCTAGGTTGGAACCCTAAATTAGGACGCGCGCCTAATAGGCTCTACTTGATACAAGACCTAAGCCAATGATGGAAGGTCCGAACGATATTCTATAAATTTCAGAAGTTGTACGAGAGTCTGAAAGTAGACTTCGAGACTTTTCCAATGAGCACTCATGAGCCTCCAACAACCTTCTGAGCCAAGAGTTATGGCTGGTTGAAGTTGGCACTTCCTAGAGGTCCTAACTTGTGATTCAAAGTGAAGTCCAAAAATTGGGTCTGATCCTCCTCTTGTTCATTGTCCTATTTGCTTCTCCACCAATTTGGTTCATGTCCCAAGTTCCTAATCTTAAAAAAATAATTACAAGATTTTAGTAGTATCCCATTCGAAGAATAACTTGTCTGGACAATAAGGAACGATTTTACCTGATAATTTAGTTGCCATGCTCGTCCTCGAGTAATTGGTCCTTGCTATGTAGTAGATGTGGTTGTATCAATGGCAGGGGTGCTCTCGTCATGTCGTCTGTATTAGAAAATATTTTATATATTTTTACGATTACTTTTTATGCCTTTCAGTATCTCTAGGATCCGTTTCATATTAAATTATACTAACCTCTCAAAATAGCCATAAATATTTTTTAATGTTCTTTATCTGCTTGCAAAAATCTAAACTTAAGGTTTATTTAGGAGGACTTCTCCACATAATAGTGCTTGACCAGACATAAACATAATCATACAGTGCTTGATCTTGACAAATTCGACCTAGCCCACTTGAAAAAAACAATAACCTGCGCCCCAACCCACCATTGCAGGAGGCATGCTTGGGCTCTAATTGACAACGTGCCATGACGATCTGGTTAGGTTCTCGCATCAAAATTTATATCCCAAAACCTGATGTTTGCTTAGGTCTAATTTGAGGAAGTTATGTGTGTTGTGCTAATTACATGTCTAAATATGATCGCCTGCTTAAGTTTGGTTGGAACAAAGGTCCTTACATGATTAAGTGGAGGAATTTCTATAAGAATCCCATAAATATTCAAGTATATCCCGAAATTAGAGTACCTAACTAGAATCCATTTATCTCCTAGTCATAAAAATATCTATAATGTAAACACATATTGACGGTGAGTGAGAACCGCGAGCAGGGATTCATGGAACCCCCGTTTAAAGATTCGGCCAGGGGCTGAACACGCTGATTCTCTTAGGTAGCATGTATGGTGAGCACAAAGAGATTTTTACCCAGGTTCGGGCCTCCCGGAGGATAATAGCCCTACGTCCTGCTTTTCTGTATATTTTGTGGGTGTGCATTAACTAGAGTACACAGGAGCCGAGCTCGTTCTCTAGCTCTGGAATCTTGTTTGAAGCCAGAAGCCCCCCTTCACTGCTCCGTGTCTCCTCTTTTATAATCCAAGAGGGATCCCCATAACGGGCTATACATAGAGAACCAATGAGGTGTTGCCTCTACATCTCGCATGCCCTTCATACATGGCCTCTTTTTTAATGCTTACAGGTGCATGTACCTGGGCACACGCTTTCATGCGGCTCATGCATGCATGTATTCCTATGGAGGAGTTTTTCTTGGTCTTGTCTTGTCCTATCTTGGTGCATGCATGTATGCAGGCCATCCACCTGCAAGCATGCAGGGGGCTATTTAGTGCCGCCTGTCGTGCCGGCTGCCAGATCGCTTCCTTTGGAGCGAAGGCAGCTTCCTGTTCCCCCGGGATCCTTTTCGTGGTAGTATCCCGGGGTCCTTCGGGCCCCCGGGACCTGAGAATCAGACGGGCCTACCCTCGTGTGGCGGGCGAGCGTCTCCATAAATCACTTGCGCTGGGAACCCCCGTTCCCTTGGCGCCGACACATATTGATTTAGCAAAGAAAGAAGAGGATGACGCATGCTCAAAGTAGCATCAACATATTATGAATTTGGTTAGGGTGTATGAGAATAGTACCTCATCGGAATGATGTTATCATGTTAGTGAGCATGATATTTATAGTTCGTCGGATTGATCTTTATTGCAACCACCAATCTCTCAATTATATAAAGATTGCACACCTCATAGAGTCTCGCTTCTACACCTGGATCAACTTCTACACCTTATAGAAACTCAGATTGATCATAGGCCAGTCCCAATGCACAGTTACTAAAATTGAGAACGAGGTAACTGTGCGGCTGAGTTTTATGGGGTATGAAACTCCTCTCTCATTCCATGAAACTCCCTTCTTCCTTCTTCTCACTATGTCAGCAAAATTAATGATGTTGATGTAGCACTGGCCCGATCTTCCGATAGGTATTGGTAGATTCGATTGGTAGACACCAGGCGGCTCGCGGGGCAAGTCAAGTAATGTGGTGGCTCGACTTGTTGTATGGCTAAAGTGGATGGGACAGCGGCGGAAACAAACAAAGAGCGACGAGCGCTTGACTTTACGACGACGAACACGACCTAAACCAGCAACAAGACTCGACCACTGACACAAACTGAACAAAGCGAAACTGAAACAAAATTGCAAGGCTAAAGGGGTGATAGAACAGCGAAAAGTGTAATTTTTTTTGCTTTTTGTGGACTGTAGGTAAAGACACGAGATGAATCTAAAAGGGAACATGAAGCTATACCTCACGGTAAACCTGAATCCTGATACCACTTAATGTAGCACTGGCCCAATCTTCCGATAGGTATTGGTAGATTCGATAGGTGGAGACTCGACGTTGGCGGTCCGGCTTATAATCAGACACGATTCCAAGTCCTGCAACCGTTACACCGCTGCTCCTTGGTTATCAACCAAGCATAACTTGATTGACCTCGCCGAGAAGGCTATCCTGCAAGCGAATCGAAGAACACAAGCAAGAGAGGGTAAACACACAATCTGAAATTGCAGATGTGTATGAAGCAAATCACGAGATGGGGTTCGAGTTCGAATCACAAAAGGACTAATCGCCACAGTGGTGAAGAACAAGAACAGGGGCCCTAAATTCACAGCAAAAGGACTCGACGTCACAGTTACAATGAACAAGATCTGTTTCTCAATGGAAAATTAGACTAAACAAAACCCGAGATCTAATCTGCAGTGTCTACTGAGTTTATGGCAGCAAAGGGGGCGTCCAAGGGTCGGGGGCGACCCTCGCTGGGCGCCCACAACATGGGCTTAAGGCCCGACACGATACAAAGCTTGAATAAGCGAGATATCATGGTCACACAGAATGATCCATTTACCTTCTAGAGCTAGGACCAGAACCAAAAGAAGCATCTCATCATCACCTTTCCAATGCATCTAAGGTCACCTCATTTGAACACCGTATGAGCGAGATATCGTTGTTTCGGTGCAGGGCTGTCGGCTGAATCCGAACCGAACTCGCAGTCCAAGTTGGCGAGGACTTGTAACTCGTTGATGAGGCCGGCTCGTGCATGTCCAGCATGGTGATGTCCTCATCATCCTCCCCTTCTTGAATTGGAGTCGTCCTCAACTCCATCCCATCATCAAACTTCTGCAAAAGGTTAGGAACAGTAGGACGCAAATTGCTAGACATAGTATTATCATCATATGAGATCAAAGTATGTTTGCAAAGCATAGTACGACATGGTGAACCATCAACATAATCTGTAGCATTCAGAGATGTCTGAGAAAATAAACCACCTCCCTTCAACTTAATTTCTTCGGATGGATCGTTAGAAGTGTCTAAAGTATCATCATTCTTACAAATTTCAGCAAGCTCTTTGTCATGTTTAATAATTTCAGCAGGTCTTAAAGTAAGCAAAAAACATTTTTCTTTCCCTTATGCATCAAAGTATATGTATTAGTTCTATCATGGTGTAAAGCATCAGTATCATATTCCCATGGACGACCTAATAAAAACGAGCATGCTTGCATAGGTACAACATCAAAATTAGCAAAATTATGATATGACCCAATGAAAAAGTGTATTCTTGCTGATCGAGTTACCTTTGCCTTACCACTATTGTTGAGCCATTCAAGATGATAAGGTTGCGTATGAGCACGCGTAGGCAAACCAAGCTTCTTGACCAAATCTGAACTTACCAAGTTGTTGCACTCCCACTATCAATTATTGTACGAACACGACAATCCTTGATAATAAGAAATATATTGAATAAGTTGTGGCGTTGTACCTTCTCCGGCTCGTGCTCAATTTGTGTACTCAACATACGCTGCACAAGAATAGACTTGTAACCCGCAGCAGCAGTCATAGGATCAATGACCTCTTCTTTTTCGCTCTCCAAATCTGCACTGTGGTCAGCAACATTAGCCAAATCATTCTCAATATCACTAGCACTTACATACCCTCCATCATTAGTAGCAATAAATACACAACGACTTGGACAATCCTTCATGACGTGTCCCATGTCCTTGCAGCGGTGGCACACGATGTTGGTGGAGTGGCTCGAAGAAGAACTAGTGGAAACAACCTTCTTCTGTTGGTCGGGCTGCACATAAGACACATTACTCACCTCGGAAGTAGGTGGAGTAGCAGCAGCGGCAGGTGGCGTAGCAACAGGCGCCTTGGGCTTGTCGACGTTCAAGCGTGGTGGAAAGGATCTTCCAGTGGTGGATCTGAAAGCCTGTTGATGTTGTCGGGCCTGTACTTCTCGTTCAGCCTTCGGAGCAAGATGATACAATTGGCTGAACCTGGTCCAATCTTTATAATAAAGTATATCCTGTATGTCACGATGCAAACCACCAAAAAATCTAGCACAAAGATTGTCATCATCCTCATATATGTTACAACGTGCTAAACTAATGAGTAGCTCCTGATAATATTCCTCCACCCCCTTATCTCCCTGTTTTAAAGTTCGCAACTTTAAACGCAAATCACGTTGATAATGATGACGAACAAAAATAGATTTCATACGTTGTTTAAAGCATTCCAAGTTTGAGATTGAGAATTGACATTGTTAGTGCAAAGATCATTCCACCAAAACAGAGCAAAACTAGTAATCTCACTAGTAGCAAGTCTAACTCTATGCTCAGCAGGAACTAAATGAGAATTAAACTTTTGTTCAACGGCAAGTTCCCAATCTAAATAAGCCTCTGGATCAGCAGTACCAACAAAATAAATCATGGTAAACTTAGCTTTAGCAAAAAGAATCATTATTATTACCACGATTATAATTACCTCCCATACCTTGACGATTGCGCCGAAAACGATCAGCACCAGCATCAACATCATCGTCATCATCTTTCTCAATTGGAGGTAGTCGTTGTTCAACATGTTCAATACGGGTGACCAAAGTGTTAATAGTCTTCATCTTGTCATCAAACTTCTCGGTGATGTGCGTGCGTTGGTTATCTAGATGCCTTGTAAGCCCATCCTTGGACATACACTTATTGAAGTCCGAAAGGGACGCTGCTTCTTTCCCTGATCCTGACATGGTTAGAAAACAGAAAAAGATAACACAAATGTATTGTCCCTATCACTAACAGCTATCTGGTTGTGGTGAAAGTGGACTGCAAAATCTCAAACGGCTTACCACCATTTTGCATGTGTTCTTACCAAAGCCTAGCATGGGTACAATCTATTGTAACCTTGAGTGTAACAGTTGCAAGATGAACCTATGCTGATCAGACGTATATGTGAAGTTTGTACACGCACAATATGGTAGCAAGGGATTAGCAATAATCGCAACAGATTAGCAAAGTTCAATAAATATCCAAAGTACCAGTCACAGTTGCTGGCTAAGACGTGTCCTAGACGTAGCACAACAAGTTGGAACAAAGAACGATGGAAACAGCTCAAAGAACAAGCACACATCAACTCTGCCAAAGGGATTTATCTTTTTTCTAATTTTCCTCTGAATTTCCGAAAACGCACTAGTAGGAATCAAGATTTTTTTTGCACTATTTTTTTGTATTTTTCTCTGAACAAGGATCACAAGAGGTGGAACCAAAAAAATTGGGACCTTAAACAGAGGTCAGATGTGGTCTATAGAAAAACAAACACGTTCTTTGAAAACCTGAATTCAATTTGAATAATTTTTTTTCTTAATCTTCCCATTTTTTTTGAATTTTTTGAGAATCCAAACCATACTTTGTAGGGTTTGGTTATGGCCCAATTGGAGTCACGAATCTGCTATAAAAAAATGGCACAAAACGGAGCACCGAGCGAAAAGTTATGACTCTTTTACTGAAGGTACCTCAAGTTATGGTTTTCAGAAGGCACAACTCGGCAGAAACTACGGCAGTGGTTAGGGCAAACCTTCCCTACCCAAACACGGCTGGGCAAGGCCTCTCAGCAACGAAACCAAGGGCACAATCTTCCCTGGTACGTAGCAAGCAATAGGTATTCGCCAGACGAAACAAGGATAAGGTATGCTCTGCAAAGGCGATCAAAGCGGCTCGCAACCTATCTAGGGTTGGCGCGGTGAGTTTACACAAGACGGCTCGCGGGGAAAGTCAAGTAATATGGTGGCTCGACTTGTTGTATGGCTAAAGTGGATGGGACAGTGGCGGAAACAAACAAAGAGCGACAGACGCTTGACTTTACGACGACGAACACGACCTAAACCGGCAACAAGACTCGACCACGGTCACAAACTGAACAAAGCGAAACTGAAACGAAATTGCAAGGCTAAAGGGGTGATAGGACAATGGAAAGTGTAATTTTTTTGGCTTTTTGTGGACTGTAGGTAAAGACACGAGATGAATCTAAAAGGGAACGCGAAGCTATACCTCACGGTAAACCTGAATCCTGATACCACTTGATGTAGCACTGACCCAATCTTCCGATAGGTATTGGTAGATTCGATAGGTGGAGACTCGACGTTGGCGGTCCGGGCTTCTAATCAGACACGATTCCAAGTCCTGCAACCATTACACCACTGCTCCTTGGTTATCAACCAAGCACAATTTGATTGACCTCGCTGAGAAGGCTATCCTGCAAGCGAATCGAAGAACACAAGCAAGAGAGGGTAAACACACAATCTGAAATTGCAGATGTGTATGAAGCAAATCACGAGATGGGGTTCGAGTTCGAATCATAAAAGGACTAATCGCCACAGTGGTGAAGAATAAGAACAGGGGCCCTGAATTCACAGCAAAAGGACTCGACGTCACAGTTACAATGAACAAGATCTGTTTCTCAATGGAAAACTAGACTAAACAAAACCCGAGATCTAATATGCGGTGTCTACTGAGTTTATGGCAGCAAAGGGGGCGTCCTAGGGTTGGGGGCGACCAGCGAGGGGCGCCCACAACATGGGCTTAAGGCCCGACACGATACGAAGCCTGAATAAGCGAGATACCGTGGTCACACAGAATGATCCATGAACCTTCTAGAGCTAGGACCAGAACCAAAAGGAGCGTCTCATCGTCAGCTTTCCAACGCATCCAAGATCACCTCATTTGGACGCTGTATGAGGGAGATATCGTTGTTTCGGTGCAGGGCTGTTGGCTGAATCCGAACCGAACTCGCAGTCCAAGTTGGCGACGACTTGTAGCTCGTTGATGAGGCCGGCTCGTGCATGTCCAGCGTGGTGATGTCCTCATCAGATGTGGTATAGAATTTAATGTCATAAAACTCTCCATTAAACTCTCATAGGGACTGACCTTATGTGGTTTTATCTTGAGTAAAATGTACCGGCGATCCTTAAATTTGTAAGTGTTAGGTCCATCAACTCTAAAAGTGCAATTCTGGATCCACAAATTTGTAAAGGTATGTCATTTAGTTCCGTCAACTCCAAAAATACATTTCTGAGTCCACAAACTTTTTAGATTGTATACCACAGGTCCATATGTATGCACGTAACGCTGACATGGCACGCTGATTGTACGTACCCGACACCGCCAATATGGATTGTGATAAGAATTGATGTTTTGCCCCAAGCTTTCTTCTCCACCCCGCCATCTCCCTCCTTCCTCTTGGCCGGCGGGTTGCTTGTCGATCCCGCCACTTGCTGGGGCTGCCTAAGGCCGCCACTCGGGGTGCCTCCCGCTATGGTGGTTGGGGCCACGTTCGCAATGGCGCTGGTGTGTGCCATATCCGGTCATCCGATGGACACAATAGTGGACATTGTGGGCGGTTCAGAGAGCGACATGGATGACACGATAGCTCATGCGGGGTTGGATCGGAGAGATTGAGAGAAAAGGGAGATAAATAAAACGTGAGATATATATGCACTGTGTCATGTCAGTATTACGTGCATATATGGATACATATGGATCTGCGGTGAATAATTTAAAAAGTTTATGGACCCACAAATATCCTTTCGGAGTTGACGGACCTAAGTGACACACTCTTACAAGTTTGTGGATCCAGAGATGCACTTTCGAAGTTGACAAATCTAAATAACACACCTTTACAAATTTAAAGACCACCGGTGCATTTTACTCTATTACCCTTGTGTTAAGGTATAAGATCTCAAATCACATTGGAAACATAAAACCTGGAACAAGGAGGAGTTAGGTACGGAAGATATGATTTTTATTTTTTTTTGGGCAGGCAGTAGTATAATTTTTCTACTCTCTGGTAGAAATTCGACTGCCAACTTTTTAGAATAAAATTAACTCCGACATAGTTTGTTCCAAATCCACTAGAATTCTTGTAGAATAGTCAAGTACCCCATTTCCAAAGGATACCTGTTGAAAACAGTTTTAACAAATCCGTCCAAAATATTTTTAATTATTCTTAAAAAGTTTTGAACTCGAAAGAGCCCCAAAATCCTCCGGAACTAACGCGAACTCCTCGTCTTGTGGGGGGATGGATTGAATCTCGCCCAAATCAGACAGGGATAAAAGGAATTGTCGGATGGCAACGGGAAGAAATAAAGTTCCGATGCGAGGATGGTGAGGAAACACTCGATATTCAAATTGCAATCTCGAAAAAGAAAACGGGCAAAACCACGGTGCTCCAAACGTGCCACGGAACCGATTTCGGCAAAGGTATACGTCGTAAATTCTCCAGCTTGTTTATGTTTGGCGTCCAAGTCGTCCGTTTGTCCCATGTCCTCCTCCGGTCAGATTTCGCTCGCGAGTTTGAAAATTTCGAAACCGAACGCACCTGCTCGGCTGCTCCTGCGGTCCTGGGTGGGACTGGGAGGGAGGGAAAAGCCCGGCCCACCCCACCCCACTGCACCAGCTCACCCGTTCCAGTCAACAGTCCCCCTCCCCTGTTGCCGGTGGTCCTCCATCCTCCCCCCACTCGCCACCGCCGATTACCGTTCTCGCCTCGACTTCAAAACAGAGCCCAGATCTAACCACGTCCGGGGGCACGACTGTCTTTTCCCCGTCCCCCAGTATTCGAATCTCGCCCGCCCAGATGCGGTAGAAATAACGGGCCGACGCAGAACCCTCCAGCCCCCGCGGATCCTACCCACCGGATGGCGGGCCCCGAATCCTCCCGGGTCCACGCGGCAGCGGGGAGGGCCGGGCGGGCAAACGGTGGCCGAGGCCAGGCTCCCGACGTAGTCCGGGGCGCGGGCCCCGCGGATTTGACCGGTCAAAAGGCGTGGCCCAACCAAACCCCAAGGGATCCGGCGCTCTCTGCGCACTGCACCCGCAGCCAGATGCCTTCGTTGACAGGTGGGCCTTGTATACTTGGAACCCACATATCCGTGGGCATAGGGGGCGAAGGTAGGAGTGCGCGCGGGCGTCATGTGGTGGTGGTGGGTGCTTTGACTGCCGGCCTCGGCAGCAGGCAGGGAGGGGCAGGCACAAATCATTTCGGCCGCTGCGTCGCGTTGGGAGCAGTATTCTGCTTTGCTTGCGTCCCGACAAGCGGAAAGAAGAGGCGGGGGAGGCGGGGAGAAAGGGGGAGGAAAGGAGGAAGGGAGCGAGAGAGCAGCCAGAGGGGGAGGAGGGGGGAGGAAGAGCCGTAGAGGAAGGGGAGAAGCAAATCTTGGAGGGGAGTCGAGAGATTCCTATTGCGGAGGAGGAAGCGCGAGAGGAGGCTAGAGAGGTATGGACCTTCCGGCCGGCCGGACGCCCATCTGTTCTTGCTCCTGGATTTGGCTGTTTGGTTTTTCGGTGTGTTCTGCTGCGTTGGTGGTTTGTGACCGCGGATATGCGCCCTCGGTCCATGGTTGCGGGCGCCGCTGGCGTTTCTTGGTGCGCTGGCCGTGCGTCTCCGTGGATCTGCGTTTTCCCGGCGTGAGGCGCGGGCCTTCCGTAGTCTGTCGGCTGATTCGGCCTGTTCGTCCCGCGGGTCAGCTACGGTTTATGGAGGGTGTCCCGTGTACTTGAGGAGGTCGACATCGTTCTGGGAAAGATGCGGCCTTTCTCTGGGTTTGTGTTCATGTTTAGTCGGCCTGGAGCATTTACGCGGATCTTAGGACTGCTATTGCTGTATAGGTTTCGCTCTAGACTGCTTATCATGCGAAAAATTGGTCCCTGATGCAGTCGATTTGTGCCCAATTTTCTGGATTATTTGTATGGTTTGCTTGTTCCCCTTTGTTAGAGGCTCAGATACTTGCGTTTGCTCCTGAACAGACTTAGGGGGTTCATAAATTAGGATTATTTTCTTTGACTTTCCAAGAGTTAGCAGCACGTTGGTACGATATGCTGTAGTTCTGGCCAGGAGATATGCATCCGAGCTTTTCCTTTCATTTCAAGGTAGGCGATTTAGGAGGGGAAAAGTTGCTTCGGGAATGAACATGGCGTCATGTCAATCCCTGCGATCTGGCAGTCTATTGAAAGAGATAAGACGGTCATTCTTAGTCTTTACCCATGGCTAAACTCTGGCTAGTAAATACGAAGGACCTACCTTTCGAGGTTTTGATCAGTCTATGCGAAAATGTTCTCTTCTTGCAATGCGTGTCAATTATAGGGTGATTCTGGGCGACCTGGTTTTCTGCTTGCATCATGATTTGCAAACTTAGGAAGAACTTATTCCCACTTCTCGCATTTGCCTAGATTCGAGGGATGATTTTTTACTTGTTAACAAAGCTCAACTCGTTGATGTAGCCATTGCAATATCTATAACCACCCTTCTGATCAATTTTATTGCTGATGCACTCACAGGAAGCCCAATAGATCTACTACAGCTGTTGTGAATTGATGCAAAGCTGAGTCGGCATTGGTGTAGCCCCGTTTTCCTCAGAGATGGCATCAGCAGGTGTAGCCCCATCCGGGTACAAGAACAGCAGCAGCACCAGCATTGGTGCTGATAAGTTGCAGGATCACATGAACGAGCTAAAAATTAGAGATGATAAGGTGAAGAACTGAAGATGCATTGACATCTTCTTTTGGGCTAACCATAATTGTTCCAGATTGTGTGAAAATGGGATGTTGTTGTAACATTTGATTTGAATGGCAAATGCAGGAAGTTGAAGCAACCATAATTAATGGGAAAGGGACAGAAACTGGGCACATAATTGTGACTACTACTGGTGGCAAGAATGGTCAACCGAAGCAGGTGAGTGATTTCTCTGCATTTGACACGGATTTAGCAACTATCGAACACGTTTTTAGTGTGTGCATGAATCTAATAATTCAAATTCTACTTGACCATGGTCAAATGTGCTTCTTGCTTTTGAATATTGCCTATGTCTTTGTGATGCTAGCATATAAGATGGTGCAATCTAGTTTTCCAGATCAATTTTGTTATTTACTTTTTGTATAATAATATGTATTTGTTGATTGAACTTGCAGACAGTGAGCTACATGGCTGAGCGCATTGTAGGTCAAGGTTCTTTTGGGATTGTCTTCCAGGTTAGTTGCAACAACCTGTGGCTGAGATATGTTATTTAGATCTTTCATCTATTGCATGCTATAAAGTATTGTGCTGTATACTTTAATGTGTAATCAGGGGCCGTTGCTAATTTGATTTCAATCTTTTATAGGCTAAATGCTTGGAGACGGGTGAGACTGTTGCCATAAAGAAGGTTCTTCAGGATAAGCGTTACAAGAACCGTGAGCTGCAAACCATGCGCCTTCTTGACCACCCTAATGTCGTCGCTTTGAAGCATTGCTTCTTTTCAACAACTGATAAGGATGAACTGTATCTAAACTTGGTTCTTGAGTATGTGCCTGAGACTGTTCATCGAGTCGTGAAGCATCACAACAAGATGAACCAACGAATGCCACTTATTTATGTGAAACTGTACATGTACCAGGTAATAATTTGTCCTTTTCCATTTTGCGTATTTTTGTTATGGTTTTAGTAATACTTGAATACCTTAGGTTTTCTGGATAATGTTAAATAATATTTGATAAACTTAGAGACAGTTCTTTTCACCTAATTATGGACCGCTGTTGTATGCTGATTTTTTTTATTTTCTGTTATTGGTTTTTGGCAGATATGTAGGGCACTGGCTTACATTCATGGTAGTATTGGTGTTTGCCACAGAGATATCAAGCCACAAAATCTTCTGGTATGCTGCAAAACTATCTTACTTTGCTCCTGATCATATACTAGAAGACATGTTTCATATGTTTTAATTGATTTCTGAACTTCACTACAGGTGAACCCACACACCCACCAGCTTAAACTATGTGACTTTGGGAGCGCAAAAGTTCTGGTCAAGGGGGAACCCAACATATCATACATCTGTTCCCGATACTATAGGGCTCCAGAGCTCATATTTGGTGCCACTGAATATACTACAGCAATTGACATTTGGTCTGCTGGATGTGTTCTTGCTGAGCTTATGCTAGGCCAGGTAAACTGTCTTCATTTCATGTGCAATTCAAAAAAAAATTTGTGTTCTTCAAGTCAGCGGAGTTTGAGTTTGTACTGACTTAGAAGAACTTCTGTTGCACAGCCTTTGTTTCCTGGCGAAAGTGGTGTGGACCAACTTGTTGAAATCATCAAGGTAGTTGTCGATTCTGGTGACTTGTGAATTATCTTCCTGCACAGGCATAAATTCTTAACATCCTGAATATTGTGCATTTCAGGTCCTTGGTACCCCTACAAGGGAAGAAATTAAATGCATGAACCCAAATTACACAGAGTTCAAATTCCCACAAATCAAAGCACATCCATGGCACAAGGTGCAAGTCTTTCTAAATTTGTTACAATGTTGTAAAAAGTTGGTCACTATTGAGTTACTAATTGGACATTCTATCTTTCAGGTATTTCACAAAAGGATGCCACCGGAAGCTGTTGATCTGGTATCCCGGCTGCTCCAGTACTCTCCGAATCTGAGATGCACTGCTGTAAGTAAATGTCATTGCACATTTCCTTGTTGACTTTATGATTTGCTAAGATCTTTTTGAAACTTTTGTCCAGGTTGAGGCACTCGTTCACCCATTCTTTGATGAGCTTCGAGATCCTAATACCCGTCTTCCAAATGGACGCTTTCTGCCACCCCTTTTCAACTTCAAGCCGCACGGTATGTTTCATGCTTACTTGTTTCACCATTGATATTATAGGCTTGTAGCTGTTCAGCGCACCAGTGTGTAACCCCAAGTTTGTTTTTTGGATGGATGGTATCACCAACTTACGTTTGCCATTTGTGCTATCCTACAGAACTGAAAGGAGTCCCAGCAGACATTGTTGCGAAATTGATCCCAGAACACGCAAAGAAGCAATACCCCTATGTTGGATTGTAAGATGATCCTGCCTTGAGGCAGGAACCCACCACGGCAAGTGTGCATTTTCCCTTGGGATGTTGGATGATTGGCCGCATGCACACCTGGCGGTTGAAGATGCTAGGTTACCTGTTTGTACGACAGCTGTGACCTGTGTAGCTGAGTAGTGTATGTCGCAACGACATGTAACGGCACCCCCTTTCTACTAACTGACGCTCACCTGAGATTGCCATAGCTGATCTTGTAATATGTTCTAGAGCAGTATGAATGTATTTATGGTAGCTTGATCTATGTATGGATTCACTTCGTTTTTCCTAGTCCCCTTTGTCTCCAGACCCAGACTGCTACCTTGTTTTTTGTTTCTGAATTGCTTGCTACCTGTCGGCTACCAGCTTACTCCTATCGGTTACTGCTATATGGTGATCAGTCGATTGTTGATAAACTTTTTGGTTGACATGATAAAATTCGATTAACTTGAAAGTGCGCTCTGGAACAGCTGACATGAGTCGTGGTGCACTTGGGGTGTGAAGGTTTGAGACGATTCAATCGAATGCGAATGTCTGTTTCACATGTTAGATCTGAGGCGTTTGAGATTCGTTGGAAGACAATTTTCTGTGAATGTGAATAAGTGAATTGGAGTGCTATGTTTGTTTCCCGTATCGTTCTCTAGGGTTCGGTTGGTTTGGGATTAGCAGAGGAAATTTTTGTGTCTTGCAAATTTTTTAGTAGAATTTGTTGCTGCAACTGCAGAAGCATGGCTTGAAGGCAGCAAGAGATCAGAAGGGGAAGTGCGCCGAGAGGAGAGTTGCCAAGAGGATGCCGTTGGGGAAATACTACTGCGATTACTGCGACAAACAGTTCCAGGACACCCCCGCCGCCCGGAAGCGCCACCTGCAGGGCACCGAGCACCAGCGCGCCCGCGCCCTCTGGTACGACTCCGTCCGCCACCAAGGTCAGCTCCCGATCCCTCCTCTTCTTCCCTCTTCCCGGTCGTCGCTGCCTCTCCTCTGGTTGGCAAGTTTCGTCGAACACCTTGTCTGCCACGGCCACCGCGGCTGTTTCGAGTTCAGGGTCCTGCTGACCCGTTTTCTTCTTCCGTCGTCGGGAGACCAGCACGGCGGCGCTTCCTCCCTCCTCCTGCCGGACGGCACCCTCGCCAAGGGCGTCTGCCACCACTTCGTCCGCACGGTGAGTCATCTCGAGTTGCCTCGGTAACTTAGCCGGTGTCGCGGATACGCCAAGAGTAGGCCGCTCTTAATTTTGATGCCGATTCCTTCATGTCGCAGGGGACTTGCAAGTATGGGGATTCATGTAGATACTTCCATCCCAAGCCAGATGGTGCTAATCCATCGTTAGCTGCACCAGGTAAGGGTTTGGACAGGATCGTTTGAATGCAATTGGTACTGGAATTGGGTGCAACTTAGGGACTATTTTATCATCTGGTACTCCATACTGATCTTTTTGGTTATTTAAGTGAATAACATTGAATTATAAGTTGCATTTGGGCTACATCCTGTTTGAATGAATGGATCACTTCTTGAAGGTCATGACATGTTCATACATTTTATTTAGGATACTGTTTGATTTACAATTGCTTTAGATTTAAGTGAGGAACTGCTACTGCAATTCGTTGTAGACGATATCAGCTGGAGTGTTGAAACCTATTGCCTTGTTGGGTATAAAAATGCTACTTATGACTAGTTAGCATTCAGGGCAAAGCTCATTTTTTACGTTTTTTTTGGCTACCTTGTGGTTGTTGTAATATGGAAAAAAATTGATTATTAGTTCAGTCAGTGCTAAACAATACCTAGTTTTAAGTTGGATTTAGTCCATGGATAGGCCTTGTATCTTCAAACAACTTGTATATTCAGGGCCTGGACCTGGAACCATGGTGCAGCAGTCTAATTTTCTTGGCAGCCAACCCAATTTTGTTGGATACCAGGCAGCTGAACGAAATTCTTTCTCAGGTGACCTTTTTTCTTATCAAACAGAATATTGTTTTAATTTACTGTCTGCCTAGTCCAGAAAATTGCATGAAACCATGAATTAATAGCTGGGTTTATTTTGTAAACAATCATTTTCCCGCATTTAGTTAATTTTAGAGATTTCTTACAATATCCTTCTGAAATCTGAACTTAAGTTAAGAATAGGAAAGTACGAGTGATCATATGCAATCCAGTCAATCGGGCAACTATTAGAGATGACATGTGTGTCTTAACTATAGTTGTCTCTCCAACCCAGAATAAACATGGCACCTTTAATTTCAGAAATTTAGTTTTAAGATCAAAAGGTTGTGAGGCAAGTTGGGCACTGGGTGCACTAGTTTTAGCTTCCACCCATGCTCTTCAGTGTTTAGACATGCTGCTTGCTTTTGCTTTATCATGGATAATGCTCATGTGCTTAGCATGCCATGAATCAACTTTTGGGCTAGAGAAAAAGGCAAGTCTGTTGATACTTTCAAGTGAGACCAAAATTACTACTCACTATAGAAGTAGAGAGCACTCTGAAGAAAGAAATGAAAGATGCATAAGATTTTTATTTTGGTTTCTCTAAAGCTACCTCAAACAGCCAAACTTACACAAAAATTCTTCAGTTCTGCCAGATAGCTGCATTTCTAGCAAAAATTACACTATGCGACAAGCTAACGGGTCATCATGCTTTTGTTTCGGTTAGCTGTCATGCCATGAATTGGGTCCCTTGTTATACAATCATCAGCGATATCTAGTCAGTCAGTCATGTGCCAGCGGGTCCATTGGTTGGTGACTTGGTGCTTCCCAGAGACTGATGAATGATGATGAGCTGCCATTTGGATGTTTCGAGGCTATTCGATTTCAAATGGGCCTGTCGGTTGGTTCCTTCAGATGACCAAGGATGGAGGCCCTACAGATTAAAGAACTTAAATTTGTTTGGTTCAGAGCTGTTGTCAGCTTCCTGTGTCTGCAGGAACCATGCTCGCTGTCTTTACTCCGAAAAACTGCCATGCTTGCAAGTGCACAAGCTGCTACTGCCACGGTAGCATAGGGTTCACCTTGTTGCAATTGCGCCATCATGCTCTATCTCCTTAACGAGTTTCACCACACCAATCTTTATAGAGTTTCCCGTCGGTAATGATCCGTTTCTTTCTGTCATGTTTCCACAGGGAATGTATCCGGGGCCCACACCTCCTGGTCCTGGGGCTACTTACCGCCGTCGCTGCAACCCCCTCCTGAAGTCGGCTATCCCCCCCTTCCTTTTGTCGACTGGGGCTGAAGGAGCTTCGCCCCATGCTGAACACCGGTTGCTTAATGCTAAAACGCCTATGTTCGGTATCGGTACATGGTAGAGCGAAGGGGATCCCAACTCCAAGTTCCAACCGCAGAGCATGCCTGTACGTCATTTGGATACTGTGTCCCGTGGGGTTCTTCTGGCAGCTGGGAAGTTGCCATCCATGTACAAGTAGCACTTGTTGAGCTTTGGTGCTGCACAGCACCTGGCTTTCACAGAAGATTCTGTAGGAGTATGACGCTTTCTTTGCTGTGTTGGTTATTATAGCACCGTTGTTCTGCCGCCTTCTTGCTCATCTCATTTTGGATTCAGAGATCATTGTGGGTCTGTGGGAAGGAGACAATTGGTGTGTGGCGCTTGCTGCTCGTCTCCGGCAGGCAGGCCGATGATGATTCGCCGACCTGCTCGGCGCATTTCCGCCTTCCGCTCTGAGCGGCCGGCGATCTGGCGAGGCTCTGTCGACTCCCCGGCGAGCGAGGGTCGTCTTCGCGGTGGGGGGCGGGGGGAGAAAGGGGACCATGGACGATGGACCCGGCCTAATCCATGGGGAGGTAGCTCCCTCGGTCTAGGTGGCACGCCACGTCTGTCTGGTAGCACGATTGCAACCGTGGCCGTTGCATTGCAACGTCTGGTGTCGGCGGGGACAGGCCCCAGCCGTCAGGAGCAATGTTGTCAATAGCAGACTATGGCAGACTATGAAGTTTAGCGACAGCCTTCTTTAAGCTATAACAGGTTATAGCGAATGCTAAGTTATTTATTAAAATGATAAAATAATTAATAATCACATATAAAATTATAAGTATTATTGGTCTAACACCAAAACTAAACTCTAACATATCTCTTAACTACCCAACGATGCCCATGCTACGTTATCTAGGATCCACACTACGTTTATTTAGTTGTATCGATTCTTTCGATTGCGTCTTTGAGCGAATGACACCATTAAAATCTACTAGCAACTTGACATTTAGCACTGCTAAATTTCGCAAAAGCCACTTTAACAGACATTTAGCACTGCTAAATTTCGTAAAACCCATTTAGCGGACATAGCGGACAAATATTATATAGCGCAGCGGTAGATCTCTTAAAAACTCTATAGCGAAGTTATAGCGGGCTATTTCCAATATTGGTCAGGAGAGCCAAGTTGGTATCGGATGCCTTGGCGTCTGGTGGTGTTCAGACCGGCAAGGCAGCGGAACAGGCTCGCGAGCCATTCATTTGGGCAGCACGAAATGTTCGCACGGATTTCATCCAAAATTACAGAAAACACATGGCAAGCATCATCGAGTTGACGAGTTGCTGCACACAAGTTATCCCGGAGTGCTGTCAAACGAGCTGCATCCACGCGGACTTGCGGTCGACGCGCGGCCACTCCAGGCAGGCAACCAGCCACCGTTCCTCCTCCTCCACGGCGGCGGCGTCGCGGCGGTCTCGTGCCGCCGCCGGACGCGCCGGTGGGAACGTCCTCGTCTCCAGCATCTCTTCCTGCGCCGCCGCCTCCTGCTCGCCGGCGAGTCTCTCGTCATTGCCACTGACGATGACGCGCAGGAACAGGAGGAGCGAAGCCATCGATCAATGGATCGATCGATCTGCACAACGCGCATATGGTAGATGGCAATGCTCAAGCATGGACCAACGGCAGTGACAGCTACTACATATAGTGAAGACGACACATGAGCTCAGGTGTGCACGATCCTTTTCTTTTCTTTTTTTACGGTGTCTGGTGAATCTGCATTTCTTGCAAGAAATTCGTTGCGTTCCCGCACGATTGTTCTGTCAGGTGGATCACAGAAAGGTCATGGTCGGGTGTTTGGTCGTGTTGCTGTCTGCTGCAGCGTAGGTGGCCAGTTGGGGTGTGGTTGGTGCTTGGCACTGATGTTGTGAAGGCATTCTGCCTGGCCGGCCGCCTGGTTCTTCTTCTGTCGGTGCTCACTCACCCAACATTCTGGTTTGGGCTTTCAGGGTGTTTTCTTTCTAAGTTTTGCACAATTTTTGCTCACCGCATGTGGTTCTGCAGCGTGTATGTTACCTGACTGAATTTTGTTTTTTTGTAAATGCTACCTAACTGAATTTTGAATGGGCTCTCGTTAGATTCGTGCACTGCGTTGGCCTATGGAGTGTACGTCTTGCCTAGTGCCCTTTGGTCATACCAACTGCTGAACTGTTCCAAGGCAACTCGAGTTTCTTCAGCCACCGGTACTGTTATTTTTTGTAGAACCTGTCAATTAAGCACGTCACTCGTAGCATAGGAGTCGAATTCAGGCTTTTATACCAGAAGTTCAGGTTAACCTACAGTAACAATAAAACATATCAGTCCAAGTTAAACCGACAGAATGACAATTCTAGTCATTTTTACGTTAAAAAAAACAATTCTAGTCATTTTCAGGAGAAGATGGATTTTATCTCGATAGAAATTCGCCGTTTTTGAAATAAACAAAGTTTCGAAAAATGGTTGAAAATTAACAAAATTCTGACCGTTTTCTATTTATGATGCTAAGTGGGCCTTTTATCCTGTTTTTGGCATTAACTTTCTAACTCTGGGCAGAAGTGTCAATGAGAGAGTTTAGTGGCCAAAACAAAGTTTGAACTGGACCAATGCAACAAATGAAACAGAACGTCTGAAAAATAGGGTTAACACAAATCAAGAAGCAGGGAATCCCAAACACAACAGAATTCAGTAGGTGGTTTGCAGTATGCTTCAGTTTTAAACAGACTTAAAAGCAGAGTAAAGTACTGCTCTTCCAATCTGCCGCTGCATACATCTCCCTGGACAGTCTTCCCTGAAGACAAATCCTATTCATCATCAATTCGGCATGCTTTCAGACCATTATCACAAAAGTTATGCGCAACCGCGCCCGTCGTTCTCTTCTCCCTCCGGCCGGGATCCGCGCGGCCACCATGAAATCAAGGCCGCGTCGCCGTCAGACGCTTGCCGGAACAGCCCGGGATACGCTCCCAGCAATCTCGACATGCCCAGAGAACCTTCGCGTGGCATGATCCAACAACCACCATGGCACCATGCCACTTGGCGCCGCGCAACGCCGCGAACTCTGAATAATCGTGCAACTGTACATCGACGATCACAATGTTTTTTTTTCCCATTCAGTCTGGAATCCTGCAAGGTGAACGGAGCAGGATGTCACGAGCGTGGTGATGTTCCCGGTGTCACGACGGAGGTGCTCCGTCGTCCCCCTCGGCGCCGGCGCCGCCGTCCGCCGCTGACAGCCGCGCGTCGAGCCACCTCGCCAGGTTCGCCAGGAACGGGGTGTAGACGAAGTAGCACGTCGTCGTCCAGCTCACGAGCCCCTGAACAACCGCGCACGCACGAGACGACGTGACGCGCGCTATCCGACAGAGGACGAAGGAGACGCGCCCGTCGCCGGGAGGGGAGGAAAACGTACCTCGCCGAGCAGGTGGACGTCGGCGTTCGGATAGCTCCAGCACCCAAGCAATCTGCAGATGCAATGCAACACCGGCAGCCGGCAATGTCAGCGAAAGCCAAAATAGAAATGCGCAGGCGAGCAGAGAGCAAGTGCAGAATGCAAGCGATAAATCTGGGCAAAGACTAAAGACTGGTGTCACTTGATCAATGGGATCTCGGCGAGGGGGCAGACGGTGCCGACGAGGCAGGCGAGGGCGAAGCCGCGCCAGGAGCCGTCGAGGAACAGCCACGCGAACTCGGCGCCGGCGAACAGGGCGTAGGACTCCACGTCGCTGGGCACCCCTGCCCCGTACAGCTCCGCGCTCAGCTCGATGAACAGAGCAAGAACACTGCGAACACACGCTATATGAATCCACGTAATCGACGAATCATTGGTAGATGGATATGAGATCAGCAGATGATGCGTCGTGTAGCTTGTGAACGCACAGAAGCGACGTCGCCGTCTTCTGCGTGCTCCCGGTGGCCTTGGACTTGGGCGGCGCCCTCCCGTCGATGGCTAGGTGGAGCAGGCCGACGGTGAGGTAGAACGCGCCGAGCAGGGGCGGCACCAGGACGTGGGTGTGCAGGGGCCCCACGTCGAGGGCGCCGTTGCCGTAGACCTGGAGGCCGACGCGGGAGTGGATCCCGTCGAGGATCGGGCCCAGTAGGAACCCCGCGCCGAAGAGCGCCGCTGAGACGGCCGGCCAGGCGCGCCGCCTCGAAGCTGGGGGCGGGGGCGGTCCGCGTCCACCGCCGGGCAGGGAGCGGGTTGTTTTCAGCGACCGGCGGGGCAGTCTGTGGCGCAGGCGATGGCGCGGCGAGCGGTACGGGGGGCGCGGGGGCGGAGGGCCGCCGGCGGCGAGCACGGCGAGCTTGGCGCGCATGTCTCTTATCCTGCGGGCGAGCTCTCTGGGCCACGCGGCGTGGTGCGGTGTTCGTTGCCAGTTGAACGGCCGTGATCCGTCCTTGGCCCAAGGGGCTTGCCGTTCTTCTTCCAAAGCCGTCCGATCCGGGTAAGGCAAAGTACACTGGACTTGCGCGCCATGTGCGTGAGTGCGACAAGCACATTGTTACATTGATAAATATCATCCCCAGCAGCTCGAGCACAGTCGAGTTCCATCATATGAAAAGGCAACCCCAAATTTCGGCTACGCAAGGGCATTAGTAAGTTTTTAAGGGCACACCTGATAGCTCGATCAATCTTTGCTGACCAAATAGAGACTGCGAGAAGGAAAGCACATCAACAGAAAATGAATACCGCATCCGTTCCAACGACCTAGATTTATTATATTTGCTATATATCTATATATAATATATATCTAGATGTATAGTAAAATCTATAAATTTTAAAAAATTAAAACGATCTACATTTGAAAAGGGAGGAAATAAAATATATAGAAAAGAGATAAAAGAGCTAAAAACGTGTGATTGTACTGAACGTTTCTATAGGTAACAAATTAAATGTTACTGAACTCCATTATTTTTTCAACTAAAGCCAAGAGACCTACCGTTTCATCACTTCCTGTAAGGAGCTGGCTCATACAAGGGAAATGAGAAGGCCAGAAACTGAGAACAACGGTAGTTTACTTGTAGAAGGCTAATGAGATCCAATATTTGAAAACAATATATATTGGAAAATTTCACTTTGCTTCTTGAGTTTCTCTCTCTCTCCCTCGAACATCTAGTATGAAACGGTTTCAGAACCTAATTAACATCGTCGGTACATATTTTAGGCCAGTCTTAATAAATTTTGTGGAGAGTTTCATAATATTAAATTCTATGCCAAATCATCAATTTTGCTGATATGGTGATGAGAGAGGAGGAAGTTTCATAGGATGAGAGGGGGGTTTCATCCTTATAAAATCAGCCGGTACAGTTACCTAGTTCTCAGTCTTGTTAATTGTGCTGTGAAATTGTGCACTGAGATTGATCTTAGAGCATGTACAACAGTTTAGACAGCTATAGTCTATTTGACACACACAGACAACTAAATAGATAGATTTACACCGGGTTGTCTGTTTAGCTGTCTGTGTAATATTTAATACGTACTATAGTTGGTGTTATTTTGTATGGGAGCACGGGCCAGAGCAGTAGACAAGATAGTAGTCAGCAACATACTCTTTCCTTACTATTAATTTAATAATGGTCATATCAGCTCATTTTGCTTACATGGACTTGTATAGACGTCTGCTGTCTAATTGTTGTAAGTGCCCTTAAAAGTAATATTTTCACCGTAGTAGCAACGTACGCCGCAGGTATCAATGCCGCAAGATACTTTTGAGTTTCGAGGAGTAAATAGGAGATCTTTTTTCCCTTCAAAGAGAGTGACATCTTACGACAGAATCGGATAGAGGAACAATCCAAATTGCTTGCAACATAATCTCAAGCTGAGAGTAATTGCCCAACTGTGACTGTGCAATGGTAATCGACTAACTATCGACCGTTAGTAGCCCCTCTTCTTTGACTACATTCCACCCACTGACTACGAGAACGTAGAATTTTACGCTTCAATCAGCCAATCCTATAATGTGCTAAAATAGAAAAGCTGAGGGATGAAATTGGCTATTTTGCCTAACATCGTGAACGACGGCTAGCAGTTATTATAGCTCATTGTTTGCCTCATTTTATTTGCCCTTTGGAATCAGTCAATGTGTCAAAGTGCTTATTTTTAGACCTAATTTCTGCAACTGCCCAATTGAATTTGATGTGCTATATGGAGCATTGGTCATTTTCCTGTGCACACGGCGAGGACAATGACCAATGCTCGTCATCGCTGGTCGAGTTAACACGGTAGCGCTCCGTCTAAATTTTATCCCCTCTTGTATACTTGACCTCAAGCCTTAATATATAGGTGAAGAGAAGAAGTTGAAAAGAAGTTGAAGGGTTTAGATAACAAAAATGGAGTATCATCGGTGTAACGTGAGAGTAAATTACATCATTTTCTTTCTGGAGAAATAAAGCGACATGAATAATACAAAGCATGGATATATAGAGGAACCCAAATAAAAGTTACACTATTACATAAACGGTTTTTGCTGACGGTCCAATTGGCATTGTGCTGGCATTTCGAGTATCCCTCGGGAAGTCTCTGCCATAGAAATGGCCAATAATGCTGGCGGTCACGAACCGCTAGCACAGATCGATCTTTGCTGACGGTTGGTCAAACCCACCAGCAATGATTCATTTGTGCTGGCGGTTGCTGACCACCAACAAAGATGATACCAGCGTAAATGCTTGATCAAATCCTTAAATATGTATAAATAGATTGATATCCATATACAACCACATCACACTGCATGACCCCAAATATAAAAGCGATTGAAATATTCGATAAAGCCGATACATATTACATTCTAATTGTTCCATCCAAGATGCAAATGTCAAATTGCATGCCTACATTACATCATCTAGTTGATATTATTCTTAAGCAAGAGGTACTGAACATAGTTAACATCGTCAATCTTATACCCCAGGCTTTCGTCCATAAAATCAAAGCACGAATAAGTGCACAGTCCTTTGCTTCCCATCGACGAGGAACTGCTTTGTCGTAAATGGTGAACATTGGTTCCGCAGCAGGAAACGGGGTAGATCGAACCTCAATAGAAGTCTGGTACGATCTTCCCTAGTACGGGGTGTCCCAGACTCGTACCAATGATAACCCAACTTCTCCAAAGCTTGACATAAAATATTTTGTACACTCATCGCCGCGAAGGTGTTGTCAAACATATCCTACAACGGGTATGGTAGACAAATATTATGAACTGCTTCACACAATGAAAGAAAGTACCATAATATTATTCAATTGGCAAAAACTCACGTACCATGTCATTTTGGTTTTCTTGTGCAAGTCTCTCACAGAGACTAACAATATCATGTTCATTCTGTCGAAACACTCTAATTTTGAACCATGACAAATCCCGAATTAGATAACAACCATGCCTTTCAAGTTCTGTCAGTCAAACTTTCCATGGCACTTCTTTCATAAGTTATCTCAATAGGTGATTCTTTACCACTAGCCACTATTGGAATCATAGTTTCTAGATCTTCTCTCGCTAGTATCTCGAAAGAGATTGTTAATTTTTTGAACGATTGGTTTTCTATGGTTTGCACCTGAGGAGGTGTACCACCTAAATTGTTTACTACGTCGGCAAGCCATGTAAACATATCCATCCGCTGCATTAGAGGTAATGTAATATTAATAAGGATTAAAATGATCTGAATACGAAAAAAAGATCTTACTATTCCTGAAGCTGGTATGGTTGATTGAGGACATCAAGTCGGTCTAGTTCGATTGACTGTGCTGAACATGATGCCTGGAGGGCGAGCCACGGGTAAAGGGTAATCCTGATGCCTCGTACCATGACCGAGGCCACGACCGACACTACCACGACCAAAGCCATGACTTGCCATATGCCTATTCATGAACAATTTCATAGGGTTGTTATGCAGATTTCATACAAATAACAGAATCCTAATCATAGTAACAATAACACATTCTATCAAATTTCATTCAAATAGCAAGTTGCAATCAAGTCACACACACACATTCTATCAAATTTCATTCAAATAGCAAGTTGAAATCAAGTCACACTCACACATTCTATCAAATTTCATTCAAATAGCAAGTTGCTATCAAGTCACACTCACACATTCAAATAACAAATTCTACACTATTTATAAAAAAATGACACATTCAAATAGATAGATTGTAGTGCACTTGACTAAAATCAATTTACCCAGGTGAAGAAGAGCCGGTGGCACAGGAGGAGGTCGCGGCAGCGCGGAGGACGAGGACGGGCTGGCGGTGTGGAGCACGAGGTCGTGACGGCGCAGAGGACGAGGAGGGCCCGGCGCGGAGGAGAACATTGTGGCGTGGAGCAGATGAGGGCCGGTGGCGCAGATGGAGGATGAGGTCGTGGTGGCACGGAGGATGAGGAGGGGCCGGCGTGGAGGACAAGGTCGCGGCGGTGCAGGAGGACGAGGCGGCGGCCGGCGCAGGAGGATGAGGAGGGGCCGGCGCGGAGGAGGATGCGGCGACGCAGAGCGGATGAGGACCGTCGCGGAGGAAGAGGCGGCGGCGGCAGCGGGGATGAGGGCCGGCGGAAAAAATCAGCAGCCTGGCGGCGTCTGTTCGATTGCGCATCAGGAACCAGGAAAATTTCGCTCCATCCCCGCCAATTAATGTTAATATAAACCAAGTTTTTATTTAAAAAACAATTTGAAAAAATAATAAGAAATCTTGTATATGCTCCAAAAAAAACTAAGACATTCCATGATACCTTCATAAGTCAATGACCGTATATAAAAATACTAAGCTCATTTACAAAATATCAATGCATACATGTGTACCAAATTGACACATCTCCCTTGAAGTAACATAAATCTTAAAGGAAACATTCACGGGTTCACTAAATTAAAGGTGTTTCAAGTGATATGAACTTCAACCAACCTTTCACAGGTACTGTACAAGAAATAAAACTTGAATTAGGAGATTCAATAATTTTTAAACTCATTTACCATTTTCTAGGGATTAAACGATTTTCTATGCTTATTCTAAAAATATTTGTGCCGACGGGTCCTTTAGCCGTCCGCCAGCTTTGCGTTTCGCTGGCTGACGGATTATGGAAACCACCAGCACAAATGACTGTGCTGGCGGGTGGTTTAAGGACACGCCAACAGAAATGTGAGATTCAAACTAAAGCTTGTTGTGTACGAGTTCATCGTCCGAACGGCATAACACACTCCCTCTCTTAGCTTGTTGTGTACGTGCTCGTTGCCGCTGCATCCGCCGCCACCACTTCCCCGCCGCTCGCCACCGCTGCGCCGCATCCTCCATCGCCCCGCCGCTTCGCCACCGCTTTCCCCTCCGCTGCTCCTTCCTCGCTCGGCCCTTTCCCCACGGCTTCGCTGCTCGCCACCACGCTGCCGCCCCTTCTTCACCGTGCCGCCGCCACGGCCGCCGCCGACGCAAACCTGTCGACCTTCTCTTTCACCTCTAGTTCATCGATATCACTTGAGTTTCAAGGTGTGGTCCACATGGCGAGCACCACAGGCAACCCATCCGCGGCGCCGAGCTGCTCCCAGTTCGTGGCTCTCCCCCTTCCTGACTGTCCCAACCCGTCATGTCAAACCAAGATCATTTGTCTAAGGAGCAGGGCAGGCGAGATTTTCTACAAGTGCCCGAACCACTACAAGGTGAGTATTTACGCATTAAGATCATATTTTGCTAGTTTGACATCACTTAAGTTGTTTGTTTTAGGTTGTTGGTCTAAGCTTATTTGCCTTAGATTTCTTGTTAAGTTAGATTCTAGTTAATCAATGTAATGTTAGGTATTTATCTTAGCTTGTTGTCTTATTTGTCTTAGGTTATTTTGCTACTTCACTAATGTTACATATTTGTCTTAACTTGCTTGTTTAGTTAGATTATTCCAGTTAGCGTATTTCAGCATATTCTTAGATATTTGTCAAATTTTGGTAGGAGATCCGACATCTTGTCCATCTTAATGGTGGAATGAAAACATCTACCTAAAGTGGTTGGTAGACAAACACCCATAATTGTTGCTTAATCGCCATGGAGGTAGTGTCGGTGCACCTAGTGTAGTTGATGCTCAGATTACAGCAGCCGCACCAGGACTAGTTCAGCCGCGTGTTGTTCAACCTCAAAGAGTTGAACCAGCTACCAGTACTATGAGCGTGAACTTTCAAGACCTAAAGATGCAATTGTGTGCTATGAGGATGGAGATGTGTCAAATGAAGATGCAGAATGGAGAAACATCTCGAAACATTGCTGACTTGAAGCATGATTTGAACAAAAATGGAGTTGGATTTGGTACTCCTGTAGTTGTTTTGGGTCTACTTGCAGGTGTGTTGGCATACCTCTTTGCTTCTGGTCTCTTAGGGGTTAGTCTCATGTAGCTGGATTATACCAATATTTTAGGCTTGTTGTTTCCATTCTAATTGTGAGATGTAGAACTTGGTCCATTTGTGTATACGATGGATGAGACTTGTGTTGATAGACTTTATGTTTGATGAATTTGAACTACATGTGGTATGTAAGCATAGTTTTCAATGTTTTCTGCTTGAATTCAGACAAGCTGAAGCAATGCTTGATGAACTTGGATTCTTCTAATTTTCATGGGCGACACATATGTGCTGGTGGGCCACCTATACAACCGCCAGTGAAAATTGGAACCATTTTAACTGGCGGATGATTATATGGCCTGCCAGCACAACTGCATTACTGCAGATGGTTTATAAGCAGGCGCCCCTAGAGCATTAGTGCTGGCAGCCTCTGATTTCAACCGCCAGCATCCAAAATAGGAGGCGCAGTTTCTGTACCTAGTGTTACTTGCAACAAGCTCACTTACTAGTAAACTAAGATTGGAAACAGTAGCAGAAGAACTAATAATCACCTTACTAGCTTGCGCCTCTTCTTTGACGACATTCCCATTATGGCCCTGCACTAATAGTTACAACTTACAAGCTCAGCTGTCAGCTCCTATCAGATTCAGCTGATCTCACTGTCAGCATTACTTGGCCAATCAACCCGCTACAGAAAAAAAATCATGAACGACTAGCAGTATACACCTCATGTTAAGGAAATTGCTATGCGTACGAGTCCATTACGACCCAGCTGGTCAGCTTGTTGCTGACTCAAGAGTCACGCACGTCGCGCTGTGCGTGGTTCTCTACTTCTCTGCTGATCTCGACATAAGTTATGTGTGTGTGTATAGTAGCGTTATTTCCTTAAATAGTTAATTAATTTTGCCAAGTGTTTATCTATATTGCAAGTCACAAGTCACGTGTTTTTGGTACGAAATACGCTTGCAGTTGCCAGCACGGCAGCACGGATGGAGCCAGGAAATATATACATCTGGCTACAACAACAATGCCACACAAACCGTGTAGGCCCCTGTCCAGCCAAGCTTCGAACTCACAACCTTTCTAGTATGTGATCTCTCTTACTATTACGTCTACCTTCATTTTTAATGTATTTAGGAATTTTATTCCTTTGGATCATCCTTATTGTCTAAAACTATGATAATATACTTGGGCATCTAAACAACTTTATATAAAAAAAATCAACTAGAAAGTTGCACATCTCATCAAAACCTACAACTTCCAAGAGCCAGCACAGATAATCTTAATTAGAAGCAGTGCCGGTGAATAATACTAGGGGACTTTTCATTGTCGGCTCCTATATATTACGTGCCAGGACACATTACTTTATTTAATTTCTGCCTTCTCTAATTCTAAGGATGTGCTTTTCTGGTAGTGGCCATTTATATATATATATTACCAAAACTGAGTTTTCATAAATCACAATTAAATATTAAAACGACACATTTCACATAAACACAACAATGCCAAAAGGCAACCGGCAGTTTAAGCAGAAACAAAAATAAAATGCATTTGAAGGGAGCTAGTCTCCATACTCCCTACTGAAACATCAACAAATTTGACCAAGCAATAAATAAATCTAATTAAGACACAACCCATCTATATAAATAGCCGGACCTATGCGCATTTGTGGCTCATGATCGATGCAACTTTACACCTAGCTCCATCGATGCGAGAAGAAGACAAGTCCGTGCAAGTTGAAAGAAACACGTGCAATATATACCTCTTGACTGAGACTAGGAAGAAACACAAAACGGGAAGGCGGCGACCTCCCAGCAGCTGTCCATGGCCATGCATGGAGATGGAGCTCTCATCATTGTCACCCAAGCCATTTTCATTTTCAATCAAAGAAAAAAACACAATGAAATTTATTTGGAAGGAGCTAGCTAGAGACGTCTCCGTCCTCCAACATTTTTGTAACGATGAAGGGAGGAAGTTATCCAGGGCCTCAGCGATCGAGCTAGCTCTAGCTATTTGCTCTAACTAACGACGTACATGATCGTAGCACGACACATGCATCTTGCCAGTTGCCACGTATTGGCCTTGTGATGCTCTTAGATTTATGATTTCAATACATCAAGTGGTCTTGACTCGGTCATTGCCCGGGCCGTGACGCAAACATCACACATAATGAAAGGTTTGCATGCATCATGCAAAGCCCGGGCCATTAAGCCTTGATAACAGCAACTCCTAGAGCAGGCGTTTATTTCCTTTCACACGGGAGATATGATCGGGCACGGCATGTGCATATATGTGTGCCTATTTAGGACTCTTTTCTTTCCTTATTTGCTATACTAACACGTTTAGGGAAAAGTATCCATACCAATAGGAAGCTGTCTAATTTTTTACACTTACTAGCTAGGATAGTACTTTACTTTAGCCGAGCTTAATCTCAGACGGAAGTTGAGCACTTGTGTTAGTTTGTGCCTGTGGCTTGAGAATAATCGGCTACAAACCCTCATTTTTAATTTCTTGCTATACATTTGGCTGAGACACATGTCCACAATCCAATTACTAATAATACGCTTATTGATGGACGACGTTGATCTGACGAGCTAGAGAAATCTGAGTTGCTGGCAACAAATCAATCTCTTTAGCATGTGCCATGCCGTTGGGTCCCATGCATATCATGTGTGGTGTGGTCGCCTTTTGTTTGTTCGTTTATCTCAAGAACAACAATAAGTTGATGCTGTGAACCCATCAGAGCTCTATTTCTCATGTGGTAGAATGTATCGATCGAATTCGTTGAGTACTAGACTCAGCATACGCACTCTTATTTTCTGAATTTATTTTAAAAATTAATTGCTCTACTTTGTTTTAACTAGTAGCTGTCTACCTGTGGATAGCAAGCATACGGTGACCTCGTCAGTATCGAGAGATCCTCCGGTCTAGTCGTTCAGAGGAGCTCATCGAGGTAGAGTGTGTGCGCACCAAGAGGTGGCCTCAAAACGATCTTTCGTCCTCTTTATTCATCGTGGCCAGTTTTGGGTCCAAGACTAATGAAGACTTTAGTCCCAGGTACAACGGCTAGGGGCGGTAGAGAGCTTTAGTCCCGGTTGGAGCCACCAACCGGAACTAAAAGTCGCCCTTTAGTCCCGGTTGGTGGCTCAACCCTCCAACCGGGACTAAAGGGCGACTCCAACCGGGACTAAAGGGCAACTTTTAGTTCCGGTTGGTGCCTTCAACCCGGACTAAAGAGTCCTTCACTGGTTAGTTTAAAAGGAAGGCATCCCATTTAAAGTCACATGTGATGTGTGTAGGTAGGGTGGTAAAGAAGCTGTGCGTGAGGCAAGTGGTCTCGGGTTCGAGTCCTAGGCACGGAGTAAATTTTCACTAGTAGAGAAATACTCAATAGTACCGGTTCTTAAAACTCTTTAGTCTCGGTTCCTCAACCGGGACTACGAATTCGGGACTAAAGGTCCCGGGTCTTTAATCCCGAGTCCAGCAAACGGGACTAAAGGGTCTGCCAGCCCAAAAAATTAATTGGCTAATTGGCGCAAGAACAACCAACCCTGCGGTCCACAGGATTCGAACTCAAAACCTCTTACCCGCGCATAGCTTCTTTGCCACCCCACCTACACAACACATGTGACTTTGAATGGGATGCTTTTCTTTTAAACAAACCGTGAAGGACCCTTTACTCCTCGGTGGAGCCATCAACCGAGACTAAAGATCCTTTTAGTCCCAGTTGGTGTTACCACCTGGGACTAAATGTTTGTACCGGTTGGAGCCACCAACCGTGACTAAAGGATGACTTTTAGTCCCGGTTGGACGCTCCAACCGGGACTAAAGCTCCCCGCCGTCCTTAGCTGTTGGACCCAGAACTAAAGCCTTCATTAGTCCCGGGTCCAAAGCTGGCCGGGACAAATGAGGAGGACGAAAGATCGTTTCTGTAGCAGTGTTTTTACCTTTCTACGGACTTTTAGTCCCATGTGTGGGAACCGGGACTAACAATCTAGGTCTTTAGTCCTAGATTCGTAGTCCTGCTTCCATAACCGGGACTAAAGAGGGTTGGGAACCGGGACTACTAGTGGATTTTGTACCAGTGTTTGGGTATGAACCTGTATATGTGATTGTCTGCCTCTGTATGTACTATATTGAAAAAAAAGTTGATGCTAACTTATGGATAATTTGGGGTCGCAAATACATACATGAGAAGTCAAAGAACCATAATTGGCAACGGTAACCAGCGAACTTTTTTTTTCGAACGTGCTTGAGCACGTATTTCATTAAAAGAAAAGCAATATAACCATTACAAACCTTAATAGGCAGAGGCTATTAAGACGATTACAAAGCACCACCAAGCAAATGGCAGGCGATCCTAAAACCGAACAAGAATAACAAGGACAACAGGGAGGGAATACACACAAACCCACCAACCTAGACACTGCCACACCTCTATGCCTGCTAAAAGATACAACATAGTTAAGGATGCAAGAAGTCTATAAGTCAACAAAGGTGGCAAAACATCCATCCGACCGGTACAACCAAGGCGGCCAAGCATTCGCCTGAAGCGATCACCAACCAACGCAACGGCGGCGGCAAAGCATCCGCCACAACAAGCAAGGAATCGGTGGTAAAGCATCCGCCAGATGACGATCTATGCAACCCGGACCATGGTGGACGAAACAAAATGAATGCAGGCGTAGAAGTGAAGAGCAGACGACCACCGCCAGGCCAAGCGAGAGAGGCCACAAGCAACGGTGTCGACAATCAGAAAAGCTACCAAAACGACGCCTCAAGGGAGGGGGCGACGTCAAAGGCGACATCATCGTCCGACCGACATGGTCAAGGCTTTCACCCGGAAAGCATACTGGAAAGGAGGGAACAGGGGGAAGAATAACGCCTTCAAGAAGTTAAATGGCGCTTGAGGACGTCGCCGTCATTGGCCCGCAAGCGGGTCCAAGGCTTTCGCCGTCACCCCGTTCAACCGCCGCGGGACCGAAAATCATCGGCACAATGCGATCCAGGACAGCCTGCCGGCCGACACCCCGCCGCAGAGGGCCAGCGGCAGGGGGCGGCTAGCGGAGGCAGCAACAGACCGCCCAGGCGCGCCGAAGGCCGGCCACCAAGGCGAAGGCGACCCCAGCACCCAACGCGGCATCGCAGACCGGCGGCGCCCGACGACCCGAGGCGAAGCAGCATCCAGACCCACCGTGGGGCAAGAGCAATAGCGAACGGCGTGGCCACACACCCAAGGGCCCACAACGGGGCAAGCGCGGCAGTACGACCGCATTCCCGAGGCCGCCCGCGGGGCGAGCACCGGCATGGCTGCGCTCCGCGCCACTGCAGACCGACGGCGACCGGTGACCTGAGGCGAAGCAGCCTCCAGTCCCCACCACGTGGCGAGAGCAACAGCGAACGGTGCAGGCCTGCACCCAAGGGCCCACCGTGGGATGAGGGCAACAACAAGGCCGCGGGACGTGGCCACCCGCGGGGCGAGCGCCGGCACAGGCCGCGACCACTCGCGGGGCGAGCGCCGGCACGACCGCGACCCCACGGCCTCCTGCACCACCGGAGCCCACCCCCGCGATGAGAAGCAGGGCCGACCGGAGAGGTGGGAGGGGGGAGGGGGGGGGTAGGGTGGCGACACCGGTCGGGGACGGCCAAATCCGGCCAGGCGGACCCCGGATCCGGCAAGGAGGAGGCCGCATCTGGCCCCGCGGCCGGCGGTGGAGCTTCCGGGACCAGGTAAGAAGGCCCGGGGAGTGGAGGCGTATGGAGAGAGAATGGAGGGGAGAAGAGGCGGACAGAGCCGGCTTCGGCTCGGCCACAGGACGCCGCCGCCGCCCGGACAGTCCGCTGCCAGAAGTGGCCTGGCGGGGGCAGCGCGACGCCCCCGAGTCGCTAGGAGAAGGGAGGGGGGGGGGGGGGGCTCGGAGGAAACACTAAAGATTTAACCTCGGTAACAGGCGAACTAATCCTTCATTGACCAGATCTCACTGTCACACACACTCAAGTTCACCTTACCTCAACCTGCCCCTAAAAGCTCCAATGAGCCAACCTTAAAAACCTTTCATCACTCTGCAACATAAGTTAATACGAGTCATATCCGATGGCAAAAATTTATGAACAGTAGCATCATATCATCAGAATTATTAGCAAAGAGCTACTAGTAGAAACCACGCATATAAATAGACCGGCGCTCCACTTGTGGCTCTTGAGCAGATGCGAACGCCGATCGAAGCGAGAGGACAACTACATGCAACACCTAGACAGAGACTAGGGCGCCCCGAGCTTGGCAACAGGTAGCTACCCGTCCACGGCCATGGCCATGAAGCCTTTATCACTGTCCAAGCCAGTCCTCTCCTTGTTCTTCCTCCTCCTGCGGAAGCTCGCCGGCCGGCACCACCGCGGCCGGATGGCGGCGACGACGAAGCCGAGCCCCCCGCCGCCGCCGCTGCCGGGTTTGGACAGGCTACATGGCCGGACCCTGGTCGTCGACGTAGAGGCGTGGATCCTGCGCCCGCCGGTGTGCGCCTTCCCGTACTTCATGCTCGTCGCCATCGAGGCCGGCGGGTTCCTCCGCGGGCTCCTCCTGCTGCTGCTCTACCCGCTGCTGTGCCTCCTCGGCGACGGCGCGCGGGCGAGGGCCATGGCCACGGTGGCGCTCGTCGGCCTGGAGGAGAAGGAGGTCGCCAGGGTCGGCAGGGCGGTGCTGCCCAAGTTCTTCCTAGAGGCCGCGGCCGCGGAGGGCGTGGCGGCGGTGCAGGCGGCAGCGCGGGTGGTGGCGGTGAGTGCGACGTTCCCGAGGGTGATGCTGGACGGGTTCTTGAGGGAGTACGTCGGCGTGGACGCCGTCGTGGGGCCGGAGGTGAGGTCGGTCGGCGGGGTCCTCGCCGGGCTGGTGGATGAGGAGCACGCAGCCGAGATGGCGGCGAAGAGGCTCCGGGTCCTGTTCGGCGCCGAGTTGGAGGCAGCGGGAAAGAAGGGCGCCGTGGGGCTCGTCGGAGCGGCGAGCAGCGGTAGGGTGCACTACCTTTTCTCTCCTTACTATTGCAAGGTGAGAGCATACGTCGCCTACTCTCATAATCAAGTTATTACGCCCTTCATTAATTAATTAGTTTATTTATTCGAATAGTGAAAAAGGAGAATAAAAACGTTAACATTTTGATATATGATATGTTACTTGTTCTTATCACAAATAAAAGGCTGTTTTAGGTTTTCCCTAATTCAAACATTTTAAAATTTATCCATCAGCATTTTAAATTTTATATAGATGACAACTCCGGCTTTATACACTCACAAAAACCTTCAGCTTTATACATTATGAAAGTACTCACTATGTTCTAAATTATAGGTCGTTTTTCTAAATTTAGATGCGTAATTTTTTCATGTATATAGATATATTATATATTTTGGTGTATAGCAAAAATTATGTATCTAGAAATCCTAAAATAACCTATAATTTGGAATGGAAGGAGTAGTTTTTATTATAAATCTAGTAATATTAATTTTATATTTTTAATCTATACAAAAATTAGGTATTAATTGCCAAGTTGAAGAAAATTTAACTTAGAACGAATATATTTAAGGTTTGCTTTTCTCACGGTTGGATGATGTTTGGCGGGTTTGCTAGTTGAGTGTTGGACTTTAGTGGAGGAGGTGAGAAGGTGTGGGAACCACTTTATCGACTACTGTTTAAATCCTGGTGCCTACGAATTACGCATACACATGAGTATTGTTAGTTGTCTTGTATACTTGTGTGTGTATATGTGTCGTTCTTATAATTGCAATAAGAATGAGCAATGGCGTGGCATGCTTGTAGGAGGCAAATTAAAGGTAAAATAAAGCCTGAGAGTTGTGTGGGTAGTAACATGGTATTTTAAAACATAGGCGCTCCTTAGGAGTATAATTTTTTTTAAAAACAATCGACCTGAGGGTACGACGGTCCCCACCATTTTTCACTAAGAGGAAGCAACCGGCTTCCCGGTGTAGAAAATTCTCCGAACCTTGGCCGCTCGAGCGAGAAGATTTTTTTAACCCCAGCCTAAAATTAGCTCCCACGGGAAGTTAAACCTATAACCTTAGGAGTGCTACCAGATCCATCTAACCAAATCAGCTAGAGACCAGTTCGCCTTAGGAGTATAATTTTGAAAGGAGAGGAACCAAATCATAGCCATACTGAACTTAAAAAGGTTTTTTACCTCATAAATATAAATATATTAGTCAGCAACTCCTATATATCATAGTGAGATTGAGCATATCAAGAAAACAGTAGGAGTGTATAAGTAAATGTAACCATGTTTCCTTTGGTTCCAAACCTTAGGCTTATCATGCATGAAAGGGTGTCCCTTTGCTAATGGTTGACAGTACTCAATCAGGTTCACTCGAAGTGACGTACAACAAAGTGCAGCCACGTCACTTATAGTTTTATTTTGACGAGTTCCCATCACATCGGCAAAGGTCATTTTTAAGCATATTAATAAGGACGGCATTTGCAGTTGCTACTGAAAAGCACGTATTTCAGGTTTGACTGCCGTTGTACTAGCACATGTTATGCTTGGCTGGCCTAGTGCAGGCTATAGCATCAGTGCACGTATTTGGAAATAATTAATGGTGCTTCTATAGTTTATCCATTCTCTTATTATTGGTTTGGCCCAACAATGGACACAAGCAACATTATTGCAAAAGAAAATTATAAGGTTTTTGATTGGGGCTAATCGTTCCATGTGATGGTACATCGCAATGTTTGTCTGATCCTCGTACCATAGCAGCATAATGTTTGAGTAATGTTTAATAAAAATGGAATGACATTTGTGCTTTCCCGGTAGATTAGTAGTTGTTCTTCTATCCAGTACGACAAAGAATCATTAAATTTGGTATTTACTTAGTTCTTTTGCCTCCTATGCGTATATACCGTATACATATTATGAAACAGAGATACCTCTCTGTTTAAAACTCCAAGGCGTATTATATTTGACAAAAAATTACACTGTTAATACATAATTATTGCGTCACAAAGTCTCATGTCATTGGATTAATATTCGTATACAAAAAATGTTTTATTATAAGTATGATTTTATATCACGTAAATAAATATTGATTGAGTATACTATTGGTGAAAGTCTTCTTCTAAAGAAACAAAATACGCCTTGTAATTTCAAAGGGATAAATGCAGTAGTAATTAACAGTGTGAACCTGATACTGGTAGCATATATATTATATAGACATGTGAAATTTATTCATTGGCATTATCGGCATTCAAGATGTTCCTCACCGGATTAGTGACACAAGAGCAGGCTCCTTTTCTTTGAGAATTAGCAGGCTCATTTTAGACTCGTGTCTCCCAAACTTGGACAAGTGCAGTTAGCTAACACCGTGCTGATCCTTCCAGACGCGGCACACGCCAGCGCCCTTGACATTACGTGCAACGTGGATCCTCTCTGTCCCTGCAGGAAACTTTCGCTGTGGGCGAGGCCGACACGCGGGGATGGCGACCGCTGCCGCGGAACAGGTACCCGAGGCCCCTCGTCTTCCACGACGGCCGCCTCGCCTTCGCGCCGACGCCGCCCGCCGCGCTCGCCATGTACACCTTCCTCCCCTTCGGCATTGCGCTCGTCGCCTTCCGCTCCATCGCCTTCTCCTTCCTCCCGTACCGCATCTGCTTCCCCGTGGGCGCGCTCACCGGCATGCACTACCGCCTCGTGGCCGGCCACGTCCCTGGCGGCGCCGGCGCCGGCGGCGGGCGCCTGTACGTGTGCAACCACCGCACGCTGCTGGACCCGGTCTTCGTGGCGGCGGCTCTTGGGAAGCCGGTGACGGCGGTGACGTACAGCCTGAGCAAGGTGTCGGAGCTGCTGGCGCCGATCCGCACGGCGCGGCTGACGCGGGACCGGGAGAAGGACCGGCGCAACATGGCGGCGGTGCTGGCGCGCGGCGACCTGGTGGTGTGCCCCGAGGGGACGACGTGCCGGGAGGAGTACCTGCTCCGGCTCAGCCCGCTCTTCGCCGAGCTCGGCGTCGACGTGAACCCCGTCGCGCTGGACACGCGCGTCGGCATTTTCTACGGCACGTCCACCAAGCCGGGGGCCAAGTGGATGGACCCCTTCTACTTCATGATGAACCCGAGGCCGGCGTACCGGGTGGAGTTCCTGCCGCGCGCCGCCGCGTCCCGCGGCGGCCGCGGCGACAGCATCGACGTGGCCAACAGGGTGCAGCGCGAGCTCGGCAGGGCGCTGGGGTTCGAGCTCACCGGGCTCACCAGGAAGGACAAGTACATGACGCTCGCCGGCAACGAAGGCGTCGTGCCGCCGGCGCCCTAAATTAAATTAAACCACTGACATTATTCGTCTGATGAGCACATAATACTCTGGTACCATGTGGTTTTTCTGGTGAGCGGTTGAGGACCTCTCTAAGCACACGGTTATTATGGTCAAGTGGTTTTGTGAATATTATATATTTATGCGTGTAAAAGTGTATATTTTATTTTGCATGTCAAGAGTTCCTGAGTAGCCATCGCAATGCTTACGTAAAATTCATCAACCCATTCAAAAGCTTAGTAAAAACAAAGGGGAAAAAAACAAAAGGTCATGACAAGTGCAGGGAACTACAACGATGCACACTTGGCGATTTGGAATTGCTATCAGCTATCTTAAGTGCAACAAGAAATAGACACATATCTCTTTTGTCAGTGGGCGGATATTTGCAGGGAAAGAACTACTCAGACTCGAGAAATATATGCGTATCTCTTTTGTCAATGGGCAAAAATTTGTTGGAAAGAACAACTCTGATTGCATCTTCTCTGCTTACTTGTTCGTCAAAAAAATCTCTTACACAAACAAAAAGAAACAAATTACCTTGATTGATCTAAACTTAATGTATGTGGTTTTACTACATTCACAAGAGAAAAAAAAAGAGAAAGAACAGCTCCAGCTGCAACGGATTGAGCCAAAGACCGTTATCGGTTAACAGTCTAACTTAAGTAAAGCAACATCAGCTGTAGTAGAGAGATGCCAAACAGATTAACAAGTCTGTCAGGAGAAGCCCGATCGCATCAAATACGTATTTTGGAGCAAACAAACCCCAAACCTGCAAGTTTGACGGATAAACTGTAAAGTCAAATGCTTGATAGCAACTACAAAGCAGAAATACAAAAGGCCAAGGTGATTTGTTCGATAAAGGGAAGCAACAGTTACCATTAAGTGCCGCCTTTGAATAGTAACGCATATGATTGTCATTGTAGCAGTGATTGCTGTAACAAGACCATACATTAAAAGCACCTAAGTTTGACCAAAAAAAATATATTAGGTGCGATGTGGATCAGTGATCAAAGCACCAGACAGCAGGTATACTATCCCTGTACACAGTGAACATTAGGGACCTTCAATGTAGTTTTTATTTGTTTAATTGTTCAGTAATTTAAATTTGGCATCAATATGTACATTCACAAAGTGGATTATGTACCGGTTCATTTGTTGAATTTGTACATCAAGCCTCTTTCAGAACATACACATATTTGCCTTGATTGTAAGAGTACCCATATATAGTACCTGAGTTATATTGTTGAGAATGACGTCCTTCAGCCTGCTGTCCTTGGATGTGCTATTGTACCACACGACGGCAATAAATGGAAGGCTTAGAATTGGCAGGATATGAGAAACACCAAAGGTGTCGATGGAAAGTAGAAGCCCTTGTCGAATGATGTGGAAATGATCAAAACTGTGCGTTGAAGCATAGCAAACATCAGTGCATGTAATGCAAGGAATACTTTTTTCTGGCAATCACACAGTGATACTAGGAACACAATCACACTTACCCGATGAAAGCTGCACCATATCGGAGGCCATCAAATGTACACCTGAAATTTACTTTTTACATTAGCAATGGTGAATCTCTAGCCACCTCATCGACATCAGTTAAACCAGAAATTCCCAGCAATATGCATATTAGCATAGACAATAATGTGTGCACTCTCTATAGATCAGTGAACAAAATGTGTTATAGGTATGTCAAGTACTCTAGTGTCTCTGTCTTAACATGCATGCATATAAAAATTTCTTTCATAGAGAAAGGCAGGAAAACAGCATGAAACTTTTTTCTCCCAAGGTGAGGCCTCAACCCTATTTCCATTCAATAACAGAAATACAAACGACATGAAACTTACCAGTGACCTGTTAGATAAAATAAACAAACTGCAAGAAAGCTCCACTGAATCACCGAAACAGGGTCAGCAACAGAAAGTCTCGACTCTCTCTGACATTTCTGCTGTAACTTTATGATACACCAAGCTACAAAATAGAGATCAACAGAAAAATTAGTGATAAGAATGTAAAGTGATTTCCACATTACCTTCTGTCATGCAAAGTTGTAATTTTTCAAACTGAGCATAAAGTGATTTACACAGTACCTCCTGTCATGCATATTAATGCCACAAATGGGCCTTGCCTTCCCAGCAGGACCAAGATAGTTGGACTCCAAGAACATAGCATGATAGCTACTAAAACAGTTATCCTTTTGTTCATCTTCAAATGATCACTTGGGCTAAATATCCGATAAAGCGCAGAAATAGCTAGTGACAGACCTCCAATAGCATAAACAAAGCGAGGAGCTAAACTTCTTCCGAACTCTTGAACAGGTCCAGTATGAGAAAACAATGTAGTCTCTGAAGCCCAATGAAACGCTATAGATACATAACTAACCATCGTTCCGCACAAAACAAAGTACTTCAAGAATTTCTGACAGATTGCATGGGATAGGCACTTCAATATAATGTAAGCCACAAAGGCAAGAGATGCTATGGGGAATATCTCCAAGAGGATGTTGCAAGAATTAACACCAAAGATTTTACAAATGGCGCTCACAGAGTGATCCTTTGTAATTGCTGGGGCAGGCAATTGTTTTGACATCCCAATCTCAATTCCAAACCGCGCAAAAATATTTAGAAGAAGAAAAACTAAGTTCTGTAGATCAATAGAGTGAAGGATGTTAGAAGATGATCGCGCCAAAGAATAAATAAAATAATAAAAAGAATTTAAGTCCAGGAATACTAACTTCTATGCTGAACTTCCCTTTCACCATTGAGTGCCACACACTGGTGACACAGCTTGTGGCCAAAAGAAAATTTGCAACTCTACCTTCTGCCACTGGGCAACAGAAAAAGAAACTAAGAATCAACAGATATACATAAATTGAAGTGCGTACAGTACAATTAGTTCATCTGACTCACATATATAGCTGTTTGATAAGAAACTAGCTGCTCGAATCGCAACTAAAGCAAAAGCAAAGAAAAGTTTGCGAATGATGCTTGAGCTGGCAGTCTTCTGATCTGAAGGTTGACATATGGTGTTCAGCTTTACAAGCATATAAGCTTGAATGATAACTGACAATATCATAAGTAAAAGACCAATGCCCATCGACCATAAATCAAACTCTGTCCAAGCAGAGCGAGCAAGCTTTGCAAAAGTCTGCAAGAAGTCAGTGTATGCATCAATTTGCTGTGGCAGAACTGAACCTTCCCCCTCAAGTTTTTCTTGACTACCCGTCTCGGATGAACAGGTAAACCTCAGAGAAGCTGACCAATTTGCCTGAGCTCTTGAATACAGGTTTGTGATATGTTGCAGGTCTTCTGATGGAAATCCAATAACAGAAGTAGCAGAATATTGATCAATGTATCTTTTTACCTACAAGGTAAGTTGAATGTCAAAGAGAATATCCACATACCTACATGAACTGAACAAGGGATGTTGAAGGGAACAAGAAATGCAGCTTCATACTACCTGCCAACAATTTACACAGAGAACTTCAGCATATCTCCTCATCCATGCTTCTAGATCATTCTGCAATGTACAAGCATCGGTACCCATCCTTTGATTAACCCATGTCCCGGTACTCAAGGCATACAACTCTGGGTTTACACGCCCAATGCTATGTAAGAAACAGGAGACCTATTTAGCAGCTAGTGGATTGAGATAAACAATCATCAAAGGATGAAGGAACAGAAGCAGCAGCAGCAGCAGCATGTAAAGAAGAAAAGGTAGACAAACAAAGGATACGTGGCAGTTTACAATCAAGCAAAAACATTGAATGACAGCTAAGTCGTGAAAAAAGCACCAAGTTAAACTTACACACCTTCCAAAGGGAAAGGGTATGCCAAGAAGTGCTGATATAGTCGCTGCAAAATCAAGCTGAAACCAAGAAGAGAATAAGCAACACCGAATAAAACTGAACACTCACATGGGAGAATGCAAATAAATCCTGACCTGCTGCATAGTGCTGATGCACACCTCTTCCCCGTGCTGGATGTTAATTCATCAACAAAAAGGAAATGAATTTGTGGCGTTAGTATTTATGTCGCTGCAAATACAAATTGAAGCAAGGAACCTGACCGATATGAATACCTTTAAATTAACAGATATATTATGCACAGCAACTAATATTAACATAAGAAGCTGCTGCATTTAATTTCTGTTCCAAAAGATATAATAGGACTTTTTAAATCAGAAGAACAAATGATTTACAGGTGCAAATGAGATTGACAAATATACCAGGTCAACATTGCACGAACTATGATCAAGAACAGACAAGACTGCATCTGGTGGGGTCTTTGGACTCCATGCAAAAAGTGATGTTTCAACCTACATTTGACACGGGATTAGCTATGGATTTTCATGTACTTTGCAGCAAAACACAAGGCAGATCACCTCTTCAGCGGTTCCCCCTCCATGGTCACCATTCAGGGTTTGACCATGATCACCCATTACCAAAAGCAAAGTATTCTCATGGGTGCCACCAGGTTTGGATAGAGTTCTCAATGTGTCAATAACACCCTGTAGAAGAAAATAAGAATGGATTGCACAACATCCAGATACTTGGAATATGAATGTGAAGAGCATATGTAAGGTAACGCCAAATGACTCCTAAAAAGAACAGGAAGAAAAGAATATTGTATGCATGAACATACTGACCTCCAGGATCTTATTGTATTGCTCCAACTTCTGGATCATCGGGGTTGAGTCAACACCAAATATATGCCCTGCATGGTCCTAAACAAAGTTGATCTCACAAGCTTCCAGCTCAAAACAGGAAAGGATGAAAAATGGCAGGTTAGGCCATAATGAATCATAATAACTTACCACACCAAGAAAATGTGCAATGAGAACATCCCAATCATTATTGTGAAGAGATGGAAGCAAGTGCTCAATTACACCATTATCTACCTGATACAATCACGATTGATAATTAATCAAGCTTAAAGGGAGGCCATGTAAAAGAACAAAGAAGTACATCAAAAAGGAAGTGCAAGAATTTGATTTGACAGGATTACATACTGTGTCAAGGTCTTTAACGTTAAAGGAAGGGTACGGGAATGACTTGTTGAAGTGTTCAGGGTACAGCTGTATCCATGTATCATCCCCCATCATAACTACTCTCTTCCCATTTTTAACCAACTGATTGATCACGAAGAAACAGACAGCACAGCACCATCATGGCTACTAATCCAGCATGAGCTATAGACAGATAAGACCAAGTCAGTACTAAATTGAACGTGGGGGTGAGATGAACCTGATGCATTATATTATCTTCTACTATTGCAGGAGCACCAAAGCTATTGCCAACATCGATAAAGGTAGGAAGACCACCCGTGGTGAGAGCCTGAGTATAGAATTTTGCAACAATTCTGTTAAAACCATGAAGTACCATTTGGATCACATCACATTGCAATATTTGCATATGAGATAACAGCATTCTCAGGAGAAGCTCTATCTCATGATATGATTTGAATGCCACAGTCACCTTAAGGCGCTGGAGGCTAGTGGTTGGTGGATCAGCAAGTGCTTTGAAGATCCTTGCGGACGTCTTTTCATTGGCAGCAAGCTTCTGCAAGACCTGCAGCTTGTCCATCCATGGGTGCTTCTCTGCAGAAAATCTCTCGGTTAACTAACAATTAGAGTACAGCATCGGGGAATTTTGCAGCTCGGAGTTACGCACCTGGAAAGAAGGTACTCGGCGCCACGAAATCGAACCTGCGAGGCAACAAATTGCACAGCTGCATAAGCTAGAAACACGAGCAGGGATGTGGATGATGAGGGATCCAAAACGGGTCACCTGAGCGCATCGAGCACGACTATAACGAGGCGGTCGACAGCGGGCGGCGACCAGGAGGTGCACCCGGTGGAGACGTCGCCCTGCGGTGGGCGGTCGTCGCGGCTGCTGTGGAGGTCCAGCTCGGTGCGGGTGAGGAGGAAGCCACGGGTGAAGAGGTAGACGGCCAGCGAGTGGAACGCGAGAATCGCGACGAACAGAAGCGGCCAGCTAAGGAGCCGAGAACGTCGGCGCTGGCTCGCCGGCGGCGACATCGCCTCCGATTTCGATCTGGCGGGCAGCAGGGCGCTACGGTGTCGAGATGGATGGAGGGCAAAGTGGGCCTCCGCTTGTTAAGCCCGAGCGACCACCGCTACCGTGGAGAAGATGGGCCCATTCCTCCCAGACAATTGGTTTTTTTAAAAAAGAAATCTTTTTTACCTCCCAAACTTTGTGACGAATCCGCATTTCCTCCCTATACAATAAAACCATCCGCTGGACTCCTCGAACTCGCGATACCGGATACATCACCTTCCTGACTCGTTTCTCTTAATGGTTTTTCATATTTTCTTTTATGTTTATTTTAGCCACGTCTTTAAAAAATCATAGTAAATTAAAAAAATTATAAAATAGAAAATTCAATTTTATTGAACTTCACGTAAATAGATCTATGCAGTGAACATATATCTGATATAATTTAGTAAAAAAATTTATTATACTTTTACATATATAATTTTTTATAATTAATTTATAGCTACAGTTTTCGTAGTTCAATTATGATGATTTTTTATGGTGGGCTAATCATTATATTCCAATTATCCGACTTTCGTGCATTTCAAATCGAGGGTCCATCTCATTAGTTCCAGTGATTTATAACATATATAAATATAAATCAATCCATATCAATGCAAGTGCATGACACGTGAGGAACCTTTCTTTCCTCGCAATCCAAAGGAACTGGTCCAAACAGTCAACTGTCAACATGATCTAGTATGATACACTGACATCCGTAATGAATGTTATCGGATTTTGACCAAATTTCAGAAAATCGCTCTGCACAAGTTGGGAGTAACACAAAGATCAACGTCGCTACTAACATGTTCCGCACTTGATAATTTTCACATTGGGTACCAAACCAGATGTCAGAAACCTTTCAAACAATCGATAAAGATGTGATAAACCGTAAACCGCCATGCCAACGGATCTGGCATAGTGACGCACAATTCACGATCACGAGAGCAAGATAATAGACTCGCACAAATGCAAACCAATATGGGAAATTTCCGTGGAGCAGATGAAAAGCAAGAATAACCGATACCACGTTTATGTTTTTACCAGTATTTCAGAAAAGATAATTGAAAGGCAGCTTTTTACAATAATCTGTGGATTCCACGGACAGTTTCCACAGGCCGGTTTGATGCTACTAGCTGCAATAGAAAGCAACTGGAAGACAGTTCTGCCCAAAAATGAATTCTTACCTTAAACTACATGACAGCAAATAGGTGCTAAGAGGGTCTAAAGTTGCACACCATTGACACTGATTCCTCACACAATCGCCCTGAAAATTCAGGAACCGCTTTTAGGACTCAAAAATGGATGGGAACACTTTCGTAGTAAGATGGAGGCTACCAAGTCTGCATCTATTGTCAGTCGCAACCATAACTAACAGAACACTAACTTACCGTTGTGTCAGTTCGGCAACCCACAAAAATGCTACCTCTTAATACATTCGAACTGCACAGCTTAACGTCAAAATCTAAAATGTGTGTTAACTCACCACTAGTCAAGATCTAATATCGCCCATAGGTCCTCCCAAGATCACCATGTCTGTCATGCTGAAACTCGCCATATGCAGCATGAGCCTTCGGGGCTGAATAGTTATCAGAAGCATATGGATATGTGCTCTTTGAATCCATTGATTGAAGTGCAGCTGAAATATGTGTAGTTCTCTGCTCGAAACCTGGATAACCTATTTGGGTGTAAGAAGTCTGTGCTTGCTGTTGCCTTTTAAAGGTTTGCTCAAGAAATTCTTCCCACTTCCTTGCATGCACATTCCTCATGGTAGTCATTCTGCCCATGTAATTTTCTCGCATTACTCTCAGCGACTGCATTGGAAAGAAGATCGATATTATGGCATAATAACGCAGACACAATTATGTCAAATTACTATGCCACGCTTGGTACTTATCCATTCATGGATATTTTTGTCATAAAGTGGAATGTGTTACGGGATTTAAATTAAGAAAATGCAACGAAATGTGCAAACTTGATGCTAATGATCATACTCCATCCAAAAGAACAAGTCACCCAAGAAATTTTAGGACAAATTAACAAGGAGGTAAAATGACCTTGAATGCCCCTGTTTATTAGCCACATTTAGCGCTAATTGACAATTGCATGCCTACACGCAACATGCGCACATGCCAAATTGAGTATAATGACTTGTTTTCTGGGATGGAGGGAGTAATTATTTGTTGTGCCCCAGCTGTTACCATAAAAGTAAAAACAAGTTCTTTTTCGTCTATAACCAGAATAATATTGTAACTAAAGGATCAAACATAATAAGTTGGCAGGGCCTGGAGCATAAGTAGATGGAATTGTTACAAAGATAAAATAAACAATTTACCAATCTCACTGCACCCTGCCATCGAGTAAGGAAAATAGTGCATTACGTATCATGTTCATTCAGTCCATACATGAAACAAGGTAGGCTAGAGCTAGGCTAGATGTCATCCAATTCTGGTAGTTAGAAGCAAAAATGAAAAGCTGAGATGAACTGAGAGAAAAGCTTCTACTTCCAGCTACACCCTATTCAAAGTAGATATGGACAAGTAATACAAGAATGCAAAATTCAGCAGCTATTTGGTATTCTATTATATGCTTTAGATGAGAAAACAGGGATTCCAAATATTCGACCGAAAATATGAGCATAACAGAGAACACCCTGAACTTCCAGTTTTAATGTTGGGATAAGATTAGTGTTATGATATAACTTCTTTCTTCATACTTTAAAGTAATGGTCATACAGATAATATGATACTACAGAAACTTTGGTAGGGAAAAATAGGTAAAGGACTTTGTCAACTCTTTCTAACCATGGACAAATCACATCAAACGATAACAGGGGGTCAAAATTAGATATCACCAGTAACCATTATGTGGTGAAATATAGATAGAGGAACAAAGTGACATTCATGGTAACAAAATACACTTTACCTCTCGATGCTTGTAGTTCTCTTCATCCTCCTCTTGATCATGGGCTCTAGCTAATTCTGTAGCTTCCCTCTTAAACTCCATTTCAAGATCTTCCAAGGTCTGTTGGTGGGGTGGCATGTCAAACGTAAGGCTTGATCGGACATCTGCTCCATGCCTCTCAATGCCCCAGTTATTGGCCACGTGTGATGCAGCAAATTGGTTATTCTCGCCATGTGTTCTAGGGGAAACATCAAGATAAGAAGAATGGCGTGGAGATTTTGATTGGGCTGGACGACCTTTTGCTCCGAAGTTGGCATAAGCTTCAGCAAAAGGAAGAAGATGCAACATATTGCATTTTAGTTCCAGATGGCTAAAATAGTTTGACACCTAAGTAGACTTAATTGTATACGGAAAGGAAATGCCAGATGCAATACACAAATTGCAGGCCATCCAACTCAGATGTCTGAAAAATCTTTCAACATATAGTACACATTGCGTTCAGGATAGTCTGTCTGATCAATTAACAGGCAGAAACACTTCATATTCGGGCATATATTCAAGATAGTCTTGGCCGATCAATAATCAAGTAGAAACACTTCATATTTGATCATAAAAGGCTTGAACTTACCTTGAGCTGCAAAAGGACCAAACAAGTTATACACTAGCAAGACAATAGCCAACAGAAAGGGACCGAAGGTATTTTCTTTAGCTCAAATTGTTGTTTTTTCTTGCTCCTAATGCTGATACAATAGATGATGAGACGCCTGAGCCCCCTACCTTGTGGAGATCCTTTTGAAAACTTGGGCATACTGTCATGTAATCGGCCATCTAGATGCCTTTCATTATAGTATCCTTTACTTTGAGAGCGTGATGCATTTCTTGGGCTATGGGACCGTTGAGGATCAGGATTTCTTGGGCTATGGGACCGGTGAGAATCAGAGTGCCTGGGACGAAACTCAGTGGTGTTCCGTACAGGTGACCTAGAGCGATCCCGTTTTGGACTGCTTGGACTATATTTACCTTTACTCTCTTGAATAATTTTATGCACAGCATCTACACCTTTGGCTAATATTAACCTATCTTTCCCACTGACAAACAGGAACTTCTCATCCATTCTGATTTTACACCCCACATCCTTCTCAATCTGGCTTATCATCCTCTCAGTGAAAAGATTCCTGACTTGCTTATCTCTAGCTGGAACTCTTTCAAAAAAGTCAGCATTTCTCCTATTTGCCCCAAGTGTGGATGGACAGCCCTGTTCAGAAAGGGGGAGAAGTTAAATGAAGAGAAGTCTTTGACATTTTTATGGTAGCACTTAACAGGGGAAGATAACATGAAAATGATGTCATTAATTACAGTATACACCAAAACAAAAGGAGTCCAGGATACATCAAAGAAAAAGGGTAAACACAAAGCAGATAACAAAAACTAAAACTGCAGGATTCTACTGGCAAGGCAACATGGCTTACTTTCTAATCTTGCACTAACCATGTAGGACAAAACACACAGGATAAAGATGTCAAAAGGTGAAGTGCGATCTCGTGCATCAATTCTTATGACTTGCATTGCCATATATTGCTAATAAAAATTTTGAAGCAGTTTTCTACTATGCACTGTGAATCGCAGATAATGAATAGAAAACAATGCCACCAAATAATCCCAGCACTTCTTTGTAGTAGAAGCATCATATGATGCTGATTGAAAAAGAAACCTGCTGTTTAAATACCATAGTATCAGTACACCATTACTAATAAATCTCCTAACACTACGAATATATGACAACCACAAGTAATTCATGTATATTCATCGCAAGCCTATATTTCGATCTGCTTCCATGCAAGTTGTAATTTCAATAGAAAGAAGAGCACCTGAGTAAAATGGCCCGAGTCTCCACATATTTTACAAATCATTTCTTCCTCCTTCCTCTTCTTCCAGTTCCTTTCTGTGGCCTTAGCTTTAGCCTCCCAGACCTTAGCCTCTCTGCTAGTGAAGTCCGTAGGAACAGCATTAGGATCTGGGGCCTCATCTTCATCATCTGACGTATCACGAGTCAAGGGCCTCTTCTCATCATTTACTCTAGGCATTACACTATTTGTAGCTGATGCAACTGGACCACTATATGCTTTCCCATAAACTTCATTCAAAAGTTCATCATCTATTTCAGGACTAGGTTCCCTTGCCATTGGCCAAAAAAAGATATTTGCTCAACCTACAGTAATTGCAAGCACAGGAGGGGAAAGATAAATAAATTATTTAGCCAAGGGAAATGAAAACATTTCCATGCTACATTGAAGCTTTGGAAACCAAAGGACTACAAATGCATTAAGGCACCATTGTTTTAGCAGATAAACGAGCGGCTGAAAACAAATTATGGTGGTTCTAATATGATGTCAAGTCATCAAGGATATAGGTTGCATCCTTAGAATAACATGCTATTATAAGATATGTCTCAATAAAACCTAAGCATGAGAACAGATTCAGACTCATCGATTTCTTTTTCCCCTCCAGATTACTTTAGAGGAATTGCACATACTCCCGAGTCCCGACACTCGATCAGGATTGGTTTCTCAGGAAGTCACCCAAAGTAAACCAGTAAATGTCCACTCACAGGCTTACATCTACCACCATACCACATATAAGAATGGTATCCACTTGTGAATGAATTATGTGTCAGGGGCGGGTATATTCAAAATTTTGAAAGGGTGAAAAGAAAATTGACAGCCTAAAGTGCAGATTCATAGCAAATAATTGAGTGCCGACAACATAAAATTGATCATAACTTGAAACTGTTCGATATATTGATAATCGCTTTGAATTCTTCACAAATTACAAGGACTTGCAAATTGCAATGACACATTTTCACGAAACATGGACAAATTTCTCAGACCTCACCTTGGTGATTCACTGGTTCCGTTGCTTTGCTTGCTGTCTTGGCGTCTTGCCGGTTGCCGCGCTCAGGAGTCAGGCCGCGCTGTGCCCCTGCCGTTGCGCTTGCGGAGCCGCGCCCGCTGCTGCGAAGCCCTGCACGGCGCGCGGGCCGCGGAGCGCTCGGCCGCTCCGCCGCAGCGCCGCTGCCTGGCTGGCCGCCGACCCGCCGTTCGCCGCGGAGCGCCTGCGGCCTGCGGGGGTGCGGAGCTGCGGTCCGCTCGCTCACAGGTGGCCGCCTCGCCGCCGGCCGCCAGTGGCCTAGCCGCGCCGCTGCCTAGGGTTCGGGTACGGCCGCGCGGGGCTGGGGCAGGGGAATCGGGAGGGGCGGAGGGCGAGTGCGGGTCGGGGAGGAGCCGCTTGACTCGGTCAGGCCATGGCTAAGACCTGGCTGACCGCCAATGGGCCGTGTGTGGGCCATTGGGTAGGGAGGACTTTAACATGTGGTGGGCTGCTACGTTTTTTTCTTTCTTTTGCCTGAAGAAGAGATTAGGACTTTAAGATCCTGTTATGTTGTGCAATTTTCGATTTTTGAATCACATGCATGGAATTGATGTCAACTGATTGTCAACTGGCGGTGAATCGGTGACCTTCTCGTTGTACCTCCTTGTCGGCGGCGGCACATAGGTCTTGACAAACTAGATGTGATTTTTCTGGAATTCTTTTGGGCGTTTAGGTTCCATTCCCGTGGCGGATTTGGATTTGGTTCATCTGTGGGCGGGGGGTTGGGGGTGCGGGATCCGTTGATCTATATGCAAGTCTTCGATTTGTGCAGCATGTCTGTTGTTCAATATTTTGATTTGGAGGGAGAGGGTTGCTTTAGTTTTGTTCTGGAATTGATGTTTGTTGATTTGTTTGTTTCAGGCCTCGATGCCTGGATCAGATAGTGGTAATGGCTGATTTAGGGGCTCAACTATTTTGGGGCATCAGGTAGTGGTAGGGCATGGTTCCATTCGTGATTCGTTGGTCATCAGTTACTGCTCAGTTTTAGTAAGGATGTTGTCAGGGGCATCTGTTTCCTTTGTTGCTCCCATGGTGTCCGACACCCTCATCTCTTCAGTTATCAATGGGTACTCCATTTTTTTTGTTGGATTTGCTTGAGAGGTCGAATCCTTTAGTAGTTCACTGCTGCGAAGACAGTAGGCTGCTTTGTTTGTACTGAACTTATCCTCTCCAGGAAACTTCGTTTTGCTTGATTTGTGGGCTCGGTGCTCTGGAATTGAATTGCGAGATGAAATCTTGTGGCTTATTGGAGACAACTGACTATGTTCAGGGTTAACCGATCTAGTAGCTTGTGGATTAATTATTTGAATTTTTCTTTAATATTGTTGTGTGATTTACCACCTGTGCTTCGGTTCCTCTAAAGCATTGGGAGTTAGTAGCAGATACATTCAAATATGCATGTATACCTGATTTTGGTGCATCATTTGCTAATTTTGGTGTTTGCATGTAGAGTTGTGCTCCTTATTGATCTCCTCTGATCCTGTCTGTGCTTTCGTCCATACTGTGATTTTGATTTTATCTGAAATCTTTTGTGCCACTTCCATCTCTGCTACCTTCACGATTTGGTTCTATTATGCTATGTTGCTCAAGGCAGGTGGACAGATAGCGTTCCCATCTACATAGTGATTTTATTCAGTATAGTTGTATCTTTTTATCATTGTGTTCGCATAACTGGTGAGTAAACGATTCAGATTTGATATGCTTGGACCTTGGCAATCGGTGCAAATGTAAACCTTGCATTGTTTTGCCCTAATAAAATAATCCAATTGGTATGCTAGGTCTGAGTCTAACAATTACCATTTCTGCCTCTTCTTGGTGCTAATCCAACAAAGGCTCAGGTTACTAATCCAACAAACTTATACCAAAGCTTTGCATCTAATTTCTTATCAGGCCAATGCCAATTTATTTTCCTGACCTTCAATTTTAGTGCATTAGTGTTTCAGTTATCAGTGTATGTTGTTTCAGTTACAATGACCAAGAAATTCTTTCTTGCAATTGCGGGAAAATTGGAATTATTTTTTTCAGTAGTAATATTTCAGTTTTAATGACAGTGTGGACTGTTTTAGTTACCATCACACTAATTGAATTGCCAAACTTCAAATTTTTGGTGAACCATGGCTGATGACAGTACTTCTGTTGACAGCAACAGATGATAATGATTATATCAACTTTGAAGATAAGAACATTTTGATGTGATGGTGATGACTAGATAAAGGTTTTCTCTGGTTCTTTTTTGTTTAAGTATAATTTCTATAGTTAATAAATGAGCTATGAAATTTCCTTCCCACATTCACATTTCCTCTTCTTGTTCATCTCCAAAGTAATTCAAGTGTTCTATACTTGTTGATCGTCCATGTCCATGGATTACAGAACAATTGTTATAGTAGTTATGCTAAACTTCTATATAAACTGCAACTGTTTGTCACTGCGATTGTTGTTACTAACGTTTGCAATATGAAAAATTATTTTACCTCGGTAATATACTTGAGACTCAAATTTTTCTGAACCAAATCTTTATAACTTTTAGTGTTCATTTCGTTGTTCCTTGGAATACCAACCTGCATATGAAGTGTAAGCAAATATTGAAATTATAGTTAGTTTTATTTCTTTTGCAAGCATATTTATAATTTCACCTTGTAAATAGGATCAGATACACTAGTATTTTCCTTTCTCCATTAGAAATATGCATTTCTTAACCAATCAACGGTTCACAGTTAACTTCAATTGTTTTTAACTTAGGTCACCTCTCTCCCTCCCTCTCTCGCACATTCTCTCCCTCTCTGTCCCTCCCTCTCTCTCTCTCTAGCTATGTTTAATTCGTGACCAAGTTCTGATAGGTTTCTCGGTTACTTGCTCACTGCATCCATCTCTGAACTTCTGCGTTGTGTTAAAGTAATGGAAATGGCTTGAAGTGAGTTGACTGCATAGCATATTCTTCAATCTCTGATTGTTTTTATTGATCTAGTCATGCTGTAAATTCAATGAATTATCCAAGTTTCACTTTTATTTGTTGATTTTAACAAAATCAATCATGATTTGCCTCAGAATTATTACATCTAGTTATGCTTAGATGGAGGGTAATCTTGTTTTGTCTTCCAACCAGTTTATAAAATATGCTTGGACACTATTTAAATATGTCACACCTAATGGATATCTTACTAGAATAATTATATGCATCGGCCCTTTTAATCTATTTTTTCATATTTAATTATTTAACTGAAAATGAACTACATAGTAGGTGTAGGATTATTTGAATCACTTTCGTCCTGTTTTGTCTTGTATCTGAAAATTCTGGTTTATAATATCTTTTAGAAACTGGCTTGTATCTTACAGGCTTTTCGCATTATTTTTAATATGTAAATTCTATTGTCCTTTTATACATGTCATAGGTGCCATTATCGAGAAATTTGCAAGAACCCCATCTACCATTTGAAAACGTACAGGTAACACATATGAATGTTATAGTGCTTGTGCTTTTGCAATTTTACTGTACAGGAACAAAAAAATTCTTGGTTTAAATTTGCACTAGATTCTCATTTTTTTTGCAATGTAAATGCATGCCATGCCAAAATAGACCTGGGTAGATTTGTGGCTTTTTTTGTACAATTGTAAGTTGTTAATACCAATAGTTGTATATTTTCTAGAATTAGTTACCATTTTTTTATTTACTTACTCATAAAAAAATGTTGCATCAAGATTTTAAAAAGGTCCAGAGTGTTTGCTTGTATCTAAGCTTTCAAGTGATTCACTAAGGGCATGCTTTGTAAATCTTCCTAGATAGAAATAATTTATTATTATTGTTTTCAATCCCTCTGTCTTAGATATGTTTGTTATATTTCTACATTAAAGAGGATTTCTAGGTTCATGCTATATGTTCCACTTATAAGAAATCATCTTATATGTGCATCTGAATATAGGACCATGCTTGTATGTTTGACCAGAAAATACCAGCATTTTTAGTTGCATCTTAGATATGCTTCTATTTTCAGATCCCTTTTTGTTTTTTTGTCAACATGAGTGCAAAATCTTTTATTGTTGCATTTCTGGTGTGTGTGTGTGTGTGTGTGTGTGTGTGTGTGTGTGTGTGTACGCGTGCGCATGTGTGTGCGTGTGGAGGTAGCAGTGTAGATATTTGTTATCTGATCATAGTATTTTTGTTATTTGTACACAACTTGACCAAATCATTTGTTTCTTGTTTCAGTCAGCTCTATTCGTTGTGATTTTGTGGGTGCATTTACTGATTCATCCATAATAAAATTTGTGACATTTAAGTATGTGGGCTTTAAATATAAAATCACCAAAATGACATCCAACATACATCTATAACTTTTTTATTTGCTTAACCTTATAATTTTGATTAGCATTCTGTATAACTTTTCTTAATTAACGTGAAAAGTTTTAAGCTTTGATTCTGATGGAAGTTATACATAACTGTGGGAACTTATTTCAATGCTACATCGTTATAGTAACTTTTTCTGGCCCCTTTTGTGTACTTCACTAATAGGTTAAATTAAAAGTTTCTTTTTTTGATAGTTTAATATTTTGTCCCCTGTTGTATTTTTTTAATTTCTTGAGATGAGATCATAGCACCATGTTTTTTATTTTATGAAACAGTAAATATTAATGTAGTATGGGCAATTAGTATGTATTTTCTGAAAATACAAGCATATCTAAGATACAACTAAGGCCATTAGCATTAACGTAGTATGGATGTGAATCTTATATGTAAAATTTTGGCACCATCAATCAGTGTATGTGCCATTCTGGGTGTTTTGTGGCTTTTTTTTGGAATCTTTTTTCTTATTAATCACATGGTGGGAAGTGCTAGTTCAGAAGGCTGAAGAATGATGGTTTGGATGTGATGCTGAAGAATAGTGGCTTTGGACGCGATTTAGAATTTTTGATGTTTTTTTTTGGAATGGGCATGAGCCTACTTCTGGAAATGTAAGAAAATTCTACATGTCACTTTTTAATTGTTACATGTAACTTTTTGTTTTCGGATTGAAACTTTAGTTTTAGGGTAAAATCTTGCATATAACTTTGCTTTTAGACCAAAAATCTTGCATGTAGTTTTTTTAAGTAGTTGGGATTTTCGTTTGTAATGTAGTTGGAAAGAAATAAAAAATAAAAGGATGTTACTGGGCCGAAATGCCGGCTGCTGGGCTGGGAACATCAACAATCGTCTTAACAGGTCCCAGACTGCAGCCCTCTTAACGGTTGCGTAAAAATATCATTGCAAGCCCAATAACTCCCAATTAACAGAGTTAATCGAGGCAACAGGTGGAGCTATTGGATGGGTATTCAATGGAGCTGTTGGATGGGTATTAAATGATTTGCATAGGCGATTGATAGATCATGAAATCTCAATCGTCTGACACCGAGACAGACCTAAAAAATGGATTGGCCCAAAAAAAAATGGATAGTGGACCCGTCTTAATGTGTGCTTAACCGAATGAAAACACCATACACAACGACCCCGATCATAACTTGCATTCCTACTTTATAGGGGCGGACCCGGCATAGGATATGGGTGTGCATGTGTACACCCGATAATTTTTTGCCAAGAAATCAAAGCTTAGCAGGTAAATACATGGTCATATCCAAATACAAATAGCATACATCAAGGTTTTGGGTGTTCGATTTGGAGCAAGAGGAAAGGAAGGGAAGGCAATAGGCGAGCATGCCTGTGGGATGCCCATCATCGGCAAAGCGCCTGAAGAAGACCTAGCGGTGGCCGCCGCTCACTCTCATCGCCGCTAAGAAAGAAAGGCCGATAGTGGAGCGAGAAATGAAAAAGAAACCAACAGACAAAAGAAAAGGTAACAGGTGGTCCTCGGTCAGAAGGCAGTGAAGGGCTCAACTTTTTTTTACCGTTCCGAATAGTTACAATCTATTTAGTACATCAAATATGGCATGCGTTGTAACGGTAGAAAAAATTGTCGGTGTTTTAAGTCCACCGAGGGATACCCCTGAGGTGGTAGGGTGTAGGTAGTGTGTCGCCGAGATTAGAAACTCGAAGATGCAAGGAACACAAGGTTTAGAAAGTTTCGGGCCGCCGAGAGTGTAATAACCTACGTCCTGTGTGGTTTGTATTGCCTTAGAGGTTTTGAGATTATTGGTTATCCTCTGGAGGGGTCCCTGCCCGCCCTTATATAGTCTTGGGGGACAGGGTTACATGGAAGTCCTAATCGGGACGGCCTGAGGAGTCCTACCCGAGTACGGTTCGGGTAGTTTCCTTACGCCCGACTAGTCCTAGTGCTACACGACTAGTTACAATGAGAATAAAGTATGCCCCACGTGCCATCCCATACTACATGTATATATACGCCAAGTGAGCAGTCCCGCTCCACCGAGTCTGACAAGCCCCCGAGCTCTTCGCAACCGAGTACTGTAGGCTTCCGAGTACTTCTGGAAGGTGTCTTCAGGTCCCTGCTGAGTCCCTTGAGAAGGTGTCTTCCGAGTACTTCCTTGGCTGCATCGAGGTTGTGAGGTGCTCAAGCCCCGAGTAGTCTTCAAATCTTCTTTTATATGGGGTGCGATGAACTCGCACTCCATATGGAGTAGCCCCCGAGCCTTAGGTTGAATCGAAGAATCAGGCTGAGGGTCAAATTAATCTTGAATCTTTGGTCTGTATCTTCCAAGAATTTTTGAAAAATAAGCCATCGATGACACGTACCCCGCAGCCCCCGAGCCTTTAATCCAAATTCTCTAGTTTTGGAGAAAAAGATCTAAAGAATCGTGGCAAGAAGAAGGTTTTTGAATTTAATTGTGCGAAATTTTAGGATTAAATTGCACTGGAAGTGGAAAGGTCCGAACTCTCGGGAGCCTATCCCAGAGAAAATGGCTAGTCTCCCTTATCCGTTGCACAGAACCCGTAAAATCCTCTTAATCGAATCGTTGTCACGAAAAAAACTCTTCGGCTTCCAAAGAAAAAATGGGGAACTGCTGGTTATAAATAACCCCACGGTACCCTTTAGGGTTTTCACCCTACTCTGTTTTCACTGCGGTAAAAACAGATCTACTTTAGCCAAGAACCCTAGCCACCACCGCCGCCCCAAATCCGAGCACTTCTCCACCTCAATCCAAGCCTAGAACAGCTCGAATCCTCGATTCCCGGGTTCACCCACACCTATGTGAGTTCTCCGTGGCATGCGCACGAAGATCCCGGTGACATTTCGACCCATGGCGCCAAGAAACAAAGCCATCGGTCGCGGGAAGAAACGGGTAGCCGATGGAGAAGGTGGATCATCGCCGCTGTCGGCGAAGGTCGCCAGGACGACGGTCGAGGGGTCGTCGTGGAGGGCCTCCATGATCAAGCAGAGGGATCTGCTCCGGCTCGTAGCCGAGCGGGTCTTGCAAGAGGAGGGCGTCGTTCAATGGCGGGTCACCGGCGCCGATTCATTGCCTTGGGAGAACACGGGTGAGACCATAATGTTCGCCCCTTCTGCCGATTGCGGCCTTGCCCTTTCATCTTCCGATTTCTTCCGCGGTTTGCTTGGATTTTACAAAATTAAGCATTACCATCTTTCCCCCAACTCGATTCTGCACATTTCTATTTTTGTGCATCTTTGTGAGGCATTCCTAGGAATTCGCCCGCATTTTGTTCTTTTCCGTCATCTCTTCCGCCTCAAGCCCCAGCCAGATGAGGACAACCCCGCACTAGTCGGGGGAGCCGGGGTACAGCTGCATGATAAGGCGTTGTACCTCGAGTTCTCAACCCCGAGTAGCCTGTCCGGGTGGCACGCTCAGTGGTTCTACATCGGGAACCACAAGCCTAGCCTCCCCGGATGGGATAATGCCCCGCCGCAGCGCCAGGAGTGTTGGCTGAAGAAGCCAACGGAGGAGGAATCCTGCGACATCCCCGAGTTGATGAAGGGAATCCAGCACCTCAAGCATCAGGGCGTCACTGGAGAGTCTGCGGCATACTCGTTCATCGAGAATCGCATCTAGCCTCTCCAGCAGCGCGTCCACCTTGGTTTTGAGTATGAGGGTACTCAGGACCCGTCACGGATGGCGCCGGATGTGCCTTCCGCCAAGGAGGTCATGCGCCGGGTCACCCGTCTGTTCACGGGGGTGACCTTGGAGTCGTACGTGCCGAGGCTCTTCGGAGCAGATTACTAGCCAAACTCGGTAAGCACTAACCCAAGTACCTTTGCTATGTTCTTGAGCTGAGTAGTCATTTGCTGACTTGTTTTTATCTGTAGGGCGACTTGGAGCGGTTTAGGTCTGACCCGCCTGAACCTGTCTTCGAGGAGCCGGCCCAAGACACGCCCGCCGCAGGAGATGCGAGTGACATTGCTGTGAGGCCACCGCGCACGAAGCGGGTAGCAACTCGCAAGCGGAGCATTGCTGCAGCAGCGGCAACACCAAGCAGTCGCGAAGCGATGTAAGTAGCCTTCTGTTCTGACTTGTTTGATTTCGCCTTTTGTTCCGTGAGTTCTTGGCTGATTTGTCCCTTTAGTGACACTGAGGAGAAACCCGAGCTCCCGAGGCAAGGGGTAGTTTATTTGGCCGGGGAGATGAGTCCGATGTCGGGGCAGACATCGCTCGCGACAGGGCCGCGACTCTCAACCCGGATGGGTAACAAGGTTAGCAACCACGAGGGCTGGTCGTGCCCATGGCACTCCCCCTCAGGAAGCCGCCAAGGTTAGCAACCATGATGTTCTTCTTTTTTCTTGGTAATTTGGTGTTATTGTTGAGTACTAACACATCTTTGCAGGAGGTCGGAGACTCCCACCGCGGCTTCCTCTAGTACAATCCAGGCAGGCACGAGCGCGAGCTCGTAGCCGAAGGAGCCTATCACCGCGAGCACCGCCGAGCCGTCCATCGATAAGGATGTGCCGGCGAGTACTGGAGGAAGAGATCTTGAGCCCCCAGCAGATGTGGGGGCGCAACCGGAAAAGGAAGCCCCCGGGAATATTCTCGGGCGAATACTGAAGATAGTGCTCAAGTCGGCAAGCAGGCGATCATGAGTACTCCAGGCCAGCACGAGGTCCCGGAGGGTTCCCGAGCTCAGCATCAAGTGGAGATCCCAGAAGACTCCCGAGTACCTAAGCGGCAAGAAAGGTGACTGTCCTGTGGCTTTACTCGGTTGAGTACGAAGCCCCCAGACAACTGTGGGTAATTCGTCAATCCACTTGCCTCCCTTTTTGCTGTTCTCATCGTAGATTCTTTTCTTGAGCCCATCGAGGATCATGCCGTTGGCGCGCTCCACCTGGCCATTGGCCCTCGGGTGAGCCACCGAGACATACTTCGCCTCTATGCCGCTTCGTTCGCAGAACTCCCAGAACTCGTGTGACGTAAAGTTGGATCCCAAGTCGGTGATGATCGTATGAGGGAAACCAAAATGGTGGAGTATGTCACAGATGAAGGTGACAACTCTATCGGCCGTCAAGGTTGTTATGGGCTTGTACTCGATCCACTTGGTAAACTTGTTGATGGCCACCAATACGTGGGTAAAGCTTTCTCGTGCCGTTGTCAGTGGACCAATCATGTCGAGGCCCCAACATCCAAATGGCCGCGATGGTGGAATGGCGATCAGCTTGTGAGCAGGAACATGAGCTTGTTTGCCGAAGAATTGGTAGTTGGTGCATCGACGAACGAGATTTTTGGCGTCTGTCAAAGCTGTAGGCCAATAGAACCCAGACCTGAAGGCCTTCCCAACTAGAGTTAGGGAAGCCGCATGGTTGTCGCACGCGCCCTCATGGATTTTCTCTAGGATTTCCCGCCCTACTTCGTTAGTTTCAAACTTCATGAGTACTCCTGACACTGATCCGCGCTTGTAGAGCTTATCTCTGACAAAGACATAACCCTTGCCACGCCTGACTAGTCGGATAGCCTCGGCACTCTTGGGATCAAGGTTGGGAGGTAGCTTCTTTTCTTTAATCAAGTCGATGAAATGTGTACGCCAATCCTCCACGATCATGAGGACCTCTCGACCAGGCTCCACAGGGCCTTCGTCGATGGTTCCTCGCTCTACTCTTGGAATAGAGTGGTGGTGGAGTTCGTGAACGAAGACTCCAGCCGGTACTTTACCTCGCTCAGAGCCAAGCTTTGAGAGTACGTCTGCCCCGACGTTGTTGTCGCGAAGCACATGACGAATCTCGAGCCCTGAGCCCTGGTCTTCTTCCTTGAGGGAAATTTGATGATAACCCGAGTAGAAATCAAGGAAGGAGAGCAGAACGCAGCCAGCGGTGGAGTCGATGACCTGATCAATACGGGGTAGCGCGAAAGGATCTTTCGGGCAATGCCTATTGAGATCGGTATAGTCAACACACATCCTCCATTCATTATTATTCTTTTTCAAAACAAGTACAGGGTTGGCTAGCCACTCTGGGTGGTACACCTCTTTGATGAAACCAGCCGCGAGTAGTTTAGCTAGCTCTTTTTTGATAGCCTACCTCTTTTCTGGAGAGAAACGACGTAGTCGTTGCTTCCTCGGAGTGGCTTTAGGATCAACTTTTAGGGCATGCTCGATCAACTCCTTGGGCACACCTGGCATGTCCGCTGGTTTCCAGGCGAAGATGTCTCAGTTAGCCCGAAGAAAGTTGACGAGCGTGAGTTCCTATTTGCTGTCCAAGTTCCCGCTGATCAGAGCGGTCTTGGATGAATCACCCTCCTGGAATTGGATGGTCTTGATGCCAACGTCGGAGTTCGGCATGACCCTCGACGGATTTGGCCTCTTATTCGCCACCTCCAGCTCTGTCTCGAAGAGTTGTTGCGCGGCTGCGAGTACTTCCGAAGAAGCCTCTGGCACACGAGCTGATGCAGCGTAATTGATAGCCTCCTGGTCGCAGTCATAGGACTTATCGACGTCGCCGCGGAGAGATAGCACACCGTTGGTACCTGGCATTTTCAAAACCAAGTAGATGTAATGAGGTACCGCCATAAACTTGGCCAAGGCGGGCCTGCCGAGGATGGCGTGGTATGATCATTCGAAGTTCGCGACTTCGAATTTGATGTACTCCGTTCGGAAGTTGTCAGCTGTCCCGAAAGTAATTGGCGGGCTGACCGAGCCAATCGGTGTAGCCGCGTTACCCGGAATGATCCCATAAAACGGAGCCTTGCTTGAGGTGAGCATCTTGCCGATGTCCAACCTCATTTTCTTCAGAGTACTCAGAAAGAGCAGGTTCAAACCGCTCCCCCCGTCGATGAGTACCCGGATCAGTGTAGAGCCCGCGACTACCGGGTCTAGTACGAGCGGGAGTTTTCCTGGCTCGGAGAAGCTGGTCCACTGATCCATTCTGAGAAAAAGATCGGGACCTCGCTGTGTCTCAAAGGACGCGGCACTGCTGGCTCAACTGACATGACTTCGCGCCGAAAGAGTTTCTGCGCGCATTTGGTGAGAATACCATCGTCGCCTCCGAAGATGACGTTGACGGTATTAGTCGGGTGTTGGAAACCCGGAGGTCCTGACTTGTCGTTGCCGTCGTCCGCCTTGTCCTTGTTCTTTTCCTCGTCATCGGGGAGTGGTGCATTGAGGCTCTTGCGGAGGACGGTACACTGGAATATGGTATGCTTGGACTTCGGGTGTATTGGGCATTGCTTGTGAAGAATTTTCTCGTATTGCTCCTGCAGCTTGCCCGACTTCTTGTTGCGGTGACTGGTCTCGACGTTGGCCACTTGGTCCTCCGGCTTCCGCTTACGGGCGGCGCCCGAGTTACTGTACTGGCCTTTGTCGGGACGGTTGTTGCCGTTGCCCTTGTCGGTCTTGTGCTTGGGGAAGCGTTCGTTCTCTTCTTCTTCTTGAGTACGGTAGTCGGGAGGTTTCTCCCGAACTTGCGGTACGTTTGCTTCGCGGCCAACCCATTGCAGAAGCAGCGGATGACTTCTTCGTCGGCGTTGCGTAATCCGAAGTGGAATCGGGTACGCTCCCCCCCCCCCAGATCGGCTTGAGCCTGACCCGGAGAGTCGTGTTGGGACATGAGTCAAAAATGCGTCGGTGATGGAATTCTCCTCGGTCTCGCTGGTGTGAAGCGGATGCATCTCATTGAGGTTGTCGTTGAACTCGTCGAGTCCGCTCGAGCAGTTCGAAGCTTCGGGCACCGTGGAATTGGCTAGGTGCCTTTCGAAACCACCTGAGCCGTTGGCGATGCAGATCCACGAACCGAAGAGGAAAGTTGTGCCCTTTATCGAGCATGGCGCTAGTGACGTTGGTGGATGCCATCAAGTTCTCCGGTGGATGCTCGATGAACACCTCTACCTGGCGCGCCAGCTGTCGGTGTTTTACCGCCAAGCCCACCGAGGGATACCTGGTAGGTTGTAGGTAGGGTGTCGCCGAGATCAGGAACTTGAAGGTGCAAGGAACACAAGGTTTAGACAGTTTCGGGCCGCCGAGAGCGTAATACCCTACGTCCTGTGTGGTTTGTATTGCCTTAGAGGTTATGAGACTGTTGGTTATCCTTTGGAGGGGTCCCTACCCGCCTTTATATAGTATGGGGGGATAGAATTACATGGAAGTCCTAATCGCGACGGCCTGAGGAGTCCTACTCGAGTACGGCTCGGGTAGTTTCCTTACGTCCGACTAGTACTAGTGCTACACGACTAGTTACAATGAAGATAAGGTATGGCCCATGTGCCATCCCATACTACATGTATACGTACGCCAAGTGAGCAGTCTCGCTGCCCTGGGTCTGATAAAAATAGTTTAAAACTTTAATTTTTCTTCCAATGTACTCCCTCCGTCCTAAAATATAGCTACTTCTAGCATTCAAATTTTGTATTATAATATAGCTACTTTTAAGTTCCCAAGTAGATTTTTTTTATACGAGGTCGAAAATACCCTACTTGCATGCAAATTAATTATGACATGCAAATTTGCATGCAAGCTAAATAGGAAAGATATAAATATTTCTCTTAGTTAGTGTACGGTAACTAAAGTAACTAAAGAAGGGTATAGACTTTTACTCTCCATTCTTAATCTTCCTTAATCTAATAGGTATATTATAGGACAGAGGTAGTATAAACTTTCGGTATGCATGTAAGCTTATAAATTAAAGAGAACCTTAACATTTACACGATATTAAGACAGCCATCCATATCTTGATCCCACCTTCTACTCTACCGCACCAGTGCATATGGGTTAAATCCTTAAAAACTAAGAGCATCTCCAGCGGTCCCTCAATAAATATTTTCTAATAATATGTTATTTGGATATCCTAATACCACTTTCATGAATTATTGGAGGAGATGCTTTTACAGTTCCCTAATAATCTCATCCCAACACAATTTCTGCCTTTATTTGAGGTGAGTTGTGGTGAAATATTGGAACAACCTAATAATTATTAGGAAAAAAGAGAGGTATTGGAGAGCTGCTGAAGCATACTTTTTTCCAATATTAATAGATTATTAGAGAAAGAAATACCGTTGGAGATGCTCTAACCCATATCACAACCACATCGAGCTGCAATTCTGACAGTCTTGCTTTTAGCTGCAATTCTACTTGGATCCGACACACGATGTTACTATTATGGTAATCAAATTGTCGTACGACTAAAACCTTAGGTCATTTCATCCAATCTCCCAAGGGTGTGGTAACCCTTAGATCCAAGTCTAATCAAGCGGTCCGATTAATTATTTCTTCTTCCTTGCATACATATGTTGCATTAATTTTGCCTTGTCAATTTCGGTATGTACCTGTATGGGTGTTCCGGAGAGGTGGGGAAAAACAGAAAATGGATGCCAGCATGGCAAATCGGTGGAGCGTCGTAATTGGCGATGATAGTGTGCACCGACCATTCTCTCTCCATGACGACGACGGCACTCAGCGCATGACCATCCTGTTCATCTAAAAACACCGGCAGACTGTTAATGACATGCTAACTCTCTAACCTCAAAATTTCCAAGTCCTTGGCTACATACATGAATCCACTAAAAACCAAAATAAATTTACTAATTTAGCATCACCAACGCGGAGCAGATGCGCTGTTGCTATTGCTAACCAAGCACTATACGAACGCGCATGCATGGCATATCGGCATCATCCCGGCACTAACTGGATCGAAATCCATTCCCAGAGGGCATCTCTCTCTATGTAGCACTAGCAGCTCGCCGGCCGCGTGTCACCGGCCGGTGGGGCGCACGAGCTGCGAGAACGCCGCGCTGTTGGCCACCTCCTCGTCGTCGGTCTCCTCGACGATGACGACGCGCGGCCGGGACGCGGACAGCGCCTCCACCGCCGTGACGCTGGCCGTGGTCCTGTTGCCGTAGTCGAGCGCCGACGAGCGCACCACGCCGCTGCCCTCGCCCATGGGCCGGCGCCCGCAGGTGGTGCTGGCTCCTTGTCCCTCGAAGGCGTCCTGCAGCTGCATCGCGAACTCGAGGTTCCACAGCACGTCCCCCATGGACGGGCGCTCGATGCCCTGCTCGCCGAGGCACTTTTCGGCCGTGTCGGCGAACTTCTTGAGGCACTCCGGCGCGATCTGGTCCTTGATCGCCGGGTCGATGACGTCCAGCAGCGTGCCGTTCCGCTGGCACAGGAGCGCGTAGTCGGCGAGGCTGACCTTCTCCCGCGGCAGCGCCGGGTCGAGGGCCGGCCGCGCGAGGAGCACCTCGAAGAGCACGACGCCGAAGGAGTAGACGTCGGACTTGTCGGTGAGCTGCTGCCGCCGGAAGTACTCCGGGTCGAGGTACCCGAAGCTGCCCTTCACCATGGTGCTCACGTGCGTCTGGTTCACCGTGGTCGGCCCGGACTTGGAGAGGCCGAAGTCGGAGACCTTGGCGACCCAGTCCTCGTCGAGGAGGATGTTGGTGGTCTTGACGTCGCGGTGGATGATGGTGTACTTGGCGCCGGTGTGGAGGTAGTGCAGGCCCCGCGCGGCGCCGATGCAGATGTCGAGGCGGAGCCGCCACGACAGCGGCGGCTTGCCGCCCATGTAGAGGTGCTCCCGCAGCGTGCCGTGCTCCATGTAGTCGTAGACGAGGATCATCTCGCCGGCGTCCTCGCTGAAGCCGATGAGGGAGACGAGGTGCCGGTGCCGCAGCTTGGACAGCATCTCCACCTCCGTCTGGAACTCCTGCACGCCCTGCTCCGACGACGGGTTCGACCGCTTGATGGCCACCTTGGTGTCGCCGTCCACGACGCCCCGGTACACCTTGCCGAACCCGCCCACGCCGATCACCAGCGACTCGCTGAAGTTCTTGGTGGCCACCTTGATCTCGGCGAACGAGAAGTGCCGGCACATCCCCGCCAGGTTCGCCGCGAGGTGGCCCGACGACTTGCCGCTGGTGTGGGAGTAGTACAGTGGCAGCCACCCGGAGGTGTGCGACCCGCCGGCGGTCTGCAGCTCCTTCTTGCTCTTTTCTTGGTGCCGCACCACGCAGATGGCGGCGATGATCCCGAGCGCCGCCGCGCCGCCCGCCATGCTGCCCATCACCGTGGCGATGTGGCGGTGCCTGTGGATCTTGGGCGTCAGGTGGTCGCCCGCGCCCAGCTCCGCCTTGGCGAGCAGCCTGGAGGGGTCGGGATCCGGCGCGGCCAGGTTGCCGGCGGTGTCGTTGATCTTGAAGACCTCGAGGCCGTTGAGGATGGCGTCGTAGAACTGCGGGCGGAGCGCCACGGACGGGTGCAGCGCCACCCACATGGCCTCGTCCCCGGGCTCGTCGGCCACGTACACCGCGAAGTCCTTGTACATGGGCACGCCCTTCTCCGACGTCATCCCGATGATGTCGGCGTCGGCCTGCGCCGTCTTGTTGTTGACGTAGATGTCGAAGGCGCGCTGGTTGGGGCGGTTGAGCAGCAGCTCGCAGAAGTGGAGGCGCGCGACGTATGTGAAGTTGCCGTCCACCGGCATGATCCAGGTGAGGTTGTAGTTCTGGTTGAGGCGCGGGTCGGAGCCCATGGAGCGGCTGCCCAGGTACACATCCGGCGGCGCGGCGTACTCGGCGAGGTCGCTGGGGTACTTGAGCTGGAAGTGCGGGCCGGCCTTGTAGATGACGCCCTGCGTCGGGCCCAGCACGTACGGCGTGTCGTCGTACCAGTGCCGGGTGAGGCCGGAGTCGTTGGACGGCGGGATGTACAGGCCGCCGACGTTGAAGCGGTACATGGTCTGGAGCGCCGCGCCGGCGATGTCAACGGTCTGGTCCGCGAACCCGACCGTGGTGGCCGGGTCCGCGAAGATGTCGGGCATGGAGATCACCTCGATGCCGTTCACGAAGGCGTAGGTCTCGTTGCCCGTCGGCATCGGCGTGAAGGTGATGGTCAGGAACCCCGCCGGCGTCGGCGGCAGCGAGAACTCCCGGATCACGAACGCCTGGCTCAGCGCCTTGGCGTAGTTGTACACGCTGAAGTTGTGGAGCAGCGTGATGCCCGTGGACGTGACCACGTCGAAGTGGAAGCCCTCCGGAGGGAGCCCGTTGTAGGAGGACGGGTAGAAGTGGAGGCGCACCCAGTGGCGGTCCCGCGGGTTCACGGAGATGTTGTACGCGGACTCCGTTGGGAACACCCGCGACGTCATGTAGGGGACGGTGGACGGCAGCCCGTTGTCCATCCTGTCGGCCGCCATCATCAGGGACGACTTGCCGGAGTCGGTCAGCCACATGGCGTCGTTCGTGTCCGCCACCCACCTCCGGCCGTCCGAGTCCAGGGCGTCCGTCGTCGACCCGCAGTTGAGCAGGGCCCGGTCCGCCGGGGCGTACAGCTTGGACTCCGCGACGGCGGCGACGAGAAGCAGCACCAGCAATGGGCGCCGAGCTGTGCCAGCCATGCGCCGAGAGAGGACGGCGATGCAGAGGGCGGGGTGGGAGCTTGGCAGTCCGGCGGCCAATGGGGGCGGTAGAGGAGATGGGTGACTAGGACAGCGATTGGTGAGAGGGGAAGAGAGAGAGAACGGGATGGGGGACGAGAGAGAGTGTTCGACACCTGCCGCGGGAGAAGGGGTTGAAGGCACGCGTACGGCGGGCCTGGGAGGTAACTCCGGGAACGAAGGCAACCCAAGGTGTAGGGGCATGCGGCTGAGAAATCCTACAGACATGTCCACCCACACATGGATGTGCTTGGCTGCATGGTTCTCCGTAGTCAGGTCCAGAGGATGCAGGATCCTGCACATAATAATTCTGGAGCTATGGAGAGTGAAGAAACAAAAATTCTGAACAATATCATTTCACGCCATCGAACGTCCTTGTAACAATCCAGTCTTTTGAGACGGTGAATAAAAATGGACTTTACATGTACCTCTTCCCAAATGACTGGTCAGGCCAATTGCACCACCAGCCTTGCAATGGGTGACTACATCGCTACAGGCTCTAGAGAAACAGCTCGGCAAGGCAGCTGCCCCCATCAGTCAGTCATCGGCCTTCATGGAGATCTTCTGAGAAAACAGCGGTTCTTGGAATGGTTTCGGTGTCAAAGGGGCTGAAGCCTGAGAAGGGGCCGGAAGAGAACATGGATGAGGTACCATCAGATTCGTAGGTCGTCGAAGACTGCCGGATGTTGGGGCGGGCAGCCGGTGTTGGCATAGATTCCTGGAACACCACAGATCGTTGCACCATCTTGAGTGACTGCACCACCTCGCCCATTGTTGGCCTTTGGTTTGCCTCTGGTGAAACACAAGCTGCTGCGATTGTGCACACCCGCACAAAATCATCTTTCGGGTACTGGCCGCCAAGCCTGGTGTCAGCTAGTTCGTCTAATCTATCTTGATCTCGAAGAATCGGCCGTGCCTGCAGTCAATCAAGAGAAATAATACCTTCAAATAAGTGAAAAATAAATAAATAATCACCAATATGAACAAATTGCCACATAGGTTCCTCATGTCAGCTGCCTACACATTATTATCTATGAAAAAACTACCTATACACACTCGATTGGCTGTCTGCTAATAGTCACAGGGTACAAAAGATTCTGATTCAACGGTAAACCATGCAGGAAGAACTGTGACCTGTCTGCTAATAGTCACAGGGGACAAAAGATTCTGATTCAACGGTAAACCATGCAAGAAGAACTGTGACGTATAGTATATAATAGAACAAAGTATTACCCATGTCACTAGGTTTTCCTGCCCAGACGGCTGTGACATATCAACAGGCCTCCTCCCAGTTAGTAGTTCAAGGAGAACGACTCCATAGCTATATACATCACTTTTTACAAGCAAGTGCCCTGTCATGGCATACTCGGGTGCAACATACCTGAAAACATGCCAGAAGGCAAATTTAGAACCGAAATAGCTGGACCGTAGCTCAAGGTAAAAGGCCATTCAGATTACCCGAAAGTTCCCATGACACGAGTTGAAAGATAATTAGCCCGACCTTCAGGCGCCTGTTTTGCCAAACCAAAATCGGACACTTTAGCATGAAAATCATTCTCAAGCAATATATTAGAAGCTTTGAAATCCCTGTGGATTACACAGGGCTGCGAATCCTCATGGAGGTATGCTAATCCCCTGGCAGCATCAAGAGCTATCCTCATCCTGGTGTCCCAATCCAAGGGGCAGTTAGCACCTAGTGCGCCTGATAAAATGCAGTTCATGGTCAGAATTATGTTTCTTATGTCTGGGAATTACAATATAAATTTATTTTGAAATAATAGATTCAGGTGGTGGGACTAAAATGGGGCCCTATGCAGTTCAGGAAAAGGTTGCAATTGATCGTACCGTGAAGCCAAGCCTCTAGGCTTCCATTGGAAACAAGCTCGTAACAGAGAAGGTTCTGTGATGACTCACGGTTGCTATAGTAACCAATGAGTTTCACAAGATTTCGGTGGTGCAATCTGCTCAGCATTTCAACTTCAACTAAAAACTCCTTATCTCCTTGGTGCCCTCCGCTGGTAAGCTTCTTTATAGCGACAGCTGTACCGTCACTAAGTACGCCCTTAAAGACACGGCCAAAACCACCTTCTCCAAGCACACTTGAAGGCTCAAAGTTATTTGTTGCTGCTTTCAGTTCTTCATATGAAAGGAACCTTGTGCTGGTGGGGCGAGGAAGTGACTCCACTGCAGAAACTGCATCTGGCGTCTTTTGCATGGCTGTATAAAAGAATTATGGGGTTATACGTGCATAACAGTGTTCCTAAAAACACCAGAAAATAACCCAGACAACTTCATTTCAAGTTGACTATGAACTCGGACACAACGCCCATCTGCATTTAATGTCATTGCTAGGGTGTAGACTGTAGAGGTTGGGATCCTGAATACCCCTTTATCTAAAAAAACTCGTGACACTGCTTCAGAAATGCATTATATTCCAAAAGGCTACAAAGTATATTCGAGATGCATTTCTCTTAACATGACAAGCATATGAGTGCTTACTGCAAATAAATTAATTTACTGGATCATATCAACGAAGTGAAGCCACACATTACAAAATCCCACAGATACCTTAGTGCGAAGTACAGTCATAGGTTACTTCATGCTTTATGGTTTGGACAGGTATATGCAGTGCTTTAACTAAATAGTAGTTACATAGTATACAATAGCTAGCTATCTATCTAGTCAGGACTTGCAGCACCGTTTGCAACTGTTGCGTAACATTTTTTTCAATAACTAATTCACTATCAGATTAATGAACACACCAAACGTGTATTGGTTCCAAGAAAATAACACAGTGGATAGTAAGATACGTACGTGTTTCAACACGAGGCACTTTCTTTTTCCCTTTCCTAAATGTGCAGAAGCAAATTGTTAAAACGATCAGCAAGACGCCAATTAGAGCACCAACACAAATGATAATGACAGTAATCAGGCTTGTATGTCTATTGTTGCTGGGATCCTCACTCGATCTTGGTAACTTATGCGCTGTAGATGGAGAGGCCTTAGGTGCTATTGTGAATGCTGGAGCTGCCAATCATACAGATAGCAGTATTAAGAAAAGAAATTCAAAAAAGAATCAAGATTGAGTGATACACATTTAAAGGTCATTTATATAATACTTAAGAATTATCATGCTCACGAGCTTCATTTTTGTATCATAACATCAAGGCATCCAAAGTTCATAAAAGAAAAGAACATATTGTGATAAAAATGTAAATTGCAGACATGCTTGAAGGGGAAACAAAAGGAACTTCATGTACAACTTAGGACATACAAACAGACAGATTGAATAAATTATTAAGATGCAACATAAATGGTAAGGGGCACAATACATAGTTATAAACAAGAAAAGGACAAAACAATAACAAAAGAACATAATAAAATTTTAGAAGGAAAGAAGAGAATAATGAATGCAGTTGTTCCTTACTCTTCTGCCTTAAGTACCGTTTTTAACTCTTCATATTGAAAAAGTTAGGTAGGATAAGGGATGAGTATGGTACGTATTACCAAATGGTGGCTTTTCTTTTCATTTTAAGACTCTTGAACTAATTTCGTATATGAAAACTCCAGATTTACATAACCTGTTGATGTTTCACACTACATCTACACCTCTAATATCTATCTCACATTAAGTACAAAATAAGAACAAAAACAAAACAGCATTCGTTCTCTTCGGACAGTAACAAAACTGCCATCATTTTAACAAACAGAAAGTATAAGATCAAAAGCTATTACCTGGGGATGGGGCCAATGGCCTGAACCATGTTAAATTAAGAAGATTATAGTCCCCGACCAACACAGGATCAATCTGAACTGTATGCTGACTAAGTGAATAATTCATCGTGTTAACTTGATCGGCTGCAAAGCTAATTCCAGTGTGGGGTGCTATATCCATTGTGATATTTAGTCCAGAAGCTCCAACAACATAAAAATTTACAATCTCAAACTGATTAACACGCAGGTTGAGCTGAGAAGCAAGTTCTTGAAGAAATTCATTGCTCCAATTTGAAGTCAAGGAAACATTACGAAGGAAGAGCTCAACTCTCACTGGATAAACACAATGGCAGTCTTGAGTCCCTCGTTTTTGTACCATGTTTGGTGCACAACAGCCTAGAAAACAAACGAGAATTACAATATGGTCAACAGCATTTACAGAACACCTCAGTACTGCCGATACTATTGGAGTCAATGATATCCGTCACACAAATAGCCTACCTTTCAATTAGATTATGTAATTGAAGCTGTGTGAGAAATCATTTACAGTTTCAATATTCCAAGGCTCTGGCAAGTAGACTTACCGTTGTGAGGGGATACTGGAGGTTGCACTAATCCAGAAGGAGCTGCGCTAGAGTTTGAAGCTGCATCTGGAGCGTCAGCATCAACATGAGCAGGAGCAGCCATTGCTATGCGTCTGTCATGGTGCACCAAAGGAAGTGATAGATCTGAGGAATAAATGGCCAGATCTAAAGCACCAGGCATGGAACTATAGCTAGGCGCTGAAATAGGAGGATGTGTGGATGACAGAGCAACTGTTGGTGAATATAGCTTCTTTTGTCTTTGTTGGCCATCCGCTGGTTGCACTGAAACACTTATGAGGACTTCATCCCGGAATGCCATGTGGTGAAATGGTCTCCGACCTTGAGATGGAGACATAGCAGGAGTCACTACTTCCAGAGCTGATGTTTGAATAATCAAATTGATCCCACTGAGAAATTCCAGGATCAACACAGCAGCCAAGAAATTGAACGTAAAATTTCTCAAAGTATCTTCAGAAATTCCTGAAAAGAAGTTGTACATCAACCTGTCAGAATATTCTTTTAAGACATATGTACAATGTGCAGATGAGTATATAATATTAGTGCAGACAATAGATGCCGGATGACCATGGCTCATTGGCACCTCAGAAACAACATACAAAAGTTACAAAGAAGAAATCATCTAAGGTGGCCACAAAATGGTCACATGTGCCCTTTACACATGCCTCAAATGCAGACAGACACAGAAATGACCATGTCATGTGTATGTAAAGATAGATTTGTATTCCATCTAGCACCATTCCAATGAGCCAACCATTATTTACTGACCCAGACTTTAGTATCTGATCTTCTCACTCCTTTTAACCTATTAACATATCTTATGATAAATGCACAGCAAACTAGATTCTAATATTGTCGAGGTTTGCCGTTACTAATTTAAATAGGATAGCTATGCCATTTATATGATTCATTATCCAAGGGATCATTTCAACTCATCCAGATTTGTCTACTACCAGTATTCGTTATTTTTAATATGCATCCAATTAAACAGTGTCTTTGAATTAAAAATATAAGCATCGAACCACAAAGATTACCTTCTTTTCCTCAAACACGCAGGCTACAAAGATTTTGAACATGAAACTGCCTATTATCTGCTCCAGTGTACATTGGATCGTTATGCTGTTATGCACAAGCTGCTCAATATCTAGTTATCTACCAAATTATACATGGCAGCTGGCTCCTGGCAGGGTACTGGTAAAGATTACAACTCTCCTTTAAGTCCTTATCTTCTTAAGGACACAAGATGGTGGTTTAATTACATGCTGTAAATGTTGATATCCATTAATATGTACGCAAGCATAATCTTATTATTATGGTGGTTTGAGTATACTTAAGAAAGTTTTAAATACATATTGCAGGCAGTAATTAGTCCTATAAAGATAGGATATATTTTCCAGGAAAAGAAGAGCTTTTTTCAGCATTATAATATTAACATTTCTAGGACACTCTCCAAACAAACGTTTCTTAATTAAACTCGCAATCTAAACGAGCAGCACATGCACCGTAAAAGAATGTTGTACACATACGAGCCAAGTCGCCAATACACCTAATGGACAAAGTTGAAGACTAGTAAAAGTAGCACTCTCATAATTTATACTGTTGCTACCAGCCTACCATGTATGTTTCTAATACCAGGCCCCCACTGGCAGCTCGGTACAAATAAACAGTACACCTATCCCGGCGGCATCTGATAGTAAGGGCAAACAACTAGAGTTTTCATCCCATGGCGACAAAGGCCTGTGAGAGAGGGAGTTGCCAACAACGGGGGGATGGAGAAACAAGCACAAGCCAGCAACAAGGCTTGTGGCAACAGTGTAGTGGCTAATGTGGCAGTAATGGTTGGCACCTAGGGGCTAGGGTTTTGAGTTTGTCTAGGTTTGTGCCTGTCAGCTAAATTGAGTCTCAATCCCTGCCCCTATTGATCTGGACCTGATGGCCGTAAGGGACCAAGTACCCAAATAAAGTGACCAGCCTGATCTATCTAATACTAGCAACCCAAGTCGATATCCAAGATATCAGGTCAGCAGAATTGCCCTGGTAAGTCAGACTCAATCGCTCCACCTTGGTGCTGCCAGGTCAACAGGACGACTAGTGGACAACGTAATGACAATGAACAACTATCGGGACACCCCAACAAAGGTAGGGGAAGAAGTGAAAGGTGTCATTCACATAAATAAGACAGGTTCTGAAGCATAGAGCAGTACTCTATCTAAAATCTGAGGAGCATCCCTTTTCAGCAAATAGTAATCCGTTAGCAGGATTTCTTTTAAGTGTGGTAACAAATTTTTAGCCCAAGACTCATAAATAGATTATGCAAATAAAAGGACAGAAACCAAAAACAATAAAACAGTGTACTTATATATCTAAATACGGAAACATTGCTCGATAACAACAGCTAACTATCTCAATCCAAAATCCACAGAGCAGCAGATGTTCCATCCAAGGCACGGATTCAAGGTTTCAGGCTGTCTAAGCTCTACATTCTGATACCGGACTTCGGCTTCCAGATACCCTGCAAAGCAAAGCCTACTAAGAAGGCTGCGCCTAGTTACCGAGCTGTACATGGCCCCGAAACCGCGCTCCCACGACCCCAAGCAAACCCGATTTCTCAGGCGAGCTCCCAATTCTGGTAGCGTAGCGGCAGTAAGATCCTGGAACAAATTCCATCGCGGCTACCGAGTCAGCCGCCCCACGCGTCCTCCCGAAGCCCAGACCCCGCCGTGGAATCCCCATTCCCCCACCGCCAAAACCTCGAATCGCTCTACGCCACCGCGGCACGCCCCCCGAGTGCTCGAGTCCGCCGCACGGCCCGGCATCAAGGGCCCAGATCAGGGGAGAAGCTCACCTCGACCGGCGCGGCAGCCCGCCCGCCCGAGCAGCGCCATCTCACCGCGGCGGCGGAGGCGGCAACGGCCCGCTGCTGCTGCTGGAGCTACCGGCGCCTCACCGGCGGGGACCGGTGCGCTCGTCGCGTCGCCGGCGAGGCGGGGCCCATGCGCGCAGGGGTTAGGGTTTGGGGGGACGGCGGCGCGCGGGGGTGGAATGGATAGGTTTCGCTTTCCTTTTCCCTCTCCTCTCCTCTCCTCCCGCGGCGCGGCCTCGGCGGCTGCCGGTGGTGGTGGCTTTGATTTGCTTTTTGCGCCTGCGCTTGCCGCTGCTTTGCCTTTCCCTCCCTCCCTCCCCTACCCCCCGCTGCGACTTTTCTCCCCTCCTCGCCGTCGCGGACGGACCTGCTGGGACTCCGAACTGGCTCGCAGAGTGTCCAGTCAGTCCAGTGCGGTTTACCTCGAAGGCCGAAGCCGACGCGAGTGGCGGCGGTCAAACCGTCAAAGTCCCCGCCTGACCGAGCGCTCACCCACTTGCGAAATGCTGCGAGAGGGAGCACAGAACGTCCGGAAATCTCGATGCCAGTGTACGGGCCGAGAAGCAGGCTGACAAATTAACAGCATGGTACTGGTTCTACCTGTACGGCTAAACGGCTATTATTGCTCAAAAAAATTATTGCTAAAAAAACGGCTATTTAGCCAGCTTAAACATCAGTTGTTCTTCCGTTGAAATGGCTATTTGAATCTTTCAAAAAAAAAGAAATGGCTATTTGAATCTTTCAGAAAAAAGAAATGGCTATTTGAATCTTTCAAAAAAAAATGGCTATTTGGCCTGTGTTCAGATGAACACGTGAATGGCTGAATGCGGTGAATTTCTATTTTCAATTAAGAGATCAAATATTACCTGCACTAACTTATACTATAAAATAAAAAAATTAACGTGCAAAGTTCTTGTGAAAATTCTCGAAACCCAAACAAGGTCCTGCATCTGCTTATACACGATCTCTCTTGCGCATTTAGCAGCTACCAAGGTCTGTTCTGCAGTTCTGCTGCACGCCAGCCCACATGCACACCGGCCAAAAATCAAATCAACCAAGGATTAAACAAAAAATGTAAAAAAACGAACTGTCCTAGTCAGGCTCCGTCGTTTACTTGCTCATGTGGAAAGCAACAAAGGATGGTCACGCGCCTAGGCCAAACTAAATCAGTTCTACTCCTGTACTAGCTCAGGACAAGCTAATCTGTCAATCTACGGCGAGTTGTTTATTAACCCTGTACTAGCCGAGGACGAGACGAGGCCCGGTCCAAGCACAGTGGCCGCGTATCGGATCCGCCGCGAGCAGCTCGCCGGGGACGACGTCGACCTCTCATGTGTGCGCCATCATGGCGCTCTCTCCCCCCTTCCCGTGTTCGCGTCGATCCATCCACCGCTGCTGCCAGGTTGACAGCGACGCTTTACCTCTTCTTTAATCAACGGACAACGCCCACAGCCCTGAAGGGGCTCCTCCGCTCGCTCGTCCCCGCGCCCCCTCCTGGAGTCAGCATTCAGCAAGTCGTTGTCCTTGGCTGAATTCAGGTGGCTGCTTTGACCTCCGCTGCAGTTGGCACCTGTCTTCTTCACAGCTTGCGACTTTCTTTTAAGCTGTCTGACCATATGCGAGCACGGCAAATAGTCTTGTTCTTTCTTGCAGTTGCAGCTGATGGAGGTGAATTTCAGCGAAAGTTATTAGGGCCTAACTGCAGATGTGGTTGTGGGAAAATGCCTAACTTGGTATGGCAACAGAGGTTTCACTTCTCGAATAACAAAGGTTTCATTTCAGAAACGCGAAACTACATTCTGAGGTTACTCGGTTCTTAGACCAAGAAGAGGACCGGAAAGGTAGATCGATCCCTCTGCTCGCTCGCACAACATCATGCGCAAAAAGTGCAAGGATTTATTAGTCAATGTCTAGCCAGCATCATTAGTTCTTCCTAGACGTAGCTTTCGGCATGTTCTCCTCTCTCCCCGTCTTCCTCGTCCGTCTTCCCTGGCTTATTACCACACACCGACCAAGCAAAAGGGGCCTACCTTGTGTGATCAATAGTGTGAATGATCAGTAATCGAATTATATATATCCGGGTTCTCTTATATAGATGGACATGGACCAAAGCATTTGGATTGGACATTAGATAGTCTTTTTTGAACTTGGATTGGATAATGAACTTTTTTAATTGGATTTCAATGAGACCTTTTGCATTTGGATTTGGATCTCAGTCCATTTCTACCACTAATAACAAAGTTTACCGCTACTGCAAATACTCTCTTCTCATCCCCTGTGACAAACAGTTACGTTTTAAACAAGACCAAATTGGACTTTTGAAACTTGGCTGTAAATAATTGTAAGATAATTGAACATACACGTAGAATTATCTTGGAAAGTATCTTCATAATTAAAAGATTTATTAGATTTTATAAACATATAATAGAAAGTGATGTTCAGAAATTAAAAATAATGGCAATATGGCTTCCATGCAGTCAGCTTTGTAAAAAAAATTGATTATCAAACAGTTTATGTTATTGAGATTGGACATTATTGAAATGGTACAAGTATATCTGCTAAAAAAATATAATAATGACCATAGAATTTCCTGTGGTTTATTGTAAATATATTACAATGGAAAACTGAGACTCTAAATTGGCTTTAGGAATCATGCGGTCATGTCTATCCATTACATCACTTTTTTTATGACTGGAGAGAACAGATAGAGAGATGCTTGAGTTTGATTAAGCTTTCGAATGGACAGATGAAACGGCCATAATCGTCATCAACATATTTATATATATAGATTTTCCTTTTGCGTCTCTTCAATTTTTCTATGGCGGTAATTTAGTTCTACTCCAAATTCCTTGACAGATATTCTGGTAGGAACGAAGACTGTTGAGTTACAGGGGAGAATGTAAAGCTCTGACATGGAGAATATATATGAGTACTGCACTGCATAGATAGGCAGCTTTGCAGCAACATGTTTCCATCAACCTCTCTAGCTAATCACCAGATTGGGACTAGGAGGAAATAGGCAGGTCTCAAATTAGCGAGAACGAGCGAAACCAAGCAGATGGATACGAGGCTGCGAGCTTCTCGCCACTGTTTAATTAGGGTAGCTGCTTAGCTTAGTAATCGTCCCAATAATAATAATGCCAGCGGCGGCAACGGAGGAGAGCCGCCATTTCCGTCGCCGATGCATGCAATCACCCACTGCCACCCGCCTCGCGCAGTATTTATCTCCCTCCGTCGACCTGTCCGACCGATCGTTTCCACCGCGAGAGCCGCGACCAATAAACCAACCAGCTAGCTAGCTATGGCCGGAGCCCGCGCGGCGCTCATCGTCCTGGCGGCGGCCGTCGTCGCGCTCCAGCTGGCGTCGCCCGCCACCGGCAACGCGGCGGTGGCGGAGGTGTGCAAGAACACGCCGTTCCCGGACCTGTGCACGGGGTCGACGACGAAGCACGCGGAGAAGTACGAGACGGTGGACCCGCTGACGGTCCTGGGGATGCAGGTGGACGCGTTCAAGAAGCGGGTCCGGGCGGCGAGCCGGCGCGCGAAGAAGGAGGCCAAGAAGGCCGCCTCCCCGGAGCAGAAGAGGGCGCTGAACCTGTGCAAGACCTTCTACCTGGACGCCGGCGACAACCTCGGCGCCTGCAAGCGCGCCATCGTCTTCAAGGACGGCGTCACCATCCGCGCCACCATGAGCATGGCGGCGCAGGACATGCAGAACTGCGACGAGGAGTTCAGGAAGGCCGCCGCCAAGAACCCCGTCTGCGACCTCAACAGGTCGCTCGTCGAGATGGCCGAGAATTGCCGCGTGCTCTCCAACATGATCCCCACTACTAGCTGAAGCGCGCTCGCTTGATTCTTTTTTCTTCTTTCTTTATCCTTTTTTCCCTCTTTGACCCGATCGATGTCAGTCGTCGTCGAGCTGGACGTACTCATGCCCCTGCCCAGTCCGTGCGGCCGGGGCGCGTGTCCTTCTTTTTCCCGTTGCCTCGTGCGCGCCATGGCTTGAGATCGATCGACCGTGGGCATGCCACGGCTCGTCGAGAGGCGTGGCGCGCATGAAGGGCGCCCTAACCGGCTAATTATTTTTTGCTTCTTTAAACCAGTCATCAATCAATACAACTGAAAACGCTGCTCAGTTCTTGGCAGCACGAAAACCCCGTGTGCTAGTGTTCCTCGATCGTGTTCGCGTGAGTTGGGACGCAGGATCAGATCAGCGGCATATTGCCGACAAATTTTGGTATCTGTTAGACGCTAATTCGCGGCACCTTACACTCTTGAGCACCTTGTGTGCAATTATCGGACAGGGATCCCCAATCAATGATTGGAACCTCTCGCCATGGTCGTTTGAGGGGCGCAAGCCGATTGGAACATCCACAATCGGAACTTATAATAGATGATTCGATCGGCCTACGCCCTCGGAGGTCATAAACTTATCCAATATAAAATACGGGCCAAGTAAATTTTAAAACTGAATAGATCTCGAAAACACTAAATTATACACTTCGGTTAAAATCTGCACCGAATTGATTGTCATGTATAAAGGGTTACCTTCGAGATGCTTAGTGTCTTCTTGCGATGAGTGATTGGACTTTCCATCTCTACAGATCCACATTATTATTTCCGAATGGATATATGTCGGGGGGGGGGGGGGGGGGGCGTGGCTATATATCCGTTGGAGTAAAATGCATGAATGGTCATTGTATTTGTCAATGTGTATCGGTTTGGTCATCATACTTAGAAAAGTATAAATCGTGGCCACTTGTTTGACTGTAAGGATATGGTCTTGAGATCCATAATTTTACGTATTTGTATGATGTAGTGTATGTATATCTTTCGTATGGTGTAGTGTATGTAAGTCTGATGGTGGCCAAATCGCAACAAACATGTTTCCTTTCACCTTTTGTTTTCCATTTATGCTCCTCCCATCCTTAGTTCTTCCACCTATAACCTCCTCTACTGCCTCTTCCAATTATTCTAGAGAAAGAGAGCAATCATTCATCCATATGCAAATATGGGGTGACAGGCAATACGACGATTAAATCAACCAAATATCATCTTCACACGCTCACCTGCTCAAGGGCCACTTTGGATGATTAGGCATAGCCAAACTTAATCCATGTCATCAAAATGTGTATGATTAAGGATCTAATGACCGTATCCGTACAGTTGCACCAGTTTAATAGCTATGATTTACACTTTCCTGAGTATGATGGTTAAATTGAAACGCAAAGACAATTACAATGGTCATTCATGTATTTTACTCTATTCGTTGAGTAAATTATAATCATTGCATCGTGAAAAAAGGATGAATAATGACGGAGATTGAAATCTAATAGCACAATGCCACATGTACATGGGGGGGTGTATACCAATACAACGCTATTCTGAATTGGCAAATGCACATGGGCAATCAAGACTATAGCGAGCATGCTGTTCCAAACTACCGATATTCGCAAAGGTGTACATAACGTGCTCCAAAAGTAGTCTATAGACATTAAACCATTTCTTACATCCTACCTGAATCGTTGTACAAGCAGTCAAAGAGGGGAGGACAACAAAAGCCGTTTATAGCACTATGACCATAACATAAGACATTAACAATGATTATATATTTACACTGCAACTGTACATAAAACACTAAACAAATAAAATCAGCCAATAAGAAGTGAGGCCGGATGGTTTTCTTACTCTGACGGGAGGATCCATTGGCCCTTTCGACACCTAAGGAATGCATGCCGTGGAACCTATTCCGATCATATGGATTGGATTGGTTTGCCAAATACATTGTGGCTGCCATAATAAAGTACTAAGGCTATATGAAAAGAGAGAAGATCAAATAATGAGAGTGGTTATGTGAAGAATGCTGAGTTATCTTAGATAACACATTTGCATATTTTAGAGAATGGAAAATATTTACAATAATAATATTTTTAGTATAGTATGTTCATTTAATTGAGAGGGTATGACTAGAGGGTCAACTAAAGTTGACTTTCTCATACAAGCTTGTGAAATACCACTTCAAATAGTGGCAATTCAAAGGATGTTGTCCTAAAATTGATACTAAAAAATCCACTGAACAATGTAGTGCTTTCTTAAAATGTAATCATCCTCCTATTTAACTTAATTTTTATTTTTTATCCTAATACCAATGCAGTGGAATCTTTTTGCCCAAGGTTATCACCACCCATTGAGGTTGAGTAGAAGCTAGTAACAACTTAGTACAATTAAGATTGTATATTGAAATTTGGTCATGCCAACTAAGGGTTCATCATATTTTCTCGGGCCTCGGGCATCCTTTTTGCCTCCTCCCGCTAGAATTTTTCGAGCTATTAGGTTGACATCTAAGGATCTAATGGTTCGAAAATCATCTTCTTTTTCTTCTTTACGATCTTCTTCTTCCTAGATCTCCTTTCTCATGCCAATCTGTTCGCTGACAAGTTTGTCCTCTATGTGATGCCCTCGTCTTGTCCTCCTCTTACTTCTGGTGCCTCGTGCTACTTTATTCGATGCTAGTGGCCCCTACTTCAATGGGCAAGCTTGAAGTTATCTTTCATATTATTCAGTTACAATCTAGGGGAACTTTTATGCGATGGTTCTACTTAGGGTAAGTACACTGGTATTGTCTAATAGTATCATGCATTGACATGTAATCTTAAGATGATTTAATAGACAATCCCTATAATAGATTGCCTTTTAAGTTGTTTCCTATGATAGCTTAATTTCTTAATTTGTTCACTAAAAATAAATTTTAAAATTTCATAAGTTGCATGACAACAACTTGTACAATAAAGAGATCCATAGTATTTAATTTTAGCTTATGAGGCAATACTCATCTTCTCTTCTTCCTCTTTCTCTTCTCCACATCATTAAAAATTATACATAGTACAATAGCATAAGATAACCTATTAACCACTTGACCCGTTTTAAACTCATAATAGGGGATCTAATGTGATATAACGCTTTGCATTCATTGCTTTCTTTAAATAATGAAATTCGGGTTCATCGCGTGGTGGAAAAAATGTGCACGACACTAGTCAAGTTTCTGAAGGCAAACTCGAGCTCTGTTTCATTACTCTCAGCCACTCTTGAGAGTGTTTTTCTTCAGAGAATTCTCGACATGGAGATCGAGCTGCTTCCATGCAAATTACTCCCGTCAGGGGCTACCAAAATTGGGAACTTGAGCTTGGCAATGGCAAACACGCCAATACCAATGGACGGACAAAAGCAACCTGGCCACCCGGGCAACGGAGGACAACCGCCATTTCCGCTGCTCCTGCGACCATGCGCGCCACCCAACTCGCTACTTATCTCCTCCCTCCCCCCGTCCGAGCAAGCCCCCCTCCTCCCCTCACCGGCCTCCCCCGACGCGCAGCCAGCCAGCCCGGTCACGCTCGCACCCGCACGTAGCACCGCCTCGGCGCAGCCAAACAGCCATGGCGGCGGGAACCCGCGCGCTGCTCCTCGTCGTCGCGGCGGCGTCCTGCTGCTCGCTCCTGGTGGCCGCGAACCCGCCGGCGGCCACGGTGGCGGACGTCTGCAAGAGCACGGCGTTCCCCGTCCTGTGCACCGCCACGGCGGGGAAGCAGGCGGAGCGGTACCACAACGTGGTGGACCCGCTGACGGTGCTGGAGATGCAGGTGGACGCGTTCGCCAAGCGCACGGAGGCGGCGCGGGCGCACGTGGCGGAGGCGGCCCAGACGGCCTCCCCGGCTGCGCGGGCGAAGCTGGACCTGTGCAACAGCCTGTACCTGGACGTGCTGGACAACCTGGGCGCCTGCCGCCGCGCCATCGGCTTCAAGGACGCCGTCACCATCCGCGCCACCATGAGCATGGCGGCGCAGGACATGCAGAACTGCGACGAGCAGTTCAGGCAGATCGGCGAGAACAACCCCATGAAGCGCTTCGACGAGTCGCTCGTCGAGATGTCCGAGAACTGCCGCTCGCTCTCCAACATGATCTGAGAGCTCGCCGCTCTGCTACGACCCTGCCCTGACACGGCCGCCCGGTGGGCCCGAGCTCCTCGCACTGTTCGTCGCCGCGGCTGCGAGCGACATCGATGCGTTGCTGAGTTTTTTTTCTTTGACCATTGATCGCCGTCGTAAAACGTCAGTACTAATCCCTCAGGAGAAATGTGTTAGTCTGGTCTCGGGAACGGGGAGGCGCATTGAGGTGGAATCGCCATTGCTGCTGGTTCCATCTGAATCGCGGTTCAGCTTCTGCACCGATAATCGTGCTGTACTCTCGATCTTTCTCCCCGACCGGATTTTGGCCACTAATCATCTTATCATCACCCGTGCAATGATACTGCTATATATAACACACAACAGAACGTACGATCTTTTCTGATTTTTTTATACGACGGGCGAACAGTTTTAGTGATCCTTAAATTTTTTTTCCGAGTGATCGACATTTTCTCTTGTGTAATTTGCATACTCTTTTAACAGTTTTATCAAATTATTACCAACAGCATAATTCCTAACAAATGCATTTCCACCGTTATGGTAGTTACTCCACTAGTTATCTAAATAGAAATCGTTGGCCACTAATAACCAAATTGTTAGGGGAAGTTAGTAGTCTTATAGTGTAAACACATGCATTCCGGTGTATTGGCGGCCCCGTTGTTGGTTTATGCACATTCTTTTTTTAGTGAAAACGTACCCCATTAGATCACATGCTCAGCTATTTTTGTGGCCACAAAACTGATTACAAAGTCCGGAAAACGATCTACCCTCTGGATCATCCCCAATAAAACTAGAGCCATATCGGCTATCGAATTACATTCAGGAGGACGAAACACGACCTCGGCTTCGCTGAATGCTTCGAGCTTCCACCGCCAAGTAAAGCACCAAGAGGAGATTTATGTTGATGGTTTGAATACCGATGGTTTGAATCAAATTATATTAACAGCTAAACTTAGAAAACATGTCAGCAAATACTTATTAGATATAAAATAAGAGAACTGATGGAGATTTGATCTTATCTGAGGATGCACACAACTAAAGATGGTAAAATGTCTCAAATTTTAGCCTGGGCCGTTCTTAAAAAATTAGGCTCTTATTTTATATAATTTTAAAAATATATAAGGATTAAATTAAATTGCGGAGAAAATATCAGGACAGTCACTACCACCCAGCACACGATTTTCTTTCCTTCGGGGGTAGAGACGCTGCGAGCACAGGCAGGGCTGAACCCATTAGTTCAGATGGGCCACACGATTGGCGGGCTTACAGTTCCGCATCTCCCCGCGGAATCTCGCACGCAATTTAGAGGCCTAAAAAAAAAAAGGAAAAAGAGAATATTTCGATCGTGGTGTGAGCTTTAACTCCCCTTTCCCACCCGCCGCTAGGGTTTCTCCTCTCGTTTTCCCCTCTTCCCGCTCCCCCTCCACTCCCCCGACGCCCGCTAGGGTTTTGCCTCCTCCCCTCCGCCGCCACCGCCGGCGCCGCAGCGAGCGAGACCGAGGGGGTAGAGAGCGAGCGGAGCGGAGGCAGCCATGTCGCTGCGCCCGAGCGAGCGGGTCGAGGTGCGGCGGAACCGCTACAAGGTGGCGGTGGACGCGGAGGAGGGGCGGCGGCGGCGCGAGGACAACATGGTGGAGATCCGCAAGAACCGCCGCGAGGAGAGCCTCCTCAAGAAGCGCCGCGAGGGGCTCCAGGCCCAGGTCCCCGTCCCCGCCTCCGGGGTCGAGAAGAAGGTGAGGATACGCAGCGCGGCCCACTCCAACTGCTTTCTATCTATATGTTTCGCGTTCTGATTTGTAGTTGCACTACTGCGACGAGTACTGGAGTGTTGGGATTATGTCGCTCTTGGACAAGTGTTCAGTATTAGTGTCAGTGTGTTAGATCGGTTCGATTGTTAAGCTATACCCACTGGATGATTTGATTACTTTCCCTTCTTTACGCTCGCAAGTTTGTAGCTCGGAGCACTTATGCGATTACGGTGGATGTTTGCTGCAGACGGCTGCATGCTTGTTTGATTACTTGTATGTGAGAGTATTGGGTGCTTGCAGCTGAGCTTTCAGATGCCTGAATCCTTTTCAGATTCTGACTAATATGGGCCTTTGGATGATTGGATTGACTCTCTCGAAATTAGATTTTAGAGCAAAGTTTAGATGGTATTTTTTACAAGCGTATGGTGTTGATTTAGGATTTACTATATTTATTGCTTTATGCTTGTAATTTATTAGGTATACCTGCCATCCATAGCACAATGGCTTTTCAGGGGAAAACGTTTAGGCATATGGCTCTAGAGAAGCGGATTGTTAGTATTTCAGGATGGTGTTTCGCTAGAATATCACATAGGTGATTTGCCGAGTTGTTAGTGTCTCAAATACATTGTTTATTTATTTATTTAAGCAAAATTTCTTATTCATGTTAGCATTAATGTTGATGAATTCGTGCTTTGTACCTAATGACCAGTACTTGCTGCATTTCTGAGTTTGTCATCCTGTCTCGATTTCAATCACTAGACCAAGGGATTAAAATTCTTTTCCTTCTACGCTTTATTATTATGTTGCAAGGTGGTGGCATAGAACTTCTTCCTTGTTATTGATTGATTCATTATCTTGCTGGGCTTACATCACTGCATAGTTGATGTTGTTTTAATATTTGCAATCAGCTTCTATAGTCAATCTCATGCATTTTTCAGAGCCACCCTTGCCATGTGCTGATTTGCTAGTTATATATCTAATTTTGCACATATTGTTCAGTTTGATAATATGTACCATCATGATCTGATGCATGCTTGCTGCAATGAGCTGACATCATAGTTCTGAACTCACTTGGCTGCTTTCTAGGGACCTAATGCTTTGTCACACTAATTTTTGTTCTAGCATTGTGGGCAAGGATGACAAAGGAATTATCCTTGTGCTTAACAACTGAAACATGAATTATATTTCTATAACCACACGTGCCTTTCTCACAGTTCACATTATTTAATATGAATTACTTCTGTCACTTGGTGACCTAGGCCCCATGAGGCTGTTGAAGCTAGTTTTAGTTTTTTTTGAATATTTTCATAACTTCTCTTGTTCCTTTGAAATTAGCTCTGGTTTTGAGGGTTCTGTTCGTAGTTGTGCTTATTATTATGTCTGTAGAGTATTTTCACACTCACACTGATACCATTTATATAGGCGTCGATATTTAATTCTTTTGAGAAGTTTTAATTTTTACTCCATCTGTATGTTTTGAGCTCTAATCAATATATTTATTGAATGGTTATTTCAATCCTTTTATCTTAGGGCAAAAAAAATACTAGCATGGTACGATGCTGCTTGTGTCCTTGTCAATTATCTTAGGGGAAAAAAGACTAGCATGCTGCTATGCTGTGGTGTCCTTGTGAGGTTTATTGTGTTGGCCCTGATGTGGTTGTTGTACAAATAAATTGCTTCACCTCTTTTTTTTTTCAGCATTTGTTTTGGTGGTTCTGGTACTGGCTATGCTTGATTTGACATTTGACGTGTTGAATTTGTAGCTTGAAAGCCTCCCAGCTATGGTTAGTGGGGTTTATTCGGACGACAACAACCTTCAGCTTGAGGCCACAACTCAATTCCGCAAGTTGCTCTCCATAGGTACTAACTTGTTGGATTTTCAATTGTTTTGTTCCTTAGTTTATTAAAGATAAAGATGACCTATTCTTGACATTTGGTAAACATTGGTTGAACTTGCATCATTTCTGAATCAGAGAGGAGCCCCCCTATTGAAGAAGTTATTCAGTCAGGTGTCGTTCCTAGATTTGTGCAGTTCCTCACCCGAGAGGATTTCCCTCAACTGCAGGTATTGATACAGTCTAAATCTTGTATCTTGTTGCTGCTGGATGTAAATGATCTTCTTATCATTGAGCTTTGTAATTTTTTTTTGTAGTTTGAAGCGGCATGGGCACTTACAAATATTGCTTCTGGCACTTCGGAAAATACGAAGGTTGTCATTGATCATGGGGCTGTTCCAATATTCGTGAAACTTCTTCAGTCTGCTAGTGATGATGTTCGTGAGCAGGTATTTGTTCAGTTGGTTGGCTGCTAACTTTTATCCTTTCTATTTCTGATTGTGGATTGCATCATGGGATATTAATGAGTCTCCTTTTTAAAACAATTCAATAGGCTGTGTGGGCTTTGGGCAATGTTGCTGGTGATTCTCCAAAATGCCGTGACCTTGTTCTCGCCAATGGTGCCTTGATGCCTCTGCTAGCCCAGTTAAATGAGCATGCTAAGCTCTCCATGTTGAGGAATGCTACCTGGACTCTGTCAAACTTCTGCAGGGGAAAGCCGCAGCCATCATTTGATCAGGTTTTTAGACAAGGCTGTTATTTTATTGTTTTCTTTTGTGCCTAGCAACAGTTACTAAGCCTGTTGTTTTTTGGTTGTATAGACTAAGCCTGCTCTTCCAGCACTTGCGCGACTTATTCATTCCAATGATGAGGAAGTTCTCACTGATGCATGCTGGGCTCTATCATACTTATCTGATGGCACTAATGACAAGATCCAAGCTGTGATTGAAGCTGGTGTGTGTCCCCGGCTTGTGGAGCTCCTCCTGTATGTGAATCTTGCACACCAGTTTTATGCTGATTACTTTGATAGTTGTCTGTTGCTTACGTTGATTTCTGTTCTTTGTGTGATGTGTGCTGGTACCACATGCAGCCATCCATCACCTTCAGTGCTTATACCTGCTCTACGAACTGTTGGAAACATTGTCACTGGAGATGATTTGCAAACTCAGGTCGGGCATTAGTTTTGGTAGTGCAATCAATTATATAGCATTTGAATTCTCACTTTAAGAGTGAATGTGAATATGATTATTTAAGGTCATGCTATGTTTTATTATCTTGCATGTTTTATAAGACAAGCTGATCTGTCAATTCGTGTGGCTTTTATGTGCTCAGTGTTAACTGTCCCAAGCATTTAAGGAGCCAGCATGAAAGTTTATTGCAACTATGTGTGCATTTTATCCATTCTACTAACTTTTCTTCTACTTTTGCAGTGCATCATTGATCATCAAGCTCTTCCCTGCCTTCTGAATCTATTGACACAGAACCATAAGAAAAGTATTAAGAAGGAGGCTTGCTGGACAATTTCAAATATTACTGCTGGAAACAAAGATCAGATACAGGTATACTTTCAGAAAGCCCTAGACAAATTGTTTGTTTTTTCAGTTACCACTAAGTGGATGACCACAAAATTCTCTAGGGTAGTGGTTATTGCAAATCGTCCGTAGAGAGTAGAGTCCCTAGTACTGCAATGCAATTAGGCCAAGGAGCTAATATTTTTGAAAGCGTGCAAGGACTGTTTAGTCAATACTTGAGATGTTTCAAACTCAATTTTGTCAAATTTCGAAGCAGACCAATAGATCTTAACTGGAAGCAAGCACCTCTTAGCAATAGTTACCATCATGTTCTTCATTTATGAGCATTGTTTATTAGTCGGTACATCCTACTTTTGTGAGAATGAAACATATTCGGCGTTGCTAATATAACTTAACTAGATCATATGTTTCCACAGATGGCCCATGCCATACATCAAGCATAAATCTTGTTCATAACATACCTTCTAAAATGTTAACCATTGATTTCTAACATTACTATACTGTTGAATTTTTAGGCTGTGATAAATGGTGGAATTATCGCTCCTTTATTGCAACTGCTCCAAACAGCAGAGTTTGATATTAAGAAAGAGGCTGCTTGGGCTATCTCAAATGCTACCTCAGGTGGTTCCCACGAGCAAATCAAGTATGTTCACTCAACTTGCTGCACTGCTATTCAGCTTGCGTGCAATGCAACTTATTTACCTATATTTTATGCATCATTGAGAACTTATTGTATGCCTTGTGTAGGTATTTGGTGTCTGAGGGCTGCATCAAGCCATTGTGTGACCTTCTTGTTTGCCCCGATCCAAGAATTGTAACAGTGTGTTTGGAGGGTCTTGAGAATATTCTCAAAGTGGGTGAGCACGACAAGGCCGCAGGGGCAACAGGTGACATCAATGTCTTTGCTCAGATGATTGATGAAGCTGAAGGTCTGGAGAAGATTGAGAACCTACAGAGCCATGATAACAATGAAATCTATGAAAAGGCTGTGAAGCTTCTTGAGGCATACTGGATGGAGGAGGAAGATGATGCAATGGCTACTGCTGGGGAAGCTGCTCCTGCTGTTTTTGACTTTGGCCAAGGTGGCAACCCTCCAGCTGGTGGTGGTTTGAACTTCAATTAATTACAGGTGTGCTCCAAACACCATCAGTGCATGTTCATTATTGTATCAAGAGCATTTGACTGATTTTACATGTGTTGTTTCTGCAAACAGACTCACTGTTCTGATATTCACTTTGCAGTCTTTTAACCAAAGGGTGGTAATGCCCTTGGCGATGGCTCGTCATGATTAGTCAATGTAGTCAGTTTGGTTCCATGTGTGGGGATAATGGCTGTGGTGGGTCCAATAAGCTTGAGATTTCGTGGGAGCTGGGTTACCATTATTCCCAAGTGAGTCATGGATATCAATATCGCAGGGTCTGTAACAGGATTATAACTGTCAACCTGAGTCTGGATTTTTGAGAAGGCTACTCTCTAGAGTTTGCGTAGTTTGGTGTGTTATATCTGGCTACTGTATAGCCCGTCGTCTGCAAGGCCGTTAGACATTCCTGAATAGTTTGGTTGAGGTTTTTCAGGAATTGGCTGCGTTGCAGTTTGTTTAATCCCACTTCACAATGATCCCTTGACATTTACAACGAAATAATCTTGGTGCTTAATCTTACATACTAGAAACTTAATAAGGCGGCAAAGAATGTAGAACTTAATATGGCGGCAAAGAATGTAGCCGTAGCTGTGCTCTTGTTTGTGCTCCGTTTGACCCTTTGCAAGCGTTTCACACCTCGGCGACCTCCTTGGTGATGAGGGACGCACGGCTGGGTTCCACCTGGCACGCTGCCGCCGTAATCTCCGGCGCGGATGGCGCAGGATGAGGATGAACGTGTGGGTGTGGGTGCGGCACCGGCGGGTGCTGGTGCTGGACGCCCGGGTGGGGAGCGCCGTGGCCGACGAAGTAGCCGCCGCCGTAGTGCTGCTGCCCGCGCAGCCGCAGCCGCTGCGCCTGCACGGCCGTGACGTAGACGACGAAGCCGACGACGACGGTGATGAGCCCCAGGATCCCCGCGGCGGCGAACATCCCGGGCCGCACCCGGTGGCACACTGGCCGCGGCTTCCGCCAGTCGCTGATGTGGCCGGACTCCACGCCGATGCCGATCATGAGCAGCACCTCGGCGAGCCCGAAGCAGATCCTGCGAGGGGGTGTTCGACGACGACACAGACACACGAGCATGTCATCACCTTGCCATTTCGAAATCAACCGCCGAGCGGCAGCATCGTGTTCGACGAAATGAAGCTGTTTTCGATCAAGTGAGAGGTGACTGTTTGTCTGTTACCATGTGAGGAAGAAGAGGCAGCAAGTCTGCCAGGTGAGCGTGGCGGCGGTGGACGCGACGCGCGGGTTGTCCTGCGCGACGGCGAGGCTCGCGGACGCGGACTCGGGGGCCGCGACGGCGACCAGCATGTAGGCGTGCTCGGCGAACATGGCGACGGCGAGCAGGACGAAGGCGCCGACTGCGTAGGCGAGCGCGGCGCGGCCGCTGCTGCCGTAGAAGCACACGTCCAGCTGGTCCCGGCTGCCGCCCACGCTCATGAGGTAGTAGGAGACCTCGGAGCGCGACCCCTCGGCGGCGAGGCAGAGGACGAAGGCGACGAGGCCGCAGATGACGGAGAGCGCGACGAGCGCGACGGCGGCCTGGCCGCTCGACCGCGCGGCGCGGCGCTCGTGCGCCTTGCGCAGGGACAGGTCGTCGTGGGTCACCGCCGCCGGCATCGCCACGGCCGCCGCCGTCGGCGCCGCGTGCATGGATGACAGGCTACCTTGGCAGACAGCTACTGCCCTCCCACTAGCTAATAGCTAGCTTACTCGATCGGTCGATGTCTGCTACGTGCACCTAGCGAATGGAGAAGAAGAAGTAGAGCCTGCGGGTACTTGCAAGCCGGGCGTGGGTATATATGGGGCGGATCTGTTCGTACGCGGCCGTGCTACCTACTTGCAGGCGACGCCTGCCGGTGGACGCGCCTGGAGGAGGCGAGGCGAGGGAGAATATGGCGTTGCATCGGGGGAGAGAAAGGAATTGCAGTGCCGGCGATCGAGAGGGGGCGAGAGGGAGGGCCTTGTGCCTTTGGGCGGGGCAGCACGGGAGGAATATAATCCACGGGGCCTGGGTGGTGGTGGTGGTGGAACTCCCCGTGCCTTGCTGGAGGCGACATTCCGATTCCTCGCTTTCGCCTTTCACCCGCGGCTTGTTTAGCTGCTGGCCTCTTTTACCAGCGGCACGACCGGAGGAGCATCGTCATCGTCGGCCGCCGTCGATCCCCGTCGACGCCGCGGTGCCCGGCTTTTTCCGGGGAAAGGGACGCACGCAAAGCGCCGCGCGCTTTTGGGCGGCCGGGGAGTTGCAGGGGTGCCTTCCGGAGTGGCTGCAGATTCATGCAGCACACAATGAGCCGCACCACCATGCTCGATCTCGATCTCCATGCTGGAATGGACCGTGACACGAGTCCAGCTAGAGCTAGAGCGAGTTCCCGTGCGGCCATCATCCGAGGGGCTGTCATCTCCACCCCATCGGCGCACATCATGGCACCTTTCGTGATACGCATATTCGATATTCCCTTCCTGAAGAAACACGCCTTTTTAACCTCATGTTTTATCATGTCAAAAGTTGTGCGTGAGGACTCACCAAGTCACCAGGCACCCCTGGGGGACTGAGGGTAGCAGGGCGTGACTCACCCCGCCCGGGAGGAGAAGCTCGCTCGGTCGGTCTAAGTTTGCGGGCCGGCCCACCGAGAAAAATCACACGAGGTGCTTTCGGCCCACAGAAAAACGGAGAATGGTTTGTCTTTCATGGGCCCAGCTCTAACTTCACTCGTGCACATCATTTTGAAGCTTCTTCTTTCTTGCCAGGACAAAGAAAGCTTCAAGATGCGCAACCGCTTCCTTGTAAAGAAGCCCAAACATTTGCATGCCTCCTTTTTGTACTTTTTTTTTTGCTTGACTATAAGGTGACTCAAAACGTTACACGCTATCATGAACACATGCATATCAACAAACAGCCAAAGGTACTCACGCCTGTACTACAACTCTCGCAGTTGATTTCCTTACCGCACCGCACGTCTCTGTAGCCAAGTCTCACGAGTCACAAAATAAATCGTTGAAAATTCTAATAATTACCGAAACATTTAGAGAAGCTCACTGACCACTGATCTAACGTTTTACTGCCACCAGTTGGTTCGGTCGGTCAGCAGATTAGGCTTAAAGTGGGATTCACTCCGAATTTAAGCTGAGCTCTGCTCTCAGTGCTCTGTATTCGTTCATTCTGATGTGAGACTGACCCTCTCTCTGAGTTCTGTTTTGATATTTGTAAGGGTAGATAGAAATGAGTTGGTGGCAACTTGCGACTGGTACCCATTTTATCCTCTGAACTTTTTTTTTGTGCGAATGCTTATCCTCTCTGAACTATGGCCCACACCAATCGATGATTAGCTTCGGGAGGACGTGTGCATCACTACACCAGCAGTTGCCCCGTAGACTCCTGGATGTGAGAGGCCGAGAGCAGCTCGCAGCCAAATCTAACCCTGGCCTCCAACAACCACCTTATCATAATCAGCCTTCACATAGTTTTCTTCGTTCCGTTATTCTTTTTTTTTTACATAAAAAATGGTTCTACTTTTATACTTTACAATTGCATAAAAAATGTTCTACTTTACAATAAAGAACACGCAGGAGAACTGCGTTTAGGATTGCACACATAAAACCGAAAAGTCAAGGAGAAAGATGAAGAAGAATACAGCGAGAACAATCACCGGGAAATAACAAAGGGAACACGGAGCCATAAACTGGCGAGCTAATTAGCGGTGGTTCGGATTCCCTGCTCGGAGATTAGGGGACGATTTGTACATGCTTGATCAGCAGGCGCCCGGTAAACATGCCGGCGGCACCGCCATTAGGCCGACAGGGCCCGAGATCATCGAGCGAGCCACCGTGGCACCGTCGTCTCTTCTCGTGCAAATCCAAACGGACTTTTTTCCTTGGATTCGTAGTCCTTTTCTTTTCTTGAAGCGAAAACCGACGAGGTAATGCATCCAGGAGCCCTTTTTCGGACTTGCAACCCAATGCAAGGAGTGTGTACTTTGGCTGAGATTATTAGTTGGGGCTTCAAGGTCCCCCGGAAAGCTGAAAGAGGCTAACAGCAACTTTTATCTTGCCGACAAACAAACGGACAGATGTAGAGAGAAGCGTGTAGGGAAAAAAAGAGTTTACAAAATGAAAAACGGACTTTAACGATCAGCATTAACCAATTGAAGGCTAGTACCATCAGGTAGTGCATACAGTAGTAGACAAGAGAGATAGATAATTGTTTAGGACCTTAAAGGAAAACATTAGGACATGCTTAGAGGGCAGTAATCTTGCAGGAAGTCGAACAAATCCCGAATAATTTTAACGTGAGAATAATCCTCCGTTCCAAACAATCCTTAAGATGAATAGATCAAATTATGTTAGCTCCATTGCTGATAACAAAAAGAAAATTGAAAAGCTTCCCAACGAGTTTAAGTTACCGCAGAGGGCTGATCAGTCACCTTACTTACTAGTCTATCACCATGGCCATCAGCGCCCACCTGCCACCGTTTCGCCTCGTCTCGTCCCCGCTCATCCCCAGTGCTCTCCAACCAGGAGAGGAGAGCCATCAGCGCGTGCCGCTGGTGCTCCTCACGTCCGTCACCTGAAGTCTACCGAACGAACGAACAAATTAACAAACAATTAAACAAGCAAACGCGTAGTTTGATGATCGGAGTCGTCGGGCAATAAATTAATTGTTGACCTGCCGGGGCGTCAAATCGTGATCGCACACGCCGATCGCAAGTTTGGACGAGCTAAAACACTTTAGTACATATTAGCGCTTATACACTTTATCAGCAATTCCATTTGGATGAGCTACCATTAGCACTTGGATCCAAACGGAGCCTTATCCTCGATATTGATTTGATTTTTTCAAGCCCGTTGCTGGGAGAAACTTCGAAATTCAAACTGCGTTTCTTTTCAAATTGACGAGCAAATGAATTGACGAGCTGTAGCTCTGCGTTCGATGGATTTTCCAAACCCTGCGTTATTGGCGCGGTGCCCACCAAGTGCTCCCATTTAAACGAGGTGAAATCAAGAGGCTGGTGCTTCCACGATCCTAACACCCACGAGGAGTCGACACCACGGACAATATAACGATACAATATTCTACCTGATGTGCCCGTTGTAAACTAACTTTTGGAGCCGCTTCGACCAATTTCAGCTGGAAAATTTGTGCCAGTGGTCGAGTAATTACTAATTAACCGCATGCGTCTTGTGTAGTAGGCTGATCGATCGATCGGCCAGTTGGTGATCGCCGAGCGAACAAACTTGTTGTGCAGAGTGGAGGCGAAGTTACGCGCAACCCCACCCCGCGACGGCAGCGGAACGCACGCGGCAGGAGACCACGTCCCGGCACACGATCCATCGAAGATCAAACCACCCCCGCCGTTACACGTGCCCTCCCCTCCCTCGCCCATGCACCTCGCCTCGCCGCCCGCTTGCCTTCCGCTCCCTTCCCTTCAAAACCCCCCGCGCCTCCCCGACTCCTGCCCCTTCCTCTCCCTCTCCCTCTCTCTCTGACTCCCCGCTCCGCCCGTTGGCCTCCGCCGAGGATGCAGGGCGACGCGGGCGGCAACTACTTCTTCTTCAGCGCGCCGGCGAGCCCCGTGCACTACATCCTCCGCTCCCCGCCCTCCTCCACCGCCGCCTCGTCCCAGCCCCAGTTCGCCGCCCCCGCCGGCGCCGACTCCTGGGCGGCCGCGGGGGACGACTTCGAGTTCGCCGCGCGCGGCGCGACGGGGCCCGGCGGCGGCCCCGAGGGGACCGCGGCGGTCATGAGCTCCGCCGAGGAGCTCTTCGTCGCCGGCCGCATCCGCGTCGGCTGCGGCGGCCTCTCCCCGATCCGCCAGGAGGAGGCGGCCGAGGGTCTGCAAGAGGAGGAGTGGGAGGAGTGCGACGATGGCGGCGGGGGCGCGGAGCGGGAGCGCGACGGCGGACGCACGCCGCGGGCCGCTCGGCGGGCGAGGTCGGCATCCCCGCCGCGGAGCCCGCGGGCCGCCGGGGGCGCGGCAGAGACGTCCGACCCCTCCGCGTCCTCGTCTTCCTCCTCGTCGTCATCGGCGAAGAACATACGGCGGCGGATATCGCTGCGGGACCTGCTCGCCCGCACGGGCAGCGACTGCGCGGGGGCGGACCAGGCGCCGGGCGCCGAGATCGGCAGGATGGGTTTCTGGCCGGCGTTCATCTGGCCGTCACGGTCTTCCAGGAAGGCGCTGCTGCCCTGCCCGGCCCCGGCCCCGGCGCCGCCGCAGCCGGGCCGCCGGTCCACGTCGTCGGACAGGGCCGCGGCGCCGGCGCCGGCCAAGAGGGCGCCGGGTGGCGGCAGTGCGCGGCGCACCACGTCGCTGCCGTACCGCCAGGGGCTCGTCCTCGGGTGCCTGGGCTTCGGAGCCCGGAGCTACGGCCTCGCCAAGTCCATGCATCCCCTCTCCACCCGGTGAAAGCGCAAGGAAGAATTCGAAGAGGTGTGGTTAGTCCAAAAGGAAAGAAAAAAGAAATCATGGCGTGTCGCATTTCACGGCGTTTTCAAGAAATCGCAAGGGTTCGATGGAAAATGATTCGATTTCAAGTAGTGCTTATCCATGAGACAGAAATCAAGTATGTAAATTGAAATTTTGTTATTTTTCATGATATGCTATGGAGTATGATTAGTTTTTTATTTTCAAGGGAACAAATGCAAGATTTTTTCGGGCTTTTGTTGTCCATTGGTGATTCCTAGAAAACTCCATTTGTTCTTGTGTCGTTTGGTTTGATAGACGAAGCTTTATATCTCTTATTAATGAGTCTTAACTAACTGATTACTGGGTAATCGAGACTGGCCTGTATAACAAGTTGAGGATAAATTATGATACAAATGCTACTACTGACGCTTGTTCCGCTAAATAATAGGCTAATACTGATCCCACAAATGGCGAGTAGAAAGGAGTTGGAAACATGGAAGAGAAATAGATAGATAAAACTTGCCGCCTGAATGTTGTTAAACCATTGTTATCGCCATCACCATTATTCTGCAAAGCTTCGTGTTCATTTTCTCTGGGAATCCGAGTACTTCGTCGCAGAAGCGGAGCTGGTAGTGACAAATGCAGGACTCCGGATGAAGCCAAAGAGAACAAAAGAGACCTTTTCTGTTCTTTTAAGCGTCTTGAATTTGTTCCTGTTGCAGTCAGGTGAAAGATGGGGTATCGCAGTCACAGGTTTACACTTTTATAGGTAAAGATAGCAGCATGCCACCAAACCATCCACTGTCAGGCGGTTTTGAAAACCTCGAAGGATCTCGTTGTGGGAATCATTCAGCGTAGCTCGTTGGTCATCAGCTTTTTTTGAGGAAATCTGAAGAACGAAAAACTGTAGGCGCATGCAACTGAAAAACTGTCGAGAGATAAAACAGAACGATGTCGTGGAATTGGCACTGGTTTAGTTATCCCTAACATGGAGAATCTAAATAGCAAGAGCCACCTTTGGTAGCTCTTTCCATACCAAACTAGCTAACACTAGCAGATATGTACCTCAGCAAAACAACACTCTTCAACTAAGAAACCACAACCCCAACAATCGAAGATTCACCAGCATCATCATATATACCACTACTGAGTAACCATCACGTATACTGAGTGCATTTGAGGACACATTTGCAGAATCACTTACACGAAAACTTAAATCACAAGCATTAAACCAAATAATTTCAACTGAAAATATGGTTTCAGGATCTAGCAGCTTTGATACTACTGAAGTTCAGTAGCTCCTGAACATGAAATACAGATTCACCTGTATGAATTAGGTGACAGACCACATCAAACCACAAATTTTTCAGGTATTGCATGCAATTAGCACATTAGAATTATTTGCCCCTCTCATCAAGCTGCATGACCATTACGGCAACTTCTCAGGATCCAAATGCAAGTGACAGCAACATAAAGCTTAGGTTTGCTTTGCTTAGAAGCAGGAAAGACCATAAGTTCTTCAACTACATGATAGATTTCGCTTGTCTTCATAGTCCTAACACTGCTTGGGTTAATATGCAATAATAGCTGTCCAATACTGACTATTAAGTAACAGTACTGGGCTGAATGCTGGAACATTTAGCAAAATCTTAAATCTAGAGACGTCATCAGCTTCCAAAAAGCTTTAGTCGGCCAAAGGTCCTCCGAACAATGATGACCTTTACAGGAACAGGTGCTTGAACTTGTCACTTGCGAGCTTGCACAACCCATCAAATGCCTTGGCATCTGCCAGATAAACATGGTGAAGACAAAAATTGTGTTATGGGTAGGGGTAAATGAGTATGAATGTTGTGTAGGATAAAGCTGTTGCAGCAAGAGGCAGCATGAAAGAGAGCCTAAGTAAAATTATTTATTTGCACCTAAAGTGCAGAACAAATACATCTAAACAAACTTCACACCATTGATGATCTCCTCCTATTGTTATTGGAGATAACATGATTAAATTTCCCACCAGATAACATGGTTCTCATCCTGAAATACATTCTAAGATGATGGTTGAGAGATTTAACACCACTTGGGGGATAAGACGAAAACTTGCAAAGGTAGCTAGAACTCATTAAAAAAATAACAAAAGAAGATCCACATTCCTTGTAACAATTTAAGCCAACTTTGCTCTAGGTCAAGAAACACCCAGCATCTAATTGTAGATCTAATTTCCATATACACAAATACTGAGGGCAGTTTGAATAATTGAGAGGAAAAGAACTTCTTAATCTGCAATTGTGTAAACACATCAATCACTCAGGCTGCTCTGATATGCTAAAAATCAGATCAAGTTCTGGATGGCAAAACAAATGTTTGCTCATGCTACCCAGGAATAACAAACCCAAATATTTAACAGGTTAAGGGAAAAAGGGGACAGAAAGTACTTCTTTTTCACTTGCTCCTTATTGTTCATAGGTTACTGTAAAGAATGAAATAGGTACACTACAATCATGTGATGTCATGGAAGATATAAGAGCTAATGAGCTTGAATGTGGGAAAGTTTAAACCATGGAGCAAGCAGAATATGCTAACAGTTCACATTACTATGATCCACAGGGCAAAGACAAACACTATAGGCGTGTCAAATCTCACCAAAGTTGGGACCAAAATCTGTGCAAACTTCAGCACGGATGGTCTGGTCGTTTTCAGCAATTCCATAAACCTCCATGAAGTGCGATACAGGAATGTCCATGGCACTTTTGATAGTCAGCGGACGCCCGTCAGTGGACTGGCCGAAAACCATTCCACCTTCAATGCGTTGGACTTGAACCACCGTGCGCACTCTTCGCCCAAGAAACATTCTCAGAATCTCTGCATTGACGAGTGCTGCAGGGCTTGATGTGTCCATTTCTGCAAAAGTTGGAATTCAAGATTTCAGAACCGTCAATGTAATTTAGTACTACCATCTAGCAAACAGAGAAGCAAATAAATTATACATATCATCTAGTCACTCTATCACATCAAACCATCATGTCAAAGACTGCACTATGATGAACAGGTGCTCAGAGAGGTTCTCTACAGCCAAACATGTATGAGACTTTTGGTATTGTCACATTAACCATAACACTACAAGGTCTCTGATGCAAACATTAGCAACGTGACTTGTAAGTGGCCTATAATATTCATGCACCCTGAGCAAAACATTTTGGGCGTTATGGATGTGATACAATAATATCTGTATGGCTAAAAATTCACAAGAACTGTCTTCAGAATTTCTGTCAGCACAATTAGTGTGAAAAATCACAGCAAGCAACACATGCTTGTTCGAAGTACACTATACGGCAGGCGCGGACCCAGCATAGGACATGGGTGTACACATGCACACCCGATAATTTTTGCAAACAAAATCGAACTTAGTAGGTAATATATTGCAGCTGGGACAGATCCGAATACAAATAGCTTTGTTAGGGTTTCGGGTGCTCCATTCCGCACGGCAGAAGGGAAGAGAAGGAGCGGGCATACCTGGTGGGTGCTCGTCGCCGGCGAAGGTCCTGGCGAAGACGTGACGAATGGCGGCGCCGCTCGCCCAGTCGTCGCCGCCAGGAAAGGAAGGTCAAGGGAGGAGGGAGACAGAGATGGGCCGGCGAGGGTTTTGGTGTGATTCCGAGAAGTAAACCACCGCTGCTGTTGCCAAATTTCTACCGGTGACAATGCCTGGTGTGATGGGCTGGGCTGGGCTGGGCTTTTATGCTCAAGAAAACCACTGAAGTAGTAGAAAGGGTCCACTTGGCCCAAGTCCGATTTTTAACTTTCCACCACAAAAAAACAGAATTCCATTTCCCGTAAACTTTTGAAACCATAAGGGTGGTTTTGACGCAGTTTTGTAGCGCCACATAAGGGTGTCTTAAGTGACCGTACGTCATATGTGAGATGATAAATCAGACGGCGTTGGTAGTTTTGTAGTTCAGAGAAATGTACTTTATTCCAAGTATAACATAAAAATTATCTAAATATTTTTCATCTCGGGTGTCGTCGGTGAGAAGGAGAGAGAAGAAACGGAGCTGGGCCGGTGCTAGGCTGATGTGTCGAGATCCTGAAATAAAAATCAAATAAATTCTAAATAATTTAATAATATTGAAATTGTGAATTTTAGGGTGTTACATAATTCCATTGCATTTCAACGTAAAAGTAAATGCTTGCCTGCCAGATGGTATGGTATAAGTTCCATTTTAGTCCAATACTCCAATCAAATTCTCTTTCAAATTCTAGGGCTTTGTTCTTGAATGGGAATATCTTATACCTCACGTCCTCACCCCCGACACAAACCTTGCTTTCAACATGAACTCAAAATGATCCCCCCCCCCCCCCCCCCCTCCCTCAAAAAAAGAAAAAAAAACTCAAACGGTTCGAACACTTCAGCTCAAACTGGTAATGGAAAATAAGAAATCAGGAATCATCGATAACATATAGTCTTCAGAACCGACTATCACGGCAAAAGAAAAAAGACAATAAGCAAGATGACCAATGCAAATTTGACTAAGTTGGGATCATGCCACCATGGACTAGTCAGTGTCAGTGATAAACACGTAAGCAGCAACGGTAGTAACTTGGGCTCTTACTGGAGATCAGTCACTTCTTAACATATACTAGTAGTTTATAAAACAGTAAAGCACGCATGCCATCATCCCAATGTATTCTGCTCAGTCGACGCAACTAAAACAACCAAACATTACGGTCAAGGTCCTGCTCATCTACCGCATGCAAGTAGTCGACTGCTTACATATACTACTAACTGCAATTAACAACTTGACAGTTTCTAGCAATTAGTAACACAAATTTCTCTAGAGGACACCCTCCATCACCAAAATGAAACTAATCAAGGCATCCTTCTCCAGCCTAGTAAACATATGCAATCATCTCTGAGCTGTGATGATATTGCGTTCGTCCCACAGCAAGCACGCGCAGGTTGCCTTCTTCTCCTTCCATTCTTTCCCACAAGTGTAGCAGAATTCATGGCCGCACCTGAAAAAAGCAACAAGCAAATTTTCAGAAGCTGGAGTCAACAGGAAACCATGTAAAGCATATCAGTTAATGAATCTTTCTGCATGGCAACTAGAGTACGGAAATTATGCAACCAAGAGCAAAGAGAATGGACCATACACGCAGGTCATGTGGTAGCAACCCTCTGCAAGCTCAATCATGTGCCTGCATTTGACACATTGCCGCCACAACCGTGTCTTTGCAAGGTTCTCTAACCTTGCATCTTCTGGATGAGCATAGGGGTACTGCGTCTTGTACTCATCGCAAGTCATCATGTCATGCCATGGGACCATACAACTCGTGCAGAAAGAGCCTCTGCATTTGACACACTTCCTCAATGTGGCAGCAGCAGCGTGTACTTTGAACAGGATTCTTGCATTGGATGGATTACTTCACTCAAGGACATCAAGGCTGAACACTTGGGGTATGGACAATAAATCTTTTGACTCGGTACGATCTGTTCTTCCCTGACACGTTGCACCATAATCTCCAACAGCAGTGGCGATAGGAATGCCTTTGATCCTTTCACGCTTAGCTTTGTGGTACAACCATCTTGTGGGCAAGCTGGGAGCATTCCATGGAGTAGCTTAACTTTCACGTGCTCCTTCATGCAGGAGAAGCAAAAGCGATGTGCACAACCTTCAACTGCATGAATCTTTGTGATGTCAGCATCTTCCAAGCAGATAGTGCAGGTCTCTCTTTTTTCGTTGCTGGCATTGGCAGTAAGAGCTTTGACAATCTGAACAGCTACTGAATCTCATGCTAATTTTACCACATAGCTGACTTGGCTAGGCTCAACAAGTGAGATTTCACATTGCTCGAATTTCCTCCGCACTGTCAGGACCTGATTGATAATATCTGCTAGCTTCTTCCCTGATGGACGCCAAATCCCAAGCATCTGACATTGTAAAGATATTAGGGAATAATCACAAGAATGCATTATTATATTTGAGGAGCACATACAGGGAGATACAATCATCAGACCATAATAGAAGAAGGCATTCGCACACTGGATTTGAATTTACATGTTGTTCATGCATTCACATATCACAGCTGATGCACGAGGAGAACACACACGTATTCCGTACGCAACATCAAGACCGGCATTGAACTAGACACTAAACTGTGATATATCACCCTTCAAGGTTCCAATTTTTGCTGAAAAAGGAAACCGTAAAACCAAAAATCATCATAAAGTTGTCTAGTTGTAGATGCGACATTTTAGTCTTGACCTACATCGAAGTGTTTGCATGTACTAAGTGATCCTAGACGATCCGTTCAAGAAAATATATGGTGTTTTGGACACTATACGATCTACTGAAACAACTTTGATCATCAATATTAGCACTAGACTATTGTCTTAGCTTCAGTCATAGCGCCGGGGAAATGCAAAACATTTGTGTGGTTGGCTATTCGAAACCGTTGTTGGACTGCAGATCGTTTGCAAAAAAGAGGCCTACCACACCCGGAGCGCTGCCCTCTCTGCGACCAGGAGGAGGAAAACATTCAGCACATCCTCACTTCCTGTGTTTTTGCAAGGCAATTCTGGTTTGCCATTTTGCAGCCCCAAAATCTGTCTCGACTGACACCCACAAGGAGTGTTATCTTTGCTGACTGGTGGAAGAAGGCTGAGCGGAAACTTCAGAAACAGCACAGAAGGGGTTTTAACTCCTTGTGCATCCTTGGAGCCTGGACCCTACGGAAGCATAGGAATGCATGTGTTTTTGAGGGGGCGTCTCCAAACCTGCAGGTGGCGGTGAAAGCCTTCAATGAGGAATCCCATCTTTGGCAATTCTCGGGGGCTAAGAGGCTTGCAGCCCTAAGCCTCGAGATGGGGGTGGTGCAGGTCTAGTAGCTGGGTGTGGTTGTGGTCTGGTCCTAAAATGAGTTTTTTATGTAATAGTTTTTTGCTAGAACTCTATGTTCCTCACTCTGGTCCAAGGTGTGGAATGGTTTTGTAATTGGACCACTCATTCTCTCTTAATACAAAGATACGCAGCTCTCCTGCGTGTTCGAGAAAAAAAAAGTCAGTCCTAGAGGAAATGAGGCTATGGGGTTTAGCTGGTCTAAGGGCATCACCTTGTTGACTGCCCTGCTGCTTGGTGGTGTTTAGCTCTTGCCTTGGTTGATCCAGTTAGTGGTCGTTTTTTCTTTTGTGCAAAGGTGCTACTGGTGTTATGTCTTATAAGCATGTGTGAGTGAGTGAGTGAGTTTGTTTGTGCGGGTTGGTTTTGTTTCTGTTGGGGCTCTTTTACCCCTTTTCTTCTTAATATAAAGATATGCAGCTATCTTGTGTGTTCGAGAAAAATAAGTACTCCTAAACTATCTGTTAAAGAAAATATGTTTGTTTTGGCTCCAGTAAACAACTTTATTTATGATGGTATCCACACTTAGTAAAGAGTGTGAGGTACTGAATTTCAAAATTAGTTATCATAATAACAGAGAAAATAGAAAACCACTCAAGTTCAAAGATAACAATTAACCACCTTCAAGTCTCAATTCATGTTGAATATCCCCTCTAAAACACAGATTGCACCCTTCGGCTAATGTGGCTCAAGCTTGGCATCCAACATGGCTCTTATGCTATCTCTATGAATGATAAAGGAGCTCGACCCACTTGTTGTGCCTATTTCTTGTTTGTGCCAACCCAAAAGGAGAGGCCAAAAGGAGACAAGAATTTGAAGCGAAGAAAACAGCCAAAGCAAGTGGACTAGGCTCTATGTAATATGTGTAAACAAGAGACCGCATCAGAACACAAAATGAGCTAAAGTCTAACTTAGGTATGTGACCTCCCAAATGTCGTCCTGTGTATAAACTACAAACCATGGTACTGTATTCCTCCCCTATTTGCTTTCCAATAGGATTAGCAAAAACGAGCAGGCACTGCAACAGCGAAATATCCTAATTCCTAAACATACGAAAGCACCATCGCCAAATATAACAGCTACAAGAAACATAGTTTTCATCATCAGTTCAATCAGAGCATTCTCTATTGACCATCTCGCTTCGGGCAACTCGGGAACAATGACATACATGGTTGTGCAGCATCTTGTGATCGGTGATGACCTTGACGCTGCGGATGTCCAGCTCCAGCGCCGCGTGGAGGCCCTCCAGCAGCGCCATCACCTCCAGCACCTCGCCGTCGCCCACAAACACCTCCTCCACCGGCTTGTGTATCCTGTGCACGACGTTCCCCTGCGGCCCGCACAAGGCCACCGCCAGCACCGCCAAGCCGGGGTCCCGGTCCCTCGGCCCCACCGCCTCGCTGCTCGCCATGCCCTTGAAGAAGACGCTGAAGAGCGGGCTGGACGAGGACGAGGCTAGCTCCAGGGGGCGCTCGAAGTAGTCGCCGTCGCGGGCCTAGCGATCCTCCGGGATGGCGGCGAGCTCGCGCGCGAAGAGGGCGTCGTGCGCGGCGATGCGGACGGAGGCTGCAGCTTGGGAGTGGGCGGCGCGGCAGGCCAGGGCGTCGCGGCGGTCCTGCTCGGCGAGCGCAAGGTCGGTGGCCTGGAGCTCGAGGGCGTAGGCGACGTCCGAGGAAGGCTCGGGGAGCGTGGGGGCGGCTTGCGTCCAAGAGGATGAAGCGGCATTGGGAGAGGAAATTGAGGTATGGGCACGGAGGGAGGCTTGGATGGCTTCGTCGAGCTGGAGCTGAAAGGCGTGGTCCAGGTCGCGGGCGGAAACGGCGGCGGAGCAGGCGAGGGCGACCTGCTCGCGCAGCGCGGCGAGGTCGTCGTCGCCGGCGGCCGTCATCGGAATTCGGGATGGGAGTGGGGGATGGAAAGGCGAGGGTTTTGATGTGATTCCGGGAAGGGAACCATCTATTACTCGGCCAAATGGGCCGGACTAAATGGGCAGCCCGAAACATGGTCCAGAAAAGCATGACCCAAGTAGGATCTGGCAGGATTGCCATAGTGTACGCGCTGGCACGGTACGGTCGAGCGGGCCGTGCCTGGAGCATCGCTCCGGCTCGCAGTGCCAGCCCGGGCACGGTCCGACTAAAGGCTAGGTCTGATAAGGACACGATACCAGATCTGCTAACTTCCCACCATCCTATACGAATTTTAACATTCTCCTTCTAAACCTTAATTTTTACTCATGCACCATCCGTTTGTTGCTGCCGCACCTTCCCTCCCGCTTTCGCGGCGGCGCCCGCCTCTCCTGCGTCCCCTCCCCTACCTCCTCGACGCGACACCGCCCCTACCTTCCCTCACATACAGGCCTGCGACAGCACGGCGGTGCCCTGCCCCTTCTGCATCCCCGCTTCCACCATCTTCCAATCTGGCGCTCGACCTTCCGCTCGACCTCTCCGCTCGCCGGTCGCGGCTCCAGCCTCCCGCTGTCTCTCCGCTCGCCGGCTGCCGCTCCAGCTCTCGGTCCCTCCGCTCCGCCGGCCGCCACTCCGACCTCCCGCGTGGCCTCTCTGCCTCGCCGGCTGCCGCTCTAACCTCCTGTCAGACCCGAAGCAGCGGGACTGCTCACTTGACGTACATATACATGTAGTATAGGATGGCACATGGGTCATACTTTATCCTCATTGTAACTAGTCGTGTAGCACTAGGACTAGTCGGACGTAAGGAAACTACCCGAGCCTTACTCGGGTAGGACTCCTCAGGCCGTCCCGATTAGGACTTCCATGTAATTCTGTCCCCCAGACTATATGAAGGCGGGCAGGGACCACTCCAAAGGATAACCAACAGTCTCATAACCTCTAAGGCAATACAAACCACACAGGACGTAGGGTATTACGCTCTCGGCGGCCCGAAACTATCTAAACCTTGTGTTCCTTGCACCTTCGAGTTCCTGATCTCGGCGACACCTTACCTACAACCTACCACCTCGGGGGTATCCCTCAGTGGGCTTGGCGGTAAAACACCGACAGCTGGCGCGCCAGGTAGTGGTATTCATCGAGCATCCACCGGAGAACTTGATGGCATCCACCAACGTCACTAGCGCCATGCTCGATAAGGGCACAACTTTCCTCTTCGGTTCGTGGATCTGCATCGCCAACGGCTCGGGTAGTTTCGACAGCCACCTAGCCAATTCCACGGTGCCCGAAGCTTCGAGTTGCTCGAGCGGACTCGACGAGTTCATCGACAACCTCAACGAGATGCATCCGCTTCTCACCAGCGAGACCGAGGAGAATTCCGTCACCGACACATTTTCGACTCGTGTCCCAACACGACTCTCCGGGTCAAGCTCAAGCCGATCTGGGGGGGAGCGTACCCGATTCCACTTCGGATTACGCAACGCCGCTTCTTCGTACGAGGAGGCCCTACGGTCTAAGTCCCTCTCCGACCTGGAAGCAGACTTAGATCTCCTACTCAAGCTCGGAGACGAGGACGCCACCGCTAGCCGGGAGGCTCCCGTTTTCGACGCCTACTCGGATTCAGATGACGAGCCCGACTCCTCTGCGGTCAGTCATCTGGGTCTGACCATTACAACTACTGAGCAGGACAGATTCATATATTGGAAGGGCATGGAGCCCTCCGAACTACAAAACGATGATGCCCGCTTACTAGCCACCATCCAGCAGCTACCTTTTCAAGAGGGCAGACCTCTCGCTCCTATCCAGGAGGAGACTACCAGGACGTCCACCACGACGGTCCTGGCCACCGATTATTCAAGCGACTACACGCCAGGGCACGAAGTCTACATGGCTTCCATCCACGAGGTCGATGACGACGAGCTTGGCATCGAGTTCGACAATGAACTCGAGGACGCAATCTCCGGCGACGAGTTCACCGCTGACGCCCCTCAAGGTAAAGACGAAGAGCAAAAGCAACGCCGTCGCCTGAGGAACTCTAAACGCAACAAATGCAGGCGCAATGCTCAAAAGCGCGCCCGCAACCCGCATTGGCAAAGTGAACTGCGATGGGATGTCGATGCTGCTGCAGAAGACGAATTTGTTACCCCCATGGGCAACATCTACGAAGCTTCACTGCTTCTGCAGCGGATCCCACAAACAGATGAAACTCAGCGGATCATGCGACTTGTTAAGCAAGCCGCAGTCCAACTCGACAAGATGAATCCGCTGCAGTCTATCCAACAGCAGCACTGCTCCCTAGGGTAGTCGTGCCATCGCAGGACACCCCAACCCTCGCAACAACCAACAAGTTGAGCAGGAGGCTCAACAAAACTGCCCCAGGCCCAGAGGTGGAGGACAACCCGCGGGAGGCCAAGGCCACCAGGGCAACCAGCTTCCACCACCCCCCGGCGACCTGAGGTAGCACATCAACACCAACCGTGACGTGCGTACCATCATCTCCAACAGGCAGCGCGAGCGGTTGGAAAATGGCCCTCGCGATGACAGTGATCGCTTCCCGGCTTTTACTGAAAACCTCACCAACTGCGAGATTCCAAGGGACTTCATGCCCACAAACATCTCGAAGTATGACGGGAAGCAGGATCCGCGGCAATGGCTACGATGCTACTCTGTGGCCATCGAAGTGTGCGGGAGCTCTAACTCGACTAAAGCCCTCTACTTCCCTATGGCCCTGGAGACTGCACCGCTCACATGGCTGGAAACCCTCCGGTCGAACTCCATCGACTCCTGGGAGACCCTGAAGCAGGTCTTCGTCGACAACTTCCAAGGCTCCTTGATCCCGGCAGGTACCCGCCATGACTTGTCGCAGGTCAAACAAGAGGAGAACGAGACCCTGAGATCGTACACGCGTCGCTTCTTTGACACCTGCGCCCGCATCGCCAACATCGCCGACAAAGAAGTCATCCGCTGCTTCCGCAACGGGTTGGCCACGAAGCAAACGTACCGCGAGTTCGGGAGAAACCTCCCGACTACCGTACTCGAGCTCCGCGACATGATGCAGCGATGGGCGGATCAAGAAGACGAGGAGAACAAACGCTTCCCCAAGCGCAAGACCGATAAGGGCAACAGCAACAATCGTCCCGACAAAGGCCAGTACGGTAACTCGGGCACCGCCTGTAAGCGGAAGCCGGAGGACCAAGTGGCCAGCGTCGAGACCAGTCGCCGCAACAAGAAGTCGGGCAAGCTGCAGGAGTAATACGAGAGAATTCTTCACAAGCAATGCCTGATACACCCGAAGGCCAAGCATACCATGTTCCAGTGTACCGTCCTCTGCAAGAGCCTCAATGCACCACTCCTCGATGACGAGGAAAAGGACAAGGACAAAGCGGACGACGGCAACGACAAGTCAGGGCCTCCGGGTTTCCAACACCCGACTAATACCGTCAACGTCATCTTTGGAGGCGATGATGGTATTCTCACCAAACGCGCGCAGAAACTCTTTCGGCGCGAAGTCATGTCAGTTGAGCCAGCAGTGCCGCGTCCTTTGAGACACAGCGAGGTCCCGATCTTTTTCTCCAGAAAGGATCAGTGGACCAGCTTCTCCGAGCTGGGAAAACTCCCGCTCGTACTAGACCCGGTAGTCGCGGGCTCTACACTGACCCGGGTACTCATCGACGGGGGGAGCGGTTTGAACCTGCTCTTCCCGAGTACTCTGAAGAAAATGAGGTTGGACATCGGCAAGATGCTCACCCCAAGCAAGGCTCCATTTTACGGGATCGTTCCGGGTAACGTGGCTACACCGATCAGCTCGGTCATCCTGCCAGTTACTTTCGGGACAGCTGACAACTTTCGAACAGAGTACATCAAATTCAAAGTCGCGAACTTCGAATCATCATACCACGCCATCCTCGGCAGGCCCGCCTTGGCCAAGTTCATGGCGGTACCTCATTACATCTACTTGGTTTTGAAAATGCCAGGTACCAACGGTGTGCTATCTCTCTGCAACGAAGAAGTCCTATGACTGCAACCAGGAGGCGATCAAGTACCTGCATCAGCTCGTGTGCCAGACCCGATTTCGGAAGTACTTGCGGCCGCGCAACAACTCTCTGAGACAGAGCTGGAGGTGGCAAACAAGAGGCCAAATCCATCGAGGGTCAAGCCGAACTCCGACGTTGGCATCAAGACCATCCAATTCCAGGAGGGTGATTCATCCAAGACCGCTCTGATCGGCGGGAATCTGGACAACAAATAGGAACTCGCGCTCGTCAACTTTCTTTGGGCTAACCAAGACATCTTCGCCTGGAAACCAGCGGACATGCCAGGTGTGCCCAAGGAGTTTATCGAGCATGCCCTAAAAGTTGATCCCAAAGCCGCTCCGACGAAGCAACGACTACGTCGTTTCTCTCCAGAAAAGAGGCAGGCTATCAAAAAAGAGCTAGCTAAACTACTCGCGGCTGGTTTCATCAAAGAGGTGTACCACCCAGAGTGGCTAGCCAACCCTGTACTTGTTCTGAAAAAGAATAATAATGAATGGAGGATGTGTGTCGACTATACCGATCTCAATAGGCACTGCCCGAAAGTTCCTTTCGCGCTACCCCGTATTGATCAGGTTATCAACTCCACCGCTGGCTGCGTTCTTCGCTCCTTCCTTGATTGCTACTCGGGTTATCATCAAATTTCCCTCAAGTTAGAAGACCAGATCAAAACCGCTTTCATCACCCCGTTTGGTGCCTACGCATACACGACTATGTCGTTCGGGCTAAAGAACGCGGGTGCGACCTATCAGCGGGCCATTCAGCTATGCCTTGCTGATCAACTACACCGCAACATTGAAGCATACGTGGATGACGTGGTTGTTAAAACCAGAAATCCCGACGAGTTCATCTCTGATCTCGAGGAAACCTTCAACCGCCTGCGAAAATTTTAGTGGAATCTCAACCCGACTAAGTGCGTCTTCGGCGTACCACAAGGGAAACTCCTCGGTTTTATCGTCGGTCACCGAGGCATTGAGGCTAACCTTGAGAAGATAACCGCCATTACAAGCATGGGGTCCCCACAGAAGATTAAAGATGTGCAGAAGCTCACAGGCTGTATGGCGGAGTTAAACAGATTCATCTCCCGACTCGGAGAACAGGGTCTACCCTTCTTCAAGCTCCTCAAGCGGCAGGATAACTTCATTTGGACCAAGGAGGCGGCTTAGGCATTGGAGGATCTCAAGGACCACCTTCAATCGCCTCCCATCCTTACGGCTTCGAACCTAGGCGAAAACCTGCTACTCTACATCGCTGCGACCACTCACGCAGTCAGCACGGCTATTGTGGTGGAGCGATCCGAGGAAGGCCATGCCTTTGGTGTGCAGCGGCCAGTGTATATTGTTAGCGAAGTCTTTTCTGAGTTGAAGGTCCGTTATCCTTCGAACCAGAAACTTCACTACGCTATACTGATTACCTCGAGAAAGCTTCGCCACTACTTCGACGAGTACAAGATCACAGTTGTCACTGATTTCCCGTTGGCGGATATACTCCACAATCGGGATGCCACTGGACGTATCTCCAAGTGGGCAGTGGAACTGGGGGCTCTCAGTATCGACTTCAAGCCACGCATGGCCATCAAGTCACAGGCCCTAGTTGACTTCTTGGTAGAGTGGCAAGAAAACCAAATACCAACTCCAGCTAACCAGCCAGAACATTGGGTCATGTACTTTGATGGTTCACTCAAGCTCGAAGGCGGTGGCGCAGGAGTACTCTTCATCAGCCCGACTGGTGAGCAACTTAAATATGTATTCCAAATACTATATAAGGTCTCCAACAATGAGGCCGAGTACAAGGCATTATTGCATGAGCTACGCCTGGCTGTCTTTCTTGGCATCAAACGACTACTCATCTTTGGCGACTCGCTGCTGGAGGTCCAACAATGCAACAAGGAGTGGGACACCAACAAATAAACCATGGACGCGTATGTTGCAGAAATCTGCAAGCTCGAGAACAAGTTCTCAGGGCTCGAGATTCGTCATGTGCTCCGCGACAACAACGTCGGGGCAGACGTACTCTCAAAGCTTGGCTCCAAGCGAGCCAAAGTACCGGCTGGAGTCTTCGTTCACGAACTCCACCACCACTCTATTCCAAGATTAGAGCGAGGAACCATCGACGAAGGCCCTGTGGAGCCTGGTCGAGAGGTCCTCATGATCGCGGAGGATTGGCGTACACAGTTCATCGACTTGATTAAAGAATAGAAGCTACCTCCCAACCTTGATCCCAAGAGTGCTGATGCTATCCGACTAGTCACGCGCGGCAAGGGTTATGTCCTGGTCGAAGATAAGGTCTACAAGCGTGGATCAAGGTCAGGAGTACTCATGAAGTGTGTAACTACCGAAGTAGGGCAGGAAATCCTGGAGGAAATCCATGAGGGCGCGTGCGGCAATCATGCGGCTTCCCGAACTCTAGTTGGGAAGGCCTTCAGGTCTGGGTTCTATTGGCCTACGGCTTTGGTAGACGTCGAAAATCTCGTTCGCCGATGCACTAACTGCCAATTCTTCGGCAAACAAGCTCATGTCCCTGCTCACAAGCTGATCGCATTCCACCATCGTGGCCGTTTGGATGTTGGGGCCTCGACATGATTGGTCCACTGACAACGGCACGAGGAAGCTTTACCCACGTATTGGTGGCCATCGACAAGTTCACCAGGTGGATCGAGTACAAGCCCATAACAACCTTGACGGCTGATAGAGTTGTCACCTTCATCTGTGACATACTCCACCATTTTGGTTTCCCTCATACGATCATCACCGACCTGGGATCCAACTTTACATCACACGAGTTCTGGGAGTTCTGCGAACGAAGCGGCATCGAGGTCAAGTATGTCTCGGTGGCTCACCCGAGGGCCAATGGCCAGGTGGAGTGCGCCAACGGCATGATCCTCGACGAGCTCAATAAAAGATTCTACGATGAGAACATCAAAAAGTGAGGCAAGTGGATTGACGAATTACCCACAGTTGTCTGGGGGCTTCGTACTCAACCGAGTAAAGCCACAGGACAGTCTCCTTTCTTTCTCGTCTACGGGTCAGAAGCTATTCTCCCAGCAGATATTATGTGGAATTCCCCCAAGTTAGAGATGTACGAGGGAGGCGAAGCTGATGAGGCAAGGCACTTGGAACTCAACTACGTTGAAGAGGTCAGATGCAATGCTTTGCTTCAATCAGCAAGAAATCTACAAGACGTTCGACGGTATCATGACCGCAACATCCAAGAAAGATCCCTCAACGTTGGGGACCTGGTCTTACGCCGCATCCAAGATGAGACTGGGCTTCACAAGCTCAACTCTAGATGGGAAGGACCCCTCATCGTCACGAAGGTAACCAGCCAAGGGTCATATCGACTACAATACCCTGACGGCCTGGAGGTTCCAACTTCTTGGAACATCGAGCACCTACGCCGTTTTTATGCTTAAGAAATTTATACAAACCCCGTCAGCTGCAGCGCAGCTTAGTATATAAATTCATGGTTATTTTGGTTCCCCAAATGACTACTGTGTTTATTTCTTTTAAGCAACATTGAGTACACTCGGGGGTTGTCGCCACGAGTTATCTCAATACGCTACTATTGACTAATTCTTGGAATACTCGGGGGCTAGCGCCACAAGTACTCCCCATCACGATTACAGTGTATTACCTGCCTCTCAGGCTAACCCGTTCAAACGAGTTATGGAACTTATTTCCGACCACCTTCCCCTACGGCTTATTCAAGCTAAGGGGCAAGGTCTCTTAAGGTAAAGTCGAAGGGGTCATCACACCTACACACAGAGGTTCTATGAACTCAACTCTGTATAAAAGGACAAGTCTAGTACATAGTTCACCAGCTGAAGCGATGCCTTCAGGTAACTATACACTGGCATTAACGTACTAAGTTGCTTAATGATTACGTTTCATACACGCCACTTCATAAGTCGAGCGTAGCAAACAAACAATCAAACAAGAATAAATATATTACATGAGCAAACTGTTGTTTTCAGCAAAACATACACAGCTCATTACAAAGCTCAAAATAGTGGGAGGTCATCAACTATCTGATGGGCAACATCTTGCACCTCATCCCGGTACTCGTTGAATCGCTCCTCGGTACACTCCCCGGAGACGCCCTCAGCGAAAGCACTGACGTCCATACTCGGGTAGTATGACTTCACCACAACTAAAGTGTGGGTTAAGACCAGCTTGGCGGTGTCGGATGCGTAGCCTGCGATCCTTACTAGAGCATCCACAAGGTGCTGTACAACCGAGCGACCACTTGGTGTCGGGTCGACAACCTCACACAGGTGATAAGCAGCCGTTGCAAGTCCTTCCATCTCCTTCTCATGGCGCTGTTTGTCCCGAGCCATGGACTGCATCCTCGTCAGGTCCGCTGCGAGTTGCTTGTCAACATCCTTCAGCTGGCGAGTCACAGTCTTGTGCTCCTCGTCCAGATCCGAGTACTTCAGTTGAAGCTCTTCCACGGCCTTCTTCAGCTGCTCCTTTTCTTCTGTAAGTTGGTATATATAACACTTCCAGTCAGTTAGCGCTCTTTCAATATGAGCATACTCTGGGACAAGCATACATATATACACCTCAGAAGAAAGACAGAGGCATAATACCACTCGGGTCGGGGGAAAAGACTACTTACTCTCCTTTTGGGCGGTCAAGTCCTTCACTTTCTTGAGGGCCAGATCTTGCTTTCGTTGCTGATCAATCATGGCGTCCCGGTGCGCGGTCTTTAGGGCAGCCAGCTCTTACTCATGCCTGGCATTCTTGTCCTTTTCGACCATCAGGCTGTCCTCAGCTTCATGGGTACGCGGAAGCACGTCCCCAATCCTGGACAGCAAGATTGATTTCTGCCTCGAATGCTTGACAAGGTCCTGTATGGAACAAGTCAGTACACTTGTATAACAACGACGTCAACGGAGGTACTCGACTACATACTTTTGTGTAATCAGCAAAGCGGCGTCCAAGCTCCATCATGAGCGTCAAGGTCTCCGGCTTCACGAAGGGGTCCTCCAGGATCTCATCACGAGACAGCGAGATTTCTTCCTCCTGCCGGTCAGGTACTCGAGAGTCTTCTAGGACCTCCTCTTGACGCTGAGCTCGGGAACCCTCCGGGACCTCGTGCTGCCCTGGAGTACTCGTGATCGCCTGCTTGCCTACTTGAGCACTATCTTCAGTAGTTGCCCCGGGAATATTCCCGGGGGCTTCCTTTTCCGGTTGCGCCCCCGCATCTGCCAGGGGCTCAAGAGCTCTTCCTCCGGTACTCGCCGGCACGTCCTTATCGATGGATGGCTCAGCGGTGCTCGCGGCGACAGGCTCCTTTGGCTGCGAGCTCGCGCTCGTGCCTGCCTGGATTGTACTAGAGGAAGCCGCGGCGGGAGTCTCCGACTTCCTGCAAAGATGTGTTAGTACTCAACAATAACACCAAATTACCAACAAAAAAGAACATCCTGGTTGCTAACCTTGGTGGCTTCCTGAGGGGGAGTGCCGTGGGCACGACCAGCCCTCGTGGCGTGGTCATGTTACCCGTCCGGGTTGAGAGTCGTGGACCAATCGCGGGTGATGTCTGCCCCGACAACGGACTCCTCTCCCCGGCCAAATCAACTACCCCTTGCCTCGGGGGCTCGAGTTTCTCCTCAGTGTCACTAAAGGGACAAATCAACCAAGAAATAGCGGAACAAAGGCAAAATCAAATAAGTCAGAACAGAGGCTACTTACATCGCTTCGCGACTGCTTGGTGTTGCCGCTGCTACAGCAACGCTCCGCTTGCGAGTTGCTACCCGCTTCATGCGCGGTGGCCTTGCAGCAACGTCACTCGCGTCTCCTGCGGCAGGCGTGTCTTGGGCTGGCTCCTCGAAGTCGCCCTATAGACAAAAACAAGTCAGCAAACGACTACTCAGCTCAAGAACACAAGAAAGGTACTTGGGTTAGTGCTTACCGGGTTTGGCGAGTAATCTGCTCCGAAGATCCTCGGCACGTACGGCTCCGAGGTCACCCCCGTGAAAAGACGGGTGACCCGACGCATGACCTCCTCGGCGGAAGGCACATCCGGCGCCATCCGTGATGAGTCTTGAGTACCCTCGTACTCAAACCCAAGGTGGACGCGCTGCTGGAGAGGCTGGATGCGACGCTCGATGAACGAGTATGCCACAGACTCTCCAGTGACGCCCTGATCCTTGAGGTGCTGGATCCGCTTCATCAACTCGGGGATGTCACGAGTTTCCTCCTCTTTTGGCTTCTTCAGCCAACACTCCTGGCGCTGCGGCGGGGCATTATCCCGTCCGGGGAGGCTAGGCTTGTGGTTCCCAATGTAGAACCACTGAGTGTGCCACCCGGACAGGCTACTCGAGGTTGAGAACTCGAGGTACAGCGCCTTATCACGCAGCTATACCCCCGGCTCCCCCGACTAGTGCGGGGTTATCCTCATCTAGTTGGGGCTTGAGGCGGAAGAGATGACGGAAAAGATAAAAATGCGGGTGAATTCCTAGGAATGCCTCGCAAAGATGCACAAAAATAGAAATATGCAGAATCGAGTTGGGGGAAAGATGGCAATGCTTGATTTTGTAAAATCCAAGCAAACCGCGGAAGAAATCGGAAGACGGAAGGGCAGGGCCGCGATCGGCAGAAGGGGCGAACATTATGGTCTCACCCGTGTTCTCCCAAGAGACGACGCCCTCCTCTTGCAAGACCCGCTCGGCTACGAGCCGGAGCAGATCCCTCTTCTTGATCATGGAGGCCCTCCACGACGACCCCTCGACCGTCGTCCTGGCGACCTTCGCCGACAGCGGCGATGATCCACCTTTCTCCATCGGCTACCCGTTTCTTCCCGCGGCCGATGGCTTGCTTTCTTGGCGCCATGGGTCGAAATGTCACCGGGATCTTCGTGCGCATGCCACGGAGAACTCACACAGGTGTGGGTGAACCCGGGAATCGAGGATTCGAGCTATTCTAGGGTTGGATTGAGGTGGAGAAGTGCTCGGATTTGGGGCGGCGGCGACTAGGGTTCTTGGCTAAAGTAGCTCTGTTTTTACCGCTTTGAAAAAAGAGGAGGGTGAAAACCCTAAAGGGTACCGCGGGGTTATTTATAATCAGCAGTTCCCCGTTTTTCCTTTGGAAGCCAAAGAGTTTTTCTCGGGATAACGATTCGATTAAGAGGATTTTACGGGTTCTGTGCAACGGATAAGGGAGACTAGCCGTTTTCTCTGGGATAGACTCCTGAGAGTTCAGACCTTTCCACTTCTAGTGCAATTTAACCCTAAAATTTCGCACAATTGAATTCAAAAACCTACATTCCATGCCACGATTCTTTAGATCCTTTTTCTCCAAAACTAGGAAATTTGGATTAAAGGCTTGGGGGCTACGGGGTACGTGTCATCGATGGCTTATTTTTCAAAAATTCTTGGAAGATACAGACCAAAGATTCAAGATTAATTTGATCCTCAGCCTGATTCTTCGATTCAACCTAAGGCTCGGGGGCTACTCCATATGGAGCGCGAGTTCATCGCACCCCGTATAAAAGAAGATTTGAAGACTACTCGGGGCTTGAGCACCTCACAGCCTCGATGCAGCCAAGGAAGTACTCGGAAGACACCTTCTCAAGGGAACTCAGCAGGGACCTGAAGACACCTTCCAGAAGTACTCGGAAGCCTACAACTCTCGGCTGTGAAGAGCTCGGGGGCTTGTCAGACCCGGGGCAGCGGGACTGCTCACTTGGCGTACATATACATGTAGTATGGGATGGCACATGGGCCATACTTTATCCTCATTGTAACTAGTCGTGTAGCACTAGGACTAGTCGGACGTAAGGAAACTACCCGAGCCGTACTCGGGTAGGAATCCTCGGGTTGTCCCGACTAGGACTTCCATGTAACCCTGTCCCCCCAGCCTATATAAGTGCGGGCAGGGACCCCTCCAAAGCATAACCAACAATCTGATAACCTCTAAGGCAATACAAACCGCACATGACGTAGGGTATTACGCTCTCGGCGGCCCGAACCTGTCTAAACCTTGTGTTCCTTGCACCTTCGAGCTCCTGATCTCGGCGACACCTTACCTACAACCTACCACCTCGGGGGGTATCCCTCGGTGGGCTTGACGGTAAAACACCGACACCTCCCGACAGCCTCCGTCCGGCCTCTGCTCCGCCCGATCCAGCCTCCACAGGCTAGCACGGGTCATCGGGCTCGCCGACCCGGCCCGGCTAGATGGCCGTTGTGCCGTGCCTGAGCTGGTGGTGAGGCGCGTCGGACGGCCCGGCACGGCCCGTTTACATGGCCGTGCCGTAATTGTGCCGTGCCAAAACAGGCTGGGCCGAGCAGCCCATTTGGCCATCTATAGAACCATCCACCGTTGCTGCCCGCTGGAGCTGAAAGGCTGGACTGGGCTGGGCTGGGCTGGTTTGGGCGTATAAAGACTGGACCATGAAATGAATGGGGGGGAGTCCATTTGATCCCTCATTTACCGATTTCTCACCTCACCTCCAGCCGAGAACCAGATTTTAGTTGCCCCTCAACTTCGGAAACTTGTGGGGGCGTGAGCTGAGTGTATATTAGTTGGTAAGGTTTATATAGATTCAAGTTCTCGACTAAGCACATGCACTCTTTCTAAATTTAGATCTTATTTGATCGTATGACTAAACTTTAAGCCTAAACTTTAGTTTACTAGTTAATATACAAAATAAGGGGATTAAAAGGTGTGCTAAATTTAGTCATACTACAACTAACCATCAGTTGTCCAAATCCATTAAATTCGAATTAAAAGTAAAAAAAACTAACCGTCTGATAAATAACTAGATTACCCACGTCTACCTTATTCGTCCATGCATGCGGAAAGAAAGGGTAAAATGGACTTTCTTTATCTCCCGGTTAACTTTTAGTCCTGAAATTTAAATAAGGTATGAATTAGTTTGGACTAAACTTTAGTTTGAAGTGACTTTATTCTAATCGACGATATTCTTTCGGTGACTTTATTCTAACCGACGATATTCTTTCGGTGATGTATGATATACATGTTAACAATGAGACATCTGCGGATTTATAAGAATAGAGTTGCATATGTATGTATGTATATATATATATATATATATATATATATATATATATATATATATATATATATATATATATATATATATATATATATATATATATATATGAGCGTACGTGTCTATACTATATATATTGAAACAAAACAATCTACTAGTTGACGCTATTGGATATGTTGGCCGATTACTAAATTCTGTAGCTGTCTTTCGGTGCTGGTGCTCGTCGTCCTTCTGCTCTTGGATATCAAATTGTGCCAACGCTAACGCTCCCGGGCGGTCTGCTTAAACAATACTAATAAATTAAAAGACGCTATTGGGTTTAATTTATTCTTGTATTTATCTGAAGCTTTAATTTTCATCTACTTCTTGTCAAACAGGTAAAGCGAACAAGAACAACTTCTATTCATGACTTTCCACGCAAGTACTAGCTAGCGTACCTAACCTAGTAGCAGTGCAGATTTTGCTCTTTGCTGTAGCAGCAGTTCTTCTCATTCCACGACAGGTCGAGTGGTCGATCACAGGCCTCCTATTATCTCGATGCATCAAGTCGATCTCATGCACTACGGCTAATAACTAGTTATCACTGTCACAGTGTCACTACACTATACTTGATCCGAGCAACTGGCACCAACATGTGCTTCGTTGATGTGATCGATCACGCCCACGCGAGGACCGCGGCGGCCGCGCCCAGCAGCAGCGGCGGCGCGAGGCTGCCGACGAGCGAGGCGGGCCGCCGGGCGCCGGCCGCGCGGCCGTAGAAGTACCCGTCGCCGTAGTTGTCGCCGCCGCCGCCGGCCCCTCCGAGGTGGCGCAGCACGTCGAAGTCGCCGCGGAGGCCCGAGCGGCCGCAGCCGCTGTCGAGCGCGGAGCGGACGTCGGCGGCGGTGGCGCCGTTGTAGAAGCGGAAGTTGCCCATGATGCCGTCGACGCAGCGGAGCACGAGCTCCGTCTCGGCCAGGCAGGGCCCGCCGCAGAAGACGTCGGCCGACCCCGGCGGCACGTCCAGCGCGCCCTGCGGGCCCAGACGGAACGAGCCCTGGCACCCGCTGTAGATCTGGTCGCCGCGCGCATGGGCACGCCATGATCATCGATCGTTTCAGGAGGAGCTCGAGCTTTAGATCTTATCTAATTAGACAGCGAGGTGATCGGTGCACTCACGTAGCGGTCGTCGAAGCAGATGAGGGCTCTCCCGACTATGTCCGGGGCGTCTCTCTTCTGGCCATGGAAGGCGGCAGCAACAGCAGCTGCGGAGCCATCTGCATGAGAAACGAAGAAGAGATGAGCCGTGTCGAGGAAAGCAACACAGAAGACAGCAAGGGAGTGAAGTAACGGTACCTGATCGGCAGCAAGGGATCAGCAGGCCGCAGCAGGAGATGCACGCCAGCAGGAAGCAGCACAGCGACCGGCTGGGAACGGACGCCATGGGAGGCAGGCAGGCTCCTGGCAAGCAAGCTCTCGACGCCGAGGGGGATGGAATGGTGTGCCGGCGTGCGAGGAAGAAGAAGGGTGAGCTGAACACCGTTGATTGATGATTGATCACTTGATCTGAATATATAGTGCAGCGTACGGTTACACGGCAACGCACGCATGTCAGCCTTTCGTTGTCAGTCCATGCGTGATAAGCCGCTGAGCTTGCAGCCGCGGCCACCCGGTGTCCCGGTCAGTGCACGACCGTTTCCACCAAGCCCCTCCGCTCCGCTCCGCTCCGGGGTTGGCCCTGGTTTCCTCGGGCAGGCCAACCAACCTGACCAAGATCGCACGAGATGCTCCGCGCACATGCCATCTTTTATAATTTCTCGCTACCTCACTCGTGTCCCTTTCACTGCAACGATCTAGATCGAGAGCCCCTCGATCCGTGTGCTCTTCGTCCTTCTGAAATCGTTTTCTGCACGTACTCTTTCCTGAAACGACATGTTGCTTCGCCTGTGAATCCTCTGACACCTGATCGAGACTTTGTGCCTTGTGCGTTTTCAGCTAAGGTGTGGGCGGTGTGTGGTGAGGGTCTGGTGGCCCGGGAGGAACCTACCCGTGCGCGCCTGACGTCCGTCCGTCCCTCCAGGTTCATTCGTTCTCCCGGAGAGGTGGAAAGGGACGGGGACGACGACGACGCGACCCGTGCAAGTAACCACCAGCCAGGGGCACGCCGCGAGCACGGTTCACCGTCTGCTGGGCTACGTAGGAAAAACCTCACCAAGGCAAGGCCGGCCAGTGGTAACCAGCAGCTACCTCTGTTAGTTTCATCAGCCAGAGACATGCAATCTGAAGGAAGGTAGCACGATGAGTCGTGGGTCGACACGTGCACAGCTGCTTCTCTGAGAGGAGTATTGACAGAAAAAAAAAATTGGCCGGCACAGCTGCACGTGCTCAATAGCTAGCTTGTCTGCAATTGCAATTCTCGAAGGTGGTGGACAGGCCGAATTGTCGTCCCGGAAACGGGCTCGTCGTAGGAATACATGTAAGGCCTATCGATTTCCGCGAACAGGAAAAAAAACATTTAGGCCCGACTTGTGCAGGCCGCCGAATCCCCCGGCATTTCCACCAAATTGGGCTTGGTAGTGGTACCCCCCTACCGGGCTTTCCTCCAAATTGCTTCTGCGGCCCATCTTCAGCCCACCGGCCCGTTTCTTCTGGACGTCCCCGCCTCGTAGTCGTAGCGAGTTTGAGCCCGCTGCATGCGCCCGCGCGCGCGCAGCACGTGTACGTCCTCACCAGCGGCCTCATCCGCTGACGTGTCGCCCCCGCTCCCGCCGGCCGACGCGTCCACGCAAGTAACTCCCCGGATCTTCTGCGCCTCAGCCAGCCCCAGCCTCACGGTTCACGACTACCCCCGGGACGGGAAGGAAACGGACGCGGCGCTGCCGTGTCACGCTGACCCGCGCTAGCTTACCGAAATCGCAAGCGTGGTTTGGCGGCCAGCGCTCATCTTTTGGCCTCGGATCGCGTCACGGCATTGCGATCTCGTGCCACGGACACAGATGCCTCGCAACGCAACAGTACAAAACTCCATCGCGGGGAAGGGAAACCACGAGGCCAATGCTCTCACTTTCTTTTTCTCTCTTCTTTTTTCCCCTTTTGTTTTCCGTAGAACAATGTTGAATCCAGGTGATCACTCCAAGGTCGCTTCGTGATTAATATTTTTTTATTTCGTTTTATCTCCCACAATACGATTTGACCCTTGGTTGGGTTTGGGTTCTAGTACTGCTGCTGCTGGCTGCACAGAGGGTTTGCGTCTCAAGAACACAGAGCAAGCGGCGTGGGACACCACCAGCTGGAATCCGCAACCAAAAAGCACCACAAGAAAACGAGAAATATCCGCGTCAAAGGGATCCCTACGGGCAAGCAACCAGGAGATTTTTCCTCCTCCGCCCACAAACGATCCGCAGTCATCGCCTACCTCCACCCACCTCCCTCCCTCCTCCATGTCTCCACGTATATAGGAGGAGCTCTCCTCCAATGCGCCTACTCCCTTCTCCTTCTCTTCCCTCCCATCCCCGGCAGCCAGGTCTCACAATCACGGCAGCTGGGCAGCCACTGTCGGTCATCGAGATCTACTCAGGTGACCCGAGGTAGAAGAAGAAGGGTTAACCACCTGTCCACCCAGCCGGCGAGCGAGCCCCACAGGCCACCACGGCGTCAGCCATCGAGGAATCCTAAACTTAACCGCGCTATTATTAATTAGCGGACGCTTAACCGCGCCCAAGTGCTCGTGCGCACGGGAGAAGGCGAGGAGGAGGCCACGTCTCGGAGGCGGGCGCGGCCAGGGGGTGGGCCAAGGCCATGGACGCGCTGAGGTTCGTGAGCGGCGCCGCGGCGCCGGCGCCGCAGCCTCCGGTGGCGCCGGCCTCGGTGCCGCCGCCGACGATGACGGCGCAGCAGCGGCGGCAGCAGCACCACCCGCTGCGCGCCGCGCTGCACGCGCCGCTGCTGCGCCTGTGGCCGCGCGGCGGGGGCGGGAGAGAGAAACCGGCCGCGGCGGGTGGCGCCGTCTGCGGCGCGGAGCCGAGGAGTCCTCCGCCCGAGGAGGAGAGGAAGGCGGAGGCGGGCGGGCGCGGGCAGGGGAATTCGAACTGGGTGCTGCAGATGCTGCGGGTGCAGCCGCGGTGGGCGGACGCGGCGGACGCGGAGGCCACCGGCGGCGGAGGCCGAGAACTGGAGGAGGAGGAGGAGGAGGAGGCCGCCGGCGGTGGCGTCGAGGACTGCGCTTCCTGCAGCGCCGGGGGCGGGGACGAAGGCTGCGCCGTGGGGTACGACGAGGGCGAGGTGTTCGACCGCGCCTCCTTCTCGCGGCTCCTGCGGAAGACGTCACTCGGCGAGGCCAAGGAGTACTCCATGATGTCCTACCTCTGCAACATCGCCTACATGATCCCCAGGATTCAGGTAACATCTTCATCGCCAGCTAGCTTCTGCTGTAACTTCACGCGTCAAATCGCAGTTCGTCCTTGGTGAATTTGTTCTTTTTGTGATTACTTTGGGTAAATTTGGCTCATGAGCCTTTGACTATGCCAGAGCCAGACAGGTGCCGTGTTCTTGTTCATGCTGTAATTTTCAGCGTCAATGCAGGTGCCGGATGGTGGTATTTTTCTAGGAATGTTCAAGCGAAATTTGGTCTGTTTTGGATTTTACTGTTTACTTTTATGTGAGTGTAGCTTTCCATAAGCTACTCTTGGATTAGTCCATCCTTGAGTACCATTTGTCTTGTTGCCGATTGGTTACTTGTCATGAACTGCTTTTCTGGCTTATGGATAGTAGATGATTAAATTTGATCTGAAGGACAGATGATCATGCATGTGATCCTTCAGAACTCCTATTTGGTTCTGATGTGGTTTTAGTCTTACTAGTTGCAAGTTGCAGCATTACCTCATTGATCTAATGTAACTGAATTGCCGCTGCAAATCTCCTACCTTTTTCTAGTAAGACACCTTTTTCACTGCCTAACTTGGGAATTGTTTGCTTTCGTGCTGCCCATCTCAGCCAAAATGTCTCCGGAGGTACAATTTGCGGTTTGTGACTTCGTCAGTGCAAGACAAGGCCAGAACTAGCCCTGATCAGAAGCAGGAGCATAGCAATGCGAAGGATGAATCTCAAGATGAAGTATCTGAAGCTGTCGGCAATGCTGCGTCGGCAAGCAAGGAGGAACACAGTGGCCTGGGGATAAACCCCTTTGGTGCGTACCATGTTGTGTCATCCGCTGCATCTTATTTGCATTCCCGGGCCATGGGCATTATGCCATTTGGTTCTAGGAATGATGTCAAGGAAGATCCGACGGCCATCATGGCATTCGTGAACAGTGAGAATGGTGAAGGGTTAAGTATGGACGAAGCCTCATTCGTGACCGCAACGAATTCGGTAACTTCCATGGTTGCGGCAAAGGAAGAGACAAGGCAAGCTGTCGCAGATGATCTGAATTCTTCACGATCTTGCCCCTGCGAGTGGTTCATTTGTGATGATGATCAAAACAGCACAAGATACTTTGTGGTTCAGGTAATGCTCATGTCCAAATTCTCATGATGGTTCGATAGTTTTATGTTTTTAATACTTTTTAATGCTGTAGCTTATCGTGTGCCACTCTGGTTTTGTATGTAATCTGCAGGGCTCAGAATCAATTGCTTCTTGGCAGGCCAACCTTTTATTTGAGCCTGTCAAATTTGAGGTATGTTGCTAGCTGTGGCTAAAATTCAGTTTCATGTAGTTCTCACCTAGGATGAAACCAATGCTGCACAATTGTTAAAAGTATGAGCAACCAGATTGAACGAAGCAAGATCATGAACTAGTGCTTTATATAACATCTGTGCATTTTTTATTTTGTTCCTGCAGGAACTCGATGTGCTGGTTCACAGGGGCATATATGAGGCTGCAAAGGGGATATATCACCAGATGCTGCCGTATGTGAAATCCCACATGAAAGCCTGCGGCAAATCTGCCAGGCTGCGGTTCACCGGCCACTCCCTCGGCGGGAGCCTAGCCCTGCTCGTGAACCTGATGCTGCTGATGCGGGGCGAGGCCCCCGCTTCGGCGCTGCTGCCGGTGATCACGTTCGGCGCGCCGTGCATCATGTGCGGCGGCGACCTCCTCCTCCGCCAGCTCGGGCTGCCGCAGAGCCACGTGCAGTCCATCACCATGCACCGGGACATCGTGCCCCGGGTGTTCTCGTGCCACTACCCGGACCACGTCGCCAACATCCTGAAGCTCGCCAACGGGAACTTCCGCAGCCACCCGTGCCTTGCAAACCAGGTAGATCTTGTGTTCCAGTTAGCTCGTGTTTCATTTCTAGTATATTGTGTTGTGATTTCGTCTTCAGAAAAATGTTCTTAATCTTGTTCCAACTTCTCACGTTTCATTTTTAGTATTTGTGCTTTGAATTTGTCTTCAGAAAAGTTATTAACCCAATTCACTGTGTGCAGAAGCTCCTGTACGCGCCAATGGGTGAGGTGCTGATCCTGCAGCCGGACGAGCGGCTGTCCCCGCACCACCACCTGCTCCCGCCGGACAGCGGCATCTACCGCCTGGGCGGCGGCGGGGGCAAGTCGTCGTCCTCGTCGGCGCCCGACGACGCCTCCCTGCCGGAGCTCCGTTCCGCGCTGTCGGCTTTCTTCAACTCCCCGCACCCGCTGGAGATCCTCAAGGACAAAGCCGCGTACGGGCCCCGGGGCTCCGTGTACCGCGACCACGACGTGAACTCGTACCTCCGGTCCGTGCGCGGCGTGGTGCGCAAGGAGGCCCGGCGCGCGCGGGAGGCCGAGCGCGAGCGCTGGCGCCTCCTCCTCTGGTGGCCCTTCGGCGTGCACGGCGCGCTGTCGTGGGGCTCCGGCTTCGGCGCGGGCCGCGGCGGGTTCGTGGACGCCGTGGCCGAGGCGGCGCGGCGCGCGCACCTGCTGGCGGTGGTGCTGCTCCCCGCGGAGCTGCTCGCCCTCGGCGCGCTCCTGGTCGTCGCTAGGCCCAGGTGATAGGGGTTCGATCCGTCCGTCCGTTGGTTGGCGATGGTTGGTCCACCGCCGATAGATTCATGCACACGATTCTTTTGTAACAGAAGCACGTCCCCAGGACGCATGTGAAATGGAAATAGAAACTTTCTTTCATTATTTCAGAAAATTTTCTCTGTATTCCCGTTCTCAAGACCCCAGCAGCAACAAAGAAGGGAAAAAAAGATGTCCGTTGCGTTCACGTACTTAGGGCGTGATTGGTTTCCCGTAGAACACGGAAGAGAGGCGTGCAGGCAATGTAGTACCGCGCACGTGCTACCGAGAGCGAACACGCCGGCGGAAAAGGAAAGGCTCGCCGTTGCTATCGGCACACCCACAGCTAGCACAGGCTCGTTTCGCCGTCGGTCCGGATCGAGACACTGGAGGTGGGGAAGAGGAGAGCCGTTGGCCGCCGAGGAAGCTCGCCGGCGACACCGCTACGCCGCGCCATCTCGGACGCCCGCGGGTTCTAATTAGTTACGTCCCAGAAATGCTTTCGAAATCGGTCGTCCTGTCCGAGGTTTTGCCTTGCACCTGCCTGCCCGGCGCGTCCGGCCGCGCACCGCTGGCAAGCGGCAGCCCCACGCGCACGCGGGGCGCGCGGGAGCTGCCAAGGCAGGGGTCCGCGCCCGCGCTCGTGCCTGCCGACCCGGCTGTGCGGGGGTCGCCGGCGCGGGGGCGGGGCCGGCCGGGTCCTCGGGTCGGATACGACGGCGCGCGGACGTGCCGAGCCGATCCCCATCCGACGCGGCGGTCTCGGCCACCCTCCGGGCCTATCGCGGCCGGCGGAGAGCGACCGCCGCGCTAGGCGAACGAACGAACGAACGAAGAAGCCTGCACGGAATCTCGCGCCCCGTTCCGTTCCGACTCATCCGCCGGAGGTCGGGTCCAAGCCGGAAACGGAACCAGGTGCTGCTGGCTTCTGACGCCGAACACCTGGGTGCCGGAGGAGGAGCTAGTTGACCCGCACCGTACCATGGCTTGTGTGGTTCCAAATGCTTGGAGAGGCTTCCCGTCCCGAAATGCAAAGGCTCAGTTCAATCGATCGATCGCTCACCGCGAGTTATGGAAAACCCGCGCAAGTGACCGCCACGTGATGGGTGCCGGAACGAGGTCGTGGAGCGAAGCATCGTTACGAAAACCCTCTGGTCTGGTGTTCTTGTCCTTGCGCTGGGTCAGAGGAAAGGAAGGAAAGATCGCTTCGTTTGGCATCGCACCTGGAACGGGTGCGTGCGTCCGGGAGGAAGCAGCCGGGGGCTGCACGGCCCGCTCCCTGGCCGCAAGGGTCGCTCTCTCGCCATGGACCTCGACAGATGGAAACATTCGGATAGGAACTCCAGCCCAAAAATCCAATGCCCTGTCATTCATGATTTATTTATCCACTTTCCAGCCATTTTCATGTTCCTGTGCAAAAGTGCTATCTCCTTTTTCGAATTGACAATGATGGCAGCGTTCAGACTAGCGTGCCGCTTCGTTGCAGTAGAAGCTGCAAAGTTTACCAATGCAACCTTCATCAAGCATGCTATGCTAGGTGTCACCACCGCAGGTCACGATTTGTTCTCAGTTGAGACACCACTACCACAGCCATACAACCATGCTTTCAGGAACCACAAAGTGCTACCAAACATTTCACTGGTTAGCGACGAAAGATCACCAAAGCTGCTACCAAACATTTCACTGGTTGAAGTAACGTGATTACATAAGCTGGAATACTTCTCGCTGCCTTGAAGCGGCTCCAGCAACCGCATTTTTTGAACTGTCAAGATCATCACTCACAAACAATCAGAAAAGAAAATAGACCCCATCACATAACTAGGATTAACACCAACTTACAGGATTTCCCTATCACTAGCTACCATAACCTTTTCATACAGCTGCAGATTTCTCCATAGTGACGACCAGACCTGACTCCGACCACCTGCAAGAGCAGCACGGCGGAGCTTCACTTGATGTACTGAGACATCCATTTGAAGCCTTCGCCGTAGCCCATCTTGCGCACCACGCTGCACATGAAGATCTCCAGGGGGCGAACATTGGAGTCAGACAAGTTCACGTTGCCCTTTCCGGTTGTGAAGTTGCTCAGCCCGAGGTAGTACCGCAGCTCCTCCTCTGAAGCCGCGTACGGGATGTCAATCTTATTGCCCAGTATGAGGAAAGGAACGTTCGCAAGCGAGTCGTCTGCTAGAAGAGCGTCAAGCTCCTTCTTCGACTCGGCAAACCGTTCCTTGTCAACAGCATCCACCAAGTACACGACAGCATCCACCTATAGGACAGATAATAAGAAATTAGAAAGAGCTAGACAAAAGCATATGCCAAAACAATAAACAGTAAAGTATAGAACTTATTAAGTTTACAGTTAATCGTTAAAGCCTGGGATATTGTTCAGCCAGGGGAATAAAGTAGTAGCTGAACTTGGGTCCTAGTATTATTAAATGCCTAGTGCTAAACAGTCGCATTTTTCCCCTGACCAAACATTGGATCCAAAAGTGAATCAATTCAACATGGCTCAAACATGGTGTTCTGAAAAGATAAACAGAAGCCTTAAGCAACTTGTGTTAGACAACAGTCATGCAAATAAGATCTTTTGAGATGCAGTTGGGTGTGGTGTGGTGGTGGTGTTAGGGGGGGGGGGGGGGGGGGGGGGTGGCGCAGTTTTATGTGGTTTACATGAAGATGGGTACACGAATTCAAGTTTTGAATCATCTCCAGCTGTTGTTGTAGACGAATTTACATATTCCCTCCATGTTATTCACTTCCCTAGTTCTCTTGTAGCAAAATAGCAAAACACAATGGGTAAACGACATAATGTACACCATTCTTGATTATTCCCTCAAAACTACATGATTTTTGTTGTTCCGCACTGTTTTAGGCCAGCAGGGGTTATGCTGCAAAGTCCACAAGTGACTTAACAGTACTTCAGCAAGTCTAATCCAAGAACAGTACAAAGCGCCAAATCTAGGATTCCTCTAAAGCCCTCCAGTTTTCCAACATGTCAAAAAAAAAATGTGACCATAACCTTCCTTTCTCAGCCACAGTCTGTCTCCAACTCAACTGCATCCTACGCACATGTAATGGGCTGCAGAGCCTCAATCCAAGGGCACTGCCATCACTCGCACTGTGGAGTCTGTTCCTCCCAAGGTTGATGCAATGGAAGTGAAGCAGCCAGGCTTGACAGATAAGAAGATGCAGCAGTAGAGAAAGCGTAGTAAGGGCGCCAGAAAGAGCAAGGCGCTCATCAGAGTTCATATGCTCCCCAGTGTAGATGGACGACCAAATCGTCCAATAGCAATAAGCATGGATAGTACATTTGAAATGCTCTCGATATATTTATATCAGACTGTGATTTGCTGAAAGAACTGAAAAGAACGTCTGCCTTATTCCCACCATATTAGGGCATCTGGGGTTTAATTCAAAACCCTGAGGTGAACTCAGGTGTTCTCAGCAAGTCTCATCCAGAACATACAAAGCATAAAGTGGAGGATATCGTTAAAAGTCTTTTAGTTTCTTTTACAAAAGATTGACCAAGAACCAGTGTGTCTGAAGAGCTTTGCACCCATAGCACTCAGACTTCCCACATTGCCAAATTACCACAAATACTGTGACATAAACCTGTTTATCAACTATCACAAAAACCAAAGGATGAAGGAGCGGAACTTCACAATAGTTATAAACAGGCACACTTCATAGTCTTATTAGTGGTAATTTGGTCAAGAGGGAAGCCTGAGTCATACATTTGGAAAGCTCCCCAAACACAGTGATACATGCACAATTTTTCCATATTTTTGTTTCAGACTGTGCTTTGTTGAAATGAAGAAATATTAGAATCAGACAGGATACTTATCTTGTTCCCTAATCCCTCCGTCCCAAAAAAAAATGCAACTTTCGCATATCGAGAAGTCAAACAATTTCAAGTTTGACCAAATTTATACAAAATAGTAGTAATATTTATATTACAATATGAGAATTACTAGATTAATCGTGTAATATATTTTTATACTAAATTTATTTGGAGACATAAATGTTACTAATTTTTTATATAAATTTGGTCAAATTTGAAACTATTTGACTCCTCAGGATGCGAGAGTTGCATTTTTTTTGGGATGGAGGGAGTACATTCTAGGTCAGATGGGGGTTTATGAAAACCCACAACTGAACTCAAGACCTTTCAGAGACTCATCCAAGAACAGTACAAGGCATAAAAAGAGGATTTCTGTTAAAGCAGCTCCAGTGTACACACAGAAATCAAACTATAGATGACCGAACTCCTAAGACGAGTCCACCCATGAGCTACCAGCTGGTTAAAATATTCCACGCACAGTAGGACAGGGCATGGGCGTCAGGCATGTGAAGCTCCACGCCTCCATCTGGCCAACAACCGAGCAGCTCACAATTTTTTTATATTTTCCTTAATGATCGAATGCAGCAATGAAGCTCTTGAACTGAATTACACATCAACGATTTTCCAATCCAAAATTAAAACTACTAGGGCTGCTCTTAAAAGCCTAATATTTCTTTTAGCAAAAATAGACCAAGAAAACAGTGTCTCTGGAGAGCTTTGCACTTATAGCACTCAGACTTCCCACATTGCCAAATTACCACACAAACCCATTCACGGCTAATGGGCAGCTTTACCTCTCCATATTCTGCATGCCAGACTCAACCACAACTCCAGCAAGGCGCTGACCAGAGGTCTGATGCATGTCAGAGAAGATGGAGGAGCAAAATTGCTCAATAGTTGTAAGCAGGTATCTCATAGCCTTATGAGTGGTAATCTGGTCAAGTGAGAAGCATGAGTTGCACATTTGGAAAGCTCTTCAAACACAGTGATTCAGGGAAAATTTTCCACATTATTATTTCAGACTGTACTTTGCTGAAATAAAGAACATAGAAGACAAAGGAAATCTGTCTTGTTCCCACCACTTCAGGTCAGACTATTTTATTTTTTGAATGAAAAAAAACAAAGAGTGGACTCAGGTGTTCTCAGCAAGTCTCATCCAAGAACAGTCAAGTGGAAAGCATGAGCTGTACATTTTGAAAGCTCTCCATGCACAGTGATACATGGACGATTTTCCCATATTTTTGTTTGAAGCTGTGTTCTGTTGAAATAAAGAATCGCAAAAGAATTCAAAAAGACTAGGCATGCGTTGTGAAAGTTTGTTCAATACTTCTACTAAGGTTAGGTAACATCCTTGCTAGGAAATACCAACTAGTTCCACTTGCACATGTAGATTATGTACTCTTGTTGGATACAGATATCACATCCTATAAACCTCTGAATGTTTGATGTGAAGAATCAATGGCACCAGTAGGTATCCCCACCAAAATTGTAGTGGGCCATTGCAAATGGGCAGCTAATCTGGATGTCGGAGTTCAAATAACAGCATAACAGGTTGTCAAAATTTCTCTGCAGGTGTGTTGTCCTTGGTTACCTGAGGTGACTATCTCCACAAAATCATAGCTCTGGGCATGCTGTGACATTCTACAATTTTTCTACTCCTACAGCACTTACCTATTCGGCTATTCAGATGTAGTATGTTTAATTAACCCCAGATACTATATACTAATATCTAAAACCCTATTGTTTCTGTCTCAACCAAAACTTACGCCAAATCACACAAAAACACATGGAAGCAATCTAACACTAACAAGTAAAGAAATTCGGACGTTTCTAGTTTAACTCGTGACAGTACTTGCAATATACTAATATCTAAAACCCTATCATCTTTGTCTCAACCAAAATCTACGCCAAATCACATAAAAACATATGGAAGCAATCTAACAATAACAAGTAATGAAATTCAGACGTTTCTAGTTGGGACCTTTCTAGTTTAACCCGAGATACTACTTGCAACTAAAACCCTACCATCTCCGTCTCAACCCAGATTCCCACACCAAACCTCTCAAAAACTGTACAGGGAAGCGCTCTAACAATAATAGAAACGAAACGAGCAGCAGGAGAAAGGAGGGTCAACCTTGGCGTAGTAGTCCTTCCAGACGCGGCGGGCGATCTGGTGGCCGCCGAGGTCGAAGGCCTTGAACTTGATCTTGCCGATGCTCAGCTCCTCCGACGTGGGGTACTGCGTTGGCTGGTGCTGTACGAGCCGCTGCGATCAATCCAACCAAACCAGATCAGGAATCCGCGTCAAGGGAAAAATCAAAACAATAGGACCGGAATTCGCAAGGGGAAAGCGCCGTGGATCGGAGGGAAAGAGGGACCTCGTCCTTGAGCATGTGGAGGAGGGTGGTCTTGCCGGCGTTGTCGAGGCCGAGGAAGAGGATCTTGGCCTCCTTCTGCCACAGCCCCAGCGACGCCAGCACCCCGTAGAACCAGTCCACCAGGAACATCTCTGCTCTCCTCTCCGGCGATCTCCTCCTCTCCGCAGCAGATCGGCCAACGCTTCCTACTCTCCTGCTGCCTTGTCGCTCTTTTCCTCGCCGGCTTTCGACGGGAGGAATATTTCTTCCTCTTTTCTTCTTGCTTGTGGTCCGCGTGGCCTGGGTGCTCCGTTCTAGATTCTTCGGTGGCGTCTACTTGTCTCTAGAAGAACCTCCTCCTATGCCGTCAGATCAGGAGCGTTGTACGTTGGCCAGCACTGCGGATTTAAAAAAAAAAAACATGACCCTTTCATTAAAAAGACACCCCCAACTAACACACGACGGGGTATCTAAAAAATCGTCTAATACTTTTATTGTTGAAAATAATCAGCTCTTTTTTTACCCAGATAGCTACAAGGCGTATTTCCGTACGTGTTTTAGCATCGAGATGAGATCTCATCCGTAGAAACTCCTTATGAGGGCAATTACTCTTTTCCTTACCTCTACCCTACACAAGCGGAAACACCGGATGCAACACCGTATCTAAAAAATCGTCTAATACTTTTATTGTTGAAAATAATCAGCTCTTTTTTTACCCAGATAGCTACAAGACGTGTTTCCGCACGTGTTTTAGCATCGAGATGAGATCTCATCCGTAGAAACTCCTTATGAGGGCAAGTACTCTTTTCCTTACCTCTACCCTACACAAGCGGAAACACCGGATGCAACATTGATTGTTAATTGAATAAGGTTGTGAATATTAACCTACACCAACATTGATTGAAACGATCGTACCCTCGGTGTAGAAGTTGATATTTTTGCATCCAAGGTGGATACACCATTAAAGCATAGGCGGTGGAAGTAGTGTGAGGCAAGGGTAGGGTTTGGAATGTTAGGATTGGTGCTATGTGTTTAAATAAGAAAATAAGAGTGATCTGGGACTGTGAGATCTGATCTGACGGATGAAAGAGATTGAGGAAACGTGCACGATAAGGTAAGGTGGTTGTGGCGGTGATAGGGAAGAGGATCTGGGGCATTAGGGTTAGTCTATGTACTTTTTGAAACAATGGGTGATTACAGCCGTACGATTTCATCTAACGGCGGAGAGGGCAAAGACAAATATGGGAAGAAGAAAACACGTGATACGGGTGAGGTGGCAAAGATGGAGGTGCAGATGGAATTAGCATCTTTAAGATTTTTTTAAGGTAGGTATGTGAACTCTAAAATCAAGAGAAGAAATAACCACAACCATGAAATTTCAGCCTCTCGTTAATGTTTTATCGAACAATAGAATATATGAAACTTGTAATATATATTATGTTTGGAGTCCAGTTTTGTACCACTCAAGCTACTTAATACGCAATCCATTTTTGTTAGGAATGGACCATACTAATGCAAGACCCAGTAGTTGAAACATTACCGATGTTGGAAATATAGAAAATTTCCATGTAAGTATTACCGGCTTATGTTATGTTTGTATTATTGATACCGAATGGTTCGTGTAATTTACCCATGTCTGTACCTCTAGGACATCGTGTCTTTTAAAATAATACCCACTGTGTATTACCGATTTAGATTTAGCTTAATACGATCAGTTTTGACCCATTAATATAAGAATATAGTTATATTCAGTGGCCTTCCTGGCCTTTTGCTAAACGAATTTTCAAGGTGGTCATCTGAATAGGTTCAGTTTCTGAATCTGGTTTGACAGGTCTTTCAAACTCCAAAGCGAGGGATTTTTTCTAAATCTGATAACAAGAATTGGTCTCCGGAAAATTTGTGGCACGACACATAGGCAGGCAGAAACAAAAACAAAACAAAATGGGTCAAAAACTGATCGCAGGTACCTCGGCTCACTCAAACGTGCAACGTGGTGGCATTTCGAGTATTCACCACAGCACTGCTTTTCCTTGTCCTTTGTAAGGATAATAATAACAAGAGAATATGAAACAGGCGAGAACGGGATTAGAGCAAAACTATGTATTGCTTTACATGCATTAAGGAATATAGCTTACATCATCATTCGATCTAAACCTGAGAACACCTAAGCCAACACACTTTATGGACACTACTGTCCCCTATTGCAAACATCTTTCATGAGAACCACTAAGGTGATGACATCTGGCAAGTCCCAGCACACAGCATGCTTTTTCCAACAAATGCAACAATAATATCCTAACGACATTCACATACAAATAAGTCAGTTCAATTAGAAAATTTACAGAGAAAGCTTCGGCGATACATCTATCTTTGGATTTGATCTGCGGCTGGGTTGCTTGTAGCTGATGATGCCGGTGTCTTGCCATTGGGAATCCCATTGTCTGCCGGAGCGGGCGTTCCCCACTTCCCATCAGACTCCAAGGGCTCAAGCACTTTAACACACCCATCTGACAGCCCGACCGCGAATTGGTTTGGCTCATGGGGATGTGCAGCGACAACAAGAGGGTGAACAGGTGGATTGCTGGAACCAGGAAACAAACATGCCTTAGGTGCTAGGAGCTATGTAACAAGATCACATGGCATTATGGCAACCTATGTAACATGAACGAACATTCAAATGTAGAAGTATATCTGAAAGTTCATTATCCGATATTTTCTTAATTTGCCATAATGCTCCCAATCCAAGAACAGCAGCACCAGAGGCAGAATAGTACCTCAGCTGCCTGAAGCCCTGAATCAGCTCAATGGCGCTACGAATACTTAGGGCTGGTCTATGCATGTCAACAATTGTCCCTCAAATTTAACACAATAATCTCAGAACAGTGATGATAACCTATCCAGACTTAAATCACCAGCGAAATCCAGAATATGCATGATACTCAACTCGTAAGCTAATAAACCACAGAGAAGCCCCCATCAAAACTTGGCCTCACAAAAATGCCAGTTATTTATTTTAGCAAACTTGGCTTAAGGATCATCTATTGTCCTCTCTCCCTCTTCTTCTGAATCAACTAAGCTTCTAATTACAGCAAGAATATGCATTGGCTGACCTCAAATGTTACCAAAGTGAAAATAGAAAATGCACCAGCACATCGAACTTCTCATATGATCAGCTAAATAATATGGACTCGGTATACAAAGAGGGTAGTACCTGTTTATGGCTGTCGAAGACATGTATACTGACGGCGCAATCCGGCATCTTAATCTCAGGTTCTCCGCATCAAAGACACCTATGTTACCATCAGTGAAGGCAGCAAAGACAAGCTGGCTGTTGCATGAGTATGATGCATGCGATATAGGAGCTGACAATGTGTCCTGGGGTATCCACTGAATCAAGAAAGAGACAGAGAGATTTAATAGGCAAGGCAGTGACAAAATAGTTTGACTTTTGACAAAGTATACGAAGAGTCACCTGATAGATCCTCTCCATTTTTGATGCATCATATATAGCTAGTTGAGTTTCATGTACTACTAGCAAGTGACTTTGGTCAGAACTAAACTGGACCCTTGTATCTCCTGAAGGAGTCTTTCCGGCTGGCATTTGTATAGAAACTGTTCTCCTTTTCTCCCAGGAGTCATTGGCCCACACACACAGCTGAAAATATGAAAGTGGGTGACTACTATCAGAACAAATTCAGAGACAGAAAAAGGGCAAGATGTAGGGATGTGGGGGTTGTTGAAAACATGGTCATCTTGTGACACAACAAGAAATGCATTACTAATAGTAACCTGTGCATCAGCGCCTGAAGAAACAAGTACACCAAGGTTGGTGGAGAAGGCTAATCCAGTTATCCTTTTCTGATGTCCTTTGAGTCTAGTTTTTACCTGAAAAACCAAAGGTCAGAAGTCTGAATGAAATGATTCAAAAAGACATAATCTGTACAGATATTAGGTATTTATTACCTCATCTACCCTGACATTGTATATGTGGATGGTTGAATCTTCCATTCCTATCGCTATGATGTTATTGTCTTGAGGGTGAAATGCTAAAAATGTTGATGCTGGTGGAGGTGGCATGAATGTTGTCATCACCTGCATGGAAGATGCATGATCAAATCTTCTTGAAGTCTGAAAAATGCATCCGAATAAAATAGTTAAACATTACCTTAAATGTCATCATGTTAAACAATGAAACCTTGCCACCACAAGCAGACATCACATAAGAATCATTCTTGGAGAGTGCAATGCATGGAACTGCCTCCTCTGGATTGGTATCTGCTGTATCATTTGTCATGACAAGACCGCTATTTGGCTGCCAATGGTGTGGCACAACACCGGCTGTGGCCTGCTTAGTAGAATGGACAAAAATTATACCACAAACTTGATTAACCTAAAAATAACCAACAGAAAGTGATGTACCTTTCCACTCGGATTTTGCTCATTTCGACTCCATTTCCATAACCTTTGAATGGCATTAGACCCTAGTGCTAGCAACCCGACACCGGAATTTGTGTACAGAAGGCGGACAACCTGGAAATAAATGTTGTTAAACCCTCTCACATATCCCACGATGAGAAGTATGAAACATACATCAAGATAAAAGAACCTTTCTGGGCTGATCAGGAGTTTCTGGCATTGTTGCTACACGGCATTGCTGGGGATTTAAAACCTCCATCAGCTCCCAAGGTTTTGCTTTTTCAGGTTTTTCTTCTGAGATTCTTGGCTTTATATCTATGCTTCTTGATGCCGTATCTCCACCATTCTATTCAAATTTATATTGTCAGATGTTGTTTAAATTGTTGATAAATAGGTAAGCAAGGAGAAATCAATCTCTATTTGTCTGAAAATATGAATCACAATACCAGTATAGGAGTTGGCTTTGCAGGAGAATTCCTATCTAAGTGATCCATTCGGCCTATGTTAGGAGAGATGCTAGCAACAACAGGAGCACCTGAGACCTGTAAATTCAAAATTAGTGTCAGGATCAATCTAAAAAAACATGAAAGAAAAAAAGCAGACAAAAAGTCATGTACGAACCTTCATAGAAGAAGCTTCATATTGCGGCCTAAATGCTTCGAAAGGTCGGCTTCCAAAAGAACGTAGAGTTCTAAGTCCATCAGCATTTGCAAGTATCTTAAAACCATTGTCCACTGTAGTAACAGCAAGAAGATTGCCTTCTTTATTGAACCTCAAGCGAGGAAGAGCCTGGTAATAATGTAAAATGGTTAGATTAGAACCCGACCCCACCCCACCCCCCAAAATCAAGGATAAATATGACAGGGAGCAGAGACTAACTGGGAGGCCTCCGTCAGCTTCAGTACAAGTCAGCATATTAGTATTATCAACATCCCAGAATTTAATCTGGTTATCTTCACCAGCAGCCAAAAAGTGATTCTGAGCTGTATCAAACTGCACTACACCAGCAACACCAGCTGATCTTTTACGAAATCCAGAATAAGTCCTCTTAATAGATCCTTCACTTTCATTCCACTCAACCAAATACGAGTCTCCCTCTTTGCCCGTTCCACATGAGAACAACCTTCATATCCACAGCAAATTGTTTAGTTAGTAAAAACTGGAACCACTTTTGGTGGAAAAATAAGGGCTAACCTGTCTATTATTACCTAGTTCCATCAGCACTATAGAGCATAGTAGTACACCACTTCCCAGGAGCATCATAGTCCACCCTAGATCCCACATTGTCATAAAGCCAGGCCTTAATTTTTCCATCGAGGGAAGTTGAGAAGATGAACTGTGTTAAGCATAAGAAAATCATGTATTAGACTTGATTTTGATCACGCCCTGAGAAGTGGAAATAGAAACACAGACTTGTCTGAATAAGTGAACATTATAAGGCATTTTAGATTTAGATAGGACCACTCTTCTACTAATCAATTAAATTATAATAAAATATGAAATCATGAATTTGATACATAATGATAAACAATATGGAGTTATGTACACGCTCTAGGACAAATGTAATATGGCGAATAAAAGGGAGGTACCCATAAATACTATTAAAATCAACATTTGTCTTAAAAGTCATGCACTTGCAGACCTCCCTCTTTTCCACTTGAATAGGTAGTATATCATTAATTGTGTGCCATTATGTAAAAGTAGAAACACCATGATTGCTTTTCTAATTTTAAACTGGAGAAAAGTCGAACTCGGCATAGAAAAAGCATAAACAGCAAAGATTAATGCATCCTGAGATATTGATGGCCACAGAGTATGAAAATGCACCTGAATACTCTCTTTATGATGAGGACAGATAGAATACACAGGCGCCTCATGTCCTTCAAATGTGAATAGTTTCTGTCCGTGCATATCCCAAACCTACAAAACGAAAGAGAAGTTCAAGAGAACAGGCCAAGTATGAGTATTAACCATCCGAGTCACATCATACCTTTATTAGTTTATCATCTCCACAGGTGACAACACAAAGTTGCTTATTTGGTCGGGAGAAAGCTATGTCATTTACTCCTCCAGAATGAGCCTCAATCTGACACGATGAATAAGATATTTGTAACACAATTGATAATATCTCATTTTTAATATCTGTAAGAGTTTGTTGCAGTACCTCTAGAACATGGCGTGTCTCATTTGGTTGTTGATATGCATGTAGATGGATCAAATGTTTTGTGAATGCAACTCCTGAAAAACCACAAAGGTAGTTTAAATGAAAATTGTTCCCAGCCAAAGTATTAACTGAAAAGTTGCAGTATTGAACACTGACCAATCAATTCTCCATCAGGGCTCCAGGTAACTCGATTAATGGATATTGAGGAGTCTTTGACTACAGCATTCTTTACACCGGATAGGCAAATAATGAGTCTCATAATAAGATGAAAACACACAGACATCTAAAGGATAAGGTACAAGAAAACTACAACTATGACTTCAGCTTGTGTATAAATACCTGAAACTGTGGTGAACATGCATTTATGTCCCGAATTTTGAAGGGCTTTGAAAGCAACGTCTCACGCAGACCAATCTCATAAAGTGTGAATTCACCATTAGCAGATCCAACTGTGGAGTCAGACACATAAGAAAATTAATATATTGTTGTATATCAGAATTCACACCTATTACATGAAACAGTACATACTACACATTTTTTAAAATAATCAAATAACATAGTTATTGCAATTAGTACCTAGAAGTAGTGTATGCCGAGTCGGGTGGAAATCCATGCTAGTTACATTAGATCCATGTGACAATGAACAAGCAACTGTCCTAGGAAGATCATCCACTGACCATGCAGGTTGAGGGATGGGGGCAGGATAGGTGGCCTGCATAAGCATGATTGATCATTAAAATTCATACAAAATAAAAATGTCATGTTTTCTGAGTGTAAATGCAATATTACCTCATCAACGCCATGTCCACTAGGCCTCAGTCGCTTCATTAGTTGCTCGGACTCTGCACTTTGATAATCTGTTATAGTTGGCCGTTTCAACATGGAGACAGCTGAGGAAAAAATGTAATATAAATCGCGTCATTTGAAGTTTTGAAACATGCAAATAACTGACAACATAAATACATTTCCCATGACAACATACAAAACGGTTCTAAGCAAAATTGAATCCTCCCTTTTGTGAGCTTAAGCTTTACAGTATATCTTAGCTGCAAGAACAAACGAGATAGCATTACTAACTAATTGCTGTATGTAATATCATACTTCTTACTATATGGACGAACATGAAAAACTCAAAAGGACAAGAATATGCAAGGAACCATAGAGTAAACAGCATAAACTACCAAAGAGTAGTGTTATTTTACAGCAACCCATATATAGAATAGGGTAGGGTTGAAGCTTATTTTACAGCTACCCATAAACTAAGATTGAGACCATTAATGCCTATCAGCTACATCATATTCATCACTGAGTAATGCGTAAATATAACAAGTTAGCAACATCTGTTATATGTCTGGAACTGAAGTTTCACATGTCCAATTGTTTCAGGAATGTTCTGATGCAAAGTACAAGGCATACCAAACCACACGCTACAAATTTTGGTGTTCAATGTATCCACCAAATTGCAAAAAAGAAAAACAAAAAACAAAAGAAAATCAAGAACATATATTCATGCAGATATGCTCAAAACAAGCAACCAGACGTATTTCCAGAGAAACGTGGCACCACACTTCAATACCTTGATTCGGTGGAACAGGTATTGATGATGCTGCTACAACAGCAGACTGAACAGATGAAGAGGCAGCAGCATTTGCCATCCAACCAGCTAAAGACGGACCAGGTGGAGGAGGTTGAAATGGCTGCATGAATAAATACATAATGTAAGAAGCAAAAGATCATAGAAGCCATGCACAAGCAGAAAATGATCAAGCAAACATACAGTATGCGCTGTGAGTGGTGGGTATGCGGCACCAGCCTTTGGAACAGCTGCTAGTGGTACAGACACCGGTGATGCACGAGCTCCATTGGGAGGAGTGCAAGTATGATCGGTGAATAAAGTTTTGATATCTGGATTTGGACGAGGGTTCTTACAAAGCTGATGCTGCCAATTCAAGCTGCACATGTTGCCAAAAAAACATAAATTCAACTTATATAAAAACAGAATGACTGGTAATGTAATGATTGTTACTTTCAAACCTTTGGTTAATCAGAGTTCGCAGGCGTGATGCCTTAAGAGTCGGAAAGACAAGTTTTTCCCGGAAAAGGGGGTTTGCTTCAATAAGTTTTTTTAGCTCAATCAGCATAATACTGCGAGCTGATTTAGTATCCCCATACTTCGACAACTGTTCATTTTCCCTGCAACAAAGCAACATTTATTTGACGATTTGAGCTAAGCAAACAGAAGCAGCAGGTTAAGGAATTCCAATAATTGGAATAAAACATTCAGAGGAAATAGCAATAATTTTTTAGTGTTAAGCAACCAACATTTTCCATAAAAAAATATACAGGAAAACCAGCATAACATAAAAGCTATTAAATAAATATCTTGAAGAAACTTTAGCTATTTTTGCAAATAAGCATCTGGCTTAGCTAACAGATTTATGCTGTTGTCAGCTTGCCATGCCTGCTCAGTTAACATATACGTAGTTGTTGCTTGCCATGATTTCCTAATGGTTCATGATCTATCAATACATGTCCTATTTTCATCACCTTTGAAGATACATTTGTTGCAATGCACAAAATAGAAGAAGCTTTTAATGATTACCTTAATAAGATCTAAGAAGCTCTAAGAAAGATTTCATTTAACTGCTTCTCAACAATCTGATGCCACAGTAAATGATGACATAAAGCAAGACGAACAAACCTAAAATTCTCAAGAGTGAGAAGCTGAGTTATCTCCTTATATAACTCCTCATTGAATGTCGAGAAGACTTTAAGATCCTTGACAAGAATATCTACAGCCTTTGCTCTATCATGCCTGTTCAGAACATGTAGAACGAAAAGTCAGTAAATTTTACAATATCAAAAAGAAGTGGATGGAAAACCCAGCTCCTCTTTCAAATGAAGTGAAATATTAGAGAACAGTACCTATCAAGTGCTTCCAAATACTTCTGCTTCCTGATCTCAAAGAATATCTTCATCGAATACCTATTGTCATCTACCTTGGTGAAACCTGACAAGTATTTCTCCACCTCATCCCATTCCCCAGCATGTACCTTCTCCTCAAAGTACTTCATATCGAAGAAGAACCCTGACTCTTGCTCAAGCCTACAGCACAATGTGACATAGGAAATTACTACATATCGATGAGCAGACCACAGATAATTCTAATTGTTGGAGCAATGAACGTGATAGAGCAGAGTAGCCAACTTTTCCAATCAGCACACAGAATGAGTACACTAAAGTGCCCACAACTCCAATGGTCAAAGCATAAACCACTTAAACAGCTAACCACACTGCAAGTTTTAAGCTTGGGAAACTGATCCTAAACCACCAAGTAAGTCCATGCCATTTATTGCAGAAGACTCGAAGTCAGACAGTCTAATTCTGACAACCCTCCGGTGTGTGTGTTCTCCAAAGCAGAACGTGGAGCAGAGCAGAGCAGAGCAGAGCAGAGTGCGGAACACATTAACAACAGAACCTGCTACGAGTTAAAAGAGACCGAATTGCGAGGCCAAAGTTCGAATTCCTCCACGAATTGTCTGTCCGAAATGAAGCAATCCAGCTAAACTGCCAGCTACCGCAACGTTTACCGATTACCCCCAGGACACGACAAGGGGACCAAAGCGGTAGTACACCAATCACAGAATTAATCACACTAATCTATGTGCTCCGACAGAGAAGGCGCAGCCCAGTTGACAAAAGAAGAAAAAAAACCAGGCACGCGATTGGTGTAGGAAATCGCACATGCAAGCTCCATAATTTCAAATGCGCCCCTGAATTTTTCCGGAATAAAAGAAAAACTGAGACCACGAAAATCGATTTTGACCGGATTAAATAAATAAAACAACGACTATCACGGAGAACGGCCACGAGGACGGGATAAAATGTTTTGACCGAAATAACCCGAAACTTCCACGAATTTACCGCGCATAACAAATCGAACAGAGTTGGAGAGAAACCCTTTTTTTGGCAGCAACCATGAAAGCCCAGAACCAGAAAAGAAAAAGACCTAGAAAACCGCCGAATTCATCACGGAGAGAGGAGCGGAAAACGAGACGGGAGGCGTGGCAAATCATCAAATCCCCTAAAGCGCAGAGGAGCCCGATCGATCCCAACCACCCACCAACCGAGCACGCGCAGGTAACCACCGGACGAGGCGGGAGAGAGGGAAGGACGGAGGGAGGGGCGACGACGCACTTGTGCACGGTCTCCTTGAACTTCTCCTCGTCGAGGAACTGGAGGATGAGGAAGACGAGCTCGCGGCTGAGCGACGACATGGCGTCGGCGGCGGCGGGAGCCCGCCCGGTGCTCGATCCGCGCGGCCCGGAGCTCGGCTGGCGCCCCCTGGCACGGAGGGCGCGGCGCTGGTGGCTGGGCCACCCGGGCGGCCGCGAATCCTAGGGTTCCGTCGTCGGACCCCTCCTCTTCTCTCGCGAGCGAGGCGGAGACGAGAGAGAAGCGGAGATGTGGAAGAGGGATTGGGGGCAGAGAGAGAAACTTTAGTCTCGCTTTCTTCGATGCGTTGCAGACCTCTCGCCCTTTTCTCTCTCCCCACGCCACCCACCACTGGCTTATCTGCGAGAAGCAGGTCCTCTTATTGATAAGGATACCTGCCTATCGATATGCAGGAGTACTTATACGATAGGCCGCGAGCGGCGGAATCGAAGGGGCCGGGATTAAATCGGGTGGATATTCGTGAGCTGGCGTCCGGTCGTGAGGGCGACGTGCGCGCGAGACGAGACGCTAGAGATCGCGCGGAGGGAAGGGGCGGTTTCGCCTTGGCGCGACCGGGAGGAGCGGACGGGACGGGACGAGACGGGACGAGACGAGATGGGGGGGGCTTCCATTTATCGGGTTGCGCGTGGCTCCGGCTGCGCCTGCTGGAGAGGGAGGGAGGCGGCGGTTCGCGTCCGATGCGCCTGCTGGAGAGGGAGGGAGGCGGCGGTTCGCGTCGCGTGGGAAAGCAGTGGCGCACGGCACCGACTGCGGGACGGGGATGGGCCAGGGTCACGTGTCCCTGTGATTAATGGGGTGATGCCCTGGTAAACCTCTGCTGGCCGGCCGCCCGCTTTTACGAGGCTTTTGCCGGTTTTGTTTAGTACAGTAGACCTCCGGCTGAGCTATCGCTTTTCGCATTTCAGTAAGCCACATGAGTACTCTCTCCATCCAAAAACAACGCTCTCAGTTTACTCTAAGTTGAATTCATACTGAGTTTGACAAAGTTTATAAAAATAGTTTAATATTTTTAGAAAAAATTTCTTCTTTAATGTGATATATGTAAACTAATTTTTTATTAGAATTACGATGGTTTGACTTGGAGAACAAAATATATTATACCCTAATACTATATATGTTGCATGGAAAAATCTAAACAATCCGTGGATGATCGTGAGTCCAGCAAAGCAGACAATATGCATACTATGAGGTTTTGCCTATCTTGTATTGTACTACGTTTGATCGAAATATATCGTTTCTATTTTCTTAGCATAATATGAAGATTCGGCGTAAGTTTATAGTGAGAATTTGTCAGATTAGAGAGTCTCCATGCATTATCATCCGTTCTTAGGGATGCGTCCGTGAGTATATACAAGATAGCAATAACCACGATTTCAGGTAACGGCAAATCATATTGAATTCATTAATGGTGTAAAAGATACATGGCGTGGTGTCTAGGTGTAGCTCAACAGTATAGATGGCCGCCCCTTTTACATATGAAAAGAGATAGGGCTAATGAAAATTCTTGCCTATACTATGTTCCATTATTGTTATGGATCGAGGTTTAACGTGAAGCTTTTGCCGCTTTTGTTCATTCAATATTTCCTCCGTCCAAATAAGAACGTGGCTTTAGGCGTTTGCTTGTCCACAACTAATTTATTTGGCATGTGCGCACCTAATAGGTTGGTGGTATTTGTCTTGCGACAACTCAAGGAAGGCAGTGAATAATACGTGCTGTCTGGAGGAAGATAAAAATGGGCATGATGTTTTGTGGAATATTACATGAGTGTTGATTTATTATGAACATGCTACAAATCAACAGTTTGTGGGGGGCAAACATTTTTAGCTACAAAATACACTTATTTTTGGAAGTATACATTTCCTCGTCGTTGCTTGATCCAGAATGGCATGAAAGAGTTCTAAAGTACGGACCACCGTATATGAGCCAAATCTAGAACACATCAATCATTCATTTCACATGGTTGCAAAAGACAATTGGTCTGATACATGCAAGGATTTCTTCCTTAAACGGAAATGTGCAGGAATTTTATTGACAATTCAAAAAGGACTGTGCTAGAATTCTTCTTCCATCAATACCTAAAATGCAAGCAAACATCTCATCACGTTATCTTTTTTAATAGGACACGCATCGCATACAATATCTTCCTCAACTTGAACTTCGCTTGGAGCACGAATGTTCGGCGGCGAGGCACTTCGAATTTTGATCCGTAGCTTGTGGCAGTAATCTCGCGGAGGTTTCACCCTGCAAGCAAGGTAGGAGTAACCACTAACCAGATGCTTCCTCGGCAAGTTGCGACCCCTTTCTCCCCCCAAGTGAGGGAGCGGGTGTGGCGGTGCACCCAGAAAACCGAAAAGGCTCATCTTTCCCCTGTGCTGGCTGCTGCTCGACGCCCGTAAAGCGGGGTTGGCTTTCGCATGTGGAGCCTAAGAAAAGTCGCCAATCAAAGAATGGGCAAGCCAAAAAAAAAAAGAATGGGCAAGCCAGACCAAACCCCCCAAACCCCGTCGCCTCTCGCGTCCTAAGCAATGTCGCGTCGCGTACTCGCGGCACGCGCGCAACGCGCAGCGCGAGCTGGAGCGCAGGGGAGGATTCGGAGGAAGATCTCGCAGGGAAGAAAAGGCGCGAGAACGGGGGCGGGGGTGAGCCGACAGCGACGGGTGTGTGGCGCCACCCCGGGTGTCGGCCTCTCGACGGGTGGCGCTGGATGTCTCTAGAAACCACGCGACGCGGCCCCGGGGGGCGAGCGGGAGATCTCGCGTCCGGGCGCGAGGCCGTTCTCGTGGGAATCTCGCGCTCGAGCGGCGAGAGGAAGCCAGGAGGACTCGGGAGAGGGGGAGGGTCCGGGGTCCGTTACGTGTTGTTTGCCCGCGGAGAAAAACCCGCACTTGCTTGGGATAAAAAAAAAATCTCGGCGCGGGTGGTGAGGTGGACGGGAGATGGAGTGATCGACACGACAGGACGGGGGGCAGCAGCGGCAGTGCCCCCAGTAGGTGTGGGGGGCTGGCCGCCTCTGGCTGTGGCTGGGTTTGAACGAGCAGAGCCGCCGCGGGCCACTGGCCACCGTAGAAGGCGCGGAGAGAAGAGGGAGGGCACGGGCACGGGCGTCCGAAGGAGGACGGCAGCTCATCTTTGATTGGCGTGGGAGGCTAGCTTTGGCTTGCCCATCCTTTTGGGGGCGTCCGACAAGGGGTACAGTCACCTGCGGTGTAACAAGGCAAGGAAACCTTGGATGTGATGCGCCACTTGGGGGTACTTGCCAGCCGTGACGTGTCTCGTCGTCGCCGTTTCTCATCTCTCTCGCCGGTCGCCAGCGATGTCGTGCGCGCGAGGGGAGGGGGCCTCGGATCGGATTCCTCCTGCTCGAATAAATTGATCCAAACATCTACACACCACAACTAATGATCCAACTGCCGCAAGCTTTTTATTAGCTAGGTATAACTTTTTATACAGTACAATTGATCCAAACAATCACCCATCTAAGTCTTGCCAGTAAATTGGTTTGTACTTTTGTACTTTGTAGCATGCTATCTTTTCCTACTAAAAACACAACAACAACAACAATATTGTCGGTTTTTGTTTCTAACGATTAGCGGTGGTATATCAGAAAGCTCTACAGTCAATTTCACGGGGAATTGCCTTGTCCATCGACTCCTTCGTTCCCCTCAGTGCTAGCGACTCGCGACCCTAACCCTAACCCTTGCGCAAATTAACTCCCACTTCTCCTTTCGAACTCCGAGATTTGACTACTAGTCACCCTAATTACATGGACCCCGGTGTTAGAAAAAGGAAAAGAAGATCAAGTGCTCGCACTTCTTTTTCAATCGCAGACAGTACACGGCTGCTCGCACTTCCGAAAAAGCAGGAGCAAAGGTAGGTTCCCTTTCGGGAAAGTCGAGCGGAGGCGAAGGAATCCGTCCTGCGCCAGTGTACCGGCGCGGGTCCGCGACCTCCCGTCCTCCTCCGCCGCGCACGCGCGGCTGCCACGAGCGCCGAAGCTAGCGCGTCGGCAGGCTGGACCGCGCCGCCGCGTATGGTCGATCTCGCCGGTGCAGGGTTGCTTGGCGCAGACGGCAGCTCCGATCAACATTCATCCCTTCCTCCCTTGCCTACCTGCGACATGATGAAAACCTCTCGATGATTCTATCGGTCGCCGTGGACGTGGATCAAGCAACCTCGTACGGACCGGGAGCCGTTCAGGCCACCACCGGCTTCCCTTTCCACGCCTGTTCTTGTTTCTCTCCTTCCCATCTTCTGCATGGAGCTTTGACTTTTCTGCGACAGCAGAGTGGGTGTCTGAAAAAACTGAACAAGGCGCAGAGGATTTGTCTTTTCCTTAAAAAAAATGCTGTCATTAGCTGTACCCATAGGCGATTAATTTACTACACTACTACTAATCGGTAGTGTACCTTTCGGTACTTGCTTGCCCGTGGACGTATTATCACCCATGCGTCTCGTCTCGTCTCGTCTCGTCTCGTCTCGTCCACATATGCTATGCCAATGCCGTCGCTCACCAACGCCATGATTGATCGCGACCGGGTCGGATTAATGGGAGCTAGTCAATTGGGTTATATATATATATATATATATATATATATATATATATATATATATATATATATATATATATATATATAAAAGATTGTTCATTTAATTTATATATATTCTGCCGACCAGGTAAATGGCTGAAACTGACCTTTGGGATAGATTTTTGAAACCTGGCAGCAGTTCAGGTCATGTTTTTTTCTTTTTGCTTAATTGGCAGCGTTAACCCTAGTTAATTTTTGTGGAGAGACCTGCGAACGAAGCTGTGGAGCGTGCGGCGTAGTTTCTGGGTTACGACTAGTTGGGACCTTGGTAGTAGTTGGGAGTCGAGTTGGTAAATTGCTTGGTATCAGCTCGATCGATTCTTCTCAACGAGACATGATAAACGTGGTCTCCCCGTATTAAAGGCCTCTTTATAAATGGCAATGGCAGTCGCGGAGCTAGAATTTCTGTATGGAGTATGCCAAACCAAAATATTTATATGCAAACCGGTAAAATCCATTTAGCAATTCAGTAAAATTTTATAAAACTTACCCAACAATTCGGTACACAACCACTAAATAATATAATAGGTCTTAAATTACAATCTAGATAGTTTAAAACATAGCACACTAATAGTTTGGAATATAAACGACACATGCTTAAATAACAAATAGGATTACAACACTATTTTTTAGACCTACACTTTCTCATAGCTATGAATGTCTTGACTACATCATCTTTATCCACATCTTCCAAAATGTCTCTCTCAATGAACGTAACAAGGCAATCATCCAAGAGAGTATCACTCATCTTATTTCTCCGCTTGTTTTGACAAAATCCATACCAGAAAATGCTCTCTCAACACTTGCCGTCGCCATCGGCAGAAGCAATACCATTTTGAGAAGCAAGTAAACCAAATCATAAACATTGTGCCTATTTGTTTTCACTAGGTTAACTGAGAGGTCAACAACGTTTTCTTTACCACTGAATCTATCATCATGTCTCATGACATCAATATAGGTATTGACCAATGCAATACATCCCTAATTCCTACTGCATACATCTACAAGCTACATCAATTGAACTAAATTATGGTAAAATCTAACAATAACTGGCAAATAAATTAGATGGCAGTAAAGAAAAGTTAGGGTTAGAAATTTGGGGAAAATTTGCTAAGACTAAAACTACGAGGAGAGAATGGAGGGGGGAGCTCTCACGGTCTCACCACAAAGCGCTGCCGCGCTGGGGCCGGACTGGGCGCCGTGGCGGCGTGGCCCGTGGCCGACCGGAAGGTGGGAGGCGGCTTGGCGCCTGGTGGGAGCGCCTAAGGCCCGAGCGGGAGCCGGAGCAGGGGCGGCGGGGCTGGGCCCGAGCAGCCGTGGCCAGCCGCCGGGGACGGGACGCGCCGGGGGAGGGGGAGAGGCGCAGAGCGTCGCCGGCCGCCGGGGCGGACAGAGCGGGCGTTCTAGGTCTGGGAGCAGGGAGCGGACGGCTCACGGCCTCACGGGAGCAGACGGGTGGTTGAATTTTTCTTTTTACATATGTAGCTTGTTGGGCTGGGCCGGCCTATGGTATGCCGGGCCATACCCGTGCAGCCCACTGGCTGCGCCTATGGCATTGGTCCTCCACATCTCATTGTATTTGCAGAATTAATGCTACCGTCCATGCATATACGTCTACAGGCGAAGTAAGCGCTAAATCTAGAAAGAAAAAAAAACGCTGACCAACAACGAACGACCCTTGATGACCTAGTTGATGAGGTGCCAGTACATTTCTTACAGCTACTTAACCATTTTCACAGCACTGAAGCTAGCCAAAAAAGGGCAGAGAAATGGAATTACGTGGAAGCTATAGTATATGTAGACGCAACTTGTGACAGCATAGCAGTCAACATTCAACGGTAGTGACTGGATCTGAACTAATAGTTTAGTACTTTAGTGGGGGCGAGTGATCGGTAGGCAACGTTGTCGTATCCTTTGGGCTGTCGGAAAACGTTATCCTAACTAGACGAGGAGCGATGCGATCGGAGAATGGCAGAGTGCCAGAGTCCACGACCATTTTCAGCTTTCTCTCCTCTTCGTTTTCTTCTTCTTCTTCTTTCTTTGAACAAAACTTTTTTTTTGAAAGAAACTTTGAGCACAACGTGTCTACCACTAAACCAATACCTAGCCGTATCGATGGGACGCGCGTGACGTCAACGCTAGGGATTCATGGTGTGCAGAGGTATGCAACCACACAAATTAATTAATTTTCTTCTAAGTTTTGATTTGAGAATAAATGGCAAAGGCTGTCTGAAACTCTGAATCTTTTTATCCCGCGTTTGCTGGCGTGCTGCTGACAGCGAAACGCGTGGACGATCTTGGGAAGACTTGAGCTCGCTCCACAGTAAAAAACGGACCGTGGGATCACCAGTCATAACACGGCGCGGCAACGCCCAACGGCCGGCGGCACGGTACGGTCATCGCTAGCTCCTCAACCGTGACGACTAGAAAGAGAGGGGAGCTCCGTCGCTGCTGCTTGTCCCGTCAGTGGCCGCTAGCACAGCAGGGGATGGGCGAGAGCGACGCCAACTCGGGTCCCGATCGCCGGGCGGTCACGCCATTCACAGTCGTGCCTTCTACTCGTGCGAGCGCCGTACCGTCAGCCTCGAGCCCTCCGTTGATTTTTACTGCTGGTGGTGGGTGTGGACGATGTTACGTGCTCGTCGCTCGTCAGTTGTCGCTGTCCCTGTTACCTTGCAGCTTCCACAAAATCACTCTTCTTCTTTTTTTTTTACCTTTTTATAACATTTTTTTTTACTTTTAGGGCCATGCAGGAACAGAGTAGAAGAGAGGCGAGAAAGTTACAATCTCAACAACCGAGAAGTGTGTGAGAAAAAGCAAACCCTACAATACAGATTTCAGACTAAGGGACGACCAGGTCTATTTCTAGTAGAAAAGTTTGACTCTTGCAGCATGGGCATGTACAAGACCAGCACAGAAGTAGCACGACGTGGTAGGATAAGAAAGAAAAAATGCATCCGGCCATGAGTCGGGCGCACCAAAGGTCACTAGCATCGGTCCCGGCCCGTCAGGCAGCCCAGGATGGAGAGCGGTCGCAATCACATGCCTCGGATCTTCTCTGGTGCGTCGCGTCCTCACTAGTAGCCAGTGGCCGGAGATCGGGATGGGTATCACTCGATGCAAACGCCACGCGTGTGGCCCTGTGAAATCACGTCGTTGAATCACGAGACGTGGTATCAATCATTGATCCCACGTGCCTGAATGAAAGAATGCCCACCAAATTGCAGCAGCGTTCGTACGGTGGGGGCTGCCTGCCTTTGGAAACAAGGGCCGGTGTGTCTGTTCCACACGTTTGTGACGAGGATCCCTCTTGAAAAATGCTACTCCCTCCCTTTTTTTTTTGTTTTCAGTACTTGCATTGGGATTTCAAAAGACCAAACCTCGTAAATTTTGACGAACAGTTCATCAAACTACGTGCAGAGTTCAATGTTAAAAAGTTTTATGAATATATTCAGATTTCAGAATATCTCTTAATACGGCAATTGCCTTTGTTTGATGATATATTGTAAGAGAAATTGGTGGTCCAAGTATAACTTTGTTCAAATCCTAGTATGCCAACTATAAACGAACGGAGGTAGCATTCTCCTTTTGCACCACAGGACACTCTTTCCGGTTTTGTGCACAGTATATGTATAATTCCGAATTCTTCCCACTGCCATCATGAACATATAAGGTTATCCTGCTTTCCTGTGTCTTCAACCACGAAGAAGAGATCCCATACCAGCACCGAGTACCATCACAAACTAGAGGTAGTCACAGGCTTCCAGCAGAGATATCCATATCCAAGAAAGGAATTTAGCAGACACATATCAATATAATGTACCCATGGTCTACAGTAAAACTGTAGCAAGATACAATCTATCCATGTTCCTTTTATTGGGCTGCAGCAACCAAAATTATCCAACTGGATGGTACAACAACAAAAATCAGTTACATAGTTTGGGGTTCAATTCCCCTCGACGCCTGCTGCTGTCATCGCTGGTCCTTTGCCTACCCAGTATTTGTAAGCAGCGTAAACGGAGGACACGACTACGACGCCGAGGACCAAGTAGGTGAAGATCGTGGCCACACTGATTTGGCTAGGGCCCTTCTTCACTTTGCTTTGTGCCAACAACGCCTCTGGCTTGATCTTCGCCATGCTGCGCTTCTGATAATGGCAAGAGAAAAGAGCAGAATCAGTGTAAGCAAGTTGTGATAGTACCAAAATGAAAAAGATAAGCATGGTTTTTGTCGGGCCAGTGTCAATCGAAAAAAAATATCAACAGTAAGTCCGTAGCTACAAAGCATCAGGTTGTCAAAGTAAAAATGTTGTAAAGGTGATTGTTTCTTTCAAGTTAATAATACCTGATTCATAGTGTAAAATAGGTAGCAGAATATGGTAATCTGGAAATATGAAACAGGTATATAACGGAGGCAATGGTGGGATCAGAACTTCAGGTTGCAAGTGTTCCATGTGGGGCACAAAATGGAACTGCTGGCAAACTTTGCATCTTGATTGAACCAAATTTCCAATTAGCTACAAACATTCACAGAGTACAGTGTCTTGGTCTTATGTAAATAGCAATATGATTCAAAAGAGGAGCTTAACAAAATAACAAGTGATGAATGCGACTAGGTGCAACTAGCGTAACAGCATTTAGATTCGTGCCCTCAAAAGTTGCTGACATGCAAACTATTGGATTTTTCATTTATAGCTGAAAGACTTGTTGGACAGGACAGATAAAAGATGATAAGTCTCATGAAGTTACATCGGAGTGATTAAAAGATGCCCTGGTTTCCTCTCCTCTCCGGGCTTCACGGGTGGAAATGGACACATGTCCATCAGCGCTTGAGGGTGGCCGCGAGAGCGCGGGAGGGAGAGGGATTCGCTGCAGCTCACCTGCCTTGATTTCCATGCAATGCATACATAAAAAAATACTCTATTTCACAAAACAGTTATCTAAATTAAATTTCGATTCCACCGTTGAGTTTGTTACATTGAGATATTTAAAACTAGACCACACTTGCCTATATTTAGATGATATTTTTTCTAAAATATTTTTATTTATTCCAAAATAATTTTATTTTCTAAAATATTATATCTTGTTCTGGAACAATTTTTTATTTTTAAACCAACTTCTATTTTTTATGGAATACATTCGGAATAATTTTTTCTATTGAACATTGTTATTTATTTTCAAACAATATTTATTTTTTAAATACTAGTTGCTTCTGCAGTACATGAGATGTGTATGCAATAGTGGTGGGACACATGCTATGTGATAGCATAGCAGCCGATCGTGGAGGCTGAGAATAGAAGTCCCTTGGGAAGAGCGGGGCTGCAGCTGCTGGCCCGCACGTCAGGAGGCACGTGGTAGGCCCCACCTTATCTCTTCCCGTCCGTCGCCTTCTCCTCCGTTTCTCTCTCGCCTGGCTGCTCTCTCTTTCTACTCTTTCCCATCACTCGAATTTCTACCGCTGCTCAGATTCGTTGTGGGCAACGGAGGGTGCCATGCTGAGGAAGAGGTCTTCGTGCCACCTGTCGCCGCTCAAGCTAGCACCACCCATCGTCCCTTTTGCTCTACTTCTTGAGGGCGCTGTCACGACCGTGGTGGGTGGCGGCGGCGGCGGGCAACGGCAAAATCGGCCAGATGATCGACGGTTGGAAGACCGTGCTGCTTCTAACACGCTGGAGTCACGCCGGAGTCATGAACCTCAAGGGACTCAATCACCTAGTAGCTGTCCAAGTATATGCCCACTTTGTATTTGGCAATGGGTGTTCGATGATAGACAGTTTGTTCATCGGGTGTTTTATGATTGAGATGCCAAACAAGACTCCTAATGGATAGAACAAATATTACAGATAATTTTTTTAGCATATACTATGATTTCGTGATCGATTTTTCGTGTAAATGCATCTATCATCTGAAATAGATAGAACAAGCAATTGTTACCTTTCATTTACTTCCGTAAATTTAGCTGTCTAATATTTATATTTGATTGTTGAAACGACGCGCGCCGACTATTCCAGTGATTATTGAAACAGGAGGCAAAGAACCCACTTGAAAACTCCATCCACAACATAAGTTTCAGGTAAGTGTTACTTGTATGATATGGCATAGGGGACAATTTGATGGACATAAATAAAAAAAATCATGAATCAGTTTCTACAACTTTGCAGCTTAAATTGACTTATGCACTCAATCAATTTACTTGCTTGATAGGAAGCAGCAACTAGCTAATCAAACAAGCCATTCCTCCTTTCCATCCTCCTCTCTTACTACTTCAGAATTCAGATGTGGCCAAGGCAAGTTCATACTTTGTTTTAATTGAAGTTTGAAATTTCAGCTACCATACTTTACTACATTAAAGTAGAAAAGGACCATCAGGAAGTCTAAATGATTAAGTGTTGACATCATTTTTTTAACACGGTCTGGTCAAAGATAAGGCAAGGGAGGAGGACGATGGGACTGGCCGATGCTGAAGCAGAAGAGGCGGCCGATTGTCCAAGATGGCGTCGCAACCGATGGAGCGGAATTGACGTTGATGGTCCATGTCAGCAAGTTATCGTATGGAGTCCAAATCTTATGGTAGTTATTTATTTTAGAAAGATTGTTTTCTTTTGGTCAAGTCATGTTGTGTCGTGATCGACTAGGATTTGTTAGCTTAGACTATAAATATTGGCCTACGGGCTTGTAATCAGAATAATCACACATAAATACAACAAACCCTTTTCTTCATTGTCAGCTACTTCGGCAAACCCTAGTTTCGTAGTTTTTTCTTTTCGACGAGTTCTTCCGATAGCAGGGCTGCATCGCTTCGATCTCCAGCCTACTGGTAAGTTACGTGTTTATCGAGCAAATTAGATCTTTAATTGACGGCGCATCGGCTTCCTTCTCGATCTATTTACTCACCAGTTATCGATATTTGCTATACTTTGCAAATATATTCGTTTAATCTTGTGCAGTTTGGTTTTTATCACAAATTATCCAGCTTAGATCTTAGGTTTTCTATTAGTTGTAGTTATGTTTTATTATTAAGTTACTGCGCAGAATATAGCCGATTAGATCTGAATCTAAGCATTGTTCGTGAAGTATTATTGAGTAATTGGTATTACCTCACAGTAGAATCAGTTGCTTCTTAGCTGATTTCTTCTTACATCTGTATCAAGCTTCTAGTCGATACTTCTTTGGAACAGTTCGGAAATCCAGCCGATACGTTCTATTATTTGACGATTGCATTATTACTTATCAATTACAGGTCAAATTGACTGTCACGTCTAGCACCTACGCGAAGCTAACTAGAGCCTACGTCGGAGCAAGACAAATCTTCCAGGTCCTCGTGTGTGGCCACGTAACAAGCCGATCACCGATTTTTTGCATCAACATTAAGGAAAGATAATTCAATCATGAAACATAATTCTCAACAAGAACAACTTTGGACAGCATATTTTTATTTTTCTCCGTAAATGGTACAAAAAGCACAAGGATACACTAGCTTTTTTAAAAAAAATTATATCATGAACGGTGTCTTAAACTGAAGTATATATTCACTTGTCACCTCAGAGCACCTTCCAAGCCAATATTGTTCATATGAAAAACTAAATGCAAGACTGGAGAGCATATCAACCGCTTATTATCTAAAGCAGCTTCCTTTGCTAAATGGCACAATGATTCTCTTTGTCTTACTTATGGGTACAGCCTTCCAAACAAAAAATATTCGTGTAGTTCGATACACCCCATTTCCGACTGGGTCAAAGACGACAATCAGACTAAGACAGCATGACCAGGGAGGGCAGACTTAGCGGAGGGTGCAGGGATCCAGATGCACCACCAAATTTCCTTGGGGGGAAGAATGCTATCAAGTGGTCCACCACACCCAGGACAGGAGTTGGGTCAAAGGGGATGGTCGGACTAAGATTGCCCAAGGGCAGACTCAATGCGGTTTTTGGGGACCCAGATGCATCCTCAAAAAATTTTTGGGGAAATTTTGCTATCCAGTGATCCACGCAAACGCAACGCAGCGAACAAAGCGGACGGAGTGGAGCATCCACCCCAGGAAGAAACACTCGGAATTCAATTTCTCTCTAACTCCAAGCAACAGACAAAGGGAAGAGCAGGACAGAAACGGATCTAGATCACGCGAATTTTGCACGGCAGCCGTTGGGAACGAACTAAGCACGGGTAGCTATCAAGTATCAGGCTAACCCTGGAAGTACGAGCAGGAGTACAGGGCCGCAACTCCAGCAACTCCACAAGCAATCCCGCCACCATAGGTGTTGGTTGCTGCGGTTTGGACAGATCCATGCGCAACGGATAAAAACAGCGACGAACTAGCGGATCGGAACGGGAGAAACAACTGAACCGTGCCGCCAAACTGCGAAGGTAGCTGGCCCTGCCGAAGCGCGGCCTGATGACTCCGCCCTTGATAGCCATACAAGGCACTGGCTGCAAGTGGGGGCATTCCTCGTGAACCAGCTCCATGCATTCACATTGGAGGGTTCTGATTCTGTCAGCAACAAATGAAAAATTAGTGATCACATAATTTGCCCATCTTGGATGAAAAGCTCAGGTGCAATATAGTTACCTGCTGCTGAAGAGAAATAAACTGATTTCCATCTTTGTAATGTGCAGGCACCGATCCATCAAACCCAAGAGTTGTGGTCGCTGATGCTGTGCTTTGGTTCACAGGGAAATTTCCAGGCATGATGTTCGCAGTTCCAAAGCCTCCAACATAGCTTGAGAGCAAAGAGGCTGGCTGTGGTAAGCTAGCTAGAGTTGTGTACTGTGGTAGAGGATATTTCACGCTCGAGTTGGGAACTGCAGCGGCTGCTTGGTGGAACATATTGTTCATATATGGTTGCTGAAAAGCAGCAAGCTGGATATATGCATAACTTGGCAGCAGAGATGGATAGCCAATCATGCTTGCATACCCAAGAGGAAGAGTTGCTTGAGCATAGGGCTGAGATTGAGTCAATTGAGGGTTAGGTAATCCAACTGAGTTGGATTTGCAAAGATAAACAAAGAAAGCTATACAAGATAAGCTTGCTCATGACGTAGTTAGCATAAATAGGAGCAGGTGGCAGCGTTAAGAGAAGGAAGCTTGTCATGCTAGCACACATTCTTAACACATTTACAGGTACCATGACAAATTTAAAGATTAGGAAACAATCAGATAGCAGGATAACAAAGTCTGATGCATTGTTTCCTCATATTTTGCCAAAAATTGCAAATGTTCCACCAATTCAAATAATAGAACTATTGACATAGAACAGAATGAAAGGTGCATTAGCAAACTCTTTGATCATCTCCCGACCTATATCAACCATCCACCCATCCAGCGGAGGACCCCCAATTCTTCTCATCGGATCTATGATCATACATTCGAGTCTATTGGCACTCCGAAGAATGTAGTATGCCAGCTCCATTAGCCCCTCCCATTCACAGGCTCCTGAAATAAGGACCCTCTTGAGCTTATTATGTGGGTATGGTAACATATTCCGTCTGAGTGCCCATCCAACATACACGTCACCGCCGTTCGCCTGCATGCAAAGATGCCGGACTCTTGAGAGATCCATCATATCAATTTTTCATAATGAATGTGGGAACAAAAAAATAAACAAGGGGAAATGAAGCAAACACAAAACTACACGTTTAGAATCACATCATACATATGGGAAGTGGTAGCTCAATGAGCAACAGGAACAGGCCTATGAAAACAAGAAACGTGGGATCAACCATACTTAAAAGGTTTAATGAAGCATTGTCTTTGAAACACATGCTATCCTAGTCCTAGTGTCCTTTGGCAATGTAACCCTAACATCACAATAAGCTTGGTCAACAGATTACCTCTGTTTTTTTAAAAAAAAAATCCATTCCAATCATGAAGCTGGGAGCATCAAACCACTCAACAATCCTATAGTTTCCCAATTCAAAATAAAGGCACACAACCGTAGCTTAAGAATAGAAATTTTTGTGATTGTCATGGATATATTATAAGTTCTCACTGGATACTACTGATATTTGGAAGCCGTCATAAACTTTGAGATTAAAAACAATAAGTTTAACATTATATAGGTTTTCTGACATAAAAGGGACAATACCAATTGACATCCATATGAAAGTACTACTTATGGCCATTATTTTGTTGAACATTATATTTGAAAAGGAAGGGACATTCAAAGGTTAGATTTGGACATAGTGCCTTCAAGAAATTTTGGGCTACTTTACAGTTTACATTTCACATACAGAACATCATTGCCAATAAAAAATCCAATTGGCTTCAAAAATGGATAAAACTGTATTGTATCACCCAAATAATCTTCACTACTTAAAAAGTGACAGTGGTGGTGGTATGTTCTACCACAGCCGTGCTGACAGGTGGGACCGCCACACTGTACTGCCTCGCAGCGGCGAGGGCCCCTCCTTGGCCTCTCCCATGCAACCACACCGCGGCCCTCCTACCACACTCCAACGCCTCCCCGAGCCATCCTCCTCATCTGCCTACCGCGCTTCCTGCTGCGGCACCTCTCCCACTCTGCTGTCCCCTCACAGCACCCACATTGATTTCGCAGCAGGAGACATAAACAAAGGAACAGAGGAATAGGAGGAGAGCATGAAAACCAATGGAACAGCAGTATATAATAGAAGAAAGAAGAGCGGCAGCACTTGAATCTCCCAACCACCAGAATCAGAGTCCCCACCGGCTGAATCGAGCTCTTTTGGCAAGAGCTGCTGCACCCCTGTGGTCCTTTGACCAGACCAAGCTCCTCAGCCACCATGAAAAGGTGATATTAGAAGAAGCCAGAGAGGGGAAAAGAAAGCGGGAGAGGATGAGGACTGTGGCTAGCGGGAGAGAGAGGCGGGCACAGCAAAGATAGATCTGGGCAGAACTGGAGAGAGGAGCGCTTCTGCTTGTAGGATGGCTGGAGAAGACGATGGCAACGGTAAACTAAAAGGCTAGAAGTTCAATTTTTTTAAAGGGGAAAAGTCCATTTTACTCCCCTCACCTATTCAATTTTGGCCACATGCCAGCAAATGACTGTTGGCCACATGCTTAACCAGCCAGCCCAATGACACAGGCCCATACATCATTGTTCGTTGTTCCTTGCGTTTTTTGTCTACATCACTGGTGAATGTTATGAAAATTGTTTTATCTGAGAGCTCACCAATATGTGTTTATTATGACCTCAACCACACCATTGTTTTCTTGGCATCAGCTTTAAAAATTATAAATAGTCTTTGAGGTATAACACTTTTCTGACTGTCAAAGAGGGATAGTTAGGCTTCTTGTCGCAATGTTCAAGGCCTAATTGTTCACTACAAAAAATGGCAACATTATTCTAGATGCATAATGTTGGTTGGGTGGCCAGATCAACTCTGAGGGAATTCTCTAGACATGATCAAAAGAGAAGCATGGCTTGCGCGTAGTCTTTCCATATTGTCAATTAGTGCAGTTTAGTTGGTATTAATCGTGCGTGCGTGCATGTATTCTTGACTAATATTACTGTAGAGCTGAATCTCATTATGACAGACTTACATCCTGCTCGTAAAACAAGCATCATTGTTTTTAAATTTAAAAGTCATGTATTCAAGATCTCAGAGCAATGCATAGGCACCTCAACTCGTAAGGTAATAAAGTATGGTAGTGTCCTTTTTTCAATTGATTGCGACTTTGCTACTTTTTGTGTGTGTTTTTATCCTTTTTAACTATAACATCAACACTCAACAATTTTTATGGTACTGCAATTTTAAACTATCATGTATTCGAGACCTTGTAGCAAACTAGCAACGCACGGGCACCTCGGCTCGTATGGTAATGAAGTGTGATAGTGTCCAATGTTCAATTGTTTGCAACATTGCTCCTTTTTTTGTCTTTTTTAATCTTTTTAACCACTCAGACAACTTTTATGTTACTGCAATTTTAAACTATGTAGTTTTAGATAATGAGGGATAATAAATATTCAGGCAATTCAAAATTAGCAAAGATGATAAACAATATGCCTGGTACACTAGTGCTGCAATCCCTCTACAAAAATATCTACAGATAAGGCATACCTTGAGAAAATGTATAACAGATTATAGAGTTAGTAAGCCACTCACATGCAATTCCAATTCTTCTAGAGCTGGGGCCAACTCCAGGAGGTAGGCCAAGCGAAGAATCCCGTCAATTGACTCAAGTTCCCCAGAAAGAGGCAAATACATGGTCAGATGCCTCAGATTGATGAATCTGGCTGAGGTTTTGGCAAACCCTTGCAGCTGAAATATAACCATGAGAGTCAAAATATGTATGAGATAAGGAACAAACATGTCAGGTGCAAATAAAGATCAGTAATAGTTGAATGAACTTAAGTGCTTTCAGAAACAGACAAACCTCATCAAAAATGCAGAGCCGAGGTTATGGAGAGTTTATGCACATGAGACAGTGCAGCAGGAAGCTCAGTGTAAATGTAGTCCAGATTATCACCATAAGGTGTGTCCTTGGAGAGCAGCTTAATGTTGGCTTCCATTACCTTCAGAGATCCACCAAGCACAAATGTAATTGGTGGGTTGGTCAAGTCAAACGATGTTAGATTTGGAGCTTCCAGCTCAATCTTTTTCAGATAGCAGTAGTGCAAACGAACACATCGCAGGCGTTGCAGCGGCTGGCATGTGCTTAGACCGGGCAAGGAACAGAAGCTGATGCTCAGCCACTCAAGAGAATTGCATTCTGGCAGCATCAGGCACTGGAGGCCTCACAAAAAGGAAATTTTGTGCAGAGTGAGCTTCTTAAGATTTGCAAAGGCCATGAAACCAGAGGAGGTTGTGTCCAGACAGACATAGCCCAGATGAAGAAATCTGACATGTGTAGAGGAGCCGTCTGGACCACTAAAAACGTTCAGGGGGAAGATGTACTTGCTGTTGGCTAGACCCATGGCAAAATCTTTCACTCCAGGAATGAAATTAATAGTGATGTGCCTTGCTCGCGACGCGGAGCAGAAGCGAATCCATCTGTTGACATGGCAAGTGTGCTTCCTGCGCAGCCCGAACTTAATAACAAACTTATTAAGAGGAGAATGAGTGTGTAGCTGCCGCAAGAAACTGTCGACTCTCATGGCAAAGTTGGTCCTTGTACGTTTGATGCTCTTATTTCTGGGTTGGAACATGGTGGCCCTGGTGAAGACCAGTTTCCGGCAGCAGCTTCTCCACAGCCGCCGCCAGATATGAGAAACAAGGCCCATCCGTGAGGATTCTCTGAATGTCAACGTGATAGTATGCTACCTAAGATGTCCTGCACATAGTAAGTAGCGTGAGTAAGCAGCCGAGTAAACTGAACCACTGATTAACTGGTCCTAGCAAGCTCTTTTGAACCATTTAACATACATGCTTACTGCGAAAGGAGCATTGAACTATTTGGAATTACTCTTACATTCGGCAGATCGTGAAGCTGCACGGCGTCTGATTTGTTGTTCCTCTTGAAAGTTCCCTTCGCACAGCCTTCCGTAGACCAGATCATATTCCTAGCAGTTCCCTTGTCCACACCCTCTTTTTGTTTGGCCATTGGAACAGGTTTATCTGCAGTACATATGCCAGACTATGAGAACAAAGAAATAGATATACCCACATTATCGTGTACATAGGCAGATTCGTGAGGTCTTGTTTGGATACTTCGGAAAAAAATCAAACTTGTTTTGATACTTAGCAAAAGAAATTTCAGAGCGGATAAACCCCATAGAGGATTCAAGGGGTTCGTCTTGAACTCCCTTCAGAACACGTGGTGGGGTGGGGATCCGCATCCCAGGCACACAAATGGAGTAACGAAAAATCGGTAAAAAAATGAAATACTTCAAAACTGCACTAAATTGATGGCCGAAAATATTTTTTTTCGAAAGCTATTGACATGCAGACATGAAATCGAACTTTCGCACACAAAACAAATTACTACTTCAACACCTACAATAGGACTGGAGGACTGAAAGGCAGTACCGGAACAGAGCAAGAGGAGGGCAAGCAAAACCGCCCAAAGGGGGCGGCAGCGGCGAAGATGGCTCCCACCAGACGGCGCGCAAAGCGGCGGCGAAGAGGATGGCGGACGCAGATTGGGACGGGGGCGAGGGGCTTTTGTTGACAGATGCGGATGCCGGGGAGTCCGATGCGGATTCCTAAGGACTGACGTCGGGGACTCGAACTCGAAGTCCAAGCGCGCACGAGATACAGTATTTAATTAATTACTGTCTTTCAATGGCTCTCCTTTTAAAGATGAAAAAAAAAAAGCTGACGAATTGTCGTAGCAACACCTTGCAAAGGACCAGGTAGAAGGGCCTGCTCCTCCACACGGAGGCGTCATCTGTCATCTATGCTCGAACGAAAAACCAAAGAGCAGCGGCGGCCGCTCGCTTGATAGCAAAGAGGACGGATCGAAGTGCTCGATGGAGACGACGAGGGGTGAGCTGGAAATGCTCACCAGGAAAGGGGCGAGAGAGGCGCCGCCGCCTGCTACGCGAGATACAGGGAGACGGGACGGGGATAAGCAGCCGGTCGGGTGGGGAATCGCATCGTTAGGGTTAGCACTGGAGACTTAGAGTGGATGTTGGGCTGGGCCCTGTCTACTGGGCTGATGGCCTGCTAGCGTTGGGCTCGTTAGGCTCGCGAGCCGCTGGCGAGCAGCTTGAGCTGGCTCGTTATTTGAACCGAGCTGAATTGTGAGCTTGGCTGTTAACAAAATACGACGAGCCCAGCCGAGCCGAGTTATCTACGAGCTTTTCGTTCAGCTCTAATCTTTAAAAATATTTTTACATATTTGCCACCAAGAAAGATTTAGTTGGTCATTCTATCTGAAGTGGCAAGCCACCTCCACGCTGGCCAGCTTGAATCGGCCACGTGAATTGCGGTGCCCGTTGTGCGGCTGCTCTTTATATCTCTGAACGATGGGACCCACTCGTCATCCTCTACCTTCAGCATGTTCTTCACCGTTCCTTTTCCAGCCCAATCATCAATGCCACCAATGATGTCCACCTCCGGAGATGATACGTTGCTGCCGCTCAAGTGCTCAACTGTTGATGAGCTGATCCGAGGACACAGTAAGCCTAAGCTCCACATGCGTTCCGTAGGAGCAAGTCACAAAGGTTGATTGGAAACCCTCGGGAAAAATGATCCTTTTCGTTCCGCTTAGCCCTATGGGGATTTTTTTTTCTTGTCACAGCTAATAAGGGTTTTAATAATCCAATTAATCATGATTCGAGCAGCAATCCAATCCAAGGCTGGTAGAACCCATTAAACCAATCCCGGTGACACATAATCAAGGAAGAGCAGACGCCGAAGAAAGATAAACAACAAATTAAATAAATCAATCAATCGGTAGCAAAATTGTAAACTACGGATACATGATTTTTAAGAGGAGAAAACTCACAACCCCTCACAACACGAAATGGATAAATTAAGCAACCTGCTTTTTCTTTTGGCGCAATGATGATTGATTTATATTCTCCTTTATCTTCTTGCACGGTCCCTAAAGTACTCGAGTAGCACATATAAAGATGTCAACGGGCAAAATGCCTGAGGATACATGCGTCACACGCCGGTGCCCGCGAGCAAAATTCTTTGCCTGTGCCTGCCATCCGCGGGCATGTGATGCCCGAGGGCACATCCCGCATGCATGATGTTAGGGCATAGTCGCACAAATCTGGGAGGAAGACGGCGTCCGGTTGGTGGCCAGTGCTGCTAAGGGGGATTTGGTGGCCAGCAGCCGGGCAATGCGGAGGGAGTTGGCGATGGAGGCCGGTGGCTTGGTCGCTTAGATTGAGGATGGAGTTGGAGGCCGAGTAATAGGCGACATGGATGGAGAACTGGGGGGCATGATGGGGCGGCTCACAGCATGGATGGTGAGGAGGCTCGCGACTTGGCACTTGCCAGCGTGAATGCGGAGGGAGGGTCAGAGGAGTCGGTACCTGACGGCCTAGCGGCGTGCCTCGCCTCGTGCGTTCTCCACCTCCTATCACCTATTCGTCGAGAGGCTGAGGGGGCGAGCGGGTGGGAGGGGGTTTGGGCGTGGGTGAGGAAACCCTAGGAGATTGATGTGCGTGTGTGTATATACACATGAGGTATTGACGGTCCACCTGTCAAACCAATGGAACAAGTATGTGGATTTGCAGGTGCGGATACAGATTTTTTTTCCCGCCAACAAATATCCATCGGGTTTGGAATGCTGCCCGCATCTATGCCCGCGAGCAGAGAGTGGCACCCGGATCCTTGCCCGTCGGGTTTTTTTCCCGCCGGCATGCGGGCATTTTGTGCCTGTTGCCATCTTTAAACACATGTCTCAACTCGTGAAACCTCGACTTCTTTTATGATGTTTTCATCTATGCGAGTTAGGGATCCGCTCTCAGCGCTACGAGCAGCAGCTAAGTAAGGCTAGGTGCTTAAATGGAACAGGCTAAGTAATTATATGGACTGACAAAAGTATTGCACAAAAGTTTATACTTACAGCAAATTAGCTCAGACTTCTTCAATTATTATATATTTTGCATTATGCATTATACTATATAATATTTGGTTTATTCTTTTATAGTTCAAACTTCGGCATCAGCGCTTCGGACCACTCGGCGTGCCCCCGCCGACTCCCAAGCTCGGGAGATGGACGCTAGAGATCACTCCGCATGACTCTATGGTTCCACCGACTCTCAAGCTCAGAAACCAATCAATGTGCCTCTCACGGCTAGCCTGGCTTTTTTGGTTGGGGTCTGAGCACCAGAGAAACCACTCTCACAGTTCATGTGGCTCCCAGGCTCGGGGTCGAGGCACTAGACGCATACTTTCTACGACTCGGCTGCCTCTCAAGTTCGGGGTTGTGCGCCACAGACTGGTGGAATGGTTATTGACATGTTCTAAGGGATCTATCTGTGAACATTAAATTTGTTCTTGACCCTTGAATAGACTTTTCTATTCAGTTCAAGACTTGCAGGCTACACCCTGTCAGTGCACCTGCTCGATGCATACTATATACTCTTTCAAAACAAGGGAGATGGAAGACTAATAGATTTTTCTATTCAGTTCAAGACTTGCAGGCTACACCCTGTTAGTGCACCTGCTCGATGCACACTATATACTCTTTCAAAACAAGGGAGATGGAAGACTCAGAGATTATTAAATTGCATCCATCTGTCCAAAGCTTAGGACCTTGGGCTTGACGTAGGTGAACCCGTTAGGTAACCTTATGAAGGGCCTACGGGCTAAGCCAATCCGACCACATAAGGAACCTAGACTGCACAGATATAAATATAATTCGATTAAAGTTTTTATTTATTGTAGCCTGGTGGTTACAAGAGGCTTAATAGCGCCTCGAGTCCTGGGTTCGACTCCCTGTGAGAGTGAATATTCTAAAAACGGCATTGCGCTTTCAGTGGTAGGCGACATTTCCGTCGACAGAGAGATGCCTATGGTGATTTCGTCGATCTCGAAGATTTGCTGGCTCAGTCTTCGAATATGCTAACAGGGGTAGGGTTTGCGTACATACGTTGTGAGTGTCTGAATTGTACCGTATAATTGAAAAAAACTGATTAGAAGACTTGCCATATAATCATATTCTCTTGAGGAGATGCAGGAGTACTCCTAGTAGGATATCTCATCCATCCATGACTCACAAGGATCAAACTCAAGCGATGGCGGCGCAATGCAATCCCCAATAAAATATAAGGTATTATGCTATACTAGCATCTCGAACATGTATAACTCTCTATGTCATCATATTCTTGGTCTTGCGCCGCCACCCCCCTCCCCCAAGGCCCCCCCTCCCGTACGTTGTGGCTGTCTTTTTTGGTTGATGGCTATATTAGCTTACAAACTGTTATATGTAATAAAATCGGAATCTATCTGTCAATTCATTGAGATTGAAATGTATTTGTGCGTATTGAGTTCACATCTTATTTGAGATTCGATATGAAATTAAGCTATGAGCTCCAATTTTCGTACTTTGTTTTCGAAAATTCTATGCATGATGCCATGACCAAGCTCATCCTCACAATGATGCCAGAGATAGTTGACATCCCCTTGATGTTGCTCTGCAAACTCAATAAATGTGAAACTCGGGCCAATTGAGATGCAGCAAAAAATTACTATTTACGCTTGTGAGGTACTCCATTACTAATTACAAGTCGATTTGGCTTTTCTAATGTATAGGTGGTTGTTTTTTTCTTTACCCAATCAGCTGATTCCAAAGCTGGAAACAAAAGAACCATATTCTTTGTGCACTGCAATTTACACCTGTATTAGACTGCCAAACTATGATATGCCGCTGCCTCCGGTTTCAGTAACTGCGAACAACACGGGATCGCGGCACACGCGTGCGGCGCGGAGCAGATCCCAAATACCAACGGGCAGTCCCCAAAAAGCAAAGGGAAAGAAGTATCTCCTCTCCGAGACTCGTCTCCTCCCTTTCTCCCCCCTTTCTTCCCCCAATTCCCCCCCACCTAGGGTTACGGCCTCTTCGGCAACCACATCCATGGCGACGCCACCACTATACCGTCGCGCCGATCGCCGCACGCCATCATCGCTGGAGGCCTCCTTCTTGGAGGACCGACAGCTCACCCTCGCCACGCTCGAGTTCGAGCTACCGTTCGAGCTCGCGTCGTCCGAGCAGTTCCTTGCCTACGGGGCAGGGGGGCAACCAATGACAGCTGTTTACTCTGCTCCGGAGTTTGACCATCTGTTGAGCCAGGAGGGTCGAGTCCTACGTTCTTCCCCACCTCTCGCTCGGGGATGCGGCTTCCCTCCGCGACGCGGGCGCGGTCGACGCGAGGTTCCGCATCGCGAACCTTCCCCGTCTTGAGGCGAAGATGGCGGCCCACAACAAGCTTCGGGAAGTGAGACACGAGATGCTGCAGCTCAACGCCCCTCTGCAGCAACTCCTGAAGCAGCTCGTCCACCTCCGCGCCCAGCTCGCTCGTCTTCTCGACGAGGATGCGGACACAGAACTCGGCAACCCCGCTGCCCGCCTCGAGCACTTCCAGACCGCGGAGATGCAGGGCATGATGGCGAGGTGGGAGCAGGACCTGGAGCGGGCTCGTGCTGCCGCCACGGCTGCAAGGCGGAGATTGATTCTGGCTGTCCACCACGCCACCATCCTCGCCGTTTCGGATATGGTTCATGCAGGCGAAGATTTCCACGACACACTGCTTATGCTTGCGCCAGAGTTGCATGATAGACTCTTTGGTGACCCGTGCCATGCTGATCCCTGCTCAGAGCCACCTGTGCATGATAGCCAGTGGGAGGTTCGCGAGAAGCGTACTGATGCTGCCATTCAGCAGCTCATGAGGTCATTGGGTATGGAGATGGAACCAAAACAGTTTGTGTTGTTCTCACTTGCCCGTAGTCGGCGTGATCTTGTAGAGTGTGAGGGGGAAGTCACCAGACAGGAGCTCCGACTCCGTGTGATGCGCTCCATCCAAGATGTGATGCTCGTTGTAGCCTCTCTTCGGGATGTCGATCGGAATTTGCAGGATCATGTGAGGTACCCCACCCTCCTTGCAAATCAAGGTACTACTGTACCGCTATGCATTTTCACTTGACCTCGGACGTTTAGGTTTTGTTTTACCATTTCTACTTCACGTTCAATCCTCAAATGGTATTTCAACTAAATCCTCTACCCCTGAAGTCATCAGCCAATTGATAATTAATCCAGAGATTGAGTCTTCCTCCCTCTTTATTCGTTGACGCAATGTGTTATAGTACTTTTCGATGCTGCTGTTGTCCTCTGTAGTAGCTTCTTTGTCCGTTAACATTGGCGTGTGTGACTAATTAGTGTATATGTGAACAGTTGATCCTGAACAAGAGAATTTACCTATGGATATTCCTTTCTACCCAACATATGCTACCTTGTCCGTAAAGGAGCTTGAGCAGGCTGTAGGGCAGCATCACTCATCATCCTTTTGAGTGTGCCCAGGTAACTTTTTATTGCTATTCTCCTTTGTGACATTATCTTGCTGAATTGGCAATTAGTAGCTGAGAATTAAAAAGATGATGATCTATACCCAGATGTTACATGTTGGCAGCCGTCATATGTCAAAGTAATAGTTTGTGCAATCCGAACTACCTTATTACACATCTAACTAGTTTTTAAGTAGTTCACCTTTGTAGAGCGCATTCCAATGATCACAAATCCCAAATCTCAGCAATTGTTGTACTCTACTCATTGTTGCCAACATATAAATTACAAAATATATGTTGCTAGACTACAGCTACATGACATCTATATTCAAATTTGGTAGCCTGCTTGCCTACATCACGCCTTTCTGAAAAGGAGATGCATTCATAGTGGAGCAGTCAAATACTTTTGGCTGGCAAGTTCTGTACTTATGATCTATTACCAGTCTCCACAGTTTATCTCAACCAACATTTTATCTCTTGATCCAATAATTTAACAAACATAAATAAAGATCTCGTAGAGTAGGTACCCCTAGATCCCCAAATTCCGCCCTTAAACAGATACTCTCCTGATTGGCAAAGTATACAAATGATGCCTGTCAAAATATTCCAAAAACAATATGACATTTAATAATTGATTGATTGCTTTCAAATCCCATTTTGGAAATTTAATTACTGGCATCAAATAAATTGGTATACTCGGAAGGCATGCTTTGAGTAATGTTGGATTCCAGTATGGAACAGCCTGATTTTGGAAGTAATATTCTATATTTGTTTCCTTCATTAAGTCCTGTGCAAATACCTCCTCCAACCAGCAATCATTTGTTACAACAAGGTTTCTAAAGACAAACAACCTCTTCCTGACTAATGTCCAAACTTATCCCTACACAATTAATTTTCTTGCAAATATTGGAGGAGGTGCAAGTACCTGATTTTGGAACTTGGAAGTATATTCTATATTTGTTTCCTTCATTAAGTCCTGTTGTTTCTCAAACACTCCTACCATCAGCAATGACTCTGCTACTGGTTCTAGACCAGTTTTGGGGTGATGAAGTTTAGTTTGTTCATTACTCTCCTAGTTGTGCTTGTCCGATTTCAGGTCCTTATGTCTGTTCTAGGCAACACATGTGAGATCATGCCACTATTATTTTGAAGTAATTCTGGTTGAGAGCTCTTCTATAGTTTTATGTTGTGTATGCATTCTTGCTGAACTTAGTTACGTAATTTGGTGGTACCCAACCAAACATTGCCATAGTTAAAACCTATTTATCCTTTAATCCCAAGTAATTTATTTTTTGTCGGGTAAGAGATTCTGTGCACTTAACATGTTCCTTCTTTTTTTAGATGACACTTTCTTACTACCTCAAAGATGTTGACAAATTAGCCGATAGATGAAGCCATGAGGGAAACTTTGGCAGGGCTGGTAACCACCGTTCTGATATCACGATCTTTTTTTTTCTTTGAGATGCTATAGACTCGGAGCTCAGGTCCCTAGCAAAGATTCGACGGCTTATTTCTTAGCCAGCAGTAGTACTTGTACCTCATCCACAGTGGTTGTGGAAAAGATTGATACATTGTTTTTAGTCACGCATCCTTAGCGCACAGTGCTCCTGATGTGTGCCGCACGCAGTTGGAATTTTGAAACTTTTCAACTGGTTTCCCTTTGCCAACCTTCATGAATTTCTTGCTAAGTTTTAGGTATCATGAATCTTGTTTAGCTACAAGCTGGTAACGTGGTTTCTTAATTAATGCCAAGTCATTCTGATTGAAATGCAACAGCCTGATACACCTACATAATACTACTACTATTGCATTGCTGGGAGGAGTATGTTAAATCTGGGCATTTTGCTGTAGGTTTGCAGGCGCTGAAAGGTAAAAAGTTGACAACCTGGTTTCTGTCAGGTTGGGGTTGGGTAACAGAAATCTTGTGATTCAGTTAACCTCAAAACTTATGATTCAGTTAAACCTCGCTACTCAACTTTGTAAGTGCTGAATTTCGCTTGGATTGTTGACTGGGTTATCACTTTGGTTGATGCAATAGATCAGGGAATTTAACAATCGAATCGGGAACTATTTCACTTTGGTTCTCGGGACCTCAACCCTGGCACTGACCATTAGGTTCTCGGGATCCCATGAGGCCATGCCTTTTCTTCTTGTGTCGTGCCAAGTTTGGCGAGTCTGATGGAGCGAGGCCGTTCGGTACGCGGCGCTCGACACGTCGCGGGTGCTCTGCGCCAGCATCCAGGAGGAGCTTGTGGACTGCCGGACCCAAAATCCGACACGTGGTTATTAGAAGACTGCAGCTTGTCTGAACACATACATCAGAGGCATGCAAGTACGGGTCTGTCTGGTTGTTATTTGGACTAAGGTTCTAGCCTGGCCAGTCCAAACCAATTGGGGTGATGCAATGATCCCATGTTTGATTGCATGGATTAGCTAAGCCTGGCCTACGCTGTATAAATAGCGATGTGACTTGTACCGTATACTGAAGTGCAGGCTTAGCTTGTTAAGCGGCGTCGACGGCAGGTGGGGTCTGTTCTCGGTGCAGTTCATGAAGAGGCATGGCCTCCAGCCAGCTCCTGGCAACCTGGAGCGCTTGGTTCCTACTCGACGTGACCTACTACAGTCGGAGCATGATCAGAAGGACCTTCTCGCCAAGCTCGGGTGGGTCTCCGCTTCCCCGGCGAGCGGGGCGCGGCGACCATGGACGACGCCGTCGAGGAAGTCTCCCGCCTCGCCCGCGCGCAGGCGCTAGCTCATCGCGCTCGATCTGCGGCGCTACATCTTGTCTGTCGCCCTCATCGACGTCGTCGGCCGGCGCCGCCTGCAGGTGGCCGGATTCCTGGCGATGACGCTGTCCATGCTCGCTCTCGCGGAGCTATACGAGCACTGGTTGTCGCACGTCGCCGGCTTCATGGCGCTCTACAACGTGGCCTTGCTTCTTCTTCGCCAACGCCGGGCCCAACATCACGACGTTCGCCGCGCCCGCGGAGCTCTTCCCGGCGCGGTTCTCGGGGCGTTCGGGTTTTTCCCCAAGAGAGGCGCCGGCCGAAGGCGACGAGAACGCGGCAGGCATTGGCACCCGGAACGAGCTGTTCGTGCTGGCCGGCCGGCACCAACTTCAATTCCTGGGCATGCTGATATCGACTCTGTTCGTCCCGAGACGAGGGGCGCGTCGCTGGAGGTGCTGTCCAAGGAAGGAGGTCGTCTACGAAGCCGTCGACATGGCCGGGTACAGTTAAGTTGTGATTCAGTTAGACTTGGGTACTCAAAGCTGCAACTACTGCATTCGTTTTACTTTTAGAGTAATCAACTTGAATTCGTTCGTGGTGCCTAGCTGACTGCCTTGTTTTTTGCGTAAACGCTCATGCATGGAATTACATTACCACCTGTGCTGACAATCGAGTTGAGGCTGCACTAATCAGGAATTCATTCTTGCCTTGCTTGTGCTGTGCTAATCCAGCTACCGTACCACTGGTTACGTACGAGCTCATGGGCCGAATCCATAAAAAAACTTGAATGTGCTTGGACGACCCACCCTGACAATACTTTCAGCAGCAGGAGTTATGGCACCCACCAGCCAGGCACAAGACCGGTCACACTCACACCTAGGGCCCTCCCTGACCCGAACGCGCGCGCTCTAGTCTAGCCGTTGGCAACCGGACCGAACGCGCTTGCCCGCTAGCTAGCGTGGTCTACAAAACAGAGCCGGTCTCCGATGGTGGCAATCCTGCATCCCCAGTTCCCCGCTGATCGAGACGAGAAATCCCTCACAATCCGCGGCACCTCACTGCAAACCAACCCATGGCCATGGAGCGGCGGCGGCGTCTCTCGTGGCCCGACGCGCCGCCGGAGGTCCTGGGCCTCATCCTCGGCCGCCTCCCGACCGCTACCGCTTCGGCGGCGTCGGCAGTTCCCGTGGCTCGCTCTTCCTTCTGCCGCCCCGGGCAGAGCTCTTGGCGCCGTCCGAGGATGGCGGAGTCTGAAACAATCCACGACCCGTTCCAAGACATAACCTTCTACAACGGGAAGCTAGCTATATGGGTAGGATGCTCCAGTCTCCTTGGCTAACATGCATCTCCGTACACGATGCGAGTGTTCGACCTGGATGAAGATACGGGTAGACCAGCTCGTCGAGTCCAGTGATGACGAAGGCATTGTGCTGCACAAGGATGACTGGATGAGGAAGAAGAAGGACCGTACCAGCCCCAGCCGTGTAGACTCGACCGGCAGTACTGCGTGGAGTCGCGAGGCCGGTTGCTCATTGTCGAACGGTGCTGCTGGCACTCGCACTACCAGCACGTACGGCGCCGTCCGGCGCACCTGCTCGTTCAAGGTGTACCGTACCACCGCGTGACGGTCCAGCCCGAGAGGTGCCCCTCGCCGTTCGATGCGTGGGTGGTGCTGGAGAGCCTGGACGGCGAGGTCCTGTTCGTCGGCGGCAGCGGCGCCAGGTCGTTCGCCGCCGCGGAACACGGCGTTGACGCGGACTGCATCTACTTCGCCGACGACCACTGCCAGGAGGAAGAGGATAGCATCCCCATAATGAATCAGTATCAGTCCCGATGACCCGGCGGAGACCCAGCCGTGCCGCGACATTGGGAAGTAGTGCATGAGGGACGGGTCGGTCACGTATCTGAAGGACCTGCATGCCGTCGAATGAACGCCGCTCGCCGCCGGCGTGGCTCTACCTCTCGGAGCAAAGGCGCTAGCTAGAGGAAGGCAGCAACAAGATCATGCGACTACTGGTAGGGGTCAGCTTAAGTGTGTTTTGGGTGTTCTCGTCAATGTACGTATTCTCCACTTTGTAGTGTTTCGAACTACTGATGACAAGAAGATGATTTCGTTCTCGCTCTTGGGTTGGAATTTGGTTTTGGTCTACGGCCCCTTCCTGGTGCCTGCAGCTAATCTAGTTGCGTTTATGCAAGCAAATGTTTTACTAGCTTATAATTGGCATACTAGATTTTCAGTAAAAAGAAAAGAACACGAGGGTTTGGGCATTGCTGCATCACTTCAGGTGATCAAGATCCCAAGGCAGCAGAGACATCCATACCGTGGTTCCGCCACAGACGGCCATCTTCTCCAGCCGGGTCGTTCAGCATCAACAATACATGTCGTTTTTGATGTGCTGCTCAACAGGGCGTCCAAAAAATATGTTTCTTCGCCAGGGAGGAAGTCGGCTTGAAGTTGTGGGCTCCGGCTGCCGGTGGCGAGGAAGACGGGGAGGTGCTTACAAGGATTAGAATTGTATTTCCTCTTTCTTTCAAAAATATCTTTGTAAGTTGTGGGTTGTAATCACGAAAATAGGAATGAAATATAAATCCGGTTTCTAAAAAACTCTCCGCCCTGGTGCGCGTCGCATCCTCACTAGTAGCCAGTGGCTGGAGATCGGGATGGGTATCACTAATCACTCGATGCAAACGCCACGCGTGTGGCCCTGTGAAATCACGTCGTTGAATCACGAGACGTGGTATCAATCATTGATCCCACGTGCCTGAATGAAAGAATGCCCACAAAATTGCAGCGGCGTTCGTACGAGTGGGGGCTGCCTACCTTTGGAAACAAGGGACGACGGTGTGTCCGTTCCGCACGTTTGTGACGAGGATCCCTCTTGAAAAATGCTACTCCCTCCCTTTTTTCAGTACATGCATTGGGATTTCAAAAGATCAAACCTCGTAAATTTTGACAAACGGAATCGAATTACATGCAAAGTTTATACTGCCCCTACAAACGAACGGACGTAGTGTTTTCTTTTGCACCACAATAACCTCGTTCTGGTTTTGCGCACAGTATAATTCCCAACCATATCCACTGCCATCATGAACATAAGTTTATGCTGCATCTTTCAAGTGTCTTCAACCACTTACAAGGGATCCCATAACAGCACCGAGTACCATAACAAACTTGAGGTAGTTCTAGGCTTCCAGCAGAGACATCCATATCGAAGAAAGGGATTTAGCATACACATATAATTATAATGTACCCACGGTTTACAATAAAACTGTAGCAAGATACATTCTATCCATGTCAAAATCAACTGGGCAGCAATCAAATTATCCAACTGGATGATACAACAACAAATCAGTTACATAGTTTGGGGTTTAATTCCCCTCGACGCCCGGTGCTGTCACCGCTGGTCCTTTGCCTACCCTGTATTTGTAAGGAGCATAAACGGAGGACACGACTACGACACCGAGGACCAAGTAGGTGAAGATCGTGATCGCACTGATTTGGCTAGGGCCCTTCTTCACTTTGCTTTGTGCCAGCAACGCCTTTGGCTTGAGCTTCGCCATGCTGCGCTTCTGATAATGCCAAGAGAAAGGGGCAGAATCAGTGTAAGCAAGTTGTGGATACTACTACCCAAAAGAAAAGGACTAGCATGATTTTTGCCGGACCAGTGTCAATAGAAAAAAATCAACAGTAAGTACGTAGCTACAAAGCATCAGGTTGTCAATATAAAAATGTTGTAAAGGTGATTGTTTCTTTCAAGCTAATAATACCTGATTCATAGTGTAAAATAGGTAGCAGAATATGGTAATCTGAAAATATGAAAGAATTATATAACGGAGGCAATGATGGGATCAGGACTTCAGGTTGCAAGTGTTCCATGTGGGGCATAAAACAGAAATGCTGGCAAACTTTGCATCTCGATTGAACCGAAATTCCAATTGGCTTGCAAACATTCACAGAGTATAGTATCTTGGTCTTAAGTAAATAGCAATTTTGTGATTCAAGACAGGAGCTTAACAAGTGATGAATGCGACCGGGTGCAAATAGCGTAACAACATTTAGATTCATGCACTCAAAAGTTGCTGACATGCAAGCTATTGGATTTGTCATTTATAGTTGAAAGACTTGATGGACAGGACAGGTAAAAAGATGATAAGTCTCATGGAGTTACATGATCACTGAAACCAGAAGCAAAGATCCCTCCATCCATCCCTCAAAAAAAAAAGATCCCTCCATCCACAACATAAGTTTCAGGTAAGTGTTACTTGTATGATATAGCATAATGGACACTTTAATAGACACAAATTAAAAAAATCATGAATCTATTTCTACAAATGCAGCCTGAATTGACTTATGCACTCAATCAATTTACTGGCTTGATAGGCAGCAGCAGCTAGCTAATCAAACAAGTCATTCCTCCCTTCCATCCTCCTCTCTTACTACAAATGTGGCCAAGGCAATATTTTGTTTTAGTGGAAGTTTGAAATTTCAGCAACTATACATAACTACTAATAAAGGTAGGAAAAGACCATTAGAAAATCCAAATGGTTAAGAAAAGGTAATTCAATCATGAAATAGAGTTCTTAACAAGAACAACTTTGGGCAACATATTTTCCTTCTGTTCTGTAAATGCAAACAAGCACAAGAAAACACTAGTTTTATAAAAAAAATTATATCATGAACAATGTATTAGACTAAAGTATATATCCACTTGCCACCTCGGAGCACCTTCCAAGCCAATATTGTTCATATGAAAAACTAAATGCAAGCTTGGAGAGCATATCAACTGCCTATCATCTAAAGCAGCTTCCTTTCCTAAATGGCATAATGATTGTCTTTGTCTTAATTATGGGTACAGACCAAGGTTCTGCGTACTGGCCATATCTTGTAGTTCTCTACACCCTATTTCTGATTGGGTCAAAGACGACAATCAAACTAAGACCGCATGACCAGGCAGAGGGATCCAGAGGGACCAGCTTCCTTAGTGGAGGGCTGAGGGATCCAGATGCACCACCCAAATTTTTTGGGGGAAAGAATGCTATCAAGTGCTCCACCACGCCCAGGGACAGGGGTCGGGTCAAAGGGGAGGGAGTATCGGACTAAGACAGCCCAGGAGCAGACTCAATGCAGTTTTTGGGGATCCAGATGCATCCTCAAAATTTTTTGGGGGAAATTTTGCTATCCAGTGATCCACACAACGCAGAAAACAAAGCGGACGGAGTGGAACATCCACCCCAGGAAGAAGTACTCGGAATTCAACTTCTCTCTACCTCCGAGCAACAAATAAAGGGAAGAGTGTCGGTGTTTTACCGCCACGTCTACCGAGAAATACCCCCGAGGTGGTGAGTTTGTAGGTAGGGTGTTGCCGAGATCAGGAACTCGAAGGTGCAAGGAACATGAAGTTTAGATAGGTTCGGGCCGTCGAGAGCGTAATACCTTACGTCCTGTGTGTGGTTTGTATTGCCTTAGGTGTTGATCGGGGTGATCTCCTATTTAGAGGGGGGTCCCTGCCCGCCCTTATATAGTTTGGGGGGACAAGGTTACATGGGAATCATAGCTAGATATGAGCTCAAGAGTCCTACCCGAGTACCATTCGGGTAGTTTTCTTCTGTTCCGACTAGTTTTACTACTGTATGAGTAGTTCTACTACGCTACGAGTAGTTACAACTGGTGTAGGGTGTGGGCCATATCCCACCTCTTATTCTGTAAGATGTAGGCCATGTGTGTAGTCCCGTGGGCCTGGGTCTGACAAGCCCTCGAGCTTTTCGTAGTCGAGTACTGCAGGCTTCCGAGTACTTCTGAAGGCGTCTTCGAGTTCTTCCGGACTCCATCTTGAAGGTGTCTTCCGAGTACTTCCTTGGCTGCATCGAGGCTATGAGATTCTCATGCCCTGAGTAATTGTCAAGTCTTCTTTTATATGGGGTGCGATTGAACTCGCACTCCATATGGAGTAGCCCCCGAGCCTTAGGTTGACTCGTAGAATCAGGCTGAGGGTCAATTTAGTCTTGAGTCTTCTGTCCTTATCTTCCAAAAGATTTAAAAAATAAGTTGCTGATGACACGTGTCCCTGTAGCCCTCGAGCCTTGAATCCAAATCCTCAAGGTTTTGAATAAAGGATCCAAAGAATCGTGGCATGCAATATATGACGGTAAAGATCTGATGGTTAAGATGGGCAAATTGGTTCAGAAATTTGAAAACCGCCTTTTTCGGGATGAATTGCCTGAAAAAATGGTTAAACAAATATCTTCTCCAAAAAGCACCCTAAATTACCGCTCAAATCAAATCTTATTCGCTGAGAGCCGTGTCGTATCCAGCCTCTGAGCCTAGAAGCTAGATTAGTCGCACAAGATATACCTAGTAGTCGGTGGCGCCAGCCCCCGAGCCTAGGCATTGGCCAAGTTCTGACTAGTTTTGTAGGCGAGACGAGTCGTCGAAGTAGCTAATGACGTGTAAAACTAGTCAAGAACTAGTAAAAGCAATGTATGGTAGCAAATCCCTTGCAGTAAACTCCATGTATAACTAGTCGAGAACTAGTAAACGGAGTAGTACTAGAAGTATGGGAGTGAGACCCCTTCAGTACCATAGAATACTAGTCGGAAACTAGTAGTCTGAGCGTTACTAGAAGTATGGAAGCGATACCCCTTCAGTAACATAGAGTACTAGTCGGAAACTAGTAATCTGAGCGTTACTGAAAGTATGAGAGCGAGGCCAATTCAGTAAACTTGCACGTAATACCAGTCGTGAACCAGTAAACGGAGTAGTACTTGAAGTATGGGAGCGAGGACCCTTCAGTACATAGAGTACTAGTCGAGAACTAGTAATCTGAACGTTACTGGAAGTATGGGAGCGAGACCCCTTCAGTAACATAGAGTACTAGTCGAGAACTAATAATCTGAGCGTTACTGGAAGTATGGGAGCGAGGCCCCTTCAGTAAACTTGCATGTAGTACCAGTCGTGAACCAGTAAACGGAGTAATACTGGAAGTGCTGATCTCCAGTCGCCTACTGAAGACGATTCCTTGGGCGGACCATGAGAATTCACATGTTGCCATGAAAACGTCACGGTTGGCCCGAAGGAAGTGACGATGAGGTCCTCCACGTGGGTTTGATCAGTTTCTTGGTCGGGCCGCGACAGGTTGTAGGTTGCCATGCGAAGATGTCGTGGTTGGCTAAGGATGAAAACGGCGTAGATGCTCGATATTCCAGGAGTTTGGGACCTCCTGGCCATCAGGGTACTGTAAGAGATACGACCCTGGTCCTGTAACCTTGTGCACGATGAAAAGTCCCTCCCATCGCGAATTAAGCTTGTGTAGGCCAATTTTGTCCTGGATGCGGCAAAGGACCATATCTCCAACGTTGAAAGATCGTCGTTGAACGTTCCGATCATGGTAACGGCGGACGCCTTATAAGTAGCGGGCCGACTGGAGCAGAACATTGCATCGGACTTCTTCCGCCGAATCAAGTTCGAGATGTCTTGCTTCATCAGCCTCGCCTTCTTCGTACATCTCCAATCGAGGAGATTGCCACATGACATCAGCCGCTACTATAGCTTCGGCCCCATAGACGAGAAAGAAAGGTGACTGTCCTGTGGTTTTATTTGGTTGTGTGCGAAGCCCCTAGATTACTGACGAGATCCATTGATCCACTTGCTGCCCTTTTTGCTATTCTCATCGTAGAGTCTTTTCTTCAGGCCATCAATGATCAAGCCGTTGGCGCGCTCAACCTGGCCGTTGGCCCGCGGGTGAGCCACTGAAACATACTTGACCTCAATGGCACTGCGTTCACAAAAGTTCTAAAACTGATGCGAGTGGAAATTGGATCCCAGATCCGTGATGATAGTGTTGGGGAAGCCGAATCGGTGCAAGATATCGCAGATGAAGCTAACCACTCGATCTGTAGAGAGCCTTGTAATTGTCTTGTACTCGATCCACTTCGTGAACTTGTCGATGACTACCAATACGTGAGTAAAACCCCCTGGCGCAGTTGTCAAAGGCCCTATCATATCCAAGCCCCAGCATGCAAATGGCCATGAAGGTGGTATGGTAATAAGGTTGTGGGCCGGGACATGGGGCTGCTTGCTGAAGAACTGACAGTTTGTGCACTGGCGAACGAGTGCTTCAGCGTTTGCCAAATCAGTCGGTCAGTAGAACCCGGATCTGAAAGCTTTGCCGACTAGTGTGTGAGAAGCAGCATGGTTCTCGCACACTCCTTCATGAATCTCCTAGAGTATATCTTTGCCTTCCTCCGTGCGGACACACTTCATGAGTACGCTCGATGCTGATCCACGCTTGTATAAGTTGTCCCTGACTAGAACGTACCATTTGCTGTGCCTTAGGATGTGTGTGGCCTCAACACTTTTTGGGTCGACGTCGGGAGGTAGTTTGTGCTCCTTGATGTAGTCGAGAAACGTCACCCGCCAGTCGACCTCGATCATCAAGACCTCTCGGTCGGGTTCCAGTGAACCCTGAGCGATGGTGCTTTGATCTGGTAGCTTGATGGATGGGTGATGCAACTCGTGGACGAAAACTCTCAGTGAGACGTTAGCTCGATCAGAACCCAATTTCGAGAGCACATCCGCTCCCACATTGTTGTCGCGAATCACATGATGAATTTCCAGCCCTGAGAACTTGTTCTTAAGCTTGCGTATTTCTGTGACGTACGTGTCCATGGTGTCCTTGTTGATGTCCCACTCTTTGTTGACTTGTTGGACCACCAACAAGGAGTCGCTGTAAACAAGTAGTCGCTTGATGCCCAGAGAGACTGCCAGGCGTAGCCCGTGCAATAGTGCCTCGTACTCGGCTTCATTGTTGGAGATCTCAAATAGTATTTGGAACACATACTTGAGTTGTTCTCCTTTTGGACTGATGAAAAGTACTCCCGCGCCACCGCCTCTGAGCTTGAGTGAGCCGTCGAAGTACATCACCCAATGCTCTGGCTTGTTAGTTGGGGCTTCCACTTGGTTTTCTCGCCATTCTGCCATGAAGTCGACTAGTGCCTTCGACTTGATGGCCGTTCGGGGCTTGAAGTCAAGAGTAAGAGCCCCCAGTTCCACTACCCACTTGAGATGTGCCCGGTGGCGTCCCAATTGTGGAGAATATCCACCAATGGGAAATCAGTGACCACCGAGATGTTGTATGCGTCGAAGTAGTGGCGAAGCTTCCTGGAGGTGATGAGTATAGCGTAGAGTAGTTTCTGAATTGTCGGATAACGAACCTTAGATTCAGAAAGGACTTCGCTGATGAAGTAGATGGGCCGCTGCACACCGAAGGCATGGCCGTCCTCTTGGCGTTCCACCACGATTGTCGAGCTGACGATGTGAGTAGTCGCGGTGATGTAGAGTAACAGGTTCTCGCCGTGTTGTGGAGCCGTTAGGATGGGGAGCGACTGCAAATGATTCTTGAGATCTTCCAACGCCTGCTTCGCCACCTCGGTCCACTAGAACTTGTTGTGGCATTTGAGCAATTTGAAGAAGGGTAATCCCCGTTCTCCAAGTCGCGAGATAAATCTGTTCAGGGCCGCCATACAGCCTGTGTGCTTCTGGACATCCTTGATCATCCGTGGAGCGTCCATGTCTGTAATGGCGGTGATCTTCTCCGGGTTTGTTTCAATTCCTCAGTGACTAACAATGAAACCGAGTAGTTTTCCTTGTGGCACGCCGAAGATGCACTTGGTTGGGTTAAGCTTCCATCAAAACCTATGTAAGTTGTTGAAGGTTTCCTCGAGATCAGGAATGAACTTGTCGTGGGCTCTGGTCTTGATGACCACGTCGTCCATGTAGGCTTCAACGTTGCGATGTAGCTGATCAGCAAGGTATAATTGGATGGCCCGCTAATAGGTGGCTCCTGCATTCTTCAACCCAAAGAATATGGTTGTGTAGGCATATGCTCCAAAGGGGGTGATGAATGTTGTCTTAATCTGGTCTTCTTCCTTGAGAGCAATCTGGTGGTAACCCAAGTAGTAGTCGAGGAAAGAGAGCAGGACGCAGCCAGCCGTAGAGTCGATGACTTGGTCGATGCGTGGGAGCGTGACGGGATCCTTCGAGCAGTGTTTGTTGAGATCAGTGTAATCCACTCACATCCTCCATTCCTTATTATTCTTTTTCAAGACTAGTACAGGGTTGGCTAACCACTCGGGGTGGTAGACTTCTTTAATGAAGCCAGCCGTGAGTAGTTTTGCTAGCTCCTTCTTGATGGCCTCCCTCTTCTCGGGAGCGAAGCGTCGTAGTCGCTGCTTATTCGGAGTGGCTTTGGGGTCGACTTTTAGGAAATGCTCAATCAACTCCTTAGGCACACCTGGCATATCCACTGGTTCCACGCGAATATGCCACGATTATCCCTAAGGAAGCTGACGAGCGCGCTTTCCTATTTGTCACTCAAGCCGCCTCCGATCAAAGCAGTCTTGGACGAGTCGCCTTCTTGTAGCTGGATGGCCTTGATGCCGACGTCGCTGGGGTTGGGTATTACCCTCGACTGGCTAGGCCTCTGGCTGGAGATCTCCATCTCTGAGTTAGTGAGCTTTTGCGCGGCCGCGAAGACTTCTGCATAAGGTTCTGGCACGCGTGATGTCCCGGTGTACTCGATCACCTCTTGGTCGCAGTCGTACGACTTCTTCAAGTCGTCGCAGAACGTGAGTACGCATGTCTTGCGTGGCATCTTGAGTAGTAGGTAGACGTAGTGGGGCACGGCCATGAATTTTTCCAATGCTGGTCTGCCGAGGATGGTGTGGTATGACGACTTGAAGTCAGCCACCTCGAACTTGATGTACTTCGTGCGGTAGTTGTCCTTCATCCCAAAGGTGACTGGTAGGACCACTGAACCGAGTGGTGTAGCCGCATTTCTTGGGACGATGCTGTAGAACGGAGCTCTATTAGGGGTGAGCATCTTGGAGATGTTCAGGCCCATCTTCTTCAAAGTACTCGCAAAGAGCAGGTCGAGGTCGCTCCCGCCATCGATGAGTACTCGAGTCAACTCTAAGCCCGCCACGACAGGATCTAGGACAAGCAGAAATTTTCCCGCCTCGGAGAAGCTGGTCCACTAATCATAACTAGAAAAGGAGATCGGTACCTCGCTGTATCTAAGAGGCTTTTGTATGGCGGGCTCGATAGAGAAGGATTTCTCGCAGGGTCAACTTCTGCACGCGCTTGGAGGGAAAGTTGTCGTCTCTACCGAAGATGATGTTGACGACATTCTTCGGGTCTTGGAAATCTTGAGCCCCCGACTTGTCACCCTCGTCGTCTTCCTCTTGATCCTTTCGCTTTCCATCTTGAGGAAGGGGTGGAGCATTGAGTGATTTCCGGAGGCTGACGCACTTGAAGAGCATATGTCGTGACCTCGGGTGCATCGGGTATTATTTGTGCAGGACTTTCTCAAACTATATTTGATTGCTCCCCGACTTCTTGCCCCACAGATTGCGCTCAACAGCCGCGACTTCTTGGTCTGCCTTGCGCTTTCGGGGATTCCCCGAGTTGTTCCGCTGGCCCTTGTCGAAGTGGTTGTTGTCGTTGCCCTGCTTATCGTTGTTGCGCTTGGGGAAGCGATCGTTCTCCTCGTCCTCCTGATCAGCCCATCGTGCCATCATGTCACGCAGTTCCATGGCAGTAGTCGGGCAGTTGCGTCTGAAGTCGTGTACGTGTGCTTCGAGAAGAGGCTGTTCTGGAAGTAGCGGATGACGTCCTCATCGGTAATGTTGGCGATGGTGGATCGCATCTCAAAGAAAAGCCGGATGTAGGACCTCAGGGTCTCGTTCAGCTCATGCTTGACCTGGGACAAGTCATGGCGAATGCCAGCTTGGATCATAGATCCCTGGAAGTTGTCGATGAAGGCTCGCTTGAGGTCCTCCCAGGAGTCGATGGAGTTTGGTTTAAGGCTTTCAAGCCAAGTGAGTGGCACAGATTCCAAGGCTACCGGAAAGTAGAGTGCATTGGTGGAGTTGGATCCCCCTGAGGCCTCGATGGCGACGAAGTAGCAGCGGATCCACTGGCGCGGGTCTTGCTTGCCATCGTACTTAGGGATGGCGACTGGTTTAAAATCCTTAGGGTAGGATTTCTCGGTGATGTTGGAGGTGAAGGCGGGGAAGCGGCCGTTATCATCATCGTCGTGGTATCTTTCGGGACGGTCCCTTCTCCTTGCCTCGATGATGCGCGGTGCGTCGCGGCCATCGTTGATCTTCTGCCTAAGATCAATCGTGGGAGCGTCCTAGAGGCTGGCCTCGGGTGTAGCATCGCCTTGAGGCCTTGCATCGCGCCGGTTGTGAGGTGGGTGAGTGGATTGTTGCACCTCTTGTTCGACGTTGCCACGCGCGGACTGCTGGCCCTGGGGATTGCCATTGCCGACTGGATTGTCCTGGTTGCGCTGGCGATTGTCGTTCCTCCGATATCCGGGCCCTCCTCCAGGGGTGCGACTAATATGCGCAGAGTCACCATGGCGCTCAGATCTCGAGAGCATGTTCCGCGTTGCAGACACTGGATGTTGCCCATCGAGTTGCACAAGCGCGTTGGGTTAGATACTGCAGCCTTTGTATCAAGGGGTTGGGTGGTAGTTGTTGAGCTAGGAGCACTGCTTCTGCAATGGCGCCAATCGGTGTGCGATACTCCTGATCTGCGGCTTCTGCGAAAGCGTTGTTGAGGTTCCTTTGGTGCATTGGGTTGCATGCGCGGTTTTCCGCGTTCCGCCTGCACTGGGTGCGCTTGGCGTTCTTCAACCGTCGGATCCTTCTGTGCTCCTTGTTCTCGTCCTGGGGGGCGTCGGTTGTACACTCGTCGGCAGACACGTCCGCGAGTAGTTCAACGTCGTACTCGGGACCGCTCGTCGTCATCCGCATGGCGAAGGGAGGCCATGTAGACTTGACGATCCGGCGAGTTCTCAGCCGTATGGCTGTACTCGACTAGCTCTGTGCTGCCCTCTCCCTCTTCCGAGATGGGAGAGAGGGGTTTGCCCTCCTGGAAGGGCAGTTCCTGCATGAAGGCCACAAGGCGGGAGTCGTACTCGAGTAGTTTAGAGGGCTCTAAGCCCTTCTAGTACACGAAACGGCCTTGCGGCGTAGACGTTATGGTCAAACCCAGGTGACTACCCGAAAAGGATTCGGGGTTGTCATCAGGTTGCGAGTGGTTGTCGAGAACAGGGGCCTCCCGACAAGCGGTGGCTCCTTCATCCTCGAGTCCTCCTCGGCTCTGACTTGAAGGTGTAGTACTAGTCGACGAGTACTTTTCGTTTGAGTCCAAGTAGTTGTCGAAAATGGGACCCCCCCGACAGGCGGTGCCTCCCTCGTCTCTGAGCTTGAGAAGACGATCCAAGTCCTCCTCCAAGTCGGGGAGGGACTTGGACTGTGTAGCCTCCTCAGATCGGTTTGAATCCGATCCGAGTAGTACTGGTGCAGCGCGAGTTGAAGTCGCGTCGAAAATGGACATCCTCTCGATCTCCCCGGCGAGATCGGGGAGCAGCAACTCATCGAGGTTGTCGATGAACTCGTCGAGGTTGCTGCGTCGAGTTGCTGCAAAGGCCTCCGGCTTCCTGGAGTCGGCTAGGTGGCTGTTGAAACCACTCGAGCCGTTGGCGACGCGGATCTAGGAGCCGAAGACGAAAGTTGTGCCCTCCTCGAGTACGGTGCTGGTGAAGCTGAAAGATGCCATCGAGTTCTCCGGTGGATGTTCAATGAACACCCCTACCTGGTGCGCCAGCTATCGGTGTTTTACCCCCACGCCCAGCGAGGGATACCCCCGAGGTGGTGAGTTTATAGGTAGGGTGTTACCAAGATCAGGAACTCGAAGGTGTAAGAAACACAAAGTTTAGACAGGTTCGGGCTGCCGAGAACGTAATATCCTACGTTCTGTCTGTGATTTGTATTGCCTCAGGTGTTGATCAGGGTGATCTCTTATTTGGAGAGGTTCCCTGCCCGCCCTTATATAGTTGGGGGGACAAGGTTATATGGGAATTCTAGCCATATATGAGCTCAGGAGTCCTAACCGAGTACCATTCGGGTAGTTTCCTTCTGTTCACCCGAGTACCATTCGGGTAGTTTCCTTCTGTTCCGACTAGTTTTACTACTGTATGAGTAGTTCTACTACACTACGAATAGTTACAACTGGTGTAGAGCATAGGTCATATTCCACCCTTATCCTATAAGACTTAGGTAATGTGCGTAGGCCCGTAAGGCCGGATCTCACAAAGAGCGGGACAGAAATGGATCCAGAGCACGCGAATTTTGCACGGCTTGCTGTTGGGAACAACTAAGCACGGGTAGCTTATCAGGGCATCAGGCCAACCCTGGAAGTACGGGCAGGAGTACAGGGCCGCAACTCCGCAAGCGATCCCGCCACCATAGGCGCGTCGGTTGCTGCAGTTTGGACGGATCCATGCGCAACGGATAGAAATAGCGATGAAATAGCGGATCGGAACGAGGAAACAACTGAACCGCGCCGCTCCCAGCGAATAAAATCCCTGCACACATACGCGCGAAGCTAGGGGTTCCTTAACTGGGAACGGAGGAGAGCACCCCAAGCGGCGGACGAGCGAGGACGACGAGGGAGCCGAGGACGAGGCGACGGGCGCCTCTACCGCTACGGGCGAATGGAATGAATAGTCTTGGGGAAAGACCGGAAAGGGGATGCCTGGATTGGATCTGGATCGAGGCATGTTGGAAGCTGGGAGGAAAGGCCAAGGCCGAGACGTGGTTGTGCGCCGCTCTCCGCTGGGTTTCACCCGGGTGTTGGGGGGACTCGCGGGAGCTGGCTGGAAGGGAATCAGGCCTCGTGCGCTCGCGCAATCAGGTCCGGCTGGCCTGGTGCTTTGAGGCTTTGAGCTGTCCGGCTGCTGGACGCGAGAGAGGGAGCGCTGCCACATGGAGCATATTTGCTTGGACAATTATACCAGACAAGAGACATACTCCATTTGATTATCATTTATCAGAGAAAATAGAAAAGGCTATACACCAGTAACACCAGATTTGCACCAACACAAGAGACACTTCTACTACATAATTGCACGACACGGACCACCCTAGTTACCCACCGAAATAATCAATCCAACGTGAAATGTAACAAATTTCATGTGATTTAATGGTACTATGTATACTTATCCTTATTCTGTGTGCCCTTCCAAAAAATGAACCCAGCCCACGAGACTGCATTGGCGCCATGGCGGCGGCGGTCGTCGTGGTCATTTTCTGAACAGGTCGGCCGTGAAGGTGACGCCGGTGGCGGGCAGCCAGGCGAGCCCGTCGATGAACCGCCGGACGGTGAACCGGCCGGCGACGGCGGTGTCCGCGATCACGTGGTACCCGGGCCACTTCACCCGGCCGGCGACGCCCGCGCCGGGCCCGTAGTTCCCGTACTCCCCGTAGAACAGCGTGGCGAGCGCCGCGCCGCGCTCCCCGGCGCCGGTGGCGGTGGCGGCCCACTCCAGCCACCCGCGGGCCTGCACGCCGGGGCCCAGGTAGGACTCCATGACCACCACCCGCGAGAAGGGCTTCCACGGCCGGCCCAGGAACGTCGGGTGCCGGGCCTCCACCACGCAGCCGTGGAAGGCGAAGCCCGTGTTCTGGTTCGGGTCCCGGCGGCCCTGCGCGGTGACGCTGCCGGCCTGCCCGGGCGCCAGCGGCAGCGTGACCACGAGCGTCCGCTGAAGGACGGCGATGCCGTTGCCGAAGACGAAGTCGACGGTGCCGGCGACGCGGCAGTCGCGGTAGAACTGCCGGAGAGAGTGCGCGTACAGCGTGTCCTGGTGGCCCTCTACGGCCACGCGGAAGAAGGCGGAGCGGTCCGAGTCCACGCGCAGCGCCACCGCCTGGTGCGCCGCCGGCCCCGCCGTGTTCCGGATCGTCAGGTCCCGCGCGACGAACCCGGCGCCGGCCACCGCTACATGCCGAGCAAAGGTTAAGACGACGACATGGCCACATGGGGTAAGCTTGCTGCAATGGAAGAACACGTGCATCCTGCCTTTCCAGACGAAGTAGTAATGCATGGCAGTAACTCTACCGCCGCGAGCTTTTCTGTGGTCACGTAGCTGAGATTAGAAAGCAAGATCGACGGTTGTGTACTTACCGAATGTGGCGCTCCGGAAGGTGGTCCAGCCGCCGGAGAAGCTCCGGCTGCCGGAGATCACCGTCTCGCCCATGCCCTCGCCGACGAGCACGATGTTGGTCTTCTTCTTCCTCACCTCCACGTTCTCGTGGTACACGCCCCGCTTCACGTAGATCACGTACTTCCTCTTGCTGTGGCTCGGCGCCCGCGCCACCGCCTCGCTGACGGTCCGGTACCGCCCGCTGCCGTCCTGCGCCACCACGACGTCCACCTGCATCGACCTGCCGCCGCCGCGGGCGCGCTTGAGCAGCAGCTCCTCGTCCCTGCCGCCGCTGCCGCCGCCCTCGATGTCCATCACCCACGGCGGCAGCTCCGAGCCGGGTTCGCCGCCGCCGCTGCCGCTCGTGCCGTTGTTCCTCGGCGGCGCGTGGTGCAGCAGCGGCGAGATGCTGCGCAGGCGCTTGTGCATGGCGAGGAGGTTGCTGACCAGCTGCGAGAGCTGCGCCACAGCCGCCTCGACGCGGCGCAGCAGGCGGCCGTCGGTGCCGCGGAAGCCCTCGAGACAGGTGTCCTGGTTGCCCAGCGCCGCGCTGAGCCACGCGTGGAGGTCGTCCTCCGCGCGCCGCGCCGCCGCCGCGGCCCTGGACGCGTCTAGCTCCTCCAGGCCGTCGTCGGTCTCGGCCATGGCGTCGAGCGCCCACCCGAGCTCGTCGACGGAGTACCCCAGCAGCTCGACGCAGTCCCGCACCGCCATCTCCTCGCGCGCGTGGTTGGAGAGCGAGGCGAGCCCCCCGACAGCCCCCGCGGCGCCCACGGCCTCGCCGAGCGTGCCGCGCAGCGCGGCGCGGAGGACCGGCACGGGCCCGCCCCCCGCGCCGCCCCGCGCCGTGTCGAGACGCGAGACGCAGGCCTCGCGCCCGCCGGCCGACGGCGACAGCGAGACGTTGAAGCACGCCTGGCGCAGCAGCGCGTCCTCGAAGGCCTCCGCCTCGCCCGGGCTCTCGAACGACAGGCCGGCGAACACGGCCCGTCCGTCGCCGCGCGGCGCGGTGGCGAGGAGGAGCACGGACGTCAGCAGTAGCAGCAGGAAGGAGGAGGCCATTGTTGACGAAGCTACATGCAGCTTGCGAGCGCCCGCGAGGTGAGCTAGGGAGCGCGTTGCCAACTTGCCATGAGCACGAGGGGCGCGCGTGTATATAGAGGCATCCGCGTGCTCTCCACTCCTTGGTGCGGATGGAGGCAAGGTATAGTTTGCTGGGGAAGAAAGGTGCGCACGCAGGCAGGGCAAGTCTTTGCGAGCCCTTTTGAGCTCTCAGGAAAAAGGGGGTTCCTTAAGGCGGTAAGCTCTTGCCATTTCCTCCATGATTAGCTTTCGAGCGAATAGAAGGTTGCACTGGCTCATGCTCGTCACGGATTAAGTGAGACGGGGCAACTATTGAGTGATCCATCAATGGGAATATGATAGCATCAGGATACAAGATTCAGAGCACTGGTAAGTGTCGGTCGATACCTGATCGACCTATCGATCTCAAGCAAGCAAGCAGGAGGTATCCGGAAGCACGGAGGTGATCCGCGGGCCGGGGGCAGATTGTGCCATGCTTGCTGGGCAATTCACATGCGTGTGCATGCATCGGATGCGCGGTCGCGAGGATGCTCTGGCGGTCTGGCTACTTCCCGGAGCTGAAAAGGTGAACGCAGGGGGCCGACCGACCATTGTCCACTCTCGTAGCTATTACCATAGAGTTTTGCGATGACAATTAACAAGACGTCGGGTCGACAATATCTAATATAGGTATCTATCTTCCCGAGCCTGTGTTTTCATATGGACAATTGTATGTGGCTCTGTTAAGAGATATTTCTCGCAAGAGTACATGAGTTCTTGCAAAGAGAAATATGAATATCGATCCCTACTGGAAAGAGTACGAAGAATATTGTATACAGAGATATCTTGGAATCCTGATGTTTGTTTGTTCTACATTTTTCATCCATTTATGCACTCATAGTTATTTGTTACCGTGACCATTCTAATCACTAATGTTGTTCATGCAGGTAGTGCGCTTGAAGACTGTGAATGGCTTATCATATATTGTAAGGTCATTATATGCATGGATCTATGGTGATTGATGTGATAGCATATACTTCTATATATCTAGAACTGTTGTGTCTTGATTTGTGACATGTGTATATTGAATTTATGTTGAGAATCACGGAGACTTTATACACATGGTACAGTTGTAAATATTTATTCATACTATACACAACAAAGAGGAGTATTCATCGACACTGAAGCACTTGTACGATAGGCAGCTCGAGTCCTTACGAAATACCGTCTGCACATTCGTACGAGTCCCTCGATTAGATTGTATTAGATTATATTGGAATAAATTAATTTTTTAGTAGTCTTGATGCAATCTAATCATTTTTAGATAATTTTTATTTAAATACGGCAAGTACATCTCAACTAGTACCGTAGACATCAATCAAGATCAGGGCATGGCTCCGAAGGCAGTAGATGGATGCACCACACACTCAAGGTGTCTATTCCATTCCAATTCGTTTTGCTTGGCGCCGCGGGCTTGTAGATGCGCGCGAAGCGGTGCTGATTCTGAATCTTGCACCACTGAAGTCTTAGAGAAAGGGCCCTTGGTTAGTAGGACCACCTTGTCAGTATCACAAGCAGACGCGGAATAGTCAAAACTGAAAAGCCTCCACCGGCTTCCGTCGGCCAAGTCGGGTCCAGCCAGCAGTCCGATGAGGCCCGGCAGGCCAGTACCATCTCGGCCCGTGCATGACAGCGGCAGCAGCAAGGCCGGCCCCGTCCACTCGTCGTTTTACACACGGTGGCTTTGGTAAGCACACACAACATACCGGGACAACAAAAGGAGTGCTGGGGGGAGATAAAACAATACACATTTCTTCTTCGAGCAAGGAGAAAGGAAACCACGACCATAACAAGCACATCACTACTTACTACTAGCTAGCCAAAGAACGACTATAACAAGCACATCACGACCAGCACAGTTCACAGGCACTTCGCTACTTACTACTAGCTCACAGACTAACATTTTTTTAGATAATGAGCTCATAAGTTGGTTAACTAGCTAGCAACTGACGTTCCTGAGTTCTGACGACAGACTGAGCGCGGCCATGACGCCGACCCAGACGGCGAGGTCCACGGCCAGCGAGGTGCGCGGCTGCGACGCCAGGAACGTGAGCACGAGGCTGGCGTAGGCCACCAGGAACGCGCCCCGCACGAGGCGCGACCTCGGGGGCACCCCCGTGAGCAGCCCCACGGTGAGCAGCGTGGAGGCGCCGAACGCCACCCAGCTCCCCGCCATGAACATCCAGTACCGCCGCCCATGATCGGGTCGCCGGCGGCGTGCCCCGCGGCGTCGTCCTGCCAGTACCCGCCCGGGATGTTGGTCCCCAGCTGGTAGGACAGCCCCGAGATCAGCGTCGCCACCACCAGCAGCGTGTCCCTGGTGTTCGTCGCGCGAAGTCCGGCGCGTGCCCGCCGCCGCCGCCGGCGTTCTGCCGGCCAGTGTCGCCGCCCTGCTGCCGCTGGTCTAGCTCCAACCCCGGCATTGGGACGTGGACACCATTGCCGGCGCCGTGCGTCTCTCTCGCTCGCAGCTCTCTGCGCGTGACCAAAGTGAAAGATTTCCCCAAGTACTCCTAGCTAGTCGATCGAGAGGCCTCTCGACGATGTTCTTGCGAGCACCTTGAATCTTGCGGGCACATTTATATATTGTTCCCCTTTCTTGCTGCCCATGCATAGTAAAAGTAATTTCTTCGAACAGTTCGAAGGACACAGTAATTAAGCGCCACTGGACACTGGACTTGCGACAGGCCTGGTAGGTGCTCTCTCTGCGCAGCGAAGACCGAAGAGCCAGGCAAGTCCACGTCCGTTTATACGTGGTTAGCTTCTTTGTTCTTGCTCTCCTTGTTGGTCCTCATGATGAATCACATGCCATTCAGTAAACAGAGCCGGGAGCGAGGGGACATTCATATGGTTGGAGAAACTAATTATTGCCGCTGGATTTTTCACGTTGACTTACCGTGCAACCGGAATGTGTCGCTTCTGTGAGGGCAGGGCATGTACCGTACAGCAATTATTACTAATAAGCCGTCTGTGTAGTGCCAGCTTAGCATATATTTTGTCATGCTAATATCCTAATACTACTTAGGTGCATAGCAAAATCTATGTATCGAGATTTGCCAAAACGACCTATATTTTGAAACGGAGGAAGTAAAAGCTTGCTACTCTGAACAAGACCATCAGTGTTTCTAGGATGGCAATATTGGTGGGTGGTGGAGCTTAGGGTGGCAGTGTTATCATATGCTATCTTAATATGCGTTTTGGTTCCCGTAAATAAAAGAAAATATGTGTTTGGTCTCAGGGACAAACAGTGGAATGGATTTGGCCGATCTCGTTTTGGGACGTGTTTGGTTCAAAAACATGTTGTGACAGTACCATCTTTTTAGAAAAGTACTAGTAAATATTGCCCCTGGATGTATGAGGGCCGTGTGTCCGTTTCCGTCCAAATTGGAAGGATAGGTGAGACTCTATCGCAGTCAGGAGACCTTGCAGCGACTACTTATTAGAACTTGTGGGTATCATCACATCTCCTCTGTCCCTCCGATCTGAGTGGCTGACAGGCGGGTCCCTTGATTGATAGGTGGGTCCCACATGTGACGATGGCTAACAATGCAGGTAACATTCACATATCTCTTCGATTCTTCATCTCTTCGACCAAAAAAAAAAACCCATACCTGACCACCCCATCACTAGCCAATAAAATTACCTAAAATCACATTAGGCAAAAACTAAAATCACAATGCTACTGCTAGCTCATCTGCTCATGGATTAACTAGTGTAACGGTGATAAAACGGCCCCGCGCCCAGCTTGTTTGGCCCGTGCCAACGCGTTGGCCGGCCAAATATTGGCGCAGGAATTGGCCGCCCAGGTTCGGCCACTACGGGACATATGGGAGCTTTTTTTATTTTTTGAATCTTTGGGCTAACTGCCGGCCCCATTTGGGCGCACCAAATCTTGAGCCTCATCCAAACGCTGCGTCTGGTGGTCAGTCAACGGCCAACACTTGGCTCGGCGAGCACGACCGTGACGACGACCCAGATGACGAGGACCATTGCCCGCGAGCACGCCCGGAGCGCTAGACGACGCCCGCGCACGACCCCAGCGGCCGACCCCGACGACCGCACGCCGCGTCCTCGTGCCGTCGTCGTCCTTGGGCGCGGACCCTCGGCGAAGCTTTTGGCGTGGCGTAATGCTGCGTGGTCGCCCGTGATCGCTGCCAATGGCGGCACGCCGCGGCCGGCCGCCGGGATTGCTTCGCACGCTCCAAAATGTGAACTGCTCCGACCTGCCGGCCGAGGATTCATCCGAGATGCTCAAAGGTGGAGCCGTGGAGGATTGTGAGGTTGCAATTGCAATTGGTTTTTCCACTCCGGGTAAGTTGTTCTCGGCGTTTTACATGATGGCTTTGGTAAGCGAACACAAGGACAACAAAAAGGAATGCTGGAGAAAAAAAAGGAAATATACATCTTTTACCAAGAAGAACTAAGCAGCACATTACGACCAGCAGCAGTTCACAAACCCTCTAATTATTGATTGGGCAACCAGCAGCGGAGAACAAGAACAAGAACAACCACTACACCGGGCAACAACACATTAGGCAAAAAAAAAAAAAGACACTGTCACTACTACAAGCTCACGGTCGGATCACCGACCTAGCAGCTGACGAAAAGCTGCCTGCGCCCACCTGGGGGGCCTGTCGAGGCGCAGGTACCTGGTGAAGACGGCGAGCGCGGCCATGACGCCGACACAGATGGCGATGTCCATGGCGAGGGAGGTGCGCGGCTGAGACGTCACGAACGTGAGCACGAGGGTGGAGTAGGCCACCAGGAACGCGGCCCGGACGAAGCGGGACCTGGCGGGCACCCCCGTGAGGAGCCCCACCGTGAGCAGCATCGAGCTGCCGAACCCGGCCCAGCTCGCCGCCATGAACAGCCAGTACCGCCGCCGGTGCTTGTCCCGCATGATCGGGTCGCCGGCGGCGTGCCCCGCGCCGTCGTCCTGCCAGTACCCGCCCGGGATGTTGGTCCCCAGCTGGTACGACAGCGCCGTGATCAGCGTCGCCACCACCAGCAGCGTGCCCGCGGCGTTCGCGTCGAAGTTGGGCGCGTGCGGGCCGCCGCCGCCGCCGCCACCATTCTGCGGCGGGTTTTCGCCGCCCGTCTGCTGGCCTAACGTCTCCACCATTAGGACGTGATCGCCGTTGCCGTTGCCGTTGCCGGCGCCGTCCATCTATCTCGCTCGCAGCTCCGCGCGGGACCAAAGCGCAAGAATTCTAAGTACTCCTACTGCAGATGCTTCTCGATGTTCTTGCGAGCTTCTTGAATCTTGGGCGCACAATTATATAGGACTATGGGAGGAGCTCGGTGATTCCTTTGTTGCATCCCATGGAAGGTAGCGAAGCAATTTCCTAGAAGGACGCGGGAAACGCTAACTGAACTGCGAGTGCTAGTGGTGGTTGACGGACCTCGCCAAGTCGTTTCTCGCTGCCTTCAGACCTCTGTTTATCCATTGACGCCCTCTTTGTTCTTGCTTGCTTGTTTGGTTCTTGTGAAGTGTATGCTGTTCAGTCAATACGTTTTCCGTGTGTGGTGAAATAACAATACTGTCGAGTGGAAACCTAAGAAATTGGAAAAGGAATGCGTGAGGTAGATCCTATGGAAGTTCTTGTCCGGTGCCTGCAAAGCTGAAGTGTACGCGTTTTCATGGCGCTGCCTGGTTGTACCATCCAGTAGTTTTTGGACGATGAGTGTAGGGATCATTTTCGCAGAATAAAACTTTAGTTGAATATTAGTGATTCAGAACTGTTCTCCAAAAAGAACAATATAATCTGATAAGTTTGTAGTACTACTTTGTCTTGCATTCTTTCATTACAATTCTTTTCTAGAATACGTAAGAGAGGTCTTTCATTTAAGAAAGAAAACTTCAAAAGGTACGGTGAACTAAACAGAACAGTCAGCACCACACCATAATTGCGCTTGCTGTTGGTTAGACCAAAGGAACTTTGTTGGGGTTAATCCCACTTTTTTAGGGTTCATGCTGTCCTATTGTTTGAAACAATTCAATGTGGCCTAATGCCCAAGCAGAAGGATGAAAAATACAGGGATAGGTTAAGTTTGGGTCAGTCTCAATGTTTTTGAAGAATGACCATTTCCTAAAGATTACTGAACATATCCTTGGATTATTGTATATGAATCGTGCAAAAGAGGTAAGTTAAAGTTATGTTACTAGCAAAACTTGAACTGCATATGTAACTTTTCTAGGATAAACTATGATGGTAGCGTAATTGTACCAAATACAGAGGAAGTAAATATTACTGGAATTTCGTGACATCATACAGCTGGTCATCTTTCACGACGATTTGTGGCCAAACGGACTTGTATGCCAGATACCAAATCCTCAACTCAAACACCACCAGTTAGTTACGTATTGGCAATGTTTCACTTCCATTTTCTCCACCACATCGCCAGTGTCTGTTAAGCTTTGACTCCAGTTCAGCACGCATCACCATCATTCGGTTTGTGGGCTGGTTTACTTTGTTGAGGCCCACGGCCCATGCCTCTCCTAAACCCCTCTCTCTTCTACCCCACCACCCCCGGGCTTCGACGATGCGCCTCTTCACTTCCTCACTCGATCCCCCCATTTCCCCCACCGCCGCCGCACCCGCACTCCTCTCCGCTGTCCGCTCTCGACGGCTCGCTCCTCGGCTACCCGGCAAATCCCTCGCTCCTCCGCCGTTTGCGCCACCACCAGGCTCAATCGGAAGAGAAGAAGGTTGCTCCGAGCAACCTGATCCCGCCACGGGCGTCGTCCCCCGCGCTCAAGCGAAGAGGATGAAGCCGCAGCAACCCGACAGCGAAGAGCCGCCGCCTCGGGGCGGAAGAGAAGCGGGAGGCCCCGATCTGATCAGCCTTCTCCCCGACGAGGTCCTGGGCAGCGTCATCTCGCTCCTCCCCATCAGGGAAGGCGCCCGCACCCAGATCCTCTCCTCCCGGTGGCGCCCCCTCTGGCGCTCCTCGCCCCTCAACCTCGACGATCGCGGTAGGGGCATCACCAAGGCCGTCGTCTCCCGCATCGTCTCCGAGCACCAGGCGGCGCCCGCTCCTTCAGCGTCTCGTCCTCCATCCTCGCTGACGACTCCGCCACCTTGGATGGCTGGCTCCGGTCCCCAGCCCTCGACAACCTCCAAGAGCTTGACTTCTGCTTCAACCCCTTGGCCTCGGCGACCCCGCTGGTGCCGCGTTCGGCACTCCGGTTCTCATCCACCCTCCGTGTCGCTAAGTTCAACTACTGCCAATTCCCAGGCGACACCGCCCACCTGCTCCACTTCCCCAATCTCCAGCACCTTGAACTTCGATCGGTCACCATCTCGGATGACTCATTGCATGCCGTGCTCGCTGGCTGCCTTGCTCTGGACAAATTTGAACTCATTTATGGCTATGAGGCTCCACCGAGGCCCCTGATGCCGCTTTCTGCCCTGCACTTCTCGTCCACCCTCCGTGTTGCCAAATTTGTCAGATGCCAATTCCCAAACACAGCTGCCAACCAGGTCCAGTTCCCTAACCGCCAGCACCTCGAACTTGAAATGATCACCATCTCGGAGGTCTCCTTGCATGCAATGGTCTCCAGCTGCCCTGCTCTGAACTGCTTGATGCTGAGTTATAGCTCTGGCTTCCGTCGATTTATGATTAACTCTCTGAAACTCAAGCGCGTTGAGATGTATTTCGGTTGCTCGGATACAGAGATCAGGCTAGATGAACTCACTGTCGTGAATGCCCCTTGTCTGGAAAGACTTCATCACCGTGGACCATAAGAAGATAGCATTTACATCTCAATAATTTCAGCACCAAAATTAAAGATTCTTGGCCGCATCACAGAAAATATCTTCAGGCTTGAGCTTTGCACCACTGTTTTTAAGGTCCGTGCGGCTTTCTTTGTTCTCAGCTTCATTGCTTTTTAAGTATGTTCCGTTTTCTGTTATAAGCCATTAATATAGCTGATCCATACATACATAATTCAGGGATTGCATGATGTTAGAGTGGCAACTGTGATGCGGACTGTGAAGGTTTTAGCTCTCAGGCTTGAGTACCTTGATCTGGATGTTGTTATTAACTTCATGAAATGCTTTCCCTGCATGGAGAAGTTGTACATTGAGGTTACAATTTTTTTTCGTTGTTGTTCAGTCTCAAATGTATCTGTACCTTCCTATGACTGCATCTTTGTTGTTCTGAAGATAGGTCTAATTAGTTGTCTTTTTTTCTTTATCTCTTCAAGACATATTTAATGGACGATGAGAACACGCGGCTTCATAATTCCAAGGATCATGTCGAATGCCTTGATCTCCATCTTAAGAAATTACGGATCAGTTATTATCATGGCACAAGGTACATATTGAGTTTGCCAAGTTCTTTTTATCGAATGCAAGGGTGCTAGAGTCCTTGGTGCTTGATGTTCACCATGATAAAATGGGATATGATTGGTGGATTGAAGATCAGCAGAGGCAGCTCCAGCTAGAGCACAGGGCTTCTATTGGTGCTCAAGTTGATTTCACTTCTGATGATTGTTTTGATTACCTTAATGACGCTCACGAGATTTAGGATCCATGTGAATTGGGATGTTGAAGCTGGCTATTCTTCTTTTAGGAGTCAGTGATTTACTCTTCTCTCCCGTGTTGTGTGTTGTGTCCAAACTGTGTTAGTTCTCTTGGTTGTAATATACGAAATTCCGTGTTTTCCTATGAATCTGTCGTTTTCAAGTTTCAACTGTCTGTCCCCTGTCATTGCTGAAGGCCAGAGAAATTAAATTCTGAGTGCCCACTTTGATTTGGCATCTTATTTTGTTTGAATAATTACACATCTTGATCGTAATGCTGCTGCAGCATGCCACCCTTTTGAAGCTGTAATACTTGATACTGCTCTTGTTTGATATGTTTCCTCCCCACCCTGGATCAGGATCTGGAAAGAAATGAGATGCTCATTTCTCTGGTCGTTTGTCAGAGCATGGAAGCAGCAACAGTGTAGAATTTCAAATCGTTCAGAGTATGGAAATTGCAATTTCAAGTTGTGCCAATTTTGCGACCAAACAGGTATTCAAGTTAACATTCGCAATCGAAGTTCTAAAAGAAATGGCTCTCGTCTGCAAGTCAATGGCGTCCAGCGCAATCTTAACCTTCAGTAAGCAGAAAACAACGGTTTCATTTGCTGATGAATGAATCGCAAGCGTCCGTCATGCAATTTGTGGGCCCGTTTAATTTGCGGAGGCCCACGGCCGGTTCTTCCATAGCGCCTCCTGCGCCGCCGCACCCGCCCGCATTCCTCTTCTCCGCACTCGACGGCTCGTCTCGTCGGCGACACCGCGAATCCCCTTCTCCTCAGCTTCTCCGACTCAATTTCTAGCTCCCCATCAGCATCGTCGCCGATCCTGCTCTTTGTCCACTACAAGCTGCTCCGCAGCCCGCACCCATGCCCCGCAACGCCACCCTAACCCTAGCTTGCCAACGGCGAAACTCCCTCGCGTCGCCTGCCCACCACAAAGCCCTCCTTCAATGGGTTGCTAAGAAAGCTATGGCCGCAGCTCCCCTCCGCTGAGGTTGCCGCTTCCCTTCGATCACCTCCGAATCAGTCTCCCTCAGTTGCAGCGCGGCCTTGTTTCCCCGGGCGGCGGCATTCGCAACCGCCGTAGCGGTTCCTCCGCCGCTGTCCGATCCCTGGATTTGCGCCACCACCAGGCTCGAGCGGAGAAGAGGTAAAAGGGTAGCCGCCGCCGCCGCCGCCGCCTGGAAGAGAAAAGGTTAACCCTAGCGATCTGGTTCCGCCATGAACGTCGTCACCCGTGCTCAAGCGAAGAGGAGGAAATCGCATCGATCGGACGGCGAAGAACCGCCGCCTCGAGGCGGAAGAGGAGCAGGAGGCGCCGACTTGATCAGCCTTCTCCCCGACGAGATCCTGGGCAGCATCATTTCCCTCCTTCCCACCGAGCAAGGCGCCCGCACCCAAATCCTCTCCTCCCGGTGGCGCTCTCTCTGGCGATCCGCGCCACTCAACCTCGGCGATTCTGGCGTTGGCGGAATCTTCAGTAAGGCCGTCGTCTCCCGCATCCTCTCCGAGCACCAGGGCGTTGGTCGTCGCTTCAGCGTCCCGCCCTTCATCCTAGCCGACGACTACGCCACTTGGCACGCCACTTTGGACGGCTGGCTCCGGTCCCCAGCCCTCGACCACCTCCAAGAGCTCAATTTATCCTTCCACCCCTTCATTTTGCCCAGCCCTCTGATGCCTCGTTCTGCACTGCGGTTCTCGCCCACCCTCCGCGTCGCTACATTCAGCTTCTGCAAATTCCCAGACAATGCAGCTCACCATCTCCAGTTCCCCAACCTGCAGCACCTCGCACTTACATCAGTGACTATCTCGGAGGACTCTGCATGCCATGCAGGCTGGCTGCCCCGCTCTGGACAAATTTGTACTCAGATACATCCATAGGTCTTCACTGGAACGGCAGGTGCCACCTTCTGCCCTGCACTTCTTGTCCAACTTCCGCATTGCCGAATTTGGCAGCTGCCAATTTCCAGAAGGCATTGTCCACCAGGTCCACTTCCCTAACCTCCAGAGCCTCATACTTGAAACAGTCACCATCTCAGAGGGCTCCTTACACGCCATGCTCTCCGGCTGCCCTGCTCTGAACAGCTTGACGCTGGGTTATAGCTCTGGCTTCCGCCAATTCAAAATCAACTCTCTGAAGCTTAAGTATGTCGAGATGTATTTCCGTGGCTCAGATGCAGATAGGTTACAGGAACTCATTGTTGAGAATGCCCCTTGTCTAGAAACACTTCACCACCTTGGGCCGTACGAAGACAACATACACATATCAATAATTTCGGCACCAAAATTGAAGATTCTTGGCTGCCTCACTGATAACATTTCCAGGCTTGAGCTTGGCACCACTGTTTTTAAGGTATACGCGACTTTCTTTGTTCTCAGCTTCTTCACTTACGGCTATACATTCCCTTTTTGTTAAGTCACTGATATACCTGATCCATACACTCAGGGATTGCATGATGTTAGAATGGCTACAGTGATGCGCACTGTGAAGGTTTTAGCTCTCAGGCTTGATAACCTTAGATTGGATGTGATTATTAACTTCATGGAATGCTTTCCCTGCATGGAGAAGTTGTACATCAAGGTTACCCTTTTTTGTTATTCAGTCTCCAATTTTTTCTTACCTTTTTATTACTGCAGCTTTGTTGTTCTGAGGCTTGGTTTAATTATTCATTTTCAGACACATATAGCCGGGAAAAACACAAAGCACCACTGTTCCCAGGGCCGTATTGAATGCCTTGATCACCACCTTAAGAAATTATGGTTCAGTTATTATTCAGGCAAAAGGCCACATGTTGAGTTTGCTAAGTTCTTTGTAGTGAATGCGGGTGTGCTAAAGTCCTTGGTGCTTGATGTTGATCCTCATAAACAGGTATCTGGTCAGTGGATTGAAAATCAGAGAAGAGGGCATCAATTGGTGTTCAAATTGATTTCTTTTTTGGTGATCGTTGCAGTCATCTTTGTGACGGTTAGGAATTTCAGATCCATGTTAGTATAGATGTTGAAACTTCGCTATTCTTCTTTTAGGAGCTAATCTTCTATCCCATCCATGTTGTGTTGTATCCAAACTGTGCTAGTTCTCTTGCTTGTAATATATGAAATCCTGTGTTTTCCTGATGCTATCATTTCAACCATCTGTGCCTCTGTCATTACTTTTTTTTTGAGTTTATGAGTGATGACTGCACATTTTGATTTGGCATCTTGTTTGAATAATTATTACACACCTTGACGGGTCTAGGGACCCGGGTCCTCAGCGGGTCCACTTCTCGCTGACCAGCCCGAGGCCGTGCCTGGACGAGCACCCTTCCTCATAGGCGCTCCGTCCGAGCGGCCCAGGCCCATTATCCCGACCGACTGGCCCATTCCTCGACTGTGGGAACGATCGAGGGCCACGATCGAGGGCCGGGTCCGTACCAAGACTCCGACCGACAACTCCGACTGGGCTCCGCCTTGCACGTGCCCACCTCCCCGATCGGTGGGCTGGTCGGGAGGCTATGCCCGGCATACCAGCGGGCCCCAGGAGTAGGTGTGAGGATAAGGATGAGCCTCGATGTCAACTTGTCGTACACGGCCAACCACTCCCTCCACGGGGGGTCACAGTCCCCTCTGCTGTGGCAGCAGACCGCCACTATTATACCTGCCTGTCCTCGCGAAGGGATGGGGCGTAACGTCATGATACGGCCGGCACGCCCCGTCACGACGGAGTGACCGGTCGTGGCGTCAGGGATGGGGCGTGACAGCCGTACTGTACCTATCGACGTCCCCACGACCTCCAACCGACGGAGCATGACGCGCAGGGACAAGACAAAACACTCGCCCCACGACGCGGGATTTGGACGGTAGTCATCGGAAGACTCTGACTGATGGGATAGGCAGACCCGACCAACGAAGCTGACAACCCCGACCGGCGGGGTTGGAAGTTCTCTCTTTCCATCCTTACACCCTTAGTTCCCCTGTAAAGAAGATCCGCTTGACTATAAAAGGGAGGACCCTCCGTCTAGGACATAAGGATCATAGACTCTCAGATCTCACAGCTTCCGTTCGAAAGCTTGTAACTTCCCAACTCTCACGAGCACCTGGGCTCAAGTAATACATCCGACTGACCTCTGACTGCATGTAGGACATGATCGCCTGAATCAATATAAATCTTGAGTCATTGTATGCTAGGCCATATCCAATCACGACGCGCGATACACATTTCGAGTAGATTTAAGTGCCGACCATTTCCGGAACCAGCACACCTTGATGATGATGATGCGTGCAAACTTTTTTGAGGCTATAATGTTATATTGCTGCATATACTTTACTCAAGACTGCTCTTGTCTTTTACCATCATGTATCAGGATTTGGAAACAAGATGCTCATTCCTCCGTTCGCTACACCTTGAAAACCCAGTAGCTCTAAATGTGATTTTTGAACATAACAGTTTTGTTAATCGATTTAACCATGGCGCTTTTATGCAAGTAATTAGATATTTGAAAAATTATTGTTTGGTTGAATCTAGATCGGGTCATTTTTGCCAAATAAATTAGTGACGCAAGTGTACATTACAGTTACACATGTAAACAAAGAAGGCACCGTGAGAAAAATAAGTGCTATCCGAGTAGTATCAGTGTATCACTCCTACGCTATATTTTGGTGCAGTAGAACTTCTATTTTTAAAGACTCCATTACAACCGATCGTATATTTATCCAATTGCACGGCCGCTTTATGTACCATCCGTCCTGACTCCCCGCGCACACCCACGTGCACCTGACGGACGGTCCCACGTTTCGAAAAGGGCAGAGAGTAGTGGCAGGGAAATTTATTCTGAACATCGAAGCGGCACACCTGTTCATTTCGTCCCCCCATCTGTCTCCAGCTAACGGGCTGTTTGGTTCTCTTGGCTTATTTTAAATCCCATCATATTGAATGTTTGGATGTTAATTAGAAATATTAAATATAGATTAATAATAAAATAAATTTTATAACTTCTAGATTTATTCGCGAGACGAATCTATTAAATCTAATTAATTCGTGATTAATCTATATAATGCCACGGTAAATATATGCTCATTATAGATTAATTAGACTTAATAGATTCTTTTCATGAATAAGTTCTTAGTTTATAATTAGCTTATATTTAATTTTTTAATTAATTAGCATTGAAACATAACATTCGAAGTGACCGTGCTTGAAATACCCCAACCAACCAATAACATGTATCCGTGCTCGCATCCGGCGATTTGCATTCAACCTCTCGCACCCCCCACATATCGGCGCCCTTTGCTGGATTCGGTGGCCATCTACGGCATCCCCGGATGAGGTCAGTGATTTTTCCCCGCTGCCGCGCGCAAAAATGCCCCCTCATGGTTTTTTTTCGTCGATTCTTCTGATGCGCTCTGATTTTTGTTGATTTTACACGCGCGCTCATCAGCGGGGGGATTCCGCAGCAGCATCCGTGCGGGGGTTGTGGAAGCGCAGATCAAGGAAGGTATGTTTCTCTCCCTCTCCCCTGTTTCCGCGCACATCCAAATCTCCGCGTGCACCCTGTTTTTTCTAATCGAGGTTTTGATTCTGGGGGGCATTGTTTTGGAGATGTTCACGGGGAGGGGAAGGGGACGCTTGTGCTCATCCCCGGGTGATTTTTGCAGACCAACGCCGCGAGCATCAGCGCCGTCTGCGACAAATTGAAGGCGCGAGGTGTCACGATGGAACAACGGAGAAGAGAGGGAAGTACATGTGAAGCGGCGGCGGCGTGCGACGCAAACCTGCTTGTGGCGGTTAACGACGTCCGGGTGCACGCAAAGATCCAATGCTAGCGAGACCACCTGAAGATCAGTTGGGTAACGTCGTGGGGCTGCAATCGTAGGTGAGCTACCCAATCAATTTTTTCCATCGTTGCTTCCTCATCCGTGGGTGGTTTCCCCTTCGGTCTTCGATTTGTCTGGATTTCGACTCATTGCGGCATCTGTTTTTTCAGTTTTTTTTTTGACCAAACTCGAGGCCCCCTGTTGGAACGCTGATTTTTCTGCAGCCAGCAAGGAAGTAATAATAAGCACACAAAGGTTAGTCCAGCCCCTGCACAATGCTTTTTCCAGGGGCATCTATGTGTTCAATTTTTTCTTCGGTACGTGCTATGTGTGTTCATTCAAGTAGACAGAGCTCCCGTGCATGCTATGTGTGTTCTTCATTTTCTTAATTTGGGGGACAATGCTTATGACACATTGCTTTGTAGAATTTTTGCTTAGTGTAGTAATATAGTTAGGGATTCAACATGTTCCAAACATGCGGATAACCTGTGTAACACAAACAGTTTTTGCTACAGTATCTCCTAGGTGATAAGCAATTTTTTGGTTACACACAGGCAAAAATCCTATCCTAGATAGGCAATAATCTGCTATTAATTAGGCAAATTACATGCATCAGCTATAAATGTGATGTGAAAAACATAGTCTAGAGGGGCTATGTTGCACAAGTCTTTATCATAGCCACAAAAATTCACCGAAATGGTTTGTGGTTTGCGTTGCGACTTGTGAGGTGATCGTCAGTCTGTGGGCTTGATTGTTTTATGATGTTTTTGATGCAGTGGGAAGTGGAAATCAGAGAGCCTTTAGGAAGATTGTGCACAATAAGGTGAGGCCATCTCTCTGCCTTTTTCTTTGATTTTGCCCCTTCCTTTTTTATTTCGAGTTGTATACTAGGAGCTGGGAATCAGAGGGTGGGATTTTTCATGCATGGAGATTTTTTTAGGGAAGAATCACAGATTTTCTTTACTACATGGGAAGGTGACTGACGGGGTGAATTTGTGACATGAAAAGTTCAGATGTTGTGGTTTCAATTAGGCTATTAAATTTCATCCATATTTTCATATAGTGGATTTTCAATGCACATAGATTTGATTTTATAGAGCATCTAAGGCCTCTGAAGATTTATTCAGGAGATCAGGTTCTTCTTTAGTGCAATAATCTCAAATGTAGATTTATTCAGAACATCCTATTCTTTTGGCTACAATAATCTTGGTCTATCAATAAATCGAATGCACTGCATTAGTCTGGCCATAAGATCTTGCCGTGACGCACAACAAATTGACACACACCTAGTATTGTCAGATTAACATGCAGCGGGCTAGGCTGTTGCTTTAAGGAAATATGAGCATTGAGCAAAGCATGAGTCGCAAAAAGCAGTATCACTTGAAACGGCGGATGGACATGGAATTTGCACATGATGTATGCAATCCAGCATCATACTCGCCAATCTATCAGTAGAGTTTGTCACTGATTTTACCTTATGTCAAGCTGTGACAATACTTAAAAGTCATGACTGCTTTTTGTTTGCTTTGGTTTAGGCACATTACTACTCTGGGTTAGGCAAAGTACTTTTTTCAGTTAGGCAAAGTATTGTTATTAGTCAGGCAAAATACATTTCTTGCAATTTTTTGTCTAAATATGTACTTCATTAGGCAACAGTGTTGTTCTAGATTAGGCAAATTATGCAATTGTTTTAGGCAATAATATGGTTCTGAATTAGATAATATTATGGCCAGGAATTTAGGAATAATGTGTTTCTGTATTGTCAAAAATATGATCATGAATTAGGTTATATAGAACTAAAAATGTTTGTTACAAGAGGTATTCAGCCTTGCTGATATTTTAGTCCTAATACTAAATGTGCCTGCTATTCGTTTCAGTCAGACAAAACAGTGTTTAGGATCTGAAACCTCATGTGCCGTTTTTTCTGCCTGCAAGCTATCTCATCGAATCGGCAACGTAACATGCTCTTCAGCTTGGTGTTTGGTGGCCTGAAAGTTCATCAGATTGTCATCAGCAGCATTTTTAGTTGCAGCTCAACCTCAATTTTGATCATGAGCAGCTTGGTAGTAGTTGTTGTAGCTCTAATCTTTTTTGTTTGGTCAGCAGAACAGTGGAGGCAATCACATGTATGTTGGTAGTTTTGAAATTTTGTTAAGGCTTAGAATTTAGATAGGTGAAAATGCATTTGTATATGTTCTAATTTGTTTAATGTTTTTCAATGAATTGCTTATCGGAGAGTAAAATTGAGGTCTGTTTGTTTATTCTATGCTTTTTTTTTAGCGCGTCGTGCAGAATAGTGCAGAATTTTGCTAGAAAAAGAAATCCGAACCTGCTGTGTTTGTCTCCTTTCCTAAAATGGAGCGGCCGTATGGCGGGTCTAAATTACGGCCGGCCGGCCCGTAATTTAGCCGGATCCTTTAAATAATAGTAGATGGCACTATGTTTTTGTTATGCCATATCCAATTAGCATAGTATTCGCAAAATGTAAGAGAAGGAAAAAGGAACAACGACGCAGACATATCAACAGAATGTTAACCGACCGGGCACGTTACCGCATAGTGCATATATAGCAGCATAACGGATAGCATAAATATATATAATTGTTTTCGCAAAAAAGAAAAAGAAAATATATTTTATGCTCTCTTCGCAAAATATAACACCTTCAGAAACGCTGCATTAGTAGCAGCATCGCCTTTCATCCTAGCTGCTTCCAAAATTGAAGAGAACTACACACACCTTGTAAGCAAACCTTTGGCAATGATCAGAATGTTGTAGAAAACCTGACACCCAGTTATTTCAAGCACGCCAAAGAGCCCAGATAACTCCGGCGCAAGAATAACACTGTTTGATTGCTTTACGTCCACGCTAACCCAACATTTTCATCCATAATATCTCTACTTGGATTGCTTGGCAATAAAAAAGAAAAGAAAAAACAATGATGAACCTGATGAGTACCACCTACTATCATCTAGCCACATGGGAGAAGGAACACCAAATTGATATATTGCAAATGATTTTCTTACGGAATCGAGAAACGTCATACCACAGATAATGTAAACTTCCTTGTTCTACAGCACGCACTCATCGATAAATTACAGATATAAACAAAGCGGGCTGTGAAACAAGAGGCACTACGCGGACAGGAAACGATTATGCTTATATGAACTGATGCATTCCAGGCACACACCATCACCACCATACACCACCATACCACAACCAGAACGCCAACCACCATCTCCAGGCGGAAACCAGGATACATTCCTGACTGCATAGCAAAAATAACTTATGAAGGAATACTTCGTGCTAAGCTTGATCAGATTTCAGAGCCTCAGGTGCCCTTCAAGCTTTTTAGGCTGCAAGGACTATTATCACTATGAGCAGGACAACTCCGAAAATGACCAGCAACAAGCATATCTGCAGCAAAGGGCGGAAGAGAATGTGTGGCCAAGTGAGATCGAAGAAGATGGAGGATTCTGTTTCTCAAAAAAAAGGAACAAGGACATTAATTCATTGTAGCAAAGGGCTCTTGAAATTACCAGTGAAGAGTTCGACTTCTGAGTCTTAGCAGCTTTTGAAAGCTGGCCTTTTGCCTGTGAAGTTGCTACAGCTGCATTCTCTATATGGGAGTCAATGTCATCTGCAGCACAATAAGAGAAATAGAATCAGAAGGGGAAACAGGCAGACCTATGCTTTGAACATATTCAAATGCAGATATATGATCTGTCAGCCCAACAGGTCACATACCAATCATTGCTCCTTGATCGTGGACTAGCACAGCAAGATCTTTGAAGATTTCATTTACTTCAGTAATTTGGTGCTGAATCTCTTGTATCCCCTGATCCCTCTCCTCGATGATGGCCTCATTGAACACAATTTCATTATCCAAGAAGACAAGCTCTTGCCTATGGTAAATCAAAGATAAAAAATTAGCACCTTGAAAACATTAAGAAAATGACCACTTTTAAGGGGGGGAAGGGCCATTCTTGCATGCAAAGAAAGGGGAATGTGTTTTCCAAGCATCTGCATATCAACAACGAATACATGTCTCCATAGTGAACATGAGCTAAAAAATCTATGTTTTTTCCCACAATGGGCGAACCAGAATTTTATTACTAGCAAAAGCAACGAAATTACATCATTGTCAAAGTTATCTAGACATAAATTGATAGAAATCTATACAAAGTAGATCCACAAAGCTCGATAAAACCTTACCTTCTAGATTCTAGAAGCTGTGTCCGCTGCTCAGCCAACTTATCAGCACCATTATTCACCTCGCTTGAGTTGTAGCTGCAAAACATGGTCACTCTTAGGTTTGGCATTCGGTGGTAATAAACTGAAATAGCTTTATAAATAGATAAAGGCAAATGAGAAGAAAAGCAGCTATTAAAACTTATTGAGTTCTCATATTACACAAGGAAATATTACAAAACAAGGTATAGAAACATGACGGAAAAAAATGTCAGAAGGCCTTAGTTTACTGTAACTGTTTCTATTGAAGAGCCAACTAAAATAAACTACGCAAGACGAAATATTGTCATGTGAATTCAAGACCGCTACATTTTCCATAAATTTCTTGCAAAAAATGTGTTCCCAGCTGGAAAATGAGATTATGACAGCTGGCCTCAGGGGCTTGCAAACCACAACTGCAGACACGAACCAAAAGCTATTGTACTTATTCAAACGAGCTTAGCTTTGTTGTGGCTAAATGTGGTAGTGCACCAAACTTCTTTCCATAAGAGGGCAAATAATACACCGATAGAAAATATTAAGCAAAAACTATTCAATTTAAGGGCTCATCTTAGAACAGAATATAATTCTGATATTTAGGTCCATCGCAGGTTGGATTAGATTTCAATTGTTGAGTAACTTCGCACTGCAATTTACAATGCCCCATAAATATACTGTGCATGTGTGAAGGCATGCCAGGATTGATGAAAATGTGAAAATAATAAAATGTAAATGTGTATTAGGGCATTGACGGTTGGTTGGGAACAGAAAAGGAAGTCCTAAAAGGCATCATGAACAGTTCACTATAACTAACTCAATTTCCTATATGCATCTTTGTGATGTTAATGGGAATCTTATTAGACTTAGCAACTGGCTGTCAAAAATCTTGATCATTTCATTCATTGGACTTTTGTTATTCTAACAGAGGCATGATAATAGTTTTCAGGCATTCTACTTTTCAGGACTACCAAGAAGGCTAGAAATGAACAACGAATCAAGATAACTACAGTCTACAGGGGAGTCATTTCGTCTTGAAGGAGAAAAATTCCTGTAGTAATGCAAAATAAACCAATGCCATATGGCAACAAAGCAGAAAAATCTGTGCAGAAATTACCTCTGTGGCAGACCCGCTTGAGAAATAAAAGGTGCATATGCAGCTTCTCTCTCTACTGCTAACCGTTGAGCTTTCTGGAATTCTTTAAGGACTGCTTGGAAATCCTTAGCTAGCTTTGCATCAGCAATCTTCTTGGTAGCCTGCAGTTTAATATGATGCCATAAATACAAATTGTAATAAGAAAAACTATAAACATACAAGGAAAAACAAATTTTCCCCAGTAATAAAGGAATGAGCATGGGTAACTAAATGGCTAGCACTAAACACAGCAGCTGATATAGGACTCGTCTTAAATGCACAATTTCAGATCTTGCTACAATCTTTTTTATCGCTATGAATGCCACCATTCCAGGATACGAACATTGAAGCATGTTGCAATAATGATAGAAAGTTCTATAGTTATCTACTTAGAAATTCATCTAAATTGCTGTTACTTCTGCAAAATTAAATAAAACAAAACACACAGCATAATAATGTTGATCTTCACATAAGAGTACATGAGTTGTCTCTGTACAGTTACTCCCTTCTTGTACACTTGCGACAAAGATGATAAATGTTTGTGTTGCGAGTTTTGGCCTACTAAAAGGCAACATATTCAGCAGCAAAGTGCTGCAGAAATGTGCATGCTGCATTGGATTTGTGTTCATACAAGGAATGGCTGAATTCGGAACAACGATATATGTGATAGGTTAGGGTAGCACCAATTGAATAGTCTTGTCCAACACCAATTCAGATGGTTCAAACATACCCCGCGGAGACCTCTAGTGGCACTAGTGCATAGCGGAATCATAAGGTGCAGCAACAATATGGAGAGGCAAGGGTTGATCGAACTTAGAATGGGAGAAGGCAACAGAGAGGGGGCGGGGGGACTTGGAATGGGTCAAATATACGCAAACAAGTCCTTTGGTAAAAACATGTGGAAATCAGCAATCCACGTGCCTGACACATGATCTAGGCTAGACCCCTAGTAATATGAGTATATGACTATCATTAATGCCTTTCTTTTATTTTCATATGTTGTTCCGTTTTGTTGTGGCTCATTGGGTTCCATCTGTAGCCTTCCCCAACTTGCTTAGGACTGAAAGCCTTTGTTGTCGGTGATATAAATTTAGTTCAAAGCACAGCACCAAATGTAGTGCAAAACAACTAGCCTACATAAACATGAAATATTTACTCAATTTATGCCCAAACTAGAGGCAAACACCAATGCGACATTACGAAACAATGAAATTAACAATGCAAACATAGCATGGTTCTCAAATTCATCATATCTTAGTACAAAATGGAAAAAAGAATACAAAATGCCTTGGACCATAAAACAGAATAAAACTGTTATACTTAAATTGTTATAATTAAAATGAACAAAAAGCCGCTGGCAAATATAGTTAAGAGTACTCGTATAATTATATAGAGATAGGCACATACGCTGACTTCGACACGATGATCCGCCTCACTAGCTTGTTTAAGCTTGTCCGATGTATCCTTCACTAGTTGTGTTATGTGTTGCCGAGTTTTATGTCTGCAAGCAATAGCAACTGATATGTTAGTTTGACACATCAAAACGATTTCAACTAGTAAACAAACTTGCCTCACCTACAGTCTGCAAATAAAGCTTACGAGTTAAGACAGTAGGGCTTAACTAAAGTGTTTTTTAACTCAATTTCAAAAATACAACACAGCATGAGAAAGACGTGAACTAATAAATCCTGTAAAATTCCATAATGAATGACCACATAGGAATTGATTCCAGACCATTGAAACTACAGTATTTGGGTACGTTATATGGCTTGATGCGTTCAGTTCAACCTCCACGAAGGCTATCAGCTAAACCAGGAATCAGGAATGGCAACGTATGGAGCCGGCAAATTGAACACGCAAGCAACTCCACAGAAATACGGGGAGAACTAAACCCTAAGCAACCCTTAGCAGCAAGCATCGATCCATCCGCAACAAACAGGGACGAAACCTAAATCGAGATCACAACAAGGCCGCAGAATTCTCCCATAACTCCGCCACACGGATCAAAACCAGCGGCGACCGGGTCCGCGGAACCGAACCGATCGATTCGAGGGCCAAACCTAGACGCGGAAGACAGATTTGCGGAGGGTGGGGGTAAGGTAGGGCGGACGCACATCCTGTCGCGGAGGTCGGGGGTGTCCTTGGGCGTGCCGAGCGTGTTGACGAGGCGCTGGAACGTGGCGACGGCGGTGTTGATCTGGAAGACGCCCGACGCGACGGCCTGCGACGCGACGGCGCCGCCCGCCGCGGGGCCCCGGCCGTTCCGCCGCCCGCCGCCCAACGGCGCGCCGCGGACGTTGCCCGCCTCCAGGTCCTGGAAGCTCATCCTCCTCCCTCCCTCCCTCCCCCTACCGCTCGATCGGCGGGCGCGCCTCCAGCGGCTCGTATCGAAGGCTGCGAGGCCCGGCGGGGGATGGCGGGACGAATCCGGCGGGCAACCGAATCGGGGTCGCGGCCGGCCGAGAGGGGGAATTGGGAATCGGGGGAAGGCCGCGTCGCCTGCCTCTCTCTCTCTCTCTCTCTCTCTCTCTCTCTCTCTCTCTCTCTCTCTCTCTGGCGTCGCGTGTGGCGTCGGATTGATTGGGGGATTCCGGAATTCACTCGCGGGGGGGCAGGGAGGAGGAGGAAGGACTGGAGGAGCAATAAACTTTCGCCGCGGGGGATTAATTATGCGGTTGGTTTTGGGGCCAGCCCGGCCAGGCCATCCGCTCCTGCCCGGCGGGTTGGCCTTGGCCGGGTCGCGTGCGGCCGGGGTTGGTTTTGGTGGGGCGCGTTTGGAATTGGCCCCGCGTGGGTCACACGCGCCGGGCCGCCGGCGGGGGCAGGGACCTGACCGACCAAGAAGACCGGGCGCGCCTCGGATTAACGGTGAGTTAATTAATTAGCTCGAGGTGTCTACTTACTGGGGATCGGATTTGTTTAGGTGGCCAGCCCTGCTAGTCCTCCGTGTTTGCTGCAGGCCTGGTTGGCAAGGTTGACAGAGTAATTAACAAACAATCCACCGGTGGAGGAAGGATTAGTCGGCAGCGTCGACGTGGTGGCGAAGGAACTTAAGGAAGAAAGCTGGGGCCGCGAGGTGAGGCTGACAAGGACGGGCAACCTCCCACCGGTCACCACGCCGGGAATGCTTTGGAGCTTGGTTTGTTTTCGCTGATGTCGCGTCGCTCTCCGTCCCTTCCTATCATTCACCCGCGGGTCTTGCCGCGGTTCGCCGTTCCCCCCAGCCCGGACAACCTGTATTCGCTTCTAAAGAAAAAAAAAACAACAACCTGTATTCTCTGTCGCGGTGCCACTTCGGCGTGGGGTGATGATGGGCACGACTGGGCGCCTCGTGCTCCCCGGCTACGTGCCGAATTTTTCCTTTCCTTGGTCGTCATCATCTGTTGTTTTCCTTTTCCAGGGCATCGGAGAGCGGAGATGTTTCCTCCTCGGCTCCTCCCATCATGTCGTGCATGCCTGCCTGCCTGCCACCATGGTGCTTCGCGAGCTTTAAACCTTCTTTCTTGTTTCTATTTTGGTAGAATTTAAAAGCCTTCATATATTTTTTTTTCTATAAAATCCCATCAAATAAAGAAGTTTGACTTAGAATAAAATTAAAATAAATTTAAATTTAAATCGAATTTGGTCAGAGCAGTCTTCGGGATATCGGATAAAGGGGATCACCAGCCAACGCCGTCGTCGTCGATCCATCAAGCCGTCACTGGAACGGTGCCAGCGCAACGCATGCAGCCGGGACCAGTTCGTTCGATCAGATCTGCGGTCAGTACACTCGACATGGCCCACCAACTGACCGATCGAGTTCGAACCCATGCATCATGCACGTGCGCATATATGAGGCTGGGAATTCATTCGATTCGGTCAATCTTCTTAATTTGGTTGGTTAGTGTTACGCATGGTGTAGCTCGAGCCGACCGATCCACGGCCGAAGCTGATGTAGCCAGTAGCCACCACCTCTGACCAGCGACCAGCACGCCGGTCAAGTGAGGTGCGTGCTTGGTAGGTAACGAGGGAGGCGACGAGAAGTCTCAGCACTTGATGGATCTACTCTTGAATCCATCCCTGACGACGCAGCCGAATTCCACGTCTCAACCTATCGTCTACCGGACAAACAATCTGGAAATTTTGAAGATTGAGACCCGGACCCCATCGCTTACCTAACCCACGCGGAACATACGGCTCGGCTCAGGCTCAGGCTCAGGCTCCAGCTCCATCGCCACATTGCCATTGGAGTTGGAGCTTCCGTTCTCGGGCCATACTGTTAGCAACCTCCACTCATGATTCCATCGGCAACTGAATTGACACAGCAGTAACTGAATTCAAGGTGATGTGTGAGAGGAATGGAACTAGGGATAGGTTAGACTGTTAGAGGTATGTAGCAAGCAGGAGAATCGAGGGTAGGAGGAAGGATAGAGGTAGCTCCGGAAGGTTTTTGGAAGATAAAGACGCGAGGAATTCATGAGTAGGAATTTGGTTTCCGAGTACGTGATTATTGCTCCATTTCGATCCCCTCTGTGTATAGAGACTTTTCCCCCTACCTTTTATTTCTTGAAAGTTTGGAAGAACGAGTACAACGCTGGGCCAAGGTCCGCCGGACAACCTAGGCAAGCTGGGCTGCTCGCTGAACAAATCACAGTAAACCCGGCCACCTCACCATGCAGCCCGTCAAGGGAGCCCCTACACCGCTACACGAAAGGGTCGCGGTGAGTGGACTACAATTCTTGGCTCCTGTTTTTTTCCTTTTCAAACAGGCCTTCCTGTAAATAAAAGAATTAATAAATAGGCCTTGTTCAACCCGCCGCCACATCAACGGCCACATCGTGTGGCTGGAAGCGGCGCAGCTCCCGTGGCCGTTCACACCCACTGGTGCCGTAACGTCTTCGGCCGTGCGTCGGTCAGCAGTCACCGGTGTAGCATAAATTCAGGAACACCCTTTCAAAAAGAAAAAATAGATCAGGAACACAACAAAACTACAAGTCGCTCCCCCGGCCCGTACGTCAAAAAATCAGGAGCCGCGCTACTAGACTAGGCCAGTCTCGTCAAAAGAAAAAAAAAAGTAGGACTCATTCGGTACGTCAAGTCAATGATCCTCACTATGGTTGCAGCCCTCTGCGTGGCCTCGGACATGTGTCTTCCACTTCCATCCCCGTCACCTCCAGTCTCAGGCTTCCAGCTATATATGTACATCTGCGTCGTGTCTTCCTTGGCAGCACAAAAACAATGGACGCGGTGATATCCGCAGTGGCCAGCGACCTCATCAGCCGGTTCATCTCCTTCCTCCTCCAGAAATCCCAGCAGGCTCACCGCGCTGCCGTCAACAACACGCCGCGGCTGCAGCGGCTGCTCCTGCGAGCTCGCGCCGTCGTCGAGGAGGCCGACGGGCGGCGGATCGCCAACCACGGCATGCTCCTGCAGCTCAAGCAGCTCAGGAACTCCATGTACCGGGGCTTCTACATGCTGGACACCTCCGAAGCGTGCCTCCTTCGACCGAACGGAGGCGGGGTGGAGGTGAGCCGCCAACACGAACTCCAAGCACAAATCATGGACGATTTGGAAGCCATGCTTGATGACATGAAGGGGTTTCTCTTACTTGTGATGCAATGCCCTCCGATTGCTCGTCAGCCGTACAGTACGTATCTGTTCATGGAGAGGTGTCCTGGCCTCTGGGAGCGCAGACCCGTACGATCAACACCCGAGCCTTGTCCCCATAGCCGAGCGGATCGCGGCGGAGATCGACGGCGCTTCGTTCATGATGACGGGCGCCATCACGAGGGCGCTCAGAGCTAACCTGAGCGCGGAGTTCTGGGGCCGTGCTCTGGGCTACGTGAGGAAGTCGATGCAGATGCATGCTCGTGTCTTCGGGGAGGACCCGAGGGCGGCGCGGTCCCGCGAAAGGTACCTCTCGTACATTCATGGCTTGAAGCAGGACTGTCCTCCGATACTCTGCTACAGGAGATACAAGACAAGGTCTCTGCAAGGGGACACGGCGAGCATGGTGATGACCGGGGATGTGTTTGCAGCGGCAAGGTCTGTGAAATGTGGAGACAAGTTTGATTTTGTGACTCAGTTTCACATACCTCCTTACTACTACTACGTATCAAAGTGGGTTGTGGAGAAACGTAAGAGAGTTCATCGTGGAAACAAGTGCCCTAAGAGAAAACGGAACTAGCAATAAGCATCCTTCGCATGATCGTTGTATCTGATAAGCACCTAGAATCTCATCGGGTGATGCTATTTAGTGTATAAGAAGACTGTAATAAACACTGTAGAAGAAGGTAGTTTGTAATAAGTCAAGCTTATGATGGGTTTGTAATAAGTGTTATTCTAGTGCCCTTATTTTTGTTATATTGCGGATCATACTTTATCAGTTAAATATTCTTCACCAATGCTATTCATGCATCTGGAATTTACATTTGTGAAAATATTAAGTGATCAGAAAAAGTCGTGGCCATAACATTCCTTTAAACATCGAAGGGCTAGAAACTAGAGTCAGAAGAATGAACTCAATTGTTGGCCGTTCGTCCCAGGTACTCAAAAGTCTAAAGTAAGGTCCCCTTCTTATATATATATTCTGTAGAAAACCACAAACAAGTTCATACTCAGATACAGTACTTTCTCTGGTCACACTCACACACACCACCACGCACGTTAGACGTATAACACATTCCCGGAGCGCTCCGATCATGTGACATGGCTATCAAATAAATTTCTGAAATTAGTCATGTGTGTGCTAATCATGAACACCGTGATCTGAACTAACCCGAGTGAAGTAATGCTTATGCCCTCATTCATCTGCCAGTCTGCCATACACCACGCTACAAGCCTGCAAGGTGGTTCCCGTGCAGGAAAGTGCTTAAGTGCATTTCGTTACAAAATCCCCAAACCAACATACTGACATCCAGTGTCCTGGCACCTTTCAAGTTTTCCCCGGGCAAATTTGAATGAATGAATGGCCTAAAAAATTATGAATACGCCTGAAAGGGAACGAATACTCGGAAAACCATCGTGGCCTTTGGGAGATCTGGACAGAGCAGCCTGATCTTCAGCCGGCGCAAAAGAACTTGTCATCTAATTTGTATAGTTTTCTGTTCTTCTCCCCTCTTTCCAACATTTTGGCGATTAAAAACCTAAGAAATTAAAAGGAAATGCATTATGCCAGGCACTCTCTGAAGCCTGAAGCCGCAGAAAACTATACAAAGTTCAGCGTGTGACCAACCAAGAAGCCGCAGTTCAGCGTGCGGAGTAGTCCCGGCAGACTCATGAAACTTGAGAATGCTCCGCTGTTCTCGTTCTCCCCAGAAGCTTAGAATGTTTTGTTCGAGGGAGCTGCTGCCTCCCCTGTAGCTTCAAACTGGGACCAGGAAGCTGAGTGGCAACACCAGGGGCCAGTCCAAGGTCAGCCGCAAAGCAAGCCGGCAAAGCCAACGTGCCGCCGGGTCGCCAGACTAACCACGAGACACCAGTGGCGTGGTCGTGCCTGGCGGCACACACCTCCCATGGGCGTAAACACATCTGACATCTGGCCTGGCCAGTTGCCAATAGGCCAGTCAGTCAAACAATGGAATGCAGTTAACTAGTGAGGTGGTTCGTGTAATAATTGTATTTTATTATAAAAATAAATAAATAGAAAACATACCTTAGAAAATGAACAATAGGAACTCAAATGTGCGATTTGGCTTTGGCACGATTGGATTTTATTTTATTTTATTTTTTGAAAAAGGCACTATTGGATTGACCCGGAAGTTCCACGCCTCCTCCGGTACGAAAGCAACCTTGTACAGTGCCGCAGCTTCAGTGCCACTGCTTCAGGTAGCTCCAGCAACTCTGCGATAACGAGGATTTCAAGCAGCGACACCCGTCCAATCCCCGGGAGCCACGAACGCTGCCAAGCCCCTGCCGCCTGCCGCTGCCGGCGCGGCGGCGCCCCCCACAAATCCGCATAAACTCTCGGCCGTTTCGCCGGTGCCGCCCGTCCGTTCGGCCGCCTCGCATGGCCCCAAATCCCCCAGCTGCGCCCCCAAAGCCACCAGCCGGCGGGCCCCGCTACAAAACCAGGCGGCTGCGCGTGCGCGTGTAGCCACTAGCCAGTGCAGTGCGCTTCGGTGAGCGGAGAGGAGGGCGTAGGATAGGGGGATGGCGGCGGCGGCGGTGGAGGGCGTGCGGCACCGGACGGTGGAGGCGAACGGCGTCCGCCTGCACGTGAAGGAGGCGGGCCCCGAGGGCGCCGCCGCCCCCGCGGTGCTCTCCTGCACGGCTTCCCGGACCTCTGGTACGGCTGGCGCCACCAGATGGCCGCCCTGGCGGCGCGGGGCTACCGCGCCGTGGCGCACGACCTCCGCGGCTACGGCGACTCCGGCGCCCCGCCCGACGCGTCCGCCTACACCACCTTCCACGCCGTCGGGGACCTCGTCGCGCTCATCGCCGACCTCGGCCAGCCCCAGGTTTCGCGGCGGCAGCGGCAACCCGTTTGATTCCCCGCACGCCGAAGCCGCGAGGCAGCGACTCGACGTTGACTGGGTGCTCTGCTTGCGGCAGGTGTTCGTGGTCGGGCACGACTGGGGCGCCATCGTGGCGTGGCAGCTCTGCCTCCTCCGGCCGGACCTGGTGCGGGCGCTCGTGAACCTCAGCGTCGTCTACCACCCGCGGCGGCCGGAGAGGAGCCCGCTCCAGACCATCAGGGCCGCATGCGGGGAAGACCACTACATGTGCCGCTTCCAGGTAACCAGTGGAGTACTCTGCTTCCATTTCGATTGCCCCTAGTCCCAACTCCTACCAGGCAGAATCAATTGTCTTTATTATGTGACGAGTAGCAATGGTCTGTCCTCTGTCCTCTATGGACGAGGTTTTGCGCTGCTGGTGCCTGGTGGACTCGTTTAATTTGGCTGATTGGTTGGACGGATGCTGGAATGAGAATGATTATTTGGTGGCTATTCAAGGGAAGGAGCGGATTTGGCAAAGCAGCCGAGCAAATACTGGGACTGAACAATAACAGCGATCTGCCGTTGCAGACAGATAAGATAACGGTGACGAAATAACTGAGAATTGAAAGATTGTTTGATTTAGAAATTAAGTACAACCCCTAGACCCAACTGAGAGATTGTTAGCAGATCATTTGGTGGAAGCTTGAATACTTATTCCCATGAATTTTTCCCTAAAAGAAATTAACATCAACACACTACCAATCACATGCACGGGTCTGGTAAAAGCACATTGTTTCTTAGAAAATATCAAGCCTTATTTGGAGCTCTACCAACTGAACATCTGCACACAGCAGCCGGTCTTTGAGAGCTGTAAAAATTAACAATTCAGATTGTTGCAGTGACTTTAGTTGATCTAGATCTTCAAGAGCAATTAAATCTCTTGGATGTCACTCTCTTGAAATACTCAACTTCTTAACATTCTTTTGCATATAAACTGCAGCATTTCCTTAGTGGTGATTGTATGGTGTCAGCTTTTGATGTTTATTTTTTGTATGATATACTTTCTGCAAAAATTAATATTGCACATTTGAATTGCATAATGATCCATGCTGGAACCTGGAGTTGCTGAAGCTGAATTCGCTAGATATGATATTAAGTATGTGTTTAATAAGACATTTGGCATGCGCAAGCCAGCTGCTCTTATTCTACCCAAGGACAAGAGCTTCTTTGACTCTCTTGATTCAGATGGAACTTGCCCTCCATGGCTATCAGAGGAAGATATTTCCTACTACGCAGAAAAATTTTCGAAGACAGGGTTTACTGGAGGATTTAATTACTACAGATGCATTGACCTGTATGTCTTTCATGGTTCACTCTCACAATTTTGATTTTCAATTTACTTTTTAATTCAGGCAAGCAATTATTTGCCATCACACAATTAAGTCCCTGCTTTATTATTTGCCATCATACAAGTCAAGTTTCACTTCACAGTCAACCGATGTTACTGATCTGTTATTCTGTAGTGCATACCTTAATGATTTTACTGTTGATTTACTATCGTTTTATGCTTTTCAGATGTTTAGATGGTTTGACATTCTGTAGTGCATATCTTTATGATTTTACAATTCACATCCTAGGAGGAGCTATCACCCCTGAAATGTTTGCGAAAACTTTTAAAAGGAGAGGATTTAATGACAGATATAATGAAATATATTTATCTTACAAACAACAGTTGGTATGTATGTATGCCTGAATTAGATTTCAGATGGTGCCAGCCAATGTCAATTTGAACTTTATGTATGGAGGCTTTGTTTAGAGCTGACAAAGGCATTGATCCCATCAGATTCGTTTTGTGTTCATGCAGGAATTGGGAGCTTTCTGCACCATGGACTGGTGCTCCAATAAAAGTTCCGACAAAATTCATTGTTGGGGACCTAGACATTACATACAACACTCCGGGGGTACAGGACTACATCCACAAGGGTGGCTTCAAGGCAAGTGTGCCGAATCTTGAGGATGTTGTTGTCATGTAGGGAGTGAGCCACTTCATCAACCAGGAGAAGCCTAATGAGGTTTCTGATCACATTTGTGAGTTCTTTAGCAAGTTCTTATAAGGAAACACTATTGAGCCTATAGGCTTTCGGGCTGCTTATGTGTCAAATACAGTTGTGAGAGCACCATACTGATATAATATAAATAAAATACAGTCTTTCTCTTGGGGCAGAATTTGTGTGGGGTTCACGCTTCTTGGATCTTGCACAGTGCTATTTCCTCGCACTCACACTGGAGCAAATTGTAGGCAGCGTGGAACTTGTAAATTTGTACTAGCTGAAACCCAAATAGATCCACCAATTTCGAGTCCTATCCTGGGACACCTTTGTGCCGGGGCAGCTGAATTTTGCACAGGGCATTATGGATTTATGGAGAGCTTGGTTGCTCTCTCTCTCTTTTCTTTTGCTCAATATAAGCAGGAGAACTGGATATCTTTACTTAAGAACTGCGGTTCTAGTTCAGTGTGAACCTGGCAAGAGTACAGTGGCAATGACTTGATGGAATTTTAAGCACCTAGAGTGCAATCCTTGGAAGACTAGCAAGTTTCTATGCCCCCGGTCAGCATACTTTTCCTGCAAGGAGACAAAAGAGAGATGGTCCATTGGTCCGTGTGGTTGAAAGGGAAACGATGCCAATCTTTTCTGCACCCGATCATGGGCGAATTCATCACGTTGAGTGATGCTGCTGCAGCTCAACCAGCTGCGGGGAGAGATGTGCCGGGGCACCTACGTCCTCGACGCCTTCAGGCGGCGAGCCGCCTTGCCCGGTAGGAGGTCGCACGCCACGGCGAGGCGGTCGCTCGGCTTGCCTCCGGACAGTGATGCCGCAGATGGGCTGTCCTTGTCCATTGCGGTGGAAAGCATGGAAGCTGCGCTGGGCGACATGAAGGAGTTCGTCGTGCTCCTCGGCGGCTGCCCCCGCGTCGGCCGGCAGCCGTACAGCGCCTACCTGTTCATGGAGAGCTGCATGTTCGGGCGGCAGATGGAGAAGGAGCAGATCGTCAGCTTCCTGCTGCAGCCTGCTCGAGATCTGGATGTCCTCCCCATCATCGGCCCTCACGAGGTCGGCAAGCGGACGCTGGTCGAGCATGCGTGTCTCGAGGAGAGGGTGCGAGACCACTTCGCCAAGATTCATCGCCTCTGCGGTGACGATCTCGATGTGCAGGGCCAGGAGCCTCTTCGAGGTGTGGTCGACACCGCTCAAAGGTCCCTGATCGTGATCGACTTCGCCAGCGGCGACACGGACGAGGAGCGTTGGAGAGGTTTCCGCTCGTCCCTTCGCCGCCACGCGCAAGGAGAGAGCAAGATCATTGTCATCAGCAGGGCGGAGACGCACTCGGGCCTGGGCACCGTGCCGCCGCTCAGGCTGCGCGCGCCGCGCCGGGAGGAGCTCTGGTACCTGTTCAAAGCGTTGGCGTTCGGAGGCGCCGACCCGGAGGAGCGCCCGGAGCTCGTGCGCGTCGCCACGGCGCTGTTCGCGGGCATACCGGACCTCACGCCGTTCACCGCGGTGAGCAAGATCGCCGCGTCGCTCCGCGCCGACCTGAGCGCGCGGTCCTGGCGCCGCATGCTGAAGGTGTTCCTCGGGGTGACGGCGCTGCAGCTCGGCGCCGCCGTCCCTGGGGGTCGTGGTCGTCCGGAGGAGAAGGCCGCGTACTACCACCCCGGCGTGCCGGTGAAGGGTGGGCGTAGCGCGCCGTGCTTGTTCTACGACAGGCGCAAGTCGACGGGCATGTCGCAGAGCGAGCTCCCGAAGGTGACGATGCTGGACGTCGCCGGCGGCGCCGTCCCGGCCGGGGAGAAGCGGTTCGACGTGCTGGTGTGGCAGTCCCGCATCCCTCCTTACGCAAGCTACGTCGCGACGTGCGACATGGAGAGAGCCGCGCAGGTGGAGATCGGCAAGAGACGGCTTGTGAACAAGAGGAGAGGCCAACTGGTTCGTGGCTCCGGCGAAGACAAGGTGTAGGAGAGGGAGACGGCGATGAAGGTGGAGCCCGTCGCGGGGAGTGGAGGACGCCGGAGGGGCGATGTCTCGCGGAGAACACCAGTCGTATCGATCCCATCAGGACATCGATAACCCGAGCAGACTGCCAGTCAGGCAAGCAGCAGTGTTTGACCTGGCTAACTCAGGGGTGTTTGATATAGGAATTAATCTTTAGTCCGGGTCACATTAGATGTTTGAATGCTAAATAGAGAGATTAAACATGAGCTAACTATAAAACTAATTGCATAAGCTGCTGCTAATTTACGAGACGAATCCATTAAGCCTAATTAATCCATCGTTAGTACATGTTTACTGTAGCACAACATGGTCAAATCATGGACTAATTAGGCTTAATGAATTTGTCTCGTGAATTAGCCTCCATTTATGCAATTGTTTTGTAATTAGGCTATATTTAATACTTTTAATTGTATATTTAATACTTTTAATTGGTGTCCAAATATCCGATGTTATAGGACTAAAGTTTAGTCGTGAAGAACCAAACAGGCCCTTGCACTCTGCACTTCTGCCGGATTTTACTGGTATTGATCAGCTGTGTCCATGAGAAATGCTTGGCTCTCAAGTCAGTGATGATTATTTTTGCCAAAAATCAACGCATGGGCACTCAAACTAGCAGCCTATAGTTGGCTCTGAACACCATGTAGAAGCTCTCAGTGCTTGTGTTGGAATTTCAAATATTTCAATAATAATCCTGCAAACTGTATACTATTGTTACCAAAAGGCGCCGTGCCAAACCCGAACACAACACGCTCGTAGGGCTGCTGCTTGCAACACCTCTGTGCGAATTGGTTAGGTCGGATTGGAAACCGACCAAACCAATTCTGTTGCGGTTATGACAAAGCTCCAACAAACACTCGCTAGGAAGGTACCCTGTCGGACTAAGCCTCCTAATCTCAAGTGCACGAACCACACCTCCTAACTCCAAGTCATGTGTGGGGGCGTGCTCATACAATAGTTCTCTTCGACTCTTCATGCCTCTTCAACTGCCTCAAAGTGTAGGATACAACCTTCTCTTGTATCAACACATATCCTAGTCCTTGCTTGGAAGTGGTCATGGTTGCTGACGTTGTGCCACTCCAGACACCATGCCAACCATTCGATGATTCAATCGAGAGATGCACGCTCATGACTGATGGAGATGATGTCAATTACCATGAAAGTGGCGAGACCCCAATGCCAACTTGCGAGTGGTGAAGAAGCAACAAAAGACAAGCATAACAGTGGTAGCAACGACAAAGGTGCGGGTCACCTGCATTGCAACAATTGTGTACACCCTATGGATGAACCCCCACTATATCTGGGGCTCGCGGGCTCTTGAGAATACACCGATGCAAGTGGCAATCCTAATCATCCCTATCACCGCATCATGGATTACATATATTTCCTCTTTCATTTTCCTTTTTGCACAAAGTTTCCATTATCAAGCTAAAACCAGCCTCTTTTCCCTTTATGTCAATTGCAACAGAAAACAAGAGGGATGGGATGGAGGCTATTGGAATGAATCCTTAGAAATTTCAGGGCATTACCTTTAATGACCATCACATTAAGTTGCTTGTTATAGACTTGACATCAGGTATTGATCATACATGCTTTCCAAGGTGTAGTTTAATCATCCCAGTTTTTGGCTCTCTAGCCAGAGAAGGAGGTCCGGAAATCCAATTCCACAATCCACCGCGGCGCCTGCTAATTCCCGTGCGCCCGCCAACAGCGCTCACGGCGCGCGATCTCTGACACCATACGGTTTTCTTTTTTTGAAAATTATTCTTCTCCCCAACTTTCTATATTTGGTAAGTTATAACTTATGAATATGATTTTGCGCATAACTTTTTACACGTAACTTTTGACGGGATAAATTCTCATTATAACTTTTATGATACATATAACTCTTTCTTAATACCTTCTTAATAGATAATTTTTTGGTATAACTTTTATGATACATAAAGTTTTATGCATAGTTTTTCTAAAAGAACTTATGGAGAATAATCTTTTTGAACAACTTATATGAAGATGTTATCATGATGATTTCTAGCACAACTTTTTACACACAAATTCACCATACAACTTCTAATCACATTCTCGATCTTGTTGTTCCATAAAGTAGTTGTCAAGAGAACTTCTCCGGAGAAAACAAAAGAGAAGGTAAAAGGAAAAATCTGAAAAAGAAAAAAAGTTGATAACACTCCGTTACGGAACATATCGGAAACAAATAGTAGAAAGGAAAAGAGATAAAGTAAATTAATACATGGACGTCTGGACGTGGGTGAGAAGTGAGCACAGACAAGGAGGCAGCCGCGTCCCGGCTGTAACATCGCGCACTACGAAGTGTTGTAGCGTGCAATTGTTGTATTGGATTTCGTATCCACCGCTCACATCGTTCCTAGCAGCCAGCACGTTGTCCACATGCCTCGCTGCCATCTTATTACCTCTTTTCATATGACCGGGGGGCCACTAGGAGAACCTTATCATCTTATATCTTCCCTTCCACAGGTGCTCCTTCTCATTCCCACTCTCCTTCCCTCCTCTCTCTTCCCTATATTGAGAAGTGTCAATAGTTCAGTCGGGCTTGTCCTCTCTCTTCCCTATATTGAGTAGTGTCACTAGTTTAGTCGGGCTTGTGGTAACGGAGGCGGCGAAGTGGAGTGCGGGGATTTATTGTAGTAGAAGACTTGGGAGTAGGAGCAGCGCGTGGTGGGAGATGTGGGAGTTCCACCCTGCTGGTGCTTCTACGGCATATCGCCTGAATCAACTCTAGCGGATCTCGGCGCACCTCCTCCGCCTCATAGCCACCTTCCTCACACAACGACGACAGGGAGCTCGTTACCAGGAGGCGGATTACGCTCTGCTTGATGCACACCACCATGAGTGTTTAGATCTAGTAGAGTCCATCCGTGTGTGGTGATGTCGCTGGATCTGGTATGGCTGCTCTACCATATGGAAACCTCCCTCACACACCACTAGCGGGGATTGGAGTGGTGGAGCCTACGCCAAGCATGCGGTGGGCACTTCGGTGGGTATACATTTTCTTTCCCTCCCTCCCTCCCTCCCTCCCTCTAGATCCGTTAGATTTCTCGTGACGCGTGTAGTGCAGCCACCGGATACTTGCAGTCGGGATACAACTCGGGTTCTAAACGATGAGTAGGGACGTGAAAAGCTCATTGTGAGAATTTTTCTTCCTCTTTATTTCTTTTTTTTAACTTTTTTGTGTGTTTCTGTTGCTACCTTTTCCCTTCGTCATTTTTCCCTTCCCCTCCGTTTGCTCCGGCGAGTAATGAGCAATGCGGTGTGGTGGCCAACGGCCCAACAGGGGAGAGGCGGCACATGGCGTGCGCGATCCCGACGGATTGGCGGTAGCTTATCCATCAGTGCTCGATTTTTTAATTTCTTGTTTTTCCAATTGAAATATCTTGTGCATAAAGCCTCGGCCTTGGGGCATGATGAACAGGCGACCACCCCTGAGACCCTAGCTCCCTGGTCTAGAGGGTCGTGCCTGCACACGCACTTAATAACCAATTGATTACAGTCCAAAACTCATTAGTGCTTCATCCATCGTTTGCTGGCATCAGTTCCGTCTACTGAACAATTGCTAAGCAACCGTCCAGACGGGACATGGCTAGATCGTAGAGTACCACGTTGAGAAAAATATGATTTCATTTACATTGTGTGTGAATAGCTCGTAGAGTCAAGTTTGGAATGTTGTTTCTGAAAATAAAGTCACGTTGTGAACGTATGAATTTGACAAGAATTCCAATAACTTCCTGAAGAGAAATTTCTTTCTTTCCAAGAAAGATCCGAATTGCTACTCTACTAGTGGCGCACATCCTAGTGAGGACTAATTGGAGTTAGTTTCTCTCTATGTGTTTAGCCTTAGTTTATAAAGCTATTGCAATACCTTTAGTAATAGCCACATTTACCGGTTAGATTTTTTTGTGATGGTACAACCTGTTTATCCAAGTTGAAGCCTCTGACTCAACATGATCGCTCGTATTTATGATTAGCAAGTGACGTGCCCGTTCACAGTGAGGTGGCCGTGGTAACTTCATTGCTCTCATGATCTGTTGGTATAGTCTCTCCATGATTCTCATAGATGTTGTAACAAGAAATCAATTTGCTCATCGATTCATGCGCTAGTAAAAATGGCCTGTGAGCTGTATTGCCTTCCTTGGAAGGGTAAACGGATGATCACTTCTTTTATACGGAACACTATATAGATGTAGATATTCACATACATGCACGTAGAGTCACCTTTATGAATAGCACATCATATCCATCATATCCCTATAAGTAACTACGAGAGACTATGCCAACAGATCTTGAGATTAACGAAGTCACCACAAGTATCTCATTATCAGCGGGCATACCACCTACAATTGAGAAAATATCGTCATTAATTCCTGGAGTAAATCCAAGAAACAAGAGCACACATGCTGAGATAAGAACTCAAACTTAGGTGACAGATTTCATCACAGGCAAGATAACCAACTGAGTTAAACTTATTTTGCACATAGCTATTAGTTTTTAACTTGAGAATAACTAACATCCGTCTTTTAGTGCCAAAATCATGTGACACTTCCATCTAGATCAGTTAGAGATGGTGGATTGTGAGTTTTAAAAGCTCTAGTTCATCCAAAAAATCAACTTAGGATCCTTTTTTTTACAATCTCTAGCCCATATCGTCACAGTCCCGTAAGTTGCCTCCCCTAGCTTCTACCTGGTTGTGCATTGCCAAAAAAAAAAACAATTTGCCCATTGAAATGTTCTGAAAATTTTATTGGATAAACATAAACCCATTCCCTCCCCATACATATGGATTAGAGGGAAGATGAACTAAATTTCCATCTCAATCCCACCCAATACGTGTGGATCGAATAAAATTGGTATGTATCCAAATAAGACCTATAGATATTAAAAATGGTAATGCTAGCATCAGGGCGTCCGATGCAAAAAAAAGAAAAATCGGACACCCCCAACCCAGCGCACTGATGTTGCAGTAGGAATATTTTACACATAATTTTATTGTGATAAGTATGAGCTAATATTGCAGTGAGAAAAGACACTCCAACCTCAATGATCGATGTTGCGGTGAAATTTTTATATGCTTTTTTGTTACGATAGGGATACGATGATGTTGCAGCGGGAGTTTCAGTTGATTATTGATGTCGCAATAGTTGTTTTAAGATTGTTCGATGGGTTCATCTGTATGTTGCAGTGGTCATAAACAGTATGCTTGAGATGTGAGGTGATGTTGCAATAACTATTTTGGATGTTGCATAAATTTATTCTATATGTTTCAATAGTTGATTTGCCGACTAATTTTATTTATTTTATTATTTTTTAAGAATTTTTTTAATGTTGCAATTGTAGTTCAAAATTATCGCAACTATAATTTCTAGATGTTGAAAAAAATAAATGTCGATGTTACAGAACCCTATTTCTACACATTGTTATTCTTATAGGATGTTGCATGAAATATTATACCATATTGCTGTGTGAATTTTTTTATCATAGAATCGGATGACATAATCATTTTTATATATATTTTTATAACATTGCAAATAGTGACTTTTAACGTTGCAGTAATTAATTTCCAATATTACGACGGAGTGTCCGATGCGAAACTTACCATCGGACGTCTGGGCACTAGTTGCTCCATATTAAAAACCATTGGCATCCAAAATCAGTACCAACACTCTTTCCCCCTTCTTCCGAAATCCAGTAATCCAAGTCGTAACAACCCCTGATCCCTTTGGCCCTTGTGAAATTTTGTGTTCCTATTTAAGTTTGGGGCGTGTTCTTTTTTTAAAGAACAAACAGTCAACAAGTTCTAGGCTGAGCCTCTTTACGTTCATAATATTTTCAATTGATTTCTTCGACGGCTCGTCTGTCAGTGTATACGACTTGACGAGTGATGACTGTGACGACTGGCCGCTTGCTTCGATGGGAAAGCAGACACTGGACAGTCACTGTCGTGCTGTCTCAGGGGTTGACCCTTGACCTGGATCTCCACCTTCGGAATGGATGACTGGACGAGCCCATGGCCGGAAGAAAATTGTCTGCGGCGGTACCGCACAACGCCGCTGGTGCGACACCGCCCACGATTCTGACGCGTGGCAGTTGGCCCCATCCGGAGCAGTTGGCCCGTGCGGTGGTCAGCCATCTCATCGGCCGGTGCCTGTCCTTCCTCATCGCCACGTACCAGAAGCACGCTGCCGCCAGCAACCTGGCGAGGCTGCACCGGGGCACCGGCCGGCTGCTCCTGCGTGCCCGTGCCATCGTCGAGGATGCCGAGACGCGGCATGCTACGTTCTTGACCCCTTCTAGAGGCGCACTGCCGGCAATACCAACACTCCAACAGCTCCAGGCAGCAAGATCTATCATCGCCATCAGCCCAACGGAGCAGGTCTCAACTCTAGGAACAGGGCGAGAACTGAGGCTGGCAACTCCGCACAAAGACGGATATACTGGCATTTCTTCAAGCTTCTCACATTTGGCAGTGCGCGCTGACCCGGCGGAGCACCCTGAGCTCGCGTCCATCGCCATGGACCTGGTGGATGAGCTCAAAGGGTCGTTCATGGCCGCGAACATCCTCTCCCGGCTGACAAGATGGTTCTTCTACATAGCTCGGTTTTCTACTAGCGAGCTTCGTAACTAGTCATCAGCTCGTCCAACTCATCTCTTTCCTCGCCTTGTTGGCCTCTCCTCCTCTTACGAGCTCGCTTCTTCTCGACGGCCACCACCTGCCGAGATCTCCCAATGTCGCACGTCGCGACGTAGCTCGCGTACGGAGGGATGCGAGACCGCCACACCAGCACGTCGAACCGCGTCCCTCCGCCGGGGACCGGGAGCACAGCGCTTCCGGTCACCAGGTCCAGCATCGTCACGCCGGGGAGCTCGCTCCGCGCCGTGGCCGCGCCCGTCGACTTGCGCCTGTCGCGGAACGCGCACAGGACGCCGGGCGCGTCCTTCACCGGCCTGCAGAGGAAAACCCCGCACCGGTCCGTCGCCCCGGCGAACACGCCCAGCACGCGGCGCCAGGACCGCGCGCTCAGGTCGGCGCGCAGCGATGCGGCGATTGTGCCTGCCGCCGCGAACGTCGCGGGGTCGTGGATGCCAGCGAACAGGGCCATGGCGACGCGCAGCAGCTCCGGGCGCCCCTCCGGGTCCGCGCCGCCGAACGCGAGCGCCCGGAAGAAGTACCAGAGCTCCTCCCAGCGCGGCGCGCGCAGCCGGAGGGGCGGCGCGGTGCCCAGGCCCGCGTGCGCGCCCGCCCTGCTGATGAGGATGATCTTGCTCCCCCCGTGCGCGCGGCGGCGGACGGACGCGTGGAACCTTCTCCATCGCTCTTCCTCCTCGCCCGCGCCGCCGCCGGCGAGGCCGACCACGATCAAGGACCTCTCGGTGCCGTCGATCAAGCTGAGATGATGATGCTCGAGGTCATAGCTTCGTAGATCAAGACGATGAATCTTGGCGAAGTGTTTCCTCACCCTCTCATCGAGACGGACATGCTCGACCAACGTCCGCTTGCCGACCTCACGAGGGCCTACAATCGGGAGCACATCCAGATCTTGAGAAGGTCGCAGCAGGAAGCCGATGATCTGCTCCTTCTCCACCTGCCGCCCAAACATGCAGCTCTCCATGAGCAGGTAGGCGCTGTACGGCTGCCGGGCGACCCGGGGGCAGCCGCCGAGGAGCACGAAGAGCTCCCTCATGTCGCACAGCGCGGCCTCCAGGCTTTCAACAACCGCGGAGAGGCCGCCACCCGTGCCCAGACGCAGGCGGCTGAACGTTCTCCTCGCCGCCGTGGCGTGCCTCTTTCTGGGATCCCCGGCTCGCCGCCTGAGGGCGTCGACGTCGAGCTCGTAGGCGCCTCGGCACATCTCGCGCCTCAGTTGGTCGAGCTGCAGCAGCACCGCACGGTTGGCGATCTGCCGCCCCTCGGCCTCCTCGACGACGGCGCCGGCGCGCAGCAGCGCGCGCCGCAGCCTGGCGGCGTCCTCGGCGGCGCCGGGCTCCTGGTACTTCCTGACGAGGAAGGCGATCAGCCGGCCCACGAGGTCGGCGGCCACTGCGGACACCACCACGTCCATTGCTGGCTTCTGCTGTACGTGTGCTGCGCTCCACTGGAAAGATGGAGCGCAATGAACAGTGCAGCGAGAACACGTTTACACGTAGCAGAGAGCTCCACAGTTTAAGCTGGGGAGTGTGGGTTGGGACTTGGGGAGTTGGGGTGTCCATGTGTGAGTTCGAGATGGTCGTGGGTTCGTGTGTGACTCGTTAAGGTCACGCTCTCAGTCAACGTCACGCATTTAAAAACTCCAGGTGATACCCTAGATGACCAGGCAGAGAAAAGGCGAGTATCATTTTGCATTCCGGTCATCGTACGTCTGTTTGACAGTTGACACTAGATTCTAGAACACGTAGGCTTCCGTAAGATTTGTGTAGCATTAGAAGTTGCTGGAGACGATCATTCAAAAAAAAAGTTGCTGGAGACGCGCACACACACGGGGTCAATGCCATTTTTTTTGAAAAAAAAAGCAGATTTGTAACACATGATTTTTTTTCTAAATTCTAATCTCTGCAAGAATTGAACTGTTCTCCTTCCACAAGATGTCTGTATGGGCCAACCTCACGGCCATTTATATGGGCCGGGCCTGTAATTCTTAGGCCCACGGCCCACCTTAAAGCTCCCAGTTTCACCTTCTCTTCTCCCCACTGGCTGCTTAAGCTTTAGGCAGGCAGCAGATTCCGCTGCAACGCGCACGCCCACGGTGTCGCTTCTCGTCCTCGCCCACCATCGCCTTTCAAAAAGCGAGGGGGGGATTCCTCGAGAGGGACAACCGTGCCCGGCAGCTCCGCTCCACCCGCCGCCGAGAATGTCCGACGAGGCCAGGCGCGGGGCCGGGGGCGCCGCGCAGGCGGCGCTCCGGGTCTCCTCCGAGGACCGCAAGCCGGTGGGCGCGGGGTCCCCGCCACCGGCCGCGGCGGCGGCGGCGGCGGCGCACAAGATCCAGCTCAAGAGCGCCGACATGAAGGAGGAGATGCGGCAGGAGGCCTTCGAAATCGCCCGCATCGTACGAGCCGCATGCCCTCCCTCTCGCTCTTCCTTCTTTCCTGCTCTCGATTTGGTTTTCGTTGCGCCGTCGCCCCCCTTATTGACTGGTTGTTTGTTGGGGTTTGGGGATTTTTCTCTCTCTCTCTCGTTCTTTCGGTCAGGCGTTCGAGAAGCACACCATGGAGAAGGACATCGCGGAGTACATCAAGAAGGAGTTCGACAAGAACCACGGCCCAACCTGGCACTGCATCGTCGGCCGCAACTTCGGTAATGCTCTCCTCTCGTCCCCTTTCTGGGGAGGGCGCCTTAATTAGTAGTTAGCACGGAAGCATGTGGGATGATTGCGCCTGTCGTGGTGGGTGTCTAGTCTGGTGTGCTTTGCGTCGTTGGTTATTGCGTGGTCGATTTCATATGTGCTGGCCCTTAGAAAGTTCGCACATGATTGACAGAATGGACCTTGTAGGACTGTTTATGCTGTCGATAGAAGCCACAGGAAATTCATTTTGCCCCCACAAAATAAGTTGTTCACAGATGAAGGAAATGAACTGGGGAAAGTGAAAAGGCTGAAATGGTTATCGCAATCAACTGAAGTTATGCCTCAAATTCGACAAACGGATGTTTCAATGGCCTGTAGACCTTTTAATCGAATATAGCACTTGTAAAGCAGGGGATAAAGTATAGTTATGCTTCAAATTCGTCAAGGGAGTGTTTTACCTCCTTGCTTCTCGCTTGGCTTAAATTCTGAAAACTTGCATAAGCATTCTCCAAGCTTCGCTCAGCCAATTTGTCAACGGAGTGTGCTATTCCTGCTATCAGCAAAATCAAACTTAGCGAGCTATCATTCAATTTTATACATTCTTTTTTAATTGATGTATTTCAATTTTCTATTCAACTCTTTCATGTCTAAAACTAAACTATTTGCTTCAATAAGTTAGTAACACATGCTTTCCTTTTTCATTCCTTAGCTTGCTGTCACCGTACTCTGTTAATCAGCTGTAACAAAAAAAATGGCATGTCATTTTATGTAGATGGCATGCCGAGGGTCATGTCACTTGATATGCTGTGCCATCTCAAAGATCCACATGGCATTGCACATCACTTATGCACTTCACAAACACTCCTGCAGTTAGCAGTGCAACAAGGAAGTTTAGAGACTTGCAGTACCAGATTGAACAGATGCTTTTGAGTTTTGCAGCAACTGTTTAACTCCGCATTTATTCTGCTTTTTTTATTGCAATTATGTGTGTCTAAGTTCTTATCAAACATAAGTTTAGCTGTTATGTTCTGACTCTTCTCTACTAAATGTTCAATCTTATACTTCAGGTCATATTTTCTTCTAGCCAAATTTCCCACCTGTGTTCATATTCTTCTATAGGCTATAGCTGTACATGTGAAGCATTTGATTGCTTATTTTCCTGAATTCACTTCCATTCTAGTTTCTTCTCATTCAAGATGTCAAATTATATTATTGTTGGAAATTTTGCATCATATGCTTATTAGGTCCTTTCACTGCAACTTCTATATCGTGCATAACAAATTAAACACATAGTTGCCTTTTCTTTCTATCCCCTTCCTTTGCATTCCGTATATGCAAGTCAGGCATGCAATATTTTGGTTTTACTGCTGGCGTTTTCAATTATCATCAAATAGCCATCACTGGAAATCTATTCATTTATGGTTGGTTTTTTCGTTCTGGGCCAACATCTGTTAATAAATTTTGGATTTTTCCAGCGTAGTTCTCATAATTTGTCTGAGGCACCAAGTCACCAAATCCTTGTGAATTTTGCCACTCTGACAAGGCTAGAAAGATTAGACCAAAGAGAAATGACTGAATTTCACTTTTAAATGAACGCACATTTAAGCACTGAAAATAGTGGCAAAATAAAAAAATGTTTTCTCAATTGACAGCATGGAAACGCAAAAGGCTATTGTCATGGTATCTGAATTCCAATCCTTTTTTTTCTTTTGGATTTGGCCACCTTTGTTGTTCCAAACTTGGGCAGCACTTCAGCTTTCTTCTACCACGAGAATAGAAGGGAGAAAGGGCTACAGAGAATGACATACTCTCAGAACTGACTGATTCTCTCACACAAACTAATCCTAAGACACAATGGCGAGCTGCCTTAATTTCCAGATATTTCAGCTGCATCTCATAGCTCAAGAAATAATTGATTGGCAAGTTAGAAGAGCGTGAGCCTCTTCTGCCTTTGATTGATGTTTATCTGCCATCTTGTTTCCTATGTCTACATACCATGTAAGTAAAAAGGGATAGTTGTTCTAGCAGTTAGACACAACATAAGCCCAGTCCTGCTAGAGTTTCTCTATGATAAATTGGTTTCGATTTGTTAAATCTACATAAAAAACATCCGGTTGCTCCAGCCTCCAAAACAATCTCCTTTTGGTTGTGGAGTACTATATTGTTATAATGACTGCTGGACTAGTGGCATACGCATAGCTTGGGGAAATGGAAAATTGAGCTGAAAAGGGTGTGAATGGGATTGCAATGCACTTATGAGCATCTTCCATTTATGAGTCCATGATATGTATATTGAATGGCCCACATATTTGCTAAGCATTTTTTCATCTGTTGCAGGTTCGTATGTAACGCATGAGACAAACTACTTTGTGTACTTCTACATCGATTCTAAAGCCGTCTTGCTATTCAAGTCTGGGTGATTGGCACTGCGATCACCCTTGCTTGCCTGCATCCGGTTACTCTCCTGTATGTCCCCCTTTTCACTGAGTCGTCTGCAGCCAAGCTGGAAGCAGGTAAGGTGATAATCTTGTGAGCCTGCATGTTGATGTATCAGCGACAGATTTTTCCTCCCTATTACAGCAGTGTGAGATCAGATTGTGTATCTGTTTTGCGTCTGATATATCTAGGTGTTGTGAGGACGTTGTCTTATTGCAATATGATTGCCAGAAACATTGGACGCACCCCCTCTGATCTGTTTGTGATTGTCTTGGAAGCTCTTGCCCAATGTTTGTGGTTCTTACTGTGGGTTTTAGTGGGTAATTGTGGCCCATGTGTGGGGTATCTATATGTGTATGGGCTGTGTGTATAAAGACTTCGTTCGGATGCCAGTAGTCCACATGATGATCTATTTTCATATATTGAGAGGATTTAAAGCTAGTAGCCTAGTACTCTGGGTTGTTTTCTATTTACCCAAGGGCCAAAGCAAGTTGGTCAATAACAGGAAATTAAATGTGAGGCTCGTACCTTTGCAATTCATGCTGTGATTGCTGTCCGTGTTGGATCCCTAGTAAGCCTTCCTTACTGGAAGCTAGACGGACGCTACTAATTCATGCCGTCCGTGGTAGGTGTCTCTGGAAGCTTACAACAACAGGAAATGACTAATGACTTGTAAGGCTTGTACCTTTGCAATAACATGCACAGCAGAGACACAGAATGACGAAATGGTCTTCAATGTTCGTCCGTTTTCGGTGACTGGAACAGACCTCCCGGTCTTCCCTACTATAGAATGTACTAGAATATAAACATAATAAAATTCGCACTACGCGGATGACCTGCACCGTCCACATTCGATTCTCGGCGGCTACTTTTATTAAGCTTTTGTGAGACCAATCTCGGCGGCTACTTGAGAAATGAGAAGTGAGAGACACGCTTTTTTTCATGAGCACGTTTGGTGGATCCGGCGGAGAGATGCCACTGCAATTTGCAACTCTGCTCATCGTATGGGAATCACCGGCTGTGCCTAGAGACACTATTATATATACTGATCATCATGTGGGAATCACCGGCTGTACCTAGAATTTATATTTTAGGTCCATGTAGTATAAAGCCTCCTCTAATAGTACGAGCTAGTATCTACCTCTAAGGACTCTAGGAGATAATTGTTCCACTAATCTGACTCTTAGAATATAGCTATAATATAAATAATCTTACACACTGTTTTCATATAATCTTAAAGTGTGTGTATGAGACTATTTCTCGATCAAGATAGCTCATCTCCTTTTTTTTATTAAGATATAAGAAAATATTGTATGAGCCAGCTCATCCGCAACTGTCGGAGAAAGTCTATTACTCGTATCTAATAATCTTCTTGGGAATTGAGCCCACGCATGGCGGCCCATTCCCAACAGCTTTTCTGTTGGCAGCGCGTCATGCGATGAGCTGATGACTGGTCCAGCTCCCTCCGCCTCGTCTTCGCGATGCTTCCGTGCCGACCTGCGCGGCCGCGTACGTAGTAAAATTTTGAGCTACCACTGATGTGCAATTCGAATCTTCAATGGCCAGGCCCGTCCACTGTCGTGTACTCGTGTGCCTCCGCCCAAGTTGATCGACGAAGGGAGAGCCTGCCGGACGAACCCGCGGCGGCGCGGCTGCTCCCCGCGCCGCCGGTCGCTGTCGACCGCCGCCGCGTTATTAAATAAAGAAAGCGCTCAAGACGACGGAGTCCATGCGCCGATCAGTGCGGCCGGCATGCGCCACGATAAGGTTCACGGGCGCCCGCGGCGGGACCCAAAGACAATTGCCATTGGTTTCAGTTTTCACCCCGTCGCGCCCTGCCGTCGGAGCACGGGAAATCCTAGGTGACCATGCCTGCCGTGCTTGGCGGCACAGGCGACGAGTCCGGGCAGCGCAGCTGGCGCCGGTGGTGGTCGGCTGCGGACTGGAGAGCAATGTGTGGGATCACCGGGCGCTCAAGCAACGATACCAATCCGTGGCCTCGCGGCGTTGCCCTCTCAAGTCTCAAGTCTTGTGGGATAAAACTGCACGGCTCTGCCTCTGTGCTAGTGGCCGAAAGCAGGGTGGGAGTCACGCTCCTATTGCTAGTGTTCGCTAGGCAGGAGCCCTCCCTAATTCTGGGACCGAGCCGCGCCACACGTCACTGAGCGGGGAGCTGGGTTCTCTGCACCGGACGGGTCACATTTACTGTGCGGCCACGAACGTCTACCACGATATTTTCTAGAGATTTTTCCAAAGGCTCGCATTTCTGACGACCTCGCGTGCACTTGCGCTGCTTCCAGGTTGGACGCGTCGCTCTTTCTTCTGTTCGTGTTTGAACAAGGAAGACACGCGAGCTCATTTTACATTTGAGACGCAACTACGCAACTAGGGTCGGAATTAGAAGAATTATTGGAAGAAACTGCAGCTTTTTATTTCTGGTGATAACTGATAGCAACTAACAAACGTAGAACAGCGGCAAAACCCTGCTCGCTCTCTGCAGCGTGGTAGTAGTAGTAGTACATCTGAATCTGGTAGGGAGCAGCAGCTAGAAGCTAGAACAGGGCGTCCAGCCCACACCACGCACGCACGCACGCACGCACGCCACGGCGACCCAGAGGCCGCTCCTCCTTGCACAGTTGCACCGCACCGTATCTCCCGATTGGTCGAAGCCGAGATGATGCAGCGGCGTCGAGCATTCCACAGCGACCAGACGAGAGACGGAGAGAGGCCTTCCCGCTCCACGACCATGCCAGCCGGCCCGCCGCCGCCGTCAGCACAGCGCGCACGGCGCGGCGCGACGACGCCGGACGGACCCCCACCCCCACTTCCCCTTTGTCGGTATGTTATATCGGACGGACGGGCGGGCGGAGCTCACGCCCGGGCGTAGGTGCGGGCGAGGTGCGCGGCGCGGAGGTCGGCGGGGTCGGCGGCGGCCGCCCAGTTGCCGGGGCGGTAGTGGCCCGTGACGGGGTCGGGGACCCAGGAGATCTCGGCGGCGGCGCCGCGCCCGGCCTCCTTGCCCTCCCCCGCGGCGGCGCCCTCCGCCGCGGCCGCCGCGCGCCGCATGGCCCCGGACGCCGCCGACGCCGCGTAGCCCCTAGAGGCGGCCGAGGCCCTGGGGGCCAGCGCGGCCAGCGCGGCGCGGAGCGCGGGAGAACCGGAGAGAGCGAGAGCCATCTGATCTGCTTCGCGCGGAGGATCGGACGGCCGGTGGCGCTCTGCTCTCTCCCGTGCTCTCTGTGTGCTCTGGTGCTGCTGCGCGTGAGCTGTGGGGAGCAGAGGAGCGAGGGGAGGAGGGGTTTATAAAGAGGCCGCCGGGGAGGAAGAGGAGAGGATGCGGGCGCGGGTGCCCCCTGCGCTTTTTCCGCGATCGCGACGGCCTCGGGAACGGTCGAGGCGGGCACGTGCGGAGCAGGAAACGCCGCCGCGGGTTCCCTGGCCTCTCGCCGCGAGTCGTCGGCTCGTCGCCACGCCGCTTTGATGCGGTCGCGGGTAGGGTGGGGTCTGGTGGGGGTTCACGACCGCTGCGCCGCGCAAGTGGAGCTGGGTGGACTGGTCCGGCGGGGAACGTAGCGGCGACGCCGACGCCGACGGGTCCTGGAACCGGAAGAGCGGGCGAAGTTGCCTTGTGCTTCCTCACCGTTTTGTTTATAGTAGGAGTATGAAAGGGTTGGTGCCATCGCAGTCGAGCAGTGCCGTTTCGCCACTCGTGGCAGGATGATTAGCTCAGCTGGGGGCTGCTGGCGCATGCAGCATGCTTCAAACAAGAAAGTGCTCGCTCGCTTCGCTGGTCACGCCAGCATGCTTCACACAGCTTGGGTGCGCTTTTGCCCACAAAAGAAAAGAAATCCCTTGCGCCATGCACCGGTGCATGTCAGCAAGTGTGCGCGACCCGCACCAACCGCATCGCATGCCTGCCACGAGCCCCGTCTCGCCGCACGTCGCTTGCGAAGCACGGCGCGGCGCGGACTGACCTGGCCTGGCGGCGTCGGCGACGATATTTCCTCTGCTCCGCCTTTTCCACGCGTCGCTCTCGGAGTCGGACGCCCGCGCGGCGAACATCTCGCGCCTCCTCCTTTTTCTTTCCGAGGAAAAAGGGCGTCGAATCGCCAGCCGGACACGCTGGGCCCCGGGGATCGCCCGCGCTCCGCCGAAAGGGTAAAGGCCCCCGGCGCCCATGTCCCTTGGCGCGGCGGAAGGGCGGGCGAGGTGCCGACTGGTGGAGGCGGCCTGCCGGGCCGACGGGGAGCGCGAGGCGTCAGCTGGACAGGTCGTATCCGGCTGGACGTGGCCCGCGGTGCGCTGCCGGCGCCGCGACGTAATCCGCGAGGCAGGCAGGCGGCCCGGGGGTCAGGGGCTGATTGGTGGAGCCGAAACTTATCCGGTTGGAGCGGCGAGCGCGACCTGGCGGGCGGTGGGTGGGAGCCAGAGCCAGCCGACTGCGACGCGCCGCGCGGCTGGGTCGTCGCCGTCGCCGGTCGGTGGGGCTCGGGAGTGTAGCTAGCGTGACGTGGGCGAGGTCGGCCTTTGACGGTAGAAGGCGGGACCATGGATCATCAAAGGAGGACATTGGGCCATGGCAGCCCAGAATCAAGGAAGCACGACCGACCGAGCCCGGAGCCTGGTCAGTTTGGTTGCATTTGAAGCCCATGGCATGTCAAACCAACTCCATTCAGAAGGGCTTCCGGACCTACTACAGGATGTTGGGCAAAATTCCCCTGCTGTCCACAACGACAGACATCCACAAGACCACAATCAGGTATCTCCTGCCATATCCATCTATGCGATGCGAGGGTGTTGCTCAACACAAGGATCCGAATCATAAAGGCTTGCTGTACTTTGATCCTGGAAGGGACAGTTGCCTCGACAAACCTGGCATCTGCAATCACCTTGGACACTATCTGGAACTGAATTTCCTCGCCAGAGAAAAAGTTTGAACTGAATTCGACCATTTGAAGTTCCTATCTCACCAAATAAAACTCCAGGCCCTCTTGAGAGTCAAAATCCCTAGGGTACTGATGCACACCCAAATTCAAATACCCAAGTGGAAGGAGATGCTCCCTGAAGGGTCTGAAGTAGCACCCTGGCATCTGAAATATATCCGAGTGCCCAAGTCCAACGACCTAAGCATAAAAGCTACGGCAAAGCGACTAAGCTCATGAACGCCTCATAAGAAGTGTCAACCACATAGATATACAGGGAAGCAAAGTGTGATCAACAACACCAGGTTTGCCCTACAGCATCAGGGCAAACTAGGGTACTCTGAAAAATTAGCCAAGTTGGATCAATCACAATAAAGTATGAATACAAACAATAAAGCTGATAATTCATGAATTATGAGCAGTGGTAACACTTAAAGTAAAAGATGACTGATGCATATCCATCTGCCAAATATTAGATGCTATTAGATAACTGTGAGCTGGTACCTTTTAGAACTGAGATTTGAGTATGACACATCTGCTGCCCTACATGGCTATATCATGTATCCAAACTGCTCACCTAGCTCCCAATTGGGAGATTCAGCTACTGCTCGAGCAATTGCTACCACTGCAAACCTTCTAGGCTGTGTGCAACTGTGCATAGGATGGGTTCCATAATTTCTTCTTAAGAGGAAATGGAGCCTTGGAGAACTTTTACCTGCAAAGGAAAAAGCAAATTGGCATCTCTGTTGAATAAAATTAATGAATCATACCAAAAAATGCATCAGTACAGGAGAATAAGACTATCAATTCAGAAACCTGAAATGCGAATCCCACATGATAAATTTCTGCTGTAGAAGGTACCGTCACACAAGCTTCAGAAGACAAAAAAATGTAAAGAAGTTGAAAAATACAATTTCAAGAACTATCATCCATCCCTGCCCCTCCATGAACCATCATCTCCCCTGAAACGTTCAATAAAGATAGAACCCAAGAAAGTTCAAACTTGCTAAACCTTTCAGTTTCTTTCCATTCCAGCAGAAACCCCATCCAAAATACCCAATGCCATGACAATCACACCTAAAAAACGACCAAACCCAAGTGAAGCAAAGATTCCATGAAAACAAAGTTACCTAACAAAATTACTATTTCCCCTCCAGGTCTCAACAAAACCCCAAACACACACAAATTCACCAATACGTACAGTCTGAATGAACCAGGATGCAAAGAACAGCAAGAATGTAGGCCCTCAGAAACAACTGGAATTCAAGTGATATATATACACTGATCTTATAAAATGGAACTCAACAAACACTATGAAATTATGACCATCTTGAGAACCAAGGCAGAAGATGGCCAAATCAATGGTCTGGACTCTGGAGTTCAGCACCACAAGCATCCCTTTCCACCTTTGACTGAAAAAAGAAATGCCCCTCTCAAGGGTAAAGAGGCATTTAGCACAGCAGAATTTATATTTTTTCTAACCCAGTGAACCGAAGAGTGTATAGAAATATCGACGAGATTCAGGTTCTAATATCATTACAATCTTAAGCCTCATCAGAAGCTACACATAGTATGATGTAAATGTTGGAATCCAACAATAACAACAAATTGCTAAGCTCAGGAAGACCATCACAGCAGGCTGATCACCAACTAGCAAGCTCAAAATATCAACTGAGTGCCCAGCAGGTCAAGATGGGAGCAAAGCTCATTGCATTATCTGATAACTGAAACAAAAATACAGCCATTGTTGAGAGTTTGAATGAAAATATCACCACTTGGCATAGCAGTTCAAAATAGTAGAATAGTAGTAACCTAAGAATGGTACATCAGCCATTGCAGTTGCAAGAGATACAAAGCAAGCAAGAAAGAGATTTCAAGCTTCCCCTGCAACTCCAGACAGAGAAGATAGTCTGTCACCATAAACTACACCTATTGTGCCTCCTCTGTATCTCGACTCTTCTTCTTTTTCTTCTCCTTTTTCTTCTCACTCTTCTCAGCTTCTACACTATCTCCATTCTGAGTGCTCTCTGGATCAACAGCATTGCTTCCTTCCTTGCTCTTCTTCTTCTTCTTTTTCTTCTCACTGCCCTTCTCATCAGCCACATCGACCTCCTCGACTTCCACAGCCTCGGCTGATCCTGATTCACCCTTGTCTTTCTTTTTCTTCTTCTTCTTCTCACTCTTCTCTCCCTCCACTTCCTCAGCAGCTTCATCAACCTTGATCTTCTTTGAAGGAACAGAGGCATCAGCATCAGTGTCCTCATCCTTCTGCCTCTTCTTCTTCTTCTCCTTGACCTCTTCAGTCACGGCTGCTTCTGGTTCCACCTTCACCTTCTCTGGCTCAGGAGCGGCTGCAATGCTGGCAATAGAAACATCACCACCAGCGGGAAGCACCACATTCCGAAGCCACTCAGCTGGGGTCTTCTCATTTGGCTTCCCATGCTTGTCAAGGAGACCCTCCGCAATCAGCTTTTTCTTCTTGAGTGCCACCGGCCCAAGCCCCCACTTCCTCGGGTAAGTGTCTCTGTCCATCACCACCCTCTTGATCTTTGAAACTGCACCATGGTCACATGTGGCCATCACAGCAGTAGTCATCTCAGCAATACCAATAGCAATTGCCTCACCCTTTGTCGTCATGAGAACCACCTCCTCCCCAGTCTCGATATCATTCTCAAATCGGAGCAACCCAGGGATCATAAGCTTAGCACCATAGCATATAGCATTCACAGCAGAGTCCTTCACCACAAGCCTTTTGTAGCTAGTAAGCAGTACCTCAAGCGGCATCACAACACGCCTCAAGTATGACTCATCCTTGTAGTTGTCAAGCGACCACATCGCGTCCATCACATCGTGCATGGTCACCATGTTGTCCTGCTCCCCGAGGATCCCCGACCTGACACGGCGCAGTTCCTGCATATGCGCACCAACACCAAGGAGCAGCCCAAGGTGGACACAGAGAGTCCGGACATAGGTACCTGCCTCGCAGGAGATCCAGAACACGGCGAGATGGCGCTCGGGGTCGTGCTCCAGGAGCTTGCTCTCGTAGATAGTCCGCACCCTGAGCTGACGCTTGACCGCAGATATTAGCGGCGGACGCTGGAACACCGCGCCGGTAAGCGCCTCCAGCGCGCGGGCCACGCGCGCGGTGTCCGGCACGGCGGCGTGGAAGCGGGCGACGCAGACGTACTCCTTGCCGGCGCCCTGCTGCGACTTGACGAGGCGCGTGGCGCGGTCGATGCAGACGATGAGGTTGCCGGTGACCTTGGGGTCGAGCGTCCCGCTGTGGCCGGTCTTCTCGGCGCGGAGGATGCGCTTGATCCAGGCGACCACCTCGTGGGAGGACGGGTTCGACGGCTTGTCGAGGTTGATGATGCCGTAGCGGATGTACTCGGCGAGGGGGCGCTTGAGCGGCGAGTGGCCGGAGGGGAGCGGGGTGTAGTGGCCGGTGCGGACGTTGAGGCGGTCGTAGTTCTTCAGGAGGAGCGGCCAGGTGGAGGTGTCGAGGGACGGCACCAGGGACTGGGGCTTGATGAGGTAGCCGTCGGTCTTCTCCTCGGCCTCAGCGAGCGACGGCGGGTCGGCCGCGGCGGCGGCGGCGGGGTCGTCCTTCGACTTGTGCTTCTTCTTCTTCGATTTGGAATGCTCAGAGGCGGGGGACGCGACGGCCGGCGTCGCGGACGACATGGCGGCGGGCTGGGTGGTTGGGTAGTTTCTAGGGTTTTCGCGGCGGAGGGGGGAAGGTGGGCAGCGGCGGCGTGGCGGCAACGGAGGAAGGGTTTTTAACGGGAAGGGTTTAGGGTTTAGTAGTGGCAAAATGGGCCGAGTGGCGTTGGCATGGACCAGCCCGGATCACATGTTACAAAGGAGAAATGGGCCAGATTTGGCCCAATAACTTGGGTTAGTAGGAAAAATCGGAAATAATAGGAGGCGCGCGCGACCAGCTGTCGTGCATCGCAGAAGGCCCAACATACGACGCCCACGCAAGGTCCAGCGTGTCTTTGTCGTATGTGGCCAGCGAAGGCCAGCGGTCCAGCACACCAAGAACCTGATGCACATGCAAGAATTCAGCATCTAATCGAATGCTACAGCCTAACGCACGTGGAGACACCCATAGAATTTCGTGTAAACATAGATTCAAACGAAAAAGCAACAGTTTGGAAATCAATTATCCAGATCGAATTCTAGTTTTACCATTATTTGAGATTTCCAAACTAGACCACACTCGACTATATTTAGATGAATTTTATTTCTGAAATAATTTTATTTTATTCCAGTATATTCGTTCTAGAACATTTTGTTTGTTCTCTAGAATATTTGTATTTTGATTTATAATAATTTTGTTGGAACATTGGTTTGAGAATAATTTTCAATTTTCGAAGTTAGAACAATTCCTCTACTCTTGCAAGCAAATGGTTTAAACTTCATTCTTAAATTGTTCCAGCTAGAAAATCATATGAGTATATTGAATTGTGATATTATTTTAAAAATTTTATTAGAATAAAGATTATAATACAAATTGAATCACATATGTGCTGCTTGTCTCGGCTTACATAACGGTGGGCTCTGCTCATGCAGCGGTAGGTGGGGCAGGTTTGGGCAGTCGCGTGCGCTATCCCCAGCAGCGTCCGGAAAAGCCCTGGCAAGGATTTGATGTGTGATATGTTTGGGTCAACCACTGGTACAGCACGACAATTTCATATCAACTGGAACTTCAAGCGGCGGAGCACTGCAATCCATCTCACAAAACCCAGACCGCAAAAGGATGGACATTAATTTGGTTACATGGTAATTTTGTTTGAGCGTAATTTTGCATGTATTGGCCTGCACGCTGCAGACGAGAGGTACACAAACACAAGTTACAACTTTACTGATGCAGCTTTTTCATACGCAAAAAAAAAAATGAAGAACGCAGCCTTTTAAACCCATAACCAACAATTAGACGTTATGAATCCAAAGCTGATGCAAGCTGAATCAGTAGCTTCTGCTCAAAAGGCATCGTGCAAGGTTTCATCCTCAGGTGTTGATTACACTAGACCATGTTTGTTTCCTCCCTAGAATATATAATCTAGCTTATGATCTAAGGGTAATAGGGTAAAAGGCCATCTTTGATCATCTAAAGAATCTGAAATAAGTTAGGCTATTTCAGATTATTTTGGTGGTCCAAGGTGTACTTCACCTTGTTGTCCTTAAAGCGGTGAAGCGCTTACAAGCATCGAGTTGAGCATTGTTAACTACCAGGTCAAGCAGTTAGCGCCTGGAAACAAGCATTTGCAAGCAATGTATAGTAGACGAGAGGATAGTTGACAACTGATTAGGCGTTCAGGACATCGAAGCAAACGATAAAGTAGGAGTTAAAACGTGTTAAGGACTTAGGGCTGTATAAACAAAAAAGGGGTTCAGTGCCGATACCACGAACAAGGTTCACTACCGAGACATTCAGATGTCACTAGCTATTCACACGCGGATAACCTGGCGTAACTAATTCTTGCATAGCGCCTCGCGCAGCTCGGCTGGATAATCACCGAACTGAGTCATGGAAGGAGGATGCATCTTGAAGACGTAGGTGACTGGTGCTGAGACTTGCATCCCTCTTGGATGCCTGGAGATGTCCGAGAACCATCCCAGAGTTGCTTCATCAAACAAAAATGATTCGCTGAGGAAAAAGAAGCATTCCCTCGCCAATCTTTTCACCTGAAAAATTAGTGGAGCATAGGGTTAGCTGTCCACTAGTGTAATGCAAAGTCTAAGGCACATTTTGAAGTTTCTAATGAACCTTGAGGAATGGCGTACCTGTAGCTGAATGTATCTTGTGTTTTTCATGATCAAGATGACCTGCAGGCCAGACAGCCTTTCTGACAAGATCTTGATGGCGATATTCTCAAAGAACTTCTGCAAGAGAGCCTGCTCACCAGCTGATTCATCGTTATCAAAATCAGCGAACCAAAAAACTCGCTTTAGTTTTGTCCAAGGAACTGGTAATTTCTGATCACGCCCAGTAATTAGACTAGATGGATCGGCCAAATTTTGGAGTATCTTGAGGCCCTTTGGAACTGAATAAGACTCAACAGACTGCAGGCCAGGTGTACCAGCAACAATCTTACATGCATCGTAATATTGGCTAAGCTTACTAGAGAACTGCGGTGTTTTATCATTCAGTATAAGAATATGCCCATCTCCATCAGCAGGAAACAACCTGGTACAACATAGTGAAGTGGCTCTGCCTTCTTGACAGCATATTCCAGATGTGCTAGGTGTAGAAATCAAGGAGCCAGTATCATGTGAGTACGGACAAGAGTTACCATTTCGACAACCCTGATGCAAGAGGAGGACATCAGAAACCAAAACAGAGGGATGTGAATTGTAAGTGGTATCATTCTCTGATGTTAGTTTGTTACTCCATACCCATGCATTTAAGAAAATACAAATCTACGCAAGATGAAACAGCGCCATTTGTAGTTTATTCAGTTTGTTGCATTGAATTCATTCATACAGCAATATTATGACAAAAACCTTGCAATTAGAAGCACAAGAAAACAACCTAAATTGACAACTAAGGATAGAAACTTAGAATGACATGAGCCAATAAAATGTGAAAGATCAACCGACAACCATTAACATAAAATATGCAAAATCATACCTGTAATGTGAGAAAGAACTTGCATACTGGTTTCGGAGCAAAGGATGAATGAGAGAAGCGACATGCATCCCCTTGAGTGCATGATCCATTAACAAAGAACACACACGCCTCAGCTCCCAAGGTTGGCTTCACAAAAGGACCAAGTTGTCCCATGTAAGAAACTGTCTTTTCCTCAACATGTTGTGTCTTCATCTGTGGAGTAAATAACAATCGTTATGGGTAGCACAGAGAATAAATTGCAATGCATTTCACATATAGGAATACTCATTGGGTGTGTTTGGTTCATTGACTAGAACACACCTCCTTGACAAGCATCTTCAGCATTTCAACAATGGTAGTGGTCCCAAAATCAGTTTGCAAAACATACGGAGTTGCAGCACACTGGTTCTGTGAATTGCAGTGAGAATTCTCAGCTTCTAACGAGAGTGAATCCATATCCTCCTCTAGCTCCAGTATTTCATTATGGAGACATGTGTGGCTGAATTTAGAAGGCTGAAGATACTTCGGAGGATTTATTTTGACAAGAAAACTAGGCCTAAAATGGTGCAGTTGCTTCATAACATCATCATCTGTTAAAAAAAATGAGTTAGCTACAGCTGACAAATGTCACTATTGTACGGAAATATCTTACACTTCTATGAGTAGATCCTCACACCATGTAGAACTTTGTTTGAACAAAAGCTACTTCCACACAGAACAGTAAGCTACCTTTTCTACTATCTCCTGTACAATTTTCTAATATATATTGGAAAATACAAATGGCAAGAAAAATGGCGCAACTAAGGCACTACATTATGTTATAAAACATTATTGTACTAGGAGTGCCTACTCTCACAAATCACAAAAGTACAGGGAAAAGACATACAAATTTCAGATATGTTCTTAAACGCTGCAGGGACAAGATTATGAATTGCACACCACTCCTCTTCAGGTTTAGCAAGGAATGTATGTGATTCTTCTGGTTCTTGATCGTTCGCCACATCTTTTAGATAATCCAGACGATGCTTGTCCTGAAACATAAGACGAGAAATTTAATCCCGAATAGCAGGTAATAAAAATTTCAGGTGAATTTTTTATCCTTTGACGAAGACAATTGAAGTAAAAAATTCTAATATGTGTCAGCGCCACATGGAATGTTGGCAAAAAAAAAAAGCAATCACCAAATGACTGATGTATGCACAGAGATTATTACAGATAAGATATACCTTAAATACACGCTCCCAAAATTGGAATGCACAAAGATTTCCAATAGTAGTAGCTTCCTTTTTGCCAATCTGTACACTGCCATTTTCCTTGAAGTAATTGTCTCTATACTTCTGACACTGTAAATCAGATAGTAGGGAATAACTACCACAACATTGTGAATTGGAGATAAGGATGATCCATGACGCAACTAAAACATACCAGTACTTGATAGCCAAAAGGTTGCAGGATAGGAAGCGGCTGGATGTCCAGCATAATGCTTATAAGGATTCCTTCATGGACAGCACCAAGCTCGCAAAATTTTAGGGTAAGAACAGAAGAATCGAATGACAATGGCAAACTATTGAGCAAACAGCCATAGAAAGTGGGCTGATAGCGTCCAGAACTTGTCTTCTCCAATGCATGAATTTGAACAAGTGATTCTAGCGCATCTTCAACAGCATCTGGATCTGGGGGGTTGAGAACTTTTTGCAGAAGTGCTGGGGGAAAAAACAGAGTGAAAGTTTCATCTTTGACCTAAATAGGTAGCAAAATTTGGACCACAAATACACACAGAAGTTTTGAGCTAATTACATGAATATATAGTATTATTAATGTATTCTTCATCAAAAGTACCTCCATGCTGTATTATATTTTGTGTGACTTAATAAAAATATAGAATTTTGAAATTCAACTGTCAAGGTTGTGCTTTGAAGGTGTGGGAAGTAAAAAAACTAAAAAGGGCAGTGACAAACTCACCAGGGACAATCATAGATAAGATTGATTAAAGAAAAAACAACAAACAAGAACATGACCCAAAATAATACAAGAATGAACATGAATTAAAAGGTGGCTTATCTGCAGGAAAAAGGATTACCGCTAGGGTCATTCATAGATCTGGGCTCTGCACAACAAACCATGAGCACCTGCTCCCTTAAGGATAATCTTAAAATGGCAGGATATTCATGATCATTTAAACTGCTATAAAATGTTCCAGTCACCAGACGATAAATTTGACCATCACAGGTTCGGCCTGTCCTGCCTTTACGCTGCTCAGCCTAGGAAAAGATTGAAAAAAATTTACAAAAAGTTTCAGGGGGAAAAGTAAAATGGAACAAGAAAAATATTGAATATCTGCAAATTAGTTACCTGAGACTTGGAAATCCAAACAAGGCCAGCTGCGTCTGTTTTCCTAATTGGGTCCCAGTAGACTTGCAATGATCTGCAAGAATCGATAACATATGCAACTCCTGGTATAGTAACAGATGATTCAGCAATGTTTGTAGCCAGTATCACCTGCAGAAAAGAAAAAAAAATGAACTCTGAGGGTCATACATTCACTCTATTGATAACAGGATATTGTTTCAATCATCTAAATATGAAACACATCCAAAAAAGTTCTTTGTACTGTTATACCTCATTATGTTTCATCCTTTCAAGTGCAATGCAAGTGCTATGGGGTTCCCATGTAGTCTAGTCTTAATTCTTAAAGCCCAAGATTACGGTGGTTGAGGTCATTGGTTCAAGCCCATTCTCCTTTGTAAAAGGTACCCCGTCCGATATAATTCCAGTTAATGCACGGGAATTAAGGTGGGTGATATAATGGTTATGATACCCCTCAATCGTTGGCATAATTAAGGGGGTTCCAGCAGAGAAGGGGTACCCTACTGTATTCCTTCCCTAAAAGAGGAGCTTTGAAATTGCTGGACTTCTATTTGGTGAATTGTGAGAGGCTAGATCTAGATGGACTTATATTTGAGACCAAAGACTTATCTAGTTCCCCATACCCTTTTACAGGATACAAAACACATAAAATGTTGGTGCAAAAATTAAGATATACAAGAAATCTAAACAGCTAATCAGGAATGACATGTAACTGAGACACAAATGAGATCAGGGAAGAGAGGTATCTATGCTCAGATTTAAACAACCATGTTATTCCAATTAGCAAATAATGATAGTAACACCTACTCCCTCCATTCAAAATATATGGCATGTGACCACAAAATTGACACGATATTGAAAGTAAATGTATATCTGAATACAATGGTACTTACTTTATATCTCACAATCTACAAACTCTTGAGAAAATTTTAGATGGAAAGATCTGAATTTTGAGTCTTGAAATATGTGTGCCTTATAATGAAAAGAAAATGAGGGAGTAGAAAAAACAGAAAATCCATAAAAACGTATCACTATGCCTCGGGGCTACTGGTACCACATAGCTTTAGAAATAGAAGCAAGTCTCTAAAGGTAAGAAATACGAGTATGATACTATGATAGAAATAAAGGGGACTGTACCTTGCGGCAAGACTTTGATATCTTCATAGTTTGAAGAGCTTCATCAGTCAATACTCCGATGAAGAATATGCACCTTTAAGGTTGAACTATAAGGTAGCAGACTGATCCATTGTTTCTCCAATGCATAGTATGTAGGGAGGAAAACCAAAATACTCTTGCCAATGTCAGGTTCATTTTGGTGTATATGCAACAATAACTTGTGGATAAGTTCGTAAACATCAGAAGTAATTTCAGCATCAGCAGAAGCATCCAGACCAGAGCAATATGTTGTTGAAAGCGATGGAGAATTTATCTTGAGAATGTCAGCAATCTGAAAAGCATTAAATTGCAAAAGGTAATAACTAACGATGAGGAAACAAGCTTGAGGAGATGAATATAGATTACCATCTATCTAAAAATCACAAACCGGGAGATGGAACTGAAACTAATCTCTTGTGGCAACAACAATGAAGTTGGCAAGGTATGAAACTGAATTAATGACACAAATACAAAATGCATCAACATGTTCTATTAGCTGGTCAATGATATAATTTGTGAAAATGGCTGGATCAACAATACAATGGTAGGTCATCATAAAATGCTGGAGAGTCATTGTAAATACAGAAACAAATAACATCTCATGGTGCGATCAGACATCTTAAGATTTCAAGACACACCATGTAAATTTGTTCATTGTAAGTTTAATGATACATGATGAACTAAGACAGAAAACACAATATTTACCTGCTCCAGGTATAGGACTTTCCTCTGAAAAATGCTTGTACGTGGACTGCTGGGAATGGCAATCACTTCAACCCTTTCACCCCTTCCTACATCTCTAAAATATTCCTTATATCTTGTAATGTCAGCAGTGGCAGACATCAAAACCAACCTGCCAAGAGTGGCATGGTGACAAATCAATCAGCAGGTAGGCAATTACTTATCTATTTCGTGAGATGGCAACTGTTACTGCTAAATGCGAACATATCATAGTGTGCCCTAGTGGAGATTACTCAGGTGCTTACCTTAAGTCACTTTTTTTCATCAAAAACTGCCTGATACTAGCAAGGACAAGATCAGATTCCACATATCTTTCATGTACCTCATCAAGAATAATGACCTTATACCTCAATGCAGCAATTCCCCTATCACACATTTGCTCCAATACTACACCAGCTGTTTTGAATACAATTTTTGACCTGATTCACATGTCAAATAAGTTTTGAAAGGCAATCATGTATCATAACAAGATTGAATGAAAAATCAGTAAGTAGGTAAAAATGGCTTGTCCAGTTGAGGCAGAGCAAATAACCAAGAGAGTAAGAAGGAAGGCAAGCCACTGAAAATTCAGAGCAAGGAAGCTTGCAATAATGGTGGTGATCAATGTTGGTCAATGGTGGTGGTCAATATTGACAAATGAATATGTTAAGAACAATATTAAATAACATCCACTGATATTGCAACCATGTCGGACACCGACAGCCGTGTCAGATTCTACGTGTTTTTTGGCTTGGCTTCAAAAGATCTGCCGAATCAGACACCCACACCCGAGTCGGGCACCGACACGGCGACACCTGCACCCGTGCCCATGTAACACTGAGAAATACCACTCAGTATATTGATGACATGTGCGACCAAGGCCCCACATGTCTTTGACGTAGCTCCGTGGTGGTCTTTGAAAAATAGTATACGAAGATATGCCAATACTAAACGAAGGAATCAAGGTATGCAGATTGGGACAACCTGCGCATAGCAGCCTTGAGTCCAAAAGCAATGTTTTCAGTATCAGGGTTCAGAGTTCTAGCAAGGACAATGTTTTAATTGGCAGTTGAAAAGGTTAAGGGAGGTAAAATAAGGTTGATTGTAACCACAAGACTTCAATCAAGTTTGCCTTCGTGGCAGAAGCTTGAGGGACGAACCCAGGGGGACCAACGCACACTTAAAGCATAAGTGCAGGATATCCTCCCTGAAGGAACTGAGTAGCACATGGCATATTGGAGCAAGTGTCCAAATCCAACAAACAGATCACAAGCTATGACTAAGCTAATGCGCGCATGATAAGAAAGCGTTTATCAAGCATGATGATAGCCAGAGAAGCAACTTAACACTCAGACACACCAGTTTTGCCCCTACCAGATCAGCAGACTAGGGTACTCTGAACAATTAGCAGAGTTGGATGGATCAAAATAAAGTATAAATATACTCAATAAAGCTAGTTGAGTATTATGTGATAACTGAGAGCAGTCAAATATCTGCTAGGACAAATGACATTGGGTAACTGTGAGTTGAGTACCTTTTAGAGTTGAGATCCGACACATTTGAATGCCCTATATGATATCCAACCTCCTCGCCTAGCTGCCAATTGCGAGATTCAGCAATCGCTCGAGCAATGGCTACTACAGCAAACCTTCTAGGCTGTGTGCATAGGATGGGTTCCATATTTTCTTCTAAGAGGAACTGGGGGACTAGAGAACTCTTTCCTGCAACGAAACAGAAAACTGAATACGCATACACTCATAGATTAAATAAAATCAACGATGTTTACAAGAAAATCGCATCTTGCTCAACACTCCTCCATTCTGCATCGGTGCTATTGAAATCCCAGTAAGGCAACAACAAATTCGGGAATCTGAAATTCGAACCCCATATAGTGAATTAACGCACAATAAAAGGTAACATCACACAGGCGTCAAAACATAAAAATAGAAGCACACTAGTACAAGTCTCAAGAACCATCACCCATCCCATTCCAAGAACCACCATTTCCCCTAAAAGCCTTAATAAACAGAGAACTGAGGAAAGAACCTGAATAAAAAGTTCAGACTGCTAAAACCTTTCTCGTTTCTCCCCAATCCGACAGAAACCCCATCCGAAACCCCAATGCCACCCCCAATCATCATCAGACCTAAAAACAACCAGCGAGTAGAAGGAAACCACAGCAAAACGAAGAGAGAGAAAAAGTTCCATGGAGTAAAATCTAAAAATATACTCCGTTCGCAGGCCTCAACAAAACCCCAATGGCACAAAGAGGCATCATCTCCAAGAACCAGCAGCCACACACAGACACACAGTACAGCCAATCTAAGAGGGAATGGGAGAGGGAAAACCCCGGAGGTTACCGCATCCGGTGTCACCAATGATCAGCGTGACGCGGTTCGCCTTCACCTTCTCGACGATCTTGTCGCGGAGCGCCTCCACGGCGAGAGGCGACCGCCGCGGCGGCGCTCCCTGCTGCTGCTGCTCCCCCTCCTCCTCCACCACCACCACCCCCGGCGCCATCGCCGCCGGCTGGGGCTCCTCCTGAGGCGCCGCGCCTTCGCCTGCAAGCTTTTCCGCCTCCTTTGGGCTTGCCTCCAATGGCTCGCGCCTTCCGTGGCAGTGTTTTTGCTTCCCTTTTTGAAGGGAAGTGGGGGGCCAGGGGGCGATGCGCTCGGGGGCCGGCGGGCCCCGGTGCATGGACCGGCCCCACGAGATGTGAGCACGGGAGGGGAAGGGGTGCAAGTCATCGGTGCACCAAGACCGAGTCCAGGTAGGTAGGCCCGGACACAGCTGGCGAGGGGTTTCCGCGCACTTTCTACCGAGGGGCATGGCGGGGGTCGTGTCGATGAACCCACATGTCAGTTTGACGCGTGTTCCTGGAGGTCAACCAGTTAATATTTTGGTCAAATGACTGGAGGTTACAGGGCAGATAAGATGAGAGATCCTTTCTGTTTTACTAGTATTTGTTGCCACCTTGGCCATGTTTTCTTCTTTCGAAAAAAAAAACAAATCGCCATGTTTCCGGTATTGTTCCCACTTCCATATCTTTTTGCTGATTTTTATACCGAACAAGAGCATGTGGACGGCCTTCTTATGAAGTTATATTCTTCATCTGGTGACATCTATTTTGAAAGTATATCGACATGGTCTCAAAAGATAAGAATCACAAGATCTTGAAATATATAAATCATAAAACATAGATTCTATTTAGAATCAAGATCGTAAATACATAAATCACAAATGAAGTCGTGATTTTGTCAACCATATCATATACCCTACTTATGGACGTCTCTAAAAGATTATATTGTCAGATTCAAAAGATTATATTGTCCGTTTTAGAGATTGATACAATCAACATAGATAACTTGTTATTGATGAGCATATCACCTATCACTACAAAAGTATCATTAATTGGTGAAATAAATCCTAAAGCATATGAGTACTCATGCTGAATGTAGAACTCGTACTCAAATAGATAAGTTTCGGTCCTGTGGACCTAACCAATTCACACTTGAACTAAGTAATATCTATAAAAATATGTAACATTAGATTGAAAGAGTTGTGTTAATAGAAATATATTTCAGAAAGCAAATCTAGTCATGTCGATGTTATGTTGTCAAACTATGTAAGGTTTTTTTAATAGCAATAGTCATTGGTAAAGAATGTTTGCTTTGGAATAAACTTAGGTGGAGTTAAATTTACAATAAAAGTACGTAAATTATAATTGAAGTGCGATTTTCACCCCTATCTAAATCCGGTTTGTGCTGCACTATGAGATTTCTTGTACATGTTTTGTTTTTTAAATTTGAGAACGACCAGGTAAATGGTCTTTTCTTTCTTTCACTCTAGTTTAGGTTTTGACAATTTCCCAAGCTTTAGCTCGTACTCCTAGATGATAAGAAGCAAAATGTCAGTGAAACCTCTAAATTATTTGGTGAAATGTACAATACCATTTACGAACTGCAAGGCTAGAATATCCCACCTGAGTTCGACTCCTCGATTTGGTACGTGTACTCGTATTTTTATAAATTTATTTTAAAATTTAACCGGTGCTATTATTTAATATTTTGGTAGTACGTGACGTATCTACGGTGATTTTATCAATCTCGAGATTTGCCCGCTCGGTCTCTCGAAAAATAGTTATAGAGGTAAGTTGTTTGCGCTAGTGGTGAGTATGCGTACCAATCCGTAACGTGTTTTAAAAAAATACTATACAATACCACCCCCACCCATAGTCCCGCATGTTAAGGTCGGTGGCCTATTCTGTTTAATCAGATGAGTTCGTGTGCTGCTAACTTGGCACATGATGCATTGATGACTGATGCAATGCAAGCTACTACGGTACATCAGCACGAGGAGAGAAAATCGCTGACGTTGATGTATCTTTCGTTCCATTTGCCTTGGACTCAGAAGCGCGAGGCCGCGAGTGGCTGGACGACGCGTCGAGACCACTCGTACGCCTGGATACGGATAGCGCGCCGCAGCGGCACATGCCACATAGCAAGCAACAAGCGCTTGCTTTTGCTCCGCTCGATAGTAGATGGCGAGGCTGCTGCTGCCGCGTGTGGCTATGCTTCTCGTCGCGGCGGCGGCTGAGGCCGTGGGATCGGCAGCTCCGGCGGGGAGCCGCGAGCTCGGCGGGGGCCTCAGCAGACACGACTTCCCCAGGGGCTTCGTGTTCGGCGCTGGCACATCAGCGTATCAAGTGAGTAGCTGTGTAGTGTGTACGGTCGTTAATCGGTGCTAATGCCTAACCATGGGAATCAACACTGATTTCTCTGAGCTTACTGACGATAGAGCTGCGCATTTCTTGGAACTGGTATGATCTTGATGCTTTGATTTTTCTGGTTCAGTGGGAGGGCGCGGCGGCGGAGGACGGCAGGGCGCCCAGTGTTTGGGATACCTTCGCGCACGCCGCCGGTACGTCGCCACACCCGCTCGCTTGTCGGAGCAGCTCATGAAGAGGTTTGGGATTTGCCGGCACAGCGGAACCGCCGTTCTGCGGATTCTCCCGGAAATGGCAACTCGTGCACTTGTTCTTATTCTACCCAAGCTTAACTACAAATATGCTAAAGCTAGTGCTAATCATTGCAAACGTGCTGCTTTCCCATAGCATCATATACTAAGAATAGACAGATTATACACAAGTAGCATTGTAGGCAAATAATAATGGTAATCAGGATGAAATGATTTTAGTTGCTAGGAATCTGATCTTCTGTGAAACATGAACATTAGGTACTTTCTTCCATTGCCCCAAGTTCTGCATTTGGGTATGCCTATGTATTTATGAGTTAATTCCGCAATACAGGCCATCACCCTGGAGATGGTGATGTAGCAGCTAATGGTTACCACAAGTACAAGGTATGCTGATTCGTATGCATGGATTCTATCAATTTTTAGTTAGTTGCTGTCATGTGACGTACGTCTTATGACACAAATGCTCCTGTAATCGATGAGCAAACTCTTCACAACTAACCTATTGGCTATTGCAGGGAGGCAGCCTTGGCATGGTGCTATTTTTTGAGGGAGTGGGTTGCTTGGGAGGTGTATAATATAAATGAGAGATGGTGCTTGTAGATGGTAACTTTAACTAAAGGATAGTTGAGCTAAAATGTTTTATTGAACAAGCATTTTGGCTTCTCAATCAAATATTATAGTTTTCCCTTACTTTAGCCTTAAGTTATGGTTTTTCTGAAGTGTTTCATTTTTAATGTATGATTTATGTTGAAGCCCTAGTGCAATGGACATTGCGCTGCTTATTAGAGTTGAGCTTATTGTATTTTTAGGAAGATATGGTACCATACGCAAGACTGTAACTGTAAAACTTGATCGGTATATCGGTATCACTTGTTTTGAGGTGCTTCAGCAGACCTACATTTTATTGTAAATAAACCCAACCTGCTATGTTGTAACAAGTACCGAAACTAGTTCTATCAGGCAAGAGAAAAGTAGATCTGGGTAAATTGCAAGGCGCTGTTCTTTTTCTGGAGGAAAGCTGAGTGTTAGTAAATGGCAATTGTTCATCATTTCTTTACATCTGTTATAGGAGGATGTAAAACTAATGAAGGAGACTGGATTGGATGCTTTTAGGTTTTCTATCTCTTGGCCAAGGCTTATTCCCAGTATGATTTGTTTATCTTTTACCAAATTGCCATGATTGGATTGGATTTTCTTGAAAAGGTGTAACCCTGATTACCTTTTGCATGTACGTAGATGGCAGAGGAGAAGTCAACCCAAAAGGATTAGAGTACTATAATAATCTTATCAATGAACTTCTGGATCATGGTAAGGTAATAATATCGTATACCTAGTTGTTTACTTATTAGCTGTTTGCATCATGAAGATTATGCATGATACTCCTCTGATGTTTGCAAATAGACGTTTTTGCATGCGCTCTGTAAAAAGTTTTAAACATACCCACAGTCTATGTATATTCCTTCCGTCCATCAATTTAGTGCATATTTTGATTTGAAAAGTCAAATTATGTTAATTTTGACCAACAATTGATCAAATTATATGTGTGTTTATAGTGTACAAAAATGAGTCTGATTTTGCAGCAATTGACAATATATTGCAAGAGAAATCAAAGGTCAAAACTAGATATAGATGTTTACTGTGTTTCTGTTGCCCTTTCAATGCTAGATACATATGTACTTGAACATTATTTATATTGTTTGAGAACCTGTAGGTTTAGATGGTTGACTGGTATTGATGAAGTATTCCAACGAAGAATATGTATATGCTTGCACCTCGCTTATCTTGTTAAAATACAATTGCTACTTTCACTAGTGAATAATTTCCCGATGATTTTGCAGGAATTGAACCACACGCTACCCTTTTTCAATATGATCTTCCTCAAGTCCTTGAAGATGAATACAATGGATGGTTGAGTCCTCAAATAATGTATGTATTTCATTCACTACACATTTTGTCTTTATTAATGAAAAATTTGATGCGTTAGTAGTTGGCATGATAATATTTATTAATCATTATAGAATGCCCCCTATGTTATGCATGACCATGCGAAAAAATTAGATGTTAAAGTATATGCTGTCTGTAAAACATATATCATGTCCGGCTTTTGAACTTTCTTTTGTATTTAACTCTGTTTTCTGTTTCCAGTGATGATTTTACAGCATATTCAGATGTCTGCTTTAGGGAATTTGGCGATAGGGTTACGAATTGGACTACCCTAAATGAACCTAATGCTGCTGCATTGCTTGGCTATGACGTTGGATTTGCACCACCCGGGAGGTGTTCTGAGCCATTTGGCAATTGTCCCAATGGAAATTCTGTAACCGAGCCTTACATTGTAGGTCATCATAGTTTGTTGGCTCATAGCTCAGCTGTATCATTATACAGGAAAAAGTATCAGGTACTATTTAAGTATTTTTTGAATATTTAGATCTAATCTTTGAATAAATATTTTTAACTATTTTTATGCTCTGAAATTTCTAAACTAAATTTATTCTATTCATGCTGATAACTTAAAGCATGTTTTATGGGGAAAGTTGGTTATACTTTCACTTGATCTGAAACTGCTGTAGTGCTGTATGAACTCTACCTGGACCCTTATATATGAATGAAAAAACCACCATTATCTGTGACAAAAAGCATACATAATTTTAGTGACCAATAAATATTTATGTTGCAGGAAAAGCAACACGGAGTTATTGGCATGAATATATTTATATATGACTTCATACCTTTAACCAACTCAACAGAGGATACAACTGCAACCGAAAGAGCAAAGGCCTTCTACACTGGCTGGTACGTGATCATCTTGTTGACGTTCTATCTTTGCGATGCCTACATCTGTTTGTTGCATGGATAGTCTGCCTTGGTGAAAACAAGACTGTACTAAACCAACCAAACGATGAACACCCAAAAGACTGAAAGATGCCACTCGCTTTTTTTTCCTGCTATATTTCATCTCATCTCTTGAATCGTTACAATGGAACCTGCTCTAGAACATGCTTTGATATGCTAACATATATTATGTGTTAGACATAAAAATAAGTGTGATTTTAGTAGTTCTCCTTGAAGCATTTGTGGAACATATTCTTGTAATTGGAGAAATAAAAAGATTAATTAATGGTTAATGAAAAAGAACAGCTTTCATGGTTTTATCATTGTCTCCCTATTATTCATGCTTGTTAAATAAAGTGTATTCTTTTGAAAGTATGAGTGCATGTCTATATTTGGTTTATGTAGCTACCACGCAGTGAAATTGAGTGATATATGTGTTCAGTATGCATAATTGCATTCATATCAAAGCTGACTAGCTCCATATACATCTTTTTTCCACTGTTAGCAAATGTCCACCTTGGATATGTGTTGCCGCATAGATAAAAGAAGCAAAAATAGAAATTTTGGCAGGGCGGACCCATACCCAGAGCCGCCATGTGGCCAACTGGCCACCATTTCCACCTTAATTCCTTGCACCAACAGCTATCATTATGCAGCAATGGTTACTAAATATGAAACATAAGCCTGCAAACGACCCCTTAGCTTAATTGACACTAAAGAGTGAAAGGTCATTAAAAGTTTTAAAATTTGATGCAAACACATCCATGTTTACTCCATAATTGGTTTGCTATAAAATTCATTTTTAGTAGCATCTACCTTTTTGCTTTTATTTAGTTCATTTCTCTTTTAGAAGGGGTGCTAAATTAAATTTACCATAAATGCCAAGGCTTACCAACCGAGAATAAATGGGATAAATCTAGTAAAGTTCACAAAAGAAGACTCAACTGCTTCTTTTAGACATAGAGTGATGTAGGACTTGAGTGTGATAGGGAACATGTTTCAGTATTACTTATGTTAAACGGCTGCTCCCTCTTCAGTATGACTTATGTTAAACGGTTGCTCGCTCTATCATCTATTTCTGGGTCCAACAGTGGTTCTTCGTATGCACACTTGCACAAGAGAATTAATTGGATCTTTCAGTATGTAGCTGATAACAGAGCATTCAATGAAAATACTTACTAATATCTTATTATTCATTATTATGAGAATTATCATTATTTGTTGTGTGGTTTCCTATGTAGTCCCACATGGATGGAATCCTTTCCACAATTTGGTAACATAACATCAATAGATTTTGTGTAGCTGTGAACTTAAACTTCTAAGATTAATCTTGACACATTGCGCTAACAATTATGAGCAATAGTTGACCTTTCTTAATCCTGATATTTCTGTGTTAGGTTCTTGGATCCGCTTTATCATGGAGACTATCCAGATATAATGAAAAAGAATGCTGGTTCCAAGCTGCCAAAATTCTCTAACAACCAATCTGAACAATTAGTCAATTCTGTTGACTTTCTTGGTGTAAATTACTACTCAATAATGTATGTGAAGGATGATCCACAAGCTGCTTCTAGCAATGAACGAGATTTCCTGGCTGACATATCAGCTAAAACAATATGTGAGTTCCATACTTGGCTTTGTACAGTGACTTGAACATACGAACAAACTTTCGTTGTTATTCTCATGGACTATTTTGTTACTAATAAAGGCAAAACACAGGGAAGAACTAGAACTAATATAATTCTTATATTTTAACTTAATTGATTTTTCACCATTTCCATGAAGAATCATTATTTATCGCACTGCCTACTCAACTGTACAATGTATATCTATTTATGATCTCGTGGTCAGTTAGATGGGTACTTTAGACACAAGTTTTTCAACTAAGGAAACTTCAAAAAAGTCCGTTGAATAGCTAATTCTGGTCTAGAAAACCATAAGCCCGTGATCCAATAATTAGCCATCTATGCTATGACCTCATTAAAGTTAAATCAAGCAAGGATGACAATGTTTTGTACCCTAGTTTTCATGAAGTGTTTTACTTGATGACATTCAAGAAATTCCTTTGTGACTCTGCATGCTAGCTTCCCTGTCCATAACGTTGCTAATCTAACTCTGAGTACATTGTGCATGATGTGATATGGTACTGATTAATTGTTACTGCCTGTAAGTGGGTCGCTTGTACAACCCCTGCCATTTTTAATTCTTACAAGTGAAATGAGTTCGTCTCATATCTTTTAGCTGTTCAATCAAATATAACTTCACCATACTAATAGTATAATTTAACTAACGCATGTCATCTTATCATGCCTATAATTCCTCTGTTGCAGATACGAATAATTCTACCATTCAGGTAAGGGAAACTTTCAAGCAAATTTATTTTGTACACTAATGTATGATAGCATAGTGTTGACGTGTTGTGCTACTCAGTATCATGTGCCACCTTATGGTATCCAGGGAGTGCTTGAATATTTCAAGCAATATTATGGCAATCCTCCCATCTACATCCACGAGAATGGTAAGTTCTTATAACCATTCCTGAATCCTGAGAATAAATAGGCTCGTCGATCTGGTACCTTTATGCATCATTCGGTGTTACAAGATCGAGTTTGCATATGCATCTATTCAACACATTTACATGACCCACCAAATACTTCATTTTAGGTTATCCAATGAACCAGGATGTGGTATTTGACGATGGCCCTAGGGTGGAATTCTTGAGTGAGCACCTTACAAGCCTAGCGGATTCTGTCAGGTACCCTTTTTTCTTTCTTGTGGTCACGCATTACCTCTTTGCTGTTACTGATTTGGCAGTTGGTACCGTGTAATACAATGCCGTGGAAATCAATTAGGTGTGAAGATACAATATTACTATACATCAACGATGATCTTATAAGTTTCATGTGCCAGTTATAAAGCTGATGCCTTACTGCACGAAGCATGGACCGCACAATAACTGCATAGATACATTCAGGAGCACAGATCATAGTGTACTTATTGTTTTAGCCATGACACACTTTTTTTCCTAAGAGAACTGGATTAAGTGGCTAATCACCAAAAGAGGTTTAATGGTCGGCAATGCAATATCGAAACTGTTAAAATTGAACTATGCGGAGAAACATCACCGGGCTGGTTTCATGCCGCACTTACTTGCGCTGTGTAGAATTCAGATAATAAACTGTTTCAGAATTTGCTGAACCAATGACTTGTTATAATAGAAAAAACGTTGCCGAAGTACTTGCAGATGTATAAACTGAAAGTTTGAGAAATTCACTGAGACGGAAAACCACAAAATCCCATTGATACGGCAAGAACCTGACTTGAAGTTCTGTCCGCAGGAATGGTTCAAACACCAAGGGCTACTTCGCCTGGTCCCTCATGGATTTATACGAGCTTCTCGGTGGCTCTACATATGGCCTCTACTACGTGGACTTCGCAGACCAGGAACTGAAGAGATATCCAAGGCGCTCTGCAATTTGGTACGCAGATTTCCTGAAGGGCAGGAGAGCCGCGATGCCCGGGAGATCTTCAGATTCCTCGCTGCCAGTGTCCAGTGTTTAGGTAGCACTGGAAGCAAACCGATTGTTTCTGGAGCATCCTGGACGCTCTTGTGATTTCGAATTCTGTGCAAAGGATTGGCCTTTACGATGAAAAACAGGGGTGGAATTGTTGCGGGGTGTGTTATTTCCTCTTCGTATTGTCTGGTTTTAAAGTTGGAGGTTGAAAATCGGATTTTTATGATAATTGGAGGTTGAGTCAGTATCAGTTTCTATCATTTATTAGAGGGAGGTAGCGTTGGTCAAATTGTGAAAATTGGCCTTGTGCTATTCTGTTCAATAGGCTGGCCTATCCTTCTTCGTGATTGAAAGAAAGTGATTCTCTAGGATAAATTCTACGGGGAAAATGATTCTAGGCATTGACTTGTCATTGTAACCTGAACGTTGCTGTATCGAGAAGTAAACCGTTCTAAATCTACTTTTTAAACATCACATGCTAAAAGTGCGGCTATTTGGGACACCATGAACTCGCCATAAGCCCTGCACATAGAAGCGCAGCTATCTCAATACTCGGCAACACGAATTAGCCACTTAATCTGGATACCTCTCAGCAAATGAACAGATTGGCTTACTCCATATCAAGTAAACTATTTTGAGGAAGAGAGACAAGTCTAGTCTGGCTGCCGCCTCTTCCTCGGTGTTTAGATCACACGAACCACTTTGGTTTTTGTCACGGAAAACAACCAACCAATTCCAGCTCCATGGTTCACGTCCTAAGCAATCTATGCAACACAGCTACAGGCCTTAAAAAGCGGCATTCTCCAATGTGACGACCAGCTTCAGCCACGGCCACGGCCCCCACCTGCCAATAAGTAAAAGCGCAACAGATTAGCATCTCTTGAAATGGAAAACTAAAAACATGTTTCAAGCGGTTAAGAAAAACGCGTATACCTTTGTTACCACCTTTGCCACCAACTCCACCCCTTCCTCGGCCACCACTGCCTCTGCCTCCATCATCTTGGCCACGTCCAATGCCTCTGCCTCCAGGTTTAGCACCGACATCTCCCCTTCCTCTTCCACGGCCAACACCTGGTGGCTTCCTATCTGCATTTACAACAGCATCAATAATTCAATCCTGAATTGTTAACAACTGCTATGCAATGAATGACTCAAACTCTCCATGAACACATATCGCAATATTATCCGTTTATTGACAGAATATAACCAACAACAGCAAATAGACTATTGTGTGTGTGTGTGTGCCTAAATGAAACAAACGAATGGAAAACAGGCACAGTTGCCCATACCAACATGCTGCAAACTGTGAAAAGCATGCAGTGATAGAATGCACTTACAGACAGGGACATTAAGATGAGTTAAAGAGTCAGAATTTTCTTAATAGAACTATCCATATTCCATAAAATGCTACTCTGTAAAGTGTAAATATAGATGCATTGACCATGCAGAATTTTGAAACTGAGGTCTACATTATACTAGATCAGAAACTTAACAAGTCTGCCACATGAAAATGGTACCTATAGTTATCCAACATGCTTTTGAAAAATTATACTTTGCATTCGCATACTACGATTGGTGACAACAGTAAAAAAATGCCTATTAGAGATTGTAAACAATCAAAGCTGACCAATGTTATGAAATGGGGTAATCACAGGTTCATACTCCCTCCGTTTTTATTTACATGTCGTATTAGGTTTGTCTTAAGTCAAACTTGGCTAACTTTGACCAAGTCTATAGAAAAATACAGCAACAATTATCTATCCAACTTATACACTATCAACATATATTTCATGGTGGATTCAATGAAATAAATTTGGTATTGTAAATGTTATTATTTTTTCTATAAATTTGGTCAAAGTTGGTCAAGTTTGACTTAGGACAAACCTAATACGACATGTAAATAAAAACAGAGGGAGTAGATCACACCATTAACACACAGTTTGAATTCAAAAAAAACTCATGTGGTTAATGAACAGAGAAAACATGTATTGTATGTTGTCAAAGTACTGTTGAACTGCTTCATACCTGATCGGCTCTTGGAAGTTTCCTCCTGAACCTTGTCAATAACCTGAAGAAAGAAATGAACTCACTCGAATAAGGCTAAATACTGAATATTTGAGTAATGCTTATGTATCAAGTATATTGAATAACAGAATATAAACAATAGTGGCATGGGAAGAAAAAGTTACAATTGCGGAAAAGGAAAATCCTAGTGTACTATAAAAAAAAACTGATGGCTGCTGAGCATATTTCATTGCAATTGAAGTTCCAAACTTTATGGTCAACAGTGAAAGTTAGACAGACTGAAGGAAGCACATAAGAAAATCTAGGATGGGACCAAATAAGGGAAACTGAGCAGAACATACATAATTTATTCTGCACTTTCATCAGTTGATTTATTTGAGTGCTTCAGAACTATTTCAGACATGTGTTAAATGCAATGATACAACTCATTTAATCACGTCCAGTATAAGACACTTTAATGCACTGCACAAAACTTCAAGTTTCATCACCATTGTAACACAAAACTACAAATACTTCCGCTTCCAAATAAAAACCTACTGGTACTGTGAGTTGTATCACTAGCTACAACATAACAGTTACACCTCAACTGCCAACAGAATCAGGTTTTTACATCAAAAGCATGCGCAGTACTTGTACTTTTGTGCGGTTCACTAGAAATTTGCATGCACTCGTGCTTACTATTGATGTCTATATTAGCAAGATAAGTGGTTCCCCATAATCTAAGTAACTTATTCACGTTATGCTTCGTCAGGGGAAGGTAGCTTTGCAATAGTAATGATGCAGTAAGACTATAACGCAAGAGGAAATTTACTTGGTGTTGTACTTAGTAATGATCTTAAACAGAAAAATAAAATAAAGCACAACTAGCTCATTGGTCTAATCTCTTTTCAAATACTCAATGTCACAATATCAATGCAAGGATGAGAACTCATGTATAGCCCGCAATCACCCCCAAACACTCCCTCAGCTCACCTAAATAGATGTCCTATTAGTTTTCTCATGGTCTCCATGATTCCAGTTTGGCTTGACCACTATACCCTATTGTGATTTACAGTAACAAAAACTGGAAAATGGTTTTACGGAAGTACAAGGTACTTGATGCAAATAATTATTTTTACAAGTCATGATTTGGATAAAAAATACTTCTATATACATATTGTTGGTGAAACCAAAATCACTGTCAAATACCAGAGTGACTTTATTTTGGTACAAAGAGTGCTTCTCCAGAGACATGCACGCCAACTAAAAATTAGAAGATCTGCCCCTTGTTTATCAAAGGATATAAGATGAAAATTGGCGGCTCCTTTTATACTTTTTTACAAAATGCTGGTTGGTTTGCTACCTCCATTCAAATAATCAATGCTTCAGCTTGTCAAGGCTACCTACTTGAATAATATCCCCAATGTCTACATAAGACCAAGCACTTCATGCAGTCATGTCTTTTGTAATACAATATGGAGTTCTTATTCTTAAAACTTAGTCTAAACAATCAAATTTCTAACCAACAAATAAATCAAATCAAGAACTACAAGCAGATATTGTCCAAAATTTCAAGCAGCACAAATAAATGATTCCTGAGGGCAGTTCACATCATAATGAAAAGGACTGAAAAGCTCAAGAATCTAAACAACTGAGCAAACCGAAAATAAAGACTAACAACACTCATTAACCCAGAAATCCATACCTCATCCGGGACTCGAAGATACTTAATGGTGTTCCCGCGGATGTAACACTCCGGCATCCTCCAAAACTTGTCACCGTCCTGCAATTCCAGCCATCATAAACCATAAGTACAGGAAATCATAAACCATAGACCAGAATAGCTGGAACCCCACCATATCACTATTTGAATTTCTTCAGAGAAGAAGTGATTTACTCCCAAAGTCAATCAGTGCACTTAACTAATCTTGTGCTCACTAAAACCTATCATAACATGAATACTAAAGGCACGAGATTTCACCTTTGATGTGCAAATGACCTCCCTAAGGTGGATGTTCATCCACGTGTCGCAGTTGACCAGATGCCCGTTGTAAGTCTCTCCATTCTTCAGCTCCACGAGCTGAGATCACAAATTTTCAACGGTTAGAAACAAACACGAATCCATAGACGACGAACGGCGGAGCTAGCCACCGGGATCTTACCATGGGATGCCCCTGGGCAGTCTTGAGGAGCGAGAGGGGAAGCTGCACAAGAACAAGAAAAAAATCGAATTCAGACACGGCCAACCAACCACATCTCAGTTTTGGGGATCAAGATGAGAGCGAAGGGAAGGGGGACTGGGGGAGAGACGCACCATCTTGGGCGGGATCCGGGGGTAAAAAAGGCCGGATCGGATGAGGGAGGCGGTGGTATCTCCGGCGTACGGTCGGTCGGCGGCGGCGGCGGCGTGAGGAGATTCCGGAAGCAAAACCCTAGCTTTCTCTCGGCGAGAAGCGGAAGGAGGAAGAGCTCGCGAGCCGAGTACAGAAAACGATCGCACCGTCACGAGTCTTGCCCTTACCTTGGAGAGCTCTAGCCTCTAGGGCGTAACCTTTTGTCGTTCGAATCAAGTTCGACCCTCGACTTGTTAAAAACCAGCACAAGTTTTTTTGAAAGCGTATATACCATGGTGATGGTATGAATCAAATTCATGTAACTTTTTAAACATAGTACAGTTATATACATGCTTCCATAATCACTCTATAAACATAACCACTTACATACACTTTATCCATTTAAATACTTTCGAGAGATATTGACTTTATGTAATTATCACAATAAGAAAACTAACTACATTCCATTTAATGACAGTTTGAAATAGAAAAAAAACCTTTTTTTAATCTAAAAGAAGAAATACTTCATAAATTTCGTTGGAAAATATTCTAGCAATAGAAAGAAATATGTTCTACGAAGAGGAAAAGAATATTCTAATAGTAAAAATACATTTTAGAGGAGAGGTGCAATGTGAAAGCTTCTAGTCCATATGTGACACATAATGTTTTGTGTAGCCCTTGGGTATTAGTTAGTAATCAAGGAAAAAAAGATTAGGCTTGAAAAAAAATCCTCAAGTCTAGCTCAATTTTGATGTGATAGTCGGCTATTCCTGGATTGCCATGCACATCAGGCTCACCCTAAACCTAATGGATCCAAAAACATCAAATTTATTTATATAAACACAATTGGCCCAACTCAACCATGGTTAGGCGAATTTGTAGATCCATAAGCCTACTCTAATGTGATTTCATCTATATTTAATTGAAGCAACTTTGTTGACATAGCAAAATTTAAAAGGAAATAGAAACAAAAGTAATGAACATCATTTTTTTTAAGTCGTAATATGCCATATAATTAAATGAAATGAGAATATATGAAACACCAAAAAATAAAATACTCATTCGAGAAGGTTGTTTCAACCATCAATTAATTGATACTTGCGAACATAGCATTATTGAAAAGAATAATATAAAACTTTCAATTCGGATTAGCCTAAAATAAACCAGGTTCATATCGGCTCTGCCTAGTTTAGCCCTACCTCACCATGCCCAAGTCTAGCTAAGTAATTAGAACGGTGGCGACAGTGAAATTAAACAACCTGCAGTGGTGGCTGTAAGAACAATCATGTGTGATCGGCATGAATTTCACAAAAAAGTTTTAAAAATTGAATTCCCAAAAATGAGTGGTAGTTCGGTCAATCGAAATCACCAAGTTTTGTTGTAACTTTAGTATTTGAAATTTGGATGCACTGCTCAAGAAGTAGTTATCTGTCTCATAGAAAAGGAAAAGAAGAGTGGTCCTGACTCCTGACCATCTACTTTTATCATGCCATTATGCCAATGAAGTTCCTAGGCACATTTGACTCCACGAAAGATAAGAAATGACAGCCTAACCAAGTTGGTGACATCAGCAAATGAGTGATTTTAAAGGTTTACATTACTAATTTGATCATTGCGTGCCCCTCTTTTATGAAAAGATTAGTAATCCATTTGAATTGATCTTTACTCTTTGAGACCAAAGATCAATTCAAACGAGCTGCATATTTTAAAGAGCACAAGACTGCAGGGTTTTTTTTTATTAAAAAAGAAAAGAGTGAAGTTGATACTAAAGAAAAAGGAGATGTCAACTCAAAGAGAATGGATGCTTGTTTCCATACAAGCCGTAATCAGCAAAAATGAACTAGATATGCCTCGTTGAAATTTGAGATAGTAATGTTGGTTGCCTCATCAAAATGTTGCGACAGCAGAAAATTGAATCAACTCACCGCTGTGACCGTGATAACTACTCCGTGGAAATATTGAAGACATTAGAAAATCATTGGCTGTAAAACTAGATGGACCAGAGTTACACAAGCTTTTACTTTCATCGTGGAAGCTACAACAGAAGTTCAGGACAACAGCGTCGAGCACTTGCAGTCTTAAATCAAACATCGCCACTGGAAAAGCTATAACCGATCGATTAATCAGTGCCGGGCGCCCCAGCTAGCTGCAACCAATCGATCAAGCTATCTAGCCCCCCATATGAATGTGTTGGCTGATAAATTTGGAGATGATCATATTGATTGACTGAATACAGGTTGTTCTTTAACAGATATCCTCTGTCTGCTTCTTTCTTGTGTTGTTTATCCCTTTTGATAAATGCATGTGGATTGTTCACCCAAAGTTAAACAGATTCTTTTATATATCTTTTAGTACTACTATGATGTCGCCTTGATTTGGTGATCAACCAATCATATAAGTGATTTGGTGCTCAATCTGTCTTTACACGCAGACTATATATATTTATGCACCAATCTTAGAATTTTTTTTAATGAAAACAAAGAGATATTTTGTTTGTTTACCGTTTATTATGACATGAGCACACAAAATAGCTAAAAGACTACGATGTTAGATTATGTTTTATACATTGTACCAAAGTATTATCGCATTTGTCTTGAGGTTTCCTTCTATTATAAAGCTGTGTCTGTCTTGAATTTTTCTGTTATTACACGTCTGAATGGTTATGTTGTCCATCCGCACAATACGAAGATTGCGCTTCCTTTAATGTTTCTCTATTTATGTTTCCTCCTTTGATGATATCAGACTGTTTGCAAAATTTACGCCACCGTCTGATCTCTACTACCATCATCTTAGATGTCAACGTAATCGATGTTGTCATGTTGACATGGTCCTCCTGGCATACACATTTGACCTTTTTTCATTTTTTCTAACCAAGAAGATAGAGAAAAGGGTTAAAGAAATGCATTAAAGAAATTTCCACAGAACCAGTTCATGATCGAGCAACCTTTCTCTGATGAAAGATGGAGTGGTAAAACATGACCAACAACCTTGTATCTAATGATTCATGTTGATGACTGAATGAAATGCCATCTAATGGCGTGGTAAAATAGCACTAACAATCTTGTGCAATACATATGAGTTCCACTGAAAAATGATGTATAGGGATTTAGTCCTTGGTCTCAGTTGGCCATGGTAAAGATTCATTGTCACTTCACTATAGGATGCACAACTCAAAGGAGTAGTTACATGTCCCTTTAAAGAGCAAAGGAATCTGCTTTTATTTATGCCAACGATAAAGCTCCTAGGTACATTGACTCCACATAGGGTGAAAAATGACAGCCCAACCACAGTTGGTGGCATCAACAAATGGCTAGTTTTAAAGAGTATATCTAAACACTAATTTGATCACGGACTCATTTGAATTGATCTCTTCAACAAGACGGTCGTTTTCCCTTTGAGACCAAATGTGACTAAAGATTGGCCACCATGGTGCCTGGTCTGATCCGAATCCGCCAATCACCCAAAAAAGTGAAAAAAAAGGGGGTGAAGTTGATACTCAGAACTGACAGCTCAACTCAAAAAGAATTGACGTCTCTTTCCTGCACTGGCGGAACACAGTGAAGGCCAAGCTGAGCCCAGCCCCCCCTTCCAATGAAAATTTCTCTCTTGCATGCCTCCATGCATACATATACACATATAAGTGCTCTTTATTTCTTAGCTATTTCACACTGCTGTTTCAAATTGACCCCCCCTTTAATTTAGCTCAAGTTCCGCCACTGCTTTCCTGACAGGCCTCCAGAAAATTTGGCCAAAGTTCGTATATGGCCAGTAATGGATTTCTTGAGCACAACTCTGTCGATCAAGCAAAATGCAGAAATGTTTGCTCAGTCGACTTTTTTTTGCCAGAAAATTCGATCAAATATATGCAGGAACACATGAAAGACATATGATGAAAATTCATTTGGCTGTAAATTCAGACACAAGAATTACACGATCATATATAAATTACTTTTACTTTCACCCTGAAGGCGAAAAGGAGCTAGAACAGAACAGACCCATATCCACTGCACAACCCATCAGTCATGCCTCTCAAACTCTGAAACAAACATCACCATGAAGCTAGCAGCACCCGAACCGATCAGCCTTGATCCTGCCGCGACATTTTAACTGGTGCAGAGCTCAGCTCAGCCCCTGCACTGGGCGATGGCGCTGCAGCCGCGGGAGTAGGGGTTGGCCTCGGCGCCGGGCTGGCAGTTGTAGTAGGAGGCGCCGCGCTGGGAGCAGGGCACGTTGTCCCGGCGCAGCGCGTCGTAGCCGATGTACCCGGACCCGCCCTGCAGCACCCGGCGCTTGCTGCCGCCGGTGGCCATCCCGGCCACGTCGCCCTCGCCCTCGGCGTCCACGTCGAAGTACCCCATGCACTCGCCCACCGTGCCGCGGCACGCCCGCCCGCCGCGCCGCATCACGAGGTGGCCGAGGTCCCCGCCGGCCACGCCGCCCGCCGCCGCCGGCGCCGGGAGCGCCGCGGCGGCCAGGGCCGCGATTGCGAGGAGCAGCGCCGCGGCACGGAGCAGGCGCGCCATGGCGAGCTGGGCAATGCGGAGACGAGGCTTGCTTGCTGCTGGTGCTGATGTGACGGGAGAAGGAAACAGAGGCGTTTGGTGGTGCGGGAGAGCGAGGGGTGGGGAGGGGGTGGTTATATGGCAATGGCGGGCGCGGCAGTAGGTGAGGCGAGGCCGCGCGAGGAGAGGGATGGCGCGTCGGCGTCGGTGCGGCGCTGTGGGGAGTGACAGGGACCGTTGGCTGGCTGGTCACTCTTCCCTCGCGACGCGACGCGACGCGGTCACCACCTGATCATTGGGCGCGCGCGCGCGCGGGCGTTGGAGGCAGGCGCGGCAGCACACATGGAGTCGGATCGCCGATTCGCCTGTCTCCTCGGCCCTGTACACATACGAATATACTGGCGCCCCGGCGGCATGATTGCGTGACCTCGACGGCGGCCGGGCGGGCGGTTGGTGCGCGCGCATCGGATCACGAGCGGCGCAGGCAGCGATCGCGAGGCCAGGTGCTCGCCCTGGGGGGGGGGAAGGGGAAGTTATCCGGTAGTACTAGTAGGGCAGGGTAGCGTAGGGAGCGAGGAACGCTAGGAGCCAAGGACACGCACGCCGGAGGGGACGGGCGTCGCGTGCGCGCATGGCTGGCACGTCGGCGGTTGGCCCCTCGGGCGGAACGACGGGTGCCGCCCCCGCGCCTGCACGGCGCATGTGGTTTAGCATGCACTACTACTACTTTCTATGCGCGCCGTCCCGATGGGGGAAAAAAAATCCGCATACTTGAATTAAACATACTAGTTTAGAACGACTATAACAAAATGGCTAGATCCTTGTCAGTAAAAATAAAAATCGAGCTATTACTGTTAGAGGGTAGCGTGTTCGGCTAATAAGGTTTTACCACACCGTGGTACAGACTACAGAAGAAACAAAGGTGCAAATAGTTCAGTAGCAGCACACCATACAATTCCTGTGATTAATGGCGCCAGCCAGACTGGGCATCAACCGGCGGATCCCTTGCATTCTACGACACCCTGCGCTGCACGTGCCTGACAGAGCATTCGCTTGCTGCCACGCTAACTGGTCCTCGATCTACGGCGAACAGTGTGTAGGTCGTCTCCAAGGAACAGAGGAGAAACAGGAGATGCCGCTTTTCGCTTGCTTGTGTTGCGAACGTAATGCGAAACAGCAGCCTTGCGCAGAGTAGATAGCGGTTACGGTAGCAGGTATGTGTTGCAAACGTACTCCTATCTGGTCTCTACAGTTAAAAAAAAAAGTGTTGCTAGCTTATTGGAAATACTAATTGGAACCTTATTGTTTCTGACGGGCCCACGTGTAAGCTTTTTCATCAAGGACATCTGCACACAGCAAAGAATTCACTTCTCCAGTTTTTATTACACTTTTGAAACAATTTTTCCTCGGCTTTTGTAGCATACGCCTCACGTCAAGCGCCCAAAACCAAAAGCGCCGCTGCGGCCCGTACGTGCGTTCGATGCATGATTGGAGGAGCTGCGATGGGTGTGCACTGTGCAGGGATGGTCATTTTTCGCACCGCACCCCCGATCACCGATATGAACAGTGACCAACAGCCGGCGCGAGCGTGGGACCTCTGCTTTCTTCCTTTTGCTCAACGGGCTTACCGTTCCAGCTCGCAAAGTGGTGTCTCCTGCGTATTCGAGAAAAAAAATACTAGTTATGATCGAGGGTAGCTCGATAATAATTGATTGCTGTTCCCTGACACTAAGGAACCTAATACTAGGAGCACTGCGTACGTACACGCGCGCGCGCAGGCGTGGTTACATACGCCGGCTGGCACGCGTGCTACCGATTCAACGAGGCGCGAATGCCCGGTTGGTGCGTGCCGGCCGGCCGGACGACCATCGACCAATCGGCCGGCGAGATGACGGTGGCGTACGCGCGACCGGCCGGACAGGGGCACGGGCGCGAGCGTGCTCGGATCGAACGCGTCCAAGCTGCTCAGCTCGGGCGCCCAATTCGTCGCCGATCGCCAGCCACGCTGCAGGCTCAAGCCATAAGCGGCCGCCGGCCGATCGAAATCAAAGCAGGCGCCGTCATCCCGGCGCCCTGCGTGGCTGGACCGACCAGGTCCGGCCAGGCCAGGTCAGGTCAGGCCGGGCCGTGGTCATGCCCGTTCTGTTCAGAGCGATCAGTTTCCAATGGCTTTCCTTCTTCTTCTTGCCATCTTGCCTTAAACAAATTCAACTGCTGTCTGCTAGCAAAGCATTACATCGTGGCTGTTCAGGGCGCTAAACCAGCTTCTCGACGAAGCTGTCGCGTGTGCACACGCGGTCATCTCTGCATGCGCGCAGGGGGCCGGAGCTGACCTGTTCTGACGGATGACCAACCGCAACTTTGATTGCCTATATAGTATACAGTTTTGATTAATTAGTCCACGGGTGTTGCAGTGTCCGTCCGTTTCAGTTGGATCTGCTTCGGCGGTAGGGGGCCAGCACCACCTGCAAGCCCTTCACACGTCGCCGTCCGAGCCCCTGCTGCGAGGCCGCCGGGAGGCCCCTACCTATCGCTAGCCAAGTTGACCTCATCGGCGACGCGAGGCATCAATGGCCGTCCGGCGCATGTCCTGCCGGCTCACCTTTTTCTCCAGCTCCAGCCAATAGGTGGCGGCGGCGGCCGGTGAGGTGATCCGCAAGACCGCAACCATCAAGGTACAGCCACCATAAATCATGGCATGGCGCGGTTATAATTTAGTTAGGCACGAACAGTTTATCTGGAGGTTGACGGAAATGGCGACGATTTGGTTGGCTCGTTTGGGACGTGTGGAAGTTTTTTTTTCCTTAAAGAAACCATTTTAATGGCAAAGTGTCTGGAAACTTCTTGAAGATCAGAGTTAAGGCGGTCCACCAGTCAAGATTAAAAATCATGTCACCAAGACACCATTGGATTTTCTTGGAAAATCTTGGCAAGTTTCGATAAATTCGCTCTCCTATATGCGAGGTTTGCTATGCACCTTCCATTTGCCAATGGGGGATCTAAGAGCGGAGCTAGGGAAAAATAGAGAGGGGTGCGACACTTCATAAAACATGTATGAAATTGAAGCAATTATGATAAAAGTCTAGAGATCATAAGTGATTACAGAATTTTTGTGGGTGCGGCTGCACCCACGATCTTCTACGTAGCTCTGTCCCCCAGGGACCAACTGGTCATCCTAGATGGAAATTTTGGTTCCAAGTAGTTGGCCCGTGTCCAGAAGCTGGGGCGGTGTTATTGGATCTTTTAAAGGGTTTTTATTTCCAAAATATGAAAAGAATGACGGAGCTTTTTTTTTTTTTGAAAGGCAAGAATGATAGAGTTAAGATCCTTGTATTGCAGCTAGCTAGTGAAGCAACTGCTAATGGTCTGTGATGGACTCACATAGTTAGACACGCTTCGGGGTAAGCTTTAGGCTTTTGGATCTTGAGATGTATCCAAAGTTTAGGCTTACTCTGTTCCAATACGAGGACTGTTGTGTAGTTGTGGCGCTCTCACATATAGAACATAAAAAGATGACAGAGATCATGAAAGATAGAACAAACCAGGAGGGGCATAGAAGATCCTTCATTTGGGATTTCTTTATTCCGCAGGTTTATTTATGTAATTTAATGGTGTATCTTGATTCATCTTCACTATATTCTCTTTGTTTCGAAAAAAAAAATTGCGCCAAACTCATGTCACTCAGAGGGGGTATTTATTTCGGTGCCCAAGAAAGGAGAAACGGGCAAAGATTTTTTTTGAATTTGAAAATGAAAAAAAAGATTGAAAGAAAAGGAGAAAAGGAAATAAAAGAAAAGATTGCGCCGTGCGTTCTCTTCTCCTTTGTGGGCCATGGCCCTTAGGTGGAAACTACAATGTTTCCGCGGGGGTGGTTCATATCAAATGTTGGACCGAATTTAGGGGAGTACTGGCCCGCAATTCTGCAACCGTTAACGGGCCTGACGGGCAACCGCGCGAACAGTGCGGCTTGCACTCTGGGCCTCTGGCTGCTGCTGCTACTGCTACCTTGCCACTCAGCTCAAGTAGTCATTCAGCAGTGCGCTGCTAGCCTGCTAGCCCTTGATCTGAACTTTTTTTCTTTCTTTTGGAAATGACTAGATCTGAAATGAAATGAAAGACATGGTAAAAAGGGAATGTAAAGGGTTTATTACACAATTTCACACGCTCCATTTGATATATCATGCATGTGTATAATGCAATGGAAATGCATAGCAGTTAACAGTATGGGTCTCACTGGCACAAACGATAAATTTACAGTCACATGAGAGCACATTACATCAGGACCGGTCTTGAGCAACTACGACACACAGCACTCCCAGATGTCACAGGACCGGTCTTGAGCAACTACAACTCATTCAGTCTCACACACTCTGATGAACACTCGCACACTGCATCGAGAAATTAAGCAAAACATATCTAGCAATGCAACCTCACTGTCACTGACGTAAACGACGACAACGGCTGTCACACTAGCAGTCACAACTAATTAGCAATAATCCGCATGGATACTGATGAGATGGTCACCTAGATCAGATCACCATGCATGCACGCTGCGTGGATCGTCGATCGATCAGAGAACGAACAATGAAGCTCGCTCGGCAGCAGCAGCAATGGCGGATCGGATCAGAGATGGGAATTCAGTCATTCAGATGTCGACGACCCTGAAGGATTCGCGGTTCTTGATGACGATGTCGTACATGTGGACGGAGGAGAACCTGGCGAAGTCGGCGGGGAGGGAGATGAGGTCGAGGGACCCCCGCTTGTGGAACTGGTACAGCGCCGGGTCCTCGTAGTAGCGCTCCCACCCCAGCGCCCGCAGCTCCGCCTCCAGCTCCGCGTACGACCGCACCACCTGCCCGCTCGGCGTGTGCACCAGCGCCTTCCGCTTCCGCACCGCCTCGCCGCCGCCCGCCGCGCCGTTCTCCACCAGCCGCACCACCCCGTTCTTGAACACCCACACGCCAGACATCCTCGAACGATCTGCCTTCCTCTCCTTCTAATTCCCTCCTTGATCGACGATCACCAAACACCAACAGTTACTAGCAGCTAGAGCTCGAGAGAGAAGCTAGCTAAGATGGTTGCTGCTTGCTGCTGTATGCTGGGGATGGATGGAGCAATGGAGGGGGGATCAAGGGGTCTATATATAGAGCATGAAGCTACCCAAAAAGGGCCAAATTAAAGGTGTGGGGTAGAGGCGACATCGACGTGGGAGACAACACACACAAAATTTTATGCCAAGATATACTACTGGTAGAGTACTATAGTTAGTAGATATCATGATGCCGATATCATGGATGAGGCAAAAAGGCAATAAGCCGGCCAGCTAGCTTAGAGATCAGGAACATCTTGGTTTGCAGTGTGGGGCCGCAGTTAGGTTAGGTCATGCGAAAGATGATGCTGTTCCTGCAATCTGAATAGCGAGATGAAGGAGAAGATTAAACTTGAATGTGCGCGGGAGAATATATGTGTCTTAATTTATTTGCAACAGTGTTCGTTAAGGATTCTCTCCTCGATCCGCGTTGTGCTTGATAAGCTACCTGGAATATATTTGCGAAAAGAAAGAGATGAAAGGCACGCACGCATCACCAGTGCACACGGATCGTTGAAAAGTGTGTGATAGTGCAGTGGCATCCGGTATCATCCACTGTACGTGTACACCGTATGGTCTCTGAAAAAGAAGTAAATTTTTTGAAGCTACTTCCTCCATCCTAAAATATAAGGTATTTTGTTTTACCCTAAATTAAAATATTCTAAATTTGACTAAATTTATAGAGAAAAATATTAACATCTAACACATCAAATAAGTAAATTATAAAAACATATTTCATAATTAATCTAATTACTCTCATTTGATATTCAAAATATTATTACTCTTTTCTATAAATATGGTCAAACTTAGGATAATTTGACTTAGGATAAACCAAAATATCTTACATCTCATGACGGGACGGAGGGAGTACTGCCATATATTATGCATGTTCAGACCGAATTCAGGTGACAGGTCAGTTTGAGATGGCGCGATCCCACCACGTGTCGCCGTGCCATCGCGACACGTAGAAAAGAGAGGAAAATTTGGCTACAATTTGCATCAATTGTTGATGGGGATGGTGAGAGTGGAAATGTTTGCTTAATTGCAAATGGGGAGATCTGGCCACGAATTGTTCACGCATGCATTGTTTACAGGAGATAAAGCTAATTCCGTGGAAGTTAGATAAGTATTCGATCGCCTGTAGAGAAAATATACGTTGTGTGCGGAATCCTACCAACCTTTTCCCCAGAAAAAAAAAACAAAAAGGAGACAAATTCTCAAGAAGGGAATACGATTCACTCGCTCTAGTTTACCACTTTACTTAGCCATCACACAAGAGAAGAATTTGAGCTGTACGTGTGCTCATCCTTGGGACATTTTTTTTTAGCGAAAAGGAATTCGACCATCGAGAGCGATCGCCTTTTATCTGGAAAAAAAATCGATACTCTCTCATTGTCAAGTATATATTTTGGTGTACGGCAGGAATAATGGGGAGATGGAATTGATGTTTGCTTTTGGCTGTAGACAAGCTTGCAGCATCTGCAAAGAGAGATCTTGGCTTATCCTAGCTAGTTTCCCAGTGCCCACGTGATGGCACATTGTTGGATCCCTCAGCTTGCACCCTGTAAAACTGGCATGCTCATGGATTGATAAATCAGAGTCGGTTCGGTTTGCACAGTACGTGGTGAGCGCCGCAAAGGAAATGTTTTTTTTTTGTGCGTGTTAAAGTCGCTTTTTCCAAGTATGTTGAGCTGATATGTGTGCCAAAATTAAAGTTCTCGTTATCTTCCTCCTGAATCTATGCATTACTAATAGGTGTACTAGCTGCTGCTATGTGTGAATTTATGCTTTTTGTCCTACCCAAACCATCCCGTTGGAGAATTTGTGCTGTGTTTGTGGCTATCTAATTTAGTACTATTAGTTGCTAAGAATAGTATTGCTTCGATCTTGTTCTGCAACCAATGACACGTTAACAACAGAACGATGCAAGCATAATACTAGCTCATCCACAACGCAGAAGGGTTAGTTTTTCGATCTATCACCGAGTACTAGAGCATTACCATCCTACGTGGGAGTAACCAAGAAATAGAACTCGATAGATACTAAATTTAGTGCTATACCTATGCTCATTGCTCATTTTAGTAGGCGTAATAGGGATTTGAAAGTCTTTTGGAGGTATACTTCGGCCACCAATTTCTCTTAGGGTATAACATATCTATTGCTATAAAATCAATGTCTCTCGTTAAAAGATATTTGAAATACAAATCTATCCATATAACTTTTATACTCTAAACGTTATTCATATATAATTTTAACTAATTATTGTTCAAAATTCATAAAGTTTGATTTTTAAATCCTAATACACCTACTAAAAATGATCGGAGAGGGAGTTTAACTAACCCTCTGTCTGGAAAGCAGAAAAATTATTCCCTATATATCTGCACATACGAATTGTTTTGGCATTGTTTCAAGTGAGGGAATCCCTACGTAGCATGCTCCTGTTTTCTAACCGGTATAAAAGCAAGGAATCAACAACCATCAGGCTATACTCTAGTACATGATTAGGTAGATAGGCACGTACATTAAGTACATCATCAATGCAACTTGCATGTTGTGAACGAATGGAGTGCATGCTTTCACGCTTTCCGTCACTGAGCTGGCCAGCAGCATGGATTGATGCACGCAGTCGTCAGTTACTTGCAGCCAACAAATTATAGATGGGGATTGGGGAATCGTATTCGGGAACGGACGATCATACTAGGCTGTGCACACACATGTTCTCACGTACGTGCAGACTGTTCACCAAGATCTTCAGACAGCAACCGGCCCGGCCGGCTAGCTGATCTGAAAAGGCGATCGAGCTCGTGCCTAACCATTTTTGACGAGTTGAACACGTGCTGACGGTGAGGCTAATCCATCCATCGCCTACAATAACATATTCCTCAACACGGATGCGTCTCATGTGTAGTCGATCGAGAGCTGACTAGTCGTCGTCGTCGTCGATGATGTATTCATCTTTGTTTGATGCATGTGTGTGATTCTTTCTCTCGTTTTCAACTTTGGAATATTCCGATAAATATTGCTTTACTCACCTAACAGTGGTGCACTTAGGCTGATCTGACTAGGATGCATGGTTTCCACAAGTTACCTGCTGCTACTGCTCACCAGTCAAGCTCTGCGAGATGCTAAATTTTGTTCAAACCGGCCGGGATTTGTCCGCATTTCACACTGCGTTTTGACGATCTCGATTCGATATTCCATTCCATGTGCTGGCCAGCTTGCTAGCAGCTAGGGTTCGCTTCCAGATTGGCCAGCCATGCCCATGCATGCTTGGATTAGCACCAAGGTTAGCCGCTAAAGGAGCTACTGGATCTGTATATCTCCGATCGAGGAGATCGGCAGCAGGTAACTGTCATGTTGGCATTGGTCCAGCCCTCGCGCTACCTATTTGATTTTATTTTCTTAGTATAGATCGTTTGATTTTCTTATATTAGTAGCTTCCAAGATCGAGCGGTTTGTGCAGCCTTCAGGCAAGTTCCTGATCAATAGGGATTCAAGGTCTAAGGTTAAAATTAAGAGTCTCATGGATTGTGCTGTATAGTTTATTACGTCGTGGCTGGAAGATTGGGATCCCAAGCAATTTTAGAGGGTACAGATGGGAACTAATCTTATCCTGTCATAATAATCAGATCATTAGCTCGAATATCCCCCGCACTCGTAGTGTGATATATATGATGTAAATTGGCAGAAGGTACTAGCCATATCACTAATAAGAAATATTCCAAAATTTTATAGAAAATTCCTGAACCGTACAGACTAGCCGTAAGGATAGGCATCATAAACATCAAATGCATCCACTAAATTATTTTTTCAGTATACATATGAAAAACTTGACAGAATTATAATTTTTTGGAAAACATTTATCAAGACAGTATACACATATCGTTTTCTGCATTTACATACCCTAAACATTCGTGGAGATATATATATATATATATATATATATATAGGTTACGGACTTTACAGTTGCATACCGCTATTTTGTGACTAGACTAGAGGTATGAATTGGAACGAGGTGTCGCAGTGCCCTGCATGGTTCTCCGATCCATAAAAGCCTATAGCTAGTCCTAGTAAGAACCGGATTCGTGCTAACAGTATTCAGTCTAGGATGGCAAATCAATCGGCCGATCGTTCTCGTGGAAATCGCTGGCCATCGAATATATGGGGATCGATCACATCCAACGCGTCGAATGAAGGCCCTGCACGCACAGAAGAAGCTTCAGTTGGTGCGCGTCAGTAACTCTGTCACGTGCCCTTAATCCACAATCTTGTGCTGTGTTAGTAGGAAGCTTCTTGTGGAACTTAAGAGTGTGCATGGATGCACAGTCGTGCAAACAAATTAAGAGAGTGTGAAATAGCGTGCGTGAGACTTGTATTCGATCGCGACAATATTCTATATGCTTCAGATTTCCATGTCCTGTCATTAGTCACCTGATAAAATCCGTCACAAATGCCGAGGGAAGAAAGATTCTATCAAACTTGATGTCCCTCGTTGATTGGCGCCTTGCTGATTGCTGGTCCATTTCCTTTCTTCCCTCTAAGCAGTTTCACACAGTTGAATGGAACTCATCTTTACTGAACAGTTCAGCTTGCAGATAACCACACTTTGAAGAAATTTTTCCCAAGAGTTCAAAAATTCAGAATGGGTGCGAGGAGCTTCGGATGTTATTCAGGCTATTGTGGATTTTTCTCATCCTCAAAGTTCAGCTCAGCAACCAGCAGAGGCAAATGTTTTGGAATGACCAGCAAGGCAGCAATTCAACTGCCAGGCATTACACCAGCCAATTCCAACAAACAAGAAATAGAAGCATGCAATTGGCGCAACTTAATGACAACTACAACAGAGCAAAATATCTGGAGATAAATGACCAGCGAATGGTTTCAGATGACTCAGTTAAGGGTTCAAAGTGTTTCGCTACAATGTATCCCGTGTTCCCAGTTCGCATATACATATTGCAGAAGTCATAGTTACTGTTCCAGCGATATACATATATATAGATGATGGGATAAACAAAAGAAGATTTGGGAAAGGGCTGCGGAACCCATTAGCTTCCAGATAAGAAGTCCCCTCCAACAGTTACAGGCCTGCTCCGTTAATTATGTACGAGATAATAACGGAGCTCTGAAAGTCTCTCCCTTCTCTCGTTTCAGATACGGACAGAAAAATGGCAAGTGAATGAGCTTGCCAATTCCTATCTTTGCATTTATTCGGACTTTTCTATGTCAGCTGCAGCCTTTTATTCACAATTGATGGGGAGACGAATTGGAGCAAAAAGAATCCGAGACCTCATTTCACCTATGGCGGGAAGTGCAGAGAAGCTTGCTGAAGATACATTGTCATGACAGAAAGGGGACTAGACCTCTCCATGCTGGCTCCTTATGACGCTTGCATGCCAGCAGCTGCGGCATTTGGGGGTCGGATAAGTGTGTGGGGGGCATAAACCTTTGATATTGTCCCAACAGGTCCATAAGTAGTTCCAGGCACTGCAGGTGGATTAGCAGAGGACTCCTTGGTTAGAGTGTACTGTGGCCGCAGATCAGAAGACGACGGATATGGAGCCATAGGAGCAACAGGGAAACTGAGAGGATATGGAGCGACTGGCACATCAGTAAGTGATGACACTGAAGGACTATAGTTTAGAGTGCCCATTGGGTGATCAAACTTGCATGTCGGCCCAAACTTGCAAAAGCCATGCTGTGCATAGTAAGTACAAGGCTGAGAACCCTGCAAATCAAGAAGAAGCTTCAGGTGAACATGTGAATTGTGAACTTAAAAAAAAAAGGCAACAGGTAATGCCCATTGATATTCCCAACACTGCTATCATGCCTCATTATAGAAAATCCAGTGTCATGCAAGACTCTGCATGCCTTATATCACTTGCAACCACAGGGAAATACTGGAGGAACATTAACTCAAAATTGCTTGTGTCAAGGTAAACCCCCAAAAAAAATATGTCAAGTGCAAGGAAAAAAAAAGGATGGGGCATGATAGAAGAAACTGAATTCACGGCAGATGCCACAACAAAATATAAATGTTAATCATTGATCAGATCTTCAATAACCTCCCCACACCCAGCCTCTTTGTGATTTCATAATGGAAAATAATTTTTGTCAAAGTTCTATCATAACTCATAAGGATGGCTGCCTCAGCCATATGAATAGAAAACTAATTCATCTCAACAAAAAAGAGTAGATCAAAGATGCTAGAATGTACATTACACTTACAAACCAGGCTCTACCGCTCTAGCATCAGTTAAACTGTACAGTTAGCGTTTCACTATTTAGCTTCCCAACATGATGTTAACAGAGCCAGAGGATTCTTTGGTAACAAGCAAGGTAGCCATAATTTTTACCTCGGCCAAAAATCAAAATCTTTGTAACTAAGTATAGGGGCTTTTTTGAAGTATAAGAAGGTGCGGAACTTGTAAACAAGATTTTACCCCATAAAAATATCAACAGATTGGAACGAGATGATGTACAAATTATATATTTTACTTTAGTGATATGTTTATATTATATGTCCAGAGCTATAAGAAGTAAAAGCACCTAAGTTACACGAGTGAGAAATGAGAAATTACAGAATTTCACAAACCAAGAATGGTTCAAAAGCATAGTTGATCATATCTTAGTTTTGCATTTCCATGTGGATGCAGGGAAAAGGTAAAATCTGCGCTGAAGCACGATTTATGATCAAGGACAACATTTTAAACTATGGAGCATAAGATCAGATATTTCCCATGTAAACCATTGGTCGTTAGTCACGTTCTTTCAGTGTTGCTCTGCATTTAATTGGTGGCTCAAAAAGCAGCATGCTACACACATTTTAAGATGAATAGTTGGATGCAGCAAAAACTGAAAATACGGTTAAGACATAACCAAAATCTCATTCCTAGCAACTCTTATTTGTGTTTCCATGTATGTTCCGCTTCAGAATTCCCAGTAAATTTGATGTACAAAACATTATAATGTTTCCATGTATGATTTATGAATTGGAGATGAGATGGCCTGGTTGACTACTAGAGACCAGTGCTCCAATGAACAATGAACAAATCACACGGACGGACTTAGTTTTGAAACTAAGGTGTCGAGTGGACAACTGTTAAAGGTGTGCAGTAGCTCATCAGTTTCAAAATTGATATATTCAAAATTCAGCAGGTTTCAACAGAATCTCACATAAATGCAACAATTTTAGCTTTATGGCACAAAATTTTGGAGTTTCTAAACATGCTAGAAGATGAATGTGTTCGAGTGATCACCAAGCCTCAATAGGGAGAACGAAATGCATGTGAATTGGGACAAAAAAGAGAGTGCGATTAAATGACACTTGTCAATCAAATTGTTGGCAATAAATGCAAACTGGTAATCAAGGATGAAAAACAATACGGACTATATTTCATGGAGACAACATATATGTTTCCTGAATGATAACAGGTGGATGTATGAGATCTACTCACAGGCCGAAGTGGAAGACCCAAAGGGCTCAGGGCACAGTTAGATTTCGGTCCACTGAAGTACTGAGGATGATGGTATTTGCAGGCTGCTCCATATTTACAGGTTCCTGTCTTCATGTAATGTTCACAATCAGGCTGCCCAGGCCGCTCTGGTAAGGCATATTCTTGTATGTTGCTGCTTGAAGTCCCAGCTGAGGAATACAATTGCGCATAATGACTGCCATACGTGAATGCAGAGGTTGGCCCCTGGTGCGACAAGCCATAAGGTGGCCCTGTTTGAGCAGTTTGCTGTCCCCCAGCTGGTGCAACTTGGTTCATAGGTGACTAGAAACAAAAATAAAGTTAAAATGTCCATTAAAGGCAGTCAGGAGCATTTTATTTTCATAACTATGATACTATGATTGCATTTTCAAGACATGAAGGAATCACTAAATTGCATCCAATTAGTTTGTGGTCTTCTAAACTCTTCATTTCTAGTGATAGGCAATAAATGTTACATCAATAACAAGGGATGTTATGAACTTATTTCTAAGTATTTGAGTCTATACTGGACAAGTCATATTAGAACGAAAATATTCTTCCAGAATTATATACCAGAGTGCCTTCTATAAAGAAATAAAGAACAAAATGACAACAATAGAAACTTACAATATAAGGGTTCCATCCCTGCATTGGCATAAGTGTAGGTGGAAGCATCATTGGTGGATACGAGCCTGGTAAAAATGACCCTGGCACAACAGGAGGCCTCCCCATTTGCCAATTGGTAAGATGTGGATATGGATGTGGGGAGGAAACAGGCGATGGTTGCACTGGTGGATACATGGTAGGTGTCTCTGAAAGAATACCAAGTTCCGGGTGATGGAATTTACATGTACCTCCAAACTTGCAATGCCCAGTTTTCATGTAATAGGAACATTCCTTTTCACCCTGCGTGAACCATGGAAAGTTTCATAAAATGAACAAACAAGATTCTTAATTAAACAGAAACTTTGATTGAATGAGAACTCCCACCTGACGTAGAGGGAACCCACTGCTGTTTAATGCCACAGGTACAAAACCACCTTCCCTGGGATGATCAAACTTGCAGTTGGAACCAAATTTACAGGTCCCATTCTTTGCATAGTACTGAGAAAGCAAGAGAATTTGTAACCGGAGTCCCACCACATCACAGTAAAAAAAAGTCATATAGTTTGATCTACACTATCAATCATAAAAAGCTTTATAATCTGTTTAATTACCTCACAAAGTGGCTGTCCCGGTCGCTCAGGGTACTCCACTGCACCTGCAGTCCTTTCAACTCCATTAACCTGAAAACCACACCAGAATCAAACAGATACATGTCTCAATCAAAAGGAAGCCAAAATATATTCAAATTATCCTATAATACATACATTCGACTCGAATCCACTCAATTTGGTGTGACAGATTCATAGCCATATTACACATGTTCAATGAAGGTTCTAGCTCCTACCACCAAACCTTGGCAGATGTGAACACAGTCATGTGGTAAAGACTCAAGCATAAGAAAAGGACAGGCAATACAATCCTAATAGAAGTAGAACTGTGGTGCCAGACCAGGCCTACAAATGAAAGCTACTAAGAGCCTAAGCAGTATGGTTTCGGAGCCAAAGTTGGGAACTCAAAATTCCCCACATCAGCAACAAGACACCAAACTTCCATAACTCTCACTTCCATCCCTTACAGTAATCATCACTCGCCAAAAAACTTCAACTTTAAGCAACACACGCTCGTCACCGACCAACCAGGTGTAATCCAACTCGTCGGTCATTGTCAGGATAGCAGAAGCGCTTAGCTCTCCACACTCCAGTAAGCACCACACACGCCGAGCACGAGCCGGAAAGCAGAACAAAACAGAGCAGAACAGGGTGGGGAGAAACGGCACGGGATGAAGCGGCGCTCACCGGGGCGGACCGATCGCGGTCGCGGGGGTGGTTGTAGCGGCAGCGCTCCCCGTAGCCGCAGGCGCCGGTGCGGAGGTAGTAGGCGCAGTCCGCCTCGCCCGGCCGCTCCGGCAGCTTCGCGTCCCCCGCCTCCTCGTCCCCGCCGAGCCCCAGCCTCCGCATCGACTCTGCGAAAGCGTCCACGGCGACGTCACCGTCAGCACGCGCCGGGGCTGCAGCGAGCGACCGCATCGGAGATCCAAAACCCTAGCGAGCGGGCGAGCAAAAGAGCTGCAAGCGGCGAAACCCCCGAACCCCGCAGAAAACCCCAATTGCGGGCCTAGCGTACCTTCCAAGCCGGTGCTGGCGTCGCCGCCCCCGCCTCCCCCCTTCGCAGCTGCGTACGGCTCCATCCGGCGCGGCCCCGGAGCGCGGCGATCGGGCGCCTGCCTCGCCGGGCGGGCTCGATCGGAGGCGAAGCTCGGGCACGCGTGCACCCAAAGCTCACGGAGCCAACAGGGGGTGGGAAAGGAAATCGCTCCCGAATTTTTTCTCTCTCTCCGCGCTGCTGTAGTGCTGCCGGTGCTTGCTGCTGCTGCCTCCTCCTCGCGGTTGCTTCCTGGCGACTCCTCTTCTCCCACCTCACCCCCCCCCCCCCCCCCCCCCCCCGGGGCACACAGCACGCTCGCGGCCCGGCCCCCGTACGCGGTCGCGTCGCGTCGCGGCCTTTTTGCGGATGGAGTGGTGGTGGGGTTCCTGTTCCTCCCGGTTCGGCGCTGGAGCGGAGCGGAGCCCGTGCCCGCGGGGGGACAGGCGAGCGAGCGGAACGGGCGGAGGACGCGTGGGTTGGCTCGCGCGACCGCAACTGGCGTACGGTTACGGCGTGGCGGGGCGGGTTGGCGGGCGGTTGCTGGTCGCTGCTCGCTCGCTGTAGGCTGGCGGAGTAGGCGCGGCGCCAATGGAAGAGGGGGGAGGCGGAAAAGGGGGCGGGTGGGCAGGGGCAGGGGCGGCCGCGTGTCGCAGTAAATGCGGGGTCGTCGTGGTGGGCCCGGCGGAGGACGACGGTGGTTCGTTGCTTTTCTTGCGCGGCCCTGAGCAAGGGAGAGGGGTCGTCACGTGCCGCTGCCAAGCGCGGTAGACCGGGGCGGGTTCCTCCCGTACTCGCATCCTAGGAGCATCTCTGTCCCCGGCTAGTATTTCACCGCCCCGTCGTCGCAGCTGTTGGGATCTCTGTCGTGGGGGTGGAGTCGTTGGATTCTCGATTCAAAAAAAAGTCACTGGATTTTAAGCGTGCGTTTTGGTTTGGAGATGGGTTGAATCCATTTTTATTTTTTAATTTGGTCGAACCAGTATGTGTTTGGTTGCCGAACTAGCTTGGATCTGGTGTTTTATCTGGTTGCAAGGATACGGATGTGGGTTGAGGTGGCTGTTTTTAACACCGTTAGCCTTTCTACGGGATCCACGTACCGGTCTCCTCACATTTTCTTCCTCTTCCCTCACCTTCTTCATCCTCGCTCCCCTCGTCGTGCGCCCACGCCGCTGCGACCCTCGCCGCGCGCCCGCGCGCTGAGCTTGGCCGCCGCAGGGAGCTCCCGCGAGAGGGGCTGCTGAGCTTGACCGCGGCGGGGAGCACCCGCGAGCGGGGCTGCCGCCGCGGCCTCCCTTCGAGCTCGGCCGCCGCCGCAAACTCCCACAGCCCCAGCCCACCACCGCGCCCGCCGAAGCTCAGCCCACCTGACGCCACCCATCCTCCGCTGCGCCCGAGCTCGGCCAGTGGCCGCGTCCGCCGGGGTTCGATCCGCTTGACGCCGCCTCTCGCGATGGCCCAAGCTCGCCCCACCGCGCCGCTCCTCTGCTCGATCGGCAGCCGGCCTCGCGCCGCCTTTGCCTACCCCACCTTGGAGCCGGCCGCCGTGCCCCGAGCACGCCTCTCCGCGCCGCTCCTCTGTTCGAGCCGGTCGTGCCTCGCTCCCCCGCCGCGCCTCGCTCATCCGCCAGAGCCCACCACCACGGACCAAGCTCGCCTCGCCGCGCCGCTCCTCTGCCCGAGCCAGCCGCCGCGGGCCGTGCTCCCCCGCCGTGCCACTCCTCCACGCCGCGCCCCTGCCCGAGCGAGACGAAGCCCCGACGGCGTTGAAGTGGGTTGGGGTGGTCCGCTTAATTTGGACAGACCACCTTCCTCAGGGATGGACCCAACCTATCTCATTCTCAAACAAAACACCTCCAAAAACAGGTTCGACCCAATTCAACCTACTTGGACCCTTGAACCAAACACGTACTGCTAAGGCTCTCCACAATGTGTGGCTAATATGATGCCCAAAAAAGAGAAGATTGGAGCATCACTCTTTTCATCGTGGCTTGTGATGCTAAGTTCAAGTGATGCTAAAAAAACTGGGAGCAGGGCATGTATATGTACCGATGCTCCATTCCTAAACAATATTTTTTTTGCTTTGGTTGTTGCAAAATAGCGATATTTTATTTCCTGCGGGTCCCGAGCTTTAACATAGCGGTGATGCCAAATTTTTACACGTTGCAGCTTTGGAGAGTGATGCTTAGTGGGGCCCATTTATTTTCAGGCTTCACTAGCACATTATGTAGCGCCTAATCTACTCTCTCCGTCCCAAAAAGAATATTTGTTGCTTGCTGATAAGTTAAATAATCCTAAATTTGACCAAATTTATAAAAAATAGTATTAATATTTCTATTAAAAATAAGTATCATTACATTAGTTATGTAATATATTTTTATACTAAATCTATTTGAAGACATAAATGTTAGTCAATTTTTGTATAAATTTGGTCAAATTTGAAAATGTTTGACTTCTCCAGAAGCGAGAGTTGCATTGTTTTTAGGAATGATGGAGTATTTTCATCCTGTAATTTTGATTGGTTACTATTCTGTTGTTTAATCAGTAAAATCCGGGACTTAAGCGTTAAAACGGTTACTAGCATGTCACTATGATTATGATCTTCCAGAACGACTCCTGAATCTGACCCAGTCACCCAGTTCAGGTTTTCAGGACCTACCGATACCGTGTAGTTAGTTTTTTTTATATAAATAGACCTTGTAGTTACTGAGTGCGAATGTGCGATCGCTCTGGAAACCATAAAAAAACATGTTCCAAATGGAATATCTGTCTAAAGAGTTCCTTTTTACTTTAAAGGTTTGGATCTCAATAAAATAGTGCTGTAATAAGCAAGTTGAATCACCGTGTGGGTATCTTTGCGTGGAGGCTTTTTCATCAACGGCTAGGCTAAGTTCCTCTTGTTGATTTTTCCCCCCCTTTTATGAGCTTCTCTTGTTGAAATTTTAAGTAGAATTGGAACTGCTTCACAAGAATGAAAGGGAGCAGTTTCACGGAGCGTTGGCAGGAGTGACACACAACAAACTACTTGAACGGGCGTATTATATGCGCGCTCTATTTTTTTTTTTCAAGTCAGATATGTTGGAACATTCATGCAAATGGCAAAGGCGAAATTTGTCGTACGCTCTGAAGAAAAAGAGGATAGGCGAACATAATCACTTAGAAAGACACGTACAGACTTGTGTTTTCTATTCTAGAAGAGACGACAAATTTTACACAATAATTTGCATGTGAACATATTCTAACGTGTCGTAAAGCTAATATTTTTTAATGCACAGATTCAACTTTTGGGGAAAATATAATTGGTGCATCAGATCCCAAGATCACATATGCTTTTCCGTACATCCCGGCGCTAATATAAAACAGAACAATGCTAAAAGTGTGAAGTTGACCTCATCGATACAACCGTTTCGGTAATGACAGCAAGATCTCTTCAATTAAGCATTCTTTGTCCATTACAATGCGCCTTGCTCCCAGTATGGACATATATATAAATGTAGTTACAAGTCTCAAGTCTGTTGATGATGATATATATGTAACATATATATGACAATATACAAGAAAAAAAAGATAAGAAAAAGAAATTTGGAAAAGTGGAGGAGAAAACCCAGTAACTCTGCATGTGAAAATTTTCCTGATAACAACGAAAATTTCCTTGCCTGAGAATTATTTACCGAGGGAATGGACCTGAGTCTCACCACCTTGCCCAACATGCTATCGAACCTGACATTCAAAAACCTTCCTTCTTTTTCCCATTTCGGACATGAACAGAAGAACACAAAAATTGCAAGTGAATCAAGCTTGCTTGTAACCTATCAATGCTCTTATTGTGATGGTAGAGAAAACCACCCTCGCCACGGCTTCTCTACAGAGGCCACAGCTTCTTATTCACATTGGAGAGGCCTATCGGAACTGATGTCAAAAGAGCAAGTGTTATTAGCAGTAGCATGTTTTATGCTATGACGAAAATTCAATGTAAGGTTAACCTACCTGTGTCAAAGCGACAGAAAAATTGTGCTGAGGAGATCACTCCACTCAGCTCAGAAATCAGCGACCACCACCAGGGATTGAACTGCTGACACCAGTAGTAGAAGTCTGAGTTCGCATAATGGTATCTGGAGGGAAAACCCCTTTTGGCAAGACTGCTCCAACAGACTCGGGTGCTGCCACTGGTGATGCTACTTGATTGATAGGTTGATCTTTGGTTGAAATATATTCTAGGGAAGACGAAGATGGAGCCAACGTGGCAACAGAAAGCCCGAGAGGGTAAGGAGCAATTGGCATGTCAGATAGGGGTAAAGCTGATGAACTGTAGCCTAGTGCACCCATTGGGTGATCATATTTGCATGCAACTCCATATCTGCAATATCCATTTTGGGCATAGTATGCACAAGGTTGAGCACCCTGTATGTTTAGATAACAGAGAGATTGGTAAGAAGCTGCAGACCATTTTCCCAAAAATGAAAAACATGACAAAAAAAACATCACGATAAGTTCAGACAGCATATAAAAAAAGAAACATAACATCCTATATGTTTGTACTCAACTGCAACCAGCTGCAGTAGGCAAATGTGCAGGATAAAGAAAAAGGATGACAGTGTATCCAAGACACTTCAGTAAGAGGTACAAATCTCTATGCCATTACAAACTAATACAGGATTTCACACCAATAAGCACAATCAGTAAGGAGTTTGGAATATGCAACTAAATGTCAAGATCTTACAAGGTCAAACTAAAGGGGGGAAAATGTTACAAGAGGATATTTTCAGATTTCACAATATATGGGACATTTTGCAGGGTACAATGAAGTTATGTCAAATGCTTTAAAAAGAAACTTAGTCCCCACTGAACTCCTTTGCTTTACTGAACTGAGCACCTTAATTAGACAGGGAAATAGTAATCATGAGTGAGTGCAACATGGATTCAGTTGTTATTTCCGTATCAAAATTCCAAATTCCATATCTTATTTGTTCTTGATAAAAAAACGTATCATGGTTCTGAGCAAATGACAATGCAGATGATTGATTCATTCTCGTTCTCACAACACTTTGTTATAGTACACTTTACATAGTTTATGACGACCCGCCACAGTGAGTCATCCAATAGCATTTCAATTATATTAACTACCATTTCAATCAGTTAAAAAATGATATCTACCTTGCAAGAGATGATTATCAGGGGAAAGAGGAGAATTGCACTAAGTATGCATTTGTTTTATATTGGTTCACCAAAAGGGATTTAGTAGAAACAAACAAAAACCAATTCGTGCCTTACATAAAGCAAATTATTTGTCTTAGTGGACGGAAATCCATGACAAGTATAGCAAGATGACGTATTAATATTGCTGCAAGCCATCTGTGCGCATGGTAAAGCTTATAAATACCAGAGTTAATCTAATACCTCTATAAGTTCCCTATATAGGGCACAAATGGTTTTCGTTCAATCTTCCAACTGCTCAGCAAGTCAGCATACTAAGTAGGTGAAACTTTGCTATTTCACATGATCATCACATTAACTAGATTGTAATAATATCATCCGCATATTGGTTCACATGGATTTGTTTCCTGCTCTAAAGTGGGTTCTACTCCCACTCCGTCAGTTCAACTCCACCCCTTTTTTATATATGTGTACTGTGGTGAAATAACACAAGAAGCCATGTTGTTAAGCCCAGCTTGTAGTTCTCGTGCTGTGATTATTATACATGGTTTTCCAGCAAGATTCTCACGTAAAATAGTGTCCCATTTTCATCTACTTGCAGCTCATTTTCTAACATAGACTGCTAGAGACCTATGCAAAGACTATTGAAAGAAAAGGAACTAAACAGAGATGCTAAACTAGATAGTCACTCATTTGGATAGAACATTATCATGGAATACAATGGCTCTCTTGGAGACTATTGAAGCAATTCTCTTCAAGTTTTTCTTTTTTTTACAAAAAGCATATGCTTTCTTTTGTTACTATAGTGGTGAGGAAGCATGGTTTGACAGGTTTGATTTGTTCAAATTTGCTAAAACTGCGGAAGCATCCTACTAATGGAGAAATATAGTAACTTTAGAAGTAGCATTACTGAATTAGTCCCGTTAACACATAAATATATACCAAGTTCTGGATGCTCACCGGACGAAGTGGAAGGCAGAGAGGGCTGAACACATAATTGGACTTAGCAGCACTCCAATCTCGAGGATGATTATATTTACATGTAGCTCCAAATTTGCAATCTCCGGTCCTCATGTAATACTGACACTCAGGCTGCCCTGGCCGCTCAGGGAATCCATGCTCTTGATGGTTATTGCTCGATTGTCCAGTCGAGGAAGAATAGGGCATGTATGGACTTCCATAAGCAATTGTAGCGGAAGATCCATGGTGTCCTATACCATATAATGGTCCAGCTTGAACAGTTTGTTGTGCTCCACCTGATGCTACAGGATTTACCGATGCCTGCATCAATGAAGAGTTAAAACTTAGGAATAATCAAGTCACTCTTTTAGGTAAATATATTTTTTATTGGTTTTCTTTTTATTATTTTCCAAAAAGTTAACTGTATTGCCCTACATTATTTCTTTTCTTGACATTGCCAAGTAATTTCAGGTAACATATCAATGAATGTCTTTCAGACCTTGCCTAGACAGATCATATGATAATCTTATACTAGCTTACAAAACGGCTTGCTCATTTTCTTTATATTTGGTACAAGTTTGTTGCCATGAACCCTTTCTTCTGTCGAAAATAAAGCATTTTGTCCAAATTATATACCGGATAAGGGCTCCATCCTTGCAATGGAACCATTCCAGATGAGAGCATCATCGGAGTATATGAACCTGGTATATATGATCCAGGAACTACAGGTGACCTTCCCATTTGCCAATTTGCAAGAGGAGCATATGTATGGGGGGAGGTCACAGATGCTGATTGTAATGGTGGATATATTCCAGGGGTCACCGGAATACCACCAAATTCTGGATGATGAAATTTACATGTAGAACCAAACTTGCATTGCCCAGTCTTCATATAGTAGGAGCATTCTTTCTCACCCTGCAATTCATTCATGTAAATTATTTTCTTGCAAAATAATTTGAAATAATCCAAGAAGCACGGTCATAGGAATTTTCATACCGGGCGTAGAGGGAATCCACTGCTGTTTAATATAACAGATTGCACTGATCCATCTTGCTTAGGATGGTGGTATTTGCAATTGGAACCAAATTTACAAGTACCAGTCTTCAAATAATACTGTAAAAAAAAGGACAAGCAGTAAATCACCAAAATTTAACAAGTCATCTGACATAACATATAATAAGAGGTGTGAATAATTACTTCCTTCGATATTTGTTCACCCCGCATGCCCGTGGACAAGCAGCAGAAACATGTTACACTGGAGGCATGCAAATAGTGTGCACGAGTTGCCGGATACATGCTTGAATGTGTAACTAATGCTTAACTCTTTAATGGAAGATAATAAAACTTGAGTTTGAAGGCGTTAATGTACCTCGCATACAGGTTGACCCTGTCTCTCTGGAAAGTCTGATGCTGCTCCATTCTTGGCACCTCCACCAAACTAAAGTTTGAAATAATATTTAAAGAAATTATTTAACAGTTTTGCACTTCAGTAGAATTTGCAAAAGTGTTCCCTAGAATTCTATCGGAAAAAAATATACTCTTAGCAACTAGGGATTTATTTGCAGCATACGGCAGATTGTCAAATCATTTAGGATTATCACCACGGATGAGTAGCTTTACATGTGCTAGCTGTGGCTATTAAGTAATAGCAGTACTCAAAGTTGTGATCATTTGCAAGTATAGCAGGTCATAAAGCTCCTAATCCGTGAAAAACAAGGATTAAAAAAAGTAACTTCAAGCTACCATGTACCAACCATCAGCATTGTTAATAGAAAAGTTGAAATACAAAGATGACCGTCCCTGCTTTCGTTCCTTCACATTTGACGTAGAAAACTTAGATAACTACCAAATTGGGGGGAAAGTAACGATTTATGTCATCACTCGTCAGGATCACTATGACAACATCGAAAGTGGAAAAAAACAGGGGCGGGCAGTGGGGCTATCAGTATGTGCATTTATTACAACCTGGTAAAACTGGAAGGAGCCAATAAAGACAAAGTAGTGAATTTGAAGCATAGAGGAAACAGAAACGGCATAGCAGACATCAACAACAAACTATGAAAGGAAGGAATAACATCACACACACAACTGGCCATCAGCTCCCAAAAGGCTGCCAAGGCATCCGATCACTAATAACAAGACGCCACAGAGAATTTCACAAGTGCCGCGTCCGAGCACTGGCTATGGAAGAACCACATTACCACAAATCCACAATCACTAGTTTCACCGTTCCGACCCTCACGGGGGGTCACATCGTAACTACCTCGATCGCACGGCGAATCTACCTGATGCGGAGTAATTCACCGTCGACAGCGCCTCGGACGCGGACACGGGGCACCAGATCGGGGGAAAGAGCGAGAGAGCAGCGCGGGAAACAGGGCTCACGCTCACCTCAGTGCCGCCGCGATCGCGGGGGTGGTTGTAGCGGCAGCGGTCCCCGAAGCCGCAGGCGCCCGTGCGGAGGTAGTAGCCGCAGTCCGCCTCGCCCGGGCGCTCCGGCAGCCGCGCGTCCGCCTCCGCCTCCGCCTCCCGCTCCCCGTCCTCCCCCTCCCCGCCGCCGTCCAGCCCCAGCCTCAGCATCGGCCCTGCAACAGCCACGCATTCGCGCGCCACGCGCACACCGTCACGCCCGGAATCCACCGGAGATCCGCTTCGCCGCACACCCCGCCGGAGATCTGAACGGCACGACAAAAAACAAAAACCGTGTGCAAGCAGAGTACCTTCGAGGCCGGTGCCCGGGCTCGCGCGGCCGCCCTCTCCACCTCCTCCTCCCGCGGCGGCGGCCTCCTCGGCGTGCGGCGGCTCCATGGCGTCGCGGGCGGCGGGGAGGGTACCCGGAAGCTTCACCGAGCGGCGATCGGTCGGGCGATCGGGGTGGGCGGAGGAGGAGATCGGGGGGGGGGGGGGGGGGGGGGGGGTGCCTGGTTTTTTTTCTCTCTCTCTCTCTCCCTCTCGTTTCCTTTCCTTCCACCACTGTGGTGTGGCAGGCTACTGCTCCCTCCCCCCTCTCTCTTGTCTGTTTTTTTCCCTCGCCCCCTCCCTCCCTCTATTTTTCCGCTGGGTTTTCCGCTGCCTCTGTCTCGCGGCTTCGCTCGCGTCGCGTGTGTGCGCCTGTCCGGAACTTACACGGGGGTAGGTGTTCGTGTTCGTGTCCCCTTTTCGTTTTCTTTTTAAAATTTTTGAGAGAAAAGGTTTTTTTTTTTTTTTTTGGGTTCGTTGCCTTTGCTGCAGGACCACGCTTGAGGTAGCTTAGCTATCTAGGGGGGTGCGGATTTATGGTGATTCTCGTTCGTTCGCTGCATAAATGTGGAGGAGCGATAACGGTTGGATTTATGGCGCTTGAGGGTGAAGTTATGCGGCTCGTTGAGTCGTCGTCTCCATGGATTTTTGACATGAGAGTTTACAATTCCCGGAATATCATCGGTGGTTTGGTTTCCGTGACTCGTCATCTCTCGCGTGCCGTTTCCTGTAAAATGTATAACGCTCGCAGCGCATGACGGTGAAGCGTGACATGAGGAGGTCGCGTCTCTGGCCTAAAATATTTGCTTCATGCAATGTATGTCGTGTCATTTTTATTTGTTTCGTCGGATACTCTGAAGCGAAATCTTCTGTGGGCTGAACTTTTGCTTTTTGTCTAACTTTTTTGTTATGTTATGTGTGACTAGCCACGTACATTTCGGTTCTATAAAAATCCAAATCTTATGAGCATAGGAGGATATACTTGAATCGTTTTGCAATCCTAAACACGTCGTGCAAGGTACTCTGTATATATGGGGCGGTGGTTATCCTAAATGTATCATGCAAGACACTCAATATTACATGTGTGAGGCGATGGTCCCGGATTTTAAACCAGTGGAGATAAAACCACACTAATTATAAAACAATCTTTGGTACACAAAGAAATGAGAGAACTAAAAGATGGACATTTGTTAGAGCATTTGTAGAATCTTGGACTTTACCTACTAAGTACTAAGAAAACTGCAACTAACTCATTGGGTACAAATAAAGAGCAAGTACTTGAAATAAATAATGCTATTCTTTTGCCTTGTTTATACGCACGCGAGCGCGGGCCTCTCCACTAAAGTGGTGGACGGACGTCTAGCATGCGCTTGCTTTTTCAATATTTGATCTTAAGAACAACCAATACGAACAAGATTTGCCATATTATCCAAATTACAGATGGAGTCGCGCGCAGCTTATAAATCGCAGGCTTTTATTTAATTTACCTACTAGTAATAAGAGAACTACCGGAACCGGATACTACTTAGTATTGGACACAAAGCTAGCATTCAAACGACAACACATTCTCGATGTGGAAACGTATATCTAGCCTAGACTTGTGATTGGGCGACGTGTGATCTTGAGAACCAGTAAGAACAAGGTGCAATAACCAAACAACGTTCATGTCAAATATTGTTAACCGAATTCCAAATCGAGTCGCGGCTTCCAAGCCCTACTAAAATTGCCAAAAATGCCCTTCGTTCTTCCAAACACAGATTTAATTAGGCCAAGCCGTCGTGTCCCAGACATGTGGGGCCTTCGCTTGCTTTGCTTAACCACTGGTGTTAGTTGCTTGAGCAGACTGATCTGCTAGCTGACTAATAATAATAATACACCGTGGTCCGGGCTCGACCACACCGTACTGCATTCTTTTCACATGGCACATACCGTGGCCCAGCCCGGCCACATCTGCCATACATACGCCCCACCCTACCAGTAGAGAAAGGCACTCTAGCTGCATTGCCCTGAACGCATCGATCCGGGCCTACACACGAGCGCGTGCACGGACGTGTACGCGGACGCGAGACGCGAGCTGCTCTTGAGAGCGGGCAGGGTCAACCGGTGCCATCATGGTCGCTCGCAGGACGACGGGCCGGCGGCGACAGGCGCAGCAGGGCAGGGAGCGTAACGTGAGGAGGAAGAAACGGGGCGCGGAAAAGGGCGCGCGTACGCACGGCGTTTTCAGCGCCGGCGCACGTGCGCGCTTACTTTCGCGATACGGCTGGGAAATTTCTTTTTTTTTTCTTAATAAAAAAATTGGAGTACTGTATTGGGTGAGCGATTTTGTAACCGTTGAATGTATGACTTGACAGGTGTTTTAGCTAGCAAAGTTACGTGTTCGTACAAACAGGAGCTTAATTTTCAAAAATAAAAATAAAAAAAACAAACAGGAGCTAGATCGATCGTGGTTTCTTTATTAGCCTTCACCACCATGATCGACCTCTCTGCCCGCAGATGCAATGAGATCCAAGGCCCGGCCCCGTGCTACTGCCTGGTGTGGTACCGTTGTCAAGAGAGAAGATGTCTGTCTACTCAGAGAGAGAGAGAGAGGGGGGAATAATATAATTGAAGTGCCAGCAGATCTACTGATGGATCTACGCAGGTGACATCGTACGGGAACAGGACGTGCAACTGTGCGAGATGGAGAAAGCACGAGTGGCAGGGCCCGCGGCCTGAAAAAGGTCGCAGGCATAGCATTAGAGAGCATTAGAGGATGTTTTATTCTCCGGAATTTATTTTAAATCACGTCACATCGAATATTTCGATATCAATTAGAAAGACTAACTATAAACTAATTATTAAACTATTAAGCTAACTGTATAAGCCTAGGTTTATTTACGAGATAAATCTATTAAGTCTAATTAATTTATGATTAGCATATATTTACTATAGCATCATATAGGCTAATCACGGACCAATCATGCTTAATAGATTCATCTCGTGAATAAGGTTACGATTTTGAAATTTATTTTGCCATTAGTCTATATTTAATACTCTAATTAACATCCAAATATCCGATGTGACAGGGCTTAAAATAAGCCCCACTGGAACCAAACACCGCTTAGCATGCATCTCCGGAGGTTTTGCCAAAGCGACAAACAAATAAATGGCGTGAAAATTAGCAACTTAGAGGTGGGAACATGTGTCGTTCTAGCTACGTACCGAGAGACATTAAACGAATCTTTCCATAAACGAAAAATGGATCGATCGGCCTTCGTGCCAGAAATCACAATTATTTCCAGGCCTAGCAAACCCATCTCTTAACTATAATTCTTGGAGTGGCAACGTGAGGCACGGAGGAAGGAACCATGAGGAAGAAGCGAAGATAATGGGACAGGACGGAACTGCTGTGCGCAAATAAGAAGAGCGCGTCACGCTTAGAGCCTGCTCGCAGCGATTGTCACCCTCGCGCAAAAGGATACATGGTCATTGGCTAGTTGTATTGGAGAGACATTGACCCATATGTTTGAAATTCGGCGGGAATTTAGAGCATCTCCAGCAGATTGCTTATCTCTCATATTCTATATATTTTCTCTCTCCATCATCAATAACACTTTTTTATTCTTAGTAGTCAGTGCTGTAGCATATAACTCAGTAGATAGGGTGGAGGAAGAAATCCCCTACATTTGAGCAAAAGGGAGATGTGTTTTGGCGATCACCAAAAATATTTTGGTATTAACGATGGAATTGGTAATCTATTAGAGCACCTCCCATTAAAAAAATAGTCTTTTAATATTAAGGAGAAGGATGAGTAATCTGCTGGAGATACTTTTACCCTCATCGGGGAAAACATGTAGCCACTCGTACCACCTGCCTTATGTCTCAAACCCCCCTACCCGCTACCTCGTATAAGTATTCAGAACTCTAAAAATAGGGAAGAATTTTTCCATTTTGTTTAGAATAGTTGTAGGCAAAAGGCAGGAGATATACATAATTAGAACTGCAGTTTTTGCTATATATATGTCCCTCTACGTTAGGTCCTCCATAATGTGCTAGTGATGCTAGGAAAAAATGAGCTCTACGGTGAGTAAACAGGCATCGGGACTATGAGAGCTGCAGTGTGTAAAAGTTTAGGCATCGAAGCTGTATAAATCTGTGGGTCTGCATGAAATAAATTATTGGTACTCTTTACTCCTATCATCCGAAGCTTGTTGTTGCTCCGCTCCAGATTTTATAGGCATCACCAGCCACAGTGTGAAGAGTGATGCTCTAATCATCTCTTTCCTCCTTAAGCATCACTCTGGACACACGTTGTGGAGGGTCCACCACTTGAATGTTTCATGCCAATTAGAAAGACTAAATATAAGCTAACTATAAAATTAATTGACTAAATATAAGCTAACTATAAAATTAATTGACTAAATATGAGCTAATTATAAAATTAATTGGATAAATAGACTAATTCACGAGATGAATCTATTAAACCTAATTAACCTATCATTAACACATATTTACTATATCACAACATTATCAAATCATGGACTAATTAGGCTTAATGGATTCATCTCGCGAATTAGTCTCTATTTATACAATTAATTTTATAATTAATCTATATTTAATATTTTTAATTGGTGTCCAGACATTCGATACGATGGTGACTAAAATTTACTCCAGAATCCAAACGGTCCCTAGGGCTCCGTTTGGCGGCTTGGCTCCCTCCGGCTCCGGCTCCGGCTCTAGCCCTGTAGCGCCCTGTGGCACAGAACCGGAGGAGCCAGGAAGCGCAGCTCCGGCTGCTCTTTTTGTTACCCAGGCAAATGTAGCAGGGAGCTGGAGCTATTTTCTCATCACTACAGTGGGGCGCAGTAGCGATCCCCGTAGCGTCCGTCCGAAAGATACCCTAAACTGGCATCCATAGTCAAAAGGGAGGAGACCAGTAGTCAAACCGGTCGTGCGAAGCCCACTACCGCTGCGCAGCCCATCGGACGCTGCTGGGTTCCCACGTGTGCCTGACCGCGAAAATGACACGGCGCTACTGGTACGTTTGCGACGCGCGTCACGTCATGTAATCGTCACTCGCGAGTTCCTCGCAAAGCTCCGGGCTGCCTGCTCTAAAGTAAGTAATCTTCTTGAGAGCTGACGGACAGATTAATCCAAGACTGTGTACCTTGTCTTGAAGAAGCACATGGTCGTAACTAGCTAGCTCGATTGTTCTTTTTCTTTTTTCTTTTTTCTTTTTCCTTTGTCTAGCTAGACTACTATGGAATCCAATGACTCGTGTTTATTCCGATTAAAAAAAAAGTAACTTGGTCACGGCCTACTGGTGCTAATCGATTCCAGTGGCAGCAACTACTCAGTCTAGGGCCGCATAATAAGAACACTACTACTAGAAGCAGGAGGTACGCGCGCGAGCTACGCCACCGGCATGCCCGGCGCACCCGACTGCGCCGCCGCGCCGCGCTCCGGCGCTCGCCGATCGCCATATCCGGCCGGCCGCCTCGGTAAGGTATCGTATGCTCTTCGGACGCCCTCGCATTCTTCCCATCACATTCACAACGCGCTCCTGTAAGTACACGTCACGATGGCACGTTAGAGATAGATTGTTTGGATTCAGGGACTAATTTTATATCGGATGTTTGATGCCGAATAAAGAGGTTAAATATGATCTAATTATAAAACTAATTGCATAAACTGGTACTAATTCACAATACAAATCTAATTAATCCATTATTAACATATATTTACCGTAGCATAACACGGTCAAATCATGAACTAATTAGATTTAATGCATTCGTCTCGCGAATTAGTCTCCATTTATGCAATTAATTTTATAATTAAACTATATTTAATATTTGTAATTAGTATTTAAACATCCAATGCAACGCATGCACGCGTCTGTGCTTCCACCTCTAGGGGCAGCCGGGCGCCCGGGCCCGGCGGCGGCGCGGGACAGGTGGGTGGCGGCGCACGACGCCACGGGCCACGGGCCACGCCACACGGTCGTCTAGCTCCTCCGTCAAACGACCGCGCCGACCCAACCACACACACAAGCACAGGGGAGGGAAAAGCGGTGCCGTGCGCGCGACGCGATCTGCCCGAGAGGGACCCCGCCCGCCGCGCGCCCCCTCTCTATGCCGCCGCGCCTGCCCCGGCCCCGAACGTGGGGTCCTTTTCTTCGCGTGCCCGCCGCCCGCCCGCGCGACGTGCGCGCGGCGCGGGGCGCACCGCGCCGCCACCGGCGTCCACCAGCGGCACGGGGCCGCCTTCACCTCACCTCACCGTGCGGCCGCGACAGCCATGGCGCGCGGCCGTCAGGAATTCGGATGCGGCCTCGTTACTTACTCCTCGTCAGGCGCCGATTAGTTGGGCGATTAGCATCGCGGCGTGGCCTCGTTTCGTGCGATCTGTTCAGCTCGCACAGAGACGGATGGTTGGAGATTAGGTCCGATCGCACGCCTAATAATCGGCGGACAGTTAGGGGAGTAGCTTAATCCACGTGGTAGCTCTGCAGCAGCCGGTGGTTGACTTGTCAACGCCATGCCCAGCATGCGTGCTGTGGCGCTGGTACTGGCTCGGTGCTCCCGCTCCCGACCAGTGTGAACGACTCTTGCAGACGATGGCGGCGCGAGTGAAGGAGTGCAGGGGAAATTTGCGGATACGTCCCAAACAAATGTTTAGATTTCCCTTTCAGTCTGCATCCCGCCATATTGCGTAGTAGGTCTTTTTTACGTTAGGTAACCAATTGAAAAAGAAAGAAAAAACAACCACGAGCAGTCGCACTTACGTCTCACTTGTTCCAAAAGTTAACTCTTTTTTTACTCTGCTAATCATATTAGGTAGTGATGAGATGGACCAGACTTTTTGACATAAGAAAGTACTAGTAGATCGCAAAATGGCCTGTCCATAATATTTTAACCGATCTTTCCGTAATTACAGGCAAGTAAGTATGATAAAGTGATCAGTAACAAGATTTGACCGAGCTAGCTCATTTTTAGATCTGGCCAAACCTGGGCCTCGTCTTCAACAAAAAGGCTGAGGCGGTTTAGACCCCATACTCAAGAAATTATGTAAACATTACCTATTTTATAAGCCTTTGCAAGATTGCAAGTCGAAGTGAACAAAATCTATATTGATTCATATAATGAAGTAACAAGATCACTTTAATCCAACACACTATGACAGTAATAAGTTTTCTATTGCGTTTTTTTCATCCATATTTTTTGAAACATTGCGTCAAAATTTTGTGGCCAGGCTAGGCTGGTCTTGGCCGATAGGCATTTGAAACGGTGTCATTGAAGTCCTCCTTCGGTACCAGTTTTCTTGGTAAGGTACAAATAACTAACTCCAGAGGGATATGACTGCAATTTGTCCTGCAAATTACTAAACCTTATTAATTAACCGTTAGCCCTGCAGTTAGTGAGTCCCCGACATCCCCATCGATGCTGACTTTTCCGCATTTCCTCCCCACCGTTTTTTGTTTTCCGCTTTCCATCAGTTTTTCTTTTACAATTTCTTTCTCCTCCTCCCGTGAGAGCAGACTTTTTGGGCGCACGCCGTTATCCTTCCATCCCCTCTCCTCTCCTTTTCCCTCTCGTTCTGGACGGACCAGGAAAAACTGATCCGGTTTTTTGGCAGCTGCAGCAGTCCTCGATTGATACCCCGGCGACCCAACGCCTCCTCCCCGTGCGGGTAGGGACTGGGGGTTTCGCTTCTTATCTCCTCCTGCCGGAGGCGTTGGGTCGGGTGATGAGAGATGGGGTTCTTGGCGTGCTTGTGCCGGTGTCCTCAGGAGGAGGATGACGAGGAGAAGGAAGGGGAGCAGTTCAAGATCAATCACCAAGTCGCCTCAGGTGATGGACGGCGCGCATGGGCGCATGGCTCCCTTTCTTGTGTTTTCGTTTCGTTTATTGGTGCTTTGTTTTTTTTAGGGAAATTTATTGGTGCTTTGTTCTGGTCCTGTCTTTGTTCTTGGTATGCAAGGCCCTGCTACTCTTGTAGCATCCATCTTGTGGAGCTGAACTTGTTTTTGATATCAGAGGCGCGTTTAATTCTGCGGTAGAAAATAGGATGAAGTCTTGCGATTTGTGAACTCGATAGAGTTCTGCACGGTCAATCCAAATGGGTTGTTTACTAGAACTTTACGGGGGTGAAGAATTTAGAATTATAAATATCAAGAACTTTTTTATTCTTTCAGAATAGCAAGTCTATTTTTCTTGTCGTAGCCAGCCTCATGAAAATCCCTTAAGTTGCACCCAAAGTCCCACTATTAGAAAACTGTTTTTATGTTTTTTCGGGTCGTCTCTTTTTTTATGTCTACAGCGTGTTTTTTTAAAAAAAACTATGACAACCCTTCCCTGAACTTTTATTCCAAAAATACAGAGACAATTACATGGTTTTAATTACAATCAAAGAACAGACTATCTATCCAGGAATACAGACGAAAGGGGGACAAGAAAAAGAGGTACAATGAAAAGAGAGATCACACTAGATTATAAAAGAAAACAATGTTAACATGAATGTATGAAAATCAGGGAAGAGCTATAAGAAAATTGTTGTTATTCTTGTTTAATGTTTCCTGCTTATCTTGTCTTTTTTCTTCGCACACTGTATCCTTATTTTATTGACATTGGATTTATCTTTTGTTTTAAATTGGGTCATTGACAGTGGGTTTATTCAAAATCTTCAGAATGTTGCCCGCTGAACACTGGGAGCATTGTACATATAGAAGGAACCCAATCAATCAGTAGACATGATGAAGCAATCATCTTCCCATTACATCAGCTTGCTGATGCTACTAAAAACTTCAGGGAGGATTGTCTTTTGGGGCGAGGAGGCTTTGGTTGTGTGTACAAGGCTACTCTTAGTGATGGGCAGGTTTGTATTTGCTAGTCATGTTTCTCATTTGATCTAGTTATGCTGCAAGCAATACAGTCTGGCAACAAGATTCCACTGCATACTCGATGATGCTAATATAAATATTTCATTTTGCTGATGGCAATGTGAAATGTTGAAAGTATGGTACTCTAATTTGTACTTTATTCATATCTAATGCTGCTTCAGAATTTGCTACATGGCAGGTTGTTGCAATCAAAAAACTTGATCTAAATGGGCTTCAGGGGAACAGAGAATTCCTTGTGGAGGTTCTCATGCTCAACCTCCTGCATCACCCAAATCTAGTCAATTTGTTTGGATACTGCGTTGATGGTGATCAGCGTTTGCTTGTCTATGAGTATATGCCATTGGGATCTCTAGAAGACCATCTGCATGGTTAGTTTCTTTGGTTTATATTGGAAATGAATAATATCATCAGCACTGGGGGCAACTTAAAAGTTTTCTAGGTGCCATTTGTAGTATTATCAGAACACTGTTAATATAAAAGCATCGGGTATTTCGTAGATTGTAGGACCTTTCAGTATCATGCCCAGCATCAATTTTTTTCCCTTTAAGCATATTTGAATACTCCAACATGGCCAGATAAACTTTTCTAGCATGCAGGAATGCTCCACTATTCGACTTTATGTTCTTTTCAAAAATTAGGAGAGAGAGGCAGAAATGTAGACTGAACTTAGTCAAACATGGTAAGATAAACAGTTCTAGTTTACAGAATGCTCTACTCGTTTAGCTATCCATTCAGGAAAGATAGCAGAAATGTGGACGAACTTCAGATTCAAGATGCTACCTAGCTAGAGTTTACCATAACCAATACATTGAATAAAATTTATAAGGCATTGGCTTTGGCTTCTTAAGGATTCAAGTGCCCCTGATATGTCATTTACCTTCAAGTTTTTGTTGCTGATTTCTTGCTTCTGTCATGGTTAGCGTTTCTTTACTCCCTGATTGTATTACATGTATTTCCTTCTCATTTGTTGCTGTTACTTTCTGGACACGCCATTAAAAATTAACTTTGATACTTTCCACAGATCTTGCACCTGGTCAAGAACCTCTAGATTGGAAAACAAGGATGAAGATAGCTGCCGGTGCAGCTGCTGGTTTGGAATACTTGCATGATAAGGCACATCCTCCAGTCATTTACCGAGATATTAAACCATCAAACGTTCTTCTTGGTGAAGGGTATCATGCAAAGCTGTCTGACTTTGGACTTGCTAAGCTTGGTCCGGTTGGTGATAAGACTCATGTGACAACCCGTGTTATGGGGACACATGGTTATTGTGCTCCTGAATATGCCTCAACTGGACAGCTAACAGTTAAGTCTGACATCTATAGTTTTGGTGTCTTGTTCCTTGAGCTAATTACAGGGCGAAGACCACATGATAGTAATCGGCCTCCCGAGGAACAAGACTTAGTTCCATGGGTATGTTTTAACCGGTTTTAAAATGCATTGAAGTGGTCCATGGCCATTTTTGTATGAAGAAAATTAAACACAAATTAATACGTGTCCAAGACAAATTATTGAATAATATCAAATGCTTTAAAGTATAATAACATGCTGTTATTGTTAGATTTTTTTTCTCGATACTTTGGCTATGGTTAATATTTCCTATTTTCCTTTCTGTCTAACAATAAATAAGAATTTAACAGTATATGTGTTAGGATTGGCGATATCTTCAACTTTCAATATATTTTGTTCAAGAAAAAACTTTTGAGTACATTGTCCGGATACTTTTCTGGCTGTAATAATTTTATAAAATAGTCTTCTATTTCTATGCATCTTAATTCTTTTCTAAAAACATTTTCAAACACATGTATTATATAGACCACATTAGCAGTTGAAATTATTGTGTTGCTTGAATTGTACAGGCTTACCTTAGTTTTCTAATTTGTTGTCACAATGTAAATTAACCTCGAGGTTTATTTTCGATCTATCTACAGGCCCGTCCATTGTTCAAAGATCAAAGGAAATTTCCCAGGATGGCTGATCCTTTGCTGCATGGCCGCTTTCCAAGGAGGGGTTTATATCAGGCATTGGCTATTGCAGCAATGTGTTTGCAGGAGAAAGCTAAAAACCGACCTCCCATTAGGGAAGTTGCTGGTGCTCTCTCTTATTTAGCCTCACAAACATATGATAGGAATAACACTGCTGCCCGTCGTAACCGTGCTGGGCCTTCGACATCAAGGGTTTTGGACGATCAAATGAACCAGGACACCACATTGTCTAGCCAGCAAGAAGTTCAGATGCCAGTTCATTGCCGGATGACTCACATCATACCGGAAGTGAAGGAAACTTCCTGGAGCGGTTCACATCGTGCAGGAAGGGGTAGAGTTGCTCCAAATGGCATTGATAGGGAGCGTGCACTTGCAGATGCTAATGTATGGGCTGAGGCTTGGAGGCGCAAAGAGAAGGCAAGCAAAATGCGGTAGCAATCAGAACAGAGTGGGACCTCTGTAGTAGTTTTGACATGTCATGATAAATATGCTTTACTTCACATACATTTTGAAAGGAAACTATAAACTACATTAAGGGTTGTTAGAAAAGATAAGGAATAATTGCAGTGGAAGTGTAGAACTTCACCAGAGTGAGCGCTTCGAAGATTTCACCGGTGGAGTGTAATGTATCCAGACTTGTCTTACTGCGTACATGGATTTATAGACAAGCATTGTTTATATTCAATTGCTTGGGGAACTGTGTACATGTAACAACCCCATAATAGACACAATAGAGTATGCAACCTTTGTGTAGTTAAATGTTTTTGGATGCATAATATAGGATCGACATACATGTATGAAATGGTATGTGTTACAGCATATACATTTTTGGATGATTCATATTAAAGCTTCAGTGCTTTTTCCTGCTATTGTCACGTTCAGATTATGTGCATGTCGCTTGTGTTGTTTTAAGTGTGTTGAGAAATTGGTGGCTTTAACTTTAGTGCCGACTTACGAGGAGTAGTACCAAAGTAGTATGATACCGTTTCTTTTGCGGTCTTACCGTTTCTTTTGCGGTCCTTATACTCACAGTACACCGAGAACTCACAGTACACCGAGAAGATCTTCAGCTAGACACCAACATGGAAGGTCAACTCTATACAAGAAAACTCAACTTTTTATTAACTATAACTTAGTACAACACAAGATTCTTGTACTTTTTATGTGACTACTCTACCATGACACAACTACATACATGGCTACCACCTCCTACTCGAGACCTCTTATGCTATGGTAGGGCAAGAGGAGAGAGGAACACCTTCTATTTATAGGTGCTTATGGATGTTGTAGTGTTGCCATGTAGCAACTTCCGCACTCTTCTTTATAAAATATCTAACGTTAGAATTTTTCTTATCCTTATCCAACTATGCAAAATATCTGATTCTAGAGAATTCTTATCTTGCCATGAAGCATGACAACTCCTCCCTCTTACCATTTCCAAATTCTTGTAGAACCTTCCAAGTATGCATTGTTATTTTCAACAAAATGCAATCTGAATCTTTAAAGGTCCGTAGGAACTGTAATGGAAATGTTATGATGAATGGCGCTATCCTAACTACAGTTAATGGCGCTGCTGGTAAGCAAAATTTCGTTTGGACTAGTAGCCAAGTGCGACTGCACGGTAGGCTGGTAGTACATTCAGCTTACTGATTTTCCCCCCCTGAAATTTATACTGAATTTGTTTTCCCTGTTGCTTGACGCGTAATGCTGTGAAGCTTCAATTGTTCGTGACTTCGGTCATAGTCACCGAGTTCCCAGGGCGATAGGGTCAAGGAACACACCAACACAGTAAGCTGCTTGCGAAAAAGTTTTAACAAGTCTTGGACAAGATTGTTCCGGGAGGAATCGGGTGTGGTTCCATTTCTCGGTGCCTATGTTCACGAATCTTTTCTTGTCATACAGGAACTTGCTCTGAAAGGTTCCCAATTGGTTAGGTTCTTGGCAAGTGGTGGTAACGACCCATAGACGCATTAATCAATAAAGGCCGTTCATGATCGATCGGTTAAAGCAATGCGAAAATCCTCAGCAGTATTTGCTGGGAACTGGTGGCGCCTCCTTCAGGTTTCAGTTCTGTGACGAACATCTGTATTTCACAAAATGTATGCATGCGACATCTGCTCAAATCAATCTGTGTGTAAGCAAATATGAATCAGTGACAACAGGGGAGAAACTTTGATCACTCGTTCAGATAAGAATTGCACAATAGCTAGACCATACACCAAACTGCAGAATCCATGACGGCTACATACAGAGTAACAAAATGCTAGTAGTAAGCATGCAGAACGCAAGTTCAGCCAAAACTCAGCTTGTCTGGCGAGTATAGACTCCAAATCGACGAGGCACAACACTTGAGGATCCCAGCGTAGATCACCCACGAACCGCACCAATTATATATAGTCACATCACATCACAGGGAAAGAGAGTTGGGGGACTCCGACCGACGGCGTTGCCAAGCTCGCAGTGCTACCAGTAGTAGCCGCGGCGGCGGCGCGGCGGCGGCTGCAGGAAGGCGATGAACATCAGGGCGACGACGGCGACGAAGGCCAGCGCGATGAGGATGTTCTCGTTGACGGGGAGCAGGCACACCTTCCCCATGCTCTCGCAGCCTGGTGAATGGCTCTGCAGAGGAAGCGTGTACCTTGGCTTCGTTGCAGAAGCATGCGTGGAAATGTCCTTGTCATAGCAGTTGGAGTCTTGTGTCCTCTGGGTCAACTGCTTTGTGAAAGGTTTTTCTATTGGAGCTTCGTTGCGGTACCATGGACCATGCAGGCGTCTCGTACGCTTATACGAAACTGAATTTTGTATTTAGGTAGGTATTGTCAACAAGAATTTAAATTTTTCCTCGTGGAGTAGGTCAGTACAACGGCGGCAAGTCGAAGCAGCGGTTTGAACAGATCCGATGCATCCTAAAGGTCACACCATTTGCATCACCAAAAATGATATTGACACACACCAATTGTATGTTACACAACTTTAAATCCTTTTTGGTTGATCCACATCTTTATCATCTAGCCTCATCAAACACCAGTTGTAGATTTTTTTTTCTATGTTTCTCTTGACGGAGGAGGAATTTTCTTGAACCCCACATCTTGTTTTGAAAGGTGCAACTTTGCACAAACATGTACTGAGCTAGGTTTGAGTAACCTTAGTGCAAATGAACGAAACATGGAGTATGAGTGATTTTTGCGCAACGACCACAGTATGTTTGAGCCTCCACAGAATTGTGAGAGTTCTGGTGATGACTAGGTCAAAAGCTCAAACAATCACTTAAAAATTGACCATAGAGTATGAACAACTGAACTGAAATTTGGTAAGACCACCATATGTATGAACGTTCAAATGTTACTTTGCATACAAAAACACGGACACTCAGTACACCGCCTAGTCCACCAGTTGTTGCGTACCACTTTATGTACTTTTCAAAACCTAATTGTGTAGCTGTAGCATTTCAACACTGTCGACTCTTCAACATGGTGACCAACTACACCATCAAAGGAAAATACTACTTGAATTCAGTAATTTTGTGGACGGAAAATTCCTGAGCCACAAATAGTGCAGAGACATGGATAGGTCGTTCTCAAGACTAAGGCCTCGAGGGCCAATTGCCAAAGAAAACCGCAGAAGCAAACAAACGAAACAACGCGCCCGTATCCTTTTTCTCTGTATGTTATTCGCAAGTCGTGGCAGTGCCTAAAGAAAGTATACTAATCTCCTCACGGAAATAATAAATACCAGAAGCATAGGATCAGGTCACGGCCTGCTCCAGCGCAGCCAACCACACGCAGAACCCAACGGTGACAAACATGAAAAACGAAATCTTCGTCTTACCCTGCTGATCACGACACCCATTGTTGCCATCTTCTGCCAACGAAGAATGAAGAGGATGCAAGCGCAGAAGAGCATTTCTGCAAATGTTGGCTTTGGAAATCTGTACAGGTCTTACTGCAATGCACCCTCAAATGCCAAGCAGATAACTAAGCAATCGAGAATGACATGGTTCGTGGAAAGATTCCAAGGAGAACCAACCCATGGAAAGGGAGAAAGGTGAAGATTCTTACAATAGTTGACAAATTAGGCACTTACCACGGACTTGCACAAAAGAAATATGGGAGACTGCTCTTGAATGGGCCAAGACTACAAAGGCTTATCACTATTGTAAAAAAAAAAGACTACAAAAATAGTATCACGATTCAGGAGCCAAGGAATTTTTAACAGTTACATGAAACTTAACAGGTGATTATCGATAATGTACACATTATGATATTGGACTACAGTATTCTCACATAAATTACAGGTACTACAGAATTACATGGAACTGAAAAGTAATTGCCAACCAAAATTGGCGAGGAAATGATGGGGTATTTGCTTCTTGCCACATTTCAGATATGATCAAAAGTACCATATACAGCAGCCCCAAAACGCAGATAATAAATGGCAACCTAGAACATCCTGCACATCAACGAGCCAAGGTACCAATCGGTCGTGGCAAAGAGTGGCAATTGAGATCAACCAGCTGGCCACTGATGTAAAATACCTGCACTTGTGAGGTCCTGTGCTCACTTGCTCAGCTCATGCGCATGGTGCATGAAAGGTGAAGGAATGCCAGGGCATGCTATTAAGATCACAAGTACAATAGCAGCCAGCCTGCCTCCCTGGCAACGTTGCAGCTCAACCACAGCGAGGTAAGCGTTGCAGTTCAGCACCCAAATAAGAAGCAGCATCAGCGAGAAAGTTATTGTCGGAGCCCCTGAAAACTGAAACAAGTGCTTCAACTCGCATCAAAGCCGACATTGATATTGACAGGATCATTCCCTGGGCTAGATATTGCCTGCATGAGAAGCCTAGGCCATATAGTAAGCGAGTCAGCCGTAGGCAGTTGTCATGCTTCAGCAAGTCCATGACAGTACTCAATTTAGGAAGATTCATCAACAAGCCCACTGTTGCCTCTCGAGGTGCTGCCTTGAGTAACAAAACCACGCAATCTGACGCTAAGTCACTTATCTGTAGATCTGAATTGCCAACTAGCTCAAGAAAAATACCCATGTTGCCTCCAAAGTCGCATATATCCATAACGCAAGTTTGTTGATCAACAGCAATGCTCATGCTGAAGGCATTGTCAACAAGGAGTGCTGGGTTTTTGGAGAGGGCAGTACTTCTGTTGCTGCCAATGCCACGGATAATAAAAGCTCTGCAAAGTTCCAGGGCTGGTTCAAGAAAATCATCCATGTCTTTTGCAGCAACAAACTCAAGTAGGTTCCCTATTCTTCGAACAACTTGAAGCTGAGAAAGAATATGGGTGTCCATCTCGGGAGCAGATGCCAGGGCAAAGCAAAGCTTGACATTGCTTACATTTGCATTTGACAGATCTCCTAGTAAAAATTCGAAGCACTGGGATACTGTTGCTTTGTGCAGAATATCAGAGACTTTCACGCAATCATGTTCCAGTAGCATTACTAGCAGTTTCTGCGCATATATGGGTATGGGATCTTCATCCTCTGCAAAAGAAGGGTACAGCGGCAGAAAATGCTTCAGGGAGATCGATTTCAAATCACTTATCATTTGCTCGTCAGCAGTTAACGAAGAATCACTGAAGATCACAATCATCACATCAGAGAGTATCTTCAAACACAGAAATCTGGCATCACCATCTTTATTGCCCTTGTATAAGATTGATAAGCTTGGGATGATACGACTGATGAATATTTTGTGTTCATTGAGTACAACAGCAGGCTCCTCTGTAGCAGCCTCAAGAATTCGCAACAATGTCATCTGGAAATCATCCCTAGCCTGAAAGTACAACAAGATGATAAATAATCCCACAAGGCAAAGATTTGTTCAGCAAATAAATTGTGAAATACAAAACATTGTTAAGGCAAGACAGCACCAAAGATGCAGTTATATGATGAATGCAATGACCATATAGGCATATACTCTCATCAGGATGTAATATCCATATAGTTCACAAAAGATCATACCTGAAATGGTGCCTCCAAAATTTTAATAAGATTTGCCAGCTGAAGCAATACATGACTTGTCACGACTCTGTGCCTGAAGGATGCACTTCCCAGAAGATGAAGAATAACTGGAAACAGATAAATCGTGCTCTTTGGATGAGCTCGCCCAGCTAAAGCAGGTCCATGGCGTTTGCCAGTCATAACCTGCTGTATATCACTGCAGACTGTGTCAAGAATAGCAGGGACCAAAGAAGCGACCAACTGCACAAATGCCTCTGTACATTTATGAATGAAACCCTCCTTCTCCTTTCCCAATCTATCAACCGCTGATATTAATTTTGCATTGCAAAAGAAATGAGGAAGCCACCTTCGACTGGTCTTGCAAAGTAGAGCAACAAACAAAAGGGCTTTCCCTCGCAGAACATCAGTTCCCTGTTCTATCAGAGAAAGGAGCCCAGGGGCCAATTGTTTGTCATCTGATAATGAATGAATATAGCGGTTCATATTTGTTACAGTGTGACTGTTAACTAATGCCGAATTGAGAATATTAAGACTAATCTGCTGTTCACGTGGATTTCCCTTGATGAGTGTGGATGCAATATCCTTGAATGATATCTTCTCCAGGATTAAATGAATACATGATGGACTGAAGCGAGAAAGGCGGGCCAAACAAGATCCTGCAATGAGTCTTGTACTCTCCTGCTTTCCAGTTGCTTTATAGATGTAGCACAAGTGTCCAATCGCATCCTGGGAAGCAAAACGGGATGTCCATTCTGTTCCTTGGCTACATATGTTATCAATTGTCCGTAAGGCATATAACTGAGCTAGATCATCTTCGCCCTTTCGCAAGATAGATGACACCAGTGCAATTACAGCACTAGGTACCTGTACGATTTCCAACAAGGGTTAACACATTAGAAGCTAATGCAAAAGGCTTCTTATATGCACATGTACTCTGATGAACACATCAAACTACATTAACTGAAAGATCTACATAGTTGCTTCATAAGATAACCCTACGCAGAGACCACTCGCTTATAGTCAATATGCTGTCAAAGAGCTGACCCAAAATAATCACAGAAAACCAAGAATTGTTGCACTCAAAAGAAATTAAGTTAAAAATTTTCCACAGACAAATAAACTATGGAACTTTCCCAATATTGAAGGGGGGAAATCGCAAGGCCCTAAGCTGATCAGACACATTGGAAGTAAAGGTGAGCCATCATATTGTAAGAGCAAAGTGATAATTAATAAATATATTTCAATGTCCATGTATATCATATCAACCTATAGATTTATTCATCATGAACACAGAAATGAAAATATCATAATATCAGTGTATAGAGGAACTAATTTTTCTCTTGGATCAGATGACTACAAAGCTTGTACAGCCTAGTATCGAGTTTCTATAACACACAGTAGTCCTTTATTGGTGAACACCAAAAAGGTTACACTTGCACAGAAATATAAACATGTGTAGTGTACATCCATGCATTTGTTTCATATGCAAGCAGTACTGCAGTGTGTTTATGTGAATTAAGATAGTTTCAACTCCTAGAAATCTGTACTTGGGAATATAACCGTCGGGAAAGATAACGATGCTCTAAAACAGAATCAGCACCAAGTATTATATATCTCTATGACCCAGTACTTTACCAAGGTATGATACACTACATGATATGATATACGACATTTGACTAAATAAACCAAAAAACATAACATACTACTTGTTTTGAGTTCTGACCTGCCACGAAGTTGCAGGCCTGTTATCCTTCAAAGGGGATTCTTGGGTATTGATTTCTTTGGTATCTTGATCAGACTTGGTAGAAATGTAGAATAACAACTCTCCCAGTGTTGCCATACAGAATCTCCTGAGTTTATCATGCTTATCCCTTAATCCATCCGATAGTGCATTGAGAATTCCTGAACTTGCAAGCTCCACATCAAGAGCAGTGGAATAGCGTATCAACAACCCCATAAGTGAGGCAATTTGGACACGTAACACTGAAGTTTTTGACAGTCGAAGCATTTTTATAAGAAGCAACATAATTGGACCATTAGTTATTTTGTTCGCAGCATCTGAGTTCATGCTTAACATCTCCAGGTATCTGATTGTATTTTGTTTTTCTGAAACCTGAAAAGTTCCACTTAAACTCTGAAGTATCTGACTGTTGAATGCATTCAATTGCTCCTGTGGCAACTTAATATAATCACATGCTGTAAGAGCTTCGAAAGGAAGTGTGGGAACCGTGTCCACAGCTTTATCTGCTTTCCTACTAGGCATAACTGGTTTAACTGCAAGGTCTGTTGGATGCCAGAATGCTTCAAAGATGTTAGTTGGCTCAGAACCAGTTGCAAAACATGGAGTTACCTTTGCACGTTGTGCTTTTCGCATACAGATACTAGGTGGAGTGGCCACCACATCCAGGTTATCTGAACAAGAATTCTGCTCAGTTTTCATCATGATATCAGGCTTAACTGACCCCTCATCTGTAAGCATGTCAACCTGATTTGCCATACAATTCTCTTCATTACCATCAGTGACTTGAGGCTTTCCATGTGCTGCTGATCCTGGATGATCAGATCCATCAGTGTCATCAGGCACATCTCCTTCTGGATTTTCACCAAAATCAAGCTCCATGTCATTATTTTCTATCTTAACTTCAGTTTCATTCTCAGATGTTTCTGTGGGAGGACGCCTGTAGTTCTCCTTGTCCCTTTCCCTTTGCAAATTCAACTTAGCTATGCGAGACATCCTGAGGATATTTACACCTTTGAAACCATCAGCCTTAGGTTTCGCACTATTTCTCTTGCCACTTTGTACATTCTTAACAGGTGTTGTGAAACCCTTGGTAGAATTCTCATCCTTCTTCTTAAGGCCAATATACTCACGGTGCTTGGGTGGTGTCAACTGTCTGGAAGGTTTGTCACCATTTCTCTCAGCTAGATATGGTGTAGCAGAAAGTTCGATCATGCTGTCAAAAGCAGGCTGAGGTGGTAAAGAAATCATCGGTATTCTTGTTCTCCAAAAGTTGTGCTCACACAATTCAGACCACTGTAACCTTTCTGCCGGATCTTTCATAAGCAAGCAATCAATCAGATTTTGTAAGGACCTTGATGGATTATCAGGTAAAGGTGGTGTAGGATCCGAAATTATAGATTTGACTAACTGTGTAAATTCTCTACCCACAAAAGGGGGCCTTCCTGTGTAGCATTCATACAAAACACAACCAAGTGCCCAGAAATCAGAAGCATATGAGTGGACTCCTCCCTCTCGAAATAATTCAGGAGCCATATAGCATGGTGTACCCCTCATGGGTTGTGGCACCTACAAGCCAGAAGAAATTAAGGCTAGGGAAAGAAAGTCAAATAGATATGAAAAACATGTCCAAAGGAAACTCTGTATTAAAAGAAAATGAAATCTTACATCTCCAGGATTGGTTTTCTCAATGTCTTTTAAGCGCCTTGCTAATCCAAAGTCACACAACTGGAACAAGTGAAAAAAAAAGTAATTTTGTTGGTTTTGAGTTACTATGCACTGCTTTAATAGTGGAGTAAATTAATTTTGCTGTGGTCCACTTATGTACCTTCATGCATCCAAATTCATCAAGCAGAATGTTTGATGGCTTCAGATCACAATATATAATTCCTTGAGAATGCAAGAACCTATCAAAGATGTTCCCAATAAACCAAAGTTCACCAATTACATGAAGTAAATTACGATACAAGGTTACCAAAAGAACTTTACTGAAGAGCTCTGACGAGATCGTAAGCCAGGTCATGAATAGAATTTTCAGGAAGCTTCTTATCCTGCATGGAAACATAATCTACTATGAGAAACAGTACATAAAGGCAAGGAAACCAGCAAGAGTAGGATAAAATTCGTCTAACTAAGTAGCATACAATACGAGTTCCATATATGTACTCACAAGATGGATCTAGGCAAACATAAGTACAAGAAAGAAATTTATGGGTTACTCTTGTTTTCTCAAGGCCAAAATGTAAATAACTGAATAGCAATAAACATGCCTTGAAACAGCCTTGTGTACCTCCTGACTCCTGAGCAGATTATAATAAATTCTTGGCATATAGCAAACTAAAATTTCCAGAAAACACTATCATGAGGAATTATTGGGTTGTTATGACAGGTGGCAGATAAGCCACAACAGTAATAGTGCCAAACAACTACTAAAACAGCAAACAGCACTAGCAGGATACCAAGTAGTTCCTAAGAGTTTAAGATTCTGCAAAGCTGCAGTGCGCAGATTGGATTTTCAGGACTTCATCGCTGTTTCCATTCTCTCTTTTCGACAAAAAAATGCTTCGCACAAGTTCACTGTACTGTTATGTAGTAGTTCATTTGTTTCCAACCAAGGGGGAAAGTGAAATTAAAGTTCACACATCAAAGTAATAGAGAAAATTACAAAAAGGTCAGACAGCATGGTTTTATATGCACCTGGGGCACATTAGGATTAAAACACAAAAGGAGCTAATTCAATTTTATCGTACGTCACATAGAAACCACATACATAGATGATTGTACTATCATTTTCTGAAGCTAAAGTGCTATGAATTGTACATTCTAATTTCAAAAATTTAGCTTGACTACCACTCCCTCTGTTTAAATATATGACATTTAGGACAAGCTAATTAGTTCATTTTTAAATTAATTAACTTGTCCTGAACATCATAAATTTAGAAACGGAGGGAGTATTATTTTTTACCCAACTGCAGGTAGCAAGTGCAAATCAATAACGTGGATTTTCCACTTGAAATATGATATGCAAGCTACAATATTATTTCATGTGGAATTTATACCTAATAAGAGAAAAACCTTGTACATCTATGTAAGACACATCTGCTTATGGACTGCTGAATGTCGATTGAATCTTTTGTTTTTCCAAGTTAGTTAACTCTAGAATATCTGGATACATTGATGTGTCTAGGCTATACTTGCTAACTTAAACAAATTGATTACTATTTTATAAGCATACAGATCCATGGATGCATTGTATATCCTTTTAGAACTAGAGAAAAGCGCGTACAGTAAATAAATAGATGAGTGTTAGCCCTACCTCAGCACCCACACCTCACTCACTCTCACAGCTCACACCAGAGAGGAAGAAGATGAACACCACACTGAAGAACACAAAGGTTTGTCGCTGCTTGAGAATTACTCGAGCTGCAGCTGCTCTAGTCCTTTATAGAACCAAATGTCAACTATCTAGTACATCCATACTTGAGTACTACTACCAACTACACTACTCATTGCTAGTACTATGTACAAGACAGGGCATACAGCCCCAATACATGCCACTGCTGTCCTATACGACAGGCAGTGAGCAGGGGGAGCTTACCTGCTCCATTGACTTTGTGAGGAAGAGAGGGAAAGGAAAGATTCAAAGGGCTGGTCAATTATGCAACAATTCTTCCCCTAATTGTGAAGCCCTTCCTTGATCTCTTTCACACCAATCTTGGTCCTCAGCTCGTGGAGACGAAGGCGTCCAAGTGGCTTGGTGAGAATGTCCCCGAGTTGCCGAGCTGTCTCGACATACTCAAGCTTGATCTGCCCTCCATTGATGCAATCTCGGATGAAATGGAACTTCGTGTCGATGTGCTTGCTCCTGTCATGGAGGACAGGATTCTTTGCCAAAGCAATGGCGGACTTGTTGTCCACCATGAGGGCTGGTGCTCGAGCTTCACCTCCGGTGAGCTCCGCCAGCAGCCGCCCAAGCCAGACTCCTTGACAGCACCCCGTCGCCGCTGCAATGTACTCTGCTTCGCAGGTGCTCAGCGCGACGATCCTCTGTTTCACCGACTGCCAGGAGATTGGGCATGCTCCAAGGAAGAAGAGCGCGCCCGTCGTGCTCCGCCGCCCATCAATGTCGCCTGCCATGTCGCTGTCGCTGTAGCCAATCAGCTCCAGCGTTCCTCTGCTTCTCCTTGGGTAGATGAGCCCGTAGTCGCGTGTCCCGGCCACATAGCGAAGCAGATGCTTGACGGCGGCGAGGTGATCCTCCCGCGGTTCCGCCATGAACCGGCTCACATACCCCACGGCGAATCCGATGTCCGGCCGCGTGTGCGTGAGGTAGCGCAGCCCGCCGACGATGCTCCAATAGCTCGTGGCGTCCACCAGGGGAGCAGCGCTGTCCTTCGACAGCTTCAGCTTCTCCTCCATGGGCGTCTGTCATGCTCTGCATTCGCCCAGCCCGCTCCGCTCCAGCAGCTTCCCTGCGTAGGAGCTCTGGCAGAGCGTGATGGCGTCTTTGCTCTGCTCCACCTCTATCCCAAGGTAGTAGGTGAGCAAGCCGAAATCTGACATGCGGAACTTCATCTTCATTTCCCGCTTGAAGTCGTCGATGTCCCGCCGCTCCGACCCAGTAATGATTAGATCGTCGACGTACACCCCGACGATCAGCCGCCTGCGCCCCGACGTCTTGGTGTAGAGCGCGTGCTCGGTGATGCACTTGGAGAAGCTAAGGGACTCCAATGTCGCGTCCAGCTTGGCGTTCCAAGCTCTTCGCGCCTGCCGCAACCCGTACAGGGCCTTGCGTAGGCGGAGCACCTTGTGCTCGCAGCCAAGGACGGCGAATCCCGACGCCTGCTGCACATAGAGCTCCTCCTCCAGCTCGCCGTTGAGGAAGGCGGACTTCACATCAAGATGATGAACTCCCCAGTTCTTCGTCGCCGCCATGGCGAGTAGCAATCGCACGGATTCCATGCGCGCCACCGGAGCAAACACTTATTCAAAGTCGATGCCCTCACGCTGCACGAATCCTGTAGCGACTAGCCGGGCCTTGTGTCGCACGACCTCGCCGCGCTCGTTGCGCTTCACCTTGAAGACCCACTTCAATCCAATTGGACGGTACCCAATTGGAGGATCCACGAGCTCCCAAGTCTCGTTCTCCTCAATCGCCGCCAATTCTTCCAGCATTGCGGCCCGCCAGCACTGCTTCTGCTCCGCCGCCGCAAAGCTGGGTGGCTCCTCTGCGCTGCCCATGTGCAGCTCGAGGTTGTCCAGCACGCGGGCCGCCTGCCCGGGTGGACTTGTGTCTCCGACGAGATCGTCCACCGCGCGGAATCGAAGTGGTTCGTCGGAGTACTCAGCATCGACGTTCGCGGAGGTGCTTGGCAGAGGCGTGACGAAGCGAATCCACGATTCGGTGCTTGTTGCGACAGAACTTGGGGTCGCCTGCCCCGCGGGTGACATCTGCGGCGTCCCCTGCTCTGCTCCAGGAGCATGGGAGGCAGCTTCCCCTAGACTTGCCGCCGTGCCCGATTCCTCTGCTTCCAAAACAGGGGAGACACCGCCTCGACTCTGCACCCCTCCACCTCCATGACCCATCTCCCCTGCATCGGAGTATTCCGTATACTCTACGGTGAAGGAGCTGCTCAGGCCTCCTGGAGTTGCTTCCCCATCGCCGGATTCCACCCAGTCCCATCTTGCCGCCTCGTCGAAGACGACATTCCGTGACACCACCACGCGTCTTGCCTGCGGATCATAGAGACGATAGGCCTTGGTGCCGCGCTCGTATCCCAGGAACACCATGGGGGTGCTCCTGTCCTCCAGCTTGGCCAGGTTCGGCTTCGTCTTCTTCACGTGGCCGACGCAGCCGAATGTGCGCAGGAAGGAGATGCCGGGCTTCCACCCGTACCAAGCTTCAAATGGCGTTGTCCCCTTCAAGCTCTTGGTGGGCGCGCGGTTCAGGATGAACACCGCCGTGCTCACCGCTTCTCCCCAGAACGTCGCCGGCACTTTCTTGGCCTTGAGCATGCTCCTAGCCATGCCAACCACCGTCTGGTTCCTTCTTTCGACGACACCGTTCTGCTGCGGTGAGTAAGGAGCAGTGAGATGGCGCTCAATACCTTGTCCCGCGCAGTAGAGGCCGAACTCGATCGAAGTGAACTCGCCACCGCGATCTGTTTGCAGTACGCGCAGCTTCTTCCCCGTCTCCGTCTCTACCTGCGCCTGGAACATCTTGATCGTCGCCGGCGCCTCATCCTTGCTTGCCAGCAGATACACCCACATGAACCGGCTGCAGTCGTCCACCAAGAGTAGGAAATAGCGCCGCTTTCCATGTGTCGCCGGCGTGATTGGCCCGCACAGGTCGCCATGGACAAGCTCGACGATGTCCCCGGCACGGAAGCTCGCCTTCTTGGGGAACGGGGCTCTCCGTTGCTTGCCAGCGAGACAATTGTCGCAGAGCTCGCCGGCGTGCTCAATCAACGGCAGCCCTCGCACCATCTGCTGCCTCCCCATCCTGGCCAGAGTATCAAAACTCAAATGGCCGAGGCGTGCGTGCCAGCGCCACGCGTTGTCATCGTCCCTTGCAGCCAGGCACACTGGACGCGCGATGCGCAGCTTCAAGGTATACAGCCGGTTCTTGCTGCGCTTCACCTTGGCGAGCAGCTTGCGCTCACGATCGCGGATGTGGAGCATGCCGCCGTCGATCAGCACCTGGCATCCCCGCTCGTCCAGCTGGCCGATGCTGACGATGTTGTTGCGCCAGCTGACTTACCAGAGAAGTCAGCCCAATGTGAAGTCCTCAACAGCCTCGCCGTCGCGGAATGCGATGGCCTCGTATTCCCTCCAGAGTTGCTGCGCCTTCGCCTTGCGCACGCGGTCGCCGCCGAGCCGCATCGTCTTCAAGCTCTCCCAGGCCTCCTTGGCGGAGTCTTTGGCGCCGAGCGTGGTGATGTACTCCGACGGCATCGATTTGAGGATGGCCTCCATGGCCATCTGATCCTCTTCTTCATCGGCCGCACCCGTGGTCATTGCTGCCCACAGCTGGCGCACCTTGAGCATCACCTTCATCAGCACCGCCCACTCGGCGTAATTGGTGCGAGTAAGCATGGGGTACTACGCGCCGCCGACGTCCCTCACCGTCTTCTTGACGACATAGGTCGTCGACCCTTCCTGGCGTCCATCAATCGAGGAACGTCGCGCGCCGGAGGTAGACATGGCCACCGGACTCCAACTCAGGCTCTGGTACCAACTGTTAGCCCTACCTCAGCACCCACACCTCACTCACTCTCACAGCTCACACCAGAGAGGAAGAAGATGAACACCACACTGAAGAACACACAGGTTTGTTGCTGCTTGAGAATACATCTCGAGCTGCAGCTGCTCTACTCCTTTATAGAACCAAATGTCAACTATCTAGTACATCCATACTTGAGTACTACTACCAACTACACTACTCATTGCTAGTACTATGTACAAGACAGGGCATACAGCCCCAATACATGCCACTGTGTCCTATACGACAGGCAGTGAGCAGGGGGAGCTTACCTGCTCCATTGACTTTGTGAGGAAGAGAGGGAAAGGAAAGATTCAAAGGGCTGATCAATTATGCAACAATGAGCAAGATACCTGCTCAAGCAAGCCCTTCAGGTCTCCACCAACACAATACTCCAATATTAACCAGAAATGTGCGGAGGTCTCATACCTGGGAAGACAAGTAGAATATAAGTATGGAATGTAGAGGAACAATGATATTCTCAACCTATTAGTAAACTAAAAGACGTTACCACGTTGCAAAACCAGCCAAGAGAATTTATAGGACAATGGGAGTACCTAAGAACCTTACCAACAGTAAAATTTCAGGACATTTGCATGGTCTAAAGAATGGAGCATCCGAACCTGCGAAGATAAGTTTAAAAGCACAATTAGTACAAAGGAAAATAACTTGACAAAGAAACAAGTACAGGCATACATTAAGCCTGTTTAATAGCTGTACAATCATGCTCCCAGAAAACAGTTCTCAATCTAAAACTAGAGCATGGTGTATGTTCTCCTGACCAGCAACAATTACTACATTCTGAACCTTCACTGTTAAGTGCTTGCCTGAAGTGGCATCCCCAACAAAACAGGTGAATCAAAACGTATTATTCTTCATAAACAAGAAACAGGTATGCTCTGTATCATATAAAACTGCAGCAGCACAAGAGAGTGCAGGCTGTATTACAATATTACTGTAACATATCTTCCATGGCATTCTATCTGTAATTAGCCACTGGAAATATAAAATAAATAAGCCTAACTGTCAGCAGTTTCAGGTTTGGCAAGCGCTCCAAAGTATATAGTTCTGCATAGGCAACAGCACTTAACCAAATCCTTGTAGCTAAACAGGCTACACCATGCGCTCGAGAAAAATTAACAGCCTACAACTACAGAAACCAAAGATCTAGCGATTCAACCACGGTGATTCACGATGCAAGCGGGGGAGAAGCGAGCTCACCTCGTTGAGGACCTTGGAGCGCTGCGACTTGTCGACACTCTTGACGGCGAAGTACTCGATGGTGTTCTTCTTCCGCCCTTTATACACCGTCTTCACTCCGCCCAGCCACCAGCACCAAATCACAGAACCGACCATAAAAAAGCACCGAAAAAATCAGAAATCGCTCGCGCTGGAACCGGGGCCGCCCCGATCCTGGTGGATCCAGGGCGGGAGCCGGGAGGGAGGAGCGGAACTGAAACCCTCAGGAGCGGAGCGGGGGAGGGAAAGTGAGGGAGGGTTACCGAGTGCTTGCCGCGGCCGATGGCCTCGTAGACGTGGAAGTTGTTCATGGCGGAGGAGTAGGCAAAGGAGGCGGAGGCAGGGCTCCCCCTCTCGCCGCCGGCGAGGTTTGACTAGGGTTTGAGATTCGGGGGGCGAAGCGGTGGAAGAAACGGGGGGAGGAAGAGGAGATGGGGGGGAGAGAGAGAGAGAGAGAGTGAGCGGGATTTTGAATTGAGACGGCCGCTCGCTCGGCTAGTTTTGGCTTTTGGGCTAGCCGATGCGGAGGCGCTCCTCCTGCTGATCTTTTTTCCGTTTTGAAATCCTACTATTGCGGATTGTGACCTTGGTGCGAGTGCGATGGCGTTTTTTCATTCAGAACCCTGCGTCATTATATAATTATTAGGTACACCTTTGTGGAATAGTACAGGACGACTTTTTTGACTCGGTCCGTTGAACATTGTTTTCTTACAAATATATCATTTATATAGCTATAAAACTTATAAAATTTTAAATATGACTAATTATATATGAAGTAATTTTAAATACTAAATGTATTTATAGGTTCGCTAGTAATTTCTAATCAGCATATATAAATTTTGAATTTCAGAATAAAACATGGCTTATATTTTTAAACTAATTGGAGTCCTAGATAGTTACTGCTCCAAGTGCCCTCAGAAAAAATTGCCCCAAGGAATACAAAAAGAGTATAATGTTCCTAATTTATGTGCAGGGTGGAAAGGTTTACATGTCTATACAACTACTGAATTAGAATGGTATTATGAAATCCATGTTGCTTATGAAGTATGCCTCGGTGAATAATCGATACGATCACTTTTGTTAATCTCGATTGCAATTTTTTTAGATTATACAATACAACTCAGACACTCACAACGCACGCACATTCATCCCTATAAATACACGTAGGCAAACCTTATCCTTATAAGTATTTTTGAAGACTGAACCTAAAAGTACAACGACGTTAAATCCTAGAAAATTTGCTCCCACGGAAAATCGAATCTAGAACCTGAGGTGCTACTGAGGCTCTGTAACCACTAGGCTACATGCCCTTTCGCCTCTCAATTGCAATCTAATACTGCCTAGGAGTGTAAACATGTTCCAATCCAATTTATCTCGCGTCATTCTCAAAGAAAGTGAGTAGCCCAGTCCAATAGCATTAGAATACGAGCAGTCCGCCTATAAAATCCAACTGCTGAAAAAACAAATATTAAGATTTTCCACATAAAAGTGTTATTGTTATATTTCAAGAAAACTACTTCCAATTGTTATATTTTGCAATCATATCATCTATACTATTAACTATGTATCCTTAGTAGCAAAAATAGTCATAATATTTGTATCCAAGGTTGGTAAGTTTGGAGGAGAGAGAGAGTGCGTCTAGCTATTAAGTATTCCTTTGAACATTCGAAGCAGCTCGCTCAAGTTAACTGTTCAATTTACTGCACAAATGATCCAGGGGTATTATGAATTCAGGGGGATGGATCCTTCGGACACGTAGTTGCGCCACCTTATCTCAAAATGTTCATCTTACACTCCGAAGGAAACTAAAACAACACAAAACTTCAGCACCAATATTAGCATCAGGAAGCACTGCCACAAGTACCACCAGATCAAACAACTAAGGACACCAAGTTCAAACAGTAAGGCTATGCTATAAATCATAGTATAATTGAATTGATTTTGAACCAATATTTATGGGCTCTTAACCCGATCAAAATATTAGCTGCGCAAGGCTAGAGTGTTATGCTAGACCCAGCCAGTAGCCAATTTATAGTACAAAATTCCTATGTGTCCTAAATAATATTTGTGGCTTCAGAGTACCAGCTCGGTGGTTTATTTTGGTCTTTGGTTTAGGGCAGTTGAGCACCATCATTAGTCCTGCACAATCTCAGAGCTTCAGGCGGAAAGAATATGCCAAGAATACGGAAGTGTGTACTCTGACAGCTTATTTGCAACTGTCGACTTGGGAAATTTGTCCTTCAAAGCTTCTCGTCAGCTTCTCTGCAGCTGCCTCTACCCTCTGGTTATCCTGAAATTAAGAAAAAAAGAATTATCTAAGCAAAATAGTATTGCATGAACTCAAACTAAAGCATTGTGTTACTGTAAACCTTAACTAGCTGTTCCTATTCCAGCTACGAGAAGGTTCGAATGTACTTCTGTGTTATCAGTTAAGTCTACATTTCCATTAGCTGATGACCTAATGTTTACAGATTGCTTTGCTTTCGAGAAACAGAGTGTAACTGTACAGTACAGCGATGTTACTTATGAGCAGCATTTATGATCATTTGTGGGAATTAAGTAGTCATATGTACTGTCACAGAGAATTCACCTTTCCGGTAAGATTCACAACCAAAGGCCCAGCTCTAGATATCCGATGACACCCTGCATGATATATCAATCATCAAGTGTCGCCAAGTGGATCATAAGGGCACACAAGTTACGCAGAAACAAGGGGATCCTAGAGCCCCCCACGGATCATACCTATGTAAACATCAGAAAACTCTAAGCACAGTTTTGCAAGGACCGGAGCAATTTGAACCTGAACAAGCATGCAGCAAGTAACTTCACATTAGACAAGTAATGAGTTAATGACGTGTTCTGGAGGTGAAGCCTCAAAAGGATACATTTGGGGAAAATATGAGAATGTACATTAAACAAAATGTAATTCATGGATGACTCTGATATTTATCCAATTAGCCAGTATTCTGTTATAAACACCAAGAAGGTACCATCTGGAATCATAGGGTATTCTCATTCCCGTAAAGGTAAAGGAGCATAGTTGGCAGAACAAAGATATTCAGTCATGAACGTATGCACTATCACAATCTGGATAGACTAGAATTGACTATAGAGAACATCTGAATTTCTACTTTAAAGGTTAAAAAGGAAAATTACTTTAATGCTTACTATGGACTAAAAAAAGTCCAAATGCTTTTGAAGTAATCATTCCCAGAGAAAACTTGGGAATGTGTTCCCAAGGATAGGCATCGAGACAAATGGGTAAATCTGTTATGGCAGGGAGACATACATCTGAAAGTGTAGTGCCGAGATGCTTTGACACAAAAGGTTTTGCCTGAACTAAACCACTCTCCTGAGTGTCTAGAAGACAATCCCACTCGGTGTCTAGTTCATCCACATTGGTTGCAGCAAGAGTGATGACATTTCTGCATTTGATCTGCATAAGGAAAAAACATCTATAAAGGCAAATACAAACGAAATTGGCTAGAATCTTTCAAAATTTACACAGTGAGAACACTTCAACTATATATGTAAGCATTTTCTCATCAGTTGCTGGTTAAAATACCAGAATTTACTGTGCCCCATAAACTTCCAAGATAAGAGTGAATATCATTTTTTTAATAAAAAATATAGGCACTTAACTGTTACTGCCTCAGAATATATCATAGAACCTAGGTCCTTAGGAAACCCCAAAAAGAACATGTAGCTTCAGAACATATGTAAATGCACCAAAACTACAGAACGTACCAATGGTAATGGTAGCTTTTTGTGGTGCAATAGTTCAGTAATACCTTCTGGCAACAATGCCATCTGAGAAAGAAATAGAAAAGGAGTTAACTCGTAGAGATTGCAATTTGCTAGAATAAGCATAACATAATTGCAAGCCAATACACATTCAAGAAATTAATACTTGAAATCCAGAATCCAGATACCTCATTTCGATCACCAGTGTAATTGTTTCCCATGAGTTGACTAAGATAATCCTCAAACTCTTCATCAGGAGCCTATGCTAATGCAAAGCACAGATGAGTTGAAACAAACCATTTGAAGTACAACAAGAATGCACAGTTATGCGAGTGAGAAGATTCTACATCTCATAATGCAGTCACAACATGGCTTTCTCGTGACAATAGTACAATCCTATAAGGTCAATGCACAAGCTTTTCTTCATTATAGAACAAAAAATGCAGAAAATACACCAAATAATATTATAGATGGGAATTTATATGGAAAAAGGTCAGAAATGAAGAAGTACTGCAAAAAGCCATTTTTGCAGAAAGAAAATGTTATTAGACGTACCAGACGAACTCCAAATGCTTTCGCAACACCAGCCAAAGAAATGTCTGAATGTAGAGGCCCAAGTCCTCCAAAGATGAACACCTTAAATACAACATGAATTTCATTAAACAACTAACTTGAAAACTTTGTACAATTGCAAGCCTATAGGAACTAACCATGTCATCCGTAGATTTACAGCGTTCAACTTCTTCAGCAACAGAATCAATCTGCAAGGCCACACAGATATATCCTGTTAGATTACATGCCTGGAAACTGACATGACGACGGCAGCTAAATAGAATAATTCAGAACAAAAACACAACATTTATTAAGGCAATGTGAGCTGGGATGCAACTATTCCAATATGTAAACTATCTTACCTCATTGCGAACAACTGCTACATGAGAAACCCGCCAGCCAATTGCATGAAGCTTCTTGCACAAGGCTGCTCCTAGTTTATCCTCAGTTGTGCCAAACCTAAAGAACCAAAATGGATAGGCATGGACTAAATGTTAAGAATAAAGGTTAATAAGGAGTTCCCGCAAAGAGATCCAGGTCGGGTCATCTATCAATGAAATAAAATGGATTTTCACAAAGTATAACAAAATATGAAACCGTGTTGCAACATTAAGTTCTTTGGCATTATTAAATAAATCCAATAGTACAATATATATCTGGCTTTGGAACACCTGGTTACACTTTCCTGATCTACTCTTAAGTGTCCAGACTATCAATTGATATACTTCAATCATGCATACAAAAAGCCATACAAAAGATGAAGAGAATTCACATGATTGTGATATAAATTTCAAGGAAAGAAAAAGAAAAAGGTCACAGGTTCCATTTCAACCAAGAAAAACTACTCCAAGCTTAAGAACCTGAAGCCTAACATAATTACATCCAACATGATTATTAGAAGGGATCACTCACAATATTTCATCACCGACTACAATGATTGAAGCCGCACGTGAGATCATCTGTTCTCCCTCAATATTGTTCATGCCATTGCTTGCAACAGAATTCATTTCCATTTTGTGATTAGTTTTTTTTGTTCGACCAGCTCTTTCAAGCCTTCCATCTGTTAGCATGTATGCTGGTCTGAAGCTTTTCTCAGTTGATGAATCACTAAGAAGTGCATTTGGAACAGTATCATGTATGCTTCCAATGGAAGTATACCTGCAATAAGAGTAGATGAAAGATGTAAGTCATGTTGGAAAGTGACTATGAAAGATCAGAATACTTCTGCAATGGATTCACAAAGTGAGCTGAAATCCAGAATACAAGGTAACAAAACTGCTCATCCAAAGAAAGAAGGGGAAAAATATACTTTTTAGAGAATACTCCCTCCGTTCCAAATTGTAGGTCATTTTGGCTTTTCTAGGTACATAGATTTTGCTATACACCTAGATATATGTTATGTCTAGATATATAGTAAAAGATGTGTACTTAGAAAAGCTAAAACGACCTACAATTTGGAACGGAGAGAGTATTTTTAGATCAATGGCATGGCAAAGCGCAATTGACCCCAAAGGTATCAAAAGATCTATAAAAGGTATGCAAACAAGCAATTTGAACTGCAAAGTTTCGAACATAAGATAAGAGCCTACCCTTGATCATAAAGGCTGCAGTATTTGACCTTACATGTTAAGAGAAAAGACCAAACATCCCTGGCACAGAAAATAATGCTCCTTAGCATCTGAATGGGCATACTAGAAAAGGCAGTCTTGAATTGTTACATGATCAGGAGAAAAACCTGTATGACCAATCCAAGATTGGATTCACCCTCATAAAAGGAGGCCAGCCAGGTGAACTAGGAGAGAACTGTTCTTGACCAACCTATAATTTAAAATTGTGTTTATTCAAAGGTCTGTGGAGATACCAAAACTGTAAGGAACTGTGAACACTGTGGGCATAATTATTGCATATAATAGGTACAAGGGGTTGTGAAGAACAAATGAGCACTGGCAAAAGATAATCACCGCATTTGGATCACCAATTCTTGTGCCAATGAAAATTGCTTTGGTTGGCTTCTCTTTCAATAGGCCTTCTAGACCAGACTTGAAATCTGAATGGATAGTTTCCAGTGGTAACCCATAACTGTGGAGTGTGGAGAGAACAGAACAATATTCAATTTGGACTTCTAAAGATAGTGGATAGACAAAAGGGTAAAATTAAGCAAATCTTGGCAAACTCTTACGTTGAGACGGTCTCATAAGTGAATGAGTTGATTTCAGGAAAAGCACAAGGGCTCTCGAAATAAATGGTACGCAATGGACAGTTTTTAACAGCATCCATTTGGGCTACATCACCAGCATCCTTCTTGTAAAGGTAGTAACCAGCCCGAATCAAATGCAGGAGAACCTATTGGCATATAACATTGGCATCGTGTCAAACTTCCAAGACTCCAAGAGATATTAATTGGAATTGAACATACAAAAATAGGATGAGAAAAAGAGAGAATATAAAGATATTTACAGTTGAGTCCTTCCCACCATTAAAGCTGAAGGCTACTTCCTCAAACCTGTAATGTGAAATTAATGAGAGTTAGACAGCAACAATAATCCTATTCGGCTATTCCTATGGTCTTGGCATTCAATCAGCCACCAACATCCAACATTAGACACATGAATTCTTTCTAGGAAACAAAGAAAGGACGCACTTTATTTTTCAAAATTATCGTAACATTTGAGTACATCTAACTTGTACCCCATTCGCAATGCAGAACAGAATGAAAGGTGGAATTGACTAGCCACAGGTTGAGCGTAGATATAGTTAGAAGGAATATTTTAAGAACCTGTAGACAAGAATAACAGCTTCACGTTAGGATTAAATCATAGACCTGCATCATGGGTTTTATACCCCATTTAGGCTTGATTACTGCTCCTCTTAGCAACTTAAGTGACACCATCAAAACTATTAACCGCATAACCCCACATTAAATTATTTTTACATCCTCAGTACTGGTCTAAGAACATACAGAACAACCTGAGAAAACTGCAACGAAAGCAATGCACCTACTTTCTGGTGTTTCAGGATGCGAACTGGGGCACGTCTACTTCAACCAGAGGTCTTAAGGCAACTAATCTTGACTGAAGCCAAAAGCAAATTGTTTACTATTATCTGCTAGCATTGGTTTTCCACCAGCCAGTTTAAGTTGTCTTCCTATCCCAGTAGATATATGATGAGCAAGCAGGCAGAGAACAATTGTGCAATTGATTAAGCAACCTCTGCCCGATAAGCGGTACTCCGATTTTGTTGCTGCAGGGGAAGCATCAGCAGGCAAACAGTGACACAGAGGCAGCCTGCGCGTTGGGACCCAGCGGCTGCAGCTCCAGGCAGTTTGAGATCTACTCCGCCAGCACGCGTCAAACTCGATGTTCCCGCGGGCCTATCCCCCGCCGCCTCCCTCCCCAAATCCGAACCCGCACCTATCCCTCCGCCGGATCAACCAACCCAAACGGCGGGCCAGCGCAAGCTCCACGCCAGCGCGCGCGGCCCAGACCCCGGCCCGATCGCGCGCGCGGCGACCGCCCCCCGCGCCCTGAATCTCGAGCTCCCACTCTCACCGGATCGCTGCGAAACCAGCACACCTCCGCCGACGCCGCCACTAACCCAATCCGCGCGCCCCGTCCCAGGAGGTGGAGGAGGAAGGGATGGAGAGAGAGCAGGGGGGAGCTTACGGGTAGAGCGCGAAGGCCCGCTGGACGACGTAGACGGCGTTGCCGTACTTGGTGCGCATGCGGCGGTCGCTGCACCCGCGCACCGCCTCGTCGATCTCCATCCCCCCGTCACTCCCCCCTGCTCCGGCGAGGCGGGACGTGGGAGCGAGGCGGTTGAGGAATGGTGGGAGGCGTGTGGGCTGGGGTGACTCGGCTCGGCTGTGTGTTTGCTTGGGGAGCGGTGCCGCGGAGAGAGACGCGAAGGGATGATGGGCTAGCAAAGCAAGTTGAAGGGACAAAGGAGGAAGCCTCCAACCGAGGCTGCTGCTCCCGTCTGCGCTGCGCGGATAGACTGCACGTTCCGGATGGTGTGGGATCCTTTTCTTGCCTTCCCGGGAATTTCTCTCCTTTTTTCCTCGTCAGATATATACACTTGGCATTGCTGTGGGCGCTGTGGTGATTTCGTGGCGCTGACGTGGTGGGACGGTGTCATCGAGGGTGGCCCCGGGTTCTGCTGCGCGTGCCAGGGGGGCAGCTGGTGCTGACGTGGTGGAACGGTCCGTAGTAGCGGGGGGAGTGTGCCAGTGTGGCTGACTGGCCGTGTTGTTTTTTCTCTCTCTCCGTTTCTTCTTCCAAGGAGGATAACCTTCGTCTTATTTTCCAAGAATAGGGCCATCGACTGTTGCATTTGTATCATCTGCCCGTCGGGTTTTGAAATATCATTGTTTTCCATGAATTCACATGGCTCGTTGCAAAGGACGTAACTAACTACGAAAACTTTCAGAATAAACAGATCTGAATTTGTTTACATAAAATAGCCAATGCTTATTAGAAAGAAGTTGGAGATTTTTGCTTTTGTTTTTACATTTTTTTATAAAAAGGACCAGTCCAATAAGATAATTTTGTAATAGTATAGAACCTTTTGTATAAGAGTGGTACGTAAAGTAGTCGTAGCAACAGACGGAATCATCTACATGTAGGTTTGACTCAGCAGAGAAAACTAAGCTAAGAGGATTCAAATCTAATGCTCTGATGTGAAAGAAACAAAACACAAAATGTTATATGAATAAATTTTTGTTCATATATAGCCTTATCTGGCACAAGTAGCTCTTAGCTCTGAGTTGGACATAAAGTTCATAAACTAAAATGGAGTGGTTTAAATAGCTATTTTTACTAAGTTTAAATCATAAGGATTCATATAAACGGTCTCATTAATGCTCTAGCTCAAGCTCTATGAAATCTTAATGCTAGGAACACCTAGTTTCAGGAACTCTTGGAGTTGGAACTGTGTTTCACATTACACCTAGCAAGCGGTGTAACACACGTTATCTTCGTTAGTGTTCCTTTTCCCTCAAGTTTAAGGGGTCTTACGGTGAAATCTGCCGAGTGCTTTTACATGTTGAATTGAACACACGTGCTGCAAGAATATTAGGGATACAGTGGTTGAACATAAAAAAGTACCATCCACTTCCACATAAAACTAAGAAAAAATTACCGCGGAGAAGTTTCCCTACCATAACGAAAAGGCAGAGCACTTGCTGATTTTCCTTCTTAAAAAAACACCTGCAATGGAGGAACCAAATTCGAAGAAGCTATTCCTCACTTTATTTATCCCGTACTAAAAGCGTACATGAAATTTGGTCGAATAAATAATGACTAGTCTTACCAATACAACATCGTGTAACTTCCAGGAACTTCAGTTACCTTGCATATCTATTTCTCTATCTATGTGGGGTACCAATGCATACATCTCTGCCACTTTTTACACGAAATTCGTCAAAAAGGAATTCATCTCAAATTCTCGATCAACCAAGCCGATCGAAAACAACTAGAGTTACAGGGGTTGTTTCATCTACAGCCTACTCCTCTGGCCTGGTTCATTGTTGTTCCTGCCATTAACTGAAGCATTTTTCTTCCCAGCCTTCTTTGCTCTACCAGCCCTTACAAGGCCCCCGTCTGACAGCTTGTATGCCGGTTTATACCCGCCCGATCCATCACGCAGAAGCTCGTTTGGAACAGTGTTATGTATGCTGCCAATTGAAGTGTACCTGAAGCCAGAGCAACAGTTGTCAGATGCATGATAGCTGAAGTAAATTTGTATGGAAACTTTGCTGAGATGACAAGTTGCGCTTTTGCTAAAAGTGCAATTCTAATTTTGATACTAGGTATAGCACTTTGGCCTACAAGGGAGAAAGGAAACCTAACAGTAACAGTTACCAAAAAGGTGTCTGAAGAAGTCTCTGAACATGCATGGAAAAGACTAAAGAGCATACCCTTGATCATAGAGGCTGCAGTATTTGACCTTGCAGGTTAATAGGAAAGACCAAACATCGCTGTCAGAGCAAAGCATCCGAATTAGCATCCAGGGGGAAAATGCAGCGATCTCTGTTGAGCTACGCGAGCAGGATTATTCAGGGATCAGGAGGCAAACCTGTAGGACCAATCCAAGATAGGGTTCACCCTCATGAAAGGAGGCCAGTCAGGTGAGCTAGGGGAGAACTGTTGTTGACCAACCTAGAGCAATTTGAAAATGTAATTACAGGTAGGTCCATGGATATGGATTGCGAATGCCAATTTCTTGTATAAACTAGTAAAAGTAGAGCAATTGCAAAAGGAATCGATCATTCAAGAGAGCTGCCGCACCGCATTCGGATCACCGTTTCTAGTGCCAAGGAAGATTGCTTTGGTGGGCTTCTCCTTAAGCAGGGCTTCAATCCCAGATTTATAATCTGTCCTAATAGTTTCCAGTGGCAAGCCGTAACTGCAAAACATGGATATGGGAATATACACTCAACTTGCATTGCGCAAGAACAAAGATAATAGAAGGGCACATAGAATTATTCATTTATTCTGTAACTGATCAGATCTGCGAGTTCTTACGTCGACGCGGTCTCGTACGTGAACGAGTCGATTTCAGGAAAGGTGTTAGGGTGCTCGAAGTAGATGGTCCGCATCGGGCAGTTTTGAACGGCATGATGGACGGTTATGTCCACATGGCCTGAACTTGTTGCCTTGTGCAGATAGTAGCCAGCCCGAAGCAGATGCAGCAGCACCTGTTGATTCAGCACGTTGCCGTCAAGGTCGATGGTTAGTCACTGTCGTTGAACATAAGTTAGACAAGTGGTGAGCAGATGAGGGGCAGTAGTAGGAAAGTACGGTTGAATCTTTCCCGCCGTTGAAGCTGAAAGCGAGTTCCTCAAACCTGAAAAGTGAAATTGCCGAGAATCAGACAAACTGTTACCAACTGCACTCACCCACCCAACATAAAAAAATAGAACAACTAAAACAATAAAGAAAGATACGAGAAATTAAAAGTAGACCGTAGAAACAACCACCAATAGTCTTTGCGTTTTCAAAACGTGTATCCACTCTTTTTCCGCCACGTGTGAACTGTGACGCGTATGATGTGGACAAAGAACAAGAGCGGAGTCTTTTTTTGTTCCTTTTCATCCATAGGTCATTCATGCTTGAATGCTAATTACACTATCTCGTTTTTCAGTTGGACCAACACAAAGATTAAGGTGTCGTGGATGTGCTAGCGCTAACACAAAGATCCATTGGTCATATGCATCGATTACAAAAGACGAGACGGCCCTGCTGCATGCTGTACGGAGGCACGGAGCAATGCATCCTGGACGGCGCAAGAGCATGTGCGCCGAGGCGAGGCCAATGCACCAGACCCAGCCGTGGACAAAGGCCCGGGCTACATGCTGAGAAGGCGAGGCAGGCAGGCAGCGTAGGGATAGCAGACTTTGGGAGGGCCATGGTGAAGTAGTGCAAGTGCAGCAGAGGAGAGGCGAGCGTACGTACGGGTACAGCGCCAAGGCGCGGCGGATGGTGTGGACGGCGGCGTCGTACTTGGCGCGCAGCCGGGCGTCGCCGCTGCCGCGCACCGCCCGCTCGATCTCCATCGTCGCTGCGCTGCGCTGCGGGTACGAGGCTAGCTGGCTCCTCGCGGCTACCGATCGTTCGGTCTCGCAAGTCGCAACTCGATCGAGAGCAGGAGGAGAAGCAGCTAGGTCTTTCTAAAAAAAGAGAGAGGGCAGCTAGCTCGGGTGGCGACGATCGATTGGTCAATTCGGTCCTGGCGGCGACGCGGTTGCGGAGAAGCCTGTTGGGTCGCGTGCGTGCGTGCACGACCGGGACGCCGGCGTGGACCGGGACTCGGACCGGACCTGGTACGGACTCGGCCCGTCGGGCGTCGTTTTGGGCTGGGTCAATGCAGATGATAGTGCACGAGGCTATGGCCCAACTATGCACCAGTTGGGCCGCATTAGTCGGCCTAAATAGTACATCCCTCTCTCAGACTCTCTCACAAACAAGGGGCATGGGCCGATGATCGATTTGACAGAACGGTTAACAGAAGCCCAAAAGCCCAACTTAGAGTTTGCTCCCTTCTAGCTTCTCTCTCGCTCTCTCTGTGCCGCCGCCGCCACGGTTTTGTCGCCCTCACCACCGGTGGCCACGCACACCGCTCCGCTGGTGACGGGACACAGCAGGCCACGCCGCCGTCCACCGGAGGCTTCTTTCGTCGAGCGGCCGTCTCCCTCGTCCTCAGGGGCGGCTCGCCAGCCCGGGCTAAATCAGTAAAAAATATCAGGTTAATTAAAATTATGCTAAAATAGTGCTGTTTTGGTCTAAATACTATACATGCTTACATGGGATGAACCAAACTAAAGTCGTGCTGCAGCACGCTCAGGGTCCTACCTCCTACAACGGATAGTCGCACGTGTTATAAATAACATCTCTCGTCCTCCCCGCCTGCCCTTGCTTACACGATAGTGGCGGTCTCCAAGGGTAGTCTATATAGGCTTAGGACTACCTAAAATTTAGAGTAATTACTTTTTTAATTCTAGTAAAAATTGCATCTTTTTAATCTCTTTTCATTTTAACTTGGTTATCTGGCCTTCAAACAAATTTTTTTAAACAAATTTTGTTTTGGTTGTTGACCCATCCGTTTGGAAAAGCTAACGATGTCGATGTTAGTACACGACTCTTTTACCGCTGGGCTAAATGAAACGCTGCTACAGGCACCGAGCACTCGCGGAGCTCAATTTGCCGCAGCATCCGCTGTGCTTGAGATCGATTCGTCGTGACGTCGGTGCTTGATTCTGCCTTGCTTGAGCTTGATTCGGCGGCGTCGGAGCCCGTTGCTTGAGAAGCAGCGGTCGTCGATTCGAAGGCGAGCTATGCCTTTGCGGCGGTGCTGCACGCCGCACTTCCCGTGCGTAGACAGCGGCGGCGGCGGCGGCCTGGTGGAGGTCTGCGTAGGCGGCGGCGTCCTGCTCGAGGTCTGCGTAACGGCAACTGCGGCAGCTTGCTCGACTACTCGAGGTCCACGACTGCGAGGTGCTGCAGAGCTGCGCTTGCTGGCGGAGCTGCTGTACCAGATGGACAGGATCGATGGAGCTGTTGGTGGAGCGCTCAAGGAAAGCAAGGCAATTTGGCCTCTCCGCAGACTCTTTCTGTGCTTGCTATCAATGATGGTAGTGAGCTCGAATTGGAAATCGGAGCCGGCCATCTCCGTCGCCGGCTGTGCTTGGAAGCCGCCGCCCACGGCCCCACGGGAATGAAACGGCGCTAGGGTACAGGGAAAGAGTAATCGCGATGGGTACTTGTGCTCTTTTTACGCGCGTTCTATGCGCTGGCTCATGGTAGGGTGTCGATGGAATGGATGGAAGGGTCGAGAACCAAAATAAAATTCGTTAAGTGTAAATGGAAAAAAGCTAAGAAGCTAAACGTAAATTTTATTTGGGCAAGAAACTAAGCGTAAATTTTATTTTATTTAGGATCAAGAAACTAATTTACTCTAATTTTTTTTAAAAAAATTAAATACGTAAAATTTGTAGCCCAAATCGAAGAAATGGCCCAACAAGCGAACCCTAGGCCCAGTTCCGGCTCCTAGGAGATCCCACCTGCCCGGCTGCCCGGCTGCCCTCCAACTCCTCACCTGATCGACCCTGACGGCCGCGCGCCTGCCCGCCTCCGCCCGTTGCCCGCGCGCCCGCAGCCGCCCTGCGCGCCGCTCCCTCCCGCCGGCCGCCGCCCTGCCGCCCCTTCGCGCAGCGCGCCTGCGCCTTGCGCGGCCGGCGGCTCCACCCGCCGCCCTGCGCGCCGCGCGGCTACGGCTTGCGGCCTGCGGGTGCGTCTGTTCGGTTGGTCCAGCCTGCGCCTTGCTGCGGCCGCCCGTCACCTCCCGCCATCTTCGCCCACTGCAGCTCTCCGCCCATCCCTACTGATTGGCACTGTTACTCTTTCTCTTTGCTCCAATTGCAATCAGCAGACTAGGGAATTAGTGACTATTTGGTGAGTTGTTGTGTGTTACGTGAATGTGTACTTATGAGCTTTTCCGGAATCATGAAGCGAAGGCAAAGAAGACCTTTTTAATTATATTGAACTGAACTCTGTTTTAATCATGATTAATATGTTTTAATTATTTTATTTAATCATGAAGAACGGAAACATTGCTCTGTTACCAAACTAATATGTTGAATTGAACGTATTGTGAGACCTTTTCAATTATCTTATTGCAAATTTGGTTATCATGTACTCCCCCCGCTAATGTAATCCGCCCATCCATGGTTGAATCAGATTCCTGTTCTTCAGTGCGCAAGAGCAATCGTATAAAAGGTGCGGACGCAGTTTATTTCCCGAACAAGTTACGGTGTTTCATCTGGTTCGGGAAGCCCCCGTCAAGTGCGCCCCTGCGGTTGAGGGGAAATAAAAGTAAGAGGCTTGTGTTGCGGTAGAGATGGTGAAGGCGGCAGCAAGGGTTTGGTATGACCTCGACGTTGTCTTTGTTTTCCCTGTGATCTTACCGTGCTGTAGTTGGTATGGAATAGGTCGGTTCGAATGCTCATCTTTCTGAGTAAACTGGACCGGTTATTACTGTTTTGAATGCGAGAGCATTATAATTGCAGAGCATTGTTTTGCTGCTTGTTACTACCTTTTTTTCTGGCCGAACAATGCTAAGCTGGAATGCTATCATATGGCGAACTGTAAAGCTTAAAAACGCTTGCTCTTAATAAAACTTATGGTAGATATGCACCTGCTTGCCACGAGTGGGGTTAGCGTGTATACTTCCAGTAGCGCACCTCATATACTTTGATGCCGTGTTTCTGTTCTTTGGCATCTGAACTTTTGCATCAACTGCTGTAGCTATGAGCCTGGACCAGCTTTTGAGGAGGTCAAAGAAGAACCCATGCTTGACATATCGCCAACAGAATCGACAGAGTTTTGGCTAATACAGTGGCCTAAAGATCAGGTAAAGTTGGACCTCTTGCACCCCAGTAGTGTGTTCTTAATATGCTGCTATGCTGATTGTTGGCGTCTTAATGTTTTCTGCACAACAATGCAGTTAGATGTTTCTGATTTCCATGGTAAAGAGCTTTCTCTTAAGCTGCACAACGATGGAAATTTGGGCAATTTGGAGAGTTCCTCAGGTAACATGACTGGCATGGACTATAGTGAAGTTGCTTTGACTTGGTGATTTCATGGGACTATGATGAAGTTGCTTGGACTCGATGGTTACATGGTTTAATAGCTTTTGAGCTTTCTGGAGACTCTACACTTGAGTATTGTTCACTCCAACTTTGGCCATAGCGATCTTGCCAAATAGCATCTGTATCCTACACTAAAGACATCAGTGTTAATCCTTTCAATGGAACCATTGTATTTCCATGGCTAGCATTGTATCTGAATCTCCTAAGGGGTTCTTTTTGGTAGCCCGAATTAAGCATTGAGTTTTAGTCGTACTGATGTTCTTATTCTACCAATTTCCTTGTTTAGTCTTTAGGGATGAGCTACTAGTTTACGGGTTCTTTGGAGCATAAATTGAAATTAATATGTATGACTTACAATTTAGTTTATGAAAATAAGGTGGTACCACTGTCAATTTTCACAAGTTTGATCATTGAAATGAAATGCCAGCTTTATCATGTAATGCACTGTTAACACATTAATTTCTTCAGTTGAAGCTGGACACAGCACATGCCAAGCATCATAGTCCAGATACTGTGGGAATGAACTAGTAATTTTTTCACAATGAAAATATCAGTTATAGGCCGCAGCTAACACACTTATTTTTTTTTCAGGGAAATCTTATGAGCTTGTCAGCTATGCAGCCCAGCAGCCAGATGCAACTGTCTTTCAACTGTCAGGATCAGAAATAAAACCTGGTATGGTGGAATTTAACTTAATACTTTGATTGTGTGGGATTTTTCACATATTATTTTGCCCTTGTATATCTTCATATTCAGTTTAATGGGTTAGTTTTTCAAGCCATGATTGATGCTTGCATTTGATGGGTTGGCAGAACCCTAAGTTCGTGAATAATGCTAACAATATAATGAGTCTTCTGCTTAAAAAAATTCACGATAGTTTATAGCATCATATTTGGTTTTAAAAATGCTAATCTTACTCCATTCTTTTAACATGTACTTCAACTTGTTAGTTAGGGTTGATTTGATCTATAAGAGAAATACTGAAATGAGAAGAGAAGAAGCAGGACATAGTTCCCAGCTTTGAAAGTTTAAGAAGCAGGACATAGTTCCCATCTCTGAAAGTTTATCTCCAAATGTCAAATTCAAAGATGTTATTCACTTTTAGCTCTGGGTTTAGTAAAGGAAACCAACTGTGATGCAGAGTCTATATTGGGATATGTTGTTTAAACACAAGGGATGAACTGTAGAAGTTGGACCGTATGCCAGCCTAGTGCCAACAATGAAGAATATCTCTTCTGGACTATTGCTTTTTAGTGTTCTGGTGAATCAGTGTTATGTCCTGCATGACACTTCGATCATGAAAACAAGTTGGCGTCGTAGCTATCATTCAACTGTGTGAAACATGAAAAAATTAGTCTAAATAAATATTCTCTTTTTAACTGTTGGTGTGTCAAACCTGCAGCAAATATATTTATTTTGTTTCATGTTTAAAGATAAGAAAACTCTGCTTAAAATCATAAGGGTTTTGGCGAAGGAGGAAAAATATCCATCACCTTCTCTTGTCTTGCAGGCACTACTTCTAAATGTGTAAACTCTCAAGTAGTTCTGTATTAGCTTTTCTCATCTGCTATTCATATTTTTTGTTTTTTTATATGCAAATTTGTTGACTGACAAAAAAAAATACAGTGGGGAAGATATCACGGCGAGTTTGCTTAGTCCGTTACCCCGAACCTGAGGAATTAGTTAAACCAAATTTTGGGAGTCTTACTCCTAGCAGTAAGATATCTGCAGGTAATTCTTTTCCCAAAATTGTTTTTGTTCACCAATTCCACTTTCCACTGTTATCATTGTAGCCAAGTTAGGCAGGATATGATGTTACTGCTGGATAATAGTCGAAATCCCTAGATTGGGTTAGTTCCTGGCAGTTAAGTCTTGCAATTGCTTGGTTTCTTGTTCACGGTCTTATATTTTTGTAAGTTCATAGCTATTCAACAAGCGGAAAGACAAGTCAGTCCAAGTGCATATCATCTAAGTTGGTAACCTTCAGGCATATGGGTAACCTTACTTTTTATTTGTGAGTGCTAATTTTAAAATATCTGCTCTTTACCATGAAATGGGAGGTCACCAGTGAAAGTTGATGAAGTAAGAATAGCCCCATAAGATTTAATAACTTATTAGGTGTATTTTTTAGTTCACTGGTGATGAAATGCCTTTTTGCCAATAACTTACATTCCTCAAAGAAAATGTTGCCAGTTTACTTAATCACCAGTTCGCCACTTAATCGTTATAACCACAGAAAGAGACATCTGATTGAACTGTATTCTCTTGTGGCCTCCCAGGTTCTTCTAGGAAGACTAAGTCTCGGTTCACTAGCGCATCGAAGAACCGGAGCAGCCAAGGCTCAGCCCATTCACTGGGCCATTGGAGCGCAGAGCCAACTCCCAAACACAAGCAGAAGAGAAAGGATGAAAGCAGCCTGGGGCACTCAAACATGTCAGGCAAGGCGTCCCAAGGATCTCAGGCACGTGGCGTGCAGAGCAACACGACTTCGGAGATGCCACAGTCTTCATCGGAGAAATCGAAGAAGAAAAAGAAGGTTAAGATCGTGGAGTAGTAGTGTCGCCTTGGCAAGGAGATCAATTTTCCCTGAACTATCAGCTGCTGCGGAGCTGTGCAGGAAATACACGTTTGTAGTTCCTTCGTGCGTCCCTGGATCTCAATTTTGTTGACGCAGAACATATTTCTGGAGTGTTAGAGGTGGTGTTTGTGGGATGATACTTGGGAGTTGGGAGAGTCCGTTGCATGGACGCATGGTGCTGGAACTGGAATACCGCTATGTACCGTTCTGCCTGTTCCCGTCCGTCTAGCGTGTACCGAAAGCAACGACAAGTCCCTTGAGTTCTGATTCCTGAAAGCCTATTTTCCAACCTGAACACGATGTCATTGCTTTAATCCTTGCTTGTCTTAATTTATGTTTGTATAGAAATTACGTTTAGAAATAAATGTGATACTCATCTATTTGTTTGAATTAACCTCAAAATGTGGTCTTTCGAAAAGAACTAGAAAGGCGCCCGGCAAAGGTCCGTGTTTCGTGTTGTCGGATTGCGTGTTTCGTGTTGTCGGATTGTAGTTGATACAGACTTCAGTTCATGCACATAGTAGTTATTATTGTATATGTAGGTGTCATGGTCTGCTGCCATGATGCTACTATCTAAGTAGTATATTATTTTTTATAGAAATAAAATTATCTTTTATTTTTATATTTAGTGTTTTTTGTTATAGTATTTTTTGTTATCATTTATTTTAAAGGTTTGTTGTGTAGCAAAGCTTTAGGTTTTGAAATTTTGAGCAATTTTTGTATTCAAAAGTTTTTAACGAAAAGGCGTTTCAATGTCCGAATCGTAGGTAGAATGGATGTTACGTAAATATATATGCAGATGAATTGTGAAAACGCTTTGAATTTGAAATTGTACTATATAATGAAGCTGTAGATTTTGAAATACCGAGCAATCTTTGTATTGAACGCTTTTAATTTGACGGCGTTTAGGTATCCATATTGTAGGTACGATAGATCGCATGCAAACATTTGTGCAAACGAATTGCAAGAGCGTTTTGAATTTTAAAATTTGCTCTATTATTAAGTTATAGTTTTTGAATTTTTGATCAAATTCTATATTGAACAACTTTTCATTGCAACGCGTTTTGGTGTTTAAATTATACATATAATATTAATATTGCTCGTGTAGAAGTATCAGATGGAACAAGTTGTCGTTTGATGTAATTAAAATTCGAGGAATTTTTCTAAAATAATTCCTTAGAGAGGACCAGGATTGCTGGTTGATTTTACAAAAATTTAAGATTTTCTTTGCAATTTTTCCTAAACCAGAAAGGTTGGACTGCAGGTTAATTTTGAGCAAAGTTGTGGATCTTTTCATAAAATTACCTGAGAGAGCAGGCCAAACTGCATGTTGATTTTTCAAAAATCTGAGAACTTTTTTGTAAAATATTAAAAACTCGCTCGATCTAACCTGTCCGCTCGGCCGATCCGACGGGCAGAAAATGCCAGCGACGTGGACACGCTCCGCACCTTTTGGTGCGTGATTCCGACATAGAGATTTACCTCAAATGCTAGTGTCTCGGACGAGGTCACGAGGATGCTCAGGCCCAGTCTCCCAGCCCAGGATGGGAGACCGCGCCGGCCCATCAAGGCACCAACGCCTCCCTCCAGCGACCCCCGCGCGCGGCGCGCCCCTCTTTCCCCTTCGCAGCTCCACCTCCCACGCGGCGCGCCCCCGCCTCCCGCGCGCGAGGACAGAAGCAAACGCAGCCGCGCCGGCCTTGTAGAGCGGGGCGGCTGCTGCTGCCGGACCGGGCGGCGCAAGCGACCTGCGGTGGCGGAGGCCGCCAGACCGTGCATTGCCTGGTGATCCTGAGGTAAACTGCTCCCCGATTCTCATTCGTTGTAGCGTCGTTTGCTAGGGTTCGGAAAAACGAACATCAGTAATCAGTACGCCACATGCCACAGCTCTCGCATGCTTGTTCAGTTCTGCATCCACTAAGCGTGCTTGCACGCAGCGCACCATCAGACAGCCCCGATCATGGAAATAGATGACATATGCCGGCGTGGATGACTGGATGGCACATCCGATTTGCAATTCTTTTTTTGGAAATCACAAGTTTAACCTGTACACCACTCATTCATGCACCAGGGAAGCCCAAACACTCCAATGTCACTGATACGGGCGTTCATTATCTAGTGATGGTTTGAACAATTTCCTAGTTTTCTTGAAAATAACAATTTCCTAGTTGGCCTGGGATTTGCTAATAAAGTTGAAAGTTCGTCTGTGCGTAGAAGTTCTACAATCCAAGTTGAAAGCTAAGTTTTTAGCAAAATAGTTGGAATCAACACTGTAACACATTCAGTTTGCATCTGGAACAGTAGAATTTTCACTCATCTCGCCTGATGAACTCAAGGGGCCACCCTTAAAATCCACATGCATCACTCATGTTGACCTGCTTCTATCTGCAAAGTGTTTCGTTTTTCTTTCCACTCCTAAATTTAAGCATATATACTTTGGGTAGCAAAGAAATGAATATCAATGACTATGGAGTAGAGTCTATATGCAGTAGACCAAATAAATTATAATAGTGTTGAAAAGATGAAAACGTAGGCCAACCCAAATTTGAATTATGTATATCAAGGGCCACCTCGCTATTCCACGTGATTTGCTCAAAGCCTTATTTGACTAGCTGTTTTTCATGTCATGAAATGCTCATGGCGTACTTCTTCCTTTCTTTTATATATGACGTTAGATGTATATAATAGGTACTCCCTCTGTCCCGCTTTATTTGTTGCTGACAAATAAAGCGGGATGGAGGAAGTAGGAGGTAGTATGTAAGGAATGCATTCATGTATTGCCTCTCATCAAAGGATGGAATTAAGATGAAAATATGACTAGCTATCTACTCCTCAATCTTTATTAGATTTTTTGGAAGTAAATGATTGCGCCGTGATTTATCGCCACGATACGTTCATCTAGGCTCCGAGTTGGATCTATTTAAACGCCACCATTCCCCTTCATTCACCTCATCAACAAAGCTTCCATTTCATTCGTAGAATCTCATGGAAAATTGAAGCTAGCTAGCTAGCTAGGTCCGCGCTTCTTAAGGAAGCGCTTGCTAGGCCAATGGCACGCAAGAAGGTAAATCTCCAATGGATCATCAACAACACTACCCAACATGCAACATGCAAGAGGTGCTACAAGACCCTGATGAAGAAGACTAGTGATCTTGTCACGCTCTACGGTGGCGAGGCATGCGTGGTGATCTACGGTGAGGGCAAGACCCAGCCGGAGGTGTGGCCCTCCGCATTAGAGGCCAAGGAGATCTTGAAAAAATTCAAGGCCATGCCGGAGCTTGGCGAGAAAACGCAAAATCAGAAGGACTTCCTCAACAGCCGCATCTCCATGCTACGAGATCAGGTATGCAAGTCAGACTGTGAGAATCAGGAGCGCGAGACCTTAAGCCTCATCCTCGAGAGAATGGATGGCCGCCGCCCTGACCTCGCCAACACCACCGTCGAGGAGCTCAATAACCTCAAATGGATTGTGGATGGAAAGATGATGAAAGCCAAAGAACGACTGCAACATGTGGCTGGGCAGGGAGCACTCCTAGAGCACCAGACATCGCTGAAATCGCTGATGGAAGCTTCCTACACCAACATTGAGATGCAAATGCTTGCAGAACTAGAGGAACTCCAAACCTTGTCGCAAGACTGGCCTCCCAACCCGTCTGCAAACGAAGGGGAGCTTAGTGCCGTGGTCCACAGTGCCTTAGGTGGTAGCAGCAGTAACTATGCTGGCCCTAGTGTAGAGTTGATATAACCCAATCATAGCGTCTCTATCATGTCATGTCATAGAGTCGTTCTACTTTCCGGTGCTCTGTTTTAAAGCAGAGTAGTTTAAGCTAGTCTACATGGTGTCATTTAATCTTATTTCATTCAGTAATTTGGTTGTATTAGCATATATCCATGTATCCCTTAGGTGGTTGAGATCAAGTGATATTGCTATTTAGTTATATATGTATGTTGTTACTTAAACATTTGGAATTTGAGATGTTCCAGTGAATCATGAGGAGTTCAGTGAGATGACAACATGTCTGACCACAAAGAATGGGTGCATCCTCTACAATTGCTAGCTATACTCAATGTCTAGATATCAAATAATGTCTAATAATATAACATCAGTGGCAACTGCTTAATCCTAATCCTAGTCTAAACGGCTTTTGCCTTGAGTGCTACTTTATAGGCTCCTAAAAGTGGATAATAAATATGGCTAGATTTAATGACACAATATAGGTTGTTTATTTTGTACCTATGATTTCTATTTTCTACCATCCCATTTTTGGGAACACTGAGGATCCCTACCCTAGGGGAGCAGGGCCTCGCCCAAAGCCTGATGTCAAGCAGCTACGGGCGACCAAGGTCGGTAGCTCTAGTTGTCCCCTTCTATCATTGTTTGAGACCGGCAGGCCACTAAGAGGGTACCCAAGGTGATAGATTGTTTGGAAGGGATCATCGGGTCCAGAACTTTTTTTTTGAAAAACTCAGGTCTAGAACTAGATGGTAACACAAAGATGCAAGTCTTTAGAAATTTATCATGCTTTGCGTGCCATATCATGACAACATTAGAGATACAGACATGGCCAATATGAAATGAATGTACGAGTGAAGTCTCGACGATTTGCAATCTAAAAGATTTAGTTGCAATTATCTCATGAGCTCCTTAGTAGCAGCTCACAGGTACAAATTTGTTATGTTAACCCGAGTTAGTGAGGTTTAATAAACATCATATATAGGCATGCGCTCTTCAATTGGTATGCAGCAGATTTGAGACATCTTGCAATTCTCAGCACAAGACCTAATACAGAGAAAACATTCATTTAAAATCACTTTGACAAATGATTTGAAGCATTGCCCACTGGAAAGAGAGTATACGAAAGGGTAAGGAAATAATGAAACATACCTGCATAAAGTTCCATGCCGGCAGGAAGTAGGTGCATGCATATATCTCTTCCCAAGTTTTCAGATGCTAGGAGGTGCACATTCAGAAACTGTGCAAATAACTTCTCAATATTAAGCTGAATGGCTGGTAGCTTTCTCTGAAAACGAAGTAGTAAATATTTTAGGAAAAAGTAACATAGTAGTAAAAAAGCAAACCTTTGCTTGTGGACGTACATTGCTCTTGTCGAGCCATCCAAGTCCCCCAGTTGCATACTGTGAATAAAAGTTTAGTCATTCACTCGGCCTGGATGATTGTCACTTCTAAAGATCCTTTTCTCACCAATGTCCTTAAAGCCAAGTATTTTCATAACAATTCCTTTTAGAAGGCTTCTTGTTCTGGTCCTAAGTCTGTTTTCTGGGCTTCCATCCAAAATAGCAAGCACCACCTTCATGAGCAATGCATTTATCAGATTAGAAAACCAAACTCTTAACATTTGGACTGATCCTTGGTTTCATGGGTGCGAGAGTATTCATGACCAGTTAATTATCCCACAAGGCCACAAACTCTTACTGCCTTACCAACATTGTGTCTGATCTTTGGAACACTGAAACTAATGCTTGGAATGCTGATATTATCAATTCTACCTTTTATCAGCTAGCTGCTTCTTCTATCATCCAAACCCCTAAGACCAATTCTGATACATATTCTTTGTTGGAAGCCGGCCGCTAATGGCATCTGCTCAACCAAAGAGGCTTAGAATTGTCTTCTCAATCTGGGCATTCCCTTCCAAATCATGGGTCTCGCAGGTATTTCTTCGTATGCCTTAGCTCTTCTCAACAGAACCTGGAAGCACACATTTCTTCCTCCCTGTATTAAAGCTTTTGCTTGGAGGCTGATTAGACATTCTCTAGCTACTGGCCAAAGAGCTTCTAGGTACAGCACTAGAATTGATAACACCTGCAAACTTTGTGGTTTATTAGAAACTGAATTCCACCTGTTTTTAGTGTAGTTTTGCCAGAGCTGTTTGGTTTGCTGCTGTTCTGAATAATAATTTTAGTGATGATCTGCTGCAAGAAGTTCTCACCAGGTTATGGTATCTGTGGAAAGCTAGGAATGATTTCAGGTTTAACGACAAAAAATGGTCCGTAAATAAAATTTCTCATGAACTATTTGCTAATATTCAAACTTATACCATGCTTGTTTCAGTAGGTGGGACTTTGGATCGCCTTGGTAATGGAAATAAAGAAGGAGAATGTAATGATGGGCAATTTTTTCTTGGACAACAATATGTCTCTTCCATTCAGGTACAGGGCGGCAATCATGCTCAGCAGCATGCAGTCTTCTTTTACATGAATGCGGCTCTTGCTCCTGATGGGTCAGGTGGTACTTCTAGATGCGAAAATACAAGGCGGAGTGTACATCCTCACGAGTGCTTATCCAGATCGTCCAGTGGCATTTCGAGATGTGTGTCGCACACTCTCTCTCCATATATTCTCTGTGTAGTTCAGATTTCAACTTAGATGTATTCTTTCTACCGGGCCCACAACATCCATCCCTTTCTCCTCCCTCTCCGTCTTCCTCCCTTCCGGTCTCTCTCCTCCTCCGCCCACGCTCGCCACCGCTGTGTACCTGCACCATCTCAGGCTCTTTGCTTCCTCCCTTCTCTCTTCTCCTCCCCTCCTCTACCTCTCTCCAACAATCTCTCTTCTACTCCGCTCTCTCTAATTTTTCTCGACGCTGCCTCCCTTATGCCCGTCTGCTCGCCGGGGCCATGTACCTGTGCCACCTCCCCCCTTCTCTCTCTGCTCGCCAACGTCGGTAGTGGGTGTTCCTGCGCCTCCTAGTTTCTCTTTCTATGAATCCAAGGCCATCGACAATGATGACGCGACTGCTTACAAGATCTGCTCCTCATAGAAATTACGGTGGTGATAACTCCGTCTTCAATTTCGTAATAATAATTGATTACTGCCTTATCTGGATCTGCCTGAATCTTTTTCTCTGTTTCTATTTTGCTGGTTCTTTTATTCGGTAGCATCTAATTCTTGCTTTTTGGAAGGACATCTCCTTGATGGTGATTTAGTTTTGAGAAAGAGAATATGGTTGCTGGGTCTCGATCTAGTTCAGCAATGCGTTGAAGAATTACACGTGACAATTTTTCTAGCTTCTATTTAAGTATTCTACTTTTGCATATTTCTTTATTTCAATTTGCACATCCTAATGCTTTCTGGAAGGATATGGCTGATTAATTATTTTTCTTCATCCAGTTTGTTCCATTAAAGATGTGGCCTCCAAGTCCTTCTCCCTGGATTTTCTCTATGCCTGTAGGTGTGTCTATATCTGCTCAAGAAAGTAGAAATCTTATTAAAAAAATAGAGTGGCCATCCACTTCTGTTGTCAGAACATTTCTTCACATGCTCTTACTTGCACTTTACAAGGTGCACACAAACGTTTGTGTAGTAGTATTTTAAATAAAATAGTTGTCATTGTGATTCTTCTAAGAAGTGTCTTATGCTGAACTGAACTGTAGGTCACACAATATTTTTTTTCCCAGCATATAAACAGTGTACCAATTAAACCGACATAAAACACCAGGATGTAGCATTGTCAGTTGTGACATATTGACATGCTACGTCTCTATATCATTGGCAATTCCTAATGCAGTATTAGGCTTAGAGTAATAAGTCCAAACTATTCAAAGAAAATAAATAGTATCCAAAGAATTCTATCAATATTGTCTACTTACAAAGATACATTGTCTCTTTACTCTCAGTAAGCCATGCATGTGTGTTTGCATCTCTTCAGAATGAAGCATCATCCCATTAATTTCTATTCCAAACTCATCAAGTTTAGTCTTTTTTATTCTCATGCTTCTCTGTTCAATATTAGGAATCTCGGGACACCACTAAAGCCACCAGGAAGCATCCGGTCATTTGTGAATTCAGTAAGTATCTCATCAAATTTTATCATTTTTTTATTCCCATGCTTCTCTGTTCAATATTAGGCATTTCAGAACACCACTAAAGCCACCAGGAAGCATCTGGTCATCTGTGAATTCAGTAAGTATAGATCTTTGCATAATATCATCATTAGTGCTCTTCTTTATAAAAAAATACTGTAAAGTTGCTTATTAGCATGGATCATGCTTTATTCTCCATAAAACCAATTCATCATGTGTATACGTGCTCTACGCTGTGAGTTGTACATCTTTTAATTTTCTTTATTTGTAAGTTCTGGTGTTGCAAATTTTTAAGTGCAAAGCAATGAATGCTATATATTAGGAATACTTGTGTTTAGCAGCGGTTATAAGTCATGCATACATACTCAGATATGTCATAATGTACTTCTAGGAGCAGTTATACCTATTTATTTGTTCAAATGCCTTCATTCTGTAGAGAAGTGTTCATGTGTTTAGGGGTTTCATGGCTGGCTTAGTGTTCATGTGTTTAGGGGTTTCATGAAAAATGATTTTGCTATAACATGTTGCTATGATGAGCCATATGGTGTCATTTTAGCCGGTAGAAGAAATAAACATTATCTTTTAGACTATACTCATATTATTTTTTCCACAGTAGTATGTTATAATGTACTTCTAACAACATTTAAATCTATTTATTTGCTTAAAATGCCTTCAGTAAAACCTAACAACAGGAAAACACACTAAGAGTACTTCAAATATATGTTCAACTATTCTAGTAGTGGTATTTCTTAAAATCAAAATATTCCAGTACTTGTACAAACTATTCCAGTAATTTTCATGCCTAGTCAATAAAATTAAAATATTGTTATTGTTGTTGATCTCCTCAACGAGTACTTGAGTGTTATATACTTGTTGCTAAGTCTGCCCGCATGTGAAATATTCTTAACAAGTACTTGAATGCTCACTTAATTTCAAAATCGTATTTTCATGATTGTGTTACTCTATACACAAGCGTGCATAATTTTTTTTAAAAGAAGAATTTGATATCAAGTAGTTTGTAATTCTAAAATGCATTATGCAAATGTCAAGGTTGTAGGTGCAACTCATCTCCAACATGTCGTGAGCTGATGAGCAGCATGAGCAAGTCACCTCTTCAGCTCATCTTGATGAGCAGCACGGTGCCACCCTTGCAGCCAAATTTACATCAACATTTTGCTTTCTTCTTTTCCAAAGAACAATGACATATGATCCTTCAGTTCATATTTGTATTCCGAACAACATTGCCTATAAATTTTTGCTGATTGTGTTGCGCCATGTATGAGAGGTTACATCAGTGCCTGCCTACAAATCTGATTTGTTTCTGTTGACTATGTTATGAGAGATCCTCTTAAAGTCGTGAGATAGTAGTGATGTGCCACAAGTTCTGATTGTAAAGTACTTAACTGCAAATTTGTATAGGACAATTTTGATATAAATTTGTAATAATCATTCATGGCACCTTGCAGCATCTGAAGATACGATGATGAGATTTGATCAACAGCATGATCGTGCATGCATTTCCTATACATAGAGTTTGATAGTCACTAATGGCAGCTGAAGGTACCATAACGAGCTTGCATGCCAACAAAAGAAAAATAAACTGCCATTAATCATCTTATCTAGTATTATAGCAACATAGGTATAAATATTTTATATTTCTGATCCTTCAAGATCCATGCTAATCATCGTGGCATAGGAAACCAAGGTGTTCACCTCTTGGAAATATGCATCCTTATATTGCCATCTAAATCATTTGATCTGTTTTCAGTTTGCACTTCCAACATACTTACTTAGTATCTTGACATCACGATACCATACTTCTTAGTAATCTGAAATCAGCATTACAATTTACAATATTCAAATTCCTAAAACTTCATAATAAGGAATTGTTTCACTGCTTTTGTATGTAGTACAAGCACTCATGCAGTAGTGTATTATTCACGCAGAAGCACAAGCACTCCATCTATATCAAAGTATGTCACAGTTTGGTCGATAGTATGCTGAGCTCCTCAGCCAAACGTGTAGAATCTGCATGAAAATAATAAAGCACAATTTTATAAGCATTTATTGACAGTCCAAATCAAAAGTGTACGATATAATGTAACTATAAGGATATAGGTATGCCTATAGGGCATTCAACTAGATGAAGTCATCGCAAGTAATGATTAGAAATATGCAGAAATGCACAAATTCATGACAAGTATGCAGAAATAAATAGCATGACATGCTTGTGGTTAAGAATCATCATTTAGATTATGACATCATAGCAGCCCTACAAAGTTCACCGATGATCATAGGATTATTGACTAAAATTTGGAGAACCAAGATTGGTTGCAAAACATGTTAGCATATCCTCCAGGAAGCTGATAAAATATAGAAAATGGCAAATATCGTATGGAAACTCAACTCAAAACATCTTATAAGAAAAGGTATTCCACAGATTGTGCCAACAATCATTCACAAAAAATAGAAAAAATTCTATGCCTAACAAATTCTATAGCAAATATTTTCCTAAACCTTTAAAGAATTTTTTATATTAGAATGATTGTAACTGAAGCATAGCAATGCCGTAGTCACATATCCTATATTGTAAAATGCTAAAAAAAAAGCAGAGGAGGCTAAAAATAGAGGACTTTCTACCAAAATGACTATGAAATAATCTAGCCTGACATCATTTTTGTTCTTTTGTACTAAGACCAATTAACTTGTAGATACTTAGAAAATGGAGGGTCTTGGACTAAAATAAATATGAAATAATATAGATAAAATAATATAGGCTATAGATTATGCTCTTTTGAACTCGGTTCCATATACGAGATTTGAAAACCAGTGAGATTGAAGGAAGGTTTTGGTTTGTACCTTCTCTGCGAGTTAGGCTCGCAACCAAATGCGTACCTGAAATAACGATATGGAAATTAAAATTAAGCTTCATGCGAACTACACCTCGGACCATGTACCAGCATGTATCTTCGTCGATGAACTCGTTCCTCCATGGAGACCCGCAAGAGGTCCACCTGTCCTTGCGTCCTCGGCGGCGCAGAGTGGCGCAGAGAACTGCAAAGAAGGGCAGCTATGCCAGGTAACAAATCCAATCGAATGAGAAGATCTAGAAGAGGAACGAGCACTCAAGAACTACACAGAAGAGCACAAGCATGAAGAGGGAAGAGAAATACTCCACTCGCCGGAGCTCCAAGGAAATAGCCGGCGTCGGTGAGCAGAAAGGGAGGGAGGAGGGATGTGGCACAGGTACATGGCCCCGGTGAGCAGACGGGTCGTGGCCGCAGAAGGGAGATAGCGTCGAGCTGAGATTAGAGAGAACGGAAGAGAGGAGAGATTGTTGGAGAGAGATAGAGGAGGGGGAGGAGAAGAGAGAAGGGAGGAAGCTGAGATGCTGCAGGTACACGGCGGCGGAGGAGGAGAGAGAACAGTGAGAAATGGAAGAGGAAGATGCTTGTATTGAATCCTGTATAGGTTCAATAATAGGAAAGCGAAGTAATACGGCTGCTGGTGCACCTGACAACCCTCCACATCCCGATGTACCAGTCCCCACCACCGAGTGAGCTCCAACGGTCCTGATAAACACAACTGAGAGCATGCAGTCTAAAAAATCGCTTTGTTCTAGATGGGCTGGCCTGGGTGTTTTCGTTTCTTTTGCAGGTTCGTTCAAGGAGCTCGGGTTCCTTACAGGTTCGCGCAAGAATGTTTTTTTTTTCTGAAAAACTCACGCAAGAATGATAAGCGGTTCAGTTGTCATGGCAAATATTGGGAGCTAAGGTGATTGAAGCTCTTCAAATCAAGGATGTTGTTCTACAATTCTACATTTGCAGAAGGGAGATGAAGCTCCTTACTGGAGGCTATGGCCACGGATTTACAATTTCTGTTCCTCCAAAATAGTTGCTTTTTCACAGGTGACTAAGATAAGTAAGTAGGAGAACACAGTTACACATCACCTTGCGGTGCAGCTAAAAGAAAGGATTTGCTTGGTTAGCTACCAAAATGTAGGCATACCAAAATTTAGGCATGCTATTACTTTTTACCAAAATTTTGCCAATTTTTCCAACCAAACAAGTGCCAAAATTTATAATCATAACTATATTTTGGCATGAAATTTTGATGGACAACCAAAACTTCCGAAGGGACGGAGGAGCGACGGCAGCGCCCGCGCTGGAGTGGAGGCCGCAAGCCAGGAGGCGCGCACGGAGCAGCGACGTGGGATGGCGGCAGCGGCTGTCCTTAAGACACACAATCAGAAACTGTTTTAAGAACCACTCTATCCGTCCCAATCTCAGCTAAACCTTAACACAAATCGACCTCGCACCACCTACTGACGCGGAATCGCACTCGCCGCACCCGAGCACCTGCAGCGGAGCCATGGAGGACCGGCTGAGCAGCCTCCCCGACGACCTCCTCCACTCCATCCTCCGCGACCTCCCGCTCAAGCACGCCGCCCGCACCAGCGCCCTCTCCCGGCGGTGGGTGCCCCAGTGGATCCGCGCGCTCGCCGACTCCCCGGTTCTCGACTTCACCGACCGGGACTTCGCCCGCGGGCAGCCGGCGGACCGGGCTGCGGCCACGGTGGGTCGCTGCCTCCGGCTCCATGCCGAGCACGGCGCGCCGCTCGACGCGTTCCGCGTGGCGCTGGTGTCCCCGCAGGGGCCCGGCTACGGCGCGTTCGGGCGGGACGTCATCGGGTGGATCGCGGCCGCCGTGGCGAGGAGCGCCAGGGAGGTGGAGGTGGACCTGACGCCGTCGCAGGAGGGCGCTGATCACGGGAGCGCCGCGTTCCTGGAGCTCCCCGGCGACCTGTTCCGGTCAAGGAGCTCGCTGGAGCGGCTCGCGCTCGGCCGGCTCAGCCTCCGCGCCGTTCCGCTCCCCGCGGCCGGGCTCGCCGGCCTCCGCTCGCTCTCCCTCAGCCACACCGACGTCACCGACGAGGCGCTCCGGGGCGTGCTCGCCACCTGCCGCGCGCTCGAGTCCCTGAGCCTGCGGTGCTGCTCCCTCCTCACCGAGGTGAGCGTCGCCAGCGAGCGGCTGCAGGCCCTGGAGCTCCTGGGCTGCCGGGCCGTGCGCGATCTCCGGGTCGCCGCGCCCGCGCTCGAGTCGTTCGCCATGTACGGCTACGTCATCCTGAGCGCCGCCGACTGGTGCGAGTCCGTCGCCGTCGACTTCGCCGCAGCGCCGGCGCTGCGCGACGTGTACCTCTCGCACATGGACGGCTGCGATTACTTGGACCCGAATCACGACGACTACTACCCCTTCGTGTACCACGTCCCGCATCCCCGGGTCTTGACGCTCTGCTCCGTCGGCTTGCTGGTGCCGAGGTTTTCACTGGACTCGGATGATGACCGCTTCGATCATCTTCCTTATGCACATGTGAACGGCGGTGAGGCCACATACATAGACATGCCCAACCTCCAAGAGCTGCAGCTGCTGCTGGGCTCCCTAGAAGAAGAAGGCGATCAGGACCCTCGGTACCCTGAGCGCGTGTACTATTTCTTCCATTGCACCTCACTTCCAGTCCTCGAACGGCTCTTTATCCGTGTAAGCAAAGCCCTCTCTTTCCCAAAGCCCCAAACTTTGAGTTGAGAAAATGTTTTCCGAACTGCTTACCAGCTGAATTCGCTGATGTAACTGCAGCTCTCCAGCAATCCAGCAAACGGAAGCAGCTCGGCAACAGCGTCGACGACCGACGAGGACGAGGACGACGACGACGACGACAGAGACATCAGATTCGGCCACGACATCGTCCTCGGCCAGCTGACTTTCATCAAGGTTGTGAATTTTAGGGGGACATGGCGCGAGCGGCGGCTGGTCGGGTTCTTGCTGAAGAGGGCTCCGATCCTCGAGCAGCTGGTGCTGGTCACGCCGGAAGGAGGAGGAGGAGCCCCGGGATACGAGCACGTGGAGGGCATCCAGGAGTGGGTGTCGGCGCTGCAAAAGGCGTCGCGCGAGGCACGCACCTCCGTGTGCCGGCCCAGCGAAGACGATAGCCCGAACCATGTCCACACGAGGTTCTTCCATGAGGAGTATTGCTGCATGCGTCAAGGATGATTTTATACATTAACAGGATTTCTTTGTTTGTAACAGAATTATGTTTTGAGTTGTTTTAGGATGCTCGATCTGCTCTATTCTAGTACCTTTTAATATTGTACCATGGTTCATTTGGTAAGCTTTAGAAGACTGCAGAAGTACTGAACTTTAGAGGGAAGTCTCTGTCTGCAAGGTTGTGTTGTCTCCGTGACACTGTTCCTATCAACTTGCTCTCCTCCCTTTCCCGGCATGAAACGTAGCGCCAACATTGATTTCTCACCTTCCGTTCCCGCGGCCCACCCCAGCCCTTCTCTGGTTTAGAATGCCCTGAAAGTGTTTTTCTGACTTCTTTCTGGCCAGCTGCGTGTGCGATTCAGCTTAAGAAGAGATGCTGACCGGGAAGGGGCTACTCACTCACGCACGACGAGCTTGTTTGGGCCGACGAGGTGTCGTAGACGGGCCCGAAAGGATCCCACGCTCGCGGACCGTCGCGCGGCCCAAATAAACTGGTTAGGGAACGGCCCCTGGCGGCTGGCGAGATCGTGGCAAACAAGAGGATGCGGCCGATCCGACGGCCCACGTCGACCCGCCTCCGCTATAAATGAACACCCCCCACCTAAACCCTACCGCTCACCAAACCCTCCTCTCTCGTCGTTGTTGGCGCCGCCAATTCTCGTCTGCTCTCGTGCAGACTTCCGGAGACTGAATCAGTAGCCCCAATGGATCCCTTGCGCTCCTGGTTGCAGTCTCGATCTTGCCTGGGTTTTCCAGATGCAGTCTGTTCCGATTGCATTTGCTTTCTCCTGTTTCTCGCTTTTGTTTTCTTTCATCTGTTAATGGTGTGGTTTGGGTGGCCGCCTTTCGAGTTTGATTGATACGCACATGTAAAGAGGCCCCGAGTTCTGATCCTGAATACTCGGGCTCCTAACCTTGGTGTGCGAGAGTTTTCGCCCGGCGAATCACGCTTATCTGAGCGCGCGGTGCATCCCCCGGCCTGCTCGCTCTGCTTGTGATTTGCCGCACATTTAATTCAACTCTCACAGTCTTGTTTCTGAACTGCTTGGTACCTGTTGCATCCGTGCTCCGTTCAACTGAACTGCCGCTGCTCCAGAAAGTTTGCTCGTGGATCAATTTGTTGATGCATACGGTCCTACGGCGCAGTCTGATGCACAGATCAAAATGTTTACTAGAGGAACTGAATGATTAATAAAAAGTTGAAAAGCAATTAGTATTTACGAGAAAGTGAAAATGATTAAATAGATGATAATTCATTGGAAGGATGAAAGTTGTGTTCTATTTCTCAGCGAAGCATTTTAAAATTGTGCATTGCTATCCATAGTAAGGAATTCACTTTGGTAGCTGCATTAATCAAATTAACAAAATCAACAAGGTATCTAATTGACCAATAAATTATGGCTTCTACTCATTTAAGAATTGGTTTGGTTAATATGTATGTAAATTTTTTAAGAAAATAATAAGTTTTAAACCAACGGAAGTTCAACTTGCAATGTGGAGACCTTGCATGGTGCATTGTTTTGGGGCTTGGGCTCCCTGTTACTTACACAGAGAAGGTGGATTGGTATAAATAAAATAAGATTTAAATCATAATTCGTTGTCCCATATGCTTGACAATAACAATGCTGGATATCTATTGGATTTCTGTAAACCTAGCTTCATTTTGAGCCTTGCACAAATAGTAAAAGTCATCTCAATCCTGTATGCCTATCAAGGCAACCTATTGTTTACTTGGTTGGATTTACATCATTGAGTTTACTCCCTTGTTCAAAAAAATCGTTTTAAACTATTATGTTGGATATCTATCGGATTTCTGTAGACCTAGCTTCATTTTGAGCCTTGCACAAATAGTAAAAGTCATCTCAATCCTGTATGCCTATCAAGGCAACCTATTGTTTACTTGGTTGGATTTACATCATTGAGTTTACTCCCTTGTTCAAAAAACTCGTTTTGAACTATTTTATGATCTTTTCAAAAATCTCTTTAACTAATTTCTTTTTCATGCATGCTTACTTGAGTCATGTTTGTTTAGCTAAAGATTCTAAAAAGAAACATGTAGATTCTAAAGTGTCAAAACATATATTATGAGAAGGAAAACAGCCAAACATATTCCTCAACTAGTAACCTTTCTCCCAAGGGTCACGCATGTCTCTAGAATATCAAATTGGCTATCAATGTCCTTCAAATTTTCTTATTGTTTCAAGATGGCCTAATCTGATGTGGCACGCAACATGTTCATGCCATGGCATTTTGTGGGCATCCTTGGATGAGTAAGCATGTTGGCATTGTGTTATTTACCCCTTATGGAATACAATATGCTCGTAGTTTTAGGGGGTTGCTTGAGAAGGAAAGAACAAAGATACTAACATCATACTAAGTTGTATTGCATCTTCATGATTTTTGCAAAATGGGAGGAATCAGAATGCAAAACAAAGGGTAGAAGAGGCAATTCCAACATACTACTCTACGAATACTCGATGATAGACACCAAAGAAACTTGAAGGATTTGAATGACCTATTTGGTACGTAAGGGATCAATTTGAATCTTGGGGCATAGTTGAGGGATGAGTTTGAGTATTCCACCTTATGAGGAAGTCGAAGATCGACCATGAACCAATAATGATTGTTTGGAAACATGGATTCTAACTTATGGTCCGTTTCTCTTTTTCCTCTTACATGTGCGCATGGTGGGCAAATATATTTCTATGCCATAAATTTGCAAAAGCTGGTGGACACTATGGTATCTAGATTCAAAAGTTGGTTATTTGTTTCAACTAGAGATTATAAAAGCTAGAATCTACAATCTCTGGCTGAAAAACATGGCTTTAGGAGAAGATTAGTTGAGGATAAAAATATGGGTAACCCTAAAAATATTGAGCTGTTGCCAAGTTAAGACTACCCATGGAGCTTACTCCAGCCACGTCTCGAGCTATGTTGCCACATGTTATGTCTAACTTACAGAAAACTCGTGTTTCGTTTATGCTGCCAAGTGCCAAGCTTTGTCAAGCCGGGCCTTGGCTGCGCTCGAGCGATCTTCAAAGTTTGAAACCCGACACAGATCCTCAATCGACTCGGCTTGCCTAGGTTATCATTGATCACAAGGAAAGACGAGACGAGATGGCTAATTTGAAGTTCGAACCAATAATTTTGTTCAGAAAAAAAAAGTTTCAGCCACGGCACCAAGTACAGGGGGCAAGCTCTGGCCGCTGACACCACCAACCAGACCAGACGACCGCTTCCCGGTTCCTGCCCGCCGTCCGTCAGAGCAGGCACGTAACGAGCCGCGGGCGATCCTCCGACCGTGATCCTGCGCCGGCCTGCCGCCGTGCACGGCATGCCGGCCGGCCGCCCAGTTCAACCCCCGCAATCATGGGCGGGAGGAGGAAGAGGACGCCATTGCCAATTCCAGGACAGCTCCCTCGCCCTCTCACCGGCCGCCGCGCTAGCTGTTCCCCTGCCAGCGCGAGAGCGGCACGGCACGGATGGGGAGGACGGCGCTGGACGCGAACATGGCAATGCAATCAAGCGGGGTCAGGGCAGAGCCCGCACGAAGGATCATGGATGAGCAGAGCTGCGCGGAGGAGGTGCACGGCGGCATGGCGCCCCAGTCAGGCCCATGATGCCACCCATCTACCGTATCTCCTGTGCTTAGACAGATTTTCCTCACCGGAAAGGTGGCCTGTCGGAGGACGAGGAATCTCCGACGTGGAAAACAGCATCAAAGGTTACCTGGCCGTCAGCTTTCAGGATCACCGTGTGTACCTTCCTATAAAGCGCTCACACAGTATACAATCTTTTTTTTTTCTTTCGTTTCGTCCAGTACACGACTTTACCTGATAATAATATACTAGTAATCGACGCTAGCTCCATCATCATTTGGGAATTTTTCATTTTAAATTTCTAGGGTTGTTCCACAGACTAAAATGTTCAAAAACCAAATCTTTGATCGGTGTTTCTCATGCCTGTATTTATGTGGACGATGCACGTCCGTCCATGATTCTGGCATTGATTCTGCACGCAGCAGCTAGCAGCAAGGATCGCGAGATGCATGTGCCGCGTGACCACATTTCCCTCTCCGATCATAGCCGCCTGTCCCCTTCAAAAAAATCCGCAGATGATAGCCAAGCATTCAAGTATTTCCTTTCCAGAATTGCAGGCTATTCAATTCGCCCACCGACCTTCCTCCCTTCAGAAATGGCATCTCTATAAAGAGCCCGCACATCTCTGTCCGCCCCCCTCTCCCTTTCCCTGCAGCTCCCCTCTCTTCCTCAGCCGTGGCTGCAAGCTCAGCTAGCTCAGCCATGGCGGATCGGTCGGCTCGCCCGCGGCCTAACATTAGGCTCGGGGACTATGGTGCAGCCAAGGATGACTTGCCGATCGACGGACGGACGCCTCCGATCTCATCGTCGTCAGACCACTGATGCGCGTGTGCTGATCGGTCGGCCATCGGCAAGTTGTTCTTGGCTACACCGTAGCCCCTGCTCCTGATGTAAGGCCTTGTCCGCGGCGACACTTCCCATCTGATGACCAGGGCAAGATCAAGGTAAGATCGGTCAAACTACACCAGCTGTTCGAGCTGCCCTTTTTTCTTTCCTGATGAGTATCTTCAGTTCAGACTCGGTTCCATGCCCTGAGCAACTGTACTTGCTCGATCGGATAGCTTAGCTAGCTCCAACAAACAATACACGCGCGTCCTTTGTTCTTAGCAAAACGACGCGTAAATAAATCCCTTGCGTGTTCTTGATGAGAACGCTAGGTGCATCGCATCGCAGCCGCTTAGTGTCACAGGAGACTCAAGCAGGTCAAACAGGAGATAACGAGATAAGATGTGTACGTCCTGGGCATGGCACGGCACGTCGTCGATCTTATCCAGATCGATCCTGGATATACATGAACAAACTGCACGATCCAGCTGGAGCTCGATTTTTATGGTAGCAGCGCAGCGTCTCGCTGTTTTTCTTTCTTTCTGGCAACTGTACGGCTCATGATTTGTACAGTTGCTGGAGCTAGCAGAGTACCATCTGACGAGAGAGAGGTGCAGGGAAGTAGCCGTGATAGGAAGATCTTGCAAGCTGCGGCGGGCGCTGCTGCCAAGGCCATGCACAACTGCAACTTTTCTAGCGCCAACTTGCAGCCCAGCTAGCTGGGCAGTGGTGGTGATCACAGATCAGTGCTCGATTGATTTGGTCGGTGGTCGTAAAATTCAGTCGAATTACAGTTTCATGACCAGTTTGTTCCGGCGTTTCTAAATTTTACAGCTTCATTTCATTTTATCTTACTCCCTCCGTCTCAAATTATTAGTCATTTTAATTTTTACACGTACATAAAATTTGCTATGCACGTAGACATAACGTACATCTAGATGTATAGAAAAACTATGCATTTAGAAATGTCAAAATGACTAATAATTTATAATGGATGGAGTACCGATTTAGATATTTATCTGTTTGATCGTATTAATTAATTTCTCTTATGGGAATATTTGTCTGTGTTAATCATTCTAGCCGCCGATCGAATTCTCAAATCAACTAGGCCTAAGTCAACACACAGCTCTACTTCCCACTCTCCTCAAGCTGACTGGGGCTGCATATTTCCGCTTAAAAAGTAGAGGTGGGACTTGGTCGCGGCACGGCACACGGCATGGCTCGGCGGCCCGGCCTTCTCCATGTTGTGTCGTCCCGTACAGGACAAGCATGGCACATGACTTGTGCCGTATTATACCATGTTTAGTCGGCATGCTACTCGCGTCCTGTTGCGCTGTTGGGATCAAGCATGGCTCATGGCGTGACGTGTCATCGTCGTGGCGTGGTACCTAAAAGCCTATCTCTCACAACGTGTCTGGCAAACTTTATTTATCTTGCCATTAATTACAATTAATTTGTCCACATAATATCCACGTAGTTTGTCGCAAGGAGAGGAATAATAAAAACCAAAAAAGATATACATACTAGCTTATTATTAAGATATAATATTATCACGCGGATCATCATGCTAAGATTTTAGATACGGCACGATCCTCGGGGCGTTCATACCATGCCATGCTAGCACTGCGGTCCAGAGCTTATCATATCATCCTGCACCCTGGGCGTGCTAAAAACGTTGTGCTTTGGAAGTTCAGAAATGGCTCTTATTGGTCACGCGTGTCATTGCAAGTCCTTACTGGCTATGCACCATCCTGGACGGCACACGGCCAAGCCCATGGTCCACCCACCCTGCACGGCACACCGCGCCACCGCCCGCGCCACCGATCTCCACCGCTGTGCAGTTGCAGTACAGCCGGTGGACCCTTGTTCGTTTGCCGCCGGAGCGGGCGTGGCGTGCGACGAGCTGCGCCATTGATTGGCGCCGCCGGCCCAAGCTTCGCAGACTCGCAGGGCATGCGTGGCGCGTAGCCTTCTACTCCGATCCGTTTCGGAGCCAGCCGCGGCTAGCTTGGAGCCTAGTGCTTTCCTGTGCGGCGGGGCACGGCCGAGAGAAAAAATAAAATCTGCCGACGAATCTTTCCCCCAGCGCCGGCCGGACGTGCCGCCGCCGTCGGTTGCTTTCGTCTAGGGCGGCGCGCGCGGCGGCGCCGCAACTCTCGCGGCCGGCCGCCGCCGCGCCGACCGTACGCTCGGTTGCGCGCTGCCCTGCCACTCCGACGGCTGAGCTTCGCCGGTGGGCTGCTGGGAGGATGCGGTCACGTGCGCACGTACAGATCTGCTCGGGTGTCTGGCTTTCGGCTGAGCGGCTGTCGTTCATCGCCATCGTCGGCCTTGAGGGGGGCGTACGGACGGGTGGCTCTTGGGCGGCCATGGGGTCACCACCGGACACCGCTTCTGGAACAGGGTGTGCATGCCACCGGTTCGCCGCGCGCAGGCGCAGTGCAGGCCACCTGGCCGGTATTTGGCCCACCGGTTTCAGCGCCGGGAATATCTAATTATAAGCTAGATATTATATATGGATTTCGGTTCTTTTGCAGCGTAACGAAAATTTGTTCGGTAATGCTATGCATCTTGCGTACGGACGGGCACTTGAAATATTCCCCCACCTTCCACTGCCGAGAGGCTTCTCGTCCACTCGTTGCCGCGCCGTTCATATCCGCTGGCGAACCTCCAGCCTGTGCCCGTGCTTGCCGCGCGCCGCCGTCCGTTCCTTCCCCCAACGCACAGCGCCGACGCCCGCCCGCCCGTGCCCGGCAATGCGCGGCAGCAAGGCATGAAGGCCGCCGCCTGTTCCTTCCCCCGCCGCGCAGCGCCGCCGCCCGCCCGTGCCCGCGCCCGGCAATGCGCGACAGCACCGCATGAAGGCCACCGCCCGCTCATCCCCACCTCGTTGCACCCCAATCCCGGTCCTATGCCGTCGGTGTAGGAGGAGAACAGGGAGAGGAGGGAGGGAGAAGAGAGAAAGAAAGAAGGAAGAAGAAAAGTTGAGCCATTGACAGGTTATGTTTCAATCGTGATTTTGTGATGTTGCATTTGCCATTTCGTGATGTTGTAAATGTGCTTTTAGGCTTCTTTCAATTAACCAACATGTTGCAAATGGGATTTTGCCATGTTGCGGTTGTGATTTTGTGATGCTACAGCAGATTGTTTGAAATGTCGCAAGTGGCAATTTATGATGTTGCAATGAGTGTTTTGGTCATGAGTCTCTCTCTCTCTCTCTCTTTTCGGTGATGTTGCAATTGTTGCTCCGAAGATGCCGCATGGAGAATTTTTATCAACGCAAGACTAAACGTTGCATGCAACATGATGCCCATTTTGCGGCGGGTTTTTTCATCATCAACGGATAGCTAAATTTTTTTCGTAAATGTATTTTTCGATTGCAAACGTTGACTTTATTCTTTGATGTTGTATATAAATATTGCAAAAAGTTTTACATATTATATGCAACATTTATGCACGTTGCGGCGGGAATTTTCACTGCTAAACTACCGTGGCCCAGACGTCGGACCGTCCGGGCGCTAGCAGTACCGAGAATATGTCAAACAGCTAGATTTTTCGTTTACTTGGCTCGGTTCCGTGAGCGTTGTATTATGGTTTGGTTTACCATTTGTGTTTCAAGTTTTTTCCTGTTTTCTTTGTGTTGTGCTTTTGTGAGGCAACTTTTGTACGTGTTGTGTCTTGTTCAACTCATATACTTCCCCACATATTATAGTTGTTTTTCTACAGCCCAAAGTGCCCATAGCATTTGGAGTCGTCTTGTTCAGTTTTCCACAGCCCCTTCTGATGATGATGGTGATTTCAGTCATATCGTAGAGTTTATGAGCCTTATTCAGATAACACGTGGCACAAATTTCTCTTGAGGGCCTCACACGTGTGTTTACACATTACCAAATAATGTTTTTATGAGATGATTTACCTTTTAATGTTTTCGTAATTGTATTAGTTAGGTTGCTTTATGCATTTTGTCTTATAACATTTGGTAGGAAAATGCTTAATTTGGCCAAGAAAGTAGGACGATGGCAGCGTGTCAGCATCTTGCACAGTACTTCTGTGCTTCATATGTTTAGTCCTTCAGTGAATAACGGGTGTGTTTCGTATATGAATCTATTCCTAATTTCTAGTCAAGGAGTCGTTGTAACAATGGCGTGAGGCACACGTGTTTTGCTAGGCTTTTCCGTAAAATACCGGTTGGTTCTTGTCATATTTTCAGTTGTCTTTCCATTCCCTGCATTGGTGGACTATTTTCTGACTGAAAATAGAATGTCTCCACCCACATTTTTCATATCACCCCCCGCAAAAAACAAGTTGTATAACATGGCATATTTTGATTGGATGGAAAAATATGAGGGATGGATAAAAGAAAAAAAATAGCACTCTTTAGTTAGAGAATCCCTTTTAATAAAAGAAGAATGACATAATAACACACATTTTTGACAACCTAAAAAACAAATCCAAATCGCCTTTTCTTTCTCAAATTTGCTAAGTTACAATTCAGTAAATAAAATTACATAACTGGGCCTACAGATCTTGTGCTATTAATAAGACCGAGCCCCAAACATGAAAAGAGAAGAGAGCTCTGATAAATTGCGGGCAAAGTAGATACCCCAACGAAACCTCAAAGAATGGCCCCTATTTTTTTAACTTGAAATGGCCCCTGTTGTTGGTACCCGGGTAAAACAAACAGCTTATACCATTTTAAACAAGGACAAATCTTTGCATGTTGGAACTACAGGTCTATACTACAACATATGTGGTGTTACATTTTATGAGACGACAATACCTGGAACATGGCAGATCTTGAACCAGTCCTTGCCTGTATCTTTTGTGCACCTCTCACTCAGTACAGAGCTGCAGCCAGTGATGGTCAGCTCCTTCAGCACAGTCAAGCGTTGCAGGCCCTTGGGCAGTGAGACCAGCTTTGGACAGCAGTTTATCTCAAGATATTCAAGTGTTACAAGTTCACCCAGCCATTCTGGAAGGTCTTCCAGCTCAGCGCAATTCAGAACCTTCAGGCTCCGCAGTGTACCAAGGGACCGGATAGCCTCAGGCAGGACATGTAGCGTTTCACAGTACTCGATCACCAGGTCCTCGAGCTTTGGCCTGTGGCGCAACAACATCCATTCGTTGGACGAAACATGGCAACTTTTAATCCACAGTCTCCTCAGAAGCGATGCCGATACTGAAGATGACGGCCAGGAAATCCTCCCGGATGATATCATCTCACTACTACTGGACACTGATAAATCTGCTATAGCATCTGGCAGGCACGGCCTAGGCCTCAGCTTCGGACATTTTGTTACAGTGACAGTTTTCAGAACAGGAAACATGAATAATGCGGATTGATTGTCCTTGTGATCTACTGACCATGAAGTTGGCCAAATCTCCAGGTTGGGCATGTCCTCAAAGTGGAGTTCCTTCAATGACTGATATAGAGTACTTTCGTTTCTTTTCACAAGGACTTCAGAGCCCATACTACGAACACCGGTCATGTGGCGGAACTGAAGAGACCGGAGATAAGGAAGATGCCCAAGGGGCGGAAGGCAAGTGCAATCATGGATGTTGCTCAAACTGAGGGATACAAGATTTGAAAGCAACAGCTCCATGCTCTCAAGCATCCAGCTAGGAAACTTAGTGCCCTTGTAACCATCTATGTCGAGGACCTCAAGGTTTTCAGGTGGCACAAGAACTTCAAGAAATGTTTCAACACTTGTCGGATCCTCACAGAAACGTGAACCAGTCCATGACAAGGCCAAGCTGCTTAGTTTTCTCTTGATTCTTAAGTTTGCTCTTTTGGCATTAGTTGCCAGATCCTTCTTATGTGACCGACATTCAATCCTCAGATCACCAGTTAAAAGATTGAGGTTCTCTAGCTCCTCAATATTGCTATATCTGTCACCTATAATAAGTAAGGACAATGTTTCGAGTTTCGTCCATTGCCCAAATCCATGAGACAACCTCTCCAAAGTCTGGCATTGGTCATTTCTCAGGTGCTTTAAATTCCTGAGGTTTATTATGCCACCAGGTAACTGGGTCAGCTGTTCGCATCCGACAAGGTTCAAACTCTCCAGCATCACAAGGTTGGATATGGAGTCAGGCAGCCTGCAAAGGCTCCAGCATTGGAACAAGATCAAGATCTTCAAATTACGAAGATTGCCAATTGATTCAGGCAGTTCTTCCAGACCAATATTCCATGAGAGATCGAGAGTCTGCAGGTTTGGTAGATGACCGGTTGATATGGGCAGTGACAAACTGCTTGAATGATGTGACAAAATAAGAAATTGAAGTTCTTTAAGGCCACCAATCAATACTGGTATTTCTGATAGACTACTACAATGAGACATATTCAAAGTATGCAACCGAGTTATGCGACATATTGAGTCAGGGATTGACTCGAGATCGTTGCATTGTGATAAATTCAAGTGCAATAAATTTGAGAGGTTACCAATGCTTTTGGGCAATGATTGGAGAATGCCACACTGAGAAAGGATCAAATATTGCAATTTTTGGAGGCTGCATATAGCATCAGGAAGAGTTTTGAGCTTACCACAACCTTTAAAATTCAAGGTCTGCAAGCTTTGGAGTTCACCAATGGAGTTTGGTAATGTCTCTAGAAATTTGCAAAATGACATATTCAGATTTTGCAGATACTGCAAATGACCAATCGAATCTGGTAGGGTATGGAGGCTACAGGCTGAAAGATTCAAGATCTCCAGATTTTGAAGACTGCATATTGATATGGGAAGAATACAAAGATCACTGCAATTGGACAGGTGAAGAGTATGCAAATTGTGGAGGCTGCTGATGGAATTGGGCAGAGTTTTGATAGGGGATGAAGAAATATCCAAGTACCTCAGGTGTTTCAGTTTGCCAACTGACTGGGGCAGCTCAGAAATCGGACTGCCTCGCAAATCTAGTACTCGCAAGCACCTAGCATGAAGAACCAAATTGATGTCAAGATCATATCCCCATGAATGGAAGGCACGTATTTTGCGAAGCATGCTTCGGAGAACTTTTGGAGATTCCATGTCAGCAGTCAGTGATACATAGCGGCATGCTTGAGAGTGACCATTATCTTGGTTGAAATTGATTGCCTGAACTTCATCCCCTGCAACAGATTGTGCAAGGTCATGCACCAAATGATGAATCTTGTACTTAACATTGCCATCTTCCTCTACTTCTTTCTTTGATAAATCAAGCTCTTGAAGGAATGACATCCATAACAAGTGCTCAAAACAGTCATTTGCTCTATCGAAAACCGATTGGCTGCCATACTTTGCCGGTTCAACAAACGCAAGAGCGATCCATTGCTGAATAAGCTTGTCCCTGTCAATCTCATGATTCCTTGGAAATACTGAACAATAAGCGAAGCATTGCTTCCGGCCAGGTGGCATCTGGTCATAGCTGAGTTTGAGAGACGGCAAGATCGTCTCTTCCTTCTCCATCTGCCATATCTCACTGTCCTTAACAGCCACCCATGATTGCTCAATCTTATTGAACCTCAGCATGCTCCCAAGTGCCTTTGCCGCTAATGGCACACCGCCGCATTTCTGAACAATCTCTTTGCCTACATTGACAAGCTTTGGATGCAAATCCTCTTCCCCTCCCTCGAAAGCCTTGCACCTGAATAGATCCCAGCAGTCGTCGTCGGAGAGGCCCTTGAGAACAAATGGCGGCACCGTGCCCACCATCATGGCGACCTTCAGGCTCCGCGTCGTAACGATGATCTTGCTGCCACGCTTGCCGTCCTTGAGGAGCATCCGAAGCTTCTCCCACTCCTCCTGGTTCTCGCTCCACACGTCGTCAAGAACAAGCAGGTACTTCATCCCCGTGAACGTCCGCGACAGGAAGCTCGCGACGGCGTCGAGGTTGTCGAGGTCGCACTTCTCCTTGGTTGCGCTCACGATCGGCTGGACCAGCGTCCGGAGGCTGGATCCGACGGACATGGAGACCCAGATCCGGGGGTCGAACACCTCGTCGTTGGCCCGCCGGTCGTTGAACACCAACTGCGCGAGCGTCGTCTTGCCGAGTCCGCCAAAGCCGACGATGGGGATCACAGACACGTCCTCGTCGCTGGCGGCGTCGAGGATTAGCCGCATAAGCTTCTCCTTGTCGGCGGTCCGCCCGAGCGTCTTGGACTCGTCGACCATGGAGATGGTCTCGAGCCTGGGAGGAGCGGACGGGTGGGCAGGCGGGTAGATGCCGGGGCTCAGGCGCAACCTGTCCCTCCCGGCGGCGACGGCGTCCAGCTCGCGCCTCAGGGACCTCAGCCTGCGCGCCATGGCGAGGGAGCGGAGAAAGCAGAGGTTGGGGGCGATGCCGCACGCCGTGTTCTTGCGCTGGCGCGAAGCGGAAAGGTCGGTGCGGCACTCGTCGAGGAGGTCGTCGATGTCGTAGGCGACGTCTCTGAGCCTGCGGAGCCAGTCGCGGACGGCGCTGTCGCCGCCGCCGCCTCGCTTCTCGGCGTCGAAGAGGACGTCCCGTATGGTGGCGAGGTCGCGCTCCATTGTCCTCAGGTCGGCCTTGAAGCTCCTTAGGAGCGCGAGCTGGGCCCAAATCGGCGAGGCGATCTTGGCCAGCACCTCCTTGACGATGCTCGAGGCAAGAACTCCATCCGCCATTGCCTCTCGAGTCTCGACTGTAGCTCAGTCAATGAGGAACGGAGAGGTTGCTCAGCTTCTCAGCTTAAGCATGTCTCTGTACTGTAGTGGTCAACCGTGTTAGGCGGGTGTTTACCAACACTCAAATGCCGCGTTGAAACTAGGCCACAAACCAAGCAATAAATTAGATTTTTTTAAATAAAGAAAAGGAGATCCAGCCTCTACACCCAACATTCATGGATGTATACATCCCAAGCAATAAATTCGATTGGCAGTCTCTAGAGAGGCCGCCCACGGCCCATCTAAGCTCAAACCTAACCTGTCTGCTCGAAAGACCTTCCTGTCGAGATAACGCCAAGTCGCCAAGGAACGTTTCCTCACAAGCCTAATGATACGGGATTGGGTGTAGTGGATAATAGCATCCAACCTGAGTTATTTGGAGCCTCAGCTACTTGGTCAATATAACTTTCCAATCTGCAGGATTGTTAATATATTTGTTCAGAATGAATTATTGTTCTGACTTTGCTAACAAGTGGAATCAGAAAAAAGCGGAGACTTTTATCTTCATTAGGACTAAGCTCCATTCTGTCCCATAGCGCAGACTTGACTGTGACCTATACCTGCGTTGGGGAGTTTTTTTTTAAAAAAAAAGTCTGCTGGGAGTTCTTCATCCATACAGAACAACGCCGTATGTGAATGAGCAAAACCTTCACTCAGCTGGGTTATCAGAGTGATCCTCAAGCACAAGAGTTGCTGGCCAAACTCTCTGACGCTCCTGATTCAGTACCTCCTTTCTCACTTAAAGATGGTGTGCTTCGTTACAAGAACCGTGTGTGGCTGGGACCTAACAAGGAGCTGCAACCACAGGTGTCGTCACCTTTTCATAGTAGCGCTATTGGTTTGGCATGAAATCTGATGTGCATAAATTTGTCCAAACCTGTCTAGTATGTTCCCTCTTCTTGGGAGGTGATCGCTATGGATTTTGTGGAAGGTCTTGCTCGTTCTCATAATGCTGACTTATAATGGTGGTCGTGGAAAATTGTTCCCGCCATGCTCATTTCCTCTGCTCCATCCTTACTCTGCTGAGAAAAAAGTGTTACATCAATAACCGGCATCAGTTTGATGCAAAGGTTCCTGAATCCTGAAGATGCTGCTGAAGCTATTGGGCCTCGCAGTAGTTCTCGGGCTCGCCAAGTGAGTACTAGAGTGTCAGGCCCAGAGTAGGTTTAGGACCACGCCATAGTCCATGTACTAGTGTTTTTTTTTCTTTTACAAGTACTAGTCCATTTCCTAGTTAAAAACTATGAAATGCGGCGGGTTCCCTGGCCAACCAGGCCGGCGACGTTGGCTAAAAATCCCCAGCCGTCCGATCATCCGATCCAATGGTCGGAATAGCTTGTTACAGTCAATAAAGAACCTTCAAATTTTGTAAGAATCAACCAGGAGTCCAAGTTCGAGCATGTGGATTTTTGCAAAACACACCCCAAATTTTATAAAAATCAACTGCAGTCCACGCATGTGCCTCGCATTTTTTGCAAAAGAGTCCTCAGCTTTTTTAATAATCGACCTGCGGTCCGCCAATAACAGCCATCGAATTTTGTAAGAATCAACCAGTAGTCCACGTTCGAGCCTGTGGATTTTTGCAAAACACACCCCCAAACTTTATAAAAATCAACCCGCAGTCCACGCATGTGCCTCGCATTTTTTGCAAAAGAGTCCTCAGCCTTTTTAATAATCGACTTGCGGTCCACCAATAACAACCATGTATGTTTTCTCAAAATAAACTCTAACCTTCACATAAATTAATTTAAAGCCCTTCACCTCCGAGGGATAGTTCCTACCACCCTATAACTCAAATACTAATTACGTTCAAAATCCTAGCTACCACCTCCAAAATATTGGATCTCTTACGTTTTAGCTCGGTTCTCAACGATCCTTGTGGCCACCTGATCGTAGCGAACCACTACATTTACAAAATTTCCACAAAAGTAAGATAAAGAGACACGTAGTATGACAATATAGACACTACGTGCGTAGGGGCGTCGCCGGCAAGGCCAACCGATAGGGCCACGTTAAATGAATATTAATTAATATCTTTCTCTAAAAATGCTAGATCTAATTTTATTTGATTCCTCGGCTAAAGTAATTTCTAGATCTGTAGCCTAAGGTCAAATATTGCATGTCTCTACACCTTTCAATTTAAATGATTGTTTGTTATCTAAAATGGTAAACTGCATAGTGAATAACTCAAAAATATTTTCGGTGTCGGTTTCATGCTTACTAATACCAGTGCTTTTTTTTAAAAAAGAAAGAAAGAAAAGAGTGCTGCCTGAATCTCTCTACCGCTGTCTTCCTCTCCGCAGTTTTTTTAAATACGTGCTAGCTACCTTGCTGCTGTACCGCACTGTGTATAAATCTTAATGTATAGCATCATGTACTCTAATATATGTAATATATGTATAGTCACGTTTATGATGCACTTCAATCACCGCTGTTTCCTTCGCGTGCCAAGGCGCGTGCCAATCACTAGTTGAACTATATGCGCGCGCCCGCGCAGAGACAGACATAGAGCATCAAGTTTGCAACTGAATTCATATTCATTCCCAAGCAACCATTCCTCTGCCCTCATACTCGCGTTCTATCTCCTTCCTAGGTCCAATTCTCCGATTCTATCCTACCGCTGCTCTAGATTGCTAACAAACATTTTTTCCGATTGCAAATGGTACATGCTGATATTAGTGTGCCACTAGATCTTTTCTGATTACAACCAAGTTTCGTTCCGAGGTGTTACATGGATTTTTTTCTCTGATAAGGGTCCACGAGAAGATAGAACCTGGAACAAATAGAACTACTCCTACTCCTCATGGTAGAACTTTGTGTGTGCGGGATTCCGGCGGCCGTCTTCGCCCGGCCGGCACACGGTCACGCGCGCCTCCGGCGAGGCCGTCCGCATGGCCGAGACCCGCATTTGGATGACCTTCATCTCCTCATCTCCTAGAGCTCCCTCTTCTTCCACGGTGACCAACAGCAGCTGCTCCAGTGCCGGAGCCCTGTTCATGAGGAACCTGAGCAGCCGCAGCTCGCACCTCGTCCCTCGAATATTCACCACCTTGATGAGCGTCAGGTGGTCGAGAAGGATGTCCACGTTAGGAACGATGTCAGGCTCGTCCTCGCCGGCCGCCGGCGATGCCGCGGCGCCGCTAGCGTCTGCGGGTTCGCCGGCGAGGAGCTGCAGTTTCAGCAGAACAAACTCAGCTGGTGAGCACTGGCACTGCACACGAGTAGGCGGCTTCAAGATTGATCTGCGTAAATATTGAGCTGAACTACTTGAACACTGAAATTATTCAGAGAAGCAATGGTTCAGAGCTTTACACGGATGAAGAGGCGATCAAGGATTGGGAAAACGATGAACTCGAAACAGGCGGAGACGCGCTCCACGTCGTCGTCTCCTAGAGAGGGCATCAGCAGCTGCAGCTCTTGGAGATTCGGCGCATCGAACCCGATCGCAAATCCTCGGCTTACTTCGATATGCTGATTCACGATTGGTTACCGGTCAGTCTAGCATTTTCTGCTCATGTTGATTTCGTATGCAAAAATTGGTCGAATGATTGGGATAAGAAGTATACTCACGAGCAAGCCAACGGAGCAAAGCGTCAAGATGTTGGCATGCGCGATGCACTCCAAGAAGTTTGGGTAGGCGAAGTCGTGCCGGTCGTCGTCGTAGTCGCCGGAGCCGAGGTGAGACAGGTACGCATCCCGCAGGGCCGGCGTGGCACCGAAGTGGACGGCGTCGTCGGGGTCGCTCGAGCAGACGATGTCGCCGTGGAAGGCGAAGGACTCGAGCGCGGGCGCGGCGACCTGCAGCCTGCGCACGGCCGGGCAGCGCACGAGCTCCAGGACCCGCAGCTTCTCGCCGGCGATCCTCACCGACGTGAGGTGGCGGCAGCGCCTCAGGCTGAGGGACTCCAGCGCCACGCAGTTGGAGACCACGGCCTGAACTGCCTGGTCGGTGACGTCGGCGTGGCTGAGGGAGAGCGAGCGGAGGCCCGCGAGCCCGGCCGCCCCGGGCGGCACGGCTCGGAGGCCGAACCCGCCGAGCGCGAGCCGCTCCAGCGCGTTCTTGGCCAGGAACAGGTCGCCGGGGAGCTCCAGGAACGTCGAGCTGCCGTGATCGTTGTCCGCCCGCTGCCTCTGCGCCAGGTCCACCTCCACGTCCCTGGCGCCCCGCGCCACGGCGGCTGCGACCCACCCGACAACGTCCTGCCCGAACGAGCTGGCGGCGTCGTCGCTCCCCAGCGCCACGCGGAACACGTCGAGCGGCGCGCCGTACTCGGCGTGGAGCCCGAGGCAGCGGCTGACCGTGGCCGCGGCCCGCGCCGGCGGCTGGCCGCGGGCGAAGCCGCGGTCGGTGAAGTCGATGGCCGGGGAGGAGGCGAGCGCGCGCAGCCACCGGCGCGCCCACCAACGGGAGAGCGCGCTGGTGCGGGCGGCGTGCTTGAGCGGGAGGCCGCGGAGGATGGAGTGGAGGAGGTCGTCGGGGAGGCCGCTCAGCCGGTCCTCTGCCGCCGCCGCCGCCATGGCTCCCCGCTTGCTCGTGTGGCGCGACTCCATTGAAGGTCCTTGCCTTCTTGGTGAGCTCGGTTGACGTGCCGCTGGGAGTCGTTGGATCGATGAAGCTTTGGTTTTATATTGCTGCACTTGACAGGCACCTTGCGTTGCAAGATTGAGCAGCAGACGTGAGAAAGGAAAGCCACACCATACGAGAGTGACAATCTGGACACCATACATTTCCATTCCATTAGGAAGGAACCTACAAATATTGTTGGCCAAATGGGCTGGGTCCAGTGAGCCGCACGAGGCACGGCACGAAAAAACCCGACACTAATCTAGCCCAGCCCACTACCCGATGGACCGTGTCGTACCTGGGCTGGAACCTCGGCCCATAGTGCTGGCCCGAACACGATACGACTAACGGGCTTGACCCGATCAGACATGACTAATTTGGGCCAGGCCAACTAGCCATTGGGGGCTTTGAGCCCATTAACGGCCTGCGACGGGCCCCGGATATATAACCCGTCGCCGCCGCTCCCCCGGCAAACCCTAGCCCATTTTCTCCCCTCCCCCGCACCTCCTCGCGTTGCCTTCCGCCTCCGCTGCCCCGACTCGCCTGTGCTCTTCGGCTCCTCGCCTTCCTCCTCTCCGGCCGGCGGTCCTCCGCCACCGCCGATGGCCGGCAGCCCGGGCCATCTCGTCTCCTACACCCTCGCGCCCCTCCTCCACTCTCCTCGTCTAGATCTAGAGAACATCGTCTTTTTTTTGTCCTCCGCCGCCGCTGGCCTACACCCCGGCACGGCACAACTCTTCCTCTCCTACTCTTATCCTCTTGTGTCCTTTCCAACTCCGACTTGGCACTCCATCCCGAAATCCTAACCCTAGCCTAGTTTCCACTCGTCATCTCCTTGTCCCTGTCGTCTACCATGTGCTCCGGTTCGCAATCCGTTGAGGAACCATAGTGCCGGATCCGTGAGTCCCTGACCTCACCGGCGACTCTGGTGCTCCGATTCGCAGTCCGTTGAGGAACCATAGTGCCGGATCCATGGGTCCCTGACCTCACTGGTGGCTCTAGTGCTCTGGACTCGCCCTTCTTCAACCTCGCCGGCGGCTCTAGCGCTCTAGACTCGCCCTTCTTCGACCTTGCCAGCAATTCTGGTGCACGACGGATCTGGTTCATTTTGCCTAGTGTCTGGGTCGACACTAACCCTATGGGTTTGCCGTGCTGATGGGCCGGCCGTGCCTGGATCCGAGGACAGGCACGCAGTGCCGGCACTGCACGGCACGACTAAGCTATCATGCCTAGTCATGTCGTGCCGATTAGGGTTAGGGTCGGGTCGTGCCGGCCCATTTGGCCAACTATACCTACAAACCAGTTAGGATTTTTGGCGGCTGCTTGCGAGACAAGAATACCTCATTTTGAGGTTAAGAGCTGACTCTGTTCTATAGAGAATCTGCTCCATAGGATTGGCTTTGTTCGAAAAAAAAAGTTGGATGCGTATTAGTAAAAATGGCACAAATGTTGAAAACGAAAAAGTTGTGGTTAAAAATCGTTATAATTTGATTCGTACAAAAATAATAAATTTTGGGTGAATATGCACTAGAGTACAGCACCGCACAGGGTACATAATGCAGCGCAATATATGCCTGTAAAATGCCATGCAAGAGGTAGTTCTAAAAGAGCGACACGCGAAGACCCACCAACATAGTTCTGCAGTCTTGACAAATCTAATATCGCCATCAACTGCTCCGCACCATGCCACGCTAAATACGTCCATGTGGACATGTGCAAGTGGAACTATAGAAGAATTCACAATAGCAGAGGGTAACAACTACACATGATGAGAAGCAGACCATAGTGCAGCTTCCTCACCAAACAATCGCAGCCACACAAATAACATGGAAGTCCCACTTTCATTAGTAATTGCCATCTTAGAGCACATGATTTGGAATACACTCACCATCAAAACTGAAAATAAGCACTCCATACACTTATCTGATTTAGCAATGGCACAAAACTGTGGATCATTTTCTGAGCCCATCCATCACCAAAACTTGTCAAGCCTCAGGGTAAAACATATCCATCATCTGGAACTGTTAAACCACAGGGCACTTATATTCCATCTTCTGAATAAATGAGACCCGTGAATTAAAGAATGACGGCCAATCACCAGTATCTGATGGTCTGTAAAAACCACTAGTGTACAAATATTGCTTCTCAAAATCCTCAATGCTGTGATCAAGCTGCTTGAAGATCACCATACTTTGCAGATGTTGTATGTGCCTATGCCTTAGCTGAGTTACTCTATTTTCCTAGGGAACCTCTACTAACAACACAGTACGGACTACAACAGGAATTGGGCCACAATCTATTATTGGCCGTATCCAGATGGAGGCCTCCGGTTTGAACTTCTGTCCAAAGAGCCATAACGGTTCTGTGACTGCTGTGCTCGTGAATCAGCCCTAGTGGGTGGTGGTGCGCCTCCATAAGGCCCTCTTCCAGCATATGAACTATATGGTTGTTGCTGCCACTGTTGGGCTCCACCATATGGAGGGGGCCAGTAGCCTCCGCCACGAACCCCAGGATATGTTGATGGGGGTTGCCCATACAGTCCACGACCTGATGGCGCAGCAACAGGCTGTGATGAATACATGCTGCCACCAGTCTGCTGGTATCCATATGCAGGTGGAACCCTGGCTCTTGTGTCATGGTAACCATCTCTTGAATATGGGTGAGTTTGTTGCCTTCCTCGGTTACCTTGTTCATATTGCGAAGGCCCTGACCTTTCATGCTGATAATGACCTGATCCTGATGGTGCATAAGCTGGTATTTGACCACTAGGAACACTACCCCTAGGCACATACCAACCAGACGGCTCCCCTCGTGGAGGAATTCCTTGATTGCCGTTAGGGTGCACTACATTCAGATGGTGCATGCCATTCATTATAGTTTGATATGGCATTGATGGGCTACTATGTTGCCCCCTACCCCGAGCATTTAAGCTGTTTATGACTAGTCGGTGGGCTGCCTCTCCAAGTTGGCGGCCTGATATGGCTCCTGGCGGGTTGTGCCTAAGAACCATTGTACAAGATCAGGATTTTTCAGTTTGTCCGCAGGAATACTAAGGAAGCAACAGAAAGGGGTGACAATACCTGTTGCTATTATCATGAGGCCTCCTGCCACTATCTTCATGCCACAGCACTGGAGGCGGTTTCAGATCACCAGCTTCAACAGTCTGCAGAATATATTGAACAGAAAGCTTATTCATTGTTAATATCATGATGCTTACAGCTATACACTAAAGTACTAGTTCCAAACCTTCTTGGGTATGACAACACCGGCTGGAGGCCGGGCTATGTGCTTATGATAATCCGGAAGCTTGTAGATTGAGCATCTGATTGATGCAAATCCCATGATTGTTAAATACAGCCACTAATAAGTAGCAAAACATGTCAGGCAAAGCTGAAGAGGTTAATCTTACATCACTTGATTATCCATAATATCCTCCAGACCATCCACAGGAGACCTAAAGATAGGAGGGCATGGGTCCCCACTGCAAAGTGTTATGTAGCCATTCATTCCACCACTGTAGAAAACAAGAAAAAGTATTAGAGATATCTGAAAAAAAAAGTTTCTCTTAGTGCATGTAAAAATCGGCTATCAACATAATTAGCAGGCAAACTGGTTCCCTGCTGTTTTATTCATTTATCCCCAACCACAACAAAAGATACAAATTAACAAAATAGTATTCCTGATTAACTTCACTAACCTAGCAGAAGGATCAAGCTTTTCTTTAATTTCATTTCTCTCTTTGTCAGGCAGATGTCCAAATTTGCTGTTGAGAGAGTAGATATAAGGCGAAAGCGGGTGTGATCCATTCACGAAAAGCATATCGAACATGACACTGTTTCTCCTTGCTTCTTCAGGCTACACAGAAGATGAAGACAAAGCAAATCTTAGAAGATTCATATTCCTTGTGGCTTATAAAGCATAAATGAATAGCAAACTGTTTCATCACCATACCGTCAAAGTATGCTCAACTTTTTTTATCTCAGCCAACAAGCGAGCTTCATCGATGAAGGGCAGTTTTGCAATCCCCTGCAAAACATGTTTTTACAGTTACTAATTAGACAAGCACATATCAAAAACATAAATGTGCTCTAGAAGAATAACTCACTTGCCAAGAGTATCTTTTCCCATTCATATCTACTTCAAAATCTGCATAGTAAATGGGAACATGGATCAGATAAAATATAATATCAAGGATCTGATATTATTGAGTACTTCACATATTAACAAAATCAGCATACCAGTAGGATAAAAATCAATTATTGGTGAACTGGGTTCGGTCATCAATCGGCGATACTGTATCGGTAGCGCATGGGCGCTGAAAATTTAATGTGACAGCTGTTAAATTACTCTCCACCATACTTGAAGAAACTAAGAGACTAAAAATTGCAATCCTAGCATACTCACCTTGCAGCTGGGAAAACACCCATAAGCTGATCAAAAGGTTTGAACGGCGTCCCAAGTTCAAATTTAATATTAAGATGACCCAAATCCTTCAAATCCGAAGCGAACGGAGCATAGTGATAAGGATAGAACCTACATACAAAAAAGATATATTAGAGAATGAGATACTGGATGCGCAGGCAGAAAGAGTAATCAAGCCTGCAAATATCTTGCAAATGGACCTTTGCATAATTTGATATACTTAGCTAACTTGAGCAAGCTAAATTACCATTGCCATGAGCAGACCCCTTCATAATAGTAGTGCATTACCCAACATAAACCTTCAGTGTATTTGAGAACCTAAGAGAGGGCGTCATATAAGATTATTAAGCAATAAGATTTCAGCTGGTTAGAATAGCAACATTCTCTAAAAAGAACCAAATAAGTATTCTCTCAGAGCCAAAATTAAAGCGAGTAACAACAGCAACAACCACAAAGCCATTAGCCCCAAGCAAGTTGGGTATGCCAAAGACAACAATGGTACTGTAAAAAAATATTGCCTCATGCCGCTAATAAGAAACTTACGACATCTCTGCGTATTTCTTCAATCTGTTCAGGCGTTCTTGCCCCAAATTTCTCTTCATAGTACCTTTCCCTCCATCCTGGTTCTCCAAGTTTCACCTGAACATAACCAGCAATAATATTTCGCATTAATTTAACATTGCTACATTCACTTAATAGTGAATTAATGCACTAAATTTCACAACATTGCTTATTATTGTTCCAAAATGTGGGACTGTATTTTTAAAAGAGAAAATATCAGTCTCTAGTGGTTTTAGTGAGCAATGGTGTTCAGCAACATTTAGTAATATCATATCATATCATATCATATCATATCATATCATATGCTAGCAAATCATTTTAGGTTAACCACATCAAGTGGATTCTGCAACAGCATATGATTTGTTCACAAATAACCATTGATTTAGAAGACATACCTTATCCTCCTCTGGATTTTCAGAATTAAAAATATCTGACTTCTCTTGAAGCGCATCTTTAAGCATTGACTTCAGTTCTTTGTTTTCACGTTCCTAAGGGAGTCATCATGAATGTCAGGTAAAATTGCAAGTTTTTGCAAGTACATGTATGATCTTCTCGAGCCATATGGGTAGAATTACTTGGGCTTCAAGGCCATTTTCTGCTTCAACTATGGCTGCAGCAATGCTGGAACCTGGTGTTGATACTCGTGCAGTTTTACGAGCTCGATTGTTCCTTTCTTTATTGTCTTTATGAGATCCATTCTGCTCATATGGTGCAGGTGCAGCCCCAGAGGCTAGGCGAGACCCTTGAAAACGTTGAACAGGCACAATAAGATCATCCCTAACATGGGGATCCAGATCGTCACCCCGCTTCGCTTGGGCCTTTCCTCGTTTAATTCTTTCCGCATGACACTGCAACAGGGGAATATTATTGTAAAATTGTAAGTGGAAATTCCTAATTCTTGTAAAGAATTTTTTGACAATTGACCAGAACCAATGCAGGGAGAAAATAAGTTTGAAAACTTTTTGCACAGGATTTCAAATTGCCTTATTACAGAAGATTAGAAAAGTTTCAGGCCATACATGCAAAGGGACATGCAAGCTAACTCATAAAAACATGGTGCTCTGCAATTAAAACTCATGGCTAATATATTCAAATTCTGCAATATACGACGAAAACCCCCTTTCCAGATGTTTTTGTTCTACTACATCGAACCAGTACAGTTAGAAATTTGAACTAAAGGAAACATTACATTCAGAAAGGAACTAACAGCCTCTTTGTTGGTGGCTCTTGTTCAGTTTCATTTCTAGCCTCACCCAACTTGCTTGGGACTACTCCCTCCATTTTTATTTACATGTCGTATTAGGTTTGTCCTAAGTCAAACGTGGCTAACTTTGACCAAATCTATAGAAAAATAGAGCAACAACAATACTAACCAACCTATGGACTATCAATATATATTTCATGGTGAATTCAATGAAACAAATTTGGTTTTGTAAATGTTATTATTTTTTCTATAAATTTGGTCAAAGTTGGACAAGTTTGACTTAGGACAAACCTAATACGACATGTAAATAAAAACAGAGGGAGTAAAAGGCGTTGCCACTGCTGCTTTTTGTATTCTAGTTGCAGTTCAATAGTTAAAACTACAGGAGAGAAACAAATCAATAGTCATCCTCATGTACCTGATGCAAACGGGCTCTTTTCTGAAATATTTTATCCTCATAACGACCAACTGCTTGAATGAAGTATTCAACTCTTTTCAGATCAGGCTAAACCAAGAAAGAAGAAGCAAAATTACTATTTAATACCAATGGGGATCAATTTCTGAATCTGCTGCAACACTAACTCCGACAGAAATGAACTTTGATTACCGTGCAAGAATCAGTTAAATAGCCACACATCGAGGAAAATTCCTTCTTGTATACTGCAATTAGCAAATTAATAGCTCCCTACAGAAAACCAAGACAACAGTATCAATGCATGACAAATTTTAGGAGTGAACTGCAAGCAAAGAGACAAACTTATGGACTTTAAAGAATAAAAAGAGATCTAATGCAGCAGAAGCAGAAAACCAAGACATCAGTATCAATGCATGACAGAGAAACTTGAAAGGTACTAGGTGCAAAGATGGATGCTCAGTCAAACAAACAGGAAACAAACCTCACGGATCTCTAGTGTTGGCATATGTGGAAGAAAATCATTTCCAACAAAGAAGCACATGAAGATGAAATCATCAACAATGCGTTCAAAATCAATTTGGAAAGGTGGTTTTGGCATTCTGAACTCATATTCTAAGTATTCCCGAAGGGTCCATATATTCACAAACTGCAAAAGCACAAAAACAAAGGTATTCAATGAATTCATCCAGATGTCTTATGAAACCATCTGTTACAACAGACAATATATGTCATTATAACCTGATAAGGCTTCTTGGGAACAATAGCATCCCCCTTCTCATCAAACTCCCCAGCTTTTCTTTTCACCTTTCCTTCACAGTTTGCTGCTAAATGCCCCACCTGACCACATAAGAAGCATTTATCCTGCTGTCCAGGTGTATAAACTACCTGCAAACACAAAAACAAATGAGTCCTTAAGGCATAGATTCAAAGAAAAAGAATAACAATGTAGGGACAGATGGTAATACAAATTCTGCAAACAAAAAATAACATAAACAAGGAGAATATAGAACAGACTCAATTTTTTCTTGAACAATGACAATAATACATATAAACATTTAAAAGCATATATAATCCACATTGAGGACAGCTAACCTCTCTCAGTATTGAGAAATGTACTTCATGTGTTGCTAAAGCTAACATGATTAGATCTGCATCCTGCATTTATGAGTGTATGAAGCTGAATGAGCAGGCCAGAAAAAATAAAAATAACCTACATCAAAAATAATATAGATTTGTTGAACATACCAGGCCATACAGGCAATGGCGTGTATTTGGGTTAAAACCAGACAAATTCCGTTGGCCACGAATGTAGGACATGATTTTATGTTCCCCTTCACCAGGAACATTGGCATCAGACAAGATAACCTTCAAAAGACCTTAATTAGAACATAAATGGTTTTATTGCATCAGGCTTTCTGAAGTTAGTGGCAGACTTTATCAACAAGAAAAAGAATATGATAGAGGGGCCTGATTTTGAAAGCATTGCTAGGATGTGAAAAAGTAAAATCAGGATCACCTTATACTTACTTTAATTTGTTTCCATCCAGGATCATAATTCAATCTGAGATGGATGTAATACGCAAAGCAACTGATAAAACAGCCATAAACTCAGTCCCTGGAGTAATAACATTGGAATCACATGTTTGCGATTGCTGTTTTGGAGGAAGTTTTCTGCCTTCCCTCTCAAACTCTTCACGTAGCCGTTCTTCTTCTGCAGCCTGGAGGCACATGAATATTGAGCTGTGATTGCAAATTTGCAATAAACTGGTTGCATTGCAACTGCCAAAAAAATGAGTGAAAGGGCAGTATACAATCATGCAAAGACCAAATGAAGATAGTTTCAGTAGAATACTGACCGCATCCGCTGCATCTTTTGCAGCTCTGAATCGTCTGGAGCGCTGCTGGTTCATCTTAGCACGAGGAGCCACACCATCTGTAAAGCCACTGTACCACAGTTAAAATTATGAGCAACCATGAAAAAATCACAGGTATAAGGAATACATTGATCATTTAATTCAGAGGACATGGACATGCTATTCAAAAAGAGCAGACACAAACTATTACATATGAGAACAAAACAACAAACTTTCATTACAGCACAAAAGCTTATGTAGTTATGGCAAGGTACTCTACATGTACATAGTAATATGACGTCCACAACAATATCTAACAAAAATATACAGAATCCAGACTTCTACACATACATACAGCTAGAGAAACTCCACTGGTTCACACAACATTAGAATTAATAGGTAGAATAGCAACAAATTTTCATCCACTGTAGCCGTGGAATACGTACCAATGGCCATATACAAAAGCCTCCGGGGGCGAACCATGACGAATAATCTGTCGATGTAATCAAACATACACTGGAAAACCTCACCGAATGTTGTTGGGGAAGGCTACAGCAGACAAATCCATAGTTAACATTTGAGTCGGAGAACAAAAACGATATGAGAATTAAGTTAAAGGTAAGTGCTTTTAACAAAGGATAAGGCAAATACTTCCAATAAAACTATATTACTGTTTTATTTGTATCATTATCTTCCTCTTTCTTGCTTTCTCTTTGGCCCATGTGGCTCATGTTTTGTTTCATCACTAACCTACCCCAATCTTTAATGTGAGTTCATGTTCTTGTTGCTGCTGATGTGGCAGCTTTCACTGAAATTATTCAAATGTAACACCAGCATATCGTCTGCTAACTGAAATAGCACCAAAATCACCTAGACATATAGGTTCAAAAAGGCTAACATTTGTCGCAATTTGCTTCTGCTGCAGTTTAGCAGACAAAAGACTTAATCTGGGTAATTCAGCAAACATTACTAGGAAAAAATGAATGAATTGTAACAATTTTGACGCCTCTGAGATGACTTGGAGACAATTCCGCAGCTCCTTTTTCTAGCAACGATCAAATTGCTGGCAGAGTACAAGCTAAAACCCACTATTTCAATCCTCTAAGCTCTTATCAGTCAGCAATCACAGGTCCATCGCTTGATTACCGCATATGCATCAGACTCATCTCACACCCAAACAATCCCAAGCCTAAAGCAACCCAGCCCGAAACGAAACACCTGGAGTGGGGGAGAAAGGGGGAAAGGAAGGAATCCGGACTTACCCTGTCCTCCGGGTGGAAGCAGGGGTGTATGATACCATTCATATCGAGATAGAGGTTGTCGAACTCGAGGCCATTGGGGTTGGGCTTGGAAGTGTCGACGGGCACCTTGACGCCCTCGATCTCCACGGGCTCCTCCTCCACCACGTCCACCACCACCATCGGATACTTCTCCGCCAGCCACCGGTAGAACGCCGGGACACCCATCTCCGCTGCCGATGCGCCGGCGCGGGCGTGGCCTAGCCTGAACCGTAACCCTAGTAGGAGAGCACGGGAGGCGGGCGGAGGCGGGCGGGCGAAGAGGCGCGAAACCCTAATGAAGAGGGGGAGGTCACTGTCGGGCCGGGCTCAATCGAGCAACTTCTGACGAAAAATGGTGCTGACGTCAGCAAGGACTAGATGGAGTATTGTGTTTTACCTTTTATTTGTCTATTTACTTATTTGTTTTTATTTATAATTAGTTAGTACTCGTGCCTACTGCCTAATACCTACTATTAAAGTACCTGGTTGGATGCGCTAAAATTAAGTGTTAAATTTTAGCATATATTAGCACTCATGCTGTCAGCGTTGCGCTACAGGAACGGAGTCCCCCTAGCCCTGGACAAATCAAGGACAAGTGGGTTAAAAGATCCTCCTGAATCGCCTCCTAGGGGACCCAAGACCGGGGGAAGCTAAGTGCCTCTCCGGGATGGGACGGTTCCTTCAAGGGGAAGGGATCGTCTGACGGTGCATTTAATATGTCCGCCCTGCTACAACCGGGACGAGGCCTGTGGGCAGCGCGCCTTCCCCTTAAAACCACATGATTACGAGGGAAGCATGAACTCAGATGCCGCGACGACCGGCAAGGAGGGGGACTCCCCGTTCGAGTCACGTCCCGTCATCTGGCAATGGACGGTGGGGGGAGCCCCACCACTTACGCCGCCCGTCACATCGGACAGGCGTGGAGAAGAGCGCCGACGACCCCGAGCCGGCGCACGGGAAAGACCCCGAGCAATGCACAGTATCCGAGAGGGACCTCAGGGCATCCCGAGGTCCCTCGAGGTGGATCCCGGGTCCCGACAGTCCTAGCCCACGACGCAGGACCCCGTCTGGCGGGCAGGCACCACTTACGGCCCCGGGCGATGCGCAGCCCCGGGAGAAACCTTAGGGTATCCCGGGGTTCTTCTTGAGGGACCCCGGGCGACGACAGTTCTCACCCACAGCGCAGGACCCTATCTGGCAGGTGGCTGCCATTTGCAGGTTGGCGCCCCTCATAAGGCGTCGCATTCAAACTCAAGGCGGTACGCCTCTCCCGAGGACTCCGGGAGGGACCTCAGGGCATCCCGGGCTCCCTCGAGGTGGATCCCGCGTCCCGACAGTCCTGGCCCACGACGTAGGACCCCGTCTAGTGGGCAGGCACCACTTGCGGCCCGGGTGATGCGCAAGCCCCGGGAGAAACCTCAGGGTATCCCGAGGTCCTTCTTGAGGGACCCCGAGCGACGACATTTCTGACCCACAGCCCATGACCCTATCTGGCAGGTGGCTGCCACTTGCAGGTCGGCTCCCCTCATAAGGCGCCGCATTCACACTCGAGACGGTACGCCTCTCCTCAAGACCCACGGGGAAGGATATAAATAGAATAGATAGGCAATATGTAAGGGGGATCCGATCTGGTCGACCCTAACTTACATCCAACTGAATGCAAAAACTATCAACACCTCACAGGACGTAGGGTGTTACGCTTACAGCGGCCTGAACCTGTCTAAACCACCTTGTCACCCAGTCGTCACACGGTCGGAATCCTACCGCGTGTTACACCCCTGGTCGAATATCTAAACAGGGATTCCCATAAATCTCTGCTTGCGGTACTCATCCACCGTCACATACATATGGTAAAGTTTTTGACTTGACTAAAGTTTAGCCTAATTCATTAGCAATTTGGATCCGAACAGAACCTAAATTAATCTCACTCTTTTTAAATTAATCTCACTCCTTTTAGAAATGTTCGATCGGTGTAATTTTTGAGAAGCCATGGCCGTACGGTGATAACGGAAAGAAACTATGAAAACTGAAAGCATTCCCAAACTAAATCCACTCAATCTATTCCAATCCCTCCACTCCAATTTCTCTTTTTTTTTTCTCATGGCAGAGCACAAATGACCAGCACCATCCTCTTACTGCTCTTTTTTACACGAAGCAACACCAAGCAACATCGCCTCCCTTTGCTGCTCAATACCTCCTCTCCAATAGACAAGCACCGCTAGCCGCAAACACCTCCCCCATGCCATCTTCAAGCTAGTCAAGTAGTACCACCATCTGCAACTCTCCCAAATCAGCATCGGCCTACTATATCAACAACCATCCTTCGGCTTTCACCATCAGCTGAAGCTCCGTTCCATCCCTCCAACCAAACTATCAAGCTATATTCTGATGTTACCCCTAAATGGAGCGCACTTCATCAAGAAAATAATCTACCTAATGTAGTTAGTGTATGCTTCCTTGGCCAAACAGTATTCACCTGATTTGTTTTTCTCTAATCCGCGCAGCAACCAGTCAACCACGAGGGAATTCAACTAGCTGCTAACTGAAATGGCATCATGGACAAACAGCCCCCAAAAGGCCAGCATTTGTCTGCAATTTGTTTTCACTACAGTCTACAGTTAGCAAACAAACCGAAACAAAACAGACTAAATCTGGGTAACTCAGCGTCTCTGACATGACTTGGAGACAACTTCGTCGCTCCTTTCTGTAGCAGCAATCAGTTCACTGACAGAACACAAGCTACGCAACACCAACTCTTTGTTCCGATCTCTCACCAGTAACCAACCAATCACGAGCCATCATCTGGTTACCAAGAACGCATCGAGCGGCATCATCTGATCATCTCACATCCACCCAAGCAAGCCTCGCCTTCCGCGCTCCTCTCACGAGTCACGCCCAACCCAAAGCAAGCTTCCCAGCAATCCAAACACGTCGAGGAGAGAGAGGAAAAGGGGTAAAAAAAGAGGAAGGGAGTGAGGAATTGAGCCGTGCTTACCCTGTCCTCGGGGTGGAAGCAGGGGTGTATGATGTTGTTCATGTCGAGGTAGAGGTTGTCGTACTCGAGGCCGTTGGGGTTGGGCCTGGAGGCGTCGACGGGCACCCTGACGCCCTCGATCGCCACCGGCTCCTCCTCCACCACGTCCACCACCACCATCGGGTACTTCTCCGCCAGCCACCGGTAGAACGCCGGGACACCCATCTCCGCCGCGGGGGACACGGGAGGCGGGCCGAGGCAGAGAAGAGGGGAAGGTGGGAGGGAGGACGCTGTCGTCTGTCGAGCCGGCCAGACGAGCAGTTTCCGCTGAAGAAAGTCGAAGTCGAGCTGACAGCCGCGAGCGGACTTGGCGTTGACCGGGCATTGTGTTGGTGTTGGCCAGAGAGAGGCCGAAAAGATAGGTCCGGCCCAACATTTCATCTGCCCAGCCCATCTCTAAAACCCAGGCCCGTCTTTGTTCCTGGGCTCTATTCCGCTCAAATTCGCCCCGGCACAGCCCACCACGTAAAACTCCCGAAATCCCGCGCCACCGCAGCACAAGCTCCAGCAACCCGGCGGCCTCCACGGCGGCGCCAGCGCCACGCCGCCGCCCGCCGCCCCCCGCATGCCGCCGCCGCCGCCTCCTCTGCCCCCCGCGCTCCACCGCGTGCTCTCCCTCCTCCCGCGCGTCGCCTCCCCGCGCCAACTCCTCCAGGCGCACGCCTTCCTCCTCCCCCGTGGCTTCCACCGCCACCCGGGCCTCCTCTCCGCGCTCCTACTCGCCTCCCTCCGCCTCGCGCCCCGCCACCACTCCCACGCTGCCGCCCTTCTACGCCGTGTGCACCCCTCTGTCTCCCTCAGGGCCGCCGCCCGCCTCCCGCCGCAACTCCTCCGCGGGAGCCTCCTCGGCCCGCAGCTCCACTCCCTGATCCTCCGCGCCGGCTTCGCGGCCTCCGACGCCCACGTCTCCGCCAGCCTCGTCCAGGTGTACTGCGCCTGCGGACGCCTCGCCGCCGCGCGCAGCGTGTTCGACGAGATGCTCGACAGGGATGTGGTGGCCTGGAACGTTATGATCGCGGGGTACGTGAAGTCCGGGGACCTGGTCGGCGCGCGGGAGCTGTTTGATGCAATGCCTGAGAGGAATGTGGTGTCGTGGACAACTTTGATTGGGGCTTACGCGCAGATGAAGCAGCCAGAGGAAGCAGTAGAGGTGTTCCGGAGAATGCAGGTGGAGGAAGGGATTGAGCCTGACGGGGTGGCGTTGCTGTCAGTTCTGTCCGCATGCGGGGATTTGGGCGCGGTTGATCTAGGGGAGTGGGTGCACATGTTTGTGGTGAGGCGGGGGTTATTCCAGAAGATACCACTGATGAATGCGATCATTGACATGTACATGAAATGCGGGTGTATCGGGAAGGCAGTGGAGGTGTTTGAGGGTATGGAGGAGAAGAGCGTTGTGACTTGGACAACACTGATTGCTGGATTTGCATTGCATGGCCTTGGTTTGCAAGCTGTCGAAATGTTTCGCAGGATGGAGACTGAGAATGTGGCGCCAAATGATGTCACTTTTCTTGCTGTCCTCTCAGCGTGTAGCCATGTTGGATTGACTGATTTGGGCCGCTGGTATTTCAATGTCATGGTGTCCCATTACAGGATGAAGCCACGTGTTGAGCATTATGGGTGCATGGTTGATATACTTGGTCGTGCAGGTTGTTTAATGGAGGCTCAGGATTTGGTTCAGGAGATGCCTTTCAAGGCAAATGCAGCAATATGGGGAGCTCTTCTTGCTGCTGCTAGGACCCATGGTGACACTGGCCTTGGAGAACAAGCTTTGTTGCATCTAATTGACCTTGAGCCTCACAACAGTGGGAACTATATTCTCCTATCGAATATTTATGCAGAACAGGAGAGGTGGGATGATGTGAGCAAACTTCGAAAGGCAATGAAAGAAAGGGGTCTAAAGAATGTGCCAGGGGCAAGTTCCATCGAAATTGATGGCATGGTTCATGAGTTCACTTCTAGAGATGGATCTCATCCTTGCTTACATAAGATATGTGAATTATTATGTGAGGTCAACACCAATATGAAATCTGTTGGTGTTATTGCTGTGCTTCCTGAAGTACTGCATGATATTGAAGAAGGCTAAGATCACTATAGTCATATACCGCAGCCCAAATTTGCACTTCATGGCATGGTTCATGAGTCACTCCTAGAGTCTCATACTCTCATTGTTTTGTAAAAAAGATATCTAACGCTTTATATGACATCAATGCCTCAACAAATTGGTCAGCGACGGTAACTTGAAGTTCACTGATTGTGTCCACCTATTGGTCAACGCTTCTTTCCGAAGAAGGATTGAATAATTCTTTTACATTCAGCAAGTCATAAACATTTGCGTCCTTGGATTAGCTGAGGCTCAGGGAAGGATTTTGACTTAGAGCAAGTTGTAGTTGCATAAACAAGTTCAAAGCTCAAAAACTTCTATCCATATGGACTGTTGGTTGAAGGTACGGGAACCATCTGTAGGGGCTTCTGGCATGGTATAAACTGATCATTGTCTCCCCAGGTTTATCCTTTTGAACATATATTGAACAAAATAGGCCACTATCTTTTCAGCTTTAGCTTGAAAGTTCTCTAGCATTGTGGCTAAGTTGCTTCCTTAAAGATGTCATAATAACAGCCGTAAACGTGGCATTTATGGATGCCATTCGGCTGAAATGCTTATAGATGTAAATAACTCTTCCTCAGAGCTAGTATGTTGCAATAGCTTTTTGAATGCTGTAAAAACAATTGTATGAATGCGACAGTGACATGGCAAAATTTATCATATAATTGCCTGTTCTTTCTTATCCTTTCATCCATTTTTTTGCAGTTGTCCTAAGAGTATCCGTCTGCAGTGAAAACAACCATTTCAGGATCATATCAGCAACCCACTTGCCATTGTGGCAAAATGACCGTTACATTTCATTGTGGCTTCTGGCATAGTGAGCACATATTTTCTCTGAAGTACTTACTCTTAAAATTGAATACTACCTCTTAGAACCCACTTAAAATGATGAAATTCTAGTTAGCTTAAAGCGTCAAGCTCTGGAAGAAGTCTTGCTCTAATCCAAGGCTCATAGTGCCCAGTCCTAGAAGAGCACCAACCCATGCCCTTCGAAGAGCTTGAAAGAACTTATTCGACTTGTCTGTAGAGGAACAAAATCAGTAAACAGCTACAATGAACACAATCAGTAGATATAGAGCTTCTAGAATAGGCACGGCACAATATGCCCATTGGTACAAGTGTAAAAGTAGGCATAAAACAATAAAATGAGCATATCGTGGTATTTTGTTCTAAACGTTAGGGTCTATGTAGTTACAGTTATATGACAGTACCATGTTGTAAACAATATTGTTATATAACAATCAGGAACTTCTGTTTGTGTGAAAGTCTGTTGATTATTAAACATATCTTTATCTTTGATGCTTCATTGTGGGTGTAATGAAGTTTAGATTCAGTTCTTATTCCATTTTCACTCTAGAGACCTACCTTAGTGCCCCTTCAGTGTTTGCTGGAACAAAAGAATGAAGTCTAATAACTGATAATCTCTCAGTTATTAAATGGAGTACTTTTGAATGGAAAAAAAAAAGATCTACAACACAAAACACACTATCATTATGGTTGGTGTGCCTTCAGATATGAAATGAATGATGTCGGGTAACGTTGGGACAACAGCTCTAGATTACACACACGATTCGGTTCAATTTTTAGGTATCGCAAGTTACTTGACCAAGAAGTGAATACACTGCAATTTACTCATGTTACTGCATACGAATTGAAGCATTGCTTGACTAGTATTTTGAATTTTTTTTTATTTGCTTCAGTATGTCCATATTTTATAATATTTCCCTTTGACCAGGGACAGGCATCCCTTAACAGAACAGCTTCCTTGCAAATACTTTCCCCTACATTGATTTCAATTTTATCAGGACTAGCTTCGACAAAATCAAGATGACACTAAATGTATAATGCACTCTTATTTTAAAGTATGTTTTCTTGGAAATGCATTCTCTAATGTTGGACAGAGCTTTACCTATATCATGTTCTTCATCCTGGAACCTGACTTCAGGTTGTATGATGGGGTCAGTTTTTGATTCCTTGTCTGGCTGCCCTGAAATGCACTTGTCCAATTTTTCCTGTAGCGATCTTCTGGAATTTCCATGATATGCAAGCCTTTCATTTTTGTGTTCCTTCATTTTGTCATTGCTGCAGAGTTCTTTTGAGGGAGGAGTGCATAATTCTGTTGAAGTGAATTGATTGGTAGCTTCTGATTGCTTGATATCTTCCACATTTTGCATGGGGGGTTGCAGTTTGAGGTGACTGTCTTCATCCTGTGCCTGTTTACCACCTTTAATACATTCCATCTGAATTGGTGAAGCAGTGCTAGAATTGTATGTTCCATATTCAGTTACTTCAGGAATATCTAGAATCCTTTCTCTTTGACATATGCCGGTGTTTTCTGTGATTTGTTGATGGATCCAACTATCAATGTCTATAATGTCCATTTCCTCAGTTTTATTCTGCATCTTCGCTGATTCTACAAGTTGACATTCTGCGAGCGAAATCAGTTCACCCTGCAACAGTTTCTCATGTTCTGAGAAAATCACCTGTTTGGTCTCATACTCTGATGTATCCTGCTGGCTGCATTCTGTCCCATCTTGTACGTTTGGCATCCAATTCATGTCACTTGTCATGGAGATACTGCACTCAGAGCTGCATTCTGACTGCCAAGTGGTAGCATTTACTGGCAGCCTTACAGACTCAGCATAAACTGAGGAAGGCCTTCTCTTTGGTGGCACTGGTGGTTTTGTCCTGTTACTGATAGGAATGTGTTTGGTCAAGCCTATCCTCTGCTGGCTAGAAGCCGTTGGCTTCATGAAACTAGGTAACCTAGATGAAACTTCTCTACGATTCTTTGAATTCTTTGTAGTCTTTGACATGTCAGTTTTCAGGTCTTCACTCAATGGATGCGAAACGACAAAATCTGTGCTAACAGATGGCTGAGGTCCTTTCAAATGCTCCATTGTCTCCTCTAGTTTCTTAATCTTTCTAGTAATATCTTCACATTGTTGCTCTAAATCACTGACCTCCCGTTCCAACTCTGTTAATAAATGTTCCTTTCTTGCCTTTTCTTCCTGTTTAAGACGAAAATATTAGTTTTTTCATCAAAGATTTTGCGGATCCACATCAAAAAATTTGGATTTAATTATTTTGCATAGATATGTATAGACTATTATGATAATTTTTCTGGGACATTGAAATTCTTTTGGCAAATCAAAAAGACTTTCATCTTGTTATTCCAACTTGTCTTTGGAAATCAAAGCATGCCACCAGCAGATTTATTTTCATAGCAATGGACAAAATTAACCTACGAATTTATTTTCTTGAATATATACTGACGCTAGTGGTAATAGCAAAAGCTTACTGGTGGCTCTTCACTTTCCAAGCGAATGCTTCTAACTCTTGTTGCAAAACTCAAGGTACAAATTGTCTCACACAAATCATCCTCATTTGGGCGGATATGGACAAGCATCAATGTTTTGGAATCACATCCTGTCAATGTGAAAAAAACCAAGATGAGCTAAGAGATATTGGTTTGTAGAATAAGAAAGGAACAATTGTTCTGCATCTTTTTGGAATAATGCTACTTACCTAAAGAGTCTCTAAGAACTTGTGTAAGCTTGCTATTCCTGAAGAATTGAGAAGGTAAGTGGTTATTCTTTATGGATGAAAACTGTAATCTATTATGCCTACTGCCAAACAGTATGTCATGGATTTTACTTACCTATAAGGGACATGGGCTTTTTTGGTTTGAAGTGCATCAATCACATCCCCTAGGGCTGACAGTGACAAATTTATGGCTTTGCCTTCCTTGAGCCTTTTCCCAGTTGCTTTTGTCTTTACAAGTCTTTCACTTCCACCTAGATCAATCATCCATAACTTGTTTCTTGCTTTTTTTCTCTCTGGTGCGTCGAAGGAGGTCAATGAAAGCCGAATCAAACTGTTGCATCATAAGGAATAGCATAAGACTTCAGTACAGCAACTCTTTCATAGTATTTTCTTTTATAGAATCAACCGCTTTCTTATCCTAGCACAATAATATTTCAATAAGCATGCATTTTTTTCTCATTCAGAGTCTCTTTCAATCAGGTGCAACCATGACTAATGTCTTTTCAATTGTTCTAGAGGTAGTGCACATTTTTCTTCAACAAAATAAAAAAAATTACCAGTGAGATCTGCTTGATGTAGAATTAGCCATAGTGTAAGCTGTTGATCGAAGCCGGGTCCCCACTTCATATAGTCTTTTTACTTCTTGAAAACTATTCACAGTAACTGCCACTAGGTTTTCAATCTCAATGCCGCCATCAGGATCTGTTTTGATGGAAAGGCTGTATGCAGATAATCAGTAAAGAATAGTTTACTTCAAAAAAGGAAACAAAGAAAACAGAAGATAAGAGGTGATAAATGTGCACAGATGTATGCAAGTCACTTAACCTGCACTAACAAAATTTGTACAAGATTGGCAATTCATGTCTTGAGTGGATGAGTGCAGGATTCTCTTCCGATTTAGATCCTTCTATGGTGAAAGTGTTGAACTTGATTCTCTGCATATTGATATGTTGCCTATGCATTAATGCAGCATTTTTATGACCGTATTCATTTGTTGGCTGTGCTGCACTGCTAGGCAGCCTGGGACACAGGTGCGCTACAGTAGCATTTTAACAATTTTCCAGTAACTATCAACATGGACCAAATGGTATTACACAATGTTTCCATCTGTAGACTGTAAGAGATCTGATACTTGACTTGCAACAAGGTAGTCCTTCCTTCCAATGTATTTAAGAAAGAGTTCTAAATTACCTTGGCACTTTCTTAAAATCATGTGTCTTGCTTCTGGGAACTAGCAGGTCTCGTAGGTTTCCCATGTAAATCTCAAGCATACTGAAAGTGAAAAGAAACCTTCTGTTGCTCTCTGAAGCTCGATCAAATAGTGCTTGAATCCCTCGTGGTATCACACCTAGATCCGTAGCTGTATGCTTCCCTTCCTAATTATGTGGTAATGAATTATAAGCACAAAAAATAAATTTCAGTTAGTTTCAGGGCTGTTTGGACTTAAGGTTTTTTATTTGTTCTTTTCATGAGAGACAGGTAAGGACTTTAATGGAATAAATCTTACCATGGTATAAGTTTTTCCACTACCTGTCTGCCCATAGGCGAATATACAAACATTATAGCCATCTAAAGCAGATTTTATCACTGGTTCAACTTCAGCAAATACATCACCTAGAAAGCATATTATTGTAAGTTGACTTTTATTGAAGGGACTTTGGCGTTCTTGCCCCTGTTTTGAGTGCCAATGGTGATTTTACCCCTCCTTTTTGCTTTGTGCGATTTTGCCCTCGCTTTTTGAAGACGAAGCTCCAGTTTGCCCCTATTCTGTTGGAAGGAGTTAACGGTGTTAAATTTATAGCAAAAAGACAGATATGCCCTATGTGATTTTGCCCTTCTTTTGACATCAAGCACTCCGACATCAACATATCAAAGATTAGGAGTGCTTGATGTCAAAAGAACGGCAAAATCACATAGGGCATATCTGTCTTTTTGCTACAAATTTAACACCACTACCTCCTTCTAACAGAATAGGGGCAAATTGGAGCTTCGTTTTTAAAAAGCGAGGGCAAAATCGCACAAAGCAAAAAAGAGGGGTAAAATCACCATTGGCACAAAAACAGGGGAAAGAACACCAAAGCCCCTTTATTGAAATATTTCACTTAAAATTACAGGTCCTATAAAAGGAAAGTTTGATTGGATTACCTTGTGTTGAGCATTGGTTGAAAACCTTATCAAACTTGTATTGCTTTATCTTGGTTTCAGCAACTTTTAGGAATACATTACTCTCATCCAGGGTGAAAAGAGATCTGGATTGGTAACTCTCTTCATGGTGAAAAGGTCTTACACGACAGAACACCCTTATATTTCCTGGAGAATAAATGCATGGCAATTAACAGGTAACTAACTTCCATTATATTTCGTGACATTTAGCAACCCAAGCACGAAATTGTTCACACGAATGGTAAATTCGAACATATTTCTACCTTTCAGATCCAAATAGTTATTTAGTGACTGTCTCCTCTGCAGTGTTATCTGCTTTAGTTGAGCATTCAGTGAAACCAGTTCATCTGTTATATGATCAAAAACAGAGAAAAGTATTCAGAAATGTTGATAATTTTTAGGGAAAGAACCAGACCACATACTGCAGTGTTATCTGCTTTAGTTGAGCATTCAACAAAACTAATTCATCTGTTCTGTGCAAAAAGAAAAGGTAATCAGAAATGTTTAGAGCTTTTGAGGGAAAGAATCGGACTGTGTACCTTGAATCTTTGCAACTTTAGCGTCTGATTCTGCATCATCAGGACCAATATTTTGAGTCATATGAACCATTACTTTCGTTTTTGGTTCAGTTGGTGACAACTCCTTGATGATGTGAGACACCGATTCAATCCAACTGGGTGTGAGGTACTGATTGAACCCCATGAGGGACGATAGTGTATCAGGCAGACTCTGCATCGTTTTCCCTGACTGCCCATCCATGTTTGGTATTATGCAAGCCGGCGCCATGAACCAGTATTTCTACTCTATCCTTCTGGTCATATTTCCATATTTCCTGGTGATGCCGCCTACCATTTCAGAATGAATGAAGTCATAAGATTAGAAAGAAAGAAAGTAGAGAACAAAATTCTATTAGAGTCAGGCATAAACTGAATTGGACTGTTTCAGCAGGTCCAATCTTACTATGTCTAGCTGACATCGAAGACTTTTGCTATGATTTTTCAATCAATTTTCTGACCACGTTTTTTGCTTCAGTCAGATTCGAAGACTGCGGAAAGAGCAGAAATCAAAAGAAAATATCTATAGAAGGAGGTATTTGTAGCTCGTACCTGCACTTCCATGCTCGGTCAAATGTCTGCTGAGCCCAAGATGAAGGGAAATGTTGGATGTGGGAGTTGCCTCTGGAGAGCCCGTAGCCCCATACATTGCTTATAAGACCAGCTTGGAGTTCCCGGGTCCCTATCACCTATCAAGAAAAGGTCAGTTCTACTTCAAGGCCTCCAACTACCTGCATTTCCAAGGCTAGATAATGCGGAAACGATCATGAAGCAAGATAAAGGAAGGATCCATCGCTTCTCCTTGCGAAGCAGTTCAAGTGTGGAATAAGGCTTGGAGCTTTGGAAGAGAAGGAAGCTCGCAACATCTCGACTAGCTCCTTTCACCTTCAAGACAGAGGATTCTGTGCCTCATATCCATCACCATGTCCCCATCAAAGAAGACACAGTGGGGGCTGAGAGCAATTGAACATCAGAGTATGCAAGTACGCTATTACCTCTTGTTGGTTTCAGATTTGGAGCCTCGACCCTCCACAGTACAGTCCACCATGGCTGCTACCCTCATGGCTTCTCTCCTTCAGCTGCAGAATAGCTAGAGGACATGGAAGAACTGGTCATGGAGCTTGCAGTTTCAGCTATGTTAAAGATACAGAGCGAAGGAAGCTGACGAAAGAAGCATGTGCCCATACATGGGATTCTGTGGTCAAGGGAGCTCAAATTCAGTCAGTGCCACAACAGGACAGTAGCCACTTCTCTCTCTATGTTTGTGTCAGAGAGAGAGAACGATGACGATGAGAGAGAGAGAGAGAGAGATTAAGTATAACTGAGCCCATGAGAGATTGTATTCCGTGCCATATGGCGACAATGTTTAATGGGTAGATGTATGTTTGGCAAGTGAAATCATTCCCGTTCTGCTGTCGTCGGAAAGCTCACCAACCATGTGCCATGCTGAACTTTTCAGAGAAGCAACAGGTGGGATTGTGCGTGAAGATGTTGGATTCTGATTCAGCTTGTGGCCATGCTATTTTTCAATGGCGTCCTGGTAGTAGCAGCACTGTGCCCGTCATTTTCTGTGATTGTATTGGCCAGCAGACGAAGTCAGCGGAAGTACTGACTACTGTGAGTCTGTGATGAGGTATTGATTGGTCCCTTCAAAAGATGCCCCCAGCGGCATAGCTGCTGCAGATGACCGTACCATTGACCAGGTACGTCCATGATACATGCTGCATGTAAAATTCCATGGCATTGCTTATCTGTTTTGGAAGTGCAATAGTTTTTTTAATACTTTTGAGATACCCCAGTTAAGTGATAAGTGGTCACTAGAAAACACTGCAGATTTTACAGATAAACTGTGCAGTACTTGTACATTAAGGTAAGTGTGGCTTTCATGGATTGAAACTTCCATGGCAGAGCTGAATTCTAAGGTTGTCTTGCAAGAATTTCTTCTGTGTGCAAGTAGGACAAGCAAGGACATATAAAATTTCTTCTACCGAGTCAAATTAAGCAAGGACATAAAACAACTCTTTTTCTTTATGTTTTGAAAGGATGTAAAACTTCTTCCAGTGATCTGGCCTGTTTCACCGGTGAGCCAGTGACCAACTGTGGACAAATAATTCGGGGCCCCATTAATCCTTTGGAGTGATCTGGCCTGTCTCTATCCTTATATGCCTTATTCACCAATGCAAGGGACGGTATCTTCATATATACTTTGCTGCCCAACAAAACACAGGAATGCAAAAATGATCAGAATCACCTATGGTTATTGGTATAACTTCAACTCGTAAAATTTTTCACTTGTTCCCTGGGCACAGAAAGATGATAGGGACGGATCCCTTTATAGATCTTGGGAGATAAGATACAAGCTCTGGATGGGCCACAGGAATCGTATGATCATGAGCACACTACTCCCCCTACTATGCTATGCGTGGCCTGGAATCTTGCTGCTTTCCCTGTCTCTCGCTGGCAAGCACGTTTGAGCCCTCAGGAGTTCAGATGAGTGTAAAGACATGAACATTCTTAAAAAAAAAAGGATACTGACATGTTGATTTCCACAGAAGGAATGGGGGATAAGTTACAACGTAAAGGAGGAACTTAACAATGAGAAAAAGTTAAAATGGGTTTTTTAGGTGTTGAAATGAGTTTCTTCGGTAAATCATCTTTATGAAATGCTTTGAGGTCAAAGGTGAAACCGTCACTCGAGATGCCATACTAACTTGTATCAGCTGGAAATGATATCATGTTTTAATTGATTAGATCATGCAAGATACAACACCTTGCGCTTTCCACTCTCTATCTTCTCTACATCCTTGAACATATGAGGTGGAATATAGCCCATTTCTATGGAGCCTTGTGGAAGTGTGGATGCCCTTATTTTGTTAGGGGGTGTATGGAATATCTCTTTGTTTGAGACTAACATGAAGAAAGTGGAAGATGAAGAGGTGAACTCTATTTAATGCGAATGAAGAAAATTGTGTCAAAGCATTTGCTTTATTTATAACACAAAAATGTTCAACATCACACTGATCCCTCCCATACATGAATACAAAACGGAAACCGGCCAGTTCCGGGCAATTGAAGAGTACTCCCTATGTTTCCCAGTTTACTCCACCTTGGCCCTTGCAGTGGAGAATTTTTGCTTCGTTATGCCCTTTTCACCAATATAACGAGCCGTCGAAAACAGATATGCGATATAGATAGTGCGTTTGAAAATGCTTTGTCACCGACAAGCTGATAGAAAGCTCACCTCCACTGACCAGCTTCTTTTTGTGGCAACCACCTCAAATATATGCTGATCATTAGTTGATATAAAGTTTTGCTGTTGAGATTATTTTTTTCTGCACATACCAAAGTTAATCATCAATAGCACACTAAGTGGCACTTTGGGTAGAAGTAGCGTGCAAATCCATCGATTTGTAATAGCCCATCATGGTTTCCATGTGACACTATAATGGACGTATCTGCCACAATCACACAACAGTTAAGCAAGTTTAGATATCCATAATTGAACCTATATGATAGACGGATATAACTTATAAAACACTAGAAAGCGAAAGCACTAATACATGGACACTTGGGAGTCTTGGACAGCACCCTGCTCTCTGTTGGATCCCCTATCATGGACAGTGAAGTCTTGTAAATTTGAACTTACAATCTTTTCTCCACTTCAATGGGACCATTTCATCTTCTCCGGATTTGGTTGATTCTTTTTTTTCGAAAGATTAAATTTTGTTGATTCTCAACACAGCACTCGTTAGGCATGTACCTCTGCCATTGCCATCATCCTCCTACCATCATTGTGGGACTAAGACCCGGTTTGGATGGACTAAAATAAGAGGACTAAAGTTTAGTCCTATGTTTGATAATAGACTAAACATGAACTAATCAAAGCTAATGGATGATTGGATTCTAACTACAAATTAGCCATAATCAATGCAATTAGATTAGCAATTAGTCCATATTTAGTTCTAATTAGTTCGTGCCAATTTAAGGACTAAAAATTAGTCCTCGGATCCAAACAGGCTCTAACCAAAATCACATATGCCTAAAGCCTCTGATCGTGTTAACAATCGTTCCCCTGTTGCTGAAACCCAAAATTTGCCCTGCCAAACTGTTTGAAGTATACTGCAATTGGAAGTTCATTCTCTTAGTTGAGGGTTTCAACTTTTTAAAGTTCAGTCTCTCTTTCTCTTCAACGATCCGAATTTCAATGCCTGAACTTTTAGTTGACCCCTAAAATGACTGTTGTTTCAAAAAAAAATGACCGTTGAACAGGGAAACAGACTGAAAAATAGGAGCACTTAGATGTCCAGTTTAGCATTTAAACTTTACCTCCAACATTTCCTCTCTTTTTTTTAAAAAAAAAAAGCTCTAAACGGAAAAAGAAACCTACATATCTTAGCTTATACAACATTTTCTGCAAAATCTACGCGAAATACTCCAAGATATATGGGCAATACTACAAGAAGATTTATTCATGTGAGAAAACTGTATAAACGTATATTAGTTGTAACCAAAGTTCGACACTGTTTTTTTTTGTGGAAACCAGTTCGACACTAGTTTATGTGCTAGCAACCACGTATTCTAAAAGGAAAGGTAGCTATATATACACATTAACATCGTACTACATCTGCATCCTCAACCAGTCACCCGTCAACGGCGAAGCCGGAACTCCCATCCATGGCCGTCGTTGCCCATGCCACTGACATCGGGTCCCGCGCCGGACCGGAGGGTGCCAGCGTGTGTCGCGCGCCCGCCCCGGCGACGTTGTAGCCATGCAGCGCCATGAAGAGCTTCTCCTTGTTCAAAGCCAGCTCCTCCTGCACCGTCCTCCTCAGCCTCTGCTTCCTGACGCCGCCGCCGCCGCCGCACGTCGCGGCCGGATGCCCGCTCGCCTTCCTCCGCCGGAGCCCTCCCCTGATCGGCACGGGCACGGCCTCCAGCCCCATGAGCTTGGCCACCACGCCGGGCTTGCACCACACGACGCTCTCCCCGGCGACCGTGGCCGGCATCCGCAGCGTCCGCTCCAGGTCCATCTCGTATCCCCCCGCGCCGCACGCGAGCGCCGCGCACCCCGCGCCGGCGGCGCAGCACGCCGACGCCCGCGGCCGGCTGTAGTTTCCGGCGGCGCTGGCGCCGCAGCCCATGCCCTCGTAGAACCCGCTGAACGACGCGCGGTACATGGCGTCCCGGCCGTCAAGCGAGAAGCGCGGGTACTGGCTCAGCGCGTCCCGCGCCGACCGGAGCACGTGGTCCGCCGGGCCGCCGCCGCCCCCGCCGTCCACGCACGACATCCGCCGGGGGCACCACCCCTCCTCCTCCCCGCCGTACCCCGCCGCCGCCGCCGCGCGCCGCGCCTTCCTCGCCGCCTCCTCCTCCAGGTCCAGCTGCAGGATCATCTCCTCCAGCGTGACCGCCGGTCCTCCTCCACCGCCCGCGCCACCACCGGTGCCCGTGCCGCTCACCTCGGTCTCGGCCACGCACGAGCCGACCACCGACGGCGGCACGGTGAGGAAGGACGAGGATGCAGCGTCCGCGCCCGCGCCCGCGGCGCCGGCCAGCTGCTCCTTTCCGTGGAGCTGCTGCACCGTGGACGTGGAGGCGACGCCGTGGCAGAAGCTTCGGAGGCCGCGACGGCGCATCATCGTGGCCTGACCTACCGATCGAGGCGGGCGCGCGCGAGTAGCGATCGAGCACGAGCTCACACCTGCCGGCCGGTGGTGCTCTCCGATGATGTGACGGCCCGGTCGATCGGCGAGAAGTGTATATACGTACGCACGCGTGAACGTATACGTTGCGCGCGCGGCGCGGCTGATGGATAGCGACGTGCACGGCGGCGGTGGCTCGCGCGCTCGTGATGCCGTTAAAGGCGAAGGGATGGGCGCGGCGCGTGAAGCGGAGCATGGGTCTAGTCAATGTGCGTGGTAGTGGCGGTGGTGGCGCACCAATTGCGGTCACATGCATGAGAGCAAGCAAACATATGACACGGTCGCTCGATCGGCCCGTCGGTCACAGGAGTGCGCGGAGTACATACACGGTACAATTGGAGTCACAAGGCAAAGCATGAGAGAACGGCCGACAAGACCATACGTCCATACCTTTTCCTTCTGAACCCTGTACCCCTCGTACAGAGTATCTGCTCCATCCGTCTAAGATGTACAGGTGGTTTTAGATCCTCTTTGGATCCAAATGCTAATGGGTCAAAGTGCTAAACTTTAATACTAGTCTATTCAAAATGGAGTGCTAATAAGATGGGTTAAACTTTAGCCAAGACTCAAAAACTTTAGCATGTGTATGAGTGCTAATATATGCTAAAGTTTAGCACTCAACTTTAGCTCCTCCAATACAAACAGACTGTTAGTTGTCCAAACTTCTCTAGTTTTGACCGAGTTAATAGAAAAATATACTCATACCTACAACATCAAATTAGTTTTATAAATTCACCATGAAATATATTTTTATAGTGCATTTATTTGGTTTGCATATGTCACTATGTTTTTCTACGGATTTGGTCAAAGTTGTTAACCAATTGTTGAATAACGTGCTATAAAATTTCTTTTCACCTGTAACTATAGTTTTTTTAGTGAACATATATAGCACATCCAATTGGGTTTTATAAACTTCTAACATGTTCAAGCTACAAACTTGAATACTCAACTTGAAATTAAAATTTTTAAGCCTTTAAACCAAAATTGAAAGCTTGCAACTTGGATATGCAGCGTGACAATTCGATGTAGGTGGCAGTGTACTTGCTTGTTGGGATGTTCACTATCTTCACAATTTTTACGGTGTGCAAATTTTGGCAAGTCGCATAAAGTGAGGCCAGAGAGTAGGATGAAGGCTGCAGGAATGAGCACCACTTAATTGGGGCAACAATATTGTCCCTGCATTCATATATCCCATCTTTATGCATGTGCCAGCAAAGTCCAAGGAAATGAGAAATGAAGATATATATGCCTTCTTATTCGGCGGATGCATGAAAATACAAGCAATTCTTCACTCGCACATCCGTACGAAACACCTTATTCAACCTCTATAGCTACCTCATTTGTTGCATTCTCTATCTCTCACCAAAATAGTTCTGAAGTGGAATGGCTAATCTGCACAATCTGGAAAGCCCGGCGTCGTGCTTCCTTGCTCTTCTCACATTTGGCCATCTCCAACGGTGGCACCTCGATGCCAAATCTGTCGCTACCACCTCTTTATCACTTACTACTCCAATCAAGAGCTTCTATGCCTCAACAATAGCCCATTGCTAATAGCCCATTGCTGGTCTACCCCATCCATGGTTGACCACATAACTCGCTTACTATATCATTGTCCTCCTCCTCCTCCTCCTCCGCCTAGCCATCATTGATTGAGATTGGTTGTCAATTGAATGTCATGATAAATTAGCCAGCCTATGATTATAAGGTGTGTTGACTATAATATATGTGAGAAATATCTCGTTAACTCACCTACACCATCTCGCACCTGGTGATAGACACATTCTTTACAACATTTGTAGTAAAAAAACACACATTTGCTTGCAAGATAAGTTCCTTGTGGTAGTTTTCAAGATAGCTCTCAGGAAATAAATATCCCTATATTTATAGTATATTTGTTTGGTTTCTCACCTCCCCTAACTATATCATTGAGCCATGATGTATGTTGACATAATGTCATTTTTTGTCTGTATCTATTTAAACTACCAAACTAGCCAATAAATAGATGCCATTATTTAAGCTAGCCAAGAAAGAGATTGTGTTTAATTTATTGCATGGGACAACGAAAAAGTAAAAAAGGTAGTGCTACAACAAACTTTACCTTTTTTCACCAACTATACTCCGATAACCCTTTACCATATTTAACCTACTTTGAAGTAATACATCGCATTGTTCAATACACATTAATAACATCATTAATGCTAAAGAAGAAAAATAAATCAAAGTTCTAGTGAGGCACTACTAGACCTAATATTTCATATAGACAACCAAACAAAAAAACACACTAGTCCTACATTCCAAGAGACGACAGGTTGGACCATACACATGCAACGGGCACACATGCAACGAGATACACCCCTTCTACCATCCTTGAGTTCCTATCCACTAGAGTTCCATTGATGAGACTAGTAGTAAGTTTCCATACAGAGCTATGCTGGCTTTCACACGAGCTGATCTTGAGACTGCCTCTCTGCCCAAACGGGAGAACCCACCCAAAAGGGGAATAAAAAGTGCCGGAACATTACCCGGCCGGCCAGTCCAATCATGTCAGTGAGAGCGGGCGGCCAATCGCGGGTCGGCACGCCACGGGCGCGCGGTCAGGTCAGCATCCGCAGGTACAGCACGCACACACGGGCGCCGCGACCCCACCCGTCCCGCCCACCAAGAGTGCACCCCGCCACTGACCCGCGGGCTCCACCGAAACCATGGCCTACACGTCAGCTGTTCGATGAGAACGAAACCGAGTCGCCCACCGTTTCCGGGGTAAACCCGCCCTCGAGATCTATCCCAATTCCCAACCTCACATCCCCCTCCTTCCACTCGAGCTTCCTCCGTTTAAACCCAAACCCTAATCGCGACCTCCAAGTTCCCCCAAAACCCTACCCTTGCGGCGGCCATGGACGGCGGTGGTGGCGGAGGCTGCGCCGGCGGAGTCGGGGGAGGGGTCATGCTGGGCGGCGGGGTCGGCCCCGGCGGCGGCGGCGGCGGGGGCGGGGGCGGGGGCGGCGACGTGGAGCTCGTCAGCAAGACGCTGCAGTTCGAGCACAAGCTGTTCTACTTCGATCTGAAGGAGAACCCGCGGGGGAGGTACCTCAAGATCTCCGAGAAGACCTCGGCCACGCGCTCCACCATCATCGTCCCCGTCGACGGCGTCGCCTGGTTCCTCGACCTCTTCGACTACTACATCCGCACCGACGAGCGCGACGCCTTCAGCAAGGAGCTGCGGCTCCAGACCAAGGTATTGGCCCCGCTCCCTCCGCGATTGGCCCGGTTTTGCCGCTGATTCTGTTGGCGCTGCTGCCAATTTTGGCGTGCTCTAAATTCTGTCAGTTGCGCGGTGCAGGTGTTCTATTTCGATATCGGGGAGAACAAGAGAGGCCGATTCCTCAAGGTGACGTAACGTTCTCTGTATGATTATGTGTGCAATATCAAATTCTGTGACCTTTTTGTGTGTTTGGTGCGGTGAAATTGCCAAATTGGCTGGAACGGGATAATTTGTCATACTAGAACAGGATTAGCAAGTGAAAAAGTTCTATAATTGTTTTCCTAGTCATTTGATCCTCAGCTTTTCGTACTGCTCGTTAATAATGGATGAGTCTACTAAGTTTTGTCATCGATGTGTGTAGCATAGACCCACTTGTCAGTTGCACGGTCAGTCTTTTTTGACCAAGGCTTGAAGTCAATGTGTAGTCCTAAAAAGATGTGTTTGCGGGTTACTTCAAGCTTTGAAAAGGTCCTACAGGGCCACAGACCAATGATGGATGATCAAGATGGGACTTTCCTCTTTGGTGCTGTGCCCTTCACAGGTTTTGGTTTCTCCTATTTTGGCAATTTCACTTGTACTGCTTGTTACTGCCAGTTATTTTAGAATCTGGTGTCACTGAGCAAAGTACCATCTCATGTTGGCCTTTAATGGTATACTCCCTTCTGGTCACAGATACTAAAATACTTGATGTTTTGGACAAGATCTGGTCAAACTTTTGAAGCTTTTATGTCAAGAACTGTTAAAATATTTAGCTTTCATGTGTTGATCTATCTTGAAAATTACTTTCATAGTCTCGTAAAATTAAATAGAAAACAGCTGTCTAAGTCACACATCAAAGACCGTGGAAAGTAAGAAAACGCCAATTTCTCTCCAGAGGGAGTAGAAGCTGTTGATATGGTGCTATAGGTTCACCAATGATTAGTACATTCAATAGGTCTTGAATAACAAGATGTTTTGCAGTTATGTTATTTGACTGTTCACTGAAGATACTCATTGACTACTTGACAGTTGCCTTCGAGTTATGTGGAGAATTCTACTTGCTTATGTGCCGCTTTTACATTGATTTGGCTATCTTTTTATTTACAATGGAACTCTTTTATGATCAGTGATATTATATTGTTTTATAAAAACAATCGCCTTATGGAATCATGAATTGCTTTTCAGATTTTTTCTTTTGTTGATTTTAGCCTGTTGTAGCACTTGTAGTTCCAAAGAAAAAGTAAAAGGTGGAAGTTTGATTGGTAAATGTGTGTACTGGTGGGGTGTGGGGCAATATGCCAATACCCAATCTTAATGTGCACATATCGATAGATCAGGCAATGAATTTGTTTCACAGGTTACTTGTCTTTTACAGAACCTTGCAGGTTATTTTTCTTGATGTTTATCTGAAATTTTGAGTTAGAACATTGAATGCTTGTATCTAATTATGATGGTCAATTGGAACAGTGTATTTCTGAAACTGAAGCTATCTGTTCATAGTTTCAGATTGACACCAAAACCTGAAAACAACATAAAAGGGTAAATTTGCAGAAGGGACCTAATAGATTGTGCACATAAACAGTATGGACTAGTATAAGTGTATGAGTCTTAAATCTCCATCTGAAACTTGTATGGCTTATAAATCTCAAGACAATGGTCAATGCATGTTCTTAGCATAAAAAGTCTTTCATCTTCAGATAGCGGCTTCAGATTGTGACAGGTGTTATCTGATAAAATATTGTATGCTACTTTATTGCTGGTGGGTTTTCTGTTGCTGAACATATCACATTGCTTGTTTAATTTCCCAAGCTTTTCTTATTGTCTTGAATGCTTTTTTGTGAGGAATATAAACGATTTTGAGCAGGCTTGTTGTCTACAGTAATCTAAAAAAAAACTTCTTTTGCTTAATCTTCTTGAATAATATATGTAGTGATCTTGAACCACCTCAATCCTCAGTGCTATTCAGCTATTGCACACTTTTGGTGCATTCCTGAAACTGTATACAACTTTCTGGCATTTGTGAAGTTGCAAAACAGACCACATGGATATAAACGATACAAGATTATGATCTTGCAGATAGTTGGAGCACAGTACCGTTTATCTTTGTTTCGTGTTTGCAAGTAATGGCACTTTTGATCTACCACATGCTTCTAAAGTAATTGTGTAGTGTAAATATGTGTGCCATAACTACAATATTTACCTGCTGATGAAACAGCATTTTGTATTTAGGTTTCAGAGGCCTCTGTCAACAGAAATCGTAGTACAATAATTGTTCCGGCTGGCAGCTCTGGTGAAGAAGGTTGGGAAGCATTCAGGAATGTGCTATTGGAAATAAATAACGAGGCTTCTCGACTGTATGTCCTACCAAATCATCCAAATCAGGTACCGCTAATGAAGCGAACAGTTTGTGGCATATTTATTAAGTCTATCTAGCCTCTAATAACGCCATTATTGTGTTCTTCTGACTTCGGATTGGCCAGCAACACATGGAACCACCAGAACGCCTTCCCGGCCTTTCTGATGATGTGGGTGCCGGATTTATAGCTGGACATGGTAGCCAGTCTGTGTCTGGGCCTGAGGTAGATGTGGAACGCTTGGTTGATCTGCCTCCTCAGGAAGAAATTAGCGGCATGGGAATGTCTAAGGTGATTAGGGCAGATCAGAAGAGGTTCTTCTTCGACCTGGGCAGCAACAACAGGGGCCACTATTTGAGGATATCTGAGGTATCATGTTGTTTCTCATTACATAACCCTGTGACAGTTCTGCCCCCTTACCTGACTAATGAATTGCTCTCACTGCTTGTACTTATAATAGGTGGCTGGAGCTGACCGTTCATCGATAATCTTACCGCTCTCTGGTTTGAAGCAGTTCCATGAAATGGTTGGTCACTTTGTAGATATAATGAAGGACAGGCTCGAAGGAATGAGCAGCGCCAACGTGCGCACTGTCGAGCCCAGCCAGAGATGATTGCCTCGACCGTGGCCTCGGCGAGACTGCTGTTATGCCTCCTGTAGGTGTGTCATGTGGTGTGTGGTAATGTAGATCACGCAGTATTAATTCATCTGGTGGGGATAATAATGTCTCTCCTCTTTCTTTTTTGAATTCAGTGGTGAGGATTGATTTGTTTGGGACCTTTTTCTTTTTTTCTCTTTCAGTCGGAGGAATAATAAGCAGTATATTGTTCGTGGGGTGGTATATGTGTTGTTGCTGCAGTATTAGCCCTGTTTTCATGCTTCATGCTACTTTCGTTTTGGGGGAGAACTGCTATGCTGCTGACATTGTGTTGCGCTTACGAGTAGTTGTCGGCCTCTGCGTTGTGAATTCTTCCTACGTGTGGTGGTGGTGTGCCTTGTGGTAGTGCAGAGTAGCTCAAATCAGAGATGGTAATATTGGTCCGTTAAAGAGTGCCAAAACTTTAAACCCAACAAGCGGCCCATCTTAAGTCCACGACGGCCCACTAGTCGATTTCCGCTCTCAAAGGCTGGCGGGGGCTTTTCCTTCCCTTCCCCCACAGCGCACATGCGCAGGAGCGGAGCCCATCAGCTACATAATAACAGCTGAGAAGGTTTTTTATTCACATGAGAAGGAATGTAGGATTGATAGTTTTCTATTTGTTTTGTGGGACACAGGCGTCGATGCTCACACGCTGCAGCATATCAAAACCGATGCCCAAATATTGTGCATGGGGCCCAATTTTTGGGAGCATCGGTGTTGACACCGTGGCTGCCCTATAATCCATACTGCACGATTTTGGGGAGCATCTCCATATTGAACGTGGTCTGCAATCATTCCTGCAGCGAACCTACGGTTGATCAATCGTTTATTCCCAGATGCTTTGTCATTCCCTCCGGGACGGTGCCGAGCGGGTCTCGTGTGGAGAAGGAAATCGAGGAGGGGAGTGCGGATGATGAAGGCGGCGTGCGCAAGGAGAGGGAGCGCCGGCGGGGACAGCGAGCGCGGCCGGGCAGGAAGATCGTCAGAGATGCAATCAAGCACGCGCATCGTGCTGTGTAAGCTCTCCTGACGCATCATCTTCCCTTCCCCTCTTTTCCTTCCGCGTGTGGAGCCGAAGTGATTTGTTTCGTTTTCCAGTGAGGATGATTTGGATTGCTGTTTAGTTCGAAACGCTAGTGTAATTTAAAACCAAGCCATATGAACCTCATCTGGTAGTTTAATTGGTACCACCTTGACAGGGAGAAGATTAACATGATCTGCAATGATTCATGCAGCAAACCAGTTGTTGATTCTGGGACGTTGCCAACTGGATCTCGTGTAGAAAAGGAAATCGAGGAGGGGAGCGTGGATGATGTGGAAGCGGAGAACATAGAGAAGGTATATATGGATGGCCAATAGAAAAACAGCTTCCGTTTTACCGACGGCTTTTTAAGAAGAGAGCAAACATGGCGTTGGTTCTGTACCACAAGAATCATCCAGTGAGCACTTATTCCTTCTTCCTAGCTTATCATCCATAGCTGTTCTGTTTCAGTTGTTTCACTGCTTTTTTTTTATTGTTATGGGAGTTGTTTCACTGCTTTTGATATGCAACCATTGTTTCTTTTTTCCTCATAGGATAAGCAATACCAGTATGTACACGTGCGCCTCAACGAAGTTTACAGCTTCATCGAGTACCGGCTGCAGGATCCTCACCACACGCACATGAACTTCATAGCTCGGGACGTGAAGACAGGCTTGGAGAAGACCTTTGCTGAGTTGTGTATGTTTAATAACGTTGATGATGGCAACAGCGGATATGTCACTACTGCCTGTGAAATTGTTGATGGTAACTCTTCAGGTAAGCTCCTTTTGCTTTGTATGTTCCTGTCTTCTTTTGTTGGCTCATAAGTCTTAGCTAGATTATCTTTTGATTTGCTGTTTCGCAAATCACAGTAGTTACTGTACTAGCACTACTAGGGGTGATCTTTTGGCACATTTTACAGTGCTGCAATTGGAATCTGTATAGCCAAAGTTGCTATTGAATAGTTTAGCGGACAGGAAACAGAAATTAGATTCCCCAAGTCTTGAGCTGGTTTTAAGATTAACAATTTCAACTTATTTAGAAAACTCCATTGCCCAAATAAATCATTTACAACCTCTCAAGAGTACAGTATTCTTCAAGAATTGTTAATCTGGTGAGCGATGACATGAAACTGAAAATAAAGGGATTACTGAAAAGTGTGGTGTACTCTATTTAATATCTAAAATAGAGGTCAAATATCATAAGGTGGACTGCTGGATTGTGGCTGCTGGAGTAGAGATTAGTTTTTGATTTCTTTGGAAGGCATAAACTTGAATTGAATACCATTCTCACACGCTGCACGTACAATCCGACATAGTGGACCCAATCATTTATAAGCTGTGTGCATTATAAGGCATTTCGTTGTATAGGCTTTGCATAAGCCATGACTTCTTCTTCGTTGTAAGCATATTTTTTAAAATCCTTGTAAGCATAACACCTCAACATGCTCCGGAACTTCTACTGGAATCTTTAACTATGAGTGATTGTGCTAGTTTTCTGATTCAGTTTTTGAAACTGGTATGCTTTTGAAACTCTGTCCCATACATCTAAATTCTGAACAAATGCTATTGTTTTGTTTTGTTTCAGGTGGTCTGAGAATCAAAGGTGTCTTCCCAGATGGCAAATTCCTACCCGACTATTATGATGGCGAGAACTGCTACGCTTGTGCGGAGAGAATAAAGCATCCTCCAGGGGCGGGCTACAGAGCTGGGCATGATGTCCTTGGCTACGGTGTGGGTGAGGAGGAGAGCTTAGTTGAGTGAAGTGCAAGAGGAACTGCAATTTCTTTCTGGAAGTAGTTGAGGTTTACTATGTCTTATGTGCTCGAGTGGAGTTTCTTTTAAGAGAATTGCTTGTATAGAGCTACGAGGTCTTATTTGCTTTAGTTTCTAAAACAAAACAGCTTAACTCACTAGTTATTTGAGGAATGAATTTTATTCCTGACTTGTTCAGTACATGCACTAGACAGTGTACAGCCTGAATTACTGATCAGTGTACTGGCAGTCACCGAGCTGGTGCTGCATTATTTCAACCAGAAGATAGCCGGCGTTTTGCAGTTAATCAGCCTGAGCTGGTGCGGCAGTTCGATATTGTGTACCACTCCTCGCTGTGGTTCGGATATGTACTTAGGGTCTGCTTGGTTGACATGCCAAAATATAGGCATGCCAAAACATAAGCATGCCAATTTTTTTTATCAGAACCTTAGCAAGTTTAGAATAGCACTTGGTTAGATGTGCTGCTTTTTGGCCTTCAACCAAATAAGTGCCAAAATGTATGAGTTTACCTACATTTTAGCATGCCAACATTTTGGAAGCGAACCAATCATGTACACTCATCATGCACCCGGATTTTCATTTTAAGCTCTTTCAAACGAATTTCATTTTAGAGCATTCCTCATATATGTACTCAACCTCAATTTTTATTTAAGAGCACACGTGTCCTCTACTCTACAATCGCTTGCATTATGCACCAACACTTGAACGAGCACCTGACATGGAAGTGCGCATTTTTGCCAATCCTCTGAAAAAAAAACTGGGCATAAATAATATTTGAAAAAGGTGTACACAGTATCAATATAGCATACACATTGGTCCTTAAGGCTAAGCCACTTAAGCACGAGCTGCAAGCTCTTGGTTTTCTTCCAGATTGTGTTGGTGCATAATGCACATATATAATGCACGAGCTGCGAGTGTTAGTCGTTTTCTTCCAAATTGTATTGGTGCATAGTGCAAGCTTCTCGGTGGCAAATTAGATAACTTTATCAACTATTAATACTCGGGGAGAGAGGAGAAACCAGTGAAGCCATTTTTTTTTTCGGCTCATCCATTTGAGTGTAAGTTGTTTTGGGGCTTATAAGACTTCTCGTGTGGAGCCGTTTTCTTCTTACCGTTTGGTAGGGCTTCATCGAAAACCACTGCAGAAATCAGTGGAGAAGCTCTACCAAAGCAGGGCGAGCGCAGCTCCGCCCCTCGTGTCGCTGCCGGCTGCTCGACCTCGGTGCAGCTTCAGCTCGCTGATGCCACTGCTATAATACTCGGCGGCGACTTCGTTCTCTCCCGTCGGGTTCTTCCTGGTGGCCGAACCTGTCTGTAGGAGGTCTCTCTCCCGCCTGCGTTGGATCCAGCGGTACGACGGCAGATGCCAAGCGAGTCATGCGCGCGAGTATAGCGGAGCGCCGGAGCGGTGGCGAGCTGGCAAGCACGTCGGGGAGCCCCAGGAGTAGGGAGCGCCGGAGCGGGGAGACTCTGCGCTGTCCCTTCTGACCTCAGTCTCTCATGCCACGGAGCAAACGCAGGCGCTTGGAACGCGTGGTGCCGACTTAAGTACGGGCAGGCAAAAAAAGGAAGAGTTTGCTCAGTTAACTTCTTTAAGATAGGGTATACCAGCACAGTTGTCCGTCGATAGGTTAGCTCAGTTAACACTAATTTGTCCCTCCTTCCAATTGGCTCACGTTCCGCCACTGTGTACGGCACCACACTCTTGATACCAGCAGCCGAATGGATTAGTTTTCCTCTCTCTCTCTCTTTCCTTTATTTTTTTGGTTCTCCTGAATCCTGCAAAAACTCTGTAGTTCTGTATAAGCCTGTGTCTGCATCCTCATGAAAAAACTCTTAGTCACCTTCAAAAGGGAAAGGTCCACGCATGCATGCACGGTCCCTTTATTCTCCACTACAGTTAGCTCCGATTGTCGTTGTCTACCACCCCTAAGCTGATTAGATGGCAAAATATTCCCAAACACTAAAGCAGCTCCCCACTAACAAGGCGAGCATATCCTTTTACCAGCTTTTTCGTGTAAAGTATTTCTATTTTGAATAGTTTATGAGATAGCCCATAATGTTGACTGCTGAGTACCCCAATTGTTTTTGACACTGTCCTCAGCATATAATTGCGTGCACTTTCAAAATAATGCATATACTATACTCCCTCCATCCGAGATTGTAACAAATTTCAGATCATGACGACACGCACATACAACTTCGGCAAAAAGTTTTCGATGTTCTATAGCTAAAATGCAAGACAATATAGCACTGTCAAATTCGTGATGAACCTGATGATTATGATTGTTATTTGTGTGGAAATAGTTTTAATTTGTATGTGTACTAATAATGACGCAGGTTTTTTATTTTGTTGTTGACTTATCGAGCATGCATGCATGCGTTTGTAGCTGAAACAGCAGTGGGCCGGCCGGGGCAGTTAAGAAATGAACTGGAGGTATGTAACCGCATGATTCTTTGCGTGCATGCCTGAAAAGTTACCGGTCAAGGCATCATGTATGGTTTCTATCTGAAGTACTGGACTCCTGGTGCTCAGCATGTTGCCTTGATGGTTGTCCCATGTATGGCCATCAAACACCCTGCAGATCCCTGACCAAGGACCATACTCTTGTCCAACTGCAAATATAATACACGAATTAGCTAGAATGCAGGCCTTCAGGTTCACTTAATATATTCTAATCTCTAGCTTGTGGCACCTACCAGCACCATAGTTGCATTGTGAGCAACCAGCATCCACAGACCACAGCTCGATTTCTTCCTGAGAATTTCTCTTCTCATAAAAAAACATTTATATAGTATATAGCATACCATTCTTACACTCCAGGCATGCAGTTGGTATGCATCAGCAAATACACTAACAAAAGGGAGGGACTTCTTGCATGGCATGTACTGGAACCAAGTCAGTGGCTTTAGCTTATGGGTCTAGTTAATCAAACAGCCTGCACCAGCAAGTCTAATGATGACAAGACCCTCAAAATTCCACAGGGAAAGCTCTGACCAGCCCCTTTAACCTGCCTTTTGTTTTCTTTAATGAACAGCACTCCGGCAACAGGGACTCCACTGAGATTCACATACCCATCATATCCCAGGGAAACAATGATAGTATATGTGCAATCTATTTTGTCTACGCTGGTGCATGCCTCCTTTTGATCGAGTTCTTGCAGACAACTCACATCTGCAGGTTCCTTTGTGTCCAAACCAAGGAAAGGCACAGGTTCCTCTCTATCTCCTGCCATTGCTGCTGCTTCTCCATCCCCTACTAGCTTTTCTCCCCTGTCTCTCTCTTCAAGCTTTGGCTGTATGCTCCTCGCGAACCATGGAGCCCAGGAAGTCGAGTTATCTTGTCGCCGTCGTCTTGGCTTCGCTCTTGCTGTCCGCCATGGCAGGTTAATTGTTTTCTTGATCATTTTAGGTCATCTCTCTCTATATGCTCTTCTTTTCCGGATGTTCTTGGTTTAAACCATTAGAAATCAAGTTCTAGAATATTTCTGTTATGTGGTACAAAATCTCGCGCGCATTACTAGTTCATTGTTTAAGTTTCTATTGTGATCCGTAGAGATTTTGCTTGATGCAGGAGGGCATAGGAAGAAGCTGCTGAGCAAAGATGGCGCAGGATCGATGGTATATAAGTATACACATGTATATATTTTATATTTTTGAAACCAAGGGGCGAATAACTGCGCATATATACAGACCCAGCAGCTATCTAGGGATTATGCATATACTTACTCTTGTTGCCCTTATAGGTTGAACTATCGGCATGTTATCATGCCATTGCCCAGAAACTAATGCCAGCATGAACTTGGAAGAATTGCTTGGGATTAAATAAATCATTTAGTTTTCTTCTCTCTGCATTAGTACTCTCGTCTCCTCTCCCTCTTCTTCTCAAGAGGACGGCAATGGAACATGGCAACACGTTGACTAGGCATAATAAGACACAAATTTTCAACTCCAAGAGGGCTTATTTCTATACATTCCGTGCATTCCTATAGGACAATCAGTTTGATTTGACAGATTATTAGCGTACCCCATTGGTTAGGCTTCGTTGTCTTATGGATACTAGAGGGAGAACGCAGCTAGCACTATATCGACCTTGGATAATGATACTAGTTCACACCTTGGTTGCGTACTCCCTCAATTCCAAAATAAATAAACTTTCCTTCCGTTCCAAAATAAGTGAATTTCTAGAGTCAAACTATCTTTAAGTTTAGCCATATTTGCAGAGAAGAGTATCAATATTTATAACACCAAATAGGTATACTATAAATATAAAACATTTTTATTACAAATCTGATTATACTAATTAGGTATCATAAACATTAGTATGTTTTTATACATGTGGTCACATTTAGGATTTATTTTACTTAGGACAACTAGAAACACTCTTATTAATTTGGGACAGAAGGAGTACATGTACGCAAATTGGACTTTAAACAATCCATTGATACTAGCAGCTACAATTTGGTCATGCGAAGACATATTTTATTTTCATGTTTTTATTAGCATGTGCGGTATTTAGCTTACACTACGTAGGTCCATTATTCCCTTGTCACTTCAGAAAAACAGTGCAGTGGTGTAGAGGGTATTAGGTAAGGCAACAAGGGATAAGAGAGGCGAACTCTACTATATGACTCTGATGTACTCGGTTAAGACATGGTTATTGGTTATCATCTTGCTCTTGAAACTTTACATGAAAATAAAAGATAAATGGCTGGCCTTTCCTATCTCTTTCACCTTTCTCCTTTTCTTTTTACAATCTTTCAAAAGCTTTAAGCCTCATCATCAGTTTACACGTGTGCAATAGTTATTATTACTGTTGCAGATAATAATCACGGTTGCTGGACAATCCTATATACTAAGACACCAATTGTAGCTAGCGTGTGATATGATTGTGCATGCATGCATGGGCAGGAGACGACGGAAGAATCCATGCAGCCGCTGCAGGAAGACGACGAAGCGGCGGCGGCGGTCCACGAGAGGATTCTGAAGCAGGTGAGGATGGACGACTACGGGCGCTACGACCCTACTCCGGCCATGTCTAAGCCTCACTTCAAGGACATACCTAACTAGCCACACAACCCATGCATTCAGATCCTCGAATATATATATGTTGCTGCTTGCTAGTCGCTCCTCCTTATTATATATATATATATATATATATATATGTGCTACATATATATATATATATATATATATATATATATGTGCCACATATTTGTCGAATAAGTTTCATGTATCATCACCATGTCCAGCTTGATTATATGTGTACAATATCTGTTGATACATGTTCATGTATGTCTGAAATTCGAAACCTATCAATACTTAAGGGAGCTAGCAGTATATTTGTCATATATCGCCATCAGAAGAAGAACTTGTATTGTAATGTTGTTGTTTAAATTTGTCTTATGACTAGTTTTACGAATGACGAGGTCAACAAGGCTTCTTAGCTAGATGCGTACTATGTCGGATATATGCAATTTTTTTGGCCTAATCATAATTTGCATTTTTCTGCACAGTATTATCAGTATGCTAGAAATAATCATCAGTAATGGACTCGTGGTTCTTCACTACCATGAAACTAAATACTCCGTCCGCCGCTTAGTCTCATGCATGGACAACTTTCATTGAAACTGTTTTGTCTCTAAAATTTGGGAAATATTAGTAGCTGAGATTCAAATATGACACTGCAAGTAACCACAGGCATTCATCGTATCAGAAGTCAAATACATGGTCTCACGGGCTACACACAGCTAGGTAAATTGCGGCAATATGAAGCACCTAGGCTTCACAAAAAATGCGGATTTTTACAGGAATAATCTACATTAGGGCATTGGAAAATGATCCACGCATATAACAGACACCAATACTTTCGCAGAAAAAAAAAACACCAGTTCACCATCATCGCCCTTTTTCGTTCATCCAAGCTCAAAAGAAAAAATCCTTACACGTTCAGAAGGGCCCCCAAGAGGCCCAGGCCCATTTCTGTTTGTATCGTCGACCAGGCCCTCGATCGGCCCACCGGCGGTTCGCAGAGCTGAGCACCTGAGCACAAGCGACACACGTAATGATGGGAAACGGATAGCAAATATCCGAATTATCCGATATCCATATCCGCTTAAACATCAATATGGATACCCGTATTCGTATTTGAATTTAATATGCTAACAAAGCGGATACATCCGAATCCGATTTTCATTAATTTTCTCTATCCGATTCCACATCCATATTCGACAATATCCAACACTATCCGTATCGCTATTACTGAAACTATTTAAAAGTTATCTCAATTTCCTATAACCAATATTATATTAATTTTTATAATAAATATAAGAAAATTAAATTTAATTTTAAATATTTTATTATTTTATCTATTTATATGTGAAACTACTTTTATAATTTTTATTTATATATTAATAAAAATTGTCTATACATTTATTTAAATATATTTTTATTTCTACTTTTATTTTTTATATATTTATTTATTAATTATTGTTGATAAATATATTATTTTTAATTTATTATCTTTATTATGTTATTAAACTTTAATTTCTACATATGTAATGATTTTATATTTTAAAACTACCAATAAAAAAATAAATAAATATTATATTATACGGTGAGTAAATATCCAAATACAAATTCGTATTTAAGATATCCGTTTTATATTCGTATTCGAGAATATCTGAATCCGTATCCGTATTTAAATTAAAATGCGGTAAATAGTGCTGTCATTGCATGCGAATCCGATCTACGAGTCCGTTCCGTACTCGGCCGGCTGACCGCACACACTGCGACCTGACTCGCCGCGCCACGTGTTGCAGAAGTCAGCGTGCGAGTGAGCAGCGGCTGCTGCCTTCCCCGTCCTTCCTGGAAACGTCTCCCACCCACCGCACCTGCCACGCGCACCGCACCGCTCCAGCACCCGCAGAACTGCCACAGCCAATGCAGGTGGGCCCGGCGTCCCCGGACCCGCGGGCCGGGCGACGCGTGGGCTGGCGCGGCTGGGTGGACGGAGCGGCTCGCCCTGCAGGCGCGCAGGAACTGGACAAACATTTCTCACCGGATCTCGTACCCACCCCACTTCCATACCCCGAGGCCCCAGGCGCGCACCTCCTCTCCCTTTCTTTTCTTCTCGCGGCATCCACATCCCGCTCGCTTCTCCCGCGGCCCCGCCCCCTCTTTCTAACCCTAGCCCCCCGACTAAGTGGCCCTCCTGGCGGCGGCGGCGGATCGGACCCAGGCTCCGGCGCGAGTCCTCCGTGCTGGTGAGGGTCGTGTTTGGGCGATTTGTTGTGCTCCTGCTGGCGGAATTTCTGAGTGATTTCAGGTAATGCCTGGCAATTTCGGGTTCCGCTCTATGGTTGGGGTTAGTAAATTGAGGAACTCGGCGTATGTCCCTTACGTGTGATATGCTGTGATAAGGTACTTCTTCTGGAGGGAGTTTCTCCGCGGTAATGCATATCTATGGTACAATTGCTGGAAGCGTATATGATTTATGCAGATGCATATATATGGTATAATTGCTGGAAGCGTATAATTTTTATGTACTTTAAACTGCAAAACCAACACCAGTGCTTAGTTTTGACTGGTACCACCTAGCTGTCCATCTAAACAGATAAATTGAGTGTTTCCTCTAAAAAAGATAAATTGAATGTGAATCTTGAGTCTTCGTTGGGTATTGTAGTCAATCCATCCTCATGGTTATGTATAAAGTTGTGCAAAATTCCATGTTTATTGTGCACAAAGAAGCTTCCTACGTTTTGTGTCCATTGTGCACCAGTACGATACCCGCTGAGGTGATTGTTCTTGCCTTTCAGCCTTGATTCCACAATTCTTGATTGATATCTGCATAATGCCTCAAAGATGCTTAGGTGTTGTCGAGAGGAATAGGTGCTCTTTGAGTGGGTCTTCAGGTTTGGTATATGTCGGCGTCAGTACCTGATAGTTCCTCTCTCCACTGCTCCACATAGCTTCTCTTGCTGTAGTTGAGCTCATTAACCTATTGGCCCCCACCCCCCGTACACTCACACAAATTAAGTGTGAATCTTTTTCTATGTTATTTTGGACTTGACTTCTAGTAAATATGCAAGTGGTTGGCTCCTAGTTGAAATTTCTCCAACTTCAGTGGGCCTGACATTGTTCCTATGTTCAAAAGGTTTAAAATTTAAGGACACATGCTTCAAGCTAGTTTCTGCCTTTCACATGTCCAAAAGATTACACTTGACCTTTGGCAAATTTATCACAAAATCAAAGTTTTTTTTTTGAATTTATATGATTATTGAACTCCACAAAACTGAAATGGTATTTCCTCGAATTTAGATGATTTACGTGTCCATGAGATTGCTTTGCACCCTATTTATGTATTTTATACAATTTATTATCTCTTTTCCTTCATGTGTTTGCTTCTTCTCAGACATGTATATTGCAAGGCAATTGCTCCCTCCTAGTAATTCAGCTCTCACAAAGTTTAATAAGCAGGTCAACATGGGCCCTATTCTGTGCAATATTAAATAAGCTTATTTCTGATGCTTCTTGGCTCCTTGTTAAGGTTGCTGTCATCTTTTAATGTTGTGCCCACATAAGGAGCCTTTCAAGACCCCTTTAAGAACAGCTAATAGCCTAACAATGCCCCCACTTCGGATAGTGCTTTCTTGAAGGCACACCTTAATTTCTTCATGAATATGATATGGTTGTCATAATTTTGCAGTGTCATATTGGGATTGCCAGCATGTTATCCATCAATTTCTAATCACATGGATGAACTTCGAAGATTTGTTTAATTGATTGTATATAAGGGACATCGACTTATTTTCTGCAATAAAGTATGGGAGCTAATTGCTGCATAGCTGCCAAGGAAAGAACACAGCCATGTATGGCTCCAATTGAAGTTTCAACATACAGGGTAAGGCACTCACCATCATGGAGCTTCCGGTGGGACAACCGTACACACATAGAGGATATAATGGAGAACACTATGGTGTTCCCAAATCAAAGTAGTGGAAACGTTCAGCCAGAAGTGAAGAATGGTTTCATTGCACCAACTGAAGGCCATAACAGTGGGGATAGCCGTTCTGATGTGTTCCGCAGGGTCAAGTGGCAAAAATCTGATAAAAAGATGGAAGTATCCAAGCTTTCAAAAGTTGATCCTGGAGGTAAAGGCTTGAAATTTTGTTGTGTTGTGCTTTTTTAGTATTTACTCCTGTTTTGCATTTGCATCGATGGTAATTCATATTACTGAGTGAATGTTATGGTAGTTACATGTTGTCAAAATACGTGTCTACTAGAATGAAATGATGATGCTTGTGAGAACGGAATATTAGAATTGACAAGCTCTTGTGATTTGGTGCTGACATTTTCATTCCATTGCTCATAATTTGATTTTATATTTCATGTTGTGTTCTTTTATTTTATTTCATGGTCTAAAAGTGGAGAAGGAGCAGATTCAACATTTTTCCTTATTTTGTACCTTCTGTACTGTTCATTAACTTCAGGGTCGAGCAATATTTTTCTCGGTGCATGTAAATGATATCTGAAATGCTGCATATCTTGAATTATAAAACCTTTCTCTACAAACACATCATAAGCTAAGCCCATACTGACGAATAACCAGCCTGCAAATAATAGGTTTTGATGACTTTGGGAATAATCGGTTATTAAACACTAAAAAATAAATTGCTATTTGCTAACACCTGTTCCATGTTTTCATGTTTTCAGTAGATCAATCTACTGCAAATGATTTATCCCCTGAGGTATGTGGTATTGAGCATTTGTTCTATATATATTATCACTATCATTTCCGAATTCTGTGTGATTATCGAGTTATATAGTTGTGTTTGATGTTTATTTCCCTTCGCTATTCGCCATCTTGCACAGGCAAAGTCTTGTAAATCCCCCAGCATAGTAACTGTTGCTTCAGATGCAAAGACATTGAAGTCTCATCCTTCAACAACAACCCCTGTACTGCAAGAAGATTCAGAAGGTCCTTCATCCTGTCATTCTATTCGCATGGACCCAAATTCAACAAGGAAAGCACTTCAATCATCTGGTGGTCAACTGTACACGCAGATCTCAGTTGGAAGCAATCCATCCCTCAAACCTCTTGGCGAAAACAGCTCTGCAGAAAGAAGGCTATCAAACTCCATGCTTTCTGCCTGTAGCAATGATATGTTTACAGGGCAATCGCAAGGTGAGACATCTGATGGGTGGTCAACTCGCACACCTTCTGAATTGGTGGCTATATCTCAAGGAGATAGGTGGTCTGTTGACAATGAACTCTTTGGCTTCATTACTAGTAAAGGATCATTTTCAAATGCTTCACATCCCACTGCCCTCTCCCCTGACCAAGAGGTATGCAGGCTATGTTCAAGGCTATTAAAGGAGCGATCTTCATGGAACGGTCATGAGCTGGCAGTAGTTGCTGTTTTATTCTGTGGTCATGCATACCACGCAAATTGTTTAGATAGTATTACTGCAGAAAGTGAGAAATATGATCCTCCTTGTCCTGTGTGCACCCATGGTGAGACAATTACAGCAAAACTATTTGGAAAGACTGAACTAAAGGTTAAGAATAAGGCATCCAAAAATATGGCTGATAATGATCTTGATCGGAGCTCTAAGCACCAGAAGAAAGTTAAGAGAGAACCCAGATTGGTCACAAGTTCTAGCATGAAGGACACATTTAGTCGGCCATTTTTGAGGAGGCAGTTCTCCACTGGTTCGCGACCACCAACACCAGTTTTGGGGAGTGAACCAACAAGAAAGAAGGGATTCTGGTCAAGGAATTGGAGAGAGTAGCCAGCTTGACATCATTGATGTGGTGAGCAGATTCCCAATTTAAAGCTTGGTGAACTCAATTCTGATATATTTGTCTTGTTCATCATTTCTTTGCCTCTATATTTGAGGACACCAACAAGAATTTACAGTGCCTTATCTTTTCATGTGAATTTACTAGGGCATGCTTGCTGGTGTGAGCTCATGATCGAGCAAGAATGATCTAGGGAAGTTGGAACTGGTGCAAGGGGTTTTGCTGTGGAGCTGGCTCTACCATCTATATGATTCTGCACTATTCGTTGAAGCACTCATTGTGCTAGCACAAATGTAGTGTGTAAAATGTCTTTTAGTATGCAAGCATGCAGCCAAGGGTCGCGTTCTTGCGGATATCAGTCATAGTCACAGTATAATAGAACAGAAAAAGGGTATAATTTTCAGGACGAAAGGTGTCATGCTGGGGTTGAAAGGTTGAAATCCAGAATGATATATGATTTTCGTCAAACCTTCATTTGTAATATTTATTTTTGGATTATAAACGTAATCTGAAAACCGTAGCACACGGATAGTTTTTAACTGTTATCTTATTGCAATTAGCAAGCTGCAATTAGATGGTTATGTAGCATTTGGCCAACACTGTTAGATGGTTATGCAATTAGCTCTCGCCGCGCTGGGCAATCTTGGTGAGACCGTGTTCGCGTTTTTTTGGGTGATGTAGCATTTCTGATTGGAGTTTCAGGTTTCAGAGATCAACAAATCGAAGTTATCCTAATGTTTGTTCTGAAATGCAACCACTCTAGTGAAGCTGTTTTAAGTGTTGGGTACGAAGCTTATTCTGTTCACTGTAATCAGGTCAATGGGAGCGCTGTAGCGTATATTCCTGGGAGGGACGATGTTTGTTTTTCCTTTTAGAGTTTTTTTTCAGTCTGAAAGTATCTTGGTGATGCCTATTGGTGATGCCTAAAGAGGGTGAATAGGCGAATCTGAAAATTTTGAAAAATTCTTCGCAGCAATTAAGCGTTAAGCGAAAGTATGGTATTATGGTGATCAACCCTTCTTGGCGATGGTGGCTTAACTTGAGGAGAGGTGGTGCCAGATGTTTTTCTCAAATCCAAATGCTCCACGGTTAGTAACATCGTTCTCACTCCAGTGGTAGTAATGTTCTTTTCACTGAACCGGAACATCCAATAAAAACCGGAACTTCCAACAAAAGAAATGTTCTTATACGAAGTTCAAAATTAAATTTGAAACTGCAGAATATGGTTGAATCAAAAGTTACGCAATGATACTTAAAGACTTCTGCAGGTGATCTTTGCAAGCACAACAACTCGAGTACGTAGATCGGCACAAAATAAACTCTAGGTCAATAAGAACTAAAAAAATGCAATAAGCACAAGACACAAGAGATTTGTTTCCGAAGTTCACTCCCACTAAGAAAGCTGCGTCTCCGTTGAGGAGCTCACAAAGAGCCAGATCTTCCACTAACCCTTGACTTTACTCAATTAACCACAAAGCAGAATTGGATCACTTAATATGAAATCCACAAAGAATGGTTAATACAAACTTCCCGGGTCGCGCACACACGAGAGAACGCTCAACCGGGCGACACCAAATCATCTAGAAGCAATACAAACTTCCCGGGTCGCGTGCACACGAGAGAACGCTCAACCGGGCGACACCAAATCATCTAGAAGCAAGCTTAAAGAGTAACGAACGCGAATTGATGGATGAAGATGTTTCAAGTGCTCTTGAGATAAACGCGGCTGCCTTCTCACTCAAATGCTCAAGTCTCACACCTCAATCTTACTCTTACTGAAACCCTAACTCAAATCAACTCAATGATTTGCTCAAAGGAAAGATTGGGGAGTGGAGTAGAAGCTTGTGGAGGTGTTTTCTCAGGGAAGAACAACAACAAATGAAGGAGGGGCTGAGGAGGTATAAATACCTGGGCCCCGAAAACTAGCCGTTAGTGTGCAGAATAAGTGATTGTCGGAACTTCCGACCCCATTAAAAACATCCGGGCAAGGACCCCCTTTCGAAACTATTAACCTACTTCCGAAAGGGGTCGGAACTTCCGACACACACTGAGTCAGTGAGAAAACTAAGTGCACAAGTGTGTGATTTTGTATCTTTCTTGGGTAGTTATCATCTCAATTAAGCACTTTAACATCTTCAATCTATCCATTTACCTCCCTCTTAATAGTACTTGAGAGTACGATGTTTCCTATATTTAAATTCAAAATAGAAAATAAATAAAGATCTTCTTTTGAGCTCCATGACCATTTATCAAGTAAATTGGCGTCTTTTCACAGGTATAATTCATTTCATTAAATTTTATCCTGTCCATAGCTCCATAATTATATTAGCTCCTTAATTATGCATGTCATCAACATCAAAACCCGCTTAGGGGCCCAAATGTACTTTCAAGTGCCCCACAGAGAACCCTTCCACAGCGTGTGAGCGTGTCCAATGTTTTTGGCTAGTCAGTGGTATTTAGGCTCCGTTTGGCATGGCTTCACCCAAAATAGCTACAGCCGGTGAAGCTAGAAAAACTAGCTTCACCTGGCTTCTAGGTTATTTTAGCACGGGCTTATAAAACAGCTTCTCCCGGCTTCTGGGTTATTTTAGCACGGGCTATAAAACAGCTTCACGCTATGGTGTCTCGATTTGCATAAATCGGTTTGCATGAAACAGATGAAGCTAAAACTAAAATAAGCTATGGCGAAGCCCTTAGCTTGATGAATTGAGGACCGCATTCAGATTATCCACTTGTGCCTACGAAGGTAGGAAGAATATTCTGGAAGGACCACAATATTGCCGTTTTTTCCCCAGTTTTTGGTTTACAATTCAAAGGTATACTGCGCCAACTATTAATACATTTCCTCCTTTCCTTCGGAAAATTAAATACTTAGTGAAACAAAAGAAATCATTTTGGCTCTTTCCCTCCAATTACTAAGGGGTGTTTGGATGGGTTGACTAAACTTTAGTTCCATCAAATTAGATATTTAGACACCAATTAAATATATATTAATATATGCTAATTACAAAACCAATTGCATAAATGGAGATTAATTCGTGCGATAAATTGATTAAACCTAATTAGTCTATAATTTGGCAACGTTGTGCTACAGTAAATATGCGCTAATGATGAATTATTCGTCTCGTAAATTAGTCTCCATTATACAATTAATTTTATAATTAATTTATTTTTAATTTTTCTAATTGATATCCAAATATCCCGTATGACGCGGATTAAAAATTAGTCGCTGGACGAGGCGCTAAGATAGCTTTCATCGACCCTGTCATTCGCAAACTGTTGGAGATGCGTGCGGTACTCTGTTACGGCCTCCGGCAGCACTTGCTACTGTGACGTATGGCCCACAAGGCAGCGAGACAGGCGCTTTCTCCCCGTCCCAGCCCAAAACCATCGTAGCAAAGAGACACAAACACCCGAAAAGCACGATCAGACAGGTGGACGCTGTGTACCCGAGTCAGTGTAGGTGGGCCCGGCCCGTGACACGCAAGCTGGGCACGTGGTCCAGCAGCCACGGACGGAAGCGTCGCGTGGCGGGGTCTCGTGTCCACTCCGACGGGTGGGCGGAGCAGTTTCGTTGTCGTTCGCAGGCCGCGGCGCCAAGCGGAGACCGAGACCGCCATTCCCACGCGCACCGGGTTTTATACCCGCACAGCCTCACTCCCTCTCTCCCCTCCCTCCTCTCTCTCTCTCTCCACTGTCTCTCCTCCGTCGCTTCCCCTCCCCCGTCCTCGCAATCTCACCTCCCGCGAAGCCCCCCACAACCCTAGCGGAACCCGCTCCTACCCCGAGAGCTCGCGGCGCTGGGGAGCGGCCTCCGCGTCGGGCGTCAGCCGCCGCCGAGCGGTGCCAGATCCGGGACCCCGCACCGTTCGGTCGGGGGGCTCTTCTTCGGCGACGGCGCGGTCGCTGGATGCTGGTCGGGCGGATCGGGGCCCGACGTTCGCGTGATTCGAGGTAATTCCCGTGAGCTACGGGGAGCGCCTATTGAGTTAGGTGGGGGTGGAAATGGGGAATTCCGGTGCCCTGTCCTGTCCCGCCCCGCCCGCGGGCAGGGTAGTTCCTGAATCCTGATGGATTGTGGGTTTTATATAATGGGTGCTGCCTTTTCATCTGCTACCCTAGTGATCTGTGCTGTTCGAATTATGGTTAGAGTGGGGTATATATTGATTCACCTAACCTTTCGTGCTAGTTCCATCCACAAATTTTATCAGCTAGATATACCACCAATATTTTGCTGATTTATCAGTTGTTGTCGAGTCTTTTGGTTAGAAATCGATGCAAAATTTTTACGTCCAGAATAATTGTGGCTTGAAAGAAGCATAACCGTGATGTGATGTATTCCACTTCGTATTGTATTGTAAGGGTGCAGAATTTCTCTTTATTTTGCTTCGATCCGATACCAGAAATAAACTATTATACTTTTCTATCCCACTGGTTTTACATAGTGCTTATTCGGCAGTAAGGACAGATGCTAGATGCTATTGTGTTGTGTGGGAGGAAGAATCTGTGGCCTTTGAGTGTACTTTAGTTTTGGAATGTCTTGATGCTGGTATACCTAACTGCCGCTTTCTTCCCCCACACATATTCACCCACCGTAGTTAGCCAGCTTCTCTAACTGGTGCCTTCAATTATAAGCAAGCATCTATTTTTCATCTCTTTTCAGTTATCATGAATAAGTGAAGTGGTTGCTTTATGGATGTTGATGTTTCCACCTGGAAGTATTTATGAATGGCATGAGGGATCCTAATGACTTGAAAGCATGCTACTAGTTATCTACCTCCATTTACTATAAAATTTTATGTAAATGGACGAGGCTGTGAGTTTCATTACCTATTTTTGATTGGTGAAACCCCACCTGATCATTCATGTCATGTTATTAGGCTCATATTTAGTTTATGATTCTCTTTTGTCCTCTTCCACTGCCTCTCTCCCAGGTCCCTTCGTAGTCCATCCCCTGCAGCAGTGTAATTATATGCCACCCAAGTTGTTGTGGATAGCATTTCTAGAATTGTAAAGGTTACAAGACTGTCACATGCACTTTTGGATTTAACAAAGCTTAATAATTCCAATCATACCTGTTCTTCATAAAAGCCTGCTGTGGATGCCCCTTGTCTTCTGTTTCAGGATTGCTTTCTTCTTTTTATGTGGTATCTTAGCTCCATCTGAGGGCTTCCAAGTGTAGGCTTAGAGTGCAACTGGACCTGTCTATTGTACATACTATCTTCTTCACATTGGGCCTTTGTCCATTTCTTTGTTGAAAACGACCTTATTGTTGTTATTTTCTTTCTGTACAGTTAGGCAACGTGGGGTTGTGATGTTTGATTCACATGAATGAGCTCAGAGCATCTGATTGATAAAACTATCAGCATATTAATTCCCTTTCTTTAAGAAATATGGGAGCTAATTGCTGCATTGCTGCAAAGGAGAGGACACAGCCATGCATTACTCCAATAGAAGTATCAGCATACAGGAATGTAAGGCACTCACCATCATGGAGCTTTCGATGGGACAATCGCACACACATAGAAGACATAATGGAAATCCCTACTCTGTTCTCCAACCATAGCAGTGGAAGCATTCGGCCTGAAACTAAGAGTGGTTCCATTGCACCAACTGAAGGCCTCTCTAACGGAAATAGCCTTGGAACTAGCCCTTCTGATGTGTTTCGCAGGACAAAGTGGCACAAATCTGATAAGAAAATGGAAGCTCCTAAGGCTACAAAGGCTGATCCTCATGGTAAGAACAGCTTTCATTTCATGAAACTATCCTTTTGAGCTACTGTGTATTTCCCAACCAGCTAGACACATTTTTACTGATTTCTGCATTTCTCAGCTGACCGCTGCACAGCAAGTAATTCGTCCCCTGAGGTATGCATCATTAAGCTATCTTTTGCAAAAATTAGTAGTTATTACCATCTAGGTTTATTGTACTCCTAATGCCACAGCATTGTTTGTCCAACATTTTCATTTTCCAATATGTTGTGCAGGCAAAGCTTTCCAGGAAATCATTGGACATGGTAAGTGTTTCTTCAGATTTGAAGACATCAGCATCTGTTCCTTCAACACCACCCTTAGTATCCAGAGCAGATCCTTCGTCCTCCAGGGGTAATTCGCAATCAACAGATTCAGATTCAATGAAGAAAGCACGGCGTTCACCAGGATATCAATTATACAGGCAGGTCTCGGATAGTAAAATTCCATCTCTCAGATCTCTCAACGAAATCAGCTCTCCTGAAGGAAGACCATCCTCTTCCATGCTCTCAGTCTGTAGCAATGACTTGTCAGCAGCAGGATCCCATGGCGAGTCATCTGATGGTTGGTCAATGCGCACATTTTCTGAAATGGTTGCGACATCCCAAAGAGAGAGGTGGTCACTTGACAGTGAGCTCTTAGGATCCATTTCCAGTAAAATGACAAGATCAAATGCTTCAAATTCTACAAGCCTTCCTCCAGACCGAGAGGTGTGCAAGCTGTGTTTGAAATTGTTAACGGAAAGATCGGCTTGGAATGCTCAGGAGCTGGCTGTTGTTGCTGTGTTGTTGTGTGGCCATGTTTACCATGCTGACTGTCTCGATAGCATAACTACAGAAGCTGAAAAATATGATCCTCCATGCCCTGTATGCACGCACGGGGAGAAATGTACAGTGAAGCTATTTGGGAAGCTGGAATCAAAGATCAAGAATAAGATACCAAAAGATGTGGTAGTTGATATTGATCTAGATGGAAACATTAAGCACCAGAAGAAAGGCAGAAGAGAGCCCAGGTTAGGCACAAGTTCAAGCATGAAGGTCCCATTTAGTCATCCATTTTTGAGGAGGCATTTCTCCATTGGCTCTCGACCACCACGGTCAGTCTCAGAGACTGATTCAACAAGAAAGAAGGGATTCTGGGCGAGGCACTGGAGAGAGTAGCATAGCTTCCAATCGTCATAAGGTGAGCTGCCCTCCATTATGTTCTGCAAGTTCAGTTTCAGGTAGTAGGTAAGTTACTAGAATTATTCTTTTTTCTTTTAGGCCCTGTTTGGAACTATGGAATTGAATTCCATTCTAATAATCATAATTTAGACACGATTCTATTAAGCTAATATGATTATATATGGAATATATTTGTATACTATTGTTGGCTATATGAGGGAGATGCTTATGTGCTATATTTCTACTATAGAGGAGTGAGCCAAAGGGCGTGCTATAAGTTACGGAATAGAAACATAGCTTGGTGGTGTATAGAATCAATTTCCATCTCCCATCCTATGAATTTAGGATAGGCTTATATCTAAACTTTGGAAAGTGGTGGGATGTTAAATTCTAAGCCAAATAGCCTAGTTTATTAAGTAGTTTTCAATCCCTCCAAAATGAGAGGATCCAAACGCCCTCTTAGGTTAAAGTGGATAACATTATTGATCCATTTTGTGTTCTTTTCACAGGAACGATCTTCAAGGGGAGCTGAACTCCCTAGCATGCAATGGAGTCAAAACTGGCGCAATGGCTGTCAGCAACCAACATATTTGGAAGTTTCTCCCAGCCATCATTTTGGATACTGGTGCGGCACCGTGCATGCTAAGCGCAGGTCCCAGGAATTCAGGATAGTAGAATAACAAGGTTTCCTATACCATGCGAAACAGGGTTGTTGTAGGCCCTGGTTGCAAATTAGTAATAGCAGCAGGTAATCTAACAGAAAGGGAGTGGCCTTCCAGGATGTAAGGCCCAATGCAGGGTTGCAAGATTACATAACCCAGCATGCTAGATTATTTATTGTACTCAGCAGTTGTTTTTGTATGATTGGCTATGGCACCTATTGTTGTTTGATCGTATGCTGAATATTGATGGTCGCGAGCTCCCGCTGGTTTTATGGTTATTGAAAATGCACCGTGCAAGTGTTTTAATCTGTAATTTGCATCACACATTCAAGCTATGTAATGGTTTTCCACCCGTTGCACAAGCTGATGATCAAGGGGAAAAAACATGTTAAATGTTACAGCTCCAGCTCTGCCGTTTGCAAAAGATTTTCCCCGGGAACTCTTAAAAGTCTACTGTGTCGATCCTTTGAAAGATATAAAGTAGCTTGTGTCGACAAACCCGTAAGCAAAAAAAAAGGAAAAAAAGAAAAAAGAGTTCCTCTGGATCATACATTTCCTTCCTTTTGAACTCGCACAAATCTTTTGGGTTGTGACGCTCTGGGACTTGGTCGCACGGATATTTTGGCTTGATCCTTTGGAAGATAAACAGTTTGTGACGCAAACGAAGCTGACTAACACGCTTTGTTGCTTGATCACTGTTACACTTTTGGGAGTAAGATTTCTACTAGTATCTAGTGTCCCGAGATATCAATAAGATTTCTACTAGTATCTGGTGTCCCGAGATATCAATCCCATCTTTTTTTTAAAAAAAATAACCCATCTATCCAATAGCTTTTAGCTTCTTGCTCTAGCACGCAAGCAGGCAGCTGCAATAAAGCTTATGGCAACCAGAAATCAAGCCATATGATACATACTAGGCCTGGGCATATTACCCGATTCCCGAACCCGAAATACTCGGACCAGGACCCGAAATACCCGAACCCGCACTACCCGAAATGCAGTTCGGATAGTGAATCCTATTACCCAAATTTAGTTTGGGTAATTCGGGTACCTGCACCCGGTACCCGAACTACCCGTAATTTGGCCGGCGCCTCAGCAGGCCGCATCCCAACCCCCGCGGCCCAAGTCCATGAGGCGTCGAGGCCCACAGCGCAGCGCCACAGGCCACAACGCTACATTACATGCCGCTCCAGAAACCCTCTAGCCAGTAGCCACCCTCAAAAAGAAAAGAAACCCTCTAGCCGCCAGGCTCCAGCGCTCTGCGCTCCTCGCCTCCTTGCTCGCTGGACCAGTGGACCGCCTCGACGGGCGACTCCAGAAACCCTAGTCGCCACTCCACCAGCGCCATGCGCTAGGCGCCAGTCAGCCACGCCACCTCCTCCCGACCAGAGACGCCGGAGCCACGGCCGCTTGTGGCCGCCAGTGGCGACGGGCGACGCCGTGCCGGTGACTCGGAGGCCGCCCTCTCTCACTGCGTCGAGCCGTCGAGCTCGAGTGCCCGACCGACGACCACCAGGTGACACCATTGTCTCTCACTCACCCACCTTTGCGCCGCCCTCTCTGAGTCTCTCACCCCGCCGGTTCTTTCTTTCGAGCACCAGCCGCCGCCGCTGTCACCGTGAGGCCACCAGCCACCGGAAACTGGAGTACTGGACACCGGCGCCGGCCGACTTGAAGATTGATTTCTTGAAATTAAAGGACGGACACATCAGAATCGTTGTGCAATGTATGCTAATCCCTAACCCCTTTAGTATTTTTTAATATGTGTAGATGGGTGCATCTATTAATTGTTGTTCAGCTAATTCAATTTGATCTGTGATTTAGTTCATAATATGGCTACCACCTTTGCATCCCATTCACTGATTTGTGATTACTAACTAGTTTGATATATAGATGAGCACCTTATTTTTTAAACGGCTTTGCATTTAGCCTAGCTAGTTATAACTTCTATACTGTTTTTCTATTCCTGGAAGAAATCAACTTTGTTCAATTCTGTGTTTTGGCAAAGAAAGAATTATCCAGTAGGCCAGTCCTGAGTAGAGTAGTACTGTGTTACTGGTTATAGTGCTCTATTTTTATTTCTGTAAATGCTAGAACCAGAGGATAATATTGACTCACTAGACACTGGCACTCAGGCCATGCCAATGGTGCCAGTGGAGACTCTGGAGCATGGCAAAACTGAAGCCGAAGGCACTAAAATAGTGATCATTGATGTGGATGAGAAGGAAGCTGAAAAAGTTAAGAGGAAGGAGATGGCATCAAGGTCTGAGATGTGACAACATTTTATCAAGATCAAGGATGAGAAAGGATTTCTGAAGGCTGGAATGTGTAAATATTACCACCGTGAAATCAAGGCTGACACAAGGGGATATGGAACATCTGCATTGAAGAAACACTTCACTACATGCAAGCGCAATCCTCATGTTTTCAACAAGGACCCGAAGCAAGGCACCTTGCAAGCATGTCATGGGGAAGCTCTTGCCACTTGGAGGTTTGATCAAGACACACTTAGAGATGTCTTTGCTGAGATGGTAATAGAAGATGAGCAACCCTTTTGTTTTGGTGAGAAGCCTGGCTTGAGGAAATTTCTATCCAAAGCATGTCCTCGTTTCCAACTTCCATCTAGAAGAACTTGCACAAGGGACATTGTACGCCTTTACTTTGAAGAGAAAGCCAAGTTGAAGAAGTTCTTCAAAGATTCTTGTCAGAGAGTGTGTCTGACAACAGATTATTGGACTTCTCAGGTTCAAGATGGATATATGACTGTTACAACAACTTTCATTGATGCAAACTGGAATTTGCATAAGAAAGTGATAGGCTTTTTCATGGTAAAGGGTCACAAGGGAGAGGATATTGGTAAGAACTTGACAAGATGCTTAGCTGATTGGGGTTTGGATAGAGTAATGATTGTAACAGTGGATAATGCAAATGCCAATGACAGTGATGTTGATTACTTGAGGAAGCACCTGCAGAAAAATAACATTGCCAAGGGCAAGTTTTTGCATATGAGGTGTGCAGCCCACATTGTAAATCTTATTGTAAAAGATGGATTGTAAGAAGTGGACCAATCTATTAAGCGTATTAGGGCTGCCGTTAGATATATCAAAAATGGGACTTCAAGATTGGTCAAGTTTAAAGAAATTGCTGAGGAAGAGAAAGTGGAGAGCAAAGCTTTTTTGAAACTTGATGTTCCAACAAGGTGGAATTATACGTATTTGATGTTGAAGGCTGCAATTGTATATGAGAAAGTGTTCTTAAAGTTAGTTGAAGATTACACTAATTATGTTATTGATCTGTCTGAAGCAAGAGATGGTTTTGGCATCCTGATGAAGATGATTGGGACAATGCAAGGAAGATGACACAATTTCTACAACATTTCTACAGCATTTCGTATCTCTTCATCTCTCCAAGTCACTAGTAACACTTTCTTTCATGAGATTGGAGAAGTCTGTCTGTTGATTCAAGAATGGCTGAGCAGTGAAGATAATTTGCAAGTATCAATGGGGAATAGAATGAAAGAGAAATTTGAAAAATATTGGGGACTTTGGCACACCAACAGCATGGACAAAGAGGAAGGGCAGCAACAAGAGCAAGGTAGGGATAAAGGGCGGAGCAAGGGCAGGGGGAAGGAGAAGGAGAAGGAGAAGGAGAACGTCAATTTATTGATATTTGTGGCTGCATTCCTTGATCCAAGGTACAAGTTATCTCTGTACACAAAGATTAGTGTTGAAGAAATATTTGGTGAGAAAAGAGGTCAATTGGTTTTGGCAGCAATTAATACTTGTGTGACAGAGCTGTTTGAAGAATACAAGAACATGTATGCTCCAAATGAACAACCTACTCAAGTAGTTGATGCTGATAAATCTAAGAGAGTAGCAGGAGGAATGCTTAAAGAAAAAATTGCCAAGAAGATGAAATTAAATAATTATTCTATCAGCACCAACAAATCTAACAAATCTGAACTTGAGAGATATCTTGTTGAAGAAACAGAAGACCCAGAGTCAAAAATTGATATTCCTTCTTGGTGGAAAGTCAATTCAAGTAGGTTTGCAGTTTTGGGTCACATGGCTCGTGATGTGCTTGTTATACCCATCACAATAGTAGCGTCGGAGTCCGCTTTTAGCACAGGTGGGCGTATATTGGATGACTTTCGTACCTCTCTTACTCCATTCATGTTAGAGGCTTTAGTATGCATACAGGATTGGCTTCGAAGGCCTACTGTTGACATAAAGGAGAGTACAGAGGAACTGGCAATAATAGAAAAAGGTATCATATTTGCTTATTTGCTTACATTTGTGAATTTACTGTATATAATATTAAATATGTAATTGTGTACTGTTGTACTGTTGTGCATTTACAGAGTGGATAGAAGAATTTGGTGGCAAAGGAAAAAAGAATGAGCAACCATCAGTGACTGTCAGCACCTCCAACTCCAAGTCACAAACACCAAGCAGCACCAGCAATGTTCAGACCTCGACTACGGCTTAGCCCAAAACTTGGAGATGTTCTTTTGTTTTTTGTGCTGGCTGCCAGGCTTGATGCCTTGACTTGAAGGCTTGAAATTTTCAATTTGTGCTCTTGTAGTTGTATGCTGTCAGTAGTTCCAAGTTCCAAGTCAGTCAGTACCCAGTACCTGAGTGGATGTGTCTTTGTGACTGTGTGCACTCACTGATTTGCTGTTTACTGTTTGCACTTGCATTTGAATGTTGCATTTGCACAAGACTACAAGTATCATGATGTGACAATGTTTGTGATGACCTGTCGTTGAAAATTTGAACTTATCAGATATCAATTATTCTGTCCAGTTCTAGTTCTATGCAAAATTCTATGCTGTTTGAGTGTTTGCTGTGATTTTATATATTTTGGGTACATCGGGTATACCCGAACCCGAACCCGAAATTGCGGGTAGTGCAATTTCAGGGTTATTTTCAGGTAATAAATCTCATTACCCGAATTTCTCAATACCCGAATTACCCAACCTGAATTAATCGGGTAACCCGAATGCCCATACTTAATACATACAGTACAGCCTAGTTGTCAGACTTATAGACAACAGAATTTGAACGAATTACGTATGTCTGTAGCCAAATGAGAGAATAAATGAATGAAAATCATGCAGATATGTCATCAATGAGCACAATGCAAACCATGCAAGGTTTCTAGTGTTGTAATATAGTCATCCACTAGTCATATAAGCATGGTTCACGTTTACAAATCTCAGGATAACAGTAACCGTCAAAGTTACATTTTTTTTTCCCTTTCCTCTTTTTTTTTTGACAGGCACACATAGTAGTAGCTAGTCGAACAAAAAGAAAGAACTTCATATGTACAGCACCATAAAAAACCGGTGGACACAGCTGGGGTCAGTGGTTGCACCAATGTCCCCAAAAGGCCAGCAACCCCAGTGACATAAGCTGAGGAACTCAAGTACTATTCCAGTTCAATGCAAGTAAAGTCAACAAACTACTGCAAGGATGAAGACGGGAAGATGCTACTACCGTTCCAAACATCCTACTGGTATAGAATCGCCCAAGCTGATACCACTGACCTCTACAACTAAAACTAAGCATGCCGATATATGCTAATTCAATGTTATAGGCTGGCACCCGAACGGTGGTAATGCAGTGCTACAGCAGCAGCAACTCCAACCAAGAAGATGGCGAAGAGTATGTATGCGTTGAATCCAGCTGATGAACATCTGAATGCATTCTTTATGCCCCTGAGATATCCTTGATTGTTGTGGCCTTCATCTGGCTTGGCTGCATCAGATTGCTTGACAGAACTGGCATTGTTTGCATGTTTCTTCTGGCACTCAACACTAGTCATGAGATCAAGACGACGACCACTGTTATCTGCAAACTTCATAGTCTGGTTGATGGATTCAGAATTACTTGTAACCATCTTTTTAAGTCCAAGCTGCATTTTAACCCTACCAGATGCTGGTGAAATGTTAGCAGCAGATGATGATGCGCTACGCCTTCGTATTATAACTCCATTGTCAATATTTCCATTTGACAGATTGGGGTTGTTGTTTTCCTGGTCTAACTGCAATTCATCCTTCAGAGTTCCATCCTCAAAGTTGTTCGGAAGAGCAAAGGGACTTCCCCCCATCAAGTGGTAAGCCTGGTTGGTGGCAGAAGCTCCTGACAGGCCAGCTGGCTCCAAGAACATATTATTACTGAAGTCATCAATACCAGGATACAACATATTGTAAAGATCATCAGGAAGATCATCAGTGAATAGGTAGTCTGTGGCATCTGTCCCATCCTTGATAGGGCTGGCATGGTCTGGTCCAATCTTGGGAACCACAGAACCAGTATTCTGCAAGGAAAACAATGCAAAGGATGAGCAGATTCGGGGACTAGTACAAACAAGCAAACCATTCTGAAATTAGTGAATAAAAACCGCCAGTAAAGATACAGTAAAGCATTGTCAATACAATGACAGAAAAACAATTGATGATTCACAGAGAAATTTTCATGGTACCAAGAAAAAAGTACTAAATTTAGGGACAAAGGGCATCTGAAAACATACTTGTAGGTCAAGGTTTAGCTACCCAGTGATGATTTACCAGAAATCTCAGAACATCAAACAAACTAAAAGCTGACTAGGCCATGTTAAGTTTTAAATGTTAGAATGAGGATTGTTGACTACTCAACAAGTTACGAACAGCTTGCAGTGATCTGGCTGACATTCACTCTTGATGTTTTTGCACACAGATGCATTATGTTGAAACTTTTTGTGAATGATTAGTTTTTTCATATTTCGAGTCTTTCATGGAAAAAATAACAATATTATGCTAAGCTAATATATACTACATCAACTAGCAAAACCCAGTCAAAATTTTGGGCACCACGTTGCAACATGCTAGATCTTAGTGTCCACTGTCCCTAATCTCTTATATGTCAATCAGTGATCATGAACTTGCAATTAGCCAATTAGCAGTTTAGTACCAAGACAAAGTAGGGCCTGGTGTAACTCGGATTAGAAAACATTGTTACATGAAAGTGACTAATCGATACCCACATTGCGCCACATGTTGGCAGACTTGTTCAGTATTCCCATGGAAGAAGTGCTTTTACGCAAATCTTGCCCAGCGCCCACCATCTACTAGTCAACACACACAATTAGCCTCTTACCACGATTGTAGAATTGTAGGGGTACGACTCCATCCACTAAGCTCCAATGCCTACCACTATACAGTACAAGTGCACCTTGGTGAGGAAACCCATGCCCATGTTCCATGAAATTGCAGGTTTATCGTTTGCCTCTAGATGTACGCTAGTGGGCACATTTGCTTCTGCATGCATATGGGACTTGTGTGTGCACCTACCTTAAAGTTCCTAAAGGAAAATTCTAATCTATAATAAGTCTGTTAGACATCAAGCAAAAATGCTGTCTTGTAAATTTTATTCAGCAGCTTCTTGCCCATGCATAATCACTTTGATCAAAGGGGGAACTATATAAACCTTCGCAATGAAACATGGTTCAATTATTTAAAGTAAAATACACCGGTGGTCCCAACACTTACTAAGTGTGCAACTCGAGGTCCAAACCTCTATAATCAACATGTAGTCATCTAGTAGAGCATGGAAATGGCGATGGGAGCAGAGGTGGCCTGCTCAACAGTAGAGGAGAGTGGGGAAGCGAGATGGCAATGTTTGCATGCCATGTAGACAGTTATGCACTGATTAAGTGATTAGGGTGATTTGGACCTTGAGTGGCACACTTAGTGAGTTTAGGTACCAGGATATTGTACTAGTATAGGGACATGTATACAGCCAGGAGGAAAGTTTAGTGACAGCCTGTGCAATTTAGCCAAAAAATCAAGAGCTACTGCGAGTGTCAGAGACTTACCGATGATTCAGCATATTGCTCAGTCAGAGGCAGGATGGCAGAACCAGTATCAGGTAGAGGGTTAAATGAAGGTGAAGGATCCAACAATTCTTCCAGCCATGCTTCCAGTTCATTACTACAATTTGGAGATTCTTTATCAGCAGTAATGGATGCCATAGCAACATCATTTGATTCCCCTGCACAGATGAGTGAGGCAGCAGCATCTTCTGGCTTTACAACTGATGTAGCAGCATCTTCTGGCTTAACAACTGATGTAGCAGCATCTTCTGGATTTACAACTGATGTAGCAGCATCTTCTGGCTTTACAACGGATGTAGCAGCATCAATTTGTTGTTGATGATGAGGGTTCCTGTCACCCACCTCATTATCATTCTCCAATGCCCAGTCACTTCTTTTAGTAACACGACAGAGAACAAAGGCATCCTGAAGAACAAGAAAAACCACATCAGCATACTGGACCACAATCTCAGGCAACGAAATATATGATAACTTATAACCAAGCAAGTTGACTGCAAGATGGCTTGAGGGCAAATTGCACATTAAATCTCATAACATGTAAATCCAAAGGACAAGATCTAATATATACTTGAAATATCATTTTATGAAACCTCAATTATTACTCAGAAACATGTAATTACAATCAGCAGTCTAATACCTTCATATCAGGGCTGACTTGACATTCCTTCTCATCTATGTAGTACTCATGCATAATCCATTCAGTGCGTCTACCAGAGGGAGGCCGGCCTTCATGAAAAACTAAAGTCTTCTTTGTTCCTAGAGTTCGCTTGTTCAGCTTTATGGCTCGGTCCTTCCCAGTTGATTTCCAGTAACCAGCGACTGTTGCCCTGTTTGACCTAGAACCGGTAGGGTACTTCCTATCACGAGAGGCGAAGAAATGCCACTTGTTGTCCTCGATTGGAAAATTGCACTTTGCTGCAGATACCATTGGAACTCAGAAGATCAGGAAATATGAGGGGTTGAGCCATGCAATAGGTAAAAATATTTAAATTGCATTAATAAGTAATGCAAATAGCAGAAACTTCATCCGCAAAGATAAAGAATGTCTAGATAAACTGGATCCAGATGGAAAGCAATCACGTTAATGTACAACGAAAAAGCTGTATCAGTGATAACATTGAATAAAAGATTTTACTTGTCTAGATGTCTATGATTCACTACGACATTATGACTCCGCGACTTCAGAGGATTCAAATTTTTGTTTAGGAAAAGGAGATACTACATCTAGAACCAATTGATAGATGAAATTTTATATAAAAATCTCCAAAGTTCTCTATGGACCCAACTAAAAACTATGGAAGCATGGTCAACCTACCAGGTAAATCCCATGGTTCATGCTTGTATATATCCACCTCTGGTATAAGATCGTGTTCAATTTTCTGGCCAAGTATTTTCCTCTTTAGATAGTGACCAATAAGTTCGGTATCCGAAGGATAGAATCCAAATCCTGGGGGCAGTTTCATATTACGTAGTGCTTCCATTTTACAATATATCTGCATTAATGAACACAAACACAAGCACGATCAGAACCATAATAATTCAAAAGTATTGAACTGTCCAATGATTTATGTAAGCAATCATGCATGCAAAGGTGGAATATGTATTGATCTATCGAATGATATCTATTAGCAATCACGACTACAAAGGCATATCTCATTAACTCTTCCAGTAAAAGAAGTTCTTGGGGATTTTGTTCTCAACACAAAGCAGATTCTTCAGCGTTAGAGCAGAAAAGCACAATAGATTCAATTTCTTCCCTCTTCTCCCCCTATTACTTTATATTTGAGGAAAATTTTATTGGTGGAATAGAATCCACCAGAGCATCTAATCAAAGGATAAAGATAATTGCACAATAGCAGTTCCATGAAAGGATCAACCGCATCGTGTTCACACACAGAAGCATTTTTAGCATATAGTGTCACAAAAACCAAATACTTAAAGGTCGAAGGAGCCAAAAATCTATTTCTAAGGAGCCAACAGATGTGAACAATATTTTTCTCTCAAGTGCATGTTCTCTTTATCATACTTGATAGATGTCACTATGTCACGGCCACCATGAGCAACAAAGCCACAGCTTAAAGCCTTCTAAATGCATGTGCCCACTAAAATCTGTTGCCATAGGATACAAACATAAAAAATGCCACTGCTTTGCTTGATCATGCTCTCTCTAGTCTCTAAATCGGGAATGACGTCATCATCTAATTGTTTCAGTCAACTTATAACCCCACAAGTATCAGACACTCGGAGTGCCAGTGAGAGCAGTTATCCAGAACCAAGATAACCGAAAATATTTTGCGAATTCGCAAGGAGGATCTCAAAATCTGCCGCAGAAACACCACGGTCTAAGCAGAGCTCTCCTACTCTTCCCACTGCCCGAATGCAACAAAAGACGAATCTCCAAACCATTGATCAACCTCACCGCGACAAAGAACAAACATCGCAACGAAGGACACGATCGAGAGGCACCCGAGTTCAGGATCCCCCAATCGGTGGCAAAACCAGCAGAAGCCAGGATCCCTGATTCCGCACCGACGAAGAAACTCCGGCCCGTTGACCGCCGCGCCAATCAGAAACCAAAAAAAAATCCCCCAAAAGCCACTCCGAAATGATCCTTCTGTTGACGGAAAACGCGTCGACCAAGGATCGGCTCCCCCAACCGACCAACGAGACGCGAAGAACCCTAACGGAGCGAATCTCACGCCACCAAGCGCTTCCCACCCAAAATCCAGCACGACGGCCGCAGCGCGAGCGCCGCGCGGTGGCCCCGGACCCGCCCCACAGCTCCACGGACGCCGCCTAGAGCAGGGGAACCCCAGCACAAACAACCGCACCGCACCCCAGACGAACAGAGAAAGGCACGGGCGAGGACGGGGATGAGCTCACCTCTCCGGAGCCACGGAGGCTCCGCGGCCGATCGGGCCCGACCGGCAGCACCAGGACGCCGGCCGGGGAGGAGGACGGCGAAGAACCCGAGGCGGGCGCGTCTCCAGCGACGCCCCCAGCGGACGGCGAACGGGTCAAGGCGGCTGCTGCTGCTGGGGAGTGGAAGGCTTCCCTCGGACGCCACAGCTCAGCACGCTAGTGCTAGCGGGCGAGACGGGACGGGAGGGGGAGAAGGGGGCGAGCGAGACCGCCGATTGGTGGGGCGACGCGGACGAAACAGCCACGAAGCGACGGGTGCTGCGCCCGCCCGCGTTTTTATGAACGCGGCCGCGGGGTCGCTTGCTTAACGCGGGCGTCCTGGGGGCTGGGCCCTCCGGGTCGTTGGTCGCGGGGCGACCTAGGATCGGACCGGCGGGGCGCGGGCGGGGGGCGGGGGGGGGGGGGGGGGGGGGGGGGGGGGGGCGGCCGTGGCCGGGGGCCTGCGGGCCGCTGGATGCGAATCCGATCGGCGATTCGCGTCCGGTACTCGGGTCCCAGGTGGCGCGGCCGGCTCGCTGCCAGGTCGGGGCCGCGGGGGGGGGGGGGGGGGGGGGGGGGGGGCGCGGGCGGGGGCGGCGGCCCAGCGCCTGAGACTTGAATTCGTGTCTTGCGGAGCAAGCCTGGGTCCGGCTGGGCTCCGCCTCCATCGGTGCCCGTGCTGCCAGTGCCCCAGTGGGCAGTGGCGCGTCTGGACTTGGCTCAGCGGTCGCCGCTGCGATGGGAACGAGCAACGGAGAATTTAGGTTGTTTGGATCCGTCCACTATTTTTTTTATTAGCGCGGATCATATAAGGATGTTTGATGCTAATTAGAAAACCAAATATAAGTTAATTATAAAATTAATTGTATAAATGGAGACTAATTTATAAGATAAATTTATTAAACCTAACTAATATATTATTAGCGCATATTTACTGCAGCATAACATTACCAATCCATGAACTAATTAGGTATAATGGATTCGTCTCGCAAATTAATCTTCTTTGTAATTAGTTTATATTTAATACTTTTAATTGATATAAATATCCGACGTGATGGGACTAAATTTTAGTCCGGAAAAAATAAAAGAAGGGACCTTAGGATCTCGGCTTCCAAGCTGTCCAGATGTGCAGCTTGGGGATCATAGATTTGCGACACGTGGGGAAAGAAGGAGTTGAGTGACTCATCCAATAGCGTAGAGAGAAGTGGAACATGGAGAGAAAAACACGAAACCGAGATCTATCAGAGCATCTCCAGTACTGGTTCGACCTTTAAAATTCATCTAAGCCGAACAAAAGTATGGTTCGCATGCTCTACTGCTGCATTCGACTGCTACTCCAAATGAAATAATAAAAAATTTAAAATTGGATGATGGTTGAGCACCTGCGCTGCGTATGACGCCTACCCAGTCCTATACGTGGAGTATTTTAATTGAGATAGTAGCCCATGGTTCGAATCGTCTGCATGCTTCGATTTTGTTCTGACATTGAGCAGTCGACTGCCCCAGCTCAGTTCGGTTTAGCTGAACCGTGCTTTTTCTCTGTTCGTTTTGGGAGCATACTGGAGCTGCCCTCATAGATGTACCGGTAGCTGCACTGGAGCTGTATGCACATATTTTTTTTTAAATGCTCAAGATGTACACAAGCAAAATAAAAAAACAAATTCACGGCGATGCACAATTTTCTCCGAGGACACAAAATGCACTTTTAATTGCACACAACAAAATCTTAAAATCATTTATTGTTCAAGATGCACATTTGATGCCCTATAAATAATAGTTAAATAAAAATTATAAAAATATGAAGGATGAGATGCACATATTTCTGTGAAAAAAATCCAACAATCGATGCACAATTTTCTTTATAAATCAAGAAATAAACTAAGAAATAGTGTAACATACTAGGATGCACATTTTTTGCACGCAAATATTACAAATGTACATACTGAAAATATTTATCATAAATATTAAAACTATTTGCCTAATAGACAACTTTGATTATCACCAACTAAAGATGAACATTCTAAAAATCAAAATTTTATTGGAAGTCTTGCATATCTGAAGGCGCAGAAAGCACTAGAACTGTGCATCCATGGTGGAGACTAGAGAGTAACGCACATGTGTTTGCACATTTTTTCAAGGACACAGTAACGCACGTGTGTGATGCACACAACACAAAATCTCAATGCTGTTCGAGATGCACATAAATTTGCACATCCTAATTTGACTCCACCTATAAATAATAATTAATATGAATATGATTTTACATGTAACAAAAATTATGAAAAATATTCAACAGATGAGATGCACATATTTTTGTGCAGATAAAAATTAACAAAATTATTAGACATGCGAGATGCCTATGCAAACAAAAATATGCACTATAGACTGTAAAATAAATTACGAGATAGTGTAATACTAGGGCACACATATTATTTTGCATTAAAAAGTTAATAATGTACTAAAGAATTTGCACACTTTTATTATTCACATGTTAACTGTGCATTCAAAATTATGTGGTGGAGAGAGCATCGTTCCACATAGTTTCAAATAACATATCTCCATTCCTATTGGCATCATGACAGCGCAGCAGAGCAGCCGAGGAGGTGGTCTTTTTTTTTCTCGCACAGATCCCGAGGAGGTAGGCCCATTCACACCATCTGACGGTGGTGGAGCTGGGAGCTGGGAACATGAGTTCCTCAGTTTTGTGGTGTTGCACCGGTGGCCTTGTCATGGACTCATGGTCCGTCAACTAGCTGGCCGTCACAGTACAAATGTCTTCGGCCATGCTAAAAGTGGGATCTAGAGAATCATGACCTTATTTAGTTAAGGGGGCAAAAAAACCACGCCTTGATTTGCAAATATCTCTTCTAGTAGTTCAATCGGGAATTCGGGAGTTGGTATTTCAACGTGGTACATGTAATATTGTTGCGGAATTATACTGATTATATATATTATAATAGGTACGCGCATACACTATTCTGTTCTAAATTACAGATGTTTTGTCTTATCTAAATATAAAGATTTTTCTATACATATAAATATATGCTATGTTTAGCGTATAGTAAAATTATGTATTCAGAAAGGGTAAAATGACTTATAATTTGAAATGGGAGTAGAAAACAGTGAAAAAAAATTCAGTTTTAATGGGTTTAACGGAGAACCTCCCACGCTCTCTATTAGCTTCTCCGTTCGGGTGACCAACGGCCGCCCGGCTATGCAGATGAGGACGGCGGATGGACGTCGCAGTCGCGCTCTTCTTCAGCTGTAGGTAACGAGTTTTCTTGTGTGCCAGCTGTGGTACAGCTATCGTGGGCGGATGGTCGCACGGCACGTAGACTCGGTCCAACGTGAGGCGGAACTACAGCCTGCCGCGCCAGCGGCCATCAACGTCCGGCCAGCGGGAGCAAAGGCGGCCGTAGGACCGCCCGGGCCGATCCGTCCGTTGCCTTACCCTCGACGGCTCCGACGCGGGCGGCCGCGCGCGCGTCCAACGGAGACGGAGAAGCATCAGCACTTCAGCAGCTATCAGCGTCGCGATCCCCATCCCCACCTGGTTTCGCGAAGGAAACCGCCCGGGAAGGGGAAAGAGAGGCTTGCGGTTGGCCGGCGGATCCGACGCCGAGCAGCCGGGGTGCTCGGTGCTCTTCTCCCCTTTTGTCGTCCCGTTGGTCCGGCCGCCCGTCCTGTTTTGGTTCCCGGATCAGAAAGAAAAGGCGGACTCCTTTTTGCTCTCCACTTCTGCTCTAGTGATGTCTGATGTGTGTTGGTGCAGCGGTGCTGTGGTGCATGTGATGTGCGATCTGGTCTGCTTTTCACGATCTGCCAGTGAGGCTGTGATAAGCCATTTGACTTATTTGGCATTATTGGTTCTGCTTTTCCTTTTTTCCCAGCCTGATTGCCAGTAAGATTTTCTGGCCCCGTCATCCCCGAAGTTCTGAGTACCATCATTTTCTGGCCTTCTCCATTTCACTTTCGTGGCGATGGCCTACTTGCAGCAAGCTAAGACGATCCATCGGAAGCTGAACGACGCAACACATGTGAATGCACGACCATCGCTTTCTTCCCAGCACGTCGCAGCTGCACGTGGCGGCGCCACGTTAGCGTACTCCTCCTCTGTCAGATAAGAAATTCCTGCCGCGCGAACAGCATTCGCGCTCGCCCACCAGGAGGCACACCGAGGCAGCGACCTGGTCCGCTCAGATTCCAGATCCCTTGCTTACCCGCGACGGTTCCGACGCGGCGGCCTCGCGTGCGCCGGCGTCTCGCCGTCACCGTCACCCGCCATGCATAGCAACCGCACTGAGAATTAAACCAGCCTCCACGTCGACGGATCAAGCCTGCTGCCTCGCGGCGCCCTTCTCCAGCTGCTTTCGCGGTACGGCGGCGGGGGAGGAAACTTCGCGGAAGGAGCCGCCCCGCCAGCGAATCCGATCGACGTCCTGCTCCGATCCCCTGCCTTTCCCTCTTCGCGTCCGGCGTACGGTACGGCGTTGCCGTTACCGGCTCCCCCCTGCCCTTTTTCCACATCCAGATCAGCGGAAGGGCGCGGGCCTTTTTGTTCGCCTGATCTATCCACTACTAGACCTCAGGCTCGCTCTAGGGATGTGCATTGTGCTTCAGCTTTCTCGATCTAGTACCTATATCATAAAGCCACTTATCTGAACTAATCTTGCCTTTAGCTTTCCCAGTTCGATCCTAGAATGGCTTCGTGGGTTTCGGGGCGTTTTAGGATTTCATTAGGGCCCTGATTTGCGTCGTGATGTCGTGTAGTACTGCCTTTTCCCTCTTTCCCCCCCTTTTCTAACCTCCTTGTAGTGACATTGTTTGCAATTGCGATGATGGGTGTCTCTTTCGTGCCTTCACTCTGCGTCGTGAACATCTGAACATGATCACATGAAGTCAGGATCGAAACGGTCAAAAGAGGATGTGACTGGACTAATCAGCTAGCTCATTTCCATCCCTTTCCCTTTCCCTTTTCGGTTTTTTTTTGGAATGACCCTTTCCGGTATATATTGCGAAGGAGAGAATTTTACATGCACCAGAGACAAACAAACATCCTTTTGAAGAGACTATTCAAAAGGACAAAACACCAGAGACTTGTGTCTGCGCTGGGCGTGGGCCTCAAGGAGACCAAACAAACAAAGGCAGCGTGGGCAGCCAATCAGCCCAAGACACACACAACCCCACACCGAGCTTCGACTAGTGGTAGTATATATCGGGAATAACCGAGCTCGCGCACGTGACCTCGATCCGACCCGTCACAGAAGGCCCAGTAACAGCCCACCGCTGCCGCCGCCGCCCACTAGGCTGCCTGGACTGCCGGAGTTAGAGTTCCAGGGTTGCCGGGGTTAGGGTTTAAGGTTGCTGGGGCTGAAATGCTGTCGGGCTACAGAGAGGTTGTGGGAGGTCGCTGGACCGGCGGTGGGGCCGGTCGAGACAGCGGCGAGGCGGAGCGGCGGGGCGCCGCCCGCCGGGGCGGTGGGGGATGGCGGCCGGGTAGGGATGGTGGCGGGGGAAGTCGACCGGAGTTAGAGAGGAAGGGAGCTTGTGACGGCGGCAGCAGAGGGTGGCAGCGGAGGCGCCGAGTCGGCGGGGGGTGGCGGGAGGCAGGGAGCTTGGCCGGAGTTGAGGATGAAGGCTGGGTTAACGTCGGCCGTGGAAGAGGGTGGTGGCGGAGGCGCCGGGGCAGCGCCAGAGTGGCGGCCAGCAGGGGAGGCGGGGGAGCCGCGCCGGTCCACGTACGGCCCACGGCGGTGGAGGCGGGTTAGCCTTCTGCGAGACTCCGGTTCCCAGTGGCACCTGCGAATGGGAATAGCTCCGTATATATCACACCTCTATTTGTGGCAAAAGAGAAAGTTCGATACGGTAAATCGGTAATAGTTGATCAATTATCTGTCAATATTGTGTTTTTGCAAAAAAGAAAGAAAGGAAAAGACCAAAGGACATTTAAGTAGTTCTATTTGTCTCAGTTTGTAGATTGTGGAGTAATTTAGAGCTTAAGACAGGACTTCAACGATCCTAATGCAGATTGGCTTACCAGCCAATAGAAAGAGATGTTCCTAGTACTTCGTTTATTTTAGAAACTGGGTGTTTATCGTGATTAAGTGAATGGCTTCAACTGAAATAAATAAGAGATTTCACCTGAAGTTTGTGTGTAATGGACTTGCTTATTTATTTCCTACTAGTATGTGTATGAGCCTTATATTCACAACCACATTATACAGGTGATTAAGCCTTATGTTTGTATTCAGAAGTGGGTGTGTATGGTGATTAAGCAAATGGCTTTCATCTGAGAAGGAGTAGGCAACTATGCATTTGATAATTGGGAGAAAATTACAGAATTAATGATGTCAATAATTCTAAAGCTATACAGAGCTTACCCTCTTCGTTCCCAAATGTAGGATGCTTTAGTTTTTTCTAGAAACAAACTAGCTCTAAATTTACTGTGGTGCACCGCTCAAGAAGTATGCAAAATTTTGTAGCAATAGATGGTGAATATGAGCCTCACTAGTGGCAAAAAAAATTTCTTACTAGCTAACTCAACGTGGCGTTGCTCCTGATTTGTCCTAAGTTAAAAGAATTTGTAACAATGACCATTACAACATCAAATTAATTCATAGATTAATCATGAAGTATTCCCTCAGTTTCAAAATGCAGGTTATTTTGAGTTTTCTAGGTTTATAGATTTTGCTATGCATCTAGATATATATATTATAACTAAGTATATAAAAAATACTATAAATCTGAAAAGCTAAAACGACATACATTTTACAATGGAGGGAGTTTTTTTTTTCTCTCGAAAAAATGAAGTTTATTTTTTATTTTAGATGAGAGGAACAGTGTGGAGATCTTTGAAGGCTCTGATTCTGAAGCGGGCAAAACTGAAAGCCTGAAAATACTGACTGACGATGCCTAGTGAAGCACTAAAAGCATCTTCAGCAGATTACTGATCTCTCATATTCTATATATTTTCTCTCTCCATTACTAATAGCATTTTTTGTATGTTGGTAGTAAGTGCTATAGCAGATTACTCAATAGAGTGGAGGGACAATCCCCTACATTTGAGCAGGACGGAGATGTATTTTGATAATTACTAAATTTTTATTATATTGATGGTGGAATTAGTAATCTACCGTATAGTTTTTTGTATTGAAGAGATACAGGTAATCCAGTCGAGATGCTCGGCCAGCTGGGCTCCTCGTCACATCCAGAAGCCCAGCTGCGATTGGAAGCGGCAGCTGGCGCGCTGCCAGAACGCAACAAAACCCAACCACCGCGCCGCGCCGCTGCTCGTGCTCGGTGCTCCGCTCGTCATCCTCCACCGCCGGCCTGGCATTTAAACCTCCATTCCCGACCGCCGCCGCCTCCCCGTCCCCAATGCTCTCCTCCTCCTCCACCACCCTCCCGCCCGCCTCGCCCCTCCCAGCCCGGCCTCCGCAAACCCTAACCCCCGCTCCCGCCTCCTCCGCCTCCCCGCCGCCTCGTCCGCGCCGTCCGCGGTCGTGCGCGCTCGGGGGCGCCCCCCGATGGGGTCGGTCAGGGCTTCGGCCGCCGCTGGGGCGGGCGGCCCGGGAGCGGCGGCGGCTGGTGAGGTGGCGACGGAGCGGCTGGTGGAGGTGGCGCAGCGGGCGGCGGATGCGGCGGGGGAGGTGCTCAGGAAGTACTTCCGCCAGCGTATCGAGATCATCGACAAGGAGGACCACGGTGCGTGCTATGTTTCCCTCTATTACCGCGCATTCGTAATTTCGTTCAGCGTCCTGCTGGGGTTTAGGGGATAGCGTGCTGGTTGTTGACTCAGAGGCTCAGAGCATGCGTTGTTCTCTGCTCCTTGTAGAATAACAAGGCTTAGGGCCTGTTTGGTATGGCCATGAAGCTGAACTTCACCGACTCCAAACAATTTTGTAGCAAAACAACTTAACTCCAAAACTTCATAGATCTCCAAAATTCTGGAGCTGTAGTTCAAATTGGTTTGGAGTTTTGGAGCATCTTTTTTGCAGCTCCAAAACCATCAATATGGACCTAAATGTGGAGTTCTAGTGAAATTACCCACCTTTGCCACTGATTACATATTTACCGGTTCGTTTTCTTTTCCCCAACCCCCTCCGCCTCCTTTTGCCCCGACTCCCTCCCGTTGCATGCGCGGACCAAGGCGCCGCCGCCACATGCGTCGCCGTCGGTTGGGCTGAGCTCGAGCTGCCGGAGCTGGGCGCCGCCGGCCGCCCGACCTCCACCCGTGCCGAGTCCTTCGCTCGGCCTGCTGCCACACCCACGCCAGCAATGTCTCCTCCTCGATCTGCAAGGCGCCGCTCTCCCGAATCGTCAACGCCGCTCTCTCGAATCATGTAGCTATAGCGACTATGTGAATATGATATCTTGGTCTGTGCTTATTGAATTTTGCTTCGTTTCTTTGATGGATTAGACGATGGGGTGCTTGGCGGCGTTGATGCACTGAAACCGAGGGGCCGCGAGCCGCATGCGCGGACAGTCGCAGCGCACTCGCCTGACGGAGAATTTTCTCTTTATAATATATTTATGTTTTATTTTTTTTCATGAACATTTTATTTTGTATGTATGGCAAGAGTAGTTGTAGTTACCGAGAATTTCTCTCATTATTGATACAGTTAATCAAATAAGGGGCAAAAAGGACAATCTATCCTCAAAACCCTCTTTTCTGGAGCCGGGGCACCCTCCATGCCAAACATCCCATCCAGTCAGCTCCAACTCCACCCAGAGCTAGCTTCAGTTGGAGTTTTGGAGTGGAGCTGCTCCAGGCAGAGTTGGAGCCATGCCAAACAGGCCCTTAGTATATGTTGGTTCTTCCTCACTCACAGATCCTTGATCAGGTCCCTCAAACTCTCACTCCCACACACACACGCCTGGAGGTGGAAGATGAACAAGAAGAAGGAAAGAAGCACACTGGAGGATGGTGCTGCTTAACCCTAAGCTGCAGCTGCTCTCTTCATATATATACATCAACAAAGTCAAGGGAGAAGTACAAGTTATGGCTCCACAACCACTACTACTACTGTTACTGTTGCTACCATTACTCCACTACTTGTTACTACTGCCATACTGCCACTAGCAGCCACTGCTCTACCTACTGCCTGCTGACGCCAGACAATGACAAGGCATGGCCAAAAGAGAGCTAGAGTTCCTACTACTACCAGCATAATAGATGCAAGCTAGAGTAGGGGTAATTATCTAACAATTCTTCCCTAATTGCACTGCTCTTGCTTGATTTCTTCAACTCCTACTTGGTCTTCAACTCCCTGAGTCGAACACGGCCGGGAGGCTTGGTGAGGATGTCCCCGAGTTGCTGAGCAGTCTCGACATACTCGAGCTTTATGCGTCCTCCATTGGCACAGTCACGAATGAAATGATACTTGGTGTCGATGTGCTTGCTCCTGTCGTGGAGGACGGGATTCTTAGCTAAAGCAATGGCGACTTGTTGTCCACCATGAGCACCGGAGCTCGGAGTTCTTCCTTGACGATCTCCTGCAGCAACTGATGCAGCCATGTCCCTTGACAGCTCGCTGTTGCTTCTGCAATGTACTCTGCCTCGCATGTAGATAGAGCAACAACTTTCTGCTTCTGCGACTGCCAAGTGATTGGACAAGCTCCAAGCTTGAAGAGCACACTAGTGGTGCTTCGTCGCCCATCAACATCTCCCGCCATGTCGCTGTCACTGAACCCAGTCAGCTCCAACGTTGTTCCTTCTCCCTTGGGATACACCATACCATGGCCGCAAGTTCCAGCGACATATCGCAACAGGTGCTTCACAGCAGCCTGATGATCTTCCCTGGGGTCCTTCAAGAACCGGCTCACATGGCCCACAACAAATGCAATGTCAGGCCGGGTGTGTACCAGATACCTCAGCCCCTCCGACGATGCTCCGGTAGTGTGTTGCGTCCACCTTGGGTGTGCTGCTCTCCTTGCTGAGCTTCAGTCTTTCTTCCATGGGGGTTTGACAACCCTTGCACTCCCCCATGCCATTGCGCTCCAGGAGCTTCCTTGCATAGGAGCTCTGGCACAACGTGATGGCGTTCTTTCCCTGCTCCACCTCTATGCCGAGATAGTAGGTGAGCAGGCCGAGGTCACTCATGCGGAACTTCTTCTTCATCTCCGCCTTGAAGTCATCAATGTCCCGTTGATCTTCTCCAGTCACGATCAAGTCGTCGACGTACACTCCGACGACCAACCGCCCGCACGCTGTGGACTTGCCATAGAGCGCGTGCTTGGTGGCGCACTTGGTGAAGCCGAGGGACACCAACGTCGCGTCCAGCTCAGAGTTCCAAGCCCGCGGTGCTGCCGCAACCCGTACAGGGCCTTGCGCAGGCGTAGCACCTTGTGCTCTTTGCCGGGGACGACGAAGCCCGGCGCCTGCTGTACGAACAGCTCCTCCATGAGCTCTCCGTTTAGGAACGCGGACTTCACGTCCAGATGGTGAACACCCCAATCCTTCGTCGCCGCCACGGCGAGCAGCAGGCGCACAGACTCCATGCGAGCCACTGGCGCAAAGACTTCCTCGAAGTTGATGCCTTCTCGCTGCACAAATCTTTTTGCGATAAGCCGGGCCTTGTGCCACACGACCTCGCCGCGCTAATTGCGCTTCACCTTGAACACCCACTTTAATCCGATCGGGCAGCAGTCAATTGGCTGATCCATGAGCTCCCAGGTCTCGTTCTCCTCAATTGCCGCCATCTCCTCCAGCATTGCGGCCCGCCAACACTCCTCCTGCTCCGCCGCCGCAAAGCTGGGTGGCTCCTCAGCGCTGCCCAGATGGAGCTCGAGGTCGTCCAGCACGCGGGCCACCTGCCCAGGTGAACCTTCGTCGCCGATGAGGTCATTCACCGTGCGGAATCGGAGTGGCTTGCCGTCGTAGCTGGCGTCAACATGAGGGGAGACTACCGGTGGGGGAGTTGCGAAGTGGATCCCTGCCGGTGTGCCTGGTGGAGCGGCCGTGTTTTCTTCCCATGCTGGGGATTGGGGTGGTGATGGAGCTTCCCCTGTTTCCAAAATAGGGGATGTCCCCCCTGGACTTTGTGCTCCTTCTTGGGCTAGCTCCCCTACACCGGAGTACTCCGAGTACTCGACGGTGAAGGAGCTGCTCAGTCCACCCGTCGAAGCTTCCCCGTCGCCAGACTCCGCCCAGTCTCAGCTTGCCGCCTTGTTGAAGATGACGTCACGCGAGACAACAACTTGCTGCGCGCGGATCGTAGAGCCGGTACGCCTTACTCCCAGGTTCATACCCGAGGAGCACCATGGGCACACTTCTGTCCCCCAGTTTGGACAGGTTGGGCCTCGTCACTTCGACATGCCCAATGCACCCAAACATCCGCAGGAAGGAGACGTCCGACTTCCTCCTGTGCCAAGTCTTGAACGGGGTCATCGTCTCCAAGCTCTTCATCGGCGAGCGGTTGGGGATGAAGACAGCGGTGCTCACTGCTTCTCCCCAGAAGGCCGCCGGCATCTTCTTTGCCTTGAGCATGCACCGAGCCATCCCAACGATCGTCTAGTTCGGCCTCTCCACGACGCCGTTCTGCTTCGGCGAATACGGTGCCGTGAGATGGCGTTCTACCCCTTCTTCTGCGCAGTATCGCCCAGACTTGACTGAGGTGAACTCCCCACCTCGATCAGTGCGCAACACCTTCAGCTTCTCGCCCGTCTCCGTCTCCACCTGAGCCTTGAAGCTCTTGATCGCCTTCGACGCCTCATCCTTGCTGGTGAGCAACTGCAGCCACATGTAGCGGCTACAATCATCCACAAGGAGGAAGTACCGCCGGCCACCATGCGTCGTCGGGGTGATTGGCCCGCACAAATCGCCATGGACCAGCTCGAGGCGATCCTCAACGCGGTACAACGTCTTCTTCGGGAACGGGAGCCGCCTCAGCTTGCCGGCCAGGTAGCTGTCGCACAGCTCCTCTGCGTGCGTGATCAGAGGAAGTCCATGCACCATGCCACACTGTACCAAGCTTGTCAGCGCGTCGAAGCTGATGTGGCGAACCGTGCATGCCACCGCCACGCCTCGTCGTCGTGCTTTGCTGCCAGACAGATTGGGCGCGCGATGCGTAGCTCCAGGACATAGAGGCGATTCTTGGCACGCTGTACCTTGGCGAGCAGCTTGCGCTCGCGATTGCGGATGTGGAGGATACCGCCGTCGATCAGCACCTGGCAGCCCCGCTCGTCCAACTGGCCGATGCTGATGATGTTGTTGTGGAGCTTGGGGATGTAGTAGACATCCGTCAGTGCTCGGTGCTCCCCTGACTTGCAGTGGAAGAGGACCGTCCCACGGCCACGGATGTCCATGGCGGAGTTGTCGCCGAACTTGACTGTGCTGATAACACCGGTGTCGAGCTCGGAGAAGGCCTCGCGATTCCCCGTCATGTGGTTGCTCGCGCCAGAGTCGAGGTACCACAGCTCTTCTGCTTTGCCGCCTTCCCGGCCCAGATTGACCTACGCACGTGTTTCATCGAGCACAACGCGCGCGCTAGTCTTCCTCTGCTTTAGCGTTGATGGTGCACACTTGCGCAATCAGGAGTGCAGGCCCCTTGTCGTCATCTTGCGCAAGATGCGCACACTCCTGCCGACGGGGCTCCTTGCACTCACGGGCCTAGTGCTCGGTTTTGCCGCAGTTGAGGCACCGGTCCTTGTCCGCAGCGCGGCCGCCACCGTTCCGGCCGCCGCCATCCATCTTCCGCCTCAGCTTGCCGCGGCGCTTGCCACGTGCTCCGCCTCCGCCGACACCGCGCGGAGCAGAGGATCCCTCCCCCTGCTTTTGCTGGCGAACGCGGGCCTCCCAGTCCTTTGTGAGGAGTAGCTTGCCGCCGACGGTCATCTGCGCGGGTGCCTCTGTGTGGTCCTCGACCGCCTTTAGATGCCTGGTGATGTCCTCAATCTAGAGCGTGCTCAAGTCGAGCAGCGTCTCAATCGAGAGCGCTAGTTGCGCGAATCGAGGCGGCGCGACGCGCAGGAACTTTGCGACCGCCTCCTCCTCGCTGATGGTGTCGCCCAGTTGCCCCAACTGGCTCACCATTGTGGTGAGCCGCAGCGCGAAATCCTCGACGGCCTCGCCGTCACGGAATGCGACGGCTTCATACTCCCGCTGGAGCTGCTGCGCCTTAGCCTTGCGTACACGGTCACCACCCTGTAGCATGGTCTTGAGGCTCTCCCAGGCCTCCTTGGCGGTATCCTTCTCACCTAGCGTGGTGATGAACTTGGGCGCGACCACCTTGAGGATGCCCTCCATGGCCATCCGGTCCTCCTGCTCATCGGCGACACCCGTGGTCACCGCCGCTCACAGGCCCCTGGCCTGGAGCATCACCTTCATCATCACCGACCACTCAACGTCTTCTTGACGTCGATGTCTCTCATCGTCTTCTTTACGACGTAAGTCATCGCCCCTTCCTGGTTGCCATCGGGCGGTGTGGGTGGCGCGCCAGAGGTAGACATGGTCACCGGACTCCAATTCAGGCTCTGGTACCAATTGTTGGTTCTACCTCACTCACTGATCCTTGATCAGGTCTCTCAAACTCTCACTCCCACACACACACGCCTGGAGGTGGAAGATGAACAAGAAGAAGGAAAGAAGCACACTGGCTCTCTTCATATATATACATCAACAAAGTCAAGGGAGAAGTACAAGGTATGGCTCCACAGCCACTACTACTACTGTTACTGTTGCTACCACTACTCCACTACTTGTTACTGCTGCCATACTGCCACTAGCAGCCACTACTCTACCTACTGCCTGCTGACGCCAGACAATGGCAAGGCATGGCCAAACGAGAGCTAGAGTTCCTACTACTACCAGCATAATAGATGCAAGCTAGAGCAGGGGTAATTATCTAACAGTATACAGTGACAAGTCTAGTTCTGTTGCAAGAGAAGGATACTTTGTTTCAAATCCTATGATGTTTAGAATGACAAGACTTAGCATTTAGTGTACAGCGACGAGAGTCTAGTTCTGTTGCAAGAGGAGGATACTTTGTTTGAAAGGACTTTTAGAAGGGGATAACAGTTCGGGTGCTGATTGGGATAGGGGATCACAATTATTTGAAACTTTGCTGAATGATGGTCAATCCAATGATAGTTCGGATTGTATGAAATTACTTGAAGCACTAACTAATGGAGTGAGGTATTAATGATGTCCTTAAGTAGGACCTATGCAAATTAATCAATTCATTAGTTGTGCCCTTGAGGGAACCTTCCTTGGTTCTGCTGATGTCCTGACTGGAGAATTCAAGGGTTCTAAAGCCCTTTCTGATTACATCCTTGTATAGTTATATTTTTACCTTCAAGTCCAGAGAACTGGTAACAGAATTCTACCTGAGGGGGTGTGTGCACATGGGCTTGGGTGTGTTGTATTTTTTGGGAGAAGGATGTGCTCAGTACAACCATTGGATCCAAAGAGCATGGAGGCCGTGTCAGAGGCATGTCCTCTAAGTTGAGCATCAAGTATGGGTTCGAGAAGGACTGGGCTAGGTACAGGAGCCATGACCTCTATAAAGAAGAAATCATGGCAACAACAGAGAATGCAATACAAGCAAATTTCAAGTATTTGTTCATGGCAACACTTGCGGAGCAGCAGTAGTCGGGGCTACTTATGTTCAACCCGTCGCAAGAGGTGGGGGCAGCAACAGATGGTGGGCATGCAACCTCTGGTACTTGGCCAAGCGAGTCCGGCATGTGCACAGAGCAGTGCTGCCTCGACCACAGCTCAACAATACCCGGTGGATACCATAACGAGTATTACTCCCTGCTTGTTGCTCTATCCGGTCGGCAGAGCTGGAAAGACAAAGGAAGTTGCCAAGGCCCAGGTGCATCCAACTAGGGGTTTATTTGAGGGAAAACCGATCCCGGCCCTATATGCATGCGTACAAGTGGAGCAACTCTTGAAATCAAGCTATGAGGATAACGAGATAGACATCCCCACTGCAGATGGGAAGAGTTGCCTTGGAGAATGTGTCGGCAACACCATTCTATGACATAAACGAGATATCTTACTGGTTGGTCAGGTACCATTGGCTGCTCCGGACCATATCTCGCCAGCACCACAACAACAAGAGCAGGGGGCAGCACTAGAGCATTCACTACCGGCCCTGCCGTCACCACAACCACGATATGCATCACCAGTGGCTCCAGTATCACGAGAGCCATCACCTCAGGCTCCGCCATCACCAGCGGCTCCTGTATCACGAGAGCCATCACCAACGGCCTCGTGATCACCGCCAGCTCGAACATCACCACCACCACGAGAGTCATCCCCACAGGCCCAGGTACCACCACCACCAGAGAGCCATCCCCACAGGCCTCGGTATCACTACTAGCTCCGCCACCGGCCCGATCACTGTTGCCTCGAGTGTTGCGGTCTTACCAAAACGACAAGGAAGGGTCGGAAAATGTGAATAGATGGCACGCCGCAAACAAGAAGTCTGATGAAAAGGCTAAGAAGGCAAGGATAATCCAGCAAATTGTAGTGCCAGCAGACGGTCGGGCTTTTCTACGCCCCGCACTGACACGGAGCAGAAAAAGGACATTGGGGTTGATGACCTTCCAGACTTAGATGATGCTCCTTTAATGTTTCAGTACGGAAAAGACTTGCTACCGGACTGGGCACTAAGTGATTGTCCTAATTTTATGCGGAGGTTTCATAATTGGTACAAGAGGGCATGTATACTTGGGCTAAAAACTATATATGCTCCGGACCATCCGGATGTATTCGGACTTAAAGGGCAACAAATCTTTGATATCATATTCAATTTTGAAGACATCCAACACATGTTCTGCCTCCAACAACTTGGTAGTGAAATGGTTCGACTCTGGTGCATGTAAGTGCCTCATCGATACTAATTTGATTTATATTACAACCTAAAGTACTGTATATGCACAAATATTTAATTATCATACATTATATTCTACAGGATGCAAACAATGGATGCCATTATTTTAAAGAAAAAGGTCTGGTACCTTGATCCCGTAGCGATTTGCGAGGCCAGGCAAGCCGGGCCAAAATGGATGTAGGACGACGATGACTGTGAAGACTGTGAACGATGGTTGCGGCCTACATATCGCATATGATGACACGATGGGTATATGGATGTCATATTTGCGCCATACCACATCCAGTAAGTCTAATATCAACCATTTGATATAATAAACCACTGAATTGCTTACAAATCGTACATAATTTTATTTTCAGAAATCACTGGATTGCTTTTCAATTACAGCCAAAGCTTGGAAAATTTCTCGTGTTGGACTCCTTGGATTGGTCAACCCAGAGATACCAAGAATTCATTGAAATTCTACAATTGTGAGTGAATTTCTTATCTTCCCTATGCACATCATGCTTATTTCTCTATAGAAGTATAATAAATTAACTTTCCATTTCTTTAATTTTAAAACAGGGCTTAACAGTTCTACGTTCATAAAGGATCAATTCATCCCGCCGGCAAACCAGAGAAAATGACTATACGCACAAGGTTCCCGTGCCACAAGCAACCCGCAGGTTCCATGTACTGTGGGTACCACATGTGTGAGCATGTAAGGGTGCAAGGGAGATATACTATTGATCCCGAACGTGTAAGGCGCTACTCTTTATTAGGGAAAGATGCATATGTGTACATTATTTTTTTACGGTAACTAACACTTGGTTGATTAATTTTACCATGGATTCAATAATTGTAGATTCACCCGGAGCTAATGTAACACCCAAAATATAGGAGTTAAAATTTCTAAAAGTATTTTCATAAAAATCATAAATTAAAAATTTGTGTATGCATCTTTATTTCTTTTCTTCTCCTATTCTTTCTTTCAGCCAGCCCAATTCCTCTTCTTCTTCTTTTATTTTCCCGCGGCCAACCCAGTGGCCGATCTCCCTTCCCCGACCCTTGTTTTCACCGACAGCTAGGACCCACCTGTCGACGCCTTCTTCTTCTTCTTTTTCTTTCCTTACCCAGAGTCCGGAACGACTCCGTTGTTCGTACCCCGTTCTCTTTCTTTCTTCTTGTCCCGAGTCCTGATCGATTTCCGCAGCACCGCCTTCCTAATCTCGGCCGATCTGCCCCTATAAAATCCTGCCGAAGCCCCGCCTTGCAACCCACGCCAAACTCAAATCCTTTCCTCAACACAACATCGTCGTACGACCGCTGGAAGTTGCACCTCGGAGGAACGCCGCCGTCCCGTGTCGCTGATTCTCCGTCGACTCGCCGATCTGCAGCTGCTCCGCCGTCTTCACCTCTCGCCAGAGCTCCGCAAGTTGGTGAGCATTAAGCTAACCAGATTCCCCTCTCTCTTTCTTGCTCCGCCGCCCACCAGATTGCTCGCCGGACCCCTGTTTCCGCCCGCCGCCATAGCCGCCAGTTTACAGCCGCCGCACAGCCAACCCGTACCCACCCTCACCTTCACCATATCGCCCACTCACTTCCCGTCATAAACCCAGCTTGAATTGAGCCCCGGAACACCGGAATCGGTGAAGCTCCGGTCGTCCACCGCCGCAATCGCTCGCCGCCGATGCCCAGTAAAACTCCGCCTCGCCCGACCCCTTTTTGTTCTGTCAAGCCGACCCTTCCTCTGCCGCTCGATCTAGATCTAACGGCCAGAAGTGATCTTCACTTTACCCGGCCGATTTACCCGACCCACTCTTTACTCAGCCGATTCGCCCGACCCTTACTCCGCCGATTCGTCTGATCCGCCGCCGATTCTGATCCAACGGACCAGATTTATCCGACCCTAGCCGATCCCGAAACTTTTGCAGGAAGATCCCTAAGTTTTCCAGGAATCAACCCGCAGTCCAGATCAGTAGAAAAATAATTAGAGTTGAGCCCTTTCTTCTTTTGTCCCGACCCCTGACTTTTCCAGAATTAGAACCCGCCGTCCAGAACCTATAGTTTTGCACCCCGACCCTCTGTTTAAGGTTTAATTATGTTTTGGCCCCTGAATTCTTCAGATTTAGCCTCGGGAGACTCAAAACTCTAGCAGTTAGGTCCCCAGATCACTGTTTAAACCATATCTTCATCATTCCAACTCCGATTTCAGCGATTCTTGAGCCCACACGATCTTTGCACCATGAATTACAACTTTAGCATCTTTTCGCTTTCTGTTTGTATTGTTTGTTGTATTGTTTCTTATTTGTTTGTGTATGCTTGTTTGTGTGATCGCGTAGACAACGTGACGTTCGAGCCAAATCAAGAGCACGCTTACGAGGAAGAGAATCAGCAGTTGCTTGAAGAAGGCAAGTGGATTTCCCCCTCTGCATATTCTATTTGATCCCAACAACTGCATGAAAATACACTTTACTTTATTGTTTGCTTGCATAAACTTGATGGGATTACCTATGCTAAGGACATACCTAGTCTTTTACCCCAACCCTTGAAACACCTGGGTTTACTACTTTGTTGGGTAGTTACGCTTAGTTGCAAACTTTGGAATTGGTATTGATTTACTCTTTGGTTAATGTTAAACATGTTTCATATTATGGTTTTATCGCGTAAGTTCAAGATCAACTTTGTTTAATGGGAACATGGAGAACCACCCAAGTGAACAGTGCAACCACAAAGTCATATGGCTCTGACCTTAGCCGATTAATTAGATGTGTAGTTTGCTGGTGGCCTTACCGAAAGGGCAAGGAGGGGGTCGGTGATAGGGTTCATAGCCCGGTCCTCTTGGGGTAGCTGCCTTTGCTAAGGAGCTGACCATTAGGGAGGTTTATGGACCACGCCGCTACTGAAACTCTAGCGGGCTGCCCAGCTCTCGACATGTCTTTGTAAAGGCTTCGTAGTGTACCCTCGCCACTCACCTCGGAAGTGTTTAAGGGCCTTGCAAACCCGGGCGACTCAGGGAAACACGATTTGTGGGTAAAGTGTACAACCTCTGCAGAGTGTAAAACTGTTATAACAGCCGTACTCACGGTTATGAGTGGCTTGGACTCTCACATGATAATTTAAACTTGAAGATTAATTAAATTGTGGTTCGTGGATTATGATTTTGTTGCTGGAATCTTTATGTTTTTGCTAAAGTGGGATTGGTATAAACTTAAACCTAGTTAATAGATGCTTGATAATAAATATTTGACCAACTAAAAGCAACCGCTGCTGCAAACCTCAGCCTATCCTTGATAGCCTTGCATTTTCACCCCACTTGCTGAGTACCAACCATAAGAGTACTCACCCTTGCCCCTGCTGTTCAGAAGTTAACTTTGAAGAGGAGATCTTCGACGACTTCGAGGAGTTCTAGGTCCTGCGTTCACCAGTCATCGCCTGTGGAAGACGGAGTTGTTGAAGGCTTCGTATAGGGTATAACGGTTTATCGTTAAAGACATATGTGTCTCTATTATACGGAGTGTAATATTGTTAAATACTTTATTTAGTTACTTTTTGAGCATTGTCTTTGATATATTACACTTTCCGTCTACCATATGTGTGTGAACGAGATCCTAGCACACATATGAGATGCATCTGGTTCTTTCTAGAATCGGGTGTGACAGCTAAACCGTGAAACGCTCGGCGAGAAACAACTTCTACATGTAGTCGACGATTTGTGTCGTTTTATTTTGCATGAAGTGGTCAACGTGAGGGGCAAATTTTTTCATGAAGCACAAGATTTGGCAACGGAAGATAAATATATTGGACTTCGTGAGTGGGACAATCAACGGCACCGTGCCGCCTCTAGTAGTGTTCAGGGTTTAGGGAGGAATAGAGGAAAAACATGTATTCAATGTGCACTTTAATGATGTGATGTTTGATTTCCATATAATTTAAACTTGTATGCATAAGTATTTTTAGTTAGCGAACGTATTCCGCGTCACGATCGCGAACTAGATTGAGAGATCAAAATTGGCGGGAATGCAAATCGCAAAAAATAGCAGGAAACACATTTCCAGGTGCGGTTCACCCCCCCACCCGCCCTTAGAAATGCATTTGTAGGGGCGGGTGACCCCCCTAGCCGCCCCTACAAATAGGATTTGCAGGGGCGCCCCCAGCCGCCCCTACAAATGCATTTGCAGGTACGGGTGAGGGGGTGAACCGCCCTTGGAAATGGATTTGCAGGGGCGGGTAACGCACCCGCCCCTACAAACAGCTATTTTTAGCTGCGAAAACTAGCAACGGGTGCGCTACCCGCCCCTAAAAATGCGTTTTTACCCGCCCCTAAAAATACTTTTTGTAGTAGTGCGGTGTTGGAGATTTGTGTGTCCTCTATTCCTCGCTCACTCTCGGTCACATTCACCGCTCGGAAGGGGTGGAAGATGGGCGGGAGCAGATCGGCGGTGTGAGGTCACCGCCGACCGCGGTTGGTGGTCGAGGATGGCGGCATTAGTGGAGGTTAGGGTTTGGGAGGCTCCTTCAATGTCATCGACCATAAATATACGTATTGACCATAAATATACGTGGTGTTTGGATTATAAGGGTTAAACGTATCGACCATAAATATACGTGGTGTTTGGATTATAAGGGTTAAAGTTTAGCCCTGTCACATCGGATATTTGGATGCTAATTAAAAATATTAAACGCAGGCTAATGATAAAACTAATTGCATAAGCTTAGGACTAATTCGCGAGACAAATCTATTAAGCCTAATTAATAATATATTCATCTCGCGAATTAGCCTAGAAGTTATGCAATTAGTTTTGTTATTGGTCTATATTTAATATTTCTAATTAGCATCCAAACATTTAATGTGACGGGATAAACTTTGTAGGGTATTCAAACGGGCCCTTAATCGTATCGCTGATTGGTACGTGGTTCAGCCATCTCACAGCATTAATGATTAATTAGTAACCTTAACGAGAGCCCGAGGTCATATGGTTGACAATCCACACAAGGATACATTATTGTTATTGCGATGACGATTGCAGCAAAAGTGCGATATAAATGGTAGGGTTCATGACACTAATTCACACAGGGACTCTGTATCAGAGTTCAGAGGCGACTGAGCCGGACTTGTGGTTGTGGAGCAGACAGGCCAAGGTACTCTGCCGTGACAGGCCTGAAGACGCGCGGCTTGTCGGACTCAAGCGCCGCTGCTAGCCGTGGCCACAGGAAGGCGGTGGCGACCAACGAGCCATCACCCCCGGGTCGTGCCGCGATCTGCATGAACCCTGCGCACAGCCTCGTCGCCGACGCGCCCGTCGGTATCGCCATTGCGGCGGGCCCGAAGCCGAAGTCCGTGTCGGTCCGGAACGAGGCGAACGACGACACCGTCATCGTCGGGCTGCCCAGCCCGATGCTTGCAGTCTCGACGTACCGCTCGGCCTTGTGCTCCTCCACCCAGTCCACCAGCTCCTGGAAGTGCTCGTTGTACGCCGGCGCCGCGATCGCCTCGCGCACCATGGCCGCCACGTCCGACAGTGGCGCACAGACAACCTCCTCCACGCGCTCCTCTCGGACCACGAAGGTGGTGACGTTGCCGACGTAGTTGCGCATCGCGGCGCGGAGCTCCGGCGATGTGAGCCGTCGGCGCCCGTCCACCCACCAGCCCATCCGGCAGCGAGGATCCGCCGTGCCCACGACGCCGGCGAGGGTCTTCCACAGGTAGGCGGAGACCGCCTGGACGCGAGTCGCGCGCCGGCCGTTCCGGCTCGCCGCCTCCCGCAACCGTTCGACGTCGGACGCCTCGATGTAGTACAGGCGCCCGACGGCGTTTTGTTCCCATGTCAGGACGTTGACCTGCCGGTCGGCGCGCACCGGTGTGAACGCCTCGTCGAGAGCGGCGCCGTAGGATGGCGCCGCGCGGGGGCGGAACACCGCGCGGTGGTGGTTCGGCCGGGATCCCCTCGAGAGCGTTCCCGACAGGGCGAGCTCGGACCACGCGCTTACGAGGGAGCTCAGCGCGCACCCGTCGACGAGGAGGTGGTTCGTGGACCACGCCACGGTGAAGCCGCCGCACGCGAACGAGACCACCTGGACGGACAGCGCCACATCGGCGGCGTACGGCAGCTGGATCCTCCCCAAGGATGCGCTCATGTCGGCGTAGTCCAGGGCCGCCAGCGCGACGCCGGCCGCCCCGACGACGAGCTCCGCGCCCTGGTTGCAGCAGCGCACCTCGGGAAGGCCGGAGCTCGGGGTGGTCGCGATGCGGCCGGCGAGCGGGAAGAAGTGGTTCAGCAGGGAAGGTAGGCCGGCCTCGAAGGCCGCGACGACAACGGCGAAATCAGCGGCCGGCGGTTTGGGGTAGATGCAGAACATGGCCACCTGCATGGTTTGCGGGAGGAGATCGAGGTTGGAGACGGTGAGGACGTGAGGCTCGATGGAGGCGTCGGAGGCCACCACGAGGCGCCGGCTCACGACTTGGACAACATGCAAGTCCTTGTTGCTGCCATGGACGCTGCTTGCCATTCCCCGTAATGCACGACTACTACTAGTAATGTCTGGTAGCTTTGCTCTTGCCACAAGAAGTTTATACAGCAGTGTATGAGTACTCCAGTTTCTTACAGGCTAGTACGTCTTATATATGTATCGATCGATGAAAGTCAACATGGAATCTTTTGTTTGAATGCACTCCCGGATGCTGCTGCAATAAGGACAACTTTTCACAGGTTTGCGCTTGGAGTAGTGCCTCAAATGGAGAGCTTTTGAGCATCATTGCACGCTGGAGCTTCCGATGCCCATACTAAAAAAAAAAGTTGGGGCATGCCCAAACATAAAGAAGTACTCCCTCCGACATCGCAAGTCAAACCGGAACGTGTTAAAATATTTAACGTCGCAGTACAATGCTAATGTGGCAGCATGCCATTTTTACGAATTTTTATTTATTTTAGCCCCTTTTAAATTTATTTTAATAATAACTCTTTTTAATCACATCGATCCGCATAACGAGATAAAAATAAGCTGTTGCGTCAAATGCACCGAGAGTGCACAGGAGGGGAGCTTGTCACACAACTTCTACCGGCGTGATAATATAGTGTGTCACGCTACTCCCGACGACGTGGTAAGATCTTACCTTAAAAAATTATATCTTTTTCATACGAAGATAATTTTTATATAAAAATTGTAGCTCGACAAGGTCTACAACTTTATAGTTTGCAGTTTTTTTATTTAAAGTCACTAAGATACTTAAATAATTGATGTAAACTTTAGACAACATATTAAGCATTATTTGTTTTGGGTCGTCTCCAACTTGATATGTTTATCATGATTCCACCAAGAAAGTTCCACATAATATTTGATATGTTGAATGGTATGAAACAACTAATAATAATTTGATAAAGACTAATACCAATGTCGATTCGGCCGGCGGCGAGCGGGAAGAAGTGGTTCATCAATAAGGAAGGCAAGCCGGCCAGCCTCGAAGGCTGCGACAACGGCGTTGAAGTCGGCGGCCGGCGGCTTGCGGTAGATACAGACTATGCAGATCCGTATGGGTTGTGGACTTCTTGTGGTTGTGGGACTGAGGTCGAGGTTGGAAACGTGCAGTCTTCACGCCACGAGCCGGCAGCTCACGATCGACTCGGACACGCACGCAGGTCCTTGCCGTCCTTGATGCTAGCCATTCTTCTTCTACAGGCGCCTAGAGCTTCGTACTCTGTATGGTGGCTTAGCTTGTTCTAGTCATAGAATAATATTTTGATCTGTCTTCGAATAGAGCTTGTTTGTAATTAATTAGTTTTGCTGATGTCGACAGTGGGCTGATGAGCCATCGTCAGCTCTCTAATTTTAATGCAACTTTTTGATCAAGTCAACGGAATCGTTTGTGGAAATGATGCTTAGTGTTTTTTAAGGACTAAAGGTTGGACTTAGTTTCTAAATGTATTTGGAGTCAGGGTGACTTTTTGCAGTTCTAACATGGCTCTTGGTGGATGCGGGATGCCTGCCGCTAGGAACGACATTGACCGAACAGCCATCATCCTTATTATTGCGATGGCGATCTTTAAAATAATACAATTCAGAAGTGATGCATGGCAAAGTTTAGATGCACACAAGGTCTATCAGAGCAGGCCAAGGTACTCCGCCGTGACAGGCTTGAACACGCGCGGCTCGTCGGACTCGAGCGCCGCCGCGAGCCGCGGCCACACCACGGCGTTGGCGAACCACGACCCGTCGGCCCTGGGGTTCACGACGGTCTGCACGTACCCCGCGCACAGCCGCGCAGTCAGCGCGGACGTCGGCACCAGCAGCACGGCGCGGCCGAAGCCGAAGTCCGTGTCGGCCAGGGACGCGCCGCCGGCGGACACGACCACGGCCGGGCTGCCCAGGCCCAGGGACGGCGTCTCCACGTATCACTGCGTCTTGTGATCCTCCACCCAGTCCACCAGCTCCTGGAAGCGCTCGTCGTAGTCCGGCGCCGTGATCGCCTCGCGCACCATGGCCGCCACGCCCGGCAGCGGCGTCCCCAGGAGCTCCGGCACGCTCGCCTCCCGGACCACGAAGGTGACGACGTTGCCGACGTAGTTGCGCATCGCGGCGCGGAGGTCCGGCGCCGCCGTCAGCCGCTGGCGCCCGTCCACCCACCACCCCATGCGGCAGGCGGCGTCCGCCGTGCCCACGACGCGGGCGAGGGCCTTCCAGAGGTACGCTGAGACCGCCTGCACGCGCGTCGCATGCGTGCCGTCTCGGCTCGCCATCTCTCGCAACCTTGCTATGTCGGATGCCTCGATATAGTACGTGCGTTGGACAAAGCTCTGCTGCACCGTGAGGACGTTGACCTGCCGCCGGGAATCCAGCGGCGTGAATGCCTCGTCGAGCGGGGCGCTGTAGGACGGTGGCACCCGAGGGCGGAACACCGACCGGTCATGGTTCGGCCGGGATCCAGCGGCGAGCGCGCCCGAGCGCATGAGCTCGGACCTCGCGTCGACCAGCACGTGGTTGGTGCCCCACGCCACGGTGAAGCCGCCGCAAGCGAACGACACTACCTGCACGGACAGCGCCATGTCCTCGCCGTAGGGCAGCTGGACCTTCCGCAGGCACGCGCTCATGTTGCCGTAGTCCAGGCTCGCCAGCGCGACGCCGGCCTCTCCGACCACGAGCTCCGCTCCTTGGTTGTTGCAGTGCACCTCGGGGAGGCCGGAGCTCGGGTCGGTCACGATGCGGCCGGCGAAGGGGAAGAAGTGGTTCAACAAGGACGGCAGGCCAGCCTCGAAGGCCGCGACGACGGCGGCGAAGTCGGCCGTTGGCGGCTTCGGGTAGATCACGAATAGGGAGCCCTGCACGGATAGAGGGACGAGGTCGAGATTGGAGACGGCGAGGACGTGTGGCTTGATGGAGTCAGAGGCCTTCACGAGGCGCCGGCTCACGACTCGGACATGCAACTGGTCGTCGCCGGCAATGATGCTAGCCATTGTTTCTTCTTCCTTCTTCCTACGCGCAGCTAGCTTCGTACGGTAATTCTACGTGGTAGCTTGCTCTGGTGACAAGATGGTGATTTGATCTCGTTTCCACTTTCCGTGTCAGTTCCTCAGAACCTCCCTATATAAACAGTTATGGTAGCTCCGTGGCTTCCATTTTTTTTATGATTTTTTCGAGTCAGCGGAATATTTTGTAGGAATTAGGGTGACGGAGCGTCATTTAATTTTGTAGGACTAACGCGAACGAGTTAAACTTGTAACAGCTACCAATATTTTTTTTTACCGAAACAGCTACCAATCATTGATATTTTCATGATATATTGTTGAGAAAATATCTAGTGGACCTGGGGCAAGTCGCTGAAATTCAAAATTAAGTTAAGAAATGATACTAGAATTGTGTATAAACAGTGGGGGTGCCTTTCAGATGTAAATAAGTACTAAGCCCTAACATACCTTGTCTTGGACTCTTGGTCAGGGTTATGGATTTTCTGGATGAAAACCACATATATAGCACTCAGTTGTGAAAGTCCTCTAAATGCGTAGAGCTGACCAGAGGTGTTTAAAACTTAAAGTCAACTTCATTTAAGAGCGGGCATACAAAATGGTCTTCGGCTAGTACTCCACTAGATAACCAAAATATATGACGTAGTGCCTCATCATACGCCAAATAAGACGATTAGCTATTAGGCGACGCTACATCCTGATTAGATCCTAATCCCTAGAAAATGTAGGATAATGCAATAAGCATATACCGAGAAAATCCCTTCCGATACGTAGTGTATAAATAATGTATGTAGAAACTAGAAAGTCCCATGAGGTTAGTAGTAAGCATACGTCAAGGGTATTTTTCCTTCTACGCATCGGTTTGTGGTTTTATCGCTCTTGTAAGGGCACTAGTAAAGTGCACGTGCGACACACACGTGTTTGAAAAAATTCATAGAACACCCATAATAGTAGAAAACTGTATTTAACATCTTTCCCACATAGTTTGCCATCTCAATATCCAATTGCTTATAGCATTCCTAAGCATATACAAAGCAAAAAAGATAAGGTAGAACAGATTACCTCAGATGTTATACACATGACTTAACATTTTTGAACTATTTGACCTAAAAAAAGTTCATTAGACTAAAAGAAAATAGAACTTAGATTTAATAAGTTTGTTAGATTAAAATAAGTTCGTTACATGAGAAACGCTGCCGCTGACACAGCTAGCCATCAAGAGAGACACTTATGGGCATCAATTGCGAAAGCTTCCTTGCTGTTGTTGCTAGTGTGCAGCTTTTGCTTAAAAGCCCTGCCATCTCCTTTCTTTCCTCTCCCTCTCTTATTACTGCCAGCGTTTGACTTAGTGTACTGCAGCAGCGGATTGGAGCTCAACAGTCGTTGCTAAAGGTCTCCTGCCACCAATCTTTTCTTTCTTTCCCCCTAGCATAGAAGAAGTCAATCCATCTAATAGAAGAATCAATCAACTTATATGCAGAAGAGAACCATGAATAATATGGGATTGTGCCTATTTTCCTATGTAAGATCTAAAACAATTGGAATACTTGGGCTCTAAAACCTGCTTGACAAAAAAAAAGAATGACAACAATGATCCCTTTTATGAATTAACCTTCAAATCTTTGTCGAAGCATAACCTGAATTCTTGAACTAAGGTCATCTTACAAAATCTATGATGAGACCCCAAAGGCATGTTTGACAGCATCATTTCTCTCTGCATATTTTTGGACATGAAAAAATAACTGTAACATGAAACTTCAAACTTCAGAGTTGCTTCTACAGGAAGAAGAGAGGTTCAGTAATTATTATATATTAGATGCATAATAAGAACTGAGCACAAATTACAAATTACAATCCTGTTATATATCATATAACTCTTCAGATGTGTTGAATCCACAATTTTTGAATCAGGAGAGGCATCAAGCATGCCAGATCTGTATTCCCTTAGCATTCAGCAATTCTCATCAGATGCTTTATCCTCTGTTTTGAATTTCACTATGCCTTCATTGTAGTATGGCTAAGTTGAAAAGATAATAAAAATTTTAACAAATGGTGATGTAACCTAGGCTTAAAAATCTCCAGCATATAGCATTTTCAAGCTGAAACATTAGCTTTAAGTTCACCATACATTAGCAATCAAAGTACATAAAATGCTAGAACTGAAACTGAAAAGTGTGCCTTGCCTTTTAAGTAGCAGCATACCTACAAGCTATCGGGTGCCGATTTATGCTTAAACCAGGAACAAAATATCTGGTGCAAATTTATGTAGTACGAGGAAATAATGTGCACTTATAGTCCCTGCAATAAATATGCCATATAAAATGCAAAAAAAATAGACATTGAGGCATCAAATATAGGTTTTAGGCATAATTAAATTCTTATAGAGAAGTTAGGCAAACAAAGAAATTAGAACCTATCACTTTAAGCTATTAAACAACAGAGAAGTTAGGCAAACAAAAAAATTATGCCTATGTCCAGGTAGAGTAGCATGGTTGCACTCAGCATTAATAATGAACTTTCCTTTGGGATATAATAGAGAAAAAGAGGATGCTTCATAACAGATGTTTAAACCACACAAACTTCACTCGTGAAAACAGTTGATTGTTGACAATGTAGCACATCCAGAAAATACCAAAACGTACCTCACCTGTAAGACCATGCTTCTGTAGAAAAGAGAGTGTAGCTGCAACATCCAAGCCATACCTGCCAGAGAAACAATGATTAATGTTTTTGAATTCTGTAGATATTTTGCGAATCAATTTATGAATAACAATGTTACTGGTGTTGCTAACTGAACTCTAATTAGAAATTCTCTAACGTTGCATATCAAAGAATGGTGTAAGAACATCACTCTAGTATCTTACACCGGGATATTTAATTTTTCGCCACTATTTTTAGGGTGCAATTAACCTCTCTCACATTCATTCCTCTCACATAGTGGCAATTAATCACCTCTCGAAAATCACTCTGCAAGTAATCACCTCAGACTGTGAATGCTAGCAAGAGGGGCATAGGAAAGCACAGTATAGAAAAAACTAGGTCTGCGAGGGGCAAGCCACCCCTGAGTATTAGAGTAAAAAGAGATTAGAGTAAAAAGAGGGTTTTCTCACGCAGACTGAGAAAATCCCTGAACCCCTGCCCCACCCATACCCAGGGGTCCGTAGCCCGTGCTGTTTCCCATGTGAGAGCGGGTCGAGAGCGGACTGGACCGTCCTTTGAGCTTTGGCTTGAAGGCAGACGAAGGAATTTTTATAACCCCAGTTTGAAATTCGGTCCCACGGGGAGTCGAATCTAGGACCTAGGGAGGTGCTACTAAACCTAGCTAACCAACTCGGCAGAGTAATGGTCAATTATAGCATATGTATAACAATTGCATCCTAAATTATAATCTTTACACCTGCAACCAACATATAGAAATCAAAGAAAATATAGCAAGTACACCAATGGTGGCTTTGGTTCCAGCGCTTGCTATCACCTTCGCATAAAACATCGGTGGACTATATCGGATAGGAAAAGGAACCAGTCCCGGGCACTGTGCTGGTCATCCATGGGCTGGGCTGCGATGGCGTGTGTAACTCGACGGACGAGATCTGAGGAGAGCAGGTGGCGTTGATGAGCAGCGAGTCTCGAGCACTACTTGGCGCAAGAACCGACCCTCGTCCTGCTCGCCGTCCTCGGCGTCCTCCCCGTCACAGCCGTCGCATCTTCTTGTTGGAGGAGATAGGGACAGGGGCGCGCCAGCGCCGTACTTCTTGGCCACCTTGCCACCAGAGGCGCCAAGAATGGCAAGTACCTATCGGGCGACAGGCGACGTCATTGGGTAAGACGTAGGTGGCATTCTGTCGAACACGACATGAGCGTCGCCTGCGGGTCCCTTGCCTTCCTGCACGGCGGCCTTGGTGGCTGCTAAGGCACTCCGAGGCAGACGTCGCCCGACGGCCCAATCAACTGCTTAGCCCGGGCACCATCACGTCCGCCACCTCCTTTCCGTGCGGGGTCATAGAGACATGCACCGCGAGGAGGACCGCGCGAAGGAGATGGTGGCACATGAGATACAGATGGAGGAGGAGGCACCGTGGCGGGACGCTGTTGCCGACATCACTTCCACGGCCCTCCCAGCTTGCGGCCACCACCTCTGTTGCTCTACTTATGCCCTCGTCGGCGGCTCCGCGAAGGATGGGAGTGCAAGGAACGCGGTCCATTTAAGCCATGATTGTAATTTGGTGATTATACGATAACATAGTTAATGAGCTAACAAGTCTTAAGTTTACAGGATTTCTAGGTTTCATGGATGAAGTCCAATCCATATATAAAACAATTCGCAGTTAAGGCATCCATATTGAAGTGAAAAATCAGAGATAATTTGGACAAGTGGTAGAAACATTCAAAGGACAGGTTGAATCGACGCCCATGAAAAAAAATAACGAATCGGTGCATTGGAAGTTCAAATGATGATCAAGTGCAGAAATGATAGAAGGACCGGTTAAACCGACCACATGACCAATTTAACCGACGATCACATAAAAGCCGTCAGTGCAATTGTCGTTTAGATTGCCCGAAAGATTTGGAAGTTAACTACCTCAAGAAGTTCTCTACAACCGGTTAAACCGACGCTCGTCGGTGCAAGGCATCGGTGCAATGACGTCAGCAGAAGAAGAACATTGGAGTTCGATGGCTAGCATGCAGGCCGGTTTAACCGACGTTTTAGGCTTTTTGGCAGAAAAGCTAGCAACGGCTAGGAGTGGATCTCTATCCGATATAAGACATCACCCCGGGTCATTTGAGGCCGCTGGAGTTCATGAGAAGTTACCCACACTCTGAACAAATTCTTCAAGCCATCCAAGAGCTCATTGATCACATCCATAGGATTAGCACAAGCTTTGAGAGCGTTAGTGCTAGGATTAGCTATAGAGAGAGTGAGAGAGCAAGACGTTGTTGCCTTGTGTGTTGGTTCTTGAGTGACCACAAGTTGTATCTCAGAGTGCCGGCCCCTTAGAGTCTTGGTGGCTCGCCGGCAAGTAATCGATCCTCCGACTTGGTATGGAGCGGTGACGACGGCTTTGTGCGGGGGATGTGGAGACCCCCTTCCTTCGTGGAGAAGCTCCTTAGTGGAGACAACATCGAGGTGACCGGGGACTTGGCGAGAGCCTTGGTGGCGAGTCAAGAAGAGTCCCGGAAGAGACTCGATGACCGGAAATCTATACTCTTAGCGAGTGCTTCAACAACATGGACTAAGAGTGGTCTTGTGCCTACCGATACCATAGGATAAATCTTCGTGCCGAGAGTTTGCATCCCCTCATCCACCGCATTTCTTATTGCAATCTTATGTGCCCTTCCATTCATAGTGTAGTATCTGGCTAGGATTGGCTATAGGTTGCAAACCATTTTGGGATGAGATTTTCACACTAGTTGAATCCTAGTTGCACATCTAGATAATATGTTTTAGCTTATATTTTGTGCTAACTTGTTTGAGACACAGGTTAAGGTTTTAAGTTGGCCTAATTCACCTCCTCCTCATCTTAGGCTACGAGTACCGATTCCTTCCATGGAGCATGGACTGGAGGGGAGGAGGACGTATGGGGAAAGGGGTGGAATCCGGAATCAATGGGATTGGGCGACGAAGATGACCAATTTGCGTGCGATGCGCAGAGGCTGGAGAGCATACAATGCACGTGATTGACGGGTGGGAATAGGAGCTGGATACACGAGCGGGTACATAAAATCGCCGGTGAAAAAAAGTAGCCTCAAAATATGGAAAACATTTTAGAAAGCGCTGTTTTTTTCTTCCTCATAGGACTTTCGCCTCTTAATTTGACAAGTGGTCCAATATGAGAGGTACTCCCTCTATCCTGAAATATAAGGTGTCGGTTCCGAAAATGGCTGGCAGCTAAATCTACTCGAAGTGTGTATTGCACGTCGTGATCGGATGTGGCCTAGCACACAATGACTCAAGATTTATACTGGTTTAGGCAAAATGCCCTACATCCAGTCCGGGGTCAGTCGGTTGTATTGCTTGAGCCCAGGTGCTCGGGAGAGTTTGGGGAGTTACAAGCTTTCGAGTGGAGGATGTGATGAGTTGTCTCCCTTTTCCTAGGTGGAAGACCCTCCTTTTTATAGTCAAGGGAGGCTCCATTATAGGGGAGCCAAGGGTATGAGGATAAAAAGAAAAGACTTCCGACCCCGCCGGTCGGGGTCGTCAGCTTTGTCACTCGGACCTTTCCATCCCGTCAGTCAGAGTCTTCCGGTGACCACCGTCTAAGTCCTCCGTCGTGGGGCAAGCGTCTTGTCTTGTCCCTGCGCGTCATGCTCCGTTGGTCAGCAATCATGGGGGCGTCAATAGGTATTGTACGGCTATCATGCCCCATCCCTGGCACCTTGCACGGCCACTCTGTCGTGACGTGGGTGCGTCCAAAACGTATCATGATGGTGTTTCGCCCCGTCCTTTCGCGAGGACGGGCAGGTAGAACAGTGGTGCCCTGCTGCCACAGTAGATAGGACTGTAATCCCCGTGGAGGGAGTGGTTGGCCGTGTACGACAGGTTGACCCCGAGGCTCATCCTTATCCTTCGTACCTACTGCTGGTAAGCTGGACCTGGCCTCCCGACCAGCCTGCCGGTCGAGGAAGTGGGTATGTGTAAGACGGAGCCTGGTCGGAGTCCCCGGTCGGCGCCTTCGCCCGGGGTGAGGAATCGCACCACTCTGTCTCATCTGTACAGAGATGCAGCGTTCAATGGATCCCCCTATGTGACTGCAAGTCAACCGGGGTTACCTCGGTCCGTCCGCATAATAAGTGCGCCGCAGCGGCGCCAGCTGCGCATCTCCAGTGCGGAATATCGAGGGCTGCGTGACCCGTCATGTCGTCTCGCTACGGTGGTGCTCCCCCCTGCTCCTCTTGTGAAGGTTTCCCTTCTTTTGACGCGGAGCCATGCGTCACGCGGCAAGACCAGCTCGCCGGACAGGAGGGTACCTGAGTGGGTATAAATGGAGGCCTCCAGAGCCTCGTTTTGAACTCATCCCAACCTGAGTCATGAGCGAGCCCTTCCTCGAGTAATGGAGTTGCTTTTGGACTGTGTGCATCCGCCTGATGGAGCCGGTGGTTCCTTCAGCATCCGGTGCTAGAAGAATGATTGCGAGTGGCAAGGGATAGCACGAGGGCAACGCCGTCCACCTGGGCCTTTCGCAAGCTCGATCCACCAAGCGTTCTGCTCGGGTGATCGGGCTAAGCGGGTGCGCAGGCAGGTAACCGTCTCTGTCGGGCAGGTGGCGCGGCTTCCTCAAGCGCCTTGGGCGAACAAGGGGGAGGCGTCGGCTCCCGGCCGAGGATGTGTTAGTGCTTCCACCAGCCGGGTACGGGTACGGGGAGGAACTCCTCGACCCTTCCTGGCGCGGCGCATGCCCACGGGAACGACCTTGGTCCTGAGTGGGTTTGGCTTCCACGTGTGCCTCAGCCTCAGCTCGCATTGTCGGAAGGCTCGTTCTTCCTAGGCGGCTGAGGCTGGGATAGAGCTCCTCACTGTCGTTTAAGACGGCGAAGGAGTTCGGCCAGCGGTGGCGGCGGATGGACTGCTCGCTGTTGTCCCCTGCCAGGTTGTCCTCAAGGAATGGGGTGCAAGAACAAGGCTTGCGAGGAAGATGTTCCTACCAAGCATCCCGCACTTGTAGCAGCCCTCCTCGAAGTTCCAGAGTTACCATCCTTGAGGTGGTAACAGGTTTTTGTATTTTGTAACAGCCATGGGCCGACTGTACTTTGTGTCGTTGTCAAGATTGGCCGATCAAGACTTAGACTAGTAAATTTCTTTTATGCGCGTACGGTTCCAGATGGTTGCGCGGGTGACACGGGATTTAGACTGGTTCGGGCAGGAAGAAGCCCTACGTCCAGTATGGGGAGCTGCTCGTGTTGCCCACGCGGGGTCTGTAGTAGGGGTTACAGAATGGCGAGAGAGGGAACCGGTCCCAAGTCTCTTGGGTGTGCACTGAAGCTCTAATGGTGGGAGTGTGTTCTTCTCGCTGGGGAAGAAGGAGCCCGTGCGAGAGAGGGTGAGTGTGTGTGTGTCTAAATTTTTTCTCCCCCCGCCTCTCGGCCCCCGACCCTCCCTTTATAGTACAAGAGGGGCGACTGGGTTACAGGTGAGACGGGCGAAGGGAGGGAGAGAGAGGGAGAGAGAGAGAAAGCACAGAGTCCAAGGGGAAGATTCGAGCCCCCTGGACGCCATGGCCGGCTTCAGCTTTCGGCTCCGTCAGACGGCTTCCTCCGATCTTGTCGCTGATCTCCTCAGGGGGCCGGTGCCGGCGGGCGTGCGTGATGATGGTGTTGGTCGTGGCCTCCGTTCCGTCGCGGCAGACGGCTGCCCCTGTTATCCTGCTGACAGCCTGCGCGGCGCGGGCGTCCCGTCCCTGTCGCCGGATTTGCGGGGTGCGAGGACGGGTAGGTGGGTGTGAGGACGGTCAGACGTGCGCGAGGATGGTCAGGCGTGCTCCTGTGCCAGGCGATGCAGGTCATGAGTGCCTGGTGGCGAATCAGGGAAGACCGTGCCACTGTGGCGTGCGCTGCGCGGTTTCGTGTGGGTAGTTGTGACCGGTCACGTCGAGGGCGCGGGCGCCTTTCTGCGTGCCAGAGCCGCAGCGCATTTATGGCAAGGCCGGCGGGGGACCCACGAGATCAGCGCTCGTATCTTCTAGCCTGCGCCCGAGGCTGACACTCGCCTGGTGGGCCCGGGTGGGTTCGACCCTCTGCGCCCTAGGTCGGGCGAGGTGGACCCTCGTGGCGATGGGTCGGGCGAGGCGGAGCCCGGCCGCTGAGGGGTCGGGAGCATCCGACCCCGAAGGACTTGGTCGGGCGAAGCGGAGCGTTTCTCTCCCATGTTGGGCTGACGGCGGTCGCTGTCATCGCAGGTGGGCCCGGGCCTCCTTGATCATCGCCGTGATGGTCATTAGGAGGTCGTTAACATTTCCCCCTCACACTTTGTAACACTTATTTGCCAGGAATAAAATGCGTTTATTCTTGAGTGTTTTGTATCTGTTGCGCCCGATCGGGAGACCGATCGAGGGTTGGTGTTTTGCCATTCTTCCCAAGTGGAAAACGTGGTACCCCGCCCCGTAGCAGTCCTTGTCATGAAGGAGGGCGGTCGGGTCGGTGACGTCACGAGTGTGCACGCATAGAGGTGGCCCCGTCTGCGGTCTCCACAACCGGAGGGGTTGAGTCGGTGCCCAATTTCAAAGAACTCCAAAGTTAAGCGTGCTTGGCTTGGAGCAATTTGAGGATGGGTGACCGACCGGGAAATTCTTCCTGGGTGCGCACGAGTGAGGACAAAGTGTGCAGAAAAGACTTGTGTTGGTCTGTGAGGGCAGTCTATGTCCTAGGAAGCGGCCAGATGTTAGCGGGCCCGGCCTCGGGGAGGTGGGACGTTACAGTAACCCTGTGGAGGGAGTGGTTAGCCGTGTACGATAGGTTGACCCCGAAGTTCATCCTTATCCTTCGTACCTACTCCTGGGGCCCGCTGGTAAGCCGGGCCTGGCCTCCGACCAGCCTGCCGGTCGGGGAGGCGGGCACTTGTAAGGCGAAGCCCGGTCGGAGTCCCCATTTGGCGCCTCGGTACGGACCGAGCCTCCAACTGTTCCCATAGTCGAGGATATGGGCCTTGGTCATCCCGACCGAGTTGTCAGTCGGGGTTGTGGGTCGAGACGGCCTAGATGGAGTTGTTGCCCTATACGGACGGGTGCTTGTTCCAAGCGCAGCGCGGCTTTAGACTGGTCAACAAGAGGTGGGCCCGCTGGGGATCCCGGGTCCCTGGATCCGTCATAAGGCATCCTAGTATTTTCATTACAAATTAAGGAGATGAGGAAATGATGCATGTACCCCTACTTAATATCTTGTTTGGTTGTTATTTTACTGATTTCATGGCCGGCTGGGAATAACTAGTTTCCAAAACAACATAGGATGCCTTATTTGGGTATAAATTTTCAATATTTTAGTATGGAGGGAGTATAGTTGAATTCTTTAGATGGAAAAGTTTTGGATCTTTTAGGCCAGTCTCAGTGCACAGTTTTATAGCACAATTATCAAGACTGAGAACTAGATAACTGTGTCGGCTGAGTTTCATGGGGATGAAACTCCTCTCTCATCCCATAAAACTTTCTTCTTCTCTCTACTTGTCATGTCAGCAAAATTGATGATATGTCATGCTATAAAACCCTATATAAAACTCCCATTGGAACTGGTCTTAGTATAGATATAGATATATATAGATAGATTAAATTCTACGGGAATGCCATAAAATTCCCAGCAGAATAATTTTCTTCCAACAATCCAGTATATAAATATACTATGAGTAGTACTGTGTACGTGGGCCAAATTTGCCTCCTAACGGCCCATTCTCGTCAGTTCCCAAGATGCCTAGGGCCCATTTGTAGCACTAGCAGGCCGAATATCGTCCCGGAATCTGTCTCCCTCTGTTTCTCGCTCAGATTTGTCTCTGCTTCATCTTCTTCACCAGCGGGCGACGGGGCTGAGTGCTGGCTGCTGAGGAAAGAGAACGTCAGGCCGGAGCCAGGCTGCAGGGGCCAGGTCGCCGAGGTTCTTTAAAGTGAATTGAATCAATTAATCTTGCTACTGTGAACTGCGAATTTGTGATCCAAGTTTATTGCCCCAACAGGAATCTTGCGGGTCAGGAGCCCGAATCCGGATGATTCCAGGAATCGCCCCCAAGCCGGCGCCGCCGCCGGTGGCCTCGGTGCCTCAGCCCCGGCACATGTTTGTGTTCGGCACGGGCTTCGTCGGCCGCTACGTCTCGGAGCACCTCCTCGCGCAGGGCTGGTTAGTTACTTGTCCCTCGTTCCCACCCCGCGCCCTTCGTCCTCCCTTCCGTTGCTTCGCTGCTTCTCGGTAGGCGGCGTCGACGCAAATGGAGCCCGCTCCCATCCTGATTTCCAGTTCCCTGCCTCAGCCCCATTCCTGATTTTGGGAGTGGATGAATTCGCAGGCAGGTCTCCGGGACGTGCACAAGTCCCGCCAAGAAGAGGGAGCTCGAGATGCTGGGCGTGAAGGCTTCCGTCTTCGATGCCACTGAGAGCAAGTATGGATCCATGCTGCTCTTGCCCCTTTTATTCTCGCACTTGTTTCCAGCCAGCTTTGGTGCTTACTGCTTAAACATCATTGATGGTTTATCGGCTAGAAGCACTAGTAAATAATGAACCAAACTCATATCGAGAGCAGAAACACCCTAAATTATGAATGAGCTGCTCCAGCTCAATTTTCACGTCTAAGAAAGCCCCCCCCCCCCCCCCCCCCCCCCCCCCCCCCACTGAATGTTTCCTTTATGATAGGAATCCCACTGGCATATTTTACTTGCAAAGAATAGAGATAAGGTAACACACCAATTTCTTGGGAAATTATTCAGCGGCTAGTGTTAACAAGATTTTTTGCTCAACTAGTCGGTTACTTTGGTTTTATCACACATTGCTTGCACTAGGCAACTCTGCAGCCTAGATGCACTGTTCGTTCTTCAAACAGAGCAGTAGTTATTTTACTTAGTTACCATGAGATCAAATTTTGTACCAGACTCCATTCGTAAACTTCACTATGCTGCATTGACGTCTAGCATCCCTTGCGTATGTTAATGGTGAGATGATACTACATGAATCTCTGTGTTTAGTTGAATTTTAAGTGGTTATTCTTAATCATGTCAGTTCCAGCCTGCAAAGTATCCACAGTTTGCAACAAGCAACACACTTGCTCATCTCCATCCCACCCATTCCTGGAATCGGTGATCCTGTAAGTTGTAAGTCAATCATTGCTTGTGTTAGTTTGATCAGGCTTTCATGTTCACTGCTGTGACTTCATGGTTATTTGCATCTGATACCTCCGCAGCTACTTAATTTAAATGAAGACCTGAGGAGAATACTCAGCCATGGTAATCTTGAATGGTTGTGCTACCTTTCATCAACAAGTAAGCTCTCAAATATTTCGTGCACATTCTGCGTTAATTATGGAGTTGCTCACCTAATGCTTACAGTTGTGAAGTTTAGATATGGGTTAGTCAAGAGAATTGCTACAATGAATGAGGGAAATTACCCCATTAAATATGCCAATATATGTTAGTCATTGACTTGGTAATGTACTGAAGTATATTTACAAGTGTTTTGTGCCTATCACTGCATTCAAAGATCCTTACGTGATTTACACGGTGCAGCTATTGCATTAGCCACAATACATACAATGAAGTTAGGAAGAAGAACTTATCATACTATTTGCACTTGTTTATAAGCACTGAAGTTGAATTTTGCAGGCTGAGTTAGGGGGAAGAACTTATCATACTATGTGCAATGCATCCTCTAAGATATTTTCCGTAGTAGGGTTACTTTGTAACACTTTCTTACTTTTCAGGTGTATATGGTGATTGTGGAGGTGCATTGGTTGATGAGGAGTAAGGGACTTATTGGCTCTCTTCTTGTTCACAAAATACATTTTTCATTGGAATCTGAAGAAACTGATGTGCTTGCAGTCATATGGTAAACCCAAAGAGCGAGTCTGCCAAGTTAAGATATGAAGCAGAAAAAGGATGGCTCAATCTTGTAAATCATCTAAATCTGTCAGCTTTTATATTCCGTTTAGGCGGAATATATGGACCTGGAAGAAGGTTTTGACGTGATTAACTTTCATTCCATTTTAGCATTTACTTTCTAATAATTCATTTTGATTCCAGAAATGAAACATTTAGTTACTGGCTTGCTGACAAGTAGCAGTGTGTAAAGTTTATAAACCTTTTGTTATACAAAAACTTACAATAACTGAAACATATTTATCATGCCAAGTTTGTACTTATTGAAAAACAAAGATGGCCAAATAGTGGAATAGATGACATAAAGAATCACTTATCGGAAACTCTGTTATCCTGTGATAATTGTTTTCTGAAAGCCTTAGTTTGATAATTCTTCTTCTTTTCCTATTTCAGTGACTAGATGTTGTTTGCTGCAGTGCTTTGGACACCTTAGCTAAGAGCAACTCTTTGTCACGAAGACAGAAGTTAAGAGAATCTAAGCAGTACACTGCCCGAATCCATGTGGCTGACATATACCTGGCTGTCTTGGCCAGCATGAGCACGAGATGTCCAAGGTTTCCTTTTCTAATGCCTTTCTTGCCACTTCAGTTCTTTGTGATATCTTAAACAATATTTCAGACTGAATCTTACACATTGCATGTGGAATTCACAACCAAAAGATTTTTACTTAGGTTGTATCTCTATTCTCAATAGAAGACATCTTGTGTATCAGTTTCCCATAGCATCATGAAGTTTCTTAGGATAATTATTAGGGTGGGAGTTTCCCATTGTTTGTGCGATGCAACTTTTGGATGGTACCATGTTTAATACCCCTGGATTCAATATGTGTATTCATTGCATGTTTTATGTTGCGTTTGAACATTGTTGAATATAACTTCAATTGATTCAATTCCGTCTACCAAGTACCGTAGTACTTTGGTTTTTAGTCATGTCTGATTCTTTTGCAGTGACCTACTGAAACTTGAGGCTGCTTGTTATGAGATGTTTCTCATGTTTAGTTTTCATTCCAGGAAAATATTCAACGTGGTGGATGATGACCCTGCCCCTAGAGCTGAAGTTTTTGCATTTGCCAGGAGCTTGATGGAGATGAGATACCCTGATCTGATAGCCAAAGCTCTTGATGTCAATTCTGCAGAATCAGGTATCCAGGAGAGAATTGTGCCTGCCGAGAAAAGGGTCTCTAATGCTCGGCTGAAGAAGGAACTTGGCGTTAAGCTGCTTCACCCAACATATAGATCTGGTCTGCAGAGTATACTTGATTCTTGGCCAACTGAATTTCAACTCCCTGATAGAAGTCGGTAATCTTTAGTTTTTGGTATGCATACAGGTACCAAGTTTTTCCCTTTGTATGTGTGTGTGTGTGTCCTGGATTTTGTTCAGATAACTTAATGGAGAGCTAGCTGCTGGATCTCATGCACACATTCAAGTCAATCACTAGAGTTCAGAAAATTGAAAGAGGACTGATAACTAAAATCAGTTAAAATAGCTAGCAGTTCAAATTTGACAAATCATTCATAACCTTCTTCTATCGGAGATGCTAATAGAATTGTCTTAGGCTTCGTCCAGGCACCGTTTGATCTCTAGGTACGCCACTGGTTAGTTGTGTACATTCATCGAAGAGGCCGGATATATTTTCATTTGTTTTTTTTAGAAAAAATCCCGAAATATAAGTTGGAATAGCTTCACGGTTGAACCAAAACTCAATACCTTCTGTAATAAGGCTGTAAGTTGCTCACGCTTGCTGTTTGTGTTTGGGACAAGGCGCCTAGAGCGTAGAGCTCGGAAGCGGCGGCGACAGTTTGAGTCCAGCTCGGTCAAGTTTATTGCCAAGCAGGCAGGGTACGGAGGCGGGATTGGTCAGGACACCAACGGACGGACAAAGAAGCTAAGGCAACGGAAGGGCGTACGAGCAAGCAAAGAAGGCAGAACGCGATGAAGGATTTCTTCCTTGCTTAGACTTAAAAAAAAATTTAGGAAATTATTAGAAAGAGGAAGGATTAGGAAATACTTTCTCCGTTTATTTTAACTTTTCTCGATTCATAGACTACTATGCATCTACATATATATTAATTATATATATATTAATTATGTGTACTTGCATAGTAAAGCTATAAATCTAGAAAAAAATTAAAACAACTAATAATTTAAAATGGAGGGAGTAGACAGATTGAACTAGAATCTTATCATCAGTAAACCGTGTTCGTCAAAAACACATCAATTCTAATTTGATTCCTTTATTAAAATCGAACCAATCTGTTATTTGTACATGTATCTTTAATTATGATAAACTAAACATGCATGCATGGCTGCAGCTCCCCCTACGCGAGGAAACAAACAACGCGACCATGACATGCACGAGTTGGGCTGCCAACATGCACGAGACGACAACCAACACGCTGACAAGATGGTCGGACAAGCTGAGCAGATTCGCCTGCGGGCTCTCACCGTCGGCGACGGCGGCGCCGCACCACGGCGACGACGAGCCACGGCCACGGGATCGGCTCGCCGGTTTCGCTAGCTTGGGGGCTGCTCTCCTGCTCCCTTCCGGCGGAGACGATGAAGAATCACCATGCGCGTCGTCGAGCTCACGTGCCGCCGCCGCTGATCAGGTGCCGGAGGAGCCAGCGGCGGCGGCGGCGGTGGACTGGGCGACGACCCTCCCGTGCGTCGCGTTTCCGTCGCAGCGCGGGTACATGGTCTTCTCCCTCGCCGAGGACCGCATGCGCGGCGGCGTCCGGCTGCGCCCGGCGAGCGGGCGCCGGGTCGTGCCGTCCCCGTACGGCGGCGGGAAGGCGCTCGCCACGGACCTGACGTCCTTCAGGCACCATTCCCGCCTCGTCGACCCGTTCACCGGCGAGTCATCGCCGCTTCCGGACCTGCCCGTCCCGCTCGGGGAGGTGGGCCCGACGTCGTTCGAGCCCGAGGAGCCGCGCGTGCAGGGGCGCCGCCGCGCTCTGCGGCCCACCGACGACGGCTTCGCGTGGGACCGGTCCCCGCGCGGCGTCATGGTCGCGCGCGGCGACACGTTGTTCTTCTGCGAGAGGGGCGGCGGCGGCGGCGGCAGGTGGGTGCCGGTGCACCGGTCGCAGAGCGCCTCGGGCACGATGACCGTGAACTACCGCGGCGGCTTCTTCTTCGTCCTCGAGCAGCGCACCATGGTCACCACGGTCATTGACGCATGGAGCCTCAACAAGGTCGCGGAGATCCCGCCGCCCTTCGCCGCGGCCGCCGTCGACTGCGCCCACCTGGTCGCGTCCACAGACGACGTCCTCCTGCTTGTCCACCGCGCCAGGGACATGGACTTCGAGCTGTTCTCCGAGGTATACCGTGCCAGGCACAAGAAGCCAGACCCGGCGTGGTCGAAGGTGACCGACGTCGGCGACCGCGCGCTGTTCGTCGACAGGCTCCATGGCTTCTCGGTGGGCACCGGCGGTGAGGGCGCCGCCGGGAGGATAAGGAGGAACTGCGTCTACACGATCAGTGCCACGCCGGTGGAAGACCCGCAAGGACGCCGCGTTGCGGTGTACCACGTTGAGGAGTTTCACGTGAACAGGCCGGAAGTGGGAGAGACGCTGGAGTGTCAGCTCGGAAGCTGCCGAGTTGAGCAGATTTGGGGAGAGCCGTATTGGATGATCCCACGGAAGAGAGGACCAGTTGGAGGTTCCGTCGTTAGCACTTAGCAATAATAGTAAAACTGTAGTGAAAACGTTTCAAAAAAAAATTTGTAGTGAAAAACTATAATTTCCATTCTTGTTTGCCTCTTTGCGTTTCTTTTGTTTTTTTTGAAAGAGACATGGTAATATTAGTCACATCAAATTATGCTTGCATATTTGTGTTTATTTCTTTTGTTTTGATGATGCAGCTTAAGATTCAGAGGTATAGTGATCTGTAGCTGTTGGCTGTTGCCAAGCGTTTCTGTCAGACGGCTGGCGGGGATCGGCACGTATACTATTTTTAAACTGATCGCCGATACTTAGTAACAAGGTGTTTGGTTTTCGAGAGCTAAACTTTAACCCTATCATATCAAAGAGAATTTTATCATTTAGAAGTATCAAATAAAGTCTAATTACCAGAATTTTTGGGCTAATTCGCGAATCTAATGAGATATATTAATCCATAATTAGAGGATTGTTACTGTAATATCACTGTTGCAAATCGTGAATTAATTAGGCTCATTAAATTTATCTCAGTAATTAGCACCCATATGTGAAAAAAATTTAAACAGATTTTATATAATACTCCTATGATAAGATTTTCATTTATGTGACGAGGCTAAAGTTAGCCCTCCGAAACGAAACGGAGCCAACACAGTACAATATTTGTCTGAATCTTTGCTGACAGTAATTATGAATCAGTAACGAGCAATCGAGGAACAATAATCACCAAGAAGATTCTGCATGGTCCGGCCGGTTGGCCATTTGACATGGCTATCGGCTTTGTTACGAATCTTGTGTGTTAGTTATATTAGGGAAACAACTACCTCTACTAATCATGCAAACAACATATTGTTTGATGCTAAAAGCCTTCTCATCTATCAATAACTCCAATGAAATCCACAAATTTCCATCTAATGTGCCGAGTGTCACTAGAAGAGGCCCGAATCAAAGACAAAGATCTAACCCTGAAGTAGATAGACGCCTTGCAAATATCTAAGTCGTCTAAACTATGTACCTTTTGAGTATAATATTTATGGGAGATTATACAGTCGCTTGGATAACAGGTTCCAGTGGACTATTACTTAGACATTGGAAAGATCTAACTGTCTCCATATCGACTTTTCTCTTTCAGCATAAGATAAACACACAGTTCTCTGTTTCTCTACCTATACGTTCAATTGCTCTGAGCTGTGATCACTTCCTTGACATGCTAGCTTGTTTTCATTTGGACATCGTCTCCTATTTCATATTTGACTTATGATATCTATAAAAATATAATAATATTAAATATAGTAGAACTATATATTATGAAAGTACTTTCATAACCACTATAGCAACTAGCAATTACCTTGCATGTAGCCACGATCAAGTAAATAAAACAAAAAGCAAGAAACCTGTTATAACAGGAAGTAATACAGTATATACATACACCAGTACAGAACCCTTCAATTGTCCCGGTTGGGAACCGGCTTTAGCTCCGGTTTTCCAACCGGGACTAGCTATCCGGAACTAATGTGCCTAGCTTTTTTTTTCCCGGTACCTATTTAATTGGGACTAATGTAATTTTTCACAAACAAAAAAAATTGGATCATCAGCTCTGTACGCACGCAGGCCAGCTTCTCCAACTCCAAAAATTTCTCCAAAATTGCAATCACAAAATCAATTACAATCATGAATCAATCATTCACAAAATTAATTATAACCACAAATGAATCATTCACAAATCAATACCGGCCACGTATACATGTTTTAAAAAAAAACAATCTTGACCTCGACCTTGCGCGCCGCCGCCCTAGTTGGGCCAGACGGAGCCGCCCCCGCTGGGCCTGGCCGTGCCGCCGCTCGCTGGGGCAGGCCACGCTACCCCCATCAGGGCCTGGCTGCGCCGCCCACCAGGGCGAGCTGGCCGAGCCAGCTGCGCCGGGGCCATGCCGAGCTGCCCCCGCCGGGGCCTGGTCGCGCTGCCCGCAGGGCCGGCCGCTTGGCCCCGTGCTTGTGCCTTGTTGGAGGTCTGGGCCTGGCTACGCTGGCCGTGTCAGGGCCCCGCCGAGCTGCCCCCGCCGGGGCCTGGTCACGCTGCCCGCAGGGCCGGCCGCTTGGCCCCGTGCTTGTGCCTTGTTGGAGATGGGGAGAGGCAGCCAGAGGAGATGAGGGAGAGAGGAGAGGATAAGGAGAGAGGAGAAGATAAGGAGGAGGGAGAGAGATGGGGAGGATCAGGATGACTGAGTGGAGGAGTCGTTGAGAGAGAGAAGATAAGGAGGGGGGAGAGAGATGGGGAGTCGGGCAGCTGTGGAAAAAATATTTAATCCTAGTTGTTGGCTTCGTTCGGGACTAAAAGTGCTATTTTAGTCTTGGTTCGGAGCTACAGCCGGGACTAATGAGTATCATAGCCTTTAGTCCTGGTTGGTGGTTTTAACCGGGACTAAAGGTCCGTCTATAGTTCCGGTTGGTAATTCCAACCGGGACTAAATATCCCTGCCCACACCAGCTACCTAGCTAGTTATTGAACCCGGGACTAAAGTCTTTATTAGTTTCGGGCCAACAACAGCCGGGACTAATATCAAAGATGAAAGATCATTTCTGTACTAGTGATATATATATATATGTATGTATGTATGTATGTATAAGATAATAAAAGAAGAATTAAAACCGCAGCTTATCCCATCACTAACATAAGTAAGCTTTTGATTACATAAAATATGATCACTAATATGAAGTGATCAGCTAAAACCATTTACTTTGATCAAGACAATCAAATAAGAAAAAGATTGGAAACATATACATATGTATAAGTACTTCTGTAAGGAAACATAAAATAGAAATTAGAACAACAGCTTATCCCATAACTAACATAAATAAGCTCTTAAGTACCCAAAATATGAAGTCATCAGCTAAAGCCATTTGTTTTACGGACTTGCTAGCGCCTGGACGTCCGACGTCCGATACTAGTATCGGACGGTGGCTGAACCCGTAAAACTCCCACCGCAACATATGTGATGTTACATGCAACATTCAGAATTTTTGTAAAATCTAAAAGTATAATATGCAACATCCAAAAACTTCTTTAACAATATGGTCAAACACAGTTCGCAACATCAAAAAATATGAAAAATAGCTTACTCCCATCCAATAAAAAGAGAAAGAGAAAAACCCTAGAGAAAATTTATGCAACAATATGAGTCACTCGTTGCAACACCCGAGAAAAAATTCAATCAATTGTTGTAACACCAATGTTCACCTATTGCAACATGTGAGAACATGTGAGAACACTAATTGCAACATCTTGCCCCGTCCTCCATAGACTTGGCGAACTCAAGAACCTCCGTCTTGGATTTGCCTCCTCTACCATGAATCAGGGGGCTTCGATTTGCTCGTCCACTTCTCGGCGACAAAGCCCGGTGGCGGACTTCTACCTCATGATGACGACGAGATCAAACACATCTGGATCCGAGTCTCTTGCCGGAGTATTTTGCCATGGCGGCATGATTGGGAAGCCAAGGAAAATCTCACGTGGCCTCTCCGCTGCCAGGGATGGTGAGGAAGGAGCGGATTCGGTCGATACGAGCACAACCTCCATGAATCTGGGCATGACCTCCATGGATCCTGCCTCCATTGAACTTTCTGCGAACAACAGCCTGGGAGGTCGCAACAGCGGCGAGCAGAAGCAGCGGGCGGAGCAGAGGAGTTTGCAGGGGTCGGGGGTTCCCACGTCACCCGTCGTCGTCGCACTTGGCCGGCAAGCCTTGTCCCCGGCGGCGACATGTGCTTGCCTGGGAAGTAGCGAGCTCAGCAACGGGGTGTGCCTGCGCAGGCCTGCCAGGCCTGCCTGCCGCGTGCTTGGCCGCATCATGTGCGGATATTGGAATGAGAGAGTGAGGCAAGAGATGGTGAGATCAGGGAGGATAAAGTTGATTCAGAAGTGGCAGCAGCAGGGTAACGTGGATAAGGTTGTGCCACGTCTCCTGTCCGGAGGGAGACGCACGTCCGGACGTCTGTGAAGTAGCATTTCCGTTTGCCTTAACCTTGGCAATAAAATAGGAAAAATGATTAGAAATCTCTACCGCTAAAAAGTGGAATCAGGCAATTCGCCCCGCTCGCTAATCGCGTCGCCCCTCCAATTCTCTCATTGTCCCTCCGACCATTGCGCCGCTATCAGTTTTTTCTTTCCGCTCATCGCATCGGTTTCCAAAAGAACATCCACATCAACTACCCTATGTCTCGCCACCTCCCGCCCGCCTGAACGTGCGACCTCTCCTCTTTCCAGCGATCGCCCCACCCGCCGCTTGAACCTGTGAGCTCTCCCAGACATCGCCTAGATGAAACCCACGACCCTGCGCTGAGCCGCTGCAATTTTGTGCCACTGCCAGCTCAGATCAGATCAGGCGGTGATTGCCTGGACGAAGCCCGCGCCACTCCGACGGCCCCGGCGCTAAGGCGCAGTAAGGTTGCGACTGTTGCCGACTCCGATTGGATCACTAAGGTGTGCGGCAGATCGTGGAAACTGAGTTTTATCGGGCAGCAGCAAATCGTTTCTGTGGTGTTCCCTGAGTTTGCGGCAGCGACGTGAATTCCTCTTTGCGACGCCAATGTTCGTTTTGATTTGCCACATGATGGATCATCATCACCGGACTTTGTTTTGCTTGCTTCTCCAGTGCGTGGGCTGATCTTGCTCATATTGGTGCGTATTTAAGTTCTGCATTCTATTGCATTCTATTATGGCAGAAACCATGTATGCCTGTGTCAGTGGACCTTAACGTTTGTGTTATTATGTTGTGTTTAACCCGTTGATTGAGTCATGTATCTAGGCTTAGTGTGTTTTGCTTTCCTAGCGTGTCAACACAGTTAACAGAACGTGTGTTCGTTGAGCTCTCGCGCCATGCGCGGAGCGCGTCCTAGTCTCCAGGGTGTCGTGCGGTAGTGCGTGGCCCGTGGGATGGCACGGCCAGTAGATACGTGCGCGCCACACGTTCCGGCAGATTAGCTACCTTGTTTAGCTGTTGTTTCCTTTAAGTATCAGGCTAATACAATCAGAAAAGGCGGCCCCGTATTCCGTAGCACCAAAATACCGTATTCATTGAGTTTTTTTGTGTGCTATCTCAGGTGCGCTGGAGTCAGAATTCTGGTGAGCTCCGACATTTGGTATCAGAGCGGTTACGACACCTCTAGCCATGTCCACGTCATCCGCTCCACAGCTGGGGACGCGCTTGCCTTCCCCGCCTCAACGCCACCGCATCTTGGAGTCTCCCAAGCTGCGCCACGAGCGTCACCGCGGAAAGGTCGTCATCGAGCGCGTCATCAAGGAGAGCGGCGGCACGGTCCAGTTCCCGATGCTCACGTGCACCAACTATCAAGAATGGTCGTTGATGATGCGCGTGAACATGCAGGCGCAGGGCCTCTGGCATGCCGTCAAGCCGGAGGCGGACGAGTACCGCGAGGACCGCCTCGCGCTTGCAGCCATCCTGCGTGTCGTCCGCCTGAGATGCTTGGGTCCCTAGCGCGCAAGCGCACGGTGCGTTCCGCATGGGAGGCCGTCAAGACCATGCGGGTTGGAGTCCAGCGGGTGCGCGAGGCGAACGCGCGCCAGCTGCTCAAGGACTTCGGCGAGATTGAGTTCAAGGAAGGGGAGTCGGTCGACGGCTTCTCGCTCCGGATCGTCGGTCGACGACTTCTTGCTCCGGATCGTCGGCCTCGCCAACAACATTCGCATCCTCGGCGGCTCCCTCACCGACGCTGAGGTCGTCAAGAACATGCTCCAAGTCGTCCCGGAACACCTGGAGCAGATCGCCTACTCGATCGAGACGCTCCTCGACACAGACGAGCTCTCGATTGAGGAGGTCACCGGAGACTGAGGGTGACCGAGGAACGCAAGCTGAAGAAGAAGGCTCCGCCCTAGCCCGCGGAGCGCGTCGTTGACAAGCAAGGGCGTCTCCTACTCAGTGAAGAGGAGTGGCTTGCGCAGTTGAAACTGCGCGCGTCCGGCGACGACAGCGGCGGCGGATCAAGCAGCGGCGGCGGCAAGCGGGGCAAGACACGCCGTGGTCGTGGGGGCGGACGCGACTCCAACCGCGGCAGCTCATCGTCTTCCACGGGCCAGAGCCGGCCCCCGAGCACTCCCTGCCCCAAGTGCGGGAAGACCGGCCATTGGGCCACAGATTGCCGCGACAAGCCCAAGAAGGGCCAGGCCCATGTGGCCCAAGGTGAGGAAGACGAGCCTACTCTACTGATGGCTCATGCCGTCGTTGCAATCTCCCCAAATCCCCCGCCGACACCGCCGGCGAGATCCAGTCGCGTATCCGCCTCACCGCCGCCGGAGAAAATTAGCTGCGCCGCAACTCCACCACCGCCGGCGAGATGCAGCCGCGCCGCATCTCCACCATCGCTGCAGCACCGCATCCACATCCGCGAGGAACGCGTCTTTGCTCAGCTGGGACCGCGCGGGAGTCAGGATCCCCATCGATGGGTCCTCGACACCGGCGTGACGAACCACATGACTGGGGCGAGGAGCGTCTTCTCCGAGCTCGACACCGGCATCCGTGGGACCGTCCGCTTCGGGGATGGCTCTCAGGTGGAGATCGAAGGCAGCGGCACCATCGTCTTCAGCTGCCGCAACGGTGAACATCGGGCGCTGGCGGGGGTGTACTACATTCCCCGCTTGACGGCGAGCATCATCAGCCTCGGCCAGTTGGATGAGGCCAGCTGCAAGATTGACATCGAACGCGGCGTCCTCAGGATCTTCATGCCGGGGCGCAAGCTGTTGGCACGGGTCTGGCGCTCTGCTTCTCGCCTGTACCTCCTCGACCTTGAGGTCAGGCGCCCGGTCTGCCTGTCAGCAAGGAGCGAGGAAACAGCTTGGCGCTGGCACGCGCGCTTCGGCCACCTGAGCTTCCAGCTGCTGCGCCGACTCGCCCACCATGCCATGGTGCGTGGACTACCGCCCCTGGACCAGGTGGACCAGGTCTGCGACGCCTGCCTCGTCGGCAAGCAGCGACGCACACCCTTCCCCGAGCAGGCACGACGTCGTGCTAAGAACGCCATCGAGCTCATCCACGGCGACATCTGCGGCCCGATCACGCCCACAACTCCCAGCGGCAACGCCTATTTCCTCCTCTTGGTCGATGATATGAGCCGCTATATGTGGCTTGTGTTACTCCCAGGGAAGAATCATGCAGCGACGGCCATCAAGAACTTCCAAGCAGCAGTCGAGGTGGAGACCGGCCGCAAGTTGAAAGCACTCCGCACCGACCGTGGGGGGTGGGGGGGCGGGGGGGGGGGGGGGGGGGAGTTCACCTCCATCGAGTTTGGGCGCTACTGCGCCGAGCGCGGCGTTCAGCGGCAGCTCACTGCCCCGTACACACAGCAGCAGGACGGGGTGGTGGAGCGCCGCAACCAAAGCGTGGTCGCAATGGCGCGCTGCATGCTCAAGGCGAAGGCACTCCCAGGCTACTTCTGAGATGAGGCGGTCACCACGGCTGTCCACGTTCTGAACCGGGCTCCAACGCGCGCGCTTGAAGGCAAGACCCCGTTCGAGGCCTGGCACGGCGAGCGGCCACCGGTACACTACTTCCGCACGTTCGGCTGCATCGGCCATGTGAAGAACACGCGTCCCCATCAGAGGAATCTCGACGACCGTTCCAGCCCGATGATCTTCGTGGGGTACGAGAGCGGGTCCAAGGCGTGGCGCTTCTACGACCCCTGCACCGAGCGCATCACTGTCTCGCGCGACGTCGTGTTCGACGAAGCGGGCAGTGGACCTGGAGCAAGAACGACGACGCCACGAGCAGCAACACCGAGCTCTTCACTGTTGAGTACTCGACGGTGTATGCAGGACTCGCGCCTGAAGCAGGAGAGCACGAGCAGGGGACCGTGACGCCGCGCACTCCTTCTCCACAGGGCGTCCCAGCATCTCCACCAGGCCCTCCTGTCGCTCATGTGTTGCCAGTACCAGGCCATCTGGAGGATTAGTACGCGGACCACGATGACGACGCACCGCTGCGGTTCCGCGCGCTCGACAACATCCTTGGGCCAGCATCGCCGCCGGGTTTGGCGCCCAGGTTGGTGGACGGCATGCTCTGTTTCTCCTCTGCAGAAGAGCCAGCATCGTTCCGCGAAGCTGAACAAGAGGCATGCTGGAGAGGTGCCATGCTCGAGGAGATGAAGGCCATCACTGACAACAACACTTGGGACCTGGTGGAGCTCCCTCAAGGGCACTGAGCCATCGGGCTCAAATGGGTCTTCAAGGTGAAGCGCGATGAGAATGGCCACGTCGTGCGACACAAGGCCCGCCTCGTCGCAAAGGGCTACGTGCAGCGTGCCGGCATCGACTACGACGAAGTCTTTGCACCTGTGGCTCGCCTGGAGTCCGTCCGACTCCTGATCGCGCTGGCTGCACACAAAGCTGGGAGGTTCACCAAATGGACGTCAAGAGCGCTTTCCTCAACGGCGAGCTCAAGGAGGAAGTGTACGTCTCCCAGCCTGCAGGTTTCATCATCGACGGCGCTGAGCACAAAGTCCAGCGCCTCAAAAAGGCGCTCTATGGCTTGAAGAAGGCACCCAGGGCCTGGAATGCCAAGTTTGATGCCGCCATGGTGTCTCTTGGTTTCCAGAGGAGCAGTTCTGAACATGGCGTCTACACACGCACCAGGGGAACATCACGGCTCATCGTCAGCGTGTACGTCGATGACCTGGTGATCACCGGCCACGGCAACAGCGACATTCTGGCATTCAAGGCTGAGATGAGGAACATCTTCAAGATGAGCGACCTCGGCCTTCTATCCTATTACTTGGGCATTGAAGTCAGCCAAGGACCTGCTGGGATCACGCTGCGCCAAATGGCCTACGCTGACAAACTTCTTGAGCGTAGCGGGATGAAGGGCTGCAACGCTGCAGCAGCCCCCATGGAGCTCAGACTCAAGATGGGCAAAGAAAGCAGCACACCTGCTGTGAATGCCACCGAGTACAGGCAGATAATTGGAGGGCTTCGGTACTTGATTCACACAAGGCCGGACCTTGCTTTCTCGGTTGGTTTTCTGAGCAGGTTCATGGAGCAACCACACGAGGAGCACCTGGCAGCAGTGAAGCGAGTACTACGGTACCTTGCTGGAACGCGCTGCTATGGGCTTCACTACGATCCGCGGAGAAGGATTGGAGCTGATCGGCTACAGCGACGCAGACTTGGCTGGTGACATCAACCAGCGCAAAAGCACCAGTGGCATCATCTTCTTCCTCGGCTCCAACCCCATCACTTGGCAGTCCTCCAAGCAAAAAGTGGTGGCTCTCTCTTCATGCGAAGCGGAGTACATCGCAGCGGCAAACGCCGCCTGCCAAGGTGTCTGGCTTGCTCGGCTCCTGACCGACTTCATCGGCTCAGAGACTGCAGCACCGGAGCTCAAGGTGGACAACATGTCTGCCATCGCATTAAGCAAGAATCCCGTCTTCCATGGCCGTTCCAAGCAAATCGACACAAGGTATCATTATATCAGGGAGTGCGTAGCACCAAAACACTGTGTTCATCAAGTTTTTCTGTGTGCTCTCTCAGGTGCGGCGGAGGCGGAGTCAGAATTCCGGTGAGCTCCGACATATTAATCGATGTCTTCATGCATGAGTGTCTGTTGGATCTCTGTTAGAGCAATTTTGTTGGCTAGTATTTTCTATGGCATCCATCCGTGTCTCTATCAGGTCCTTTTTGCTTTACATGGTCAGTCCTTACTTATCATTCCTTTTTAATGATAACATATGTTTATTTATGCCATTTTTCCAAGTGTGATCTCATCCATCGGGTGTCTATTCACCGGTGTCCCTTCGTGGCACCTATTCACTGGTGTCCCTTCGTGGCACCCCTTCCCCATGTGTGTGTCTATATATATATATATATATGTATGTATGTATAGACTCTTGAGATCAATAACAAGGATTCATTCCTCCCATTTTGTGTCTCTCATTTACATTTGAGCACTACTACTCTAAACACGTTATCAGCACTTTTGCTCTAGAATTCAAGCGAGAATAAGATCATGCCAATGTTTCTCCGTTGGCAACAGAAACTGACGATGGCAAGACAGAGCAACAAGATGTGCGAGAGGCATCATCTTCGTCTTTCAATCATGAAGAACATCATAGTTGTAAGCATTCATGATGTTCTTACCATTTTCTCGATGCGTTCTCCATCTCTCGGAGATGGAACTATCATACATCTTTTCTTGGAACCATCCCACACACACACATGACGAAATCGAGGACCATTGGAGCACTTCTTCTTGCCGATTGAGAAGAATCAGTGGAGAAGAACAGGATGAACTGCTCTACATCGACGGGAAAACGGCTTCCACTTCACGTGAGCTGAATGCTACGGTGCTCACAATCATTTGATGCTATTGACCTATTGTGGGCTTTGTTCTTCATCTTTCCCGGCTCCGGCATGTTGCACTATTTTCTTCGTCGCCCTGCTTTTGTGCCCATCTTTCACCAACAGACACCGTCGCTTGGGACGATCGAGCAGCGTCCCTGACACCTCCTGGCTTCGAGCACCGGGTGTTTTTTTCGCTCGAATCCTCCGAGCCAGACCTCGCTCCTCCATTTTTCACCCCCGCGCGTCGCAAGTAGCGGCATAGTGGTTCTGGAAGTGGGGGAAAGGGGGAGCGGATCTGGTCGGGGGAGGGGAGGTCCGGCCGCCGGACTGTCTGATCCGGCCGTCGGGAGGACTGGTGGGGCTGCTACGGTGATGGATTTGGAGGGCGACGGTCAGCAAGCGGCTCGGGCGGTGGCGTTTTCCTGCGGTCTGCGGCGGACTAGGTGTAACCGCCTAGCCAACGGTTGCCGAGCCATAGGCCATGGCCGGCTCGGCCATGGGCCATCGCAACCGCAGGCCAGTGCGGCCACAGGCCGGCATGGGGGCTGCTCTCGCGGGCTAAAGTGGCCACGGGGTGGTGCGGCACAGCAGGCTGGCGCGCCTGCAGGCCTGTGGACCAGCAGCTGGCAGGCCTGTGGACTAGCAGCTGGCAGGCCTGGTGCACTCGTGAGCCTTGCGCGCTCGCGGGCCAGCGCTGCGCCTAAGGCCTATTGCGGCCTGGCGCTGTTGGCTCCTCCGTGGGCTTGATGTGCGAGCGGTGGCGGGCTGGAATTGGAAAATTTCTGGTCTGCCGCCCATTTATCTTTATATTTTTCGATTAATTTTAATTGCAGCAGTATTTTTACAATTAGCCCATTTGCTTTTGTTATTTCATACTGCTAATTCATCAGTGGGTATGCGTCCATATATTTCTATATTGTAACCCTTGATGTTATTATTATTGTACATAGGTGTTTGTACTCAAGTTTGGTCATTGCCATGTCGTTTAAATTATTATATTACCTTGCAAATCACAGTTCTAGCACATAGTAAATGTTTCATTCAATGCAATGCTATTCTCTTATTTGGAATAATTTGTTCCATATTCTTCGATGTTGGTCATACACGAGGAGTATTCTCATACTCCCGCGGAATCTACGCTATGTTTCCACATAGTGATTATTCCTTAGTGAGATTCAACTTAGAATTTGGACAAAGGTCTACACCATCTCTGGTGATTACCAAGAGTTCAATTTTTCAGATTGGTCATACACAAGGTGATATTCGTATATCACTGTAGGATTTTATCGTCAACTTGCGTATCCAATTTGAACTTTGCATTCAATGGGCCAAGATCATGTTAGAGATTACCTTGATTCATTTTCAAATTGGTCATACACAAGGTAGTATTTCTATACTACTGCGGGATCTACACTATATTATACATAGTGACTATCCTCAATGTGCGTATCCAATCTTGAATTTTGAATTATAAGGTCTACTCTATTCTGATGGCTGCATTCATAATTATTCCAATTGTGCTAAGAATTTATTGTTGAAATTCAAGTTTATTGAATTCACATTGAGAACTATTGCTGGAATTGAAGCTTATTGTATTCGCATTGAAAATTTATTGATGGAATTCAAGTGTATTGAATTCGCATGCAAGAAGCATTGTCTATTGCCAAATTGTTCATATTTGGCATCCATTTTTGTGGGTGAAATTGTTGCCAAAGAGTTCGAGGTTCTCGCTCTTCATGGGCACAATTTTTGACAAAGGGCTACAGACTTAAAAGTGAGTCTATCGACCCATTGATTTTTCCGGTGTTCGGTTACACTCATTGCGGGTGATCCGCATATACTGGATGCAGTTAAGTATGGAGCCTTATATAATTTAAGGAACCATATCCGCCCAGACTTCAAGTCTGAGTATATGTTGGAGGAAGATCCACAAAAGTTGTGGGATTTTCTGAGGCAAGATTATGAACAGGAAAAGATAATCATCTTTTCTAGGATTTCCTATGAGTGGAACCAGTTGCGCGTCTAGGATTTCAAATCCGTTGATGCGTACAATCATGTTGTTCATAAAATCAGCCAGAAACTCAGGTTCTGTGAGAAAGAGCCCTCTGATGCAGATAAATTTGAGAAGATATTGTTTACAATGCTTCAATCAGAGAGACTCATCACTCAACAGTACCATGAGAAGGGTTTCACAGTCTATGATACATTAATTTGGATATTACATCTGGCAGAGATCATGAGCTTATTGTGTGGAGCTCTCAGCAGCGCCTACCAGGTACTGCTCCTCTGTCTGAAGTGCATGTCATTGAAAAGACTGAGAGGGATGGTTCTAGCAACCACCCTAGAAACTCATCTGGTTGTAAGTGGAAGAGAAACCATAAACCTCGGAAACACTTCAACAAGGGAAAAGATATTTCTAAGCCCAAATACGACAACCACGAAACTTGTTTCAAGTGTGGATTATTGTAATCATGTGGCTAAGAAATATAATATCCCAAAATATTTGGTGGAACTGTATATGATGTCTATGGGATATGGAGAGAATGCTGAAGGAAGAAAGTATGGAGTATACTTCATCTCCAAAATGCATAAGGTTGGTAGTTCGGACTCTGTTCCTGTTTGGAGCGAGACCAAGTGACACCAAGACTCTGCAACAGGGGGAGAATCCTTCGAGCAATGACAATATAGCCATGGATTATGAGTCCAACAGTGTATTTGGAGACCTTAACTATATTCCTTATATTGTCATTTGCAAGGATATAATATAAGACATGATGTTGTCCTTACTAAGTTTGTACTTGAACACTATGTTTAGTATCAATGGTATGTATTCTATGCATTTGCATAAATTTTATGTTAAATTCTGCAATATCATAGATTCGTACATGATCCGATGGATGAGGAGATGTGCCTAGTGGATATTGTACTTAGGGAAATAAAATATTTCCAGGCTCTTCAAAGAGAGAAGGAAGTATTTTAAAAGATCGCTGACCGCGATACTATGATAGTTGGTTTTGGATGAGCCACTATTATACTCCCTATTGGTATGTAGTAACCATCGAGGAAGCATTAGTGCGTACCGATGAGATTTGTACCCTCCTAAGTTACAAGGATATCCGTTTAAATGGCATTCATGTTGATACACATGAGTTAAATAGGAAATAGTTTTCTATTTTAACAAAGGCAACGGATTTTGGCAATGAAACACTTGAAGAGTGTTTTCTCTCCCATCTGGATTGTAATACACATATATTCAACCTGTAATACATGTTGCATACAGAATAATTCTCTCTTGATGGAATCAAGACTTGGCATGAAGGCCTGATCATTCTACCCAGAATGACGAGAATTATTATCAATTCTGTTGGTTACAAAATAAATTCCTCAAATCTTCGGATTTGATGTGCATCATGTGCACAAGAGGGAATTAATTTAAGGGGCCTCTTATCTTAAATTTTGAATATGAGCATACAAATTTCTTGATAACATTCAAGAATTTTTATGTTGCTTTATTCAACCGTCATGTGGATCAACTAGGTACTTGGAAGAGCATGTTAATGCATAATATAATTTCATTCTGTATCCCTTGGAGTGATACAATTTTTGGCAAATTTGCTGCTCAAATTATTCATTTGGAGCAAATGATCCTGGACGCGGGATCACATCCATGCACATGGAATTGTTTGGCCTCCAGGGAACTATATTATTAAGTACCTTACATCCATGATGGTTTATGATAATTTAGTTGAATCTCTGGTCAAGAGAGTGCAACTATTTTATGTGATCAAGGTAGAATTGAGAATTTTTCAACATCTGTTGGTGCATGTGGAATGTGGATGTACACATCACATTCATTTCAAATTTATTAAACTGCAATAATACGGCTCCCTCCGTATTATTTGATGGATACATGGATATTTGATGATCAAATATTTCTCATTTACAAGGTCAGATATGTCTTGCACATACTGATATCACCACCTCAGCATACACTTATGGGCATGGAAATCCTGGAGGTTGAAGTATCCGTCATTCGTTGCATACCTCGGATTATCCAAAGGGGATTTTATTCATAGCCCGTATGCTGATTATTTATGAGGAGGATTCCAGGCATTAGGGGGAGATTTATACCACACAGAATGCCAGAAATTAGGAGTGAATATCATATGTTTATATTCTCCCCTCATTTTATCCATGTATAAGAAGAATCTGAACTGCTGGTTCAGAATCTTATGAATTTGCAATATTTTGCAAATAATCTGCCGAATGCATTTACTCATGGTGTCATTTGTTTATCACTGTATTGTGCCAGAAAGAGTGGAGGTACCATTTGAAAACCACTCAACTCCCAATAAGAGGGGGAGGAGAGATAGTTTGTTACAAGCTTTTATGATAAATGGAGTGAATGCTAATCAATATCAAGTTGGTTGACACCTCGTGGATATTTACTATCCAAGGCCTATGGATGTGCGTAATCCTAAAGATCAGCATATGTGTGCACATATTCAGGCGCTGAGTCATTAGAATGCCCTAACTATGTCATTATGGGAAGTGACATTGAGTTCAAGGGTTAAAATTTTCACAAGGAATATTGGTTATATTGAACCAATTATGCAAAGTCTACAATGTTGACATTTCACCGTCTGAGATTGCCTTACACCTACTGGATCCAGACCAAAAGTCCTAGGCAAGAGTGTTTTTGACACTCACTTTGGGTCAAATAAAAGGTGGCAATTGAGGAGAATCGCTCTCACTAAATGATGATTGAGTAATATGTTACTCTTTCATAATGCTTTCTTTGGAGAAGCGTGGTGGTGAGATAGCAAGAGCTTGTAGCATATGGGTCGCAAAGAGACCTAGCTGGACATACTCTTGGTATGTGTGAAAATTATGTTCCTACATTCGATCAATGGCAGATTTTTGAAATTTGATAGATTCAGATACACAAGTCAATGGACTTCGTGCTAGGAATCAACATCGCAACATATATTGTGTACAACTCAAGTCAATATATGACTTGAAAACGTTAGTGTTTGTGGTACACTGATTGGGTGACTTCTTTCCTTGGAAAGTTTACTCCTAGCAACGATAGTTGCATAGGTGTGTTCGTATTGAAATCCTAAATGGATTTTGGATTTTGTATCATTCCCGACCACACAGTTGATCATGCAATCATCTTATGATGGATTATGAGATGAAGATTTGGGTAAAACCAAATCACGGTTCTGTTTATAACTTAAGCATGCACATCAGTCTACCAATATATGATGATATTGAAAGATCATATCCATCAGCTCTTATGGTCGTTTAATCCCTAAAGATGGATTATTATCATTGACCCTGGGATTGGACCTAGTACCAACAAAGTGCTAAAGTATCATGCAAGTTGCATCAGACCTGATATTGCATTTGCTGATACTTGCTAGCTCAAATAGCGCTACTCCAGTAAGGCCATTTTGGCGGGAGTCAGAAGATATCAATGGATATCTATATGGTACTAAAGACTCTCAACTTATCATCGGATGAGTTGAACAGGACCATAGAGGGATATGAAGATACTGCTCAACTAATCCCCGTTAATAAGTATTAGAGACTGATATCTTTGTGGTAGAATTCTCATAGAGAGTTGCATACACTCTAATGATTATTCTCGCACGCCAGAATCTAACATGTGTATGTAAGATTTCATTAAGTGATCATTGTGATTTGATCACATCACTGACCTTATTTATGAAAATAAGGTTACTTGTATTGCTTGGAAGCAAATAGATTATGTGAAAGCAATATTGTACTATTGCTCATAAAATGGTTTCTCTTCATGTATTACAATAGATTCGAGGAACAAACATCTTGCAAATTGAATATGTGATTACTTCGCTAATTTATTCACAGAGTCTCTACCATATTTAACACTTGCAAAGTGTTTATTGAATTGGTACATGATGACTTTGAGGTTTGCAAGGTTCAGGGGGAGTCTCCGCGTGATTATAACCTGTTTGGCATCATATTGAACTCTTTTCTTTTTATGAGTTTTTCCTTTGGGGTTTCTCATATAAAAGTTTTTAATGAGTCAATATCAATACAAGAATATATGTCATATCTTCTATTTTTTCCCCACGGAGGTTTTTTATAGGAAGATATCCAGGACATATCAAAGAGGTGCATTGCTCTTAAAATTCTGAAGGAATTTTGTTTGAGTGATGGTCGTATATGCCATATCATTTTCTCCTTATTTTTCCCACTAGGTTTTGAAGAAGTTTTAATGGCATATCCATATATGTTCATCATATTTTTTCCACGGGATTTTTGGAGGAATATATGAAATATTTTTGATCTTAAGGAAGGATTCGATCAATGGGGGGAGTGTTGAGAATAAACTGGTGTGATCTCATCCATCGGGTGTCTATTCACCGGTGTTCCTTCGTGGCACATATTCACTGGTGTCCCTTCGTGGCACCTATTCACTGTTGTCCCTTCATGGCACCCCTTCCCCATGTATATATATATATGTATAGACTCTTGAGAACAATAACAAGGATTTATTTCTATTTCTCTCCCATTTTATGTCTCTCATTTACATTTGAGCACTACTACTCTAAACAATAACCTTGAGGGTTCACGTCGACTCCGGTGTGTTCACAGCTGGAGGGCCACCCGTGCCAGTTGGGACCCAAATTAAAGGCTACTGAAGTTTGTCGAGCCATCTCAGGTGACTATGGGCTACAGGACAGTCTTGGATACTGGCTGGTAATTAACCGACGCTAAGCTGGATGTTGAGAAGGGGAAGATCTCATTGTATGTCAAGTTCTCCATGCTTGCTCCAGCTCCCTATGACAAGGTTCTAGAAGAACTGTACAGTACTATGCTGCTATAGATATTTTATTTCTTAGATATGTGCACTTTGAGCTGACGAGGTCGATCTTATATGGAAATGTGTAATAATTATATTTATTATACAGTGTTTTTTCACACGCGCCGGTCTCTCCAAGCCAATTTTTCCCTCACCGTATGTCTTTTTACCCGCCACGTAAGAACTCACATAAAGTTATTCTTACATGAAGAACTAACCTGGCTGGAGTCCTGGATGTGAAGGCTTTGCTTGCTTCTTGATGTTTTAAGTGCGTACCCACGAATTGTCATCTCCCCAACTCTATCGCTTGCCTTGTCTCCGATCCCCCAAATCTATCTCGATCGCATTGATCGCTGGACGCAATCTTGCGACGTGCCATGGCACCTAGCTGCCCCTACCTGCGCCCACCGACCACCGTCAAGCCCCGCCTCGGCTCCACGGACACCGCCCGGACCTTCTCCCCGTCGGATAGATCCTCTGCTGGTAGGTCCACTCCGTCAAATTGATCGAGCCGATGGTAATCAGTCAAATTGACCAGATGGAGCTTCTGCATTTCAGTTTGTATACTCCAAACATGAACATGGAATTACCATAGTACCTAATGGAGCTTCTGTGTTTCTCATTCATTTAATTTGGCCAGAGCAGGTCGTTGGCCAGCGCCAGCAGCACGCGGTCATACGGTGTTAAAATTTGGTGTACATATAGAAAAAGGACTGGCGCAACACCATATTGGATATATATGTACTGATCTGATGAACTATATATATTATCCGTGTGCCTAGAATTATTGTTGAAAAGGATATTTGCAAGATTATTATTCATAATGTGTTTACCTAAAAAAATTCGGAATGTGATATGTATGTTCAGTTTGAACATAATAATATATACAGGAACACCATAGGTTGTTTGAAATATAGTACAGAATCGTCGTCTGCCAACACTTTTTCAACCGAAGATGAGAAGCAAGATTATCATCATGAATAAATAGTAGTTTCAAACGAAGAAGAGAAGCATTCGATCACCAACTTGGTTTCACCGGAAGTTAGGAAAGATTCAATAGACAACAACATTGTGTCAACAGAAGATGACAACTTGGCCAACCATAAGTTCACTTCCACGAAACAAATGAAATGACTGACCACGATGTTGAATTCAGTTTAGCTGACTCGGAGCGCAATGATCGGAAGACTTCGCGATAAACAGACCCAAGAAAGCCCATAAGAGCGTTGTTGTTCCGATCCACAAGGTATCTATCTAGCTACACAGTCCTACATATAGCAGTCATCAATGGTAAAAAAGGTTAGATACAATTACTTTTTTTTGGCGAGGTAGATATATACAATTACTTATTGACTCGCTGGGCTTATTTCGTCGTGACAATCTCACTAATATTGTGAGTATATTTCTAAGCTCATTCACCAATATTAAATGTTTTTTACTTTGACCTTATATTGCTAATTTTTTTCTATTAACAGCTACAAGACATACAGAGGCAAATAGACATCGCAACAAAAGTTGACACATCTAATTCCACAAGTGCCCAGACCTCCAGATTCTTTCATGGCCAGTGTTACCGAAATATTCAAGGATTGAATGCAAGAAGATGGGTAAACTTCCATTACAATTACTCATTTGCTGCCTTCTGTCAATTGTTGCTATAATTATCATTAACATCATGCTCAAATACCGGACATGTAGTGTATAGTGTGGTCCTTTTATGTTTATTGGACATGGTCAATTGTTGTTAATGTCAAGGGAAATAATTCTTTTGTGTGTTCATTGATGGAAAGAGTTTTGGTTGTTTTATCCATACATTTTTAATAAGTTTTCTGAAGCGCACGTGCACGTGTACTTTACTAGTAAACTTATAATCATACTAACTTCATTCATAATTAAAGGAGATTTTAAGTTTGTCCTAAGTCAAAATATTCAGTATGACCAAACCTATAGAAAATAGTGTTAGCATCTACCAAATCAAAGAAGTAAATTATAAAATATATTTCATAGTGGATCTATTGTATGAATATTTGACATTGTAAATTATTTTTATAAACCTCGTCAAACATAAAATAGTTTGACCTCCAACAAACTCAGAAATCAGAACTTTTTTGGGGGTGGGGGGCAAATCGTTAATATATCCTAAAAATTTCATCAAGTGAATGGCACGCAAATCATGGCTGATTGTTTTTGTTCATAGAGGCGTCATTGCATCAACGTCACATAACTCACAACACTAGAAAAGATACCATTGACTTCATATAATATCCCAGTGCCACACAACACATTAACGTCGTCGCCGGCTTCATTGTTTATTTTAAATTCAAAGGGATTGCAAGAAAAGAGTAGAGTCGATCCGATCCAGCAACATCTCACTACCACAGAAAGGGACTTTTGTCCCGGTTCCTAATCCTATATAGTCCCGGATGTGGAATCGGGACTATGAATCCGGAACTAAATATCCGGATCATTGGTCCCGATTCTCACATCCAGGACTAAAGGGTACGTGCAAAATAAAAAATTATTCCGCAGCCAGGACTACCTGAGATCTCTTGCCTCGTCCATAACTTCCTTACCATCATACCTAGATAACACATGTAACTTTTCGTGTGATACTTTTCTTTTGAACTAACCAGCGGTTTTGAACTAACCAGCGGAGGACCCTTCAGTCCCGGTTGATAACACCAACCAGGACTAAAAAGTCTGGACTTATAACACCACCACTCCCCCTAGCCGTTTGACCTAATACTAATGCTTTCATTAGCAGCAAAGAGCGAAGCCATCACCTAGCAGCAGCAGGTAGTGCCACAAGCGACGCAGTACCAAAGATTATTAGCAAAAGCAAAGCAACCAGAGTACATTAGCAGGTAGCAGTGTAGTGCCAAGCTGTAGGAAGAAGAATGGCCAGCGTCAATGGCTGCGACGACTTGCATGTTCGAGTTGTGTGCCGGCGCCTCGTGAAGGCCTCCGCCTCTTCCGGCGTAGAGCCGCGCGTCCTCGCCGTCTCCAACCTCGACCTCATCATGCAGACCATGCCGGTCTCCATGTTTTGCATCTACCCCAGGCCGTCCACCAGCGACTTCGACGCCGTCGTGGCAGCCTTCGAGGCCGGCTTGCCTTCCTTGCTGGCTTTCTTCTTCCTGCACTACTGCAGAAAATGTTTTTGGAGGCGAGTAAAACGACATTTTTAAAGGCGGACGCGATACCTGTTTCTACTTCTCACAGCTATAAATACTGTTTGTAGGGACGGGCCACGCCATCACCCGCCCCTGAAAATTCATTTTCAGGAGCGGGTCACCCATTACCCGCCCCTGCAAACTATTTTCTAGGAGCGGATGATAGCTTCAGCCGCCCCTAAAAATATCTTTCCCACCAAATCTTTTAACCTTTTCTTACCAAATGTTTAAAATGGGATTCTCAATTAACCCATTCAGAACCAACACTCAAATAACACTGTATAAGCAATCGAATTATATAACTAGTTCCGACCTCAAGAAGGAAAGAGTAAGAGTACATCCATGTCACTGTTCTTACAATAGTGCAAGTTCGTACATCAATACTTTAGGTCTTAAGTTTTTACAATAGTGCAAGTTCAAATCCATAAGAAAAGGATAGGGGTACATCCATGCATACTACACATTCATGCTCCTCGGACCCGCTTATATAGATATGGAAGATAGTTAAAGTCTCCAATCGTCTAGCCTAGAACTTCATCAGAATAAGCTAAAGCACCGACGAGTGCACTCTCCTCCACTTCCCAATGATAGTCACATTCAGTACTATAAATATCGAACATGGAGTGTTAAGCTGATTTGGTCTGTAGAATGTGAGTTTTGCTTGAAACTTCAAACCTCTAGTGAAGAATGGCTCTCCACCCATGTAAGTTGCGTCCACCGTTTCCATGACTTGATTCAGAATCTCCCGAAAGCTCATTGCCGCATAGGTAGTACCATGGAGGATATCCTAAAAGGTGATAATAATTAAAGTTGAAAGATGTATCATAACTAAAGTTAACAATGATAAAAAGAATATCTTATACCATGTTATCTTGATTAAGCTGACAAAGCCTCTCGGCAGTCTGAATAATATTGCTTTCTCCCGCCTCGAGCTGCTTTATTCGAAAATATGAAAAGTCTAGCATAGAGTACCCATGATCCTGAAGCTGCTCTAGGCAGGCCTCCACGGCTAGCCTCTCATAAGTTACCCAATTTGGTGCAACTCCACCCATTGCGGCAATTGAAACCATCAAGATGGCATCTCCTGGTGCCATCAAGGTGAAGTCTATATTTCGAACAGGCACTTGAAAAGAGATATGCACTTGTTTGAAATGAGGTTGACGAACAACCTCGGTTTGCACTACAGGAGCAGTACCACCCACAGCATCGACAATATCTTTGAGCCATCTAATATTCTTGATAACCTGCATTGTATGTAAGTAAATTTATAAATTATTTATGTGTAGTAAAAAATATATTAGAATAAGGAATGAATCTTACAATGTTGGAAATTGATCTGCACATTCGATTGCCCAATGGCAAGCCAATGACGTCATAAAACTGAAGTCCTGAACTATGACGCAACGCGTCCTCGAACATGCCTCCAGGGCCACCAAAACCACCGCGGCGGCCACCACCATGAGGTCCACCACCACGGAACATCTACTTTTCAAAGACAATTACACCATAAAACATCATAAGCATTACTAACTAATTCACTAATTACACTCATATTCCTCATATAAATTAAGAACTAGACCTTTGAAGAAAAATATAATCCCTAATTCAAGTTGAGAGTACAAAATCAAGCAAATTTACTAACTAACTCACTAACCGTAGTCAAATTTACATCTTTGAAATGACACCTTTGAAATTCACTAACTAATTCACTAACTAAATCACTAACTAATTTACTAACTAACTAACTAAATCACTAACTAATTTACTAAATAAATCACTAAATAAATCAATAACTAATTTACAAGCAGTAAACTAACCATATTTAGAGTTCAAATGGGAAAAAATTAAATAAAAAGTAAAATCAAGAAACTCACCTTGCCTCGGCTTGAGGAGGAGGAGCGGCGATATGGCAGAACTGTCTGAATTAACCCGACTCAAGTGCACTAACCATCATCCTTAAAGATGAACCGGCAAAAAATGCACTTCAAACGGATTAATCCGACAGTCTGTCGGGTAGATCCCGATGCGACCACTTAATATATCGATCGAAATAAAGCATACACATAACTCGCACGAAGACAAGTCCAGAGATTACAACATTCCACAGATTTTATGTTCATAAGTCGGAAATCAATTATTACAGGTCAAAATCACCACTCGAGTACTTTTAAGCTCAACATAAAACTTTATTCCGAGTTTTAACAGCAGTGAAAAGAAAAAAACACGATCCTCTAGCGTCGATCTTGATACCACGATGAAGCTCATACGTGGCATCACTCAGTAGAGTCATTGTTGGCCGGGGACGGATCCCATTCCACTAACCAACCAGTCGGCAAAGTACACGGCCATGTCAAACTAGCTATCATATCTTCAACAAACACACCGGAAAACGTTGCCACAAGCAAGGCTGAGTACACTAATATTCTGCAAGGCTTACCCGACTGGTTTTATGTAAAAACCGACTATTAAGCATGCATGGCTCTAAGGTTCCAGGGTTTCTTTTTACTCAAAAGCAACAAAGAGTAAGTCCTTAATTTCATATTTTAGCTTTCGATATTCTAGTTCATTTAACGAGTCTAAGTGAGCATCTATCTCTAATCAAACATAGTGGAAAATATTTAATCATCCAACAAGTTTCATCATAGCCATAGTTCCTATTTTTACCGTATGTGGCAGAAGTATTAAGAAGTCTCAATTACCGCGAGAAACGGACAATTCGAATCGAATTTTTTAACCCTGCAAGGGAAATCTAAACCCATGTCACGTGGTTACTCACAGAGTCACACGTGCAACTGTTCCCCTTTATTCTCATTTTATGGATCAGGGCCACCGTCCTCGAGTACAAGAGGTCCACGAACCACGGACGACGCCGGTCCATGACCCCTCTTGCACTCACCATTAGGACCATGGGACAGCGTCAAGACGGTGGAACCTGTCCACGCACCGGTTCAATCGGGTACTTAAGCTTACCGATTACCATATTCTCGGCATGTGGCTAGTACTTTCAAACGCTTAACCACCACTACCAAACACTGCAGCCTTAGCATTTTTCTCTACTCGGACGGGGCCTCAACCATGAGTACTTTACCACAGCCCTGACCGTCGACCTTATAGTTGCAGCATGCGGTAAAACATTCAACTCATATAGTTCTCGCGAGTGGCAGGAAACCACTCGACTTTTACCGTACCTATTAGCAGAGCAACTACTCGACTTCATGTTCTAGTAGTCATTACAAAGGTGCCTAGGATCATGCAGCTAGGGTTCCAATCAACTCCAATGAACTTAAATGCACAGGTAAAAAGGAACAACAGTTGCATAATTTAAATACTGGGATCATGGACCGGGGCTTGCCTTCTTATGTAAAACTAGTCGGGGGTTCTGATGAACGTTGGTCTGGGTCTTCAGCGACTTCTGTTAGATTCACCTGAGCTTCACGTTGCTCACTCTCGGACTCGGGCACCAGATTGTAGATCCCATCGGCGAGAGTAGTCGAATCTATATGAATACACATGTATGAGTGGTTTTACTGGTACAAGATTGCATTATAAAGTAGTCAAAACTTAAGTTAAGTAGTCGAGCACTTCATTTTCTTTTCCCTGGGCAGTCATTTATCAAGTAAATATCTGGATTAACCGACTTCATTAAGTGAGTGAGTGGTTTTGCATGTTGTACTGCCATTTTTAACAAGAAGCATTGTTTAACCAAAACTACTCGTAGAGATAGTTTCTGGGTTGAGATTTTTATGCAAAGCTTGTTACTTCAGTACAAACTCACTATAAAAGTTTAGCCATTTCCATTCAGCAGGTTAATCATGAAAAGTTCATTAAACGGCTACTGCTAGGATCAAGATTCATTTGCACAGAACAACCTATGCAAGAACTGGTGCTCATCTTTTTACTGAACCAACCTACTCGCATGAGTAGTTTACTGCAAATTTTGCAGATTTTTCTTATGCAAGAAACAGAGGTTAACATTTTAGTTTAAAAGGGATCAAGCCTATAACAGAAGTACTCGAAACCACTAGTTGTGCTTGGATTCAGAGCATGAAATTTTTATGAGAGACTTTACTCCTAGCACTGAACTACCATCCAAAATTTATGAGCAGTTCTTACTTGAAACTCTTGGAACAACTAAAAGACATTTAAACTTGATTTAAATCTATAACTAACATTATGTGAAAACAGCTCAAGATTCTTTTACCAAATTGTAGATCTTAACTTAACGAGTCCAGAATATTTTAGTTTGCGTTCTTAGGATTTTTCTGTGAGTTGTTTTGCATCTTCAAAGTTAATAGGTTCGTTTTCAAAGTTCTAGTTTCAGGTTTACAGATGAGTCCCTGAGATTTACAGAAAGCTTCTCGGAAAGTTTGAAATCGAAGCAAAAGAGTCCTTTGCACTGGGAAACGGCTACTGCCGGCCAAAATCTGGCGACTAGGGTTGCCAGTGGTGAGGGGTGAAGGTGGGAGAGGCAAGAGGAGAACAAACCACACCTGTTTGAGGTCTTGGGTGGGGAAGGGGTGGACCGAAACGGCTTGCCCGCGGTGGCTCAGAGTCGGCAGCGGGTGCGGATGGTGGAGGCGCCGCTCCAGAGAGGAAGATGGTGCGGGGAACGCCTGTTCAGCCTCGGGGTGAGGCGGAGAAGGTGGTGGGAGGGTTGGTTTGGACAATGTGGGGGCGGAGTGGTGCGTCCATGCGCAGGTGGTGACTCACCAGAGTTGGAGGTTGGGGCGTCGAGCTCAGGTGCCTCGGGTGGGCTTTTATAGGCGCTGGAGGGGGAATGGCGGCCTGGGCTCGAGCCGCAGGGGAAGGCGAGACCTGGGGCAAAACCGGGAGCGCAGCCGCCTTGCTGGCGCCGGCGGAGCTCGTCGTGGCGCCAGTAGCGCCCGCGGCAGAGGAAAGTCGCCGCGTGGAAGCTTCTTGAGGGGGTAACACGAGATTTTGTGGGTCCTCGGAAGATTTCCGATGCGCTGGCAGGACCACTTGGCCGGGCGGCCTCAACTGCGTCGTGGAGCGCCGGCCAGCTGGTCTGCCGGCGATGCGACAGGGCAGGGGAGGAGAGAGGAGGGAGAAGATGATGGGACTTAAGTGTGAAAAATAAAACAGCAGGGGTCTGGGTGGAAAAAGGAGCAATAACTCATTATTCCCAAGGTCAAATCAAAAATATTTGAGTACCATTTTTGTTCAACTTTTCAAGACACACATTTTCTCTTTTATGACTATGTCCAATTGAGCAATGTATAAAAAGTTATTTTGAAATTTCAAAAATAAGTATTTAAAAGACACATCATTTCATGTGAATTTTTGCACTGTTAGACTTTGAGTTCAACTAGACTTTTGTTGCTCTTGATATGATAGAAGTGCCATTAAATTTTGAAAGTTACCAGAGTTTGTTTGCAAGAATTCAAATGTTTATTCATATATACATATACACATATTCATTTTCTTGAAAGGTAGATTTTAATAGGTTTTTTTATATCTTGCTTGCTCTTTTTGTGACTGATTTCAAGGTTTGGATCTTTGCTTAGTCTTTTAGACACCTAGGGTGTCACAGGCGTGGAGGAGGGGGGTGGAGGAGCGGCGGCGCGTGTGGAGGCCAGCGCGGGTGAAGGAGGAGATCAGCGGCGCGCGGAGGAGGCGCTTCTCAGGGAGGTGGCCGGCCCGGGCGGAGGAGGTGCAGCTCGGGAAGGAGGCCGGCTTAGGAGTGAGATCCGGCGGCGACGCGCGGGGTAGAGGCGGGGAGAAGGCACACAGGCGCCTGGGGGTAGGAGGAAGGATGGGGTGCATCGAGGAGGGAACAATGAGTGCAGGCGCGCGTGGAGGAGGGAGGAGGGGAGGACCGGCGGCGGTGTGGAGGGAGGAGGCCGGCGCGGGGAGTGACACCGGTGGAAAGGAGGCGGCGCATGGAAGCTCGCGCGGGAGGGGGCTGGTGCAGGCGGAGGAGATGCGGTGTTGGGAGGACGAAGGCGGCGGCGGCGGTGGCGAATCCAAATTTTGGCAGCTTAACGGCGTCCCGTGCGAGTGAACGAAAAATTGGCTAAGTCTAGGGCGTGCACACATTATATAGGAAGCGATTTTCAGGGACGGCCCGTCCCTGAAAATCGATTTGTAGGGGTGGACGGGGGCGCCACCCGCAAAATAGCAAAATACATCCTAAAAACGTGAAATTTGTACTCTAAGAATATTGTGACACATAGAGGTAGAAAAAATATGTCAACTATATTTTAGTGTATATAATGGTTAAGAGTGTTGAAACAATAATGTAGGGTTCTCCCACTTACTCTCTCTACATCTCAAGCCATATTTTATGGTTTCCACACTCTTAAGCATCATATACACTGAAATATACATAAAATATTTTTTCTTGTTCTATAGGTGATAATAGTCTTTTGGTACAAATTTTACTTTTTTATGTGATTTGCTATATTTTCTGAATTAATTGAATTTTCTGAAGGAATTTGGAAAACATTTGTAGGGGCGGGATTTGTAGAGGCGGGTGATGCCACCACCCACCCTTGCAAATCAATTTGTAGGGGTGGGGGCCGTCCCTGCAAATAATTTTCAAATTTATTCTACAAATTCAATTAATTCCAAAAAAATAGCAAAACACATCCAAGCAAGCAATGGGCTATCGGGAGGAGGAAGAAGTCTTTTACCTATATTTTTATGGGTATTTGCAGGGGCGGGTGATGGCGCCATCCGCCCCTAAAATGCATTTTTATGGGCGGGTGATGGCGCCACCCACCCCTAAGGATGCATTTACAGGGCGGGTCAGCTGCTACAGTAACACCGTAGTTTTTGTAAGAACAGGTTACAATTTAAGCCGTCCTTGGAAAAAAAATAAAGCGTTGCTGTAAATTATTTTCGGAGTAGTGCCACTCGCTGGCCGCATCGCGACCAACCCACGATCCGGCCTCCCCGAGGTCCGCTGCGACAACCAGGGCTCGGAGCTCATGGTCGGAGAGTCCGGCGTCGCGCTGGCGAGCCTGGACTACGGCACGATGAGCGAGTCGCTGCGGCGGATCCAGGTGCCGTACGCCGACGACGTGGCACTGTCGGTGCAGGTGGTGTCGTTCGCGTGCGGCGGCTTCACCGTGGCGTGGCGCACCAACCATGTGCTGGTCGACGGGAGCGCGCTGAGCTTGCTCGTCACCTCGTGGTCCGAGGTCGTGCGGTCGGCGACGCTCTCGGCGGCAGCCCGGCCGAACCACGACCGGTCGGTGTTCCGTCCTCGCTCGCCGCGTCGCTGAGCGTGACCGCGTTCGCCTCGTTTACGTTCGACACGTACTTCGGCTTCGGCCACGCCGCGATGGCCATGCCGACGTCCGGGTCGAGCACCAGGATGTGCTCAGGGTTCGTACAGATCGTCAAGAGGTCCGGCGGCGGCAGGTCGTGGATCGCGAGCGCCTACCTGTGGCCACAGCTGGCGGCGGCACTCGAGTCTGATGGGCCACGCGTCTTCAAGCCCGTCACTGCAGAGTACCTGGGTCTCTTCGCTCCATGATTCTAGTAGCACGGTGTATGTTGCGGGAGACATATCATGTGTGACCGTACACAATATTTGTTTGGTGAAATTTGCGTTTTCTATTGTTATATCGTAATCATTTGTCGCCGTCTCTTTCTTTTTTTCTTTTTGAGAAACATTTGTGGCTGTCTCAAAGAACAGGAATAAGTGCGGTTTTCATCTTGACATCTAGAACTAAGTTTTTCCTGTGCCACATTTAGACCGGACATATATCAAAAATCAGCCCGCGTCCAAATTAAGCGAGGCTCGTTAGGCCCAACTGGATGCAGACACCCGTTGCCGAACCTGGTTGGCGGCGGTGGAGGAGGATGGCCGCGGGATTACGCCAGAGCGCGGCCTGGAAGAGGCCGGCGGAGGGCGGGGGGAGGAGAAGGCGGCTCCCATTTCCGTCGCTGCGCACCGCGTCGATTTGCGGAAGTGAGGAGTGGAGCCCAATAGGAGAGGCGTAACCAGTCGGAGACGATTTGTTCCGCTGGCGAGGACGGCACGACGCGGCGTGCCCCAGAAGCTCCTCGACTCCGGCCGCGGCATCATGATGCTCGGCGCTCTCGTCCTCACGTGGCGTCGCCTCGCTCGCTGCAACGCCGAGCACGTGCTCGCTGGCTTCCTCCTCTGGCTTCTCGGCGCGGGGCTCGCGATGCTGTCGCTCATGGCTGGGCAGTTCCCTGGGCTCGCGGCCGCCGGCACCGCCCTCGCGAGGGCTGGGGGCTGAGCCATTTCGCTTCGCCTGGAACGGAACATGAGGGACGGCGGCGGCGGCGGCCGTTGTTGGGCATGCCAGGGGTGGTGCCGTCCGAGGTGTTTATTGGAAATATCTGCTCTACAAATTTATATATGAACCCCTAATTTGGATCGCGATTAGTAATTGTGATCTATAATCGCGATCCAAATTAGAGAGTTTTATGTAAATATTCGATTTTAGTTTTACGGAAAGACCCCTGGTTTAGGCATCGTCTCGTACATGCACTCCACGCCGTCGTACGCGTCGGCGGGTCTGTAACCCGTCAGCTCCTCGAGCTCCCTGCTCCACCTCCGCAGCTGCTCGCGATCGTGCGACGGTTTCACGTACAGCCTCGCCAGCAGGATCGCCGCCGCCGCCACGGCCGAAGGCAGGAGCCCCAGGCAGCGGTGGTCCAGCAGCGACGTGTCAGCGATCAGGTGCGCCGCGCGCCGCAGCGCCAGCACGTCTCCCTCCCCCCGGCTGCCCCGGTGCCTCGTGAAGCGCTCCACGAACGTGTGCGCCGTGGGCCCACCGAGCAGGCCCGGCCCTGAGAGGGGGGCGAGCGGGGCGGCCGCCCTGCGCCCCCGAAATCGTGGGGACCCATCCTAGGTCTGCATATACGTATAGATATACAGGTACGGGCGTACGATCTACATTGCATATATAGTTAGGTCACCAAGCAAATTCGATCTACATACACAACTTAGACTCTTCAATACTCTGCCGCTCCGCACGGCCGCGAGTAACATAGTGCCACGCGGCCGCCGCTGCGAGCCTTCGATAGTTCAACTCCTGAGGGCACTCAGCTGCGCTTGTGCCTGCATCCAGCAGTCTAGCATCCTCATCTAGTCGTCTCATTACTCCAGGAAAGCTGGCGACGGTGTCCATGGCCGGAAGAATCGAAGAAGCCAGGGACGAGAACGTAGAAATTTTGCACTAACCCCTAGGCCCTTAACGCTAATTAACCAGCTCAAAATAGTAGATGAATTGATGTTTGATTTTGCTTTGTGAATGACGGTTATTATTGTTTGTTGCACTAGGCAATGAATTTAAGAGTTCTAAAGTTTAAGTCCGTAGTATTTTCTTGTGTTGATCAGTGGTGAAGCTAGAGCAAACTGGAGGGGGGTACAGTTGTCTTGCGGGTGTATAGAGTTGAGTCGTGTGGGTACAAATATGGTGAAAATTTGAGCATAATCACTGTTTTTTTGGGGGATGCATTAACATCCCATAATGTCTGTGTAGCTTCGTCCCTGGTTGATCTAGTACCTTCCTAGCTCTGCACTACTAGCTCTCAAGTTTTAACTACTAATTTTGTTTAATTTCAAGTTATAAGAAATTATTGGATGAATTTATTATGGATATCATCGTTAATAGTGACTTCACATCTAGAAATATTAGAAGATATTTTTAAATAATAAAAATATATAACTTTTTTTATATGAGATATTTTTATACTCATATAATTTTTTAGAAACATTTTATATGTAGATCTATTATTATTGAGCACTATTTTTAATCTTGCTCCGGGACCCTAAAATCTCAGGACCGGCCCTGCCACCGAGCCGGTACCCGAGCGCCGCGAGCAGGGCGCGCTCAGTGCCCACCACCTCCTGGCTCGCCGCGAACCCACAGCAGGCGATGATGTCCTGCGCGTTCACCCTCCGCGAGCTGTCCCTGTCCTCGTGCTTCGCCGCCGCGTACACGGCCGCCGCGCCCAGGAGGCTGAGCTGGTAGTCGATGTCCACGCACGCGATGGCGCTCGCCGAGAGGAACCGGCCGGCGTAGGAGTCGGCGCTGTGGAGCGCGACAGGGCCGATGTTGAAGTGGCGGGCGAAGCCGAACATCCACGCGACCAGGGCGGCGCGCTCCTCCGGGCCCATGCGCCCGCCATACGTGGCGTCGAGGTAGTCCGGTGACGGCCGCTCCCTGGCGTCGCTCTCCGTGGCCCGGAGGCTGGCGTCGATGTCGCGGTCGTAGGTGGACAGCGCGGCGGCGGCACCGTCGATGTAGGACGAAGCAGAGTGCGCCGGCAGCGGCGCGGCCGGCTCGACGTGGTCGGCAGCGGCGGAGGCGCAGACCTCGTGCTTCGCCGGCAGGTCCACGCCCACGCCACAGTCCATGGCAGCGCCACGGTGGCGGCTGTGCTAATGTAGCCCGGGGTCGGCGGAAGAGGAGGTCTGGACGGAGCACGCCGATGGCGCGGAAGTAGTTGTCAAGCTGTGCGAACTCCACATGGTCATGTCTGCGCCGTCGACGCCGGAGGAGAAATCGAAGGCGGGGGGCAGAGGGTGAGCGAGCGATCAAGGGAGAGACCGAAGGACGACGAAGAAAAAAAAGAGCCCGGTCGTGTGGTGGTGATGGCGGCGGCGGCGCAAGCAGGAGGAGAAAGGGGAGATGGAGGAGTGTCACGGTGATGAAATGCTTCGTCCTATAAAATTTCCTCCTCTCTAATAATAATTTTGTATGGGTAAACTAGTTCGACGAGAAAGTCTAATCCAAAAGGGTGGGTGTACATGACATCCCGGCCCATGAGCCAGTTTCAAGGCTGAAAGCCAAGCGGGCTACCAGTGCTAGTGGGCTATTGTAGCGATGTGTAGGAATAAAATGCACCGCCGGCCCTCGAACTGGCTCGCCGTGTCATGCCGGTTCTTAAACTTACAAAATGCACATCCAGATCTCTAAACTTACTCATTGTTTCATCCAAGGTCCAAATCATAGAGGTCCAAATCACAGTTATTTGTGTTAAACTACATTACGTGGATGCTGACTAGATATTATGATGGACCCGACATGTGGGGCCCACATATCCCACATATCAAGTCCACCTATATTCTCTCTATCTTCTCTCTCCTCTTCTTCCCAACCGAGGTCGATGGCGCCGACGGTCGCTTCGCCCGCCGATGGGCGTGCGGAAGCCGCTGCGGGTGTGCACCGTCGCCGCTCCACCCCCGCGAGCAAGCTCCACCATCCATTCCGCCCAAGCGATCGAGCGGGAGCCGACGCGAGCGTGCTCCGCCGCCGCTCCGCCCTCGACGAGCGCACGGGAGCCGCCGCGGGCGTGCTCCGCCGCCACTCCGCCCCCCAACAGGCGAGCGGGAGCCGCCGCGGGTGTACGCCCCGTCGCTCCAGCCCTAACGGGCGAGCTCGCCGTCTATCCACCCCCGCGAGCGAGCGAGAGACGCTGCGGGCGTGCTCTACCGCCGCTCTCCCCCCTACGAGAGCCGCCGTGGGTGCGCGGGCGCGCGGGAGCTGCCGCGGGCGTGGTCCGCCGCCGCTCCGTCCCCCGACGGGCACGCCGCCGCCGCTCACCCCACGAGCGAGCTCCACCATATGCTCCGCCCCCGCGGGTGCGCGGTAGCCACCACGGGCGTGCTCCACCGCCGCTCTAGCTTGTGGGCATGCGGGAGCCGCCGCTCCGCTCCTGATGACCGTGCGGGAGCCGCCGCGGATGAGTGTGGGGCACACCGCCGATGAAGGAAATGAAGAGAGAGAGCCGAGGGGGAAGAGAGAGTGAGATCAGCCGACCACTTAGACACGTTTAATGGAAATTATAGATATTTGGATCTCGCATAAAATAATTAGCAAGTTTGGAGATTTAAATGTGCATTATGGGAGTTTGAGGACCGGCATGACATGGCGAACCAAGTTTAAGGACCGGCGGTGCATTTTACTCGCAGCGACGAGTTAGTATAGCAACAGAGGTGTTTCCGGATTACTGTAGCTGTCGGGTTATGTAATAGCGCGAAACACTGCGAGTTTAGTTCCATATCGGAAGTCGGTAGCGATTCAAAAGGCCTGTCTCGGGAAGCTGTTAACTCCGGTTGCAACTTTTTATGCGAAACGAAGACGAAAACGTAAGAGAGTTAATTAGCAGGTGTGATCCATTTAACGTGTAGAGTGTAGAGTTGATCTTAGCGATTGTGTCGGGCCGAGTCGTTACAGAGCCGGAGCTAGTGGGTGTCTGCGTCGTCCTCCCTGCAGTATTGGATATCATAGATATCACCAAATGCATGCATTGGATACCACAGGTACTGCAAAGCTAGTTTAGTTAGACTACGGAAATTCTGAAGACAGTGAACATTTATAGAAGCAGTGCTCCATTAACAGTATCTCTTCCAATTGACAAGTAAGTATATGCCCACATCTGAACCAGAAATTTGAGCGACTCGAATGTGGCTCACAAGCTTATAAATGCATAAAGCACCCAGCTCAGGAAGCATAACGAAAGCACGAGAAACCATTTACAATATTAGGAGGAGACGAGTAGAGGATTGTAGGAATGCGAGCTTGTATTGATCGAACAGCCCTACCTGGGGCATGCATGTAGTATATGACAACCAACACAGATGTGACTGGCTTACTGTTTTGAATCAAGAACAACAATACAATAGCATTGCGTAGTTTGGTCCACAAAAAATGACAAGTTCCTGTCTACCTGCAGCGTTCACACTGCTACAGGAGCAGCACATAAACAACTAATAAAACCTGGAAGCTAGGCCTACTCCGTAGCCAGAATTTGCTATGTAATTTCTGTACAACAACAGGATACATCCCTCCACTACTTCATCACGTTTCCAAATGGTATGATGATGCTATCAAGCTTAGTAGGTAGGCCTCTGCTGCTCTTGGAATGATCTGCAGATTCCAGAGCGCGCGATGACTGAAGAGCCATCTCGGAATGGAGCCGCAGGCAGGTCATGGCCATCTACGGAGCCAAACATGAAAAGAACACAATTACAACAGCATTAATGGTAGCATATCCAACTTATATCACTAGTAAATTGGTTTCTCTATACAGATTGCTCGATTTGTACTAAATGGGATGATTGGCTATCAAGGTTACCCAAGTATATAAATTCTTTTCTCAGACTAGAATGAAGGCCATAATGTTCGAATTCAACGCATCATGTTCTTGGGCTTTATAGGGATAAAAAGGGGTAAAATTAACCCACAATTGATCTATATACCAAGGAGCAGAGCCACATAAAAAAATATATAGATACAGATATAGGTGATATATAACTTATCCCAGTAATGATCACAGTACTTACTGATGTACATTCTGTATCAGGATCAGCTTCAGCAACTTGAAGAGCAATGTGCGTATCCACTCTAAGCCATTAGAAATGTCCTGGTTGCCTTCAATGAGAGATGATGCCACATATGATGGATGCAAAGATATCAATATGCAAGAGGCTGCAAACAGCACGGACCTTCTGACATATGCTTCAGCATGTTGTGAAACATCTCTGTAGAAAAAGAGTTCACACCAAAATTAGAAAAAAAAATAACGCAAACAAGTTCCTCAATATGTAAATATTTCTTCTTCTGGTCAATACCTTGATCTTATCATGTCAAGAAGAACAGGAGCAAGAGCTGATGCTTCTGGATGCATGGCCACACACTTCATACAGACACCAAGCATGTATATCAATTTACCGAGGATAACAAAGTCCCGATTGAGCAAGTCGACACCGTGTGACCTTTTGTCATATCCTTGCATCACAGGGAGCATAAAAGCAGCGGAATACAAAGGAAATCTATTTTTAGACCACTCAACCTGCAAGTCTTTCGCTTTTCCGAGACCCCATTTACGAGATTTCCCTGATTTAACCTGACCTGATCTAGATGGAACTTCTCTTTCATAGCGGTGTGACCAACTTAAAAGCGTTCCTGGTTCAGAGACCTCTCTCCAAGGGCCTGCCCAGAAGGTCCCCTATTACTTGGAACCAGCCAAGAGGGAGAGTTGTCAGTAATCAAGTTACCACGCCGCTGTTCTGTCTTCAGAATTTTAGTTTCTGCAAGCTCCTGTGCTGCCTCAGTCATAACATCAATAATCAAAATGCGCCGACTAATATCCACACTAGATGAATATAGTAATTTTGTCAGAACATCTAGTGATTCAAATGGGCAGGTTACCAGCAAGGCAATCAGTGCCTTCTGTCTTTTTTCTTCAGCAGAATCTTCCTCTCCTTCCATTGCCAAATCAGAACAGCGAACATGCACCAGTGCTCTAGCAAGATCACCTGAGTTGTGGCATAGTTCATCAGGTGATGCTCTCACAAGCTTTTCAGCAGAACTAAGAGCATTTTCAACCTTGGGCACAGAAAATAAAGAAAGATCAGGATTTTGCGATATTTTCTTTCAAAAGAATTGATAATATTAATTGGGGACTTACACCATCTGGATCATTTTTTCTTAGGCGCTGCTGCAAAATCACTCAGGTGGCTGAATTTCTTTTGCAAATCTGTGTCATCATCTGACAGATCATATGGCTCCAAGGATGAATCACTATATGCATCAATGTTCATGCTGTCCTCATCACATTCTTCCTCCTCAAATTGCCCATTCATAACAGTATCAGACGTTTGATCACGATCTACTGATTTTATCTCTACAATTTTTGCTCTGACGTCTGGAACATCAGGTTTGATTGCTTTTGCCTTTTTCTCACCAGCATTTCTCTTGTTCTCACGTGATTTTGGCTTATTTTCAGATTCTACAGCATGTAAAGGGGCTTTGATCTCCTTTGGAGAGAGAACCCCAAACTCCCAATCAACATTTTCACAACAATTGTCATCAAGGTACAGTGGATATTTTGGATCAACAACTTTAGAAAATGTTAATGCAACTGCACTAGCCATCTTCTGTATTAACTCAATTGGGCTCTCCAACCTGCCTACAGTAACAAAATAACATTCAGCAAGGAGATATTATGGTTATTCACATCATATTCTGCTAAAGGACTAAGGTAATGTACCGGGGGGGGGGGGGGGGGGGGGGGTGGGGGGGGTGGCGCTCACAACTTACTCCCTGAAGAATAGAATTTAATACATCTTTAGTTGTTTCTAATTCTTTTTTGTAAGCTTTTCCAAACATAACCCAATTGCTGCAGTGATATCTGCATTTCTTAAGGGGAACAATGTCAAACAATAACTTGCTTCAGAAAAATGAAACAACTTATTTTCAGAGGCTCAAAGGATACAAGCTTGTTGCTCCACTGAATATGACTGAACAAACTCTTTCCTGGACCAAATACTAACCAAACTTTGCAAAGTACCAAATAAGTCGGTGTCCTTTGCATCAGAGTTTCTGTTGCTGAATTTGGTGGGCATTCAAAGACAGCATAGTGAAGAATCCATCTCAGGCAGCACAAAGGAAATGTTTTCCAGAGCAAAAATTTGTCAACAAACATTGACCTGAAGTAATATGAGATAAATTACATGATGAAGGAAAAGAAAAAAACATAGAAATACTATGCAAATTGAGTAAATGCTAAAGTTTCCTAAGGCACAGAATTTGTACATTGAATGGTAATGTAGAGGTAGGATGTAATGAAAGTAATGCATGAAACATAGTCCTTCATATTAATATGGATCTGAACAATATTATTCACATTGAAAATCCACAAGTTGAAAAGGTAATTATGTATCAAAGAAATAGGTGCTGACATGAGAGACCCAAATACATAAAAACTGATTTGAAAAATGATGATGGGATACTCAAAATAAAATCCACCAATATTCATCACAAACTTCATCTCAGAGGACACGCCCAAAAAGTTTCATAATACACAGTGAGTGGAAAGATGAATAGTTGCAGTAACAATTTGCAGAGCAATGACCAAAAAAATAAAGAACAGATTGCCCTCTTAGTTGCCAAATTGGATGTTGCGAACTAACTATTGGCCGAAGTCCGAAGAAGACTTTTGAAGTATCCTTCGCTTTACAAACCAATATAGCATACTACATGCCACATATGCAGATGAGCTGGAAAAAAATTTGCTAAGCTACCACAAGATGCACTTCCGTCTTGCATAGAAAAATCAGGCGGGTCCTATCTCACCTCATAACAATTAAACGCTTGAAGCTCTGATTAAAGAGGGTCCACAGAATCCAATAAGCCTCTTTATCACTTATATGTTGTGATGCAAGCTCACGCAACAATTCTTCTGTTAACCTTTCAATAGAATGTTGATCTCTCATTGCTTCAACCACATTGAACCAAAATTGAGACTGGGAAACATGCTGGATCATCTCAGGACTTATGGCCTTATGATCTGATGGCACACATCTGTGTAGGTGATTGCGAATCCTAGGAATCAATTCAGCAACTAAAATGCCTGAAATCCACAAGACATTATCAGACATACAAACAAATGACCGATGCCTTGTCGTGTGACATTGGTAGCAAACAAATATCACAAAGCTTAAAGTGTACAAACTGTACGCTAAACAATCAAACATGCTCTAAGTCACAGAACAATGAAAACATCAAAGTGGGATTTGAGGGATTAATCCTCACCAGTAGACCCACGACGACTAACACGAGATAGCACTTCACCCACAAAGAGGAATACAGAACTCAAGGCACAATGTTCAGTAGCATTTTTGTCAGCAGCCAATTGAACAGTTGCTGCTTCTGCTCCAGCAAGAAGTTGGCTGACAACATCCTTGAAAAATGAACTTGGTATTTGTTAAGGATTTACAATTTCAAGGACAAATGAGAAGGAAAAAAATATTTGAGTGTGGAGACAGCAAACTGCAGAAATAAATGGGAAAAGAAATAAACTATGGTCTTTGACCCGGGCACAACATAACACAAAGAAGAAATTTAGCAAGAAAGAATATCAGGTTAACTGTCTAGTAAAGTATAAGATACTCCATAGTGGAAAAGGATACGTTGATGCAAGTGCAGCTGAAGCTCCCAATCTTGCTTTATCTGGAACAGATGCAAGTAGTTGTGCAACTTTTGAAATGAACATTGTTTTATCTGGGTTGAGAACATCATTACATTGCTTATTACAACAAGTAACCTCCGCAAGGATTTGGGGAACCCCCTTATTATCAAGCAAGCATAGAATCAGTAGCCTGAAATGGGTAAAACTCTTTTAAGTAACAATCCTAAATTCAAATATAGTTATGAGGTGAGAGCAAAAGGAAGATCCCACATGGAATTAAAACTTCCAAGTTCCAAGATAAGAAGCAATAATCACTAGTTAAAGATAAGATGAAAATGTGCCCCAGTTGCTTTTGTGATAACTAGACCGAACAACAGTGCATATATAAACATCCACAGGCTAAATGTGACAAAGGCATGACGCTAGTGAAGTTCATAAAGATGAACAATGAAACAAGATTTTTAGTGTAATGTCTCAGAGTTGAACAGATTGTAACTCTGATAAGCTGCAAGTGATCAGTTTTTGAATACCACCTTTCAAGGTTCAAGCAAAAAGCCCGATGGTCCTCCTTAGAATCTTATTTTTCAGATAACACTGGAACAAGAGCTTGAATCACTTCAGTTGGAGGTCCTTTGACAAAAAGTGTATCATAAATTTCTTTTCTTGCAGAAGCATGAACCTTCTGTAACCACTTCACAGCAACATCTGACAGACCAAAGTGGCAGAATGGATTAGAGTGCCAAAAATGCTTAAGAGTAACAAAAGTGACAGCATGCTTAGTAACAGCATACAGTGATAAGTTTGACGGGTACACTTACTGCCAAGCAATATTATATAATTTTGAGATCAAGTTGGATCGTGAAGAGAGCATTAGGGTAATGATCCGTTACCATCCCTAATGGTACCACGGAATAGGAGAGGGGAAGGGAATCGAATCGGGCTGAAGGAATCGCATCGGAGAGGAAGAGGAAGGAAGATTCCCAAGGAAGAACGTTCTAGGCAAGTTAACAACGCTGTCCTATTATGTGACCATAGTCGGCTGGATTTCAAGAAAATGATAATTTTACTGGTCTTTATTTGCGCTAAGAGCCCAAGAGTGATCCATCCAAAAAAGTTTGCTTTTAATTTCTGGGAAAAGTTATCAGCACGGATGCTCCTGGAGATAACATCTCAAACAAATATTTGTGTATACTAGCAAGATGGCCCGTGCGGCACGCACGTGCTTTACGTTAATATGATACTAATGAAAACTCCAATATAATAAGCCGTGGTGACCTTAGTTAAGTGAATCAGTTAAAAATATCTTCATAACATAATGTGAAGCTAATAATTATTTCAAGATTCTCTAGGTAAAATCTAAAAAGTTTATACTACGATGGTTTCACTATGAAGGAAAAATAGACCTAATTACCGTCTCACAAACAATATGTCACGGGCAAAGCACAAGAGCATGATGCCTTTTGATGTAGTCATGGGCTTATCACAAAAGCACATGAAAAATGAAGGTATTTAGAAAGATTATTACAAAGACTATGTGTGCCAAGAGCTTAAGCAAAGCGCTAATAAGACCCAACCTTTGTGCTAGGAAGCACTATTGATTTTTGTCAAAATCACCACTTTGATTTTGTTGAGCAAATCAATTATTTGACTTTGCTGCATCAGCTAACACTGACTGAATAAAAAAGCTTTCAAATTATTCTAATAGTTATGAAATCATGCGATCATTGAACTCTCAGTTTATCACTATATATCCAACTACCAACACTCGAAATAACAATTTATAAGAAACATTTGAAATAAGCATGGGGGACTGGATTTTACAACCACGACATACTCGTAGGGGCGGGTCTAGGATTTGGGAGATGGGTATACAAAATTTCAAAGGTGTAAATTTTTTTGAACAGCCTAAATTGTTGCTAATTTTTCACAAATTCATAAGTAATTACAAATTGTATTGACATATTTTATAAAATATGGGCAAATTTATCGATTCTCACCTTGGTTTATTTCACTGGATTGAATTTCAATGCGCGGTGCGGCGCCCCTGCCCAAGCTACCCTCTGCGTGGCGCGGCGGGCGGCGGCGCTCAGGATGGCAACGGGGCGGGTCGGTGTTGGGGGTGTTCCCCGTCCATGACCCGACCCTTGAACTTCAATCCCCATCCCGCCCCTGAGTTGCACATCGGGGCAAAATACATCCCCATCCCCGACCCTGTTGGGGCCCCCAAAACCCCATTGGGGATCCATGGGGAATCACCCTATCAGAAATTTGAGTACATGTGCGTCAACAAAAATTGCAGGATCATTTGTTTATGACTTGATCAAGTAAAGAAGAAATCAAATCCGCTAGTTCTAAACTTCCAATTGATCAAACAAATGAGCAGGTTTATCAAAAAAAATCAAATCAGCAGCCACGCAATGGCCAACAAGCAGCTTTCCAATCTATGGACGCAAGCAAATAAATACAAGGGAATCAGATGTTGGCGTTGGTGCAGCTTGCCACGAGCCAACGAGCTTTCACTCTTCACGATGATGTGATTGTGGATCTGGATAGCCACCCAGCGTTCTGTCAGGGCTCTGGCCGTCGGGCGCCGCGACGGGTTGGCGACGGGGGCCGGCGGTTAGCGGTCGGCCTCAGCTTGCACGGAAGGGCAAGGCGCAACACGCGCATCAGCTTGGGCTTTGTGGCGCTCGGCCATTGCCGCGGGGGAGCGGGAGGGGAGCGCAGGCGAGGGGGGGCAGCGCGGCAAGCGACAGAGCAGCTGTAGGAGTGCGGTCAGAGTCTGTGAACGTTGGAAAATAATGATTGGCTAGTGTTGAAATATGGCCACGGCGGTTAGGAACAGGAACGGTGAGAAAAATAATTAATTTTTAGCAGAAACGTTCTCCAACATGGGATTTCTATCGCCAATCATCGCAGTCGCGCGCGCGACTGGATGTCGCTGTGTCACAGAAGGCCCAGCTGACTCCCGCCGTGCAGCCTTTGCGCAGACGCAGCGGCCCAGCCAGCCATCGCCGCTGTACAGCAGGAGCCTGACGCAACGCAAGCGTATAAAATTATGTGTAAACGTGCATCTAACTAAAAAATATATATCATTTACAAACGGATTATCTAAATTAAATTCTGACTGCATCATTATATTTCTTAGAACGTGATATTTAAAAAATCACACTTAATAATATAATATTTAAATAATTTTTAGGAACATTTTTACTTTGTTCCATAATATTTTATTTTATTCTCAAAATAATTTCTATTTTCTTAGAAATATGAAGGTAGAATAATTTATGAATGTGGAACGATTTATTTGTAAAGTTAGAACAATTTATTTATGAAGCTAGAACAATTGTTCCACCTTTACAATTAAATTGTTCTATCCTTTTTTTAAAATATATTTTTAAAATTATTTTGCAAAATGAAACTCTCGAGGTGAAGAATACAACAGCAAAATCGAAATTTAATTTGAATAAGTGGTTTAGAAACTATAACTTTTTTAGTATCGTTGCGACATTTAATTGCATGTTAAATTATCAAAATTAATTTACTTCTCTGTATTCTACCGTCGCTTTCATTGGTCTGTTTGCGGATGCTAACCGGCCTCAGATGCAGCATGATGGGCTTAAATATTGGGCCAGGATATTGCATGGAAGCCGAAGTGCTTCTGTGACTGGAATAACTCTAATCACGCGTGTGTGACCCTGAATAGCCCCCATTCCTATGAGTCTATCTTTCCTATCACCTTCCTCCATCCTGACAGATGGATCCAGCGTGAGGGGTACGACGGATCCGATATCAGTGAGAAACATTTTTAATTATTTTCGATCTTTATAGTATAGATAGATAGATGTAGTCTCGTGTAGGATGACTGATCATTGACCGATCAACAAGCTAAAGTTGTTTATTTATGATATGTATAGTATAGGTTTCACACGGAGCACGGGCTCGTGTTAAGTACTGGATCTGGAAATAAATAAAGCACTAAAAAGAAAAGTATGAATCAAGGGAAAGAATAAATGTTGCTGGTTTTTTTTCTTTCACGAGATATATATATAGTTCATCCATATTCGAAAATAACATATTTTAAAAAAATTATCATAAGTCTAACTATCCTAAATTACAAAAAAAACACTGTTATATTCATTGTGAAATATATTTTCCTATTTTACATTTTTGTGACTAATTTTACATGTACTATGATTCGATTACATACAGCTCTAATTATTTTTTATGCTCATCTATACTTTTCCGTTGCAACGCACGGACATGTTGCTAGTAAAATGAATAAATGCGGTTTTAATCTTTACATCTCGAACAGTTTTTCATGTGCCACATTTAGCCCGGACATATATCGAAAGTCAGCCCGCGTCCAATTTAAGCCCGGCTCGTTAAGCCCAACTGGATGCGGATACCCACATATTAGCCCGCGTCCATGTATGGAGTTTAGTATTGGGCCTATGCCAGGCCAACTGGGTGTCTGTTTATTTTTTAATTTCTCATTCCCGGGATCAAGTGGGTGGCCCAGCTGGTAAATGCGTGGGACGCGTCGAGCAAGAAGAGGGTGAGCTGATTCCGGCGGGCGAGTCACTGGGCGGTGGAGCCCACATGCCATGCCAGGGAAGCGCTGGCAAAGGTCGCGCATGCAGAGTTGCAGACCAGGGGTCCAGGGCGCAGGCCGTTACCGTGCCGTGGGCCCGTCCGTGGTACATACGATCGCCGTACACAGTAGCACGCGCCTTTTGCATCGGTGATCGGTGGGTGCGGTGGCTCGTACGTTAGTACGGACGGCACGGCACGGCCATGTACTGCAGCAGCGTCAAGCTCCACACCAGCCACTTTCCTCGTTCGGTTGTTTTGGTTCTGTTCCTGTCCAGGAACCGTTCAGGAACAGGATTGAGTGATCCCCTTCCTTCACTCGATCCTGATCTGCTTCAAATCCTGTTCAGGAACCATTCCATTTCCTACAAAATGTGTTCGGCTGGACAGGAACCAATCCTGAATCTGCTGTCTTACAACATCAATACCACGTTTATTTGATGCATTGAGCTCCAAAATCATGTTGGGGCCAAAAATCCACCAACATGCAGGTAAAATAAAACATGACCAATAGCGTAATATCATTGAAGCATTAAACAAAATTATGGCAGAGCTTGTTGGAATTAGAGGCATATTACAGTTTAAATTAATCCGAAACACAAGATAAAACACGACAAATTTCATGACAGAAACAAGAGCATTATTCATAGTGCTTGCAACAACGACAACAAAAATAAACAAGAAGTTTAGGATGTACCCAGAAGCGGGGCCAGTGCCGAAGGTACCGGATGCGCTGTTACTCAGTCGACATTCTGATCGGGCCTGTTCGATGTAGCCGATCGAAAGGCGATGCCGTGCAGGTGTTCGCAGTGCAGAGGCGCCGCTGGGAAGTAGACAAAGTAGTCGTTCGCAGCGCCGCCGGGAAGTAGAGGAAGTAGTCGTTCGTAGCAGCTTGTTGGGGTAGTCGCAGCGAGCAGTCGCGCAGATGCGCTCCCCAAAAACTTGATCGCCCTTCACTCGGTGCAGAGTCTCAGAGAGGACAGAGCTTCGGAGGCCTGCTCTTCCAGCAAATCTGTGCGCCTAGACTTCTAGAACAGAGATGCAAAAGAACATCGACAACAGTGGAGTATTTGTTCGTTCGTGCGCGTTAAAGAGGAGAGGCAGGCCATGTATATAGCCATCAGGGAACCTTTGGGGGTCCAGCAATAACAGCTAGTTACCAGTAATCTCCGTCATGATAGCCACTAGTTACTTAGTCATTTGTGGCTAGCCATCAACCATCATTTACTAGTCACTTATCGCCATTCAACCAGCATCAGTTACTAGTCATCAACTGATATTGAAAATGGCAAAACACGCCAAGCCCAGCCCACACCTCACGTCGCGCTCGGCTCGGCTCGGCACGCCACGCCTCGGCGAGGCGAGCGAGCGAGCGCATGTGTGGCATCCTGCTATCCTTCTTACTACTTCACCTTATAAGTTGGTTAGGGACCCTCTCAACTTTCAAGATGGTTTAACCACTAGTGTAACTACCATCATTTTCTGTGGGTCTTGGAATTATATGATTAATTGGGCTAATAGACCATTAGCCCAATTACTCCAACAATCCCTACCAAATTCCTAAGCATAGATTTGAAATTCTCATTTTCACTGCTATTTTGATATACCGGTGTTTCAATGGAGACCTGTTTAAGGTTGAACATCCACCTAGAACATAAATTACACTTGTCCACAACTGAACAATGGACTATGCCTTGAATTGACAGTTTTGTGCAAACAGGTTTCACTTAAGCCCTTAACCGATACAAGGTTGCGAATGCATCCCCTCTGTTTGGAGCATACAAGTCATACTCCTGTGCCTTTCATGAGTATCTAGATATTACCCGATCTCATAGTCTGTAACTAACAATCGAACTCATATAGATGTGTTCCTCAAAAGATGTCTCTGTCAGACAACATCTTTGCTTAAAATAAGCCACTGGATCACATTAAGGTGTTAACCAACCTGCCATGCAGATAAGGAGAGTCCACATCTTTAATGGAGTGAGTTTGTACAAAAGTACTCTCCTTCTCAGTTAATCAATAGCTTGTTTCACCGTCCTACTTCACGAGATCTCCGATCAAATAGAAGAGGTTACCACTATGACAAAACTCTCAAGTGGGTCTCAATCCCATCTCCCTCGATGCCTCATCAATCATATTCCGTGAAAGACCTTTAGTAAAACAATTTGCCAGATTTTGAGCCGTCTGAACATAGTCCGGTGCTATTACTTCGGAGTTTCTCATTTTTCTAACAAACTTCAACCGCCTTTTCACATGCCTAGATGACTTCATGTTGTCTTTTGAAATGTTCACCTTGACAGTCATTGTTTGATTATCACAGTTTATTAGGATAGCCGGTAATGGTTTCTCAACCACCGGCAAATCCATCAATAGCTCACGAAGCCACTCAGCCTCAATTGTTGCAGTATCCAATGCTGTGAGTTTTGCTTCCATTGTTGACCTCGTTAAGATGGTCTGCTTGCAAGACTTTCAGGAAACAGCGCCACCTCCAAGTGTGAACACATATCCACTTGTGGCTTTTATTTCATTAGCATCATATATCCACTTTGAATCACTATAACCCTCAAGTACCTTAGGATACCCAGCATAGTGAATTCCATAGCTTGTAGTGTCCCACTTTGAATCACTATAACCCTCAAGTACCTTAGGATACCCAGCATAGTGAATTCCATAGCTTGTAGTGTCCTTCACATAGCGCATCACTCTCTCAAGAGCCTTCCAATGTTCATCTCCAGGATTTAAGACAAACCTGCTGAGTTTGCTCAAAGCAAACAAAATGTCAGGTCTTATGGCGCTAGCTAAATGCATTAGCGAGCCAATGATTTGAGAATATCTCAATTGATTTCTATGATTCTTCGATTCTTTCTCAACATCACACTAGGATCGTAAGGCGTGGGAGCAGATTTGCTGTCACTATATCCAGAGCGACTCAATATCTTTTCCACATAGTAGGACTGCACAAGGGTGATCCCATCATTGCCTTCTCTCATCAACTTAATGTTCAGAATCACATCAGCAACTCCCATGTCTTTCATCTCAAAATTTTGAGACAAAAAGCTCTTGACCTCCTCAATCACATTGAGGTTACTCCCAAAGATTAGTATGTCATCGACGTACAAGCACATGATCACTCTTTGTCCCCCACCAAAGCGACAGTGCACACACTTATCGGTCTCATTTACAATAAAGACTGCCAACGTGAGAGTCTTGTCAAATTTCTCATGCCATTGCTTATGCACTTATTTAGGCCATACAAAGATTTTAAAAACTTATACATTTTTTCTTCCTAACCTTCTACTACATATCCATCAGGCTGATCCATATAAATTTTCTCGTCCAACTCTCCATTAAGGAAAGCCGTCTTAACATCCATCTGATGAGCGACAAGATCGTGTGAGGCAGCCAAGGATAGCAGTACACGAATGGTGGTCAGTCTAGCAACAGGTGAATAAATATCAAAGAAATCTTCGCCTTCTTTCTAGCTATAACCCTTAGTCACAAGTCTTGCCTTGTACTTTTTAATAGTACCATCCGGCCTAAGCTTCTTCTTGAAAACCCACTTGCATCCTACAGGTTTGCACCCATATGAACGATCGACCACCTCCCAAGTCTCATTAGACATTATGGAATCCATCTCACTTCTGATTGCTTCCTTCCAATAGTCAGTATCAGATGATCCATAAGCCTCAGCGATAGTGCTTGGAGTGTCATCTATAAGGTACACAATAAAGTCATCACCAAAAGACTCTGCAGTCCTTTGTCTCTTACTCTTTCAAGTCACTTCATTATCATCCTTCTCATTATTTTCCTCAAGAGGTTGTTCAAAGTGTACTACTTCATCATTATTTTCAGGTGTCTTAACAAATTCATTACTAGAACTACTAGGTGTCTTTTTTATTGGAAAAATATTTTTAAAGAACATAACATCTCTAGACTCCATGATTGTGCCAACATGCATGTCAGGTACTCCAGATTTAATTATCAAGAATCTACATCCAACATTGTGAAAAGCATAGCCTAGGAAGACACAATCAACTATTTTCGGTCCAAGCTTGCGTTTCTTAGCAATTGGTACATTAACCTTTACTAAGCAGCCCAAGGTGCGCAAGTGTGAAAGTGTTAGTCTTTTATTTCTAATTCCTCGAATGTTGTCTTCTCTTTGTTTTTTTAGGAACTCTGTTAAGAGCAGGACAAACTGTCAACATGGCCTCACCCCACCATTCCCAAGGAAGTCCAACTGTTTCTAACATGGCATTGACCATCTCTGTTACAGTGCGGTTTTTCCTTTCAGCGACTCCATTTGACTCAGGGGAGTAAGGTGGTATTCTCTTATGAATAATGCCTTGCTCCTCACAAAATAAATTGAACTCATTTGAAAAGTAATCTCCAACTCGATCCGATCTAACACGTTTTATTTTTTTCTCAAGTTGATTTTCAACCTCGGCTTTATAGATCTTGAAAAAAATAAAACGCCTTATCTTTTGACTTAAGCAAATACACATAGAAATATCTAGTTGAACCATCTATCAAAATTATGAAATATTTCTTCCCTCCTTTAGTCAACGCACCATTCATTTCACACAAATCAGAATGGACGAGTTCTAAATGTGCCAAGTTCCTCGCCTCTGCAGCCTTGTGAGGCTTGCGCGGTAGCTTAGATTGCACACATACTTGACATATAGAATTCTTGATCAAAGTAAATTACGGAATTAAACTCAAACTGGCAAGCCGCAGCATACAACCAAAATTCACATGACAAAGCCGTGAATGCCAAGTATTAGATTCATCATCATTACACACATGATTCACAACTTTATTACAAGAGTCTGATAACGACAAGCGAAACAAACCATCACAGTCATATTCTTTACCAACAAAGGATCCAAACTTCAAAACAACATATTTGTTCGACTCAAATACCAACTTAAAGCCATCCTTACAAACGAGAGATCCGCTAAGAAGATTTTTATTTATTGAGGGGACATGTTGTACGTTCCTTAGCCGCACGGTCTTTCCCGAAGTGAACTTCAGATCGACCGTACCAACACCATGAACATCCGCATTCGAACCGTTTCCCATCAACACGGATTCCGTCCCTTTGATCTGGTAAGAAGAAAACAAAGAAATATCAGCACACACATGTATATTGGCTCTGATGTCAATCCACCAATTTGGTAAATGACAAACTGAAAGAACGGTAGCATGATTGCCATATCCTGATGTTCCCTTCTCAGTATCACCAAAAATAACATTAACAGATTTCTTCTGCCCTTGATGCTGCTGCTTATCCTTGCAATCCTTGCAGTCTCGAGCCCAATGATCAGAACCACCGCACACAAAGCATTTTCCCGCATTCTTCTTCTTCTTAAAGTTAGTAGTCTGAGCAGCCTTGCGCTTGGACTCAACCTTCCCTTTGCCCTAGTTCTTGTGGGATTGGAAATTCTTTTTCTGCACCACATGGGCGCTAGAACCTTCCCATTGCCACAAGCACGCGTGTCCTTTGCTCTCGCCTTTTCTTCAACATCAAGAGTGCCGATAAGACCGGACACAGTGAACTTCTGGTCTCTTGTGTTTCAGAGAAGTAGCAAAGTTCCTCCATGAAGGAAGCAGTTTGGCAATAATCCCGCTGGCCACAAATTTATCCGGCAGATCGCACTTGAAGTTATCAAGCTACTTAGCAAGCGCCTGTAACTCATGAGCTTGTTCAACAACAGGACAATCATCCACCATCTTATAGTCATAGAACTGCTCCATGACGTACAGCTCACTGCCCGCATCGGAGACACCAAACTTCTCTTCGAGTGCATCCCACAACTCCTTGCCAGAGGGAATATGCATGTAAGCATCGACCAGGTTCTCTCCAAGAACACTGATCACAGTCCCTTTGAACAAATTGTCAGCGGTCTGGTACACTCTCTCCTCCTCGAGAGTGCGCGGTCCAGTGGAAGGACCTTCAGTGATGAACCATATGCTCATCGATATGAGCCACAACTCAAGCTTGCGAATCCATCTCTTGTAATTCGTTCCATATAAAACATTTGGTTTGAGGTGTGCAGCAAAACTAGAAACCGTAAAAGGCCTATCAAGTTTTTGGATTGTTGGAATTAGAGGCATATTACGGTTTAAATTAATCCAAAACACAAGATAAAACATGACAAATTTTATAACAGAAACAAGAGCATTATTCATAGTGCTTGCAACAACGACAACAAAAATAAACAAGAAGTTTAGGATGTACCCACAAGCGGGGCCGGTGCCTGCACTGTTACCCTGATCAGTCGACATTCGGGCCTGTTCGATGTAGCCGATCGAAAGGTGATGCCGTGCATGTGTTCGCAGTGCAGAGGCGCCGCCGGGAAGTTGACGAAGTAGTCGTTCGTAGCGCCGCCGGGAAGTAGACAAAGTAGTCATTTGCAGAAGCTTGTTGGGGTAGTCGCAGTGAGGAGTCGCGCAGATGCGCTCCCCAAAAAGTTGATCGCCCTTCACTCGGTGCAGAGTCTTGGAGAGGATGGAGCTTTGGAGGCCTGCTCTTCCAGCAAGTCTGTGCGCCCAGACTTCTGGAGCGGAGATGCAAAAGAACAGCGACAGCAGTGGAGTATTTGTTGTTCGTGCGCGTGAAAGAGGAGAGGCATGCTATGTATATAGCCACCAGTAAACCTTTGGACGTCCAGCAATTACAGCCATCAAACCTTCAGTTACCAATAACCTCAGCCATAATAGCCGTTTATAACTTAAGTTTGAGATGGTTATCTGCACGGAACCCAAAATGCCACTTATTTGTTACTAGAGAGTAATCAAGAAATGTCTTTGGTTCCCTGACCTCAACTTACCCAGCCAAAGTTTCCTTTTGTTTTTGAGAGTCCAATTGTGTCCTCAATTAGCAAGGCTAGGCTAGATAACTAAAGAAATATAATATTGCAAACCTAAACCGCTGTCTCTTATCATATGGTCAATTGAATTCAGCTGAAGGAATTTTTTCCGAGCACATCTGTGAAGAAAAATTGCAAATGTATCTAATAGAGCAGGTGCTGCAACCATATACTGTTTGTCTGAACTAATAGAGCAGGTGCTGCAACTGATCAGAACAACATATTGTTTATCTGAAGGTCTGAGTTTGTGTAACATGCCGCCATAATTCTATTGGTCTCGCGCAAATTAAAGACGTCCATTTTTTCCGCTCTCTTGCTCCAATTTTCACATAAACCTTGATACACCTATGTGATGCCAAAGTATGTCTGATGAGGTCTCCTAAATTTGCAGAAAGCATAGAGTTTCTACGATGTGTTGATCAATTCTCACCACCCATGGTCTCACAGCACACCCACTCCTGGGCCACTTCCCGGCGTTCCTCCATAACCGCCTCCGCCGCCGGATCGAGCTAGAGAAGCAAGAACCCTAGCGCCGGTGAGAACCCTAGCAAGAACCCTAGCACCGGGAAGAGAAGAGGGCAAGGAAGATGACGGCGATGCGTTACCGGCGAGAAGGCGGCAAAGAGCGCGGGCGATGGATGGGAGCGGTCGCCGGCGCTGCGTCATTGCCTCCCCTCGCGACACGCCGTGCCGTTGCCTCGCCCCGGCTGTCCCTCGCGACTCGCGAGGGCTCCAGGATCCAATCCGGAGGGTAAGACACGAGGCTCTGATCCGGGCCGTGGAGTGTGGGGGAAAAGGCCAAGCCGTTTTCTTTCCAGGCCAGACCAAAACGAACAACCATTCCAATTCACATCTAGGGTGAAAACGGGCTGCAGCAATCCACTCGAAACGAGCAAATCCGACACAAACGAATGAGGCTTTAGGGTGTGTTTGGATCCTAAGGGCTAAAGTTTAGCTCTGTAATATCGTATATTTCGATGCTAATTAGGAGGACTAAACATAAGTTAATTATAAAGCTAATTGCAGAAGCTTAGAGCTAATTCGCGAGACGAATCTATTAAGCTTAATTAATCCATGATTAGCCTATGTCTTCTATCATGTTAATCCATCAATTTTCTGCATCCCGTCTCAATCCTAATCTATTGGTTATCTTCCCAACCGCCGGCAGCCAGCGATGATCCTGCTGCCTTGCCGCACCGTCCACTCGACCCACAGCTTTCGCCTGGCCTCCCTACCACTTCCACCTCCTCTTCTAAAATGCCTCCTCTTCTAAAATTGCCGGCCACTGAAACCCCTGGAAGCACCCTCTCCTCGAACCCCAGCCACCACAGCTCGATCAACAGAAGCAGAGGTCACCTACAGTGGCTTGATACTCTTCTACGACGCGTTGTCTCCTACTCACATGCTAGTTTTCCGCATCCCCCGGCTGGCCATCCGAGCTGTAACATGCCCACTGCCCATGCACCGAAGCTAGCATGCCACATGCCCAGGCCACATAGGGCGACAGAACCGGGGTGTCTATTCATCGCTGCCTGCGATTGGATTTCATCCAATAGCAGGAGCCGAGCACCCCCGTCTTCCCCTGCCTTCCCCGGCTTCGGCGCCGCCCTCCACCGCCGCCGCCGCCGCTATTCACCTCCGACCCGAGCTCCCCCGTCCGGTCCCTGGCCCACCGGATGTCAAGCCGCCGCTCCCGGCCGGCGGCGTCCCCGCCGCCTGCAAGCGGCTACCGATGCCGGTCTTCCCTTCCACCTCCCCCTCTTCTAAAGCCGCCGGTGACCACCGGTCCCCCGGCAACCCGACCCTCCCGAAGTCCAGCCGCCGGAGCTCGCCGGGAAGATGCACAGTGCGTGTGCGACGTGGCGGGCTCTACTCACAACTGCGATGAATAGATTTTCCAACGGAACCAGCGATGAGGCATTGCACCGCTCTCTATTCCATTTCACGCGAGAGATCTCATCCCACCCGGGGCGATAGGATCATCCAGCTGTGCCGTAACCAAACTGCGGCATGCCTGAGGTGAGGGGCCCCTGCGCCACCCTGATCGGGCAGGCAAACCAATTGAATTAAACGTCACCGCTGCCACCACCGCAGGCATATGTACTACTCCCTCTGTTTTATTTACATATTGTATTAGGTTTGTCCTAAGTTAAATTTGGCCAACTTTGACCAAATTTATAGAAAAAATAATAATATTTACAATCCACCATGAAGCATACGTTGGTAGTATATAAGTTGGATAGTATAGTTGTTGCTATAATTTTCTATAAATTTGGTCAAAATTAGGTACTTTAACTTGGGAGAAACTTAATATGATGTGTAAATAAAAAAGGAAGAAACCTGATACCACGTGTAAATAAAAACGGAGGAACCACCTGCTGCGCTGGAGCGTCCCGTCGCGTGGCTTTACGGGAAAGGCGTGGCCTACGCCGGGCACCATTTATATCCGCCGCCCGGAGTACGGTCGGGGCGTCCTTGCCCCCCTGCTCGTGTCGTCGTCGTTGTGGCCTCGTGGCCTCGTGGGCCGCCGCTGCCTGCCCCCCTGCCCCTGGCCGCCGACACGTGCCTGCCCAGTGCCCGGCGGTCGCGTCGCGTTTGATCTTGGTTGACTATTCATCGCGTGCATGGTCCGTGCTCCAGCTTGGCGCCTCTTTGATCCCACCCAGCTTGAGCTCAGCTAAAATTAGCTTGGCGCCTCTTTTTTTAAAGTAAGGTCATCACATTCAATAAAAAAAAGGTCATCACATTCATACAGAATGAATATATCCACTCAAACAATCAACTAATTAAACACTAAGGTAGTAAAAGTTGGACTATAAGGCTAATCCCAATGGAGGGTTTCTTGTTGATGTTTCCAAGATAGCCACGTAAGCAAGAAGGCTATGAAACAATGTTTGAAACTACCCCTCCAATGCAGAATTTCATGTTGTGGTTTTCTAGGATCCATGTTGCATTTAATTTCAAAACTCGTAGAATGTTGGTATTCGTGTGGAGAGAGTTTTATGTAGATGAAACTGGTTTCTTCTCTTTCTTCTCAAATTATATGCCATGTCATCATATAATCCTATATGGCCTGCTAATTAATGTGCACGGAACTCCTATGAAACCCCCACTGAAAATAGCTTAAAAGCCGTAAACCGTTATCTTTGTTGGTTGACTCAAATAAAAGATCAGATATGTAGGTGGGACGTCGTTGTTGAAGAACGGCGATGTGCCCCAGCGTGCAGCCATTGTTCAATGGTGAAGCTTGGGTGCATCGCCATGATGTGCCCGACGAAGTCTTAGGCGGCGGCGAACGGAGTTATGGTCGCCTGATGGCCGCCGCCAGGAAGTCTGGCCTGTGGGCCATAGTCGGCGATGCCGACAATCGTCATCGCGGCGAAGTGACGACGTACGTGGCGACCAGGGAAGTGATTACCACAGCCATGATGTATGCAGAAACGACGTCGAGTGTTCTATTGCCGGTCGTGGAGAGGAAAAACAAGGAATCCTCCTTGAGTTGTAAAGAAACGAAGATGAAAAGAGTCCATTCTTACTTGTTAAAGTTTAGGCCTCGTGATCTCGTTCCTCTTACTACTCGTAGTCAGTAGAGAGCAAAGTGTATGATAACGTGTTGTAAGTGAAAGTAAAAGAGAGATGAAAATAACTTGTGTATTCCATTAATGGAGAACCACTGTTTATATACATACCCAAGGGGCCAAGGGTTGAAGGGACACACCCTTTCAGGATTGGCCCTTTCGTGATTAGTAAGCTATTTAATGATATTAGTAATCACTAATTAATTAATTACAAATTAATCATTAATCTAATTTTCTTCATAACACTAATGAACTGGTTTCATGATGAACCATCGGTTCGTCCAATATAATATTTGGATGATAGTTTGGAGCTTTGGATGATAGATTGTGGTATTGATATATTACCTTGTTATATTATAAGCAATATGTTTGATAAATCTTATTACATATGTGGTTGAAAACTCGCACATTTTTCATATAAGTCATGAGAATAAATATTATATTGGATTACTAGTAAATGAAAAATCACTAGTTCGACCAGCGAATCACTGGTTGAATCAATGAACCTGTGAATCTAGCCACATGACATGGCTTCTTTTTTCTAAGGAAAACACTATTTTTTTAAAAAAAAAATGATATATACATCTACCTGCCGTGCTTCTAATTATTCATGATATACTATAGTTTGAGTAAAGCAACCAAACACGCACCAAGTAAATTTCGGAAAAATTTGAAGTGCAATCAATAAGCTTTATTAGCTAGCTGGTTGCCCGTACGTGCCATAATAAACGTCCGTACCTATAGGAGGCATCCTAGCTGCACCGTCGGATAGCTATTGGCTGCCTTCAATTTCACGCAACTACTAGCAGTACTACAAGCCGGGCGGGGTACACGCTTGTCTTTTGCTCGAAAGGTGCTCGTGGTCGCGGATCGCGTGAAATTCCGTAGCATCGGTTGTTGTGCGTTGGTGTGACGACATGGCGAAAGCAAAGGAAAGAAAAAGAAACAACAGGAGTCTTTTTTTGTGCGTGTTTAATTTACACACGTAGTCTTTAACCAACATGTGATTTATAATTACAATTTTTACAACTTTACATTGAGATAAGGTACGTGGTAAAGTTTTAGAAAGGTCGGTGTGGAATGGAGGCTTTATTTCCCGCTCTTAGAGCTTTTGTTTGCTTTGTCATTGCTTCGCGGCATTGTTTAGAATATTTTTTCGCTGCCTAGGCTTTTCCTCTTCTTTTTAATATAACAGGCAGCTCTCCTGCTAATTCTTTTCAGAAAAAAAGATAGTGATAGTGATATATGTAGGTTAACTTCTAGGCACAGCGGCAATGCTCATACTTTCCTAGAATTATTTGGAAATAGATGGTAATAGTTAGACAACGAGGTGCTTGTCGATCTTAATATCTATTGGCCAATCTCTTAGAGATGCTCATAGGGATAAGATTTTCGTGTATATATACTCATATGGTAAGTTTACGTACGTGCGTGCGTGCGTGTGCGCGCGCGCATGCGTGTGTGACCTTTCGTGTCTGGTCTCCCCCGAAATGAGTGGATGGGATGTTTTTACATTTTCGCACTCGTATGACACCTAGCAAAAAAGTATTTCCGTGATGAAATGAGTGGATGGGATGTTTTAGTATTTTGGCACTCATATGGCTCCTAAGTTAAACACCAAAAACCAAAATGTTTTTATCTATTTATATGAGGTGTTAGCTGTCTAGTCGGTGTCAGTGGTATTGCATTGACTCCGTGAGAATAGATCAATTTGGTTCAGCACAAAACACATGCACCTATCATTCATCCGTCGATTCATAGCAAATTAGCATTACGGATATATGCATGGTTGATCGATCAGCCCAACTGTAAGGATGTGATTGGGTCATCAAGAGCTGTCATGCAATTAGGTGACGGTCGGCGCCCTAGCTAACTACTTCATAAGGACCAACAATACTCTTGTAGCCTGGATAGTGCAATCAGCATTTGATGAGCTCTAGCTGATCTAGCGTAGCAAGACGAATAAGACTGCAACGTGTTCATTGTAAATTATAAGTAGCTGAAATTAGGTATATGTCCAATCTATGCGGCGGCATTCATGTCGCAAGCACATACAGTTGAAAAAAAAATAGCTTGGCCTGTTAAGATTGTTTAAGCTTAGACAAACAAAGTCTCTGTCTAACTTCGTTCTTAGCACCGTACCTTGATCAATTCAATTTGTTGGATATTTTTCTGGCTACAAAAGTGCTGCAAGGCTAAGGTTATTAGCCACCTTAGCCAAGAATGTGTGGCAAAACTGTTAACAGCCAAACATGCCCAGTTCCACTGTTGTCTGTGTCTTAGTCTTCTCATAAAGAAAGTAGTGGCAGAGTGGAATTAAGATTAATTGAAAGTACAAGTTTTTTTAACACTTTACATATGTAGACTTTTATATACACTCATCCCTACGGACATGTCCTGGGCTGGCTAGCTGGTAGATTTCGAATTTAACGAAGTCAAAACATATGTCCCCATCTAGGACTCAAGACCGAACGAGCAAGTTCCACCACTGCTAGCTGCCCTATTAATCAATAGACTGAACCTCAAATCCACCGAAACGTGTGAACAGTTAGCATATGAGTAAGGTACTAGGAAAAAGATTCAGAATATAAGTGCGTACCGTACGGTTGCAAATCCGTGCTAAATAAATTTATGAGAATACATAGATATGTATATATAGCAAAAAAGAATGTCCGCTGTCGAGTGAAAAAAATACACTCAAGTTGTTGCATGCGACATTCCAAATGCGGCGGAATCTATTCATCGGAATCTATTCATCGTGCGCGTAGATGAGATGCGCGGCGCCGCAGAAGGCCGCCATCGTGATGCTGTTCATATTTCTCATTGACGCAGCGGCGGTCGGAGTTCGAGATAGGGGGTTTCCGGGATCCAGTGGCCACAAGCAACCTTAGAAGAGGAGGGGAGAGGGGGTAGGGAAGCCCAGCAGCGTGGCGAGGCGGCGGGAACACGCCGATCATTGGTGGTTGGGGATAGCCGGTGGACCGGATTTAGAAGGGGGAGCTCAACGTCACCGGATTAGCATAGGGTGAGTAATGGAGGCAGACCGGTGGTGGCGACTACGCTGTGATGGTGGCCGGAGGGCGGGGCAGAGACGCTGCGATTGAATGAGTTCCAATCACACCTGCCCACCCCCAATGCTATACGTGGCTTGATGGGAGCACTTTATTTCGCCCTGGGATCGCGATAGCACATGCCTTCGCGACTTCCTACACACGTAAGACCGTTGCACGCTGTATATAGCAAATTAGAGATCACATGCACGAACAATGTCGCATTCATTCATGTCTCCAACAGTGTGGGGGTAATTAATGCAGAGTAGGTACTGTTACTGGTACTGCGATGGCTAGTTGGCTCGATCTTGGGCTGTGTATTTTCTGCATCAACAGCTAGCAAAGTAGTTCCTTGTTTGTCTCCCTGCTAAAGACTTTCTAGTTGATGACATTTTGACTACAAGCAATGAGCGCCGCAGAATCTAGTTTGGCATGTACTATTTTCTAATGACTCTAGTAATCATAAGATTTTGTTGCATTGATTCTGTAGTTTAATAATACACTTCTAACTGACGGACATGCCGGATCTGGAAAGTGGAAATGTCTTTTTTAAATGCTACCTCAAATGTAAGGCTATAAGCAGAGACCTGAGGAGTCCTTATTATGTGCCGTATACACCACTATATATGAATCTATCTAACGTACTAAATTTATATGGTATAATCAACATGATACTCCCAACGGGTAATAGTGTGGCATAACCGTGCTAATCCTATTGATGAAATGCGCCTTTAATTGTGCATGAAAAAAAATTCTAACAAAAATATGCATTGTTGAGCACGCGATCATCTATGTCAAAGTAAAAATTAAGTTTGAATTAAAACTTGTGCAAAGAGGAAATAAGTAAAATCGTCATGTGAAAAGTTGCACCTTTTTCTAGATAAGACTTGAGTAGTTGTATGAAATATTGAACTATTACTTTATTTAAAAAAGTCATGAAGAGTTGCACACGCAACTATTCTATGCTCAAGTAGTTGAAAACGTTACCGAAATCCTCGTTCTACCAAAGAAAAAGGTATTCATTCCTCATGTGGCACGAAAATTTTCTTTCACTATATTTAGAGGGAAAAATTGACAGGTGGCAGAGGATCGTAAGGACGGAAACCTTTTTGGTGGCGCATCGAGGATCACAATAACTTTCGACGACGCACATCTGATTGCCTCTAAATATTTTATTTAAGATTTGGTGGCAGATCGGGTATTTAAGATTCGGTTCCAACCATTATTCTGTTCACCTCGAAATTGCAACTGAGCTAGGCACATCGCTCTCTCAGGACTAGGGCAACAGATTACTAGGTGCAGTAGGGGGTAGTTTAGCCATGTCGCGTCAAAAAGAATCTTATCATCTAAAAAATATTAAATAAAATCTAATTATAAAATTAATTGTAGAATCTCTGGGCTAATTCACGAGACGAATCTAATGAGGTATGTTAATACATAATTAGCGGATAGTTATTGTAGCATCACTGTTGCAAATTATGAATTAATTAGGCTCATTAAATTCATCTCGCGAATTAGCACCTATCTATGAAAAAGTTTTGTAAAAAAATTTTATTTAATACTCTTAAATGGTAAGATTATCTTTAATATGATGGGATTAAATTTAGTCCTCCGGAATGAAACGGGGTCTGAGACGGAAACCTCCTGCTCCAAATTAAAGAAATGTTTTTTTTAAAAAAGAAGTAAATTCTGCATGAGAAGAACATGAAACGAAACAGAGAGCAACGGCAGGACCCGTACGTGCGTCAACCACAACCAGAAACGATTCGGACACGTCATCGTCCCCCAGCTGCCGCTGCTCCTCCGCCACCGAGTCGGAGCCCGACCCTTACCGGCCCGGCGAGTCCCCAACCGCCCCCATTGAATCCACCTCGCTCTCGCCCCTCCACAGTCACGACGCTATCCGCCCGCCCAGGCCACTCCCTATATAACTCGGCTCTGTCTACCCTGTCAGTCACGCGCTGGCTCCGTGGCAGATCGTGTCCGTGTCCGTCCTCCTTGCTGCTCCTGGCTGCGGCGTTCCTTCGATCCCTCCCTCCCTCTCCCCTCCGATCCGGCTATAAACTCGCGCGCCTTGTTGGACCCAATCATTGCTCGACCTCCCTCCTCCTAGATCTCTCGTCTCTTCCTTCCTCTGACCACCGACGGGTTAGAGGTTTTATTGTGGCGGCGGCGGCGGCCATGGAGGAGTCGGGGGTGGTTCGCGGCGGCACCGTGGCGAGCTGGGTGGCGTCCGGGGTGGTGCTGTGGTCGACGGCGTTCGTCCTGCTGCGGGCGCTCTTCCCCAAGCGCTCCTACGACTTCTGCAACCGCGCCGTCTCCGCCATGCACGCCGTCACCGCCGTCTGCCTCGCCTGCCTCTCCGTCGACGACTGGTCCTGCCCCGTCTGCCCGCTCGCCGCCGCATCGTCCCCGAGCCAGGTACGCGTCGCCGCCTCCCCTCTTTCCCGTTGGCCGGAACGAGCGCTGCCGGCGTCGGCTCGCCGCGATAACCTCCGTACCACCGGTGACCTTAAAAGCCGGTGACCTCACCGTGGCGTTGCAATTCAATCTATGGCAGATGAAGGCGCTGGCGGTGACGCTCTCGTACATGGTGTACGACGCCGCGTGCTGCCACCTCATCGGCGACGTGCGGCTGGACAACACGGTCCACCACCTCGTCAGCATCGTCGGCATCGGCGCCGGGCTCGCCTACCAGAGGGTGAGTCAATAATCATAGTTACTCGTCGGCCGATCAGCTGGCCGGCCGGTGGCCTTACTTGACCGGCCGTTAGCCGGTGGTTCGATTCGTTGGGCGACTAGAAGCGAGCTTGTTCATTGATTGCCGGCGGCGGCTTGGTTGCAGTGCGGGACGGAGATGGTGGCCAGCCAGTTCATCACGGAGATCTCGAGCCCGCTGCTGCACCTCCGGGAGATACTCAAGGAGTTCGGCGTCCGCGACACCGACCTCAACCTCCTCGTCGACGTGCTCTTCGCCCTCACCTTCTCCGTCGCCCGGATGGGCTTCGGCCCCTACCTCACCTACGCCACCGTGACGGCCGACAACCCCATCCTAATCAAGGTACGCGCACGCACGCGAATCCGTTGGCCAAACTTAACCAACCTTCATCTCAGCAACCACCTCCCCCCAAACCCCAACAAACTCTGACGCACGACATGCTCTTTGCTTCCGCTTCGCCAGGCGATGGCGACGGGGCTGCAGCTCGTCAGCGCCTACTGGTTCCTCCGGATCCTCAGGATGGTCAGGTACAAGCTCGGCAAGAACAAGAAGAAGAAGCCGCCGCCGTCCGCGGCCCCCGCGGGCAAGCTCGCCACCGACTGAACTCTGGCGATCGTACGCCGACGACCTGCAGGAGCCACCGGAGCACAAAGCTTAGCCGACGGCGGATTAGGAGTTGGATTCGATCTGAGACCGAGTGCTGTACATATATACCCGTGGTCTGCGAGGTTCTTGCCTCTGATCATGTAAACATGCTGTGTCCATTGGCAAGGGCGTCGCAAACTGCCGGTGAGTGTACTCTAGCAACTGTTATTGGCAATACAAAATTGTCCAGCGAATTAAAGCTCAGGAATCTGGCGAGTGCAAACAAACAAGTGTGCCAAAGCGACTGGCGTGTCGCATTGCATGTGGCATAATAATTATCATCACTGTAACGTCGTCAAGCCTCATAAAAGGCTTCGTCAGAGCGCACTGCGCACCAACTAGGGGAAGTCAAGTCGTGCAGGTACATCAGGGTGAAATTTAAACCGTCGCTGCTTGCAGAATAAGTAGAACCGTAGAGAAATGAATGGAATACAGTCCCTACAGTAAAACCGCGACGCAGAACAACAGGTGGAACAGGCCGTAATCTACAGGTTACCTCGAGTCCGAACCTCGGAATGGGATTCTAGATCTACATGTTAGCACAAGGGGGTGGGCAAGTTCAAGAACGAGCGTGTTCCCGCGATTTCTGCAGAACTTGCTTCAGCACCGCGGCGATCCTCTCCGCCATGTGGTGCTCCATGAACCTCTCCTTCACCCTGCCATAGCCCTTCTTCCCCATGGCGGCCCTCTGCTCGGTGCGGCTGGCGAGTCTCACCATGTTCTTCGCGAGAGGCGCGACGCCCTCCTTCCCGGCGGGGTGCAGGAGGCCGGTCGAGCCGTCCAGGATGATTTCTGTGGTCCCTCCGGCGGCTGTGCCCTGATATAGCAAAGGCGTCGTTAAACCAGGTCAGTAAATCGACAGCATGGGACAGAATGCAGGCGAAAACAGCGGATGGCAGGGCTCGAGGCTTAATGTGAGCTCATGATTGTTTACAGTGATTCCGTACTCAGTGATTCACAGCAATAACTCTGGTCTACAGATTCAGAAAATTGCTGGCCCACGTTTCAGAATGTTGCAGCATGGTTAATTGCCTTGTAGAAAGTTTGGTCATTCATATACTCCAAACAAATGCAAAAATATAGTGCCCGCACCAAAAGTTGACTGACTTGCCTGCCAGTCTCCTGGCCTACACACTGACAGGAGAGAGTAGGGAGTGAGCCTTACCAATACTGGCAACTTGAATGCCATTGCTTCAATTGTTATCCTTCCAAAACATTCTCCACGGGCCTAGGTTGAGAAAATAAAAAGGTATTACTTGAAGTAAGAAGCAGAACAAATCAGCTTATGGATAAGCATCTCACACTGGTTGTGTAGCAGCAGTACTTGGTCACCGACATACAGTATATGGCCAACCGAATCTTTTACTACAGATATATTACTAATCCAGGACTTTTAGCAAATTTTACTAGTTGGAAATAAAACCTGATTTGAGCAAGGGTAGTTGCACTGTTTTCTTAGCCAAGCTGCAGTCCAAACATATAAATGGGAAGCACCTTCTGTTCTAAGCTACGTTCCTCAATGCACCACATGAAGTGAACTAAATGTCAACAAAGTAATAGTGGCCTGGAGGGGGCCTTGAAAGCATCGTACTAGCATAAGTAATGACCAACCTTTCACCAGCAATTGCAAAGATTGTACGCTACCATTTGACTGAAAGGAATCACTAGTCCTTAAGAAGTTTTAAGCTATGGCCTTAGGTGAGAATATGACAAATCAAAAGTAAAAGAAGGTAAAAGGTCACCTAAAGGTTATTCCAAATAAAGAATCACCCTAGCTTCTTTATGACGTAAGATAGGCAGTATAAATTCTTGCAAGTTGAAGCAATAAGATACAAGAAAATATGGATCTACCGAATAGAGAGTGGAAACAGCTTATTTACTACCAAGGCATTGCATACTATAAAGATACCGCATGAAAAATAATTAACAGAGATACAGTTTTGAGGACAAAAAACATAAACCATAGATCACAGTATGGCTCACCTGGGAGTTCTGAACAAGCACATCAATTGCTGCCAAATAAGGAGCCACGGCCAATGTCTTGTTCACAAAATGGACACGGTCATGAATCCCATTCTTTACCACAAAGTCACGTAACTGGGTCTCAAATTTGGTCTGAGCATTCATATCACTTCCCACAACTACAGCATGCATCTTAGGCACTTTTAATTTTTGCTGTTGGATGAGCTGCAAACTCTGATAAAATGCCTGAAGAAACAAGTCTTGTCCTTTTCCTCGTGAGACACCTGGATTACAGGATATTTACTAAGAAAGGAAGATGCAACAATAAGACAGAATTCACATCGACAAGAGAATATTGTATCTTAATGACTATGTGATTGGGAATTGTGGAACTAAGTGATTGAAACATACTGTTTATTATTGCAAACAGGAGATCTTCACTCCGTACTCCAAGGGACTCACGAATATGTTCCCGTAGGACTCTTCTTGCGACATCATCTTCAGCAACTTCCATTAGTTCTTTACTATTCCCGAGGTGAACAACATAAGTTTGTGGCATTTGTATTCTTCATATGAAGCAATTAGAGGTGCATAATAATGAATTAGAAACTCAATATGAAATGCAAGAAACGGTAAACAATTGCCAAAGATGTTTTGCTCACAAATAAAAGTTCATACATAGCAGAAAAAAATATATATAGCCAGGTAACTCATATCAGCAGTACAGAGTCAAAAACTACGATATCAGCCTCTTCAATGTTATATATAGAACCCAGCAATCAATAATATACCCAAAAAACCCAGAGAGTATTAATAATTATGCACATACTTCAGACGGTCGCTAGTCCTGCTCTTCCAATATTCAGCCGTTGTATGAGAATCAATCATGGCTCCAGCAACAAAGGGAAGATGTTTAACATATTCAAGCTTAAAGTAATGCCCTCGCATTTCATGGATCCACCACAAAATCTTTGGAAGGACTTCAGGAACATGGTTTTTAAGAACAGGATCAAGCCATTTGCCAGCGACAGCAGTGTTCAAGATAACCAGATCAGCTTTTCGAGCAGTATCAACTGCCTCTTCTCCCCTAGCTGGTAAAACCTGTGAAGCAAGTAGTTTGAAGTATTAGACTAAACAAGGATTTGATTCCATTTTGATGTATGTTAACACAGAGTTTCTGGAGCCATCATTTCATTTGCACTTCATTTTATTATGCTAAATGTTAGCACCGTAAAGCCAAATGAGGTGCACGAAAAAGAAAGCGGACTAGTGAATTGCACCAAGTCCTAGGAGAAAATTAGTAATTCCAGCCATCTCAAGTTTACATCGTTAATCGTGAACCTGAGGTCAATGGATGGGAGGAGAGTTTAAATTGTAGTCCACTTGCAATCTTGTGCTAGGTGTCCACAAAGAAAACAGTGGAATCAGTCTCCATCCCAGTTCTAACTTATTCGAATCTGTCCTTTTCCCTCCTACCTTTCCATATTCTCTCTGAACTTCAAAACCCCCATCTGAATTATAAGAATTGCCCTCTAGCGAACATAGACAGATAAGAAGACCCAACGTATCATACTAAGTTTCAGTAGAGCTTCAGATTTTTTTTTCCTAGCTAAGTTTCCCTGTTTGTTCTTTGAACTTTTAAGCACATTATAGCGACTGCAGGTATGCAGCCAGAACTATATTTACCCTCACCGCGTAATACTATTCTGCTGCTCTTCCATGTGCACTTCTTCTCTTAACAGGTCATGCGGTTTTATTGAAAAGTACAAATTAGTTATCTTTCTTCTCTCTCAAAAAATCTATGTTTCAGATATAGAATATTACTCAGTGTTCTTCTTGTACTTGATGTTTTAAGAGTTGAGAAGTGTTTCTTCTGCTGTAGTAGGATTTTCAGAAAGATATATACCTACATCTAACATCTCTTTAAAGTAACCCCTGCCTCTTTAGCATGCATTTCAATTTACAGGACTTGGCAATCAGTGGTTTTATGATATGATAAAAATTAAAGAAGGAAGCAAGAGACGTACTTTATCAGTTTCTGAATATATGTAATTTTAGGATACTGCACAATAATGAGGGGATACCTACAAAATATGATATTACCATCATACAAAGCCCTTATAGGTTAGTTATTACTCTTTGCAGTGTTGAGCGTTACTCTAGTCCATAGTAGCAACAGGTAAAGGCCCTTGTGAGTAAAGCTTGATCTCTAAATAAGAATGATATATAGGCGAAAATGTGATGAAGTTATTCCAAAATCGGCAAATAACATGCATTCGAAAACGTTGTTTGAAAACTAGAATGCATTATTTCAGAATGGAGAGAGTAACTTCAACAAAGTTCAAAAATCTAAAGGCCTAACTGAAAAAAAGAGTAAATCTTATATATTCACTTCATGCTGTTCACCAACTTTATCCAATAATCTTCATGGATGATGCTTAAAATATGATGTACTCCCCTTATTCTCATATAAATGACACCTGAACTTTCAAGTCTTCTAAAAAATTGCATGTTGCTCTATGATTTTGGCGATGATTGTTTTTTTCCCTCAAAAAACTATATCATTTTAATGATCAGTTTCTATTTGTAAGGTCATTTAGTATAATGTCCCAGACTACATACAAAGTTCCAAGAGAACCAACAAACCTGATGAAGGCCTTCAGTGAAGGTGAAATCATCAACTTTTAGTGTGCCTTGGCCCTTGGTTATGCAAAATCCTAGAAGGACATCTATTTAGGAACAATGGAGCACGGTCCAGAACTGATGGCCTAGTTTATCAAATGGTAGTTGCTTTCCTCTGCTATCAACTTTCCTCAAAATTTGGTTAGATTTCTACAAACTACTACCTCCCTGTGGTGCCTGTATAACTTCATCACATCAACATATCCAAATTCCGAGCAATATGCATGAACATCCATTGGAGCATCATACCTGCACCCCATGGTTCAACATCTTATGCTCCAAGCTATATCTAACATCATTTGTTTCTTCTGATCTTTGGTTTGTTATCCACACCACTTGCGAGCCAACATGTCTCAGAAGAAACGCCAACTCCATCAGCAAAAGTGGGCCACCTGCATCAATTAGGAGTATTTTCACTGAGACTGATTGGTTATTAAAATGAATGCCAGTAACAAACAAACGGTGCTTTATTTTCAGATATCTTTTCAATAAATGTTACCATTTCAGAACTCGAATCCTCCAGCTTAGGAAGCTTAGGCACAACTTGAGCATTGAGAAGTACTCAACAGCTTCAGATTAACTACTTTCACTAGCAGAACATAACTGCGATCGTCATCATTTCTAGCCTTTTCCAGAGATCTAGACTCATATTCAACACTGGAAGTAGAGATTTCACTCATGTTTCACTGTTTAGTTTCCCATTAACATAATCGCCAGTACACAACCTAGTAGCTCAACTTGCTTGTAGCACAATCAAACATTAGAGTTACTGATCCCAGTGTGCAGATCACCGTCACACATTCTAATAAGCTACCAATATTGGGATCATAGTACATTTACTCAAACCAGCAAAAATTAATCATACCACTCCGTAATGAATGGATTACGAAGCGAACCACTAAGTGAGCAAATTACCGGAGAGGGAGAGCTCGTGGGAGACGAGCAGCACGAGCTTGGACCTCATGAACCCGAGGGGACTCCCCGCTGCGGCGGCGGCGGGGTCCCCACGGGCGTCGCAGGGGTCGCGCAGGGCGCCGCGGAGGAGGAACCCCGCTGCGGAGGCGGAGGCGGCGACGGCCACGAGGAGCAGGAGGAGGAGCCGGGTCCGGTAGTGGGTCGGGCCACGGCCTCCGGCGGCCGCCGCCGCGGAGGACGACGGGGCCTTCGCCATCGCCGGCGGAGGGCACGGGTACGGGGGGAGGATGTGGGTCAGATGATGATCTGATTCAGATCAAACGGCTTGGAATTGCTCATGCTATTTTGTCCTCATAGCCTCTCGTTTGACGTTTGCTGTATTTTTCTCCTTGCTTACGCCTGCAGTCGGTGCATAGCAATTGAGCAAATGGAGCATCATTGCGTGGGAAGCATCAAATTTTGCGCAATGTTGCTTAAAAGTGAGGGTAGCTAAAACTTTCAAAAGAGACTCGAATACTCGATCTGTTTTTGGAAATAGCTCGTGGGATCGATGATTCGTCGGGTTTTTCCGATTCCTTCAAAAAGGCCCTCGAGCTCTATCTGTTATTTTGTCCAACCAAGGTTGAGAGATAAGAAAGCAGACACATCATAAACTTGTGCATCCACATCATTGGATGTTGCTGAATTTTAAGCGACCATTATAGATCAAATTGCGTATTAGGAATCCAACCTTGATGTGCCGCATCGAAACTAAAAAAAAAACTATTGTTGTAGCAACAAGCCAGCGACACCCTAACAGAGGTGAATCAGATGTTCTAAAAATTAAAATTAAGACTCCAAGCACATATAAAATATATTCCAAAGTCTATCTAAAAGTGCACTAGATTTCTACGTGTTGATATCTCTACCGCACAAAATTTTTACATATTAGGTTCCAATCCTACAAACTACACAAGGCAATTCTAGAAAAGGTAAACGTGGCAACTAAGTGCAAGAAGTAATGCGAAAGGTAAACGAGATAGAGTACGCAAACTTCCGGCACAATGACTTTTTATCAAGATATCGGAGAGCTCTCGCTTTCCACTAGTTCTCGGTTGGAGCCCCTCGCGAGGTATGTCCGGCCAAGCTCCCGGTCGAGTAACTCCGTGGATAGCCGACGGATCTTCCCCACGCGCAAGTGGATCTCCGCTTTGCCTCTCCCCATGCTCCCCACTGTCTTCACTAGGTAGAGTTTTGGCAAAACGACGAGCACCTCTCCTCCCTCTCACAAGCACCCATGACCTCTCCACAAAATCGGTTGGATGGTCTCACACGACTTACAAAACCCGGATTTACAACTCTTGGTGCGCGCAAGCACCGATAGCGAAGAGGTGTGCATACTTCACCTAACTCTAGGCTAACACCTAAAGCAAATGCGCTAAGATGCCTAAACTAGCACTAATCAAGTCCTTAGACTTTTGCTAATTGCCTTAATCTTCTCTTGAGCTCTTGGTGGATAGAGCACTTGAATGTGTGTGGGAACCAAGCCTATATCTTCTTCTCTTCAAGCTCTAAGTTCCTTCAAATGGCCGGGCATATGGTCTATATATAGCCACAACTAAGCTAGCTGCTGTCCCTTATGCTGCAGAAGCAGCGCTGACCAACTAATACTGTCACGCAAAGTTGGCCTTACCGATTTAATCGGTGCTCCCATTTCAAACAGTGCCAACAGTCACTGACAACTGACTAATTGATTCGTCCGAAGCCTTTTCTTCAAACCACCGAACCTTACTATCAATTCAGAGAGATTTGCAAAATTTAACACCCTTACCGACTAATTCGATCATGTGCACTTGACAGGATCAAATTAATCTATCTGTGCATTCTCAAAATGTAGTAGAGCTTGCATAACCGACTAATTCGGTGACCCCCACTTCTCTCACCGATTTAGTGTATCAGGCAAAATAAGGAGTAGAGTCTGGGACGACCGACTAATTCGGTGATCCCGCTTCTCTTGACTGAGGCCCAGTTTGTTTCCGCGGTGGTGGTGCGGTGCGGCGGAAGACCGCGAGATTCCTGCCGAACGCTTTGCGGTCGCAGCGCGGTACCGCACCGCAAGAAGGCCCCCCACCGCGATTTGCCTTGAAGACGAAACACGATCGGCCCCCTGCGGTACAAAAAATCCTCCTCACTTTCCACCGGTACCCTCTCCTTCCTCCCATTCCCTCCCTCTCGCGATAGGGTTCGAGCTCCTCAGCACCGTCGCCCCCGAGGCTGCCGTCTTCCCTGAGCTCCGTGCCTCCTCGCTCGTACCACAAATCCCGTGCCGCCCGAGGATGGAGGACCTCATGGCAAACTCGCGCGGTCGGCGGGGGTAGCGGGGAGGCGCGACAGGCGGCACGATGGGGGCGGGTTGCACGGCTGGGGCAGGAGGGCGGGCGCCATTGCGAGCATGCAGGATGAGGCCGGGCGGCGGCAGGGCAGCGTGGCTGGAGGGAGCCGGCGGTGCTGCGCGGCGAGCGGGCGGGAGGTGGCTAGAGGAGGCAGGGCGACTCGGCTGGAGGGTGGAGGCCGTGCTGCAGGCGGGGCGGCGCCGCAGGTGTGAGGAGGGAGGAGGCAGAGCAGACGACCGGTTTTTTCAGGCAGAGCAGACGATTCGCAGGCAGGGCGCACTGTAAAAATTTTGCCCTCTGTTAATTAATTCCTAGTACAAATTTTAGATGGATAAGTCTACAAAAGTTCAGGCAAAATGGAATTCTTTTGCTATCAAGATGTTCAATGAAATCTGTGCGGAAGAAGTTCTTGCTCACAGTAGGCCGCAACGGTGCTTGAATAGTTTGGGTTATGCCAACCTTGTAAGGAAGTTCCAGGAACTTACTGGTAGATCTTACACCCAAGAGCAAATGAAGAACAGATGGGGTACACTGAAGAAAAAAATATATCCAATGGAAAACTTTGAATAGCAGAGCTACTGGATTGGGGAGGAATCCTTTGAATGGATGCATTGTAGCCTCTGAAGATTGGTGGAAGGAACAAAATGAGGTAATATCTACTAATGGCTAATGATTATCTATCCATACCACTTATCATGTGTTGTACAAATTGGATTAATTGATGTTCATGGTGTCTGCAATTTTTCAGGCCATATTCACTTTCCAAACCGCATCATTTGAGCACGAGGACTTGCTAAGGGGCATATTCAGCTCACATTCACGAATCAAATGAGCTATCATCAGCCTTAGGAGCATACATGTCATTTTACACATAGAACAAACAATCTAATAGAAATAATCGGGGTTGCCAAACGCCTAGCTTATCCAGGCTAGCCAGCGGATTCCCCAGACAGCAGATCTCAGACAATCGATTCTTAGAAAAGCTGAAACAAACAAAGCCTTTAGTCTGTCAGGCAAAATAAGGACAACTGAGTTTTGACTTCATTTCTTCGCAGGTCTTTTCTTTCTTGATTATTTTGATAGCTTCCATTGCATTCTTGGAACCTATAAACATCTACAAAAGGATGTCTCGACAAAATATTAGTCCCAATAATTATATTATTATTTAATTATCAAAATTACAAAAAATAGCTTAAAAGCTATTTTCCTTACACCTAGTTTCCCTCTATTTCATTTCCTCCCCTGTCTAGTGCTACCATCAAAATAAGATACAATATATGTGCCGTATGGATTGTGAGGGATTCAACATACTATCTAGTAAAGATGCTATAGTACAAAGTTGATAACACCCTAGTGTTGGTTCTACCGAGCACAAAAATTTTGATGGCATCGTTGGACATTAAAAAGGATGAATCTTCTCTGCAGTACTGCACAGGAACTGCTTTCTTCACAGATACGGTAAAGCGCTCGACGGGCAATAGTCATGAACAGCCTACGGAGCCATGTGATTAAAAACACCCGAAGGGTTTACATCTAAGCTAAATCAAGGATGTACACTCGTCCTTCACGTATGCATCCTCATCTACTACTTATTATATTTATCTATTTGTCATGGTTCGACTCATCGCAGAAGATTCTCGCATAGTTTGGTCATTCTAGTGTGTAGCTGAAGCATACTACCAGCGAGTGCTTTACGTTTTTCTTAGGTGAAGCACTCGCTACTCGACATCTGTGGGTTACTCTGACACCGTGCGAGCATCAACCGTTGTGAACTTGTGATCAAGACGCTACGTGGAGACTTCTTTTGAAAAAAAGAGACCACCAGCTAACGATGTCGCGTCCGGCGTGGCCAAATTGTCGTGCGGTGACGGGTGAGTCGAGGAAGAGATGACGAGCTGCCACGTGCCCACGTGAACCCCGCGTCAGCATATCAGTGACATTTCAACGCCATGTCGACCAGAGTCCACACCCCACAGTCCACAGCGAGTCGTCCTGCAATGCAAACCGGTGGTCCCTCCGAGGAAACGGAGACATCCCCACCGTCGTCCGGGCCCACCACCCCGGGCGCAAGTGCGCACCGCCCCCGTCCGCCGGCCGACGCGGCGACGCCCTCGAAAATTCCGAACCGACCAGGGAGGGGATCAGGGGACCCGTTCTGCGATAAACGCACTCGCCCGCTCCCCGTCGCTCTCCCACGCCGACGCCCGCCCGCCCTCGGAGATTCACCCCGCCGCAGTGAGTCCTCGCCGCCCCCGCTTCTCCCGTCGAATTCGTGTGCTTCCCCTTCCCCCGAGCAATCCCCGCGGTTCTCCGCCGGGGCGCGCTTTGTTTGCCCTGGATGGTTGCCTCCGGTTCCGCCTGTGCGGTGTGGGGCTGCGGGTTTCTACTTTCCACTCCACTCAGTTCCGTGCCAATGCCCCGCAAACAGTGGAACTTGTAATGCGAAATCCATCAGTTCCGTTCTGCTGAAATTAGCTCTCGTGGTGCACGGTCTGCACGCATGCCATTAGTTTCATGATTTGTATTAAATGATTTTCTGTTGTTTTGAATTTTTGATGAGTGTGCCTGTGGGAGTACTGAAAGCTTGCTTGTCACATCGTCATGCCCTGCAAAATGTTGTAATGTTTGGCGAACAATCAATTGTGAATCACGTTGTCATACAATGCTTACAGTACATCTAACAGGGAATCGCCGAGTACACTGGAACTACGGTTTTGCCATGAGTCCTGTGGCTTCCTGTCCTATGCATGCCATTCATCTATCGATCGTAGGTATTTTTTCCACACATGTGCTTCTCAATATACTCTATGAACTTCTACTTTCATCTCTTGTTTGCTAATTTCAATTTGTTAGGAATTATTGGGTCTGTTAGATCCTTATAGTTTTTGTCATTTGGTGCAGTTTTGTTGGCAGCTACCTACATGCATGTAGCAGCCACTGCTATCATCGTGGTTCCAAGTTCTAATTGTTATACCTTTGATAACGAGAGCCGCCTTATTGATTTTGTATCCTTACAGTCATGCTATTCTCTAGGCATGTGTACTTTGAAACTAGATAAAATTCTTTCATATTGCTTTCTCCTAAACGGCTTCAGACACATCTGGTCGGAAAGGAATATGAATACAATGAACAGGTGAATATCCTAAATCCAATATAACATGATCGAAAATTAGTTTCTACACTGTTTACATGTATATTGGTTTTTCGTAAGTGTATCCACTATACACTAACAACTCATTTTGTTGTAATTATCAGGGCTCACAACCGTCTGATTTGGTTGTTGAGTTCTGCAAAGATGTGCAGAGAAGATCTCAAGAGGTACGGCAGTATAAAAAAAGTTTTTCCAACTCTTTATTGTAAATTTATGGTATCATCTCCATCAAATTTAAAGTCGTGAAGGTTTACTCGTTATGTTCTTGAAAGGTGGTGTAGCAGCACGTTGTTTGCATAATTGTACTTAGTAAAATTTAATCATATATTAAGGTGTAAGTGTGTATTCCAAGGGCATAGACTGTATAAAGTTATGTAGCAGTTTGAAAAATGTGAGGAGTATAAACCGTGAGGTAAGTTGTTGCCGTCACAGCCAGTAAAATTTGAATGTAGTGATTATTCACAATGCGCCACCCTTTCATACTGAACAAGGCAACAAGTTATCATTATAATACTACATCCTCAGTAAATAATGCATACTGGAAAGATGGGAAAAACTAAATAACCCCAGAATGATGGTAAAGGTAGAAACCGATCCTTATGTAGCTGAAGCAGTGTAGCAGCCTTGCAGTTCAACACATCATTCCATTCCATCATTTTTTTGTCCATAATTAATCTGTTTGTCCACACTCTGCTTTAGCCTCACTGTTCTATATACTAATTATATTTAAATAATTCTGATATTACTTTTTTGTCAGCACATAGTTTGGGTTCACGCTAATTGTCTCTTTTGCTATTTTGATCTAAATAGTCCTCCATAGATGAAATCTGCGACATGGTCACCATCTGTAAAATGTAATGCATTTTTTCATTCTTTTCAGGGTTACATTGAATTTGGACGTTTTGTTAGTTCTCACTCCTTTCTATTTGGTTCAGGGTCTACTGATTATATTCAGGTAACACTTTCACATATTAATCAGTTCTTTATGATAAAAGTGTGACGATTTTTTCTGTGTAGTTTTTTGCTTTATTTTGTACTTTATTCGGGGGGTTGGGGGGGGTGGGTGGGTGGGTGGGTGGAGTTGGGGTGTTCTCTACAGGCTCTCTTCCGTCTGCACACGTAGACACTAACGTATTTCCTTTCCCAAAAAAAAAAAACGGGCGGGGAGGGGGTGGGGGGTCCTTTCTTTTCCTTAGTTCTTTGTGTCATAGTTCCCTGTAAGGATGATTTGACAGCAGCAAACTCAGTAGAGAATAGAGATAGAAAAGAAACGAAAAAAGGCGCATAGAAGTAACAACCACAGTTTCCATCTGTGAAACATGACCACAACTTCTAAACGTAGTATCAAGTTTGGAGTGCACAAATCATAGATGGAAGAAAACTATCATATGCTTCAGGGTCAGCATAAATTTTGATAGGCATTTCATTGACAAGTGGCATTATATAATCTGTAATAGAGGAATGTCTTTACCAAGTTGTGTGCTCATTGCAGCATTTAAAAGGTCAAGTGGTCTACAGGATGTACAATTCCTGACTTGATTAACGTTTTGAACTTCTCAGGGTTAATCCAGGATATACTTAACATTGCAGTTTGTTCAGTTCATAGTAAGTATTTTAATTGAAAAACAAAATCAATACTGACAGGGTTCTTCCGGGGCTGTTACCTGAATAATCACAATATTGGTTAGGTTTATTCTGTTTCTCCGCATGTGATGGTTGTTGAATTCAACTGTTGACTTATGATTCGTTATTTCTTTTATCATATAGCAAGGTTATTTAGGTTGCATCAGAATTAGAGTGCCGTTCATTCTTTCTAGGAGTTTTCTACCTTCATAGCTCAACTTAATCAGCATCCATTCTCTAATTCCATACTCACAATTTCAGAAATTCCATGATGGAGATTTAGTGCACTGTGAAACTACCTTCGAAAAGATGGGTCGTACAGCACAGGTTTGTGTTTAATTTTGGTGAAATTCTTTGTTATTTTCACTAATATCTAGAATTTTTTTAAATCAAGGACCTATTTTAACATGATTGTGTAATATTTTTGTAACATATTTCAGGTAAACATCATATGTGGACGTTGCTCAAATAAAGCGTGCAGAGGTCTGTTGCCTGTTGATTTTTCTAAGTTTCATGACACCTTCATGTGGCCAACTTAAATAATTTTGCGCATGTTACTGATTGAAGTATAGAAAATTAACTACTGTGTTCTTAAAGAATACCTATTTAGGGAGTGGAAAGGCTACTTCCTACTACATCAGTGTAGTATGAAGTAGTTTTCTTACTTTCATGTAACTTTGCTTGGAGTTCGTAGTTACTCGTGCCAACTAGTGGATTTAATTTCTTGTTTTCTTCAGAACTGTGACTGTTTTGGGGAAAAATGTTGACCACTTTGGCTCAATTGAACTTTGTTCTTCCCCTTTGCAAGAGAAATTAGCCTATAGGCAAAATTTGCTGTTATCCTCAACTCCCAGATGTTATTCATATTATCTGCAAATATGATGGAAGTTGGTGTATTACCTAAAGCATAATTCTTATCAAATGATGAGTTCATATAGATGCTCTGTATGTATTGGGGATTTGGGGTGCATATGCCATCAATGGTTGTCAAAAATTGTTAACTTTGTTGCCAGGGTGATAATTGGTCAAACGGTCATAAACCTGCCACTTTTGTTTGGCCCTGAATTCGAAGATAACACAAAGTTCTGTTTAGTTGCATATGTCATGAGAAAGCATATGCTAATACTGACAACTGTACAGATGAACAAGGATGCATTTGTAGCATATCTTATGATGAAAGGATGTGCAGGTAATAATGAAATGTTTAATTTATTATGCATTTTCAGTACACTTTGAAAAATAGGAATTAGATGGATTTATGAACTAGACAACAGTATGAACTTTTTTCATTTAAGCAATGTCATGGGAATGGGACACAGCATTGCTCTCTTGTGAATGACTAAACCAATGAATAAGAGCTGAACTATCCACAACCTAATTGATCACCAACTGAGCTCTTCATTTTGGACTATATATTACTCCCTCCATCCTTTGAGCTAACCGACATCAAATATTAGAGAACGGGGGTAGAACTCCAACAGTCTGCCACATTTTATAAATAAATATGTAAGAGAGAAACTGTATACAAGGCAATGCTCAGAAGGAAACTGGCTACATGGAAATACTGGATACTTCCCTACCACATAAGACTAGCTGAATGCCCATGCATTATTACGCATTACAATATTCGTATTGGCCCAACCCGTCGAGCCACTACTGCAGGGTTTGATTGGCCTGCGCAGCCCCATCTACTCTGTAGGGGTGCTTCGCTGAGCTGTTTTGCAGTCCACTGTGAGGGTGTTGGGAGAAGAAAATCGATTTTAAGGGGAAAGAGAGGGGAGGTAGGCAAAGAGATACGATAGAACTAGCTGGGTTTAAATTTTGAAATGAAATTTATAAGAGTTGGTTGGATGAGTTAAATTTTGTTAAGAGTTTCCTGTAAGTTGTTTGAGGAGGTGTTATTGTTTCCTTGAGTTGAGGAAGGGATATAATTTGATTTAGAATTGCGGACTTCATATTAGTTGTAAAGACAAAGTCTAAGCAGTGTAGAACTGTAGATGATGTCAACCTAAATTTGAAAGCCTGAATTAGTTTTTTTTTGCAAGGCAGAAAACCTGATTTAGTTAGGGATGATCCAAATACAAACTTAAGGTCTTTCTAAATAAAATTTATTTTTCTGTATCCTTTCCTGAAAATATTCTGTATCCTTTTCTTGATATGTATACTATGATTGAGGGATACAGCTCTGCACATTACTGTTCATTTTTTTTAATGAGCAACTGCTGCCAGTTATTTTATTATCTTGTCTGTCCTCAATACATGTTTCTTTTTTGTCAGGGTGCTTGTTGAACTTGCTATTCCTTGTGCTAAAAGTGGTCCAAGAGTATTCAAGGGTTTCACTGTGGGATTCCATCCCAGATCATCAGAAATTGTAAGTTCCTCCTGTTTTCTGGCTATTATATTGCTTAAGTTAGTGTTACAAGTCACTTTGGTCTTTTTAGGTTTATAATGGATTGACTCAGCTGGGATTTGAGCAACTCCATCATGGATTTAGGTACGATTTTGTCAAAGTGTTTTTCAAATTTAATGAGATGAAAATGTTTGTTCGGCGTGAAGCTTTAGGTTATCTATATAAGCCCATGACAATATGAAATGGGAAATATTAACTGTGTTCATGCAAATAATCTTCAAAATATTACTTGCAGCTTCGTAAAAGTTGCACACTTGCACTTGGTTCTACATCGGGTTTGTGTAAGATGTAAAATTTTAGGGTCTATATCAACTCTGGATGGTTATTACTTATTACAACCTATCCACTAAGTTGCTTCTATAAATTCTAGCTTAATCATATAGAATAAGGAAGAACTCATGACAGGTAAAAAAAAGATCCTAATTAGTGACTTCAGCTTATCTGCATTTGAGTAAAGTGAAGTTTCACGGATATTGGAATAAGATCCCAAATAGAACCTGATACAATATGACAGGTGTCATCGACCTAATTGAAATGAGTTGCCCGTTTCAAAAAAGAATAGGGGCCATCGAATGCAGCATCAAAAGGAGCTTAGACAATAAGAGTCTGCTTGTATCTTATGATAGTATGACAGGTGTCATTGACTTAATGGAAATGAGTTGTCCATTTCGAAGAAATAGGGCCGGCCCATTGAATGCAGCATCAAAAGGAGCTTAGATAACAACAGCCTCCTTGGCGTTGCGATATCTTTTGGTAATCTTTCAGATATTTGACATTTGGCTAGGTGTTCTTTTTATCTATATCAATTTGCAAACAGATGCATCATTTTGTTACAAATGAATGAATGTGTGAGAGGAACAACCATTGGATAACAGGTGTTGTCTAGATTAAATTGATTGCTATTCCTCACAATTGCTTTTTACACAGCAGCTACAAAAATAAACACTGCACAATTCAGCACAGTAACTGTAAATTAACTCTTAGGCATGCTGTCATGTCATCACTCATGGCACTTAAACTGACTAAAAGCAATATATATTCTAGAAGTCCCTGTCAACTTATTTTTTTTCTCAAATCCCTCTCAACTTCAAGCTTGATATTTTTATATGAACATGGATGCTAGTGGATGTGAGTAGGTATTATAACATATCAAATGCAAATTAGTTAGTGATCAAAGCTAATACTTGTTCAGTATCCACATTATTTTGGAACAGTTTGGATATGTTTCTATTTGGAATCTTATTGCAAAGCCTGCGAAACTTCACTATTACTCCGTGATTGGTAGCACTCTTATTTTAGTCCTTGCACTACCAAAAATTATATCTGATTCATTCCCCATGTTAAAAATGCAAAGAATACATAAATTTCCGTATTGATTTCAGCACTATTCTGTTACCTATGCAGCTTTCAAACTGAGCAGATTCATGTGTCCGTGTATCTTAGTGCTATGTCTTCCCTCGCAGACCTGGTTGGAAAACCTACCTTCAAGGTAAAATAGATTTGGGACTGTCAAAACAATACGTTCATTTTTTATTGCCTTGAATGGGCAGGAGAGCGGCCGGTCATTGTATCAAGAAAATAAAAGATATATTAAGCTAGCACACAGAGCACCCACCAACCCACCCACATGTAGCTCATATTACATATTCGCCAGCTTAAGGGATCAAATTTGACCTAATTGACCAATCTAAGACCAAAGTTAATCCAACTCGCTAGCTCCAGCTGAGCACCATAGAGTGGATTCTTCGTGGATCTTGATGTTATGAATAGCACTTGTATTCAATATGAGGGCTCTAGGCCTGAATATATACATGTACAGGTATTAGCAAATATGCACAAAACCCCTTATACAATGGGGAAAATACAAAGGGTACATATACATCTAACACTTGAGAATGACCAAAGGAACGCTAGGGTTCCTACCCCTGAAAACACTCATTACAATGCTTTCAGAGAAGACAAGCCGCCAACATGACCAGGGACCCCCTTTATGATTTTATTCATTGTACGTCAAGGGCCTTCCCATCGACTGTAACGGTATTATGCCTGGGATTGGAATGTTTCTTTATGATTTACATCATTGTTCTAAGTAGTTTAACGTGACCTTCTAACTTGGTTATCTTTCTCAAAAAAAGATGCCACTAAAAAAATCTGCTGCGAAACAAACTATCACTGAAAAACAGCACTAGCTTGTGTTTGTTCAATCTCTTTATTGGTGTTATGCTGGTGACCAAATGTTCATAGACATATCCATGTTATTTTGAACTAACACAAAACTTTGGCAAACGAGCGCCAAATAAAAATCAATAAAAGACTGCTACCATCATCAGTTCTAATTAAAAGGCTCAGTTGCACACCATGTGCATTGAACTATCTTGTATGCAGGTTAATCCAGCGAAAGGGCTTAGTGTTACACTTATAGGATCAGGTCTCAATGGTTCCATGCCTACTACCCTGTCTCCTACAGTTCTGAATGTGGATTGGAGATGTTAGTTGCTTCATTGTGCTCCCCATACTGTTTCCCTTTGTAACATGCAACAAAACGAACTGACTTCTATATTTTGTAGGTGAAATTGCTCGAAGCAGTCCGTATGAGGTCAATATTTTGATCCCAGTTGAGGGCTATGATCCAATTGAGTTTACACTTACCAAAAAATGTGGTTAGTCCTAGCCATACAATAATCAAATGTGCATATGGACTTTGTTCATTCCAATTTGGAATTGTTCCTGCTTCGCATTATTAGACCTCTATTAAGGAAAACAGGTGGTGGATATTGTTGCGCAATTGCACTTAAATAGGTGTGTGTAGGTTTAGGTTTGGATACTATGACCAAAGAAATTCAAAAGGTGAATGCAGTTTTGGACTTTAAAGTACCATTCAATCCATTTAGCATTAATCAGTCCATTAGCATTACCTGATGATTTACGTTGTCGGATGGAAAAAATATTGCAATCTCTGATTCATGAGCTTGAGAAATGTTACACAGTAGATTGTTAATTCTTTTTTTTGAAAACTTAGTAGATTGTTAATTCATTTGTCACAAAACGTTGCCATGTTTTTGTTGATAGTAAGATTATGATCACAACATGATAACTGATAATCATGGTAGTCACAAAAGATGCATATTGCATACGCACTGCAAATGATGTGATATAAACAAAGTGCACCGTGCTTGAGAACAGTCTTACAATCTTCATCAATTTATTCTTGAATACATTAGTATGCTTATGTCATTGTTCCATCTTTTCCTCATTTATTCAGTATGTGAGTTGTGGCCTAGTTATATGATTTGTTTTTGTATCTGTCTCGCTCTGTAGGTTATGCACAAGAAAAGGAGAGTGATCCCATGAAAGGCTGGGCAACATTTGGAATTATTTCATGCATGTATGTGTTTCTGAACTTAATTAACTTTTTTTTATGTCAAAGTCTATCATGATTGTAACAGTTGATTTTCTTAAGTTAGCATTTCCCTGATTTTGATTTTTTGTGTATAAGTTATCTTCATGGTAACTGCTGTTAGGAAATGTGCAGCTCAACTCTATTCCATAGCCCAAAGGGGCGGATGTACATGAGTACAATATGCAAAGAAACCCTCCAACTAGAGGGCAAATACACGTGAAGTGTACACAGCTATACATATATCTAAACCCCCCCCTCTCAAACTCATGGTGGATCCACGACACTGAGTTTGGGTAGGAAATAGCTGTGCTGGGCCCTCGTCTGTGCCTTCGTGAAGAAGTCCGCCAACTGAAACTCGGAAGGCACATAATGAGGAACCACAATCTGATCATGCACCTGTGATCTCATGTAAGAAGCATCAACACCGATATGCTTGGTGAGTTCATGCTTCACAGGATTCCGAGCAATACTGAGGGCGCTAGTACTATCAGAGGAGAGAGGAGTTGGTGCAGAAGGCATCACACCAACATCTTCAAGGAGCCACCGAAGCTAGGTGACCTCAGCTGTCACAGCCGCCATAGCCCTGACCTCAGCTGTCACAGCCGCCATAGCCCTCAACTCAGCCTCAGCACTCGAACGAGAAACTGTTGTCTGCTTCTTGGTTTTCCAGGCAATCAGGGAGGACCCAAGGAAAACACAATAAGCCAAAAGAGAACGACGATCAGAGTGATCACTAGCCTATGTCGCGTCAGAATACGCCTGAAGCTGGAGGGAACTACAGCGAGGAAAGAACAAGCAACGAGAGACGGTACCACGAAGGTAGTGGAGAACACGAAGAAGATGAGCATAGTGGAGCCGGGTGGGAGCAGAGACGAACTGACTTAGAATATGAACAACATGAGAAATGTGAGGACGAGTAATCCTAAGATAAACAAGGCTCCCAACAAGGTGACGATAGCGAGTGGGATCATCAAGGGGAGCACCATCAGGAAATTGTATGTGAACACCAAGCTCCATAGGTGTATCGACAGTGCGTTGATCTGTGAGAGCAGCACAAGAGAAGATCCTGAATGTACTTATCCTGGGAGAGGTAGATGCCATCAGGCGTGGAAGAGACCTCGAGACCAAGAAAGTAACGAAGAGGACCCAAGTCAGACATCAAGAACTTGTCACTAATACGCATCTTCACGAAGTCAATAACTCTGAGTCATCACCAGTAATGATCATATCATCAACATAGAGAAGAAGAAGCGCGCGACCACGAGGGGAGGTGTGGACAAAGAGAGCGGGGTCGTGGTCGCTGGGCTTAAAACCAACGTCAGTGACAACAGAGGAGAAACGCTCAAACCAGGCCCGAGGAGCCTGCTTGAGGCCATAGAGAGAGCGACGCAGCTGGCAAACCATGCTGTCCGGAACAGAGTATCCGGGAGGCGGTTGCATGTAGACCACCTCACGCAGCTCGCCATTGAGAAAGGCATTCTTGACATCAAGCTGGGAGATGGACCACTGTCGAACAGAAGCAACGGCGAGAAGAGTCCGGACTGTGGTCATGTGAGCAACGGGAGCAAAAGTCTCATCATAATCACGACCTTGCTCCTGTTGAAAGCCACGAGCCACAAGATGAGCCTTGTAGCGCTCAAGGGAGCCATCAGAGCGAGTCTTAATCTTATAAACCCACTTGCAAGAAATAGGAGTCACCCGAGGCGACACAGGGACAAGATCCCGTGTATCAGTGCGCTCCAAGGCAGCAATCTCCTCATCCATGGCGTGCTGCCAGTCTGGGTGGACAACAACCTCTTAGTAAGTGGTGGGCTCAACAAGAGTAGCGGCGGTGAAACCATAGCGATCCGGAGGATGGAGAGCACTACGGTCACAAAGAGCATATGAGCCTGCTCTGGAGGAGATCCAAGGAGTGAGGAAGAAGACTCGGGTGAAGGTGGAGGTCTCGGGCGACGAGAGTAGACGTGAGTGATCTCACGAGGAGGGATCACCACAGGAATGGGTCCGAGGAGTGAGGAAGACGACTGGGGTGAAGGTGGAGGTGGAGGTCTCGTGCGACGAGAGTAGACGTGGGTGGTCTCACGTGGAGGGACCATCATAGGATTAGGACTAAGGGACAACGGAGAAGACACGAGAGGTGAAGGAGGAACCTCGACGGGAGGAGGCCCAAAGAGCGATTGAGAAGGCTCAGGTGGAGGTGGAGGAACTATAGAAGGAGCAGAAGGTGGTGATGGTGGAGTGGACGGCAACGGAAGAGACACGTCAGGAAGAGTCAAGGAGATAGACTCCATGGTAGTGGAAGAGGAGCTAGAGCTCAGGTGGAGGTGGAGGAACTATAGAAGGAGCAGAAGGTGGTGATGGTGGAGTGGACGGCAACGGAAGAGACACGTCAGGAAGAGTCAAGGAGATAGACTCCACGGTAGTGGAAGAGGAGCTAGAGGAGGAACGAGGGTAGAAAGGGCGGGATTCATCAAAGGTGACATCCCGAGATATCCTCATCCGACGGGCAACAGGGTCGTAGCAGCGATAACTCTTGTGCTCCGTACTGTAACCAAGAAAAACACACTCAACTGATTGAGCAGTTAGCCTGGTGCGCTCACGAGGAGGGAGAAGAACAAAGCAGGCACACCCAAAGCAACGAAGATGACTGTAGTTGGGTGGATGGCCAAACAAGCGCTCATACGGGGTACAGCCCTGAATTGTACCCCTGAAGAACCGAGGAAGGCTGTCTATTGATGAGAAAAACAGCCGTAGAGACAGCCTCCGCCCAGAAGTGAGGTGGAAGCTCATAGGAGAGTAGTAAAGCACGAGCAGTCTCAAGAATGTGACGATGCTTTCGTTCGGCAGCACCATTCTGAGCATGGGCACTAGGACAAGAAAATTGAGGAAGGGTACCCTGGTCAGCAAGGAAGTGACGATGCGCAACAGAGATGTACTCACCAGCAGAATCAACACGAAAAGCACGAATAGGAGAATCATACTGAGTGCGAATCATAATAGCAAATTGCTGGTAGATAGATAGAAACTGGCCACGAGAGGACATAAGATAGATCCAGGTAAACCGTGAATAATCATCGATGAAAATGACATAATAGGAGTGACCCCCTTTCGAGACAAAAGGAGCAGGCCCCCATACATGAGTGAATGAGATCAAAAGGACGCTGCGATACAGAATCACTAGATGTATAAGGGAGTTGCAACTGTTTACCAAGTTTGCAACCCATACAGTGAAGTGCAGCATCACTAGACACAGGACCTAAAACACCACTGCCCACAAGATTGGAAAGCCTCGAACCAGAGAGATAGCCAAGGCGACGATGCCACTGAGCAAAGGTAGGTGCATTAGCAGAAGCAGCAACCACGGGGGCAGGTGAGGTGGATGAGGGACTCGCCACAATGGACGAGGGAAGGCGAAGCCAGTCAAGCTCCCAAAGACGCTGAGAGTCATGGCGCCTAGGCCCAGTCCCCACTAGAAGTCCCGTGCGAAGATCCTGAACACAAAGAATGATGCGACATCCATGATCAGTGATCTGGCCAGCAGACATCAGCTGCATAGTGAGATTAGGAACATGTGAAACTGTAGGTACATGAAAGGAAGACGTCGAGAGAACACCTCGTCCAGTAACTGGAAGAGAGGTGCCATCAGCTATCTGAACAACAAGAGGGTGATCAATGGAGGACAAGGAAGACAACTAAGTAGAATCTGGAGTCATATGAAATGAAGCACCAGAATCAAGGAACCATGAAGATGATATGTCCTGGTAAGGAGGCAGTGGTGGTAAACCAGAAGCACGAGCAGTAGTCCCAGAAAGTGAGGAAGTAGTTGCATTGAGGCGGCTGAACAATGCGAGCAACTCCTGCTCTAAGGCAGAGCCACAGACAGTGGTAGAAGAGGCCATCAACGCAAGACCAGAGCTGCTCTCTTCCTGACCTCTCTCCTTTTTTTTTTGTTTTTTTTGCTGCCCCTCGGGAGGGACAAGGCAAAGCAGAGCAGAGAATAGAGCAGAGAGCACGCACGGGCAAAGCAGAGCAGAGCGCACGCACAAAGAGCACGCGCGGGGAGGCATGGCCCGGCGTGGGGGCGCAGGCCCGCGGGCAGAGGCGCGCGGGGCCGCGCGGAAGGCGCGGAGATGCGGGGCGGGGAGGAGCGGGGTTGCGCGGGACGGCACGGAGGCGCGCGGCCGGCGGCGTGGCGCCGCGGAGGCATGCGCGGGCGGCGGGAGGTGCGGGCCGGCGGAGCCGCTGGAGGCACGCGTGCGGCTGCGGGAGGCGCGCGCCGGCGGCGGGGAGGCACGGGCCAGCGGCGCGAGGGCGCTGCAGGCGCGGGCGGCGGCGGGGCACCGCAGGAGGTGCGAACAACGGCGCCGACGGCGACGCGAGGCCGCGGGAGCCGCGAGCAGAGGTCACGGGCACGTGCAGTAGAAGGGAGTGGAGGGAGGGAGAAGAGGAGGTGGAGCTGCCTTCGCCGACCGGCGGTGGTGGCTCACCGGCGACAGCGGGATGGAAGACCCTAAACCTAGGCTGTGATACCATGTTAGGAAATGTGCAGCTCAACTCTATTCCATAGCCCAAAGGGGCAGATGTACATGAGTACAATATGCAAAAAAACCCTCCAACTAGAGGGCAAATACAGGTGAAGTGTACACAGCTATACATATATCTAACAACTGCATTTTCTTTCATGAATTGTAACTTTTAAGTACTGTTTTCTGAAGTTAGCTTTTCCCTGATAGTAGTAACAGCACTGCCACTATACCTGGTAGCAGTACTATTACTATCAGTATTTGTTTCTCTTACTGCGTTTTTTATTGCCATTTTTGTGTTTACTATTCTGACTATTGTCCTGTTTGTATGTAGCTTCATTGTCTTATCAACTCTACTTTGTTGTGGAGGGTTCATCTACAAAACCCGCGTGGACCATCTGGTACTTTTTAATTTAATATTTGAGTAATTAACCAATGCTATCAGATTTGTAAGCATATGATATGTTTGCTCCAACTGCAGTATGGTTTAGATGCACTGCCTGGGATGGCCTTCTTATCTGCCTTTCTGGATGCTGTGAGTATCTATTTTGTCTTTAATTTGTTGGCTCATCGAACCATTGATTATTAACTTAATCATTCATCAGGCTGGTAGACCGAGAGGCTACTTGCCAGCAGACAATCCTAGTGAAAGTCATGCAAGCCAGGCGTCTTGGGAACACACACCTGGTACCATACAAGCAGCACAGAGGACAAATGATAGGGCATATGGATCAATATGAACTAAAGCATATGTAGTTTTGAGGATTATTTCTTGCAGGTTCGCATTCTGTACTCAAGTATGCTAGGCTTTATTTAATCTCATATATATGCTTACAACCCACTGTCCTCCTTTTCAAACCTTTTCCTCTGCAATTTACTAGCAAGTGAGCTTATGGAGTGTTGCTAATCATCTTCACCTCTTCATAATTAGGCCTGCTCATTCAACTACCATCTCATGTGCAAGTGAATTAGTGCATCCATCGATGTGCACAATTAATTTTTCTTTTATGCATGATATTAAGTCAAAAGCTCATTCACCGTCTTGCGATACCACGCTTGCTAGCAACTGTTGTGTCTTATCATATTGTCTTATCATATTGTAGTAGAATGGAGTACAAACTACTCAAAACTATTATGATTGAACTCATAACATAGAGCTTACGTGTCAATTTCGGAAAATTAGTTATAATGTATGCATCATGGACTAGAAACTATATGCAATGACTCACCCCTTTTCCATCTTTTGCATAACATACCCCTTTTCCATCTTTTACATAACATGGAGTTATGGATTGATTCAGAGCAAAAGAAAATGAGATATATCTCTCATTTTCGGCTTACATTAACAAATTAGAAAAAAAAAGCAAACTGAAGTTACAGTTACATCTTATGCCACCACACATTGGCATGCTGACATTCAAACTGACATAACATGCAAAGTAAATGGTTCATCACAAGCAAAGGAACCTAATTCAAACAGAAGCATTTTGATGGCTAGACCTCCTGATTGACCCTACGACAGTTCTTGCGGATTTCTCCATTGTGACCCATGAGGGGATTTATGTTCCCCATTTTGATTACGGAATTCACGTAGTGTTCAAAGAATAGTGGCTCGTTTTCTGCATAACTTTTAACCAGCCCTGCTATTTCTGGGTCTTTTCCTGTCCACAAAACTTCATCTGAGTTGAGAAGCCCTTTTCCCTCCAATATCAGCTTATAGTAGCTGTTGTCAAATTTTGAAGGGCTGACAAAATCTAGTGATCGTATGTTGTTATCACCACCAGTGCGTGGGCACCCCGATGCCGATGTGTGATAGAAACTTTTCTCTAGCGTGATGTCTGGTCTGTTATCTCTATGCTGATTGTAGAGCCGCTGTTTGAAACTCACACATCTGGCCTTTCCGATCGTGTGGCTTCCTGTCAGTTTAAAATAGAACTCTTTAAGAAGAGAAGAGAATATGCATATACACTAGCAACTGTTATGTTCTTAGAAATCAATTTGGAGTACTATTTTAATTTCAGTGCTACATTCATGACGTCAATGAAACATCAATAAATCCATTATGATTATTATTGCTTTTGTTATTTTTTATTTTTCATTCTTGTCTCGCAGATATTCCTGCTGATGACACCGTTTTCAATGTTTTTCTTAGTGTACTTTCAGCATAAGCTTATAGCAAGAATCTCATAGAATTATGAACAACTGAACCAATTATCACTGTTTTTTATCGGAGATTTATTTTGAGCATTGAAGATGAGCAATAACATACCTGATAGTGCCACAAGGTCCACCTTATCCAGTCCTTGCCTTTGGAAAAACTTGATAAGACGGTGTAGAGTTGCATTTGGGGGAGGAAGGTTCTTATTTGCTAGCTTCATGTTTGCTGTCTTTGAATCTCTCCTTCCTAATGGAAGCTCCCAATATGGTCCACCACTCTGTCAGGCAATAACATTATTATGTGCGTGTTAAATGTATCAAGTGGAGCTAAATTAAATTCTACCTGAGGATGCCAGCTTTTAGTCTTTAAAGAAAATAAAAAATATTTTAGTGAGAAATCCTCTATGTATTTCTCTTTCTGTAATTAGTAATGGTTCTCGTCACTTAAAAAAACAGAAATTTACCAGTACTGTTGAACCTCTGGCTGCTAGGGCAATAGTGTCTGCACAGGAGACTGTATGTGGGCATGCTTCTTCAAGTGCGGCTTTGATCTCATCTATAACCTCGAATCCCCTAATTGAATTCTTATTGGGAATAGCACTTTTCTCGCTTACGAATTCCTCAGTGTCATCCAAAAGAACTGATGCATCACAGCCCTGCAATTTCATCCTGACAATGATGAGACAATAACTTTGATCTACAATACGTGTACCACAAGATAACTAAGATTATTGATGACTGAACATGAATGCGTGGTTCTAGCACTCAGCCATGTTCAATGTCCCAGCTCATGGGCGAACTATGCTTGTTGAATGGTGACTTTTGTTCATTCCGGATGAAAGAAGAAATGGATGTGAACTGTGCTAACCTGAACAAAGCAGTCATGAAATAGGAGCCTGAGAAGGGAAGCAGCTATCCTTGGTTCCTTTGCGATAGCCTTCTTCAGTATAGACACCACAATCTCATCGGCTTGTGGGCATGTGAACTTGTAGTAATCTGGAGAAAGACCTGAGATTGGGCCATTTCCAACTGGATAGGCACCCTCATGGTGACCAGGGGGGAAGGCAAGGGAGGCAGATAAGTAGAAGGAAGCAATGAAGATTGCACCAAGAACTATATTAGTTGAAGCCATGAGTTCTTGAATGCTGTGCTTTAGTTTCATGCATTCTACATCCTATTTATAGACATTCATGTGATTCAACTGCATCACTCCATCCGCTCCACTTATGGAAAGTATCATCTGTTTGCATCAGGTGTACCTGATTTAGATGTTGCTTCTTGTCGATTTTTTTGGTTACTTATCTGTTGCCACTATCTCATATCCTATTAGTGCCATGTGTGACCTGCCTAAACCTTGTGTTCTCTATTATTAATTCCACTTCCACATGAGATCATTGAGCTTCTTTCTGTAAGGGTTATGTCTACCTAGCCATATGATGCTCCCTGCTGTTTTGTTTAGAGAGATCTTCAGCTTAGCTTGTGCCCTAAAAACATGCTATGAACAGAAACTATTGGCCTTTGTTCGACCTATCTAAATAAATCCTTGTGGATGTACAACAGAAAGTGGTAGTAGTAGCTCCACCCACTCCAAATGCATCCTTGTATGATTCAGTAGGATGGATTAAGTTGCAGGGAGTAGCATTGGTACAGCTAAATTGAGTTGTGCATTTAGGGAGCTCTCGCAGTCTATCTTGGGCAGTTTGTTGGTTCAATTTTTGTGTGAAAGATATCATTACATTAGGCATAATTGGAAACCTTTTGTGTCTTTTTTTTAACAGAGTAGGCAAAACCCTACCTTTTGTGTATATTCGCTTACAGCACCAAATGAGTAAAGTAGAACATGCATTTATATTTTTCTTTTGAAAACTCTTGGTACTCTCACCTTGTAAACCTATTTTTCTGCGACTTAATGTGGTGCCTCTTGAGTTACTGATGGACAAGTAACACACATGCTGTTCTAACCCTGCCTATTTTGTTGAATACTGCAGATGCCTGGTGCTTGGATGGTTCAGAATCCTGAAGAAGCCAGCTTACTGCAGCATAGAAGCAGCACAGGAATCCAACTCTCACGAAGTCCCTTTTTTCCGTGATCTAGGATTTGTTCCATATCGTGTATTTTCTGTACGAGTATGCATTGATCTCCTACCAGCCGCAAGTAGTTAGAGCAGTTTGTAGACCTCCCGGACGGAATTTCTCTCTTCCAATCCAACAAAATTTCTTCATTGTAGTTAGGGCGTGATGGACCGATAGTACCTACCTGTCAAAGCAATGCTGTACTTGCAACTGCAGCAGAGTTGCAAGCAGTTCCAAGTCGTCGGACACTGGCAGTAGCAGTAACCACTTACAACCCCAGTAAGCAGCTAGCAGGTAGCATGCGTTGATGACAGAAGCTGGTGTGCTTGCTTTTGCATGGCCAGTGGCTTTGCAGTTTCCTTCCTGGAAGTGGCAAGTTATCTGACAAACACCTTTTCTCGTCAGGGTGAAAGGTTACGCACTGTTTGTCACTCGTCAGAAGTGTACAGTGGCTGCGATCCAAATGGTCGGTCGGTTTTGGAGCTGAGTGGAGTCGGCCGGCCGGCCACGCCCGGCGTTAAGGCCGCGCCGGAATTTTCAGCTGCAGCATGCGTGATTGCAATTGCAACCTAACCACTCTCGCCATCAACCTGCCCGTCGTGTCGTCCTCGGCCGGCGTTGTCGGCAATGGCCCGTCGGCCCGTCCCGAGCATTTTGACCCACACGGGAGGAAAAGGTCACAGGTGCTGAACACTGAACAGAAACTCACTCGGCGTCACGCTGTGATGTACCTCGGCAGGCAGGCAGGCAGGCAGGCAGAACATGGTGCATACGATCTGGCTGCTGTGGCCGGCATTGCGTCGATCAGGTTGGGACCTGCTCGCCGTCCGTGGAACGGATGGAAAAGGTCAGGCACCTAAGCTGGGTAAGTGATGAGTTGGTTGGCGAGTGAGGTTTGTTAGCATGGGCGTAACTGACGGGCTAGTTCTGAGTTCTCTCTGGTCAACGGATGATGGTCGTCTGTCGCTGTCAAAGGAAGCGTGTGAATCCTGGATGGCACTGCATCCACGTGGCGGAGCCAGGTGTCGTCCAACCTGGCATCTTGCCTCCTCCCTGCGTGTAAAAAGGTCCCTGGAAGGCTGGAACAGATCAAGCTTAGTAGCCAGACCATTTAGCCGAAAGCAGAGCGGCATGCAGCCCACGGCGCGCAATGGCTCCCCCTCGGCCCCTCGTGTCGTGCTACTACTGTGTAGGTAGGGATGACAGTCAACCCATAGGTGCTGGTGTCTATGGGTTTACCGGTTTAACGCCCAATATATAGATGCAGATGTGAGTGTAAAATTTCTTAGTGTGTTGATATAGCTAGTCATCAGGTTAAGACTCCATTATTTGCCATGGTTCATTTCCTAGAGTGCCAAGACAGACCAGACCGTTCATGGATCGAGCTAGCTCATAAGTAAATAGTAATGCATCCATCATGGCCATGATCTTGACTCGTCACATATCACAAAGTGGGACAAAGATCCGTGTTGCCCCCACATAAGTCAAGCCTGTAAACATAGATAAATCAAAGCTTATTTTTCATGGACTGTGCCAAGGCAAACTACACCTTACAACAATATTTTAAATAACGGGCTATAGCGGTTTCACGAAACTGCCGCGATAATCACTACAGTAGAAAATAGCGCACTATAGCAATACGCACTAATAGTGGTTTGAGGACCCTAGTGCTAAATTCTATAGCCCGCTATTTAAAATATTGCCTTACAAATTAAACATCGATCGATATGGAGGGGACATAGTATATACATGCATATGTAATATATTATCTACGATTTGTAAAGTTACATCATGAACTTTTGCGTTAACCGGAAGAAACGAGGTAGTCACCTAGTTTTGAACTCCAATGGGCTAGGTACTTGATGGCAACTAGTACCAATTTCGCAGGGTTCTGGTATTATGATCAATATGTTTGTTCCACACTCACGATCATTAGATGTATACCAGAACAAGAAAAATGATGAATACTACATTGTACCAGTAAAATACTAGAGCTTATCTTTTGCTTGCAAAGTAATCTTAATTTCTCATACGAAACATGTGGTAGATCATGGAAAGGCTATGACCAAAAGAAGATAAACCTTGACCCAAGAAGAGATGAGAAACATGCACTGATCAAGCAAAATTGTAACCACTTAGATAGGTCCCATATGATTGACGCCATCTCAAAAGTCGAGTGGTTGCCCAGATTTCGTGGCCAATGCTGGATTGTTGACTTCAGGGAGCAGGTGGAAAAGGCCGTACAGCCATATGGAAGCCGACGCAAGAGTTTGTTACGATAGGCAGGTCCCATGTGTAGTTGGTACACAGTACTGCTTATTATAGAGAATCCTTCGAGATTAGAGATTACATGGCTGTGTTTCTGTACTACTCTAGTTTCTTCCTTTTTTTGAATTTAGGGTTATATATGGGAATTTATAATTATTGTATATGGAGTAGATAGCTAGATAGGTGTGATTTGTCTTAATAAAATGGTTATGATGATAAGGTTAGTTTATGTGTGTATGTGCTCTCGTGGCTCTATGTGTTCTGAGTTGGTTTTGCCCTTGGTTTAACAAATTGGAGTAGGAGGGAGATAGGAAGAGCGTTGTACCGCCCAGTGAGTGTGATAGGCTGAGGTGTACACAACGGCGGAACCAGGGGGGCGAGCAGGGGCCTTGGCCCTCCTAACACTGGTGAAAATTTTTAACCCCCTGCCTATATTCTAAACGCAACACACATATCAGCAATGTAATGATGCTTTGTGTTTTAAGTTCTTCAGCTATCATTCTTAACACACTCAACAATACATACTGAACGATGCATGCGATACTCATCTAGCTAGGCAGATAGCTAAATACTAGTCAAATGCAACCACAAGATTGACGTTATGGGCCAAATTTGCAATACGTTAGCAGATGGCTTATATGCTACGAAGTCGTATAAAGTGTAAATAGGTCATATGTGAAGCATTTTCCCTATCTAAAATATTGATGACACGTATATTAAAGGTGGTAAAGGATCATGGCTCTAGTGCTCTCTTCACAATCCAACTTGCCCTTATATATTTTTAGCTCAAAATTGTATAAGATAAGAGCTCAGCCTTTAGATTATTTAGACAAAAATTTGAGGCCCTTTACCACCCGTACGTATATATATCTTGATATATTTTCTCACGTATAGTATAAGGTGTCCGGTCGGCCCCAAACTCGAGGATCCGCCGGCTCAGTCTCTCGGAGGTGCTCATGAGATAGGGTTGTGTGCGTGTATTTATAGGATGAGTGTGCGTTCGTGTTTGTGAACGTCTGTGTGTACTGTGTTTCTCAAAAAGTATCCGATCAGCCCCCCTTACTCAAAATTCCTGATTCTGCCACTGGGTGTACATAACTACATATACAAATATTTTGTTCATCCATAGCACCATAAACGTAAGTCACTCAGCTAATTGATAAGCATTTATGATTTTGTTTCTAAAAAGGACATTTTGGAACAGCTAATGTAACGAAAGAGCTGTTTATAACTTACAATTTTTTTCCTTTCCAATCCTTCTCTTCGTCCCTAATAAGCTGTGCCCTTGTTTTACATTATGATTCGCTCCATCTCTCTTTTTAAGTAAAAACTTCCTCGTCTAATAGTTTCTTTTGTATCTTTTCTTGCACATTTATCACATCGCATTGCATATATAGCATGCTTGTAACCACAGTTTCTGATGTTAATCGCGTGCTTAAGAGATTGCGTAAAGTGATGTTGATTTTCCAGAAGCCTAGGAAAAAAAACACACATCTGGACCCTACCTTAAGCAACAAAGAAAGAATCACATCAGAGAGTCTAGCCATATGTCTATTGCTGAATGACATTTCTTCTTTCACTGATGGATAACCATGGCAAATTTATTAAAATAGTGAAATTGGCTAATATATATAACACATTATGAACCTAATTAATTCAAGTGTTTTGGACCACATAATTAAAGTAATTTAAAAAGCATTTGCCTACGGGTGCCTTCTTTTAATCAATGCTTGCTTGCAAACTACAAGCGTATCCATGCGAGGGACACACAAAATCAGGCCACCACATCCGGGTTGGTAGAAGGAGCATCATATCAGAATAATATATACATTGAACAGCTCTCTGATCAGTTACGTAATTAATTGTTTTTTCTTTAGAGCTCGAACGGTTACGTGTAAGTGTTTCCTTTAATTATTCATGTTCCACACTGACTTACTATGAAATCATGCATAGACAATATTTTCAGCTGATGCATTAAAAAAATAATGTGTGGCGACCTACTATAAAACTTTTGCTCTCTCTTTCTTCCACGGAAATGTAGGTTATAAAGCACAAGTCAAATGAGCACGTACTCTTGAGTCTTGTCCATGTCACTTCTTTGTCTCCTCCAGAGTTTAGCCGTAGGGATGCTAAGTTTGTGGTCTATTTTGAGGCATGTGGCATTGTCTTGCTGGTATATATAGTTGTTAGGGGTATATAAATTTACTTAAATATACCATATATGCAAGAAACCAAGAACCTGCTATATATTTCTTTTTTTTTCTTTTTTTGTCAATGCATTCAGTGGCGGATGCAGGCCCCGGGCTGGGGGTGCTGCAGCCCGGGTCTGGTTCATAAAACTTCTAGTATTTCCAAGTGCAAATCAGCATATAGCTTCCAATCAACTCTAGTACTTCCATGTAAGATTATTTTTACATTGGAGCAGCCCTGGTCCAGAAGTAATTCTGGATCAGCCCCTGAATGCATTCATGATGAACTGTAGATGTGAATATATGCCTGCGAAGGAACCGGCCACTGACAGTGACAAGCACGCGCGCGCTGTTGTTCCTTGAAGGAACACTGGCCGCTGATACGTGCTGCACAGAAGAACCAAGGGCTCCTCTCGACCAGTACCAGTTTATTGGAAGCTTTCAAACAACAACCAAAGTCCTTCCATGAACCTCCTCACGGCACGAATGTACTAGTCCATGCCATGCGAGGACCAAACAAGCGAATCGTCACGCAACATGTGCCCAAAGTTGGTACATCACATCGCCTGGATTGTGTTGTTGTGTACTTGAGTCCCCTGGCCATGGATTGAACAGCATATAATGCAACCTTGTTAGGTCACCGCAAAACTACCTCCTCTCCTCTCTTCGTCCGTAATTATACGACGTTTACGACAAGCTAATTAACTTATTTTACAATTGATAATTTGTCGTAATCTTTCGTGTCGTCATTACCATAATAAATAAGCTCAACCTGCAACGACACTTCCGTATAACAAAAGAAGAAGCTGGTCAAATTACCAAGCGAAACCATGCTTTAATTTTCGCCAAGGCTTGTCGCTCTGAACTTTTGGTTTGCTTGCATGGGTTTCACATCGCATGCACAGTAGCAGTGTCAAGCGAGGTGAAATGTGGGTAGATGAATGTGAAAGGCATCCAGTGAACCAACCAACCAGCGCCCAGTGACCCGCCACCCAATGGTTTGCCACTTTGCCTGCGCCGTACTAGGAGGAGAATGATCGGTCTGAAGCTCGGTCGTTGTCCGTGCAAGTTTCGGCTAAAACTGAAGCATCAGCAGTCACACACACCTGCTGCAGCCAGGTTGAATTTACCGTAGCAGTTGGACAACAGTGTGGACTCGACCTAGCTCTCGCACTCGCTTTCACTTACTCTATAAGCATCGCCCCTAACAACCCAGCTGCCTATGAACTTTTAATCATTTTCCGATCGATAGGAATATTTAAATGATTTAGACACTATATATTAAACATGTTATAAACTATTGCAGGTGTAAACATATCAAGTTAACAATGTTCAATTTCTTCCAGCTCAGATATAAACAATACAGAGCTAATAATATTTTTTGCAATTTCTTAAAGTCATATTAATTTGATTTACTACATAATTAACAAAACTACGCCATATTCCGAACTTTCTTCTCCTGCTTAAATGATATGGCAGCTTTTCTTAAAAAAAAACAACCCAGCTGCCTCGCCGCCTTCCTCCAAACCACCTTCCATTCGTCGCACGCATGCCTCCCTCCGGCTATATATAGCGCTCAGAGCCCATCTCATCTCTGGCCATCCGAAGCCGCAGCAGCTCTCTTCTCTAGTCGGGAGTTCATTCAGTAGCAGTGTGCAGGAGAGAAACTAGCTAGGAGGGGTCACTTGGTTCGTTCACTCCTCCCATATGGCGGCTTCCATGGGTGGCAGCTGCCTCGTCCTGCTGTGTCTCGTGTTCCCCGTCGTCCTCCTCGCCGGCGCCGCCCACGGCCACCCGTGGGGCGGCCTGTTTCCGCAGTTCTACGACCACTTGTGCCCGCAGGCCAAGGAGATCGTGAGGTCCGTGGTGGCGCAGGCCGTCGCCAGGGAGACCAGGATGGCGGCGTCGCTGGTCAGGTTGCATTTCCACGACTGCTTCGTCCAGGTTGCAACTTCTTCCTAGCTAGATCTCTGCTACGTACTGTCTTATACTCCTTCTATTTTAAAACGTAGTTCGTTTTGCCTTTTTTAGATTCATAGATTTTGATATGCACTTAAACGTACATTATATCTAGATGCATAACATAAATTTGTATGAATCTAGAAAAGTTAAAATAAACTACATTTTAAAATGGAGGGAGTATATTTTTTCATGCTGTAGGCACTGTTGCAACGCTTTGAGGAACGTAGTGCCACCAGTGCACTACAGCAAATCAGCAGTGCTTCGTACGTACCTCCAAGTTTAATTATGAGTTGTGTGTTTAGTACAACGAAACTGCACGTGATCCATACAAAAAATATTTCAAACAAACATATGAGGCGCTAAAAATTTAATGAGTTGTCCCTATTGACTAACTTCATTCATCTGCATAAACATATATATAACTTATTAACGTGCAGTCTACAACTTCAAGTTTTTTCTATATATGTGCTTAGGTATTGGAAAAGTTAGCATGGAAGAACAGTAGTTTCTAGGATAACTTTTGTTTTACCGTACCAGTGAAACGATAGCCTACCTACATTTTCCAAGAGGAACACGCTACTTTATGTCTACCATGATTGATTAATTCTTCATTTCTTTATTTTTTTCGGAAAAAATATGACTACTTAATTCTACTGCGAAGTATAATTGACAGTCTTCAAATATATGCAATTTTGGTATTTCATTCAAGGCGAGTCTCTAACGAGTCTAACTAGCAAACCATCTCTGTTAATTACTATCTTTAATTTCTGTGTGTACGTGTGCAGGGATGCGACGCCTCTTTGCTGCTGGACAACAGCAGCAGCATCGTCAGTGAGAAAGGGTCCAACCCCAACAGCAACTCCGCCAGAGGGTTCGAGGTGATCGACGAGATCAAGGTCGCCCTCGAGACCGCCTGCCCCGGCACCGTCTCCTGCGCCGACATCCTCGCCCTCGCCGCCCGCGACTCCACCGTCCTCGTCGGCGGGCCGTACTGGGACGTGCCTCTGGGGCGGCGGGACTCGCTGGGCGCCAGCATCCAGGGCTCCAACAACGATATCCCGGCGCCCAACAACACGCTCCCCACCATTGTCACCAAGTTCGGGCGCCAGGGCCTTGACGTCGTCGACGTCGTCGCGCTCTCCGGCGCCCACACCATCGGCCTCTCCCGCTGCACCAGCTTCCGGCAGAGGCTGTACAACCAGTCGGGCAACGGCATGGCGGACGCCACGCTGGACGCGTCCTACGCTGCGCACCTGAGGCAGGGCTGCCCCCGCTCCGGCGGCGACGACAACCTCTTCCCGCTGGACTTCGTCAGCCCCGCCAAGTTCGACAACTTCTACTTCAAGAACCTCCTCGTCGGCAAGGGCCTGCTCAGCTCCGACGAGGTGCTGCTGACCCGGAGCCCCGAGACCGCGGCGCTCGTCAAGGCCTACGCCGACGACGTCGACCTCTTCTTCCAGCACTTCGCGCAGTCGATGGTGAAGATGGGCAACATCTCGCCGCTGACCGGGGCGCAGGGCGAGATCAGGAAGAACTGCAGGAGGCTCAACGGCAACCACTACTGATGAGGCTGCTGATGCTTGACCATATTATTTCTGTTGAGTGCCGGATTTATATGTGATGGTGGTGGCATGTTTTGCTTAAATAAACAAGAACAGCTTAACGCCAGATTACCCTGTTATTAACCAGTGTAACCGTGGAACTCAAGTGCTTTTCGTTCGTTCTAGTGTAAATAAAAAAGGTCCCCATGGAAGGTTGCTCTTTTCTGTCCGTCTACTAGTTACAACAAGGAATTCCCAATGAATGAATTGACTCCACAATCTTGCATCGCTGAACACCCTGTTTCTTTTGGACATAAAGTGGTTTGTCCCTCATGAAGAAGGACTAAAGAACGCTAGTTCTATCTAGGCCATCATGCTAATCCAGCACTCTTCAACTGATGCAGGGAAAAGTTGGTACACTACCGATCTGTTGTACTTGCAAAGTGCGTGCTTTTTGAAAAATAGTTGTAGCCATCAATATATGGAACTAGACTGTAAAATGGTGGTAGGTTAAGTTGAAGGCGATGTTGTGTGTTTGCTCCCTGTGGCATGATACTTGCCATGCCAATTTTTTTTTTTTACTTTGCTTTATGCTGCGTATGTCTTAGTTATGCAAAGGCTGGAAGTGGTCCAGTTTCGATTGTATCACCTTGATGCAATATTATGAGATCAATAAATTAAATCTCCCTTTATTGAAAAATGGAACTAGACTGTTAAGTTTGCACATGTAGAACTCATGACGTACAAACACTTTGATGTGGCCATGATTTTATAGGTAATAACACAATTAATCTCTTCTAACAGAATTAACGTCCAAAGTTTGACATTTAGAGGCGTGTCAAGCTAGGTCCACCTTTAGGGAGACAATTTAGGGGAAACCATTTTCCTTTTAATTAACTTATGAAATTAGGCTGGGTACTTTAGCGTATAAGATCAGAGCAATTTTAATTAGGTGCTAACGGACACCGCACCTACAACCAAATGGGCATTGATCCATTCCCTGTTATTCACCATCGTGTATATGGTTTGTTTAGTATCCTCAATCACTAGGTGCATACCCTAACAGCCTAGATGGTGCATACCCTGTTACTAACTCTATTTTATCTCCATCGCGACTAATGAATGTATAATAGATCGGGCACGCGTAGCAATTCTGCAAGAATAAACAACAATAAACAAATAAAATAAAACTGAATTTGGGGGGTTGGGGGGAGGAAAACCCCACTACTACAAAAACGATTTGTAAGGACGTCCTGATATTTTTCTAGAGGCGGCCCAAAAGATAAACTGCTCCTACAAATGGAGCGGGTTACTGTAGCAATTCAACCACCCTTGAAAATGTATTTTTAGGGGTGGGTGATGGCGTCACCCGTCCCTGAAAATGACCACCATTTTTAGAGGCGGGTGACGCCGCCATTTTCAGGGGCGGGTGATGGCGTCACCCGCCCCTAAAAATGTATTTCTAGGGGCGAGTGATAGCATGACTCACCCCTACAAATAGTCCCACGCAAAAAAATCATAATTTTTTCATATGATCTCGGATGAAGTCAAACTTTATATCAAAATTGTAGAGATTGACGAGACCTACAATTTTGTAGTTCATAACTTTTTTATTTAAGGTAATTTAATAGTCCAAAAAATTATTATAAATTATCTAATAGCTATGACTATATAGTATCTCATACAACTCAAGTCATACTTTGAGGTTTCCACAATCTTAACCTTTATATACACTGAAATATACTTGGCATATTTATTTTATATATAGTTCGCAATAACCATAGTGTAGAAGTTTTATTTTTTAATTTTTTTGCTATATGTAAAGATTTAAATGAATTTTTGGAATAAAGTAGGAAAAATATTTTTAGGGGTGGGTGATGGCGTCACCCGCCCCTACAATCAATTTTAGAGTTAATATAAAAGAATAGCATACCCATAGAGTTGCAAGTTACTCTGTAGTGTGGTGGAGAGGAAGATATACGCGAAGTTTGAGGTATGCGGTTCGAACCCCCGGGTGATGCAAGTGTGCATATTTCATCAAAAAAATTGTACCTTGATAGTACAGGGGCTTGTGGTGGTGGCTGATTGAATGCAATATTTTTTTCTTTTTTTATTTTGCTGTTTTTGATTTTTTTTTATTTTCTGAAAATTGATTTGTATGGGCGGGTCAGGGCGGGTCACGCCGTGACCTGCCCCTAGAAATCATATTTAGGGGCAGGCACATTACCCGTCCCTAAAAATAAAAATAGTATTTCTAGCTGCGAGAAGTAGGAGCGGATACCTCATCCGCCCCTAAAAATATATTTTTACCCGCCCCTAAAAACTCGTTTTGTAGTAGTGCCCTTTAGTACCAGTTGGAAGGGGTCGCCAGCTTGTGTCAGCGTGGCGGCCCCTTTAGTACCGACTGATCTTACTAGCCGATACTAAAGAGGGGCTTTAGCACCGGATCTTTTACCTGGTGATGAAAATCGAAGCTTTTAGTCTTGGTCTCGTAGTACCGGTTGGAGAACCGGACTAAAGGGTCTTTTCAACCGGTACTATAAGCCCTTTTTGTAGTAGTGATCAAAACTTAATGACAAACTTATCTTTTAGCCATGGTTTGCATAGGTAATTTTCTCATGTGAGCAAATAGCAAGATTTTGTTTTGATGAAATACCAAATAGCACGATTAGACTATGGAAGAGCTAAAGAAGATAATGAAGAAGAGACGAGAAACATATGGATCAAGCAAGTATAACCACTTAGTTAGGTCCCATATGATTGACGCCCATCTCAAAGTCAAAAGTCAAGTGGTTGCCCATAATCCATGGCCAATGCTGATTAGTTGCCGGCAGGAGGCAGGTGAAAAGGCTGTATACATGTAAGGTTTAGGGTTTAGACGCATGGATCAAAGCAGATCAGACGCACGAGTAGGTTATTCCCATTGGCAGGTCCCTGACTCCCTGCTTTGAGCTTAGTCATGATTGTGTTTTTGTACTTAAAAATCTTCCTTCTCGGCAACTTAGGGTTATGGGTTTATGATTGTATATGTGGAGCAGCTAGCTAGATATGTGTTTTTTATTAATGAAATGGTGACGATAAGGCTGGTTCATGTGTACTCTACTACTCTGTATGCTTTCACATGGCTCAAATGTCTTTGATTTGTTTTGCCTTTCTCGAGTTTTAACAAATTGGATTAGGATGGAGTCCATCAGTAGAGCATTGCATTGATTGCTACGAAGTGACATAGGGGCGGACCTGATGACACAGTTTTGTTTTTCTTTTTCACTATTTTTCTTTCTTAAAGCCCTTATTTCTATTCTTAAATATTTATATAACATTGTAAATACTCGCCTAATTTTTCATTGTAATTCCCTTTTTAAAAGGCTTCAGTGTAATTCCTCGGTCACCTACACATAGCATGATTAAATCAAGGTATATTTAATTTAAGTGTAATCCAATATAACTCCATGAGAAGATATGTCTGGTCTTTACTAAAAAATGACTTGTCTCGGTAGCTTTTTAGAACTATGTATCCTAGTCTTTGGATTGGCTTCTTTGAGGCGACCTAACAGCCTAGCCTTTTATATTTCTAATTCCTCAAATTAATTCTTTTCATTTATTTTCTTTTCCTGTTCAGTTTGTTGCATAGCTAGCATGCTTCACATATTGTGTAAATTGTTGTTTTACTTTTCAGAAGTTTAGAAACATGTACCTTTGATCCTACCTTAAGCAACAATGCATATCACAATAACAAATCATAAATCCCTGACAAATAAAATATATACTGATAAAATGAAATGAATCATGTCGTTGAAGCCAAGGGCACTCTCCAATAGTCTGCAAAGCAGTGAGTTAGTTGGGCTTGTTTTCTCCTATAATCAACTAAGTACAGCTAGTATCACAATCATAAACAGTACATGTCTAAAAGTACATTATCGGTTTCTCAAGGATGCTCATTCTACACTCGCAAAGGTATACTCGATCACAATAAGGCCAAAAGACTTCCCTTCGCGCACGCTCTAATCATAGTAATAATTAAAAAGGGTAAGCTGTAACCTGCTGGTAGAATGGTGAAATGGGGCAATATAATCCAACATCAAGCTAGAGTGTTTTTTTACCACACATAATAATTCAAAGATATTTGCCTATGTCGATTCTATAATTTAATCTATGCTTATTGCTTGCTCATAAACTACAAGTAAAATATGTGCTTGCTCATACACGAAATGTCCCTATTACCACGTCAGGGTTGGCAAAAGGACCATCAGATCAAAATAACACATTAATCAGCTATATAATTGTGACGTTTAATCATTCATACATGCACTGACTTATGAATCATTAACAAAATATTTTCCAAATGCACTAGAAAGCATGATTGCTGTGGGGGCCTATTCAAACTTTTGTTTTCCTTCACAGAAAACATGATTGCTGTTGTAATTCTAAGTGTACTGTGAATTATAGGAGTAAAATGAGAATGGGAGGGGCAGAAGACAATAATATATCTCAGCAGCCTAACACACAGCAGATAGAAGTCAAATAATGAGCTGGTGCCCTCTGCCCATGTCACTTTTCTTTGGTCTACTGGTCTTAGGAGGTTAGCAATAATAGGGATTCCAAGTTTGTAGCCTATTTTGAGGCATGTGACGTGCTCTTTCTCTAGTTGGTACTTGCAAAGCCAGTAACACTATGTTAGTTTAATCTTATTTACTCCTTTACCATATGGGGAATAAATAAAATATGTTGCATAGAAATATACAGATAACAATTAGCAATAATCAATATGTTAAACATATATCTTGCGGAAAATAAAGATAAACCACATTGCAAAGAAACTGGTTCTCTCACTAAATTATGTCTATGTACCTTCCCATTATATCTAAAAGAACCTCTATGTTGCTCCCCCCTCGTTAATTGAGCTAGGAATGACAAAATTGAAGGATACAACTGTTGACCACTCTCTCTATCTACTATACTTTCTCCTTATTTCCCTCAAATAAAGTTCAGCATGACAAACTGCCTATGTACACATGCACCTTTGAAGTCTTCTGACAGCAACAACCGGGGCGGTTGTTTTCTTCAAGAAACGGCCACCGATGCGCGTTCTGCGCAGAGAGAACAAAGACACTCTCTACCAGTACCAATGCAGAAGCTTTCAAACAGTCGGTCACTGCTTCCAGGAACCTGCTTGTGATGACAGCATGAATGTAAGACAAGCAATCATCATGAGCCGTTTCATCAGAGTTGGTACATCACACATCACCTTTGACCTGACACAGGAAATCAGAAAGCCATGTCTGCTCAGTCAGTCAGTCCCCTGCTATTGGACCACAGAAGGCACAATTTCAAATCGACGTGCATGTTCATATATACTGATCACTAGAGTACATATTGACACAATTATAAGGCAGGATAATACGACAATGCTTGTCTGAAAAAAAACATATCTTAGGCGTTTCCTTTTGTGATCTGAATGAGAGGGGGTGGGGGGGGGGGGGGGGGGGGGGGGGTGGAGGGCATGGCATGTAGTGTAGCATAATGCCTCTTGTCCACAGAGACAAGGATAGTATCCATGTTACATGATCACCAACCACGAAAAATCAAAAGAAAAACTCCATGGTAACAGTCGTCATGCATGCGTATGGTCGTCACTGAAAATACAGTCCAACCTGTAATGACGCTTAGTATGACAAAGTATGTATTATACATATATATGTAGCTGGATTAATTGGGAAGCAAAACCACACTTTTGGCTATAAGCTCGTGTGCGCTTTGGTTGCTTGGATTCACACATTGTAGGAATGTTTCTATTGTCATGTGCTAAGCGAGCTTAAATATGGTAGGATGAATGCATCGCTGCTACATACAGTACATATTTGGGAGCGGACCTACTGCCCTCATATATACAAATAAATACAACTAGCTAGGACAAAGTGATGTTTGCCGAAGGCTCCCAGATCCAGCAGATAGCTAGGGAGACTGTTGCATTATAATGTGGTCAGTATAATTTGTAAACACGTTTTCCAATAAAGTTGTACTATCAGTATACAGATCGAGTGTTATTTTTTTATTAAAAAAGATATGCTGTATCATGCGCATGCCTATATGAGAAAACATCTCTCCAGCAAGGCAGCAACTGAAACTAGTTTAACTTAGGACAAAAGGTTCAGTCTCCTTGGAGCTTGGAGCTTACTGTATTACTTTGAGGTGAAAGCCTGAAACTGAGGCCCCAAACAGAAACTACGGGGCCGTTCACACCCAATCCTGGCAGAATCACTTCAGCAGTTGCCGCTGGACGCGCACCGTGCCGCGTTGACCTCGATCGCTCACTTCATCTGCACGCAACGCATCGCCCCCCAACAGCCCAGCTACCCTGCCGCACCCGATCCCACCGTCTCCTGCATGCTTCGAACCACCACCCCTCTGGTTTCTCCCCTTGCTTCCATGGACTTGCACCACCCACGCCACCACCTTCCTGCAGGCCGCAGCTACTATATATAGCACCCCAGGCCACGAGAGCCCATTCATCCAACCATCCTCGATCGTCCTTGATCGCAAGAAGAGATCTCTCCTTGATCTTCTTCTTGCAACGTACTAGCTAGGTTACACACTTAGCTTGCATCGATCGGCACTGCTTCCATGGCGGCTTCCATGGGCAGTTGCCTCGTCCTGCTCGTCGCCTGCCTCGTCGCCCCGCTCCTCCTCGCCGGCGCCGCCCACGGAAACCCGTGGGGCGGCCTGTTCCCGCAGTTCTACGACCACTCGTGCCCCAGGGCCAAGGAGATCGTGAGGTCCGTCGTGGCGCGGGCCGTCGCCAGGGAGACCAGGATGGCGGCGTCGCTGGTCAGGCTGCACTTCCATGACTGCTTCGTCAAGGTGCGTGAACTCTGCCGTAATCTTCGTTACGTTCATGCTTCAATTTGGCACAGCTCTGATGTTTGCTAAGCACATAGCTCCAAATGCACAGTGCACAACTGCAGCTTTTGCTCGAATAAAAGGTAGTAGCATGAAAGAATCTGTAAAAAAAATTGCTAGCCTTTTACCAACGACAAGATGGCCTGCCAACGTTGCGCATGCCAACACTACTCTTACTTTATGTCCTTGTGGCATTATGTCTTGGTGCCCTGCCCATGATTGATTAATTCCTTTTTTTCCTCTTCTGAAAAAGAAAACGATTACTTCGTTCAAACTCAAAATAATTGAAGCAAGTTCTTGATGATGCAATGAAGCAAGTTCTTGATGATGCAATAATATTTTGATCATCCACTTAATACCAACTTTTTACAACACTTTTCTGTGTGTAGGGCTGCGACGCTTCCGTGCTGCTGGACAACAGCACCGGCATCGTGAGCGAGAAGGGGTCCAACCCCAACAAGAACTCCCTCCGGGGGTTCGAGGTGGTCGACGAGATCAAGGCCGCCCTGGAGGCCGCCTGCCCCGGCACCGTCTCCTGCGCCGACGTCCTCGCCCTCGCCGCCCGCGACTCCACCGTCCTCGTCGGCGGGCCCTCCTGGGACGTGCCGCTGGGGCGGAGGGACTCGCTGGGCGCCAGCATCCAGGGCTCCAACAACGACATCCCGGCGCCCAACAACACGCTCCCCACCATCGTTACCAAGTTCAAGCGCCAGGGCCTCGACGTCGTCGACGTCGTCGCGCTCTCCGGCGCCCACACCATCGGCCTGTCCCGCTGCACCAGCTTCCGGCAGAGGCTGTACAACCAGACGGGCAACGGGGCGGCCGACGCCACGCTGGACGTGTCCTACGCGGCGCGGCTCAGGCAGGGGTGCCCGCGCTCCGGCGGCGACGGCAACCTCTTCCCGCTGGACCTCGCCACCCCGGCCAGGTTCGACAACCTGTACTTCAAGAACATCCTGGGCGGCAGGGGCCTGCTCAGCTCCGACGAGGTGCTGCTGACCAAGAGCGCCGAGACGGCGGCGCTCGTCAAGGCGTACGCCGCCGACGTCGACCTCTTCTTCCGGCACTTCGCGCAGTCGATGGTGAAGATGGGCAACATCTCGCCGCTGACCGGGGCGCAGGGGGAGGTCAGGAAGAACTGCAGGAGGCTCAACGGCAACCACTACTGATGAGGTGCTAGATTGTTGGGCTCTCATGAGCAATAATTGTGTACGTGATGGTTGTGACAATGTTTGGTTTAAATAAACAAGAACGGCTTAACGCCTGATTGAGTGTTAACCATGCATTATAACTGGGGGCAATTCAAAAATTTTCTGATAGATCCTCTGTCACGAAAGCTTGGATGATTGGAAGTGTTAGCTGGCTGAACACTCCCTAATAACTATGTCCTTATTAGTTCTCTGAGTGTTGACTCATGTATGTACCACGGTCAGCGGGTGCGAAAATTTGGGGGCATTCACTTTTTGCCACCCTTACGAAGTGTGTCAATCAACTGTTTCACTGACATGTAGGTCAGGGTCGCAAATTACATGCCACTCACTCCCTTTCAATGGAGTTCGATCCATGTAGGGTTATAATTTGTATGATAGATAGATAGATAAAATTAGATAAAGTAGTTTAATTCGACATTTCTAGTCCAAAAGAAGAACAAGAGGGCTCAACCAGCCCACATCTCTAGCTCCAAAAAGTTCTATGGCTAAAAATGACCAGCTCTTGGAATTCTTGGAGTTGAAACTCTAGCAGCAAGCAGGCCCACAATAAAGTGTACTACATACATGATAAGCTACAGACACTGAGACACGCCTATATGTGACTAAACTGAACTTATCGTGCGTCATTTATCCGGTTATTAGTAGGGCACCGTACCTGCAGCAGCTCCCGGTCCGTGGAACGGGAAAGGTCAATCATCCAAACAGGGTAAAGTTATTAGTTAGACAGTTAGTTATCGTGCATGTAACGACCAGCTTGGATGCAGGTCAACCGATCACTCATATAGGTGGTTCATGGCCGTGCGTCCCTGTCAAAGAAAGGAAGGCGTTATGATCGCGTCATGTCTCTTCATCCATCCATCCATCGAGCTGCATGGCTCATAAGCTCAACCTCATCATCATCATTTGAGTCGCAAGCAGGCTCTAGCTCTCTCTAGGTCATCATGCCCCTCCAGCTCTTTGTAAAATGCAAACCAAATGATGTGTTCCCTCCCTTCGGTTGTACTTGCAAAGCACCTAATTTTTTTTCATGTATGATTATTACCATCAATACGTAGGTCGTTAAGTGGCAAAGAAATGGCAGCATTTCAGTCGTAAATTTATAGAAAAGTATATTAGCATCTACAATATTAAATAAATACATTATCAAGATATATGGATGATTTAGTAAAAAAACTAATTTGATGTTGTAGGTGTTAATTAAGGTAGAAAAGTTTAATTTAATTAACTAAAACATCTTACTAGAACGGCGCGGAGTAGTGACAATTTGTTCATCATCCCACCTTTGCAGGTTATATCTTTATTTAATTTATTATAGGCGAGGAAGGACATGGTGCTCACTTAGAGGAAAAAGAAAGTTTTAGGAAAGGCACTGCACAACACCTACTAGGCTACTACCAACCGTTCAGCTAGTGTTTGGTTTTCATGGGTGTTTGTTATGGACGTTATATTAACAAGCAAGATGGTGACTTACTACGTTCCCTTCATAAAACTCCAAACTTATCTTTCTCGCAAAAAGTAATTAACTTTCTCGTGCCAATCAACAAAGGGTAAGATTAGCACTATTATATTAATTATGGAAGAGTTGAAGAAGATAAACCTTTTCCTAAGATCATATGAGAAACATGCACATATAGGTCATTCAAGTAATGCCTATTAGCTATTTGAGTAGCTATAGATCCTATGTGGAAATATGATTGACGCCCATCTCAGGAGTCAAAGTGGTCACCCCGGATTCCACGGCGAGTGTGCCCATCAGTGGCCGGTGGAGCAGGTAAAAAGACCAGTACAGGTACAGCCAGATGGAAGCAGACGACTGCGAGAGTTGGTTACGATAGGCAGGCCCCATGTAGTTGGTGTGCCTATATACTTCTTTAGAGCACCCTCTGTGCTTACATGATTGTGTACTTTAGTTTACTTTTAATTCTCAGGATTTTAGGGCTATGAAAATTTAGGTTGTATATGTGGAGTAGCTAGGTGTGATTTTTCTAAATGAATTGGTATGACGAGGATAGTCGTCCAACTTCTTTTCGTGGCTCAATGTGTTTGAGTTCGCTTTGCAGATACTAACTAGACAGTCTATAGAACCAAAGGAAAAGAACTGTTCCTTCTAATTTCTATAGTAGTTCTAGGCTAGAATTTGAAGCAGCAAATGTTTTCAGTTTTCTTTGTGGTTAGCTTGTTTGCTGCATAAAGGTAATTATACTCTCTAGAAAAAAAATATTTATGATGTAGCATACATATGAGGTTTATTCTAGGCATGCATTGTAAATAAAAAATAAAAACAAGATCCAACCTACAAGCCATTAGGTGGTTTCTCAGTAAGAAGAAAAAACAAGCACTTAAATCCAAGTTGAAGAGGATAAGAGAATGAATTGTTGGGATGCACAACCACACCTCTCACCCCGACCAATTGTGCTAAGTTCACTTCATATTGTACAAAGAAACATGTGTATATAGTAATTTATATCGTGCATAACTTGCTTAAAAGTGATATTACATGCCATTTTACATCGTTATATCCACTCTCTGCAACCTAGTCTTCTTTGTATATTTCTTCATCCAATGGCAAGCTTGCAAGCACAGTTTCATATGTTCATCGCACGCGTGTGATAGCGTAAAGTGCTGTTAAATTTTCAGAAGCGGAGAAACAGGCAAGTTTTTCTGACCATACCTTCAGCGAGCAGTTTCCCACCCCAGTCATCTCTTGTAAGCTAAGGGGCAGTCTCCAACCGTCAACAAAGTAGTGGTCGTCTTCATGTTCTCTCTTCTGATCTACGATCGACTAATTGCAACTGGCGTAATTCTATTCGTAATAAGGTGGCGTCGAAAGTCTTCTCTGCTTGCATGCTCTAATCATCAAATGTATCACCAAGAGGAAAAAATGCTAAGCTCAAATTTGACCTTATAAAAAGGTGAAATGGGGTTACATGTATATAACTCGTTATGAGCCCAAAAGCATATCGGAATACACACATAGTAAGTCAAAGATATATATCATTTTTGCCTGCTGTTCTTTCCGAATTTGATGCTTGCTTACAAATTGCAAGCAAATCCATGTGTGGGGCACACGAAAACAGACTACCACACATCAGGGTTGGTAAATGGAACATCAGAATAATACATGAACCGGCTCTGTGATGAGCTAAATAATTGTCTTTGATTATTAATGCAAAACTACTCTCACTGACTCGCGGAGATCATTGACAAATTATAATTATTTTCAGGTGTTCTGAAAATAAAAACAGTGTTGGTTAACTTCGAAGTAATGTGGGGGCCTATTCAAACTTTGGCGTCTCTTGCACAAAGCACATGATTGCTGTGTGGTTTAAGTGTGAGTCATAGGAGTAGATGAGAAGGGCGGGAACAGTACACAAATAATGAATCAGGAGCCTCACACAGCAAAAGTCAAATGAGCTGGCACTCATGCACATGTCACTACTTCTTTGTCAGCAGTAGGGATGCTAAGTTTGTGGAGTGTTTGAAGAAGGCATGTGACATGCTCTTGCTAGTTGCTTGAGCTTTTTCGTTACACATTTATGCAAACAAATTATGTTTGATCGAAGTAAGCAAATGTTCATGAGGAATCAGTCTGCTTAATATATGTCTCGCGAGAAATAAAGAGAAAAAACCATTGTTGCAATGCACTAGTTCACTTTCTCCATGAAACTTTTTCTCTATGTTGCTACTTCCTATGTTAATTATGTTAGGGCACGACATCGCATGAATAGCAACTTTTCTGATTTCCTCCTTATTTTTCACACCAACCTTTTAGATTTATGTTGTAGTCCCATTGAAATAACTGACAGCAGCAACCAATGCAGATGTTTCCTTTAAGGAACGGCCACTGATACGTGCCGCGCAGAAGAACAAAGGTTCTCTACCGCTACCAGTGTGGAAGCTTTCCAACAGTCCCAAGTCCTTCCAGGAACCTGCTCGTGACATGGATGTAGGCCATGCAAGCACCTAACCGCGAATCATCATGTACCGTGTACTCGGAGTTGGTACATCACACATCGCGTTTGACCTGATGGCCAAGCATGTGTTCGCTGGGAAATCAGCCAGTCAGTCCCCTGCATTGGGCAACAGAAAGAAGGCAACCATGTTAGGCACGCATGTGCTCCAGCCGTCTCATGAACCATCCGATCTTTCATATGGATCGCCACACGGACATAGCCAAAGTACCCTAATTCGGTGGTACAATTTGGTACAACAACGATAAATCTTAAGATGTTACCTCTTTATACGAAGCTTGTGCCAAAAAAAGGCATGCCGCTGTAGCATTATACTTTTGTCCCAAAAGACAAGGATACGGATCCATGTTCGATGATCGCCAACCATAAAGAACCCTTCCTGGGGACAATCCTGCATATGGTCTTCATTAATAAAAATACCATCCAACCTGTAACAACACTTACATATAACAAAAGTAGTTGGATTATTTGGGAAGCAAAACCTCACTTTTCGCTGAGCTTTTTGTACTTTGGTTGCTTGAATTCACACAGTGTATGCTATATTGTCATGTGTTGTGTAAGGTTTAATATGGCTCGATGAATATATTACTACTAGTACTTGTTAGGGGTGGGCCTAGCCCGACCTTGATACAACTAGGATAAAGTTAGAGCAATGACTGATCTACTGTAAAGCTACAACTGTCTTATTGAGGTAGTTTAAAGTCATGGAAGACACAGATCCAGGAAAGGACACGGTTACTCAATGTGATTAAGGCATAAACGGAATTCAAAATAAAACTGCATCATTGCACTGTATAGATAGTTTTGTTTACAAGATGAGTTGTATAATGCACAATCACCAATTAATAATAGTCTCTTCATTTTAGTTTAACACACTACTCCAGTCCTATGAGAAGATTGCAGCAATGTTTGCCGTTTAATAAGTGGCAGACATTGTTTTCAATCCACCTACGCTTGCCTAGGACAAAAAGTTTAATCTCCATGTAGCTTTCAGCTAAAACTGAAGCACCAAACAGCAACTAAGAACGTTAGAGTCCACTTGTAACCTGATGGAATTACTGTAGCAGTTGCTACAGTGTCTAGCTAGCTTGCTTATTCTATACGCATCCCCCTAACAACCCAGCTGCCTGCTGCATCTGATCCCACCGTCCCGTGTTCCAAACCACCCTCCTTTCCTTACATGCACTACACCCACTTCCTGCAGCTATATATATCACCATATGCCCTCCTCATCGAACCATCCACAAGAGAAGAAACAAGCAAGTAGCCTCGTCTTGTAACATAGCACAGCAAAGGTTACTCACATACATGGTAACTTCCATGGGTTGCCTCGTCTTGCTCTGCCTTGTTTCTCCCTGTTAAACAAACAGCTGTAACCAACGTGGATTGATAGAGTTTGGTCTAGATACTTGTTGTTACGGTAGATAAAGGTTGTTGTAATTCTATTGTACTCTAGATAGATATCCTGGCCAAATTCTAATCAATCTATATATATGTAAACCTCGGCACCTTGAGTTGTGCCCCGTTATTAACACGCATCCGTCGTGATCTTCCAAGGAAGGCCGATGTTCCACCATATCTTTCGCACCTCTGATTTTTCACATGGTAATCAGAGCCACGAAGAACTAGATTGTCTCTACATCAACAATGGCATCTAGTTCATCGACCTCGAATCCTTTTCTTGGCGTCCAGATCTCCGAGAAGCTCAACAAGCAGAACCATACGCTGTGGGCGGCGCAGGTTCTTCCCACCATACGTGGTGCAAGACTTGAAGGCTACATCACCGGTAAAGTTGGTGTACTAGGAGCTGAAGTAGATGAGAAGCAAGGGGACAAGATGGTCAAGGTTATAAACCCGGCCTATGAAGATTGGTACGCTAGAGATCAATAAGTTCTAGCGTTCCTGGTCTCGTCCCTGTCGAGAGAAGTGCTGTCCCAAGTCGCCACAGCAAAGACGGCAGCTTAGGCATGGAAGGCAATCGAAGAGATGTACGCATCTCATACTCGCGCACGCACGGTCAATGTGCGTCTTGCGCTGGCTACAACAAAGAAAGAGGCTATGACTATAGCTCAGTACTTTGGTAAGATGAAATCCTATGGAGATGAGATGGCTGCTGCTGGTAAACCTTTAGATGATGAAGAGATGGTTTCATATATTCTTAATGGTTTAGACCCTGAGTTTAATCCCTTAGTTTCTGCTATTGTAACTAGGGTAGAATCCATCTCAATGTCTGAATTATACTCTCAGTTGTTAAGATTTGAAACTAGAGAAGAGCTACAGCAGGGAGGAGGCTCTTCGTCTGCTAATTCTGCAGGAAGGGGTGGTCGTGGTGGTGGATCATCACGTCGCACCAGCTACGGCCGTGATCGCGGTTCAGGACAAGGGCGTGGTCAACAGGCACGCCTCAACTACCAGAACCAGCAACGTCAACAGCAGCGCAAGCCCATCGCCAACATCCCAAGCACAGACGCCAATGGGCGTCCCATCTGCCAAGTTTGCTACAAAGCTGGACACATGGCTCCTGATTGCTGGCATAGGTTTGATGAAAACTATACACCAGAAGAGAGGCATGTTGCTGCAGCAATGGCCGTGAGCTCCTACAACGTCGACTCCAACTGGTACACCGACACGGGAGCCTCTGATCATGTTGCGGGTGACTTGGAGAAGCTCGCAATACGGGAGAAGTACCACGGCAATGATCAAATCCATACAACAAGTGGTGCAGGTATGGAAATTAAACATATTGGTCATTCTTTGGTTCATACCCCAATTCGTGATCTACAATTAAACAATATTCTTCACTGTCCCAAAGCTGCCAAGAATTTAGTTTCTGTTCATCGTCTCACCAAAGATAATTCAGCTTTTCTTGAATTTCATCCTAATTACTTTTTGATCAAGGATCAAGTCACGAAGAACATTCTTCTTAAAGGGCGCTGTCACAAGGGGCTCTATCCCCTTCCTTCATCTCCATCAATAAAGCAGGCTTTTGGTGTCGTCAAGCCGTCATTTGAAAGATGGCATAGTCGCTTGGGTCATCCCTCTACTCCTATTGTTGCAAAAATTATCAGTAGCAATGAATTACCTTGCTCAGTTGAGGCAAATAAAGAATCTTGTGTGTGATGCCTGTCAAAAGGCAAAGAGTCATAAGCTTCCATATCCCAAGTCTTTTAGTACTTCTAGCGAACCTTTACAGCTTGTTTTCTCTGATGTTTGGGGTCCTGCGTCAAACTCTGTTGGAGGAAAGCAATACTATGTTAGCTTCATTGATGATTATAGTAAATTTACTTGGATTTATCTCCTTAAGTTTAAATCTGAAGTTTTTCAAAAGTTTCGTGAGTTTCAAAGCCTGGTTGAAAGACTCTTTAATTGAAAGATCATTGCCATGCAAACCGATTGGGGAGGAGAGTATCAAAGTTAAATTCCTTCTTTGCCAAAGTCGGCATATCTCACTTTGTTTCATGTCCACACGCTCACCAACAAAATAGGGCTGCAGAAAGAAAACATCGCCATATTGTAGAGGTTGGCTTGGCTCTTCTTGCATATGCATCGGTTCCTCTTAAATTTTAGGACGAAGCTTTTCTAGCTTCCACTTACATTATTAATCGTGTTCCTAGTAAAGTCATTAATTTTGAGACACCTCTTGAACGCTTGTTTCATCAAAAACCTGATTACACTGCCCTCCGTGTTTTTGGGTGTGCTTGTTGGCCCAACCTTCGTCCATATAACACTCGCAAGCTCCAATTTCGATCCAAGCAATGTGTTTTTCTAGGTTATAGTAACCTTCACAAAGGATATAAGTGCCTTAAAGTTAACACCGGGCGTGTTTATATTTCCCGGGATGTAATTTTTGATGAGAATATTTTTCCCTTCTCTCAACTTCATTCCAACGCCGGTGCTCGTCTCACATCAGAAATATCTCTGCTCCCTTCTAGCCTTCTTCCACCAACATCTGATCATGGGGGAGAATCATGGGGTCATCATATGTTTAATTTTTCTAATGCTGATCAAGGTTCTACAGGAAATACTCCCTTTGATGATACAGGACATGGTGTGGATGAAGAAAATTCAGGTGGCACGTCAGGAGCTTTGGGATCTGCTCAGGATCCATCTGGGAGTCAGAGTCCCGGCTCCTGCTCGCCGCAGGCACCAATGGCTGAAGACAGCCAGCCCGGGCACGCCACGTCCTCGCCCTCACCCGTGGCCGTGCAAGCAGAAGTACCTGCAAGCGATACATCACCGCTGGCGGCTGGCTCTCCCACTCCCACCTCTCAAGAATCTCCGACAACAGCCTTCAATGATGAGTCTGCTGTTCCTGCGCTGTTCGGTGGTGAATTCCATGAGGATTCGCTCGGATCGTCTACATCTGAAGAAGCTGCACCCCTGCCGGCTACATCGGATGCTCCAACAAGACCCAAGACAAGGCTACAAAGTGGAATACAAAAGAAAATGGTATATACTGATGGAACAATTAGATATGGGTTTTTTACATCAGCTGGAGAGCCTCAAAATCTAGAGGAAGCTTTGGGAGATAAAAATTGAAAAAATGCTATGGACATTGAATATTCAACTTTAATGAAAAATAAAACTTGGCATCTGATTCCTCCGAAGAAAGGCAGCAATATCATAGATTGCAAGTGGGTTTATAAAATTAAAAGAAAGCAAGATGGAAGCATGGATAGATATAAAGCTCGATTGGTAGCAAAGGGATTTAAACAAAGATATGGAATAGACTATGAGGATATTTTTAGTCCTGTTGTTAAATCAGCCACTATCAGGATTATTTTGTCTATTGTTATATCTAGAGGATGGAGCCTTCGTCAATTAGATGTACAAAATGCTTTCCTTCATGGCATCTTGGAAGAAGAGGTGTATATGCGACAACCACCAAGATATGTTGATCAAACCTCTCCAAACTTTGTCTGTAAGTTGGATAAGGCTTTATATGGTTTGAAACAAGCTCCAAGAGCTTGGTATTCTAGGTTGAGTGCAAAGTTGCATGAACTTGGGTTCAAGTCGTCAAAGGCGGATACATCTTTATTTTATTATTATAAAGGAGGGATTATTGTTTTTGTGCTGATCTATGTAGATGATATAATCGTTGCAAGTTCAGCACACAATGCTACTATGGCGCTGCTACAAGATCTTAACAAAGAATTTGCCTTGAAGGATCTAGGGGAGTTGCACTATTTTCTTGGGATAGAAGTAAGTAAGGTCAGTAATGGTATTGTATTGTCACAAGAAAAATATACCTCGGATGTGCTGAAACGAGTTGGAATGAGCAACTGTAAACCCGGCTAGTACTCCCCTATCTGTATCTGAAAAACTCTTGGTTCATGAGGGAGATCCTCTTGGACCAAGTGATGCTACTCAGTATAGGAGTGTGGTGGGAGCATTGCAATATTTAACGCTGACTCGACCTGATATTTCCTTCTCCGTAAACAAGGTATGTCAGTTTTTACATGCTCCAACTACTGTTCATTGGGCAGCTGTTAAAAGGATCTTGAGGTACTTGAAGCATACAGAGAAGCTGGGATTAAAAATCAGTCGGTCTTCATCACTTCTTATAAGTGCCTTTTCAGATGCTGATTGGGCAGGATCTTTGGATGACCGACGTTCCACTGGAGGCTTTGCTATTTTCCTAGGCAATAATCTTGTGTCATGGAGTGCTCGTAAGCAAGCAACCGTGTCCCGGTCTAGTACCGAAGCTGAATATAAAGCTCTTGCCAATGCAACTGCAGAAGTCATGTGGACACAAAACCTGTTACAAGAACTAGGAATTGAAGTACCAAGAGCAGCTAAGTTGTGGTGTGATAATATGGAAGCTAAGTATCTTTCTGCCAATCCTATATTTCATGCAAGGACTAAACATATAGAAGTTGATTATCACTTTGTGAGGGAGCGAGTAGCTAGGAAGCTACTTGTTATTGACTTTGTTTCATCCAAAGATCAGATTGCAGACGAGTTTACTAAACCTCTTGCTGTGCGGCAGCTGGAAATTTTCAAAGGCAATCTCAACCTGAAGAGTTTAGATTGAGGGGGAGTGTTAAACAAACAGGTGGTAGATTGAGGGGGAGTGTTAAACAAACAGTTGTAACCAACGTGGATTGATAGAGTTTGGTCTAGATACTTGTTGTTACGGTAGATAAAGGTTGTTGTAATTCTATTGTACTCTAGATAGATATCCTGGCCAAATTCTAATCAATCTATATATATATATATGTAAACCTCCGCACCTTGAGTTGTACCCCGTTATTAACACGCATCCGTCGTGATCTTCCAAGGAAGGCCGACGTTCCACCATATCTTCCGCACCTCTGATTTTTCACACTCCCCTCCTTGCCAGTGCCATCCACGGCCACCCATGGGGCAGCTTGTTCCCTCAATTCTACGACCATTCATGCCCCAAGGCGAAGGAGATCGTGCAGTCCATTGTAGCACAGGCTGTGGCCAAGGAGACCAGGATGGCGGCATCCTTGGTCAGACTGCATTTCCATGACTGCTTTGTCAAAGTAAACTCTGCGTCCTCTCTTCTATTGTATTATTTACATGCTCTGACACAGCTATGATGCTTGATAAACATAGTTCCTGCAGTGCATCATAGCAAATTAGCCATACAAGTTTAGTAAGTTTTGAGCTATATATGCTGGTTACAGTAACAATAAGACTAACAAACCTGAAAAGCGAAGATTAATGGATGGGTTTATTTACTAACTTTGGCTGTATAAACATTTCAACTTTGTCCTATATATGTGCCTAGGTAATTTCTTTACTATTGATAAGAAAGCCTACCTACATCACCAATGCGAGCACTACTTTATGTCTTGGTGGCACGATTGAGCGAGTACCATGATTGATAACTCTGTTTTTCCCCTTTTTGAGTGAGATTTTTTTTTTGGGAACCAAATGAGAAGATGTTTACTTAACTCTAGTGCACAATGATTGAAGCTCTCTGTGCAATGTTTTATCTTTTATTCAATGCATTCAATGCATGTGCCTGATGAATCTACTACCACTACTACTCCGTAGCGTGTGCCTAATTTCTAAACTATTTCACATCTGGCAAATAATTATCAATCTTCTCTGATACTGTTCGACGTGTAGGGCTGCGATGCATCCGTGCTGTTGGACAGCAGCAGCAGCATAGTCAGTGAGAAAGGGTCAAACCCCAACAGGAACTCGCTCAGAGGGTTTGAGGTGGTCGACCAGATCAAGGCCGCTCTCGAGGCTGCCTGCCCAGGCACTGTCTCCTGCGCCGACATCCTCGCCCTCGCAGCCCCGTGACTCAACTGTCCTGGTATGCACCACCATCAATAATTCTGTCCTACCACAAGCGGAAGACATGAAATTTATATAGCCATAACTTTGGCGAAGGAAGTGCTCCTGGCACGATGATTTTTTTGAATCTAACCTGTAGGTTGGTGGCCCATACTGGGACGTGCCACTCGGCCGGAGGGATTCGCTTGGTGCAAGCATCCAGGGTTCCAACAACGATATCCCAGGCCCCAACAACACCCTCCCAACCATCATCACCAAGTTCAACGTTGTGGATGTCGTCGCCCTCTCCAGTGACTTCTCATGCTATTTCATAATAATTCCTGTCATTTGCTATTTACTAACTTAACGTACACTCATACTATACGACATGGATTTGACACCACATGTATGTACAGGTGGCCACACCATAGGTATGTCTCGGTGCACCAGCTTCCGGCAGAGGCTGTACAACCAAACGGGCAATGGCATGGCTGACAGCACACTGGATGTATCGTACGCGGCACAGCAGAGGCAGGGGTGCCCCCGCTCTGGACTTCGTCACCCCAGCCAAGTTTGACAATTTTTACTACAAGAACCTCCTGGCTGGCAAGGGCCTCCTCAGCTCTGATGAGGTTCTGTTGACCAAGAGCGCTGAGACAGCAGCACTCGTGAAGGCATATGCTGCTGATGTCAATCTCTTCTTCCAGCACTTTGCGCAGTCTATGGTGAACATGGGCAACATCTCACCACTAACCGGGTCACAGGGTGAGATCCGGAAGAACTGCAGGAGGCTCAACAACGACCACTGAGGTTGCTTTATGTGCTGAAATTGTATCTGATGTTGGTGATATAATTTGTTCAAATAAGCAAGCATGGCTATGATTTTATCAGATGTTTGATCTTATGTTTTTATTTAAACACATTGTAAAATGTGTATCTATAAATAAGTCAATATATAAGATGAGTTGATTTGGTTGTCATAGATCTGCTTATTTGACTTACCTTACCATGTTTTGAGTTTTGACTCCAATCCCAACCCAATGAATTCATGTTATATGTCAATTACTCCATTTATTTCTTCGAGAGTTCCTCTAGCAGTCCAGCTGCGTCAACTTTGGCATTTGTCACCTATTGGAATCAAAATATGGACAAAAGTTAGTTCGTAAAGGAGAAACGGCAATCATCATACGAGGATCCAAAGATACATTCATGCAAATCATGCAGTCAAGTGTTGTGCCTAAAAGAAACAAATATTTAGAGCTCTCATGCAAGCATTCAAACTAATGGCTTGACCAAGTTTATATCAATATGTGCTATTTCATATGCAAAGCAAGGAGGTACCTGGTTCTGTCATTTCATATCTATATGTACTACTTCAGATGTTTCAACGGGGTTATTTAAAAAACATGCATCTGCAATGGGAGATAAATACATATCAAGGATTCATATTTGGAAATGGAGCTAAAAGTGGGGAAAAGGGTATTATAGCACACAAATCGGAGAAGGTATATACCTGCAGACTGCAGATCCCATAGCTGTATGGGCTTTCTCTCTTCCCTTATTCCTATAGTTCGGCATCTTTTATCAGAGCCCTGTATGCTCAGTCCATGCTGGGAAAATTGAAAACAAAAAGAAATCAATGCTAGTTCATCGAACAGAAAAAATACCTATAGAAAACAAAAGAGGCCAATTGAGGGTACTAAACTGGTTGAACTCAACAAGATGTATCCTCAACCTCAAGGATTTTCAGAATCTTGAACAATCATATATATTCACAACCACATGGATGGGTACCATGGGTCAACCCGCATACACTCTCTCAACTGATGGAGCCTGTGCAAAGTAAGGGTTCTGTTTTCATTTGGTGTCTGTTTCTGGCATAAAAGAATTGACAAACAGTTATAACAAAGGTGCACGAGTTTGCATTATGAACCCAAAGCACAGTTTTCTTGCTAGGAACGATAGACTACATGCAAAAAAGTTAATTCCAACTCATGTTGCATCACCATGCATCAACTATATCAAGAAAGCATGCTGTACTTACGAGTTTACATGTGTTGCAGATGATGCTACTGTGGGTAGAAAAAAATCCCTAACAAGTTGGACAGATCACCAAATTTAATCAGAATTCTGAATCATCGCTTCAACTGCCTTGTTGGCCCTAAGAACCTCCCCTTTCGAGCAAAGTGAAGCAATAGAAGTATAATATGAGTCGAAGTCATCACTGAAAGACTTCCCAAGCAAATTTTGGTAGTCAATATCAGTATCATCACTTGCTTTTGATAAACTATCATCTCCATCTATCACCTCAGAGCTCCTATGATGACTATTCCTAGAAACATCATAAGCTACTGGGCTTACTTGTCCTGAATCTGAAATGGAATCACAAGCATCATCAGCTTTCTGTAACTTCTTGAGGTGCCCAAGCGCATTATAGCTGCTAGAATCTGAAGAGGATAAAAGCATGTGTCCCACTTCATTTAGGATAGTCACAATCTCATCGATCCTCCCTTGATCACATGCAGAAGATAGGAGATCAGCAAGAGACTCCGCTTGAATCTTATCTCCAACACTGTTTATTGACTCCACGACTTCTTTGCACTGAAACATTTCCCTCAAGATGCCCCTGGATTCTTCCATCCTTCCTTTTGCATAGAGTCCTTTGACAAGGCTCATAAAACCAACAAAATCAGGTTCTATGTCCTTATAACGGTATTCATTAAAGAAGCGTAATGCAGCTTCAGTATCACCTTTCAGGCAAAGTCCACTAATAATTGCACCAAGTGTAAAAGAATCTGGGCGTACAAAGAGTTCCTCCAAGTGAGACATAAGCTCAAGTGCCTTTTCAGTTAATCCAAAGTTACAATAACCACTGATCAACAAGTTGTAAACACGGGTCGTGGGTCTGATACCCTTGGTGGACATTTTATGAAACAGTTGGTCTGCATCGTCTAACAAACCTTCTCTGCACAGAGCACCAATAAGGATGGCGTAAGTGATCATTGTTGGAAGCATTTTGCTGTTTTCTAAATAGTCAAAGAGCCTGAATGCTTCAGTAAGGCATCCTTGCTGGCACAAACCACTGAGAACTGAGTTATGGATGACAATGTTTGGATGAAGCCCTTCTTTTTTCAATCTTTCACAAAGATCTAGTGCCTTTTCAAGATATCCACCCTTACAAAGTCCATCCACCACTATGGAATACATGGCTAGATCTACTGAAAGCCCACTTTGTTGAGCTTCCTTCAAAAATTTACACGCATCCAGAACTTCACCTTGCTTCTTTAGAGTATAGACAGCTCCTCTCAGAACACTGACAGGAACACTTCCAGTGTCCATGTAATTAGAAAACCAAATAGCTTCTCTAACACTTTTCTTGCTGAGATGACAGGACAGCATATTTATCATTCTACGTTCATGCAGACCATGAATTTTAATGAACTCACAGAGCAATGGTTGTATGACCTCTTCACTTCCATTTCGATGTAAGCTCTTAAGCAGCCTGTAGCATGTTTTACTAGTTACAAAACTGGCTTGCGTTCTGAGTAACTTGTAAGCATCCATTGCTGCTCGACAACAATTCTTGTTGCTTAAGAAAGTAGAAGCATAATTGCAAATAGATGCAAATAAGTCAATATCTAATTCACCAACCTTATAAATAAAATCCAGCACACCGTGTTCACCGAGTTCTTTGAAGTTTGCATGAATCAACTTCCTACAGTTACAGAAATCAGGTCTTATTTTTTTTTGAACAAGATCAAAAAATATTTGGCCAGCCATGTCAACTTTTCCTTGATTACACAGTGCTTTAATGAGGCAGTCATAAACCACTGTGCTGGAGAGTGATGAATGTTTCTTGTATTCATCAAAAAGCTCCAGTGCCTTGTCAATTTCCTCAACTTTACACAAAGCATCTATAATTGTATTGTAGGTGATAGTATTAGGCCTTAAGCCCATCTCAGGCATTTTATGAAACAAACTCCAGGCATCATCCACCTTGTTAACCATAAACAATGCTTTGATAAGAACATTGCATGTGACAACATCCATAGAGATACCACTATTCTCAAGCCTACCCTTTATTGCCATAACACCGGTTACATCATCTCTGTTAATGTAACCATGTAACAGTGTGCTATATGTGAAGTTATCAGCAGCAACACCTTCAGAGATTTCAACAGCCTTTTCAGTGTCACCAGCTTTACACAGACCATTTATAACCGTATTGTATGTTACATTGCCAGCCTTTATTCCCTTGTTCTCCATCTCCTCAAGCAAAGAGAAAGCCCTAGCTAAATCTCCCATCTTGCACAAACTGTCAATCAAAATTGAATATACATACTCGTCCACCACCACTCCAGTTTGTTCCAGTTTCCTCAAGATAGAGAAGGCATCTTCCAACCTGCCTCTCTTACAGAAGCCACCAACCAGTGATGTATAAGTAATCAAATTTGGCTTAGCATCATACTGCTCCATTGTATCCAAGAAACCCATTACTTTCTCCACACTACCTTCTCTGCACAGGCCATCAATAACAGTAGTGTAGTTAACCGCATCGGCTGTGATTCCCTTATCTATCATGGACCGATGCTTCCGTAGACCCTCCATCAAGAACCCACCACTCATGTATCCATGAACCATGCTGCCATAAAATATAGCATCAGCATCCATGCCCTTACACTCCATCTCCTGCATCAGCTCTGCCATCTCATCGATTCTCCCCTCCAACCCAAGAGCATGGACGACCGACGTCAACGTCACCAGGCCCGGCTCAAAGCAACTGAACTCACGCCTTACCCTCTCATAGAAGTCTAGACCCGCTCCAGCCTTCCCAGCTCTAGAGAACCCAGAAACAATAGAGCTGCAAACGCGATCGTCCACCTGACAACCCCTCCTGGTCATTACGTCGAACACCCTGAGCGCGCCATCCACCTCCCCGCGGGCACACAGCCCCACCACCATCACGCGGTACGTGGACGGGGACAGCACCGCGCCTTGATCCTCTACGGCCGCGGAGAGCAGCTCCAGCGCGTGACGCGGGTCTCCTTGCCCCGCGCAGGCCCGTCGGAGCAGTGCGTGCCAGAGGCGGCGGCCACGGTTGGCAATGCATGAGGCGAGAGCGAGGCGCTGGGCCGCTTCGCGCGGGCGCGCAGAGTCAAGCAGCGCGGACGCGGCGAGGAGGTGCGTGCGTGGGGTGGGGGCAACTGCGTTGGCGAGCGCGTGGGAGGCGAGCGCGGCGAGGAGGCGGTGCCTGCGGTGGCGGAGGAGCGTGGCCAGGAGGCGGTCGACGTGGCGTGCGGTGACGGCGCGACCGAGTTTAATGAGCGAGGGGAACGGCAGTGGATGGGGAGCGGGAGGCGGGGGCGGAGGGGACTCGCCGTTGCCGCCGGGTAGGGGCATGGCCGGCCTGGCGGAGTGGCGGGTGAGTGGAACGTTCGAAACGCCGGGTTCCGGGGGAGGTCTCGGGACTTCGGGAGCCGGGAGGGAGCTTTGTTGGAAGCTGAGGTTTTGCTGAAATGCAGGTAAATCAATTGAATTCAAGGGCAATTTGAAATTTTGAATTCACGAATGCGAATATAATACGAACAAATCAAGGGGTTATTGCGTTCTTACCCCTATTTTAATCATAAATTGTAACTTTACCCTCGTTTTTCCAACCTTTATGATTTTGCCCCTTGTTTTTGAAAACGAAGAGAACCCTTAACGGTGTGAAACGAGCCGGTAAAACACGAGTTTACCCTTGCGAATTTGCCCCTACTTTAGTAAATACTTTGTAATTTTATCCCATTTTAGCATTAAATATGTAGACAACATCTTATCACATATCTAAGAATAATCTTGTCAACTAAAAAACTGAGGAATAACAAATATTCTAAAAAAATATATAGATAACATAACTTCCATTCCATGTATAAAAGTTCAAAACACATGCATAGCTACAGAAGATCCATCATGGGTGCAGCAAAAGCAACGATACAAAACCAGATGACATCCACATATATGTCCATCAAAAGCAAGTAACTAGTAGAGAGATTACATATCCACTAGGAAAACAAAAGAAGCCAAATTTATGCATCTCTTCCTAACAATGCAGCCAAGCTTCCTGATCTCCCTTCTCTTCCTGTTCTTCCACCCCTTCCTCTTCCCCTTCCTGGTCCAGCACCTTCTGTTCTTATTCCACTTGCACTTGCACCTGCACTTCTCCACTTGCCCTTCCCCTTCCCCTTCCCCTTCCTGATCCAGCACATCATGTTCCCGATCCAAGCCTGTAGGAGTACTAATAGCCTTCTTCAAGTTATTGACAAACCAAGTTCAGATTTTCTTTGATTCAGTCTCAATCACTCCATAAGCAACTGGAAATAGCCAATTATAATTATCTACTTCAACAGCTGCTGCTAACTGACCCTTTGACCTTCCTATCAAGTGTGTCGCATCCATAGCAATGTAAGGTCTACGTCCTTGCAAAAACCCATCAATACATGGTTTAAGAGCAACAAAGAATCTGCTGAAACACACAAAACTATTGTCATCTTCTTCAGTGTCTATCTCAACAATGTTGCCCTCTCAAAAGCCCTGCTTGATAGGTAGGTAGCAAGTCATAGCTATCATCCCACTTCCCATAAATGGTGTCCATTGCTCTCATCTTACCTCTCACAACTCTATCACATGGAATTTCAATTGAGTACTTCTTCTTAAGCCTATCCTGCAACTCTCTTGGTCCCATTTCAGGTTCTTCCCACAACAAATCCACCACTCTTTCAGCAATCCATTTATTTGAGGCCATCGTTTCACCACAATTATTAAATGAACCACATGTATGCTTTGGTCCACTCATCTTGACCTGCAATAAAACAGCCATAAAAGAGCCATTCTAGTGAGTAACTTATTGGAAAATGGCATAAAAATGTACTTCATACTTGCTGCAAATTGACACAAAAATATTGAATTTACCGTGCAGCCAAGGTACTTCTTGCTTGTAGATGAAAAAACTTCCAATTGCAACCTTGGTCGGCTCTCTTGCATATGGCTCTAAATCTAACCTTATCCTTTTCCACAATATGGAAAGCATGATTATGCAAAATAGCTTGATCGGTAACTACAGACTTGCACTGATCCACATCTGGGAACACAACATCTACATCGATACATGGATCATCAACATCATATGAAATGAGGGAGGATCGTATTCATCATCATCAACTACTTCACCGTCAGGGTCAGAGCAATCATCACAAGTGTTAGATGATGCAGCCAAATTAATGTCATAGCTGCTATCACTCGGTGCCACAAGGGAATCAGTGCAAGAATATATACCCTCCTCATCAACTCCTACACATTCATCATCATGTGTATATTTGTCTTTGGTTTTGGTGGCTCTTTTTTTCTTGGTGGTGGATGTCACTCTCTCATTTGTGGCTGGCTCATTGGTTTGTGTCTCACTATTGCCTCTCTCATTGGTATGTACTCTATTCCTAAGAGAAGGGTGACACGTATATTTTGTTGGTGAAAATTGCAATGATCTTGCAAAATCATTTATCTGGGCATTGATTTGGACTACTCCCTTGTTAAGATTGAGTTCAAACCACTCAAGCATATCATCATCCGATTTAATCTCAATAGAATCAGTGTCCAACTCACGCCACAAAGTTATGTACTGCTTTGAGCCCCACATGTAATGTTCGGCAGTGAAATCAACTAATTGCAGCACGCCATAGCCATGTATGTCAACAATTTGAGTTGGCAATATTTTCTCCTGCAACCATGACTTTGGTCCCCCGTCAGGCAAACTGAAAAATGACCGTACCCTAACAAAAAGATTCATTTGTCTATGATTTGGCCTACAAATCACAACAGTGAATATACAGTTAGCTAAATTGCCCTAAAGATCAAAGTTAATTCCTCCTACAACACAATTTGAATGAAAATCTAACATCCAGTACCACAGGAACAGAGAAATTTACCTAGGGTTTTCCTCAATGTTGGAGAAATCCATGACAAGCCGGCTAACCAGACCGTCCCCGTCCCCGTGCGTTTGACGGCCTCGGCCTCCACCGCTCCCTAGCCGAGCCCGCGAGTCCCGCTCCCTGGCTAAGTCCCCGTGCGTCGCCGCTCCCTAGCGGGGTCGCACGCTCGCGGCACTCCTGGCCTGGCCCAGTCGAGCGCCTGCCACTGACGCCCCTAGCTTGGCCGGGTCGAGCGTCTGCCACCGGTGCCCCTGGAGCCACTGCTTGAATCGGGCCGGAGGAGAATCGGGGAGAGAGAGGAGGCCGCAAGAGTGGTCTGGAGGGGGTAAAGGGATAAGGGGTATTGTTGTCTTTCCACACAATTATGAAGGGTTTTTTTTAATCGTTTATTTGAGATCCCACTAACAGAGTTAAAAGGAGGGGCAAAACGGAGCCTTCGTTTTAAAAAAAATAGGGGTAAAATTACAATTAGCATTCAGAGTAGGGGTAAGAACATCAATTCCCCATAAATCAAATGTTCCATAAACTGTTGGATGTGCAAATAATTGTTATTTATATCATCGTGCAAGAAAAAATAGGCTTCACTGTTTGTATCATTTTTCAATAGTGGGAACATGAAATTACATGTTTCTTCTCACAAATGAACAAGAAATTACATTACAAGAGCGAGGGTTAATTTCTTTGTAAAAAGGTGAGTTGATTTTTTATGACTAAATTTAAATGGTGGATGCACCTAAGTCAACTTTCAAACAAAATTCTTCTTCAAGAGCCTAATCAAATTATTCCGATAAAATAATACTTTAGTGAAAAGGGTATAAATTTTATATAAACTATCAAATTAAAAAATATTAACTATTTGTTGAAAATATTAATTTGGACTTGTGATCTGTGAACTTGTTTTCTGTTGTGACTTATGACTTGTGAACGGTTGTTAGCTTGTTGATTGTTCGGCTGTTCGGAACTTGTTTGCTAATTGCTACTTGTCAACTTGTTTTATTGTGTGCATATCGTTGCTATTGTTGCGTCGAGCTCATTATTTTAAGTGGTTACGTATATTGATATTCCCGTTTTATGTTACCGTTTCCCGATCGTAATCGACACGTTCCCGTTCGAATTATTCCGTTCCCGATATCCCGTATTACCGGTTTCGTTTTCCCGTCCGGCCTTCCCGTTCCCGTTTCCGTTCCCGGCAAAAAAATACGGGAGCGGGAACGATTAAGACCTTTTCCCGACCGTTCCCGATCGTTTTCATCCCTAAACCCATATGGCGAAAAGTTGAGACAATACTAAGGTGAATGAACAGAACTCAATAGGTGTCGCCCATGGGCCTATGTCGGCCCACTAGCCTTATTACTATGGGCTGGGCATTTTGCAAGTAAAACGGCAACAACCCGTGTGGCGTGGAGTCGCGGAGCGGGAGCCCCGAGAGGCCGAGATGCAGCAGCCTCAGGGGCAGACGTCGGCGCTCGCGGTGGCGCCGTCGGCGTCGGCGGTGGCCCATCCGAACGATCCGGCGGGTGGCGACGCGCCGCCGAAGCAGGTGGCGCAGGCAATGGAGCGTCTGGGCCGTGCGGGGCGGCTCATCGCGGAAATCCGGCTCGGCGCGGACCGCCTCCTCGAGGCCCTCTTCGTCGCCGGCGGCGCGCCCCCGTATAGCGCGCCCCAGCACATCGACAGGACATCGCGCGCTATCGTCCAGGAGGAGGCCGCCATGCGCCGCCACTTCCAGGACCTCCGCGCCCTCGGCAGGTACCAGCCCCTAGCATCTCCGCCCGCCCTAACACCTCCGTTCTCCCTTCTCTCTCGATCCGGGAGGTTATGGATAATTACCTGGGTTTCTATACAGAAAACTTGGTTGCGTTCTACTTATTGCAACAAATGTCAAATTTTAACAGAAAGCAATTCGGACCCTGTTGCTGATGAGAGATTCAAATAGCACCGTTGATATTTGAATATAGCACCGATGATATTGTCTAACCAATGTTCAGGAAATTGATAGATGTGATCCGAAATTGATTTTTGCCTATTTTTGTAGGAAATTTCAATTTTTATTCCTCGCTTTGCACACTAAATAATTTATTTAATTTTGTTTAGTTGTGTCTACTTTAGTACTAGTATTATGTTGGAACCTGTACCTGCAATGTGGCTGCTCTTAGTTTTGGAGCTTATATAGTTTGCTGGAGGTTATTGCGTAGAAATCATTAGCTTAGTTACTTTTTATGAAACTAAAAACTTTTAATCTTCCTGCTGACTTTCTGCCTGTAGTTTGGACTTGTTGGGATGCTTACAAAATATAATTTTCCAAAATGATTGGCCTTACTCTATTGGTTGGGATTATTTTGTATTTCTGGAGCACATGTTACATGTCGACAAAACTGTGAAGTCATTAGATAAAATGAAGATGAAATATTCAGGCAATTTAGTTATAAAACTTTTGCTTTTAGAGAAATCTGAACTTTTTTCTCGAACCGGCAGGAGAGCTTCATGTCACTGTATTAAGAAGTAATAAAGGATGGACCCTACAAAACAAAAAGGCAGGAAAAACAAAAACAAAGAAACAAGAAAAAGAAAAGGGGCGACCACGGTCCGGCAATCTAGAAAAAACAGGAGTTACTACTTATGGCTAATGCACATGCACCATCTTAATCGCGACTCAGGATATTGGAAACCATGAAGATATTTGCAACCATATTGAATTTAGTTGAGCACAAGTTTTGAAAGGCATGGGGAAGGGCATGTATTTCAGTTGTCTTCATTTTTCTATTATTCTCCTAGTAAACTGGCTTAAGATGCTGAAGGGCATCATCTTTCAGTTTCACCTTTCGGTCCATGGATAAATTGTAATTGTGAAGTCTTTATCATGCTTTCACTTTTAATTGGTCATTGTTGCCATTGCTCTATTTCTAGGTTCTATGCATTCGTACTAAGAATTTAATTTTCCTTTTTGTAACTTTCATATAAAATGGAACTATTTCTTCATCATTAATCTGGCTAGTCATTTGAATTGCTGAACTTGCTCTAGTTATTTAAGTGTATATTAAGAAATATCTTGTATTACTTTTAGCCATTCTTTTTTTTTCTGTGAATTATTCCTTCTTTTAATGTTAGGAAGGCACTTAGAGGAGTCTGGAGTTCTTAATGGGGCCCTTAAAGCTCGAGGAAATTCATGGGGCTTGCACATGCCACTTGTTTGTCCAGATGGTGCTGTTGTAGCTTATGCTTGGAAGCGTCAACTGGCAGGTCAGGCAGGTGCATCTGCTGTGGACAGAACTAGGTAAAGTTCATTGCTTCATATCTTTTGTTGTCATGTTTAGCTACTATTTCAACATGATGTGCTTCTCCCTATTAATTTGATTTGCCGTATGACATTATCACTGGCCTACATTAATGGTATGTAGCTGGATTTTGTTAGTATCGAAACTCTTACTCTCATCGAGAGGATGACACTAGGAGTTGGGGCAATTTTCTGGTTTACTTCTCACACAATGCCATGCCAATCCGAGGGGTTGGGGTTACATATTTATAGCCGGCCAAGACAGCCAAGCATATGCCAAGATACTAGTCTAAGATGCTGTCCTAGATGCTGTCCTAAAAGCTAGTCTAACATGTTAAATGCTGTCCTGGTAGATGCGTCCTGGCTGAGGCAGCAAGACCACCATGCCGAGGACCACAAAGACCAACAGTACAAAGACTTATCCGATCATTCTCTCCCTAAGTCTTGTGCGTCGTCTTGTGGGAAAGTTGGACCATCCCGGTCCGGAAACAAAGCTCAAGAAACTTGATCCTCCCAAGGGGTTTGGTGAGCAGGTCCGCAAGCTGGTCCTTGATGTTGATGTAGCTCGCCTTGATGCTCCCTTCCTCCAAGCAGCCTCGGATGAAGTGGTACCTCACCCGGATGTGCTTGCTCCGTTCATGGAAAACGGGGTTCTTTGCCAGGGCCAGAGCGGACTTGCTGTCCACCCTGAGTTCCACCGCTTCAGTGTCTCTTCCAAGAAGATCACCGAGCAGTCGAGCGAGCCAGAGCGCCTGAGTCGAAGCGGTGGAGGCCGCTATGTACTCAGCCTCGCAGCTGGACAGGGCCACCACCTGCTGCTTGACCGATTGCCAGCTAACGAGGCACTTACCGAGGAAGAAGAGGATCCCGCTTGTGCTCTTGCTGGTGTCGATGTCGCCGGCGTGGTCGCTGTCGCTGTACCCGATGAAGTGTGCCTCCCCAGGACACCTCGGGTATTAGAGACCGTGGCCGAGAGTCCCCGCAACGTAGCGGATGATCCTCTTCACAACCTGCTGGTGCTCCGTCGTCGGCCGCTGCATGAACCGACTAACGTAGCCGACGGAGAATGCCAAGTCTGGCCGTGTGTGGACGAGGTAGCGAAGGCTCCCCACAAGACGCCGGTACTGCGTAGCGTCCACCTCCTCCGTCGTGCTGTCGCGGCTTAGCTTCAGCCTCTCCTCCATCGGAGTGAGAGCTGGGTTGCAGTCGGTGAGCCCAGCCAGCTCAACGACGCGCTTGGCGTAAGCGGTCTGTCGAAGCGTGATCCCAGAGTCATCCTGGTGCACCTCGATCCTCAGGTAGAAGGAGAGAGGTCCAGGTCACTCATCTAGAAGGTGGCCTTCATCTCTTCCTTGAACGCCGCCACATCCGCATCCTTGGTACCGGTGATCACCAAGTCGTCGACGTAGACACCCATCAGCAGGGCATTTCCTCCATTGCCCCGCCGGCAGATGGCCGCCTCGTGCGGGCTTTGCTCGAAGCCCATCCCCTTGAGCGTGAAATCCAACTTGGCATTCCATGCCCTCGGTGCTTGCCGCAAGCCGTAGAGAGCCTTGCGCAGGCGTAGCACCATGCCTTCCTTGCCGGGGATCGCGAAACCCGGCGGCTGGTGTACATAGACCTCCTCCTTCAAATCGCCGTTAAGGAACGCCGACTTGACGCCCATGTGATGAACGCGCCAGCCCTCCTGGGCGGCCATCACAAGGAGGAGTCGCACGGACTCCATCCGTGCCACGGGGGTGAAGGCATCGTCGAAGTCGATCCCCTCCTGCTGCACGAAACCTCGTGCCACTAAGCCACTAAGCGGGCCTTGTGCTTCACGATGGTGCCGGCTTCGTCCCTCTTCAGCTTGAACACCCACTTAAGGGTGATCGCGCGGTGACCGCGAGGAAGGTCAGCAAGCTCCCAAGTGCAGTTCTTCTCAACCGTGTCCATCTCCAACTGCATCGCGGCACGCCATGCCGCGTGTCTCTCGGCTTCTGCGAAGGACCGAGGCTCGCCGTCGTCGTACGCAAGGTGCAGCTGCGCCTCCAGGTCGTGAGGCACCAATCCTGGCACCGGTTGGTCGCCGAGAAGGTCTTCCATTGTGTGGTACCGCAACGGCTCGCCGTTGTGGTACGCGTCGATGCGCTCCTCGTCGTGGGAGAGAGGAGTGGCAAACTCCACTGGGCTATGCTCGGCACGGGCTGGTGTTGGAGTAGGCGTGCCCGGAGGGGTAGCTGGTGGTGATGGAGTCCGTGGGGTCGCCGGCTGTGGTGGAATCGGCGAAGAGCTCATCGCAGTCGAAGTCGTAGCTCGAGAGCGTGTCGCTACCGAAGTAGCGGGCGTCGGAGTCGGTGGAGACTCGGGGACTGGGGTAGGCTCGCTCAGTGTGGAGGAGCTGCCTACTCCCCCAGCTCCCTCGAAGTGGACGTAGTCGACAGTGAAGTCTTCGTACGTCGGTGTCGAGCCGTCGTCCACCGTCTTGTCCCATGCCCATCCTCGCCCTTCGTCAAACACTACGTCGCGCACCGTGCGCACACGCTGTGCCTCCGCGTCGAGAATGCGGTAGGCCTTCGAGCCCTCCGCGTAGCCGATGAACACCTCTGGAGTGCTCCTGTCGTCGAGCTTGCCGATGTGGCCAAGCTCCTTGGCGAACGCGAGGCAGCCGAAGACCCGCAGGTGGGAGACCGCCGACTTGCGCCCATGCCAAGCCTCGTACGGTGTCCTGCCATCGAGGGCCTTGTTGGGCGAGCGATTGAGGATGTACACAGCTGTCACCACCGCCTCTCCCTAGAAGACAGCCGGCATCCCCCTCTGTTTGAGGAGGGCTCGAACCATCCCCACAACCGTCTGGTTGCGCCGCTCAACGACGCCGTTCTGCTGCGGGCTGTACGGCGCGGAGTAGTGGCGCTGAATGCCCTCATCAGCGCAGTACGACGCGAATTCAGCCGCCGTGAATTCGCCGCCGTTGTCGATGCGCAGCACGCGCAGCTTGCGGCCGCACTCCGCCTCCGCAGCAGCCTGCACGCGCATGATGGCGTCCGCAGCCTCTCCCTTGCTGCCGAGGACCATCACCCACATGTAGCGGGAGAGGTCGTCGACGAGCAGCAGGAAGTAACGTCGTCCTCCCGGTGTGGCCGGTGTCACCGGGCCACACAAGTCCCCGTGCACAAGCTTGAGCCGCTCCTTGGCTCGGAAGCTCGTCTGCTGGGGAAAGGGGAGCCGCGTCAGCTTCGTCACCACGCAGTCGTCGTAGAACTGCTCCACGTGGTCGAGGCATGGCAGGCCTCGCACCATCTCCTTGGCATTGAGGCGCTTCAGGGCCTCGAAGTGAAGGTGCCCGAAGCGCTCGTGCCACTGCCACGCCTCATCATCCCGGCGAGCGGCGAGGCAGAGAGGTTGTGCCACCTGCAGCTTAAGGATGTAGAATCGATTCGCGCCTCTGGTTACCTTGGCAAGAAGGCGACGATGGCGATCCCAAATCCTCATGACTCCGTCCTTGATTGCCACGCGCGAACCGTTCTCATCCAGCTGTCCCAAGCTGATGATAGAGTTCCTCAACGCGGGGATGTAGTAGACTCCGGTGAGCAGCCTGTGCTCACCAGACCCGGCGGTGAAGATGATGGAGCCGACACCCTTGATCTCTACACCGGAAGCATCCCCAAACTTGACGGAGCCTCGAATGCTGGAGTCAAGCTTGGAGAAGAACTCCTGCCGACCGGTCATTTGATGGGTGGCGCCGGTGTCGAGGCACCACCCATCAATCTTGTCGTTGTTGGAGGCGTCGCCGAGAAAGGTGCATGCCCTCGGCTCGTCAAGGTGGAGGAGAGCTGCTGCGGCCGATGCCGCTGGAGGTAGCTCGATGCTTGCGTGTGCCAGAAGCAGAGCCGACTCCTCCTCCTCCACCTGTGCGACGTGGGCCTGGCCGCATCGTGGCTGTCAACAGTTCCTGGCCCAATGACCAACCCCGCCGCAGTTACGGCAGGTGTCGTCTCGTGCCGGCTTGCGTGCGCCGACGGCGTCGCCCTGGGCGCCTCCACGAGCGCCACCCTCGGTACGTCCTCGCGCCCCGGCCTGGGCGCCTCCGCGCGGCTTGCGCGGCTTGCCGCGCTTGCGGCCGCCTGTCGAGGAAGAGGACTCCCCCTTCCTCCCGCCACCTTGGGATGCCTCCCACTGCTCTCAAGTGAGATGGAGTTTCCCGCCAATGGTGATAGGCCCCGAGAGAGGCTGTGGCTCATCGCTGTCGACGACCTTGAGGCGACCTATCGCCTCCTCGATCGTCATCGTAGAGAGATCCAGTAGAGACTCGATCGAGCGAGCGATCTGCCTGTACTTCTCGGGGACGCAGCGAAAGAGCTTCTCGATAGCTCTCTCCTCGTCGTAGGTGTCGTCGCCGTACTGCACCATCTTCTGCAGCAGAGTGTTGAGACGGAGAGCAAAGTCATCAACGTCCTCACCTGGCTTGAAGGTTAGGTTCTCCCACTCCTTGCGAAGTGCCTGCAGTGTGGACTTGCGAGCGCGGTCGTTGCCGATGCGTGCCGCAGCGATGGCGTCACAGGCCTCCTTGGCGGTCCGCTTCTTGGAAAGCTTGAACTGCATCTCGGTCGGGACTGCAGCGATGAGAGCATCCAGCGCCCGTCGATCTTCATCGAACTCGACATTGCCGTACCGGACTGCCTCCCACATGTGCCGCACCTGGAGCCTCACCCTCATGACTGCGGCCCACTCGATGTAGTTGGTCTTGGTGAGGGTAGGCCACCCACCACCGGGACCAAGGTCTCTGACCATCGCCTGGACGCCATGGTAGCCATGGCGCCGGTCTGGGGAGGGAGAGCCGCGCCGCCTGTGAGGGCCACGCTCTCCGTCGACCCGGCCGCCGTCGCCTGGAGCACCGCCGTCGTGCGCGCCACCGCCTGGGGCTCCGCCGGCGCGTCCGCGCCCGTCTGGGCCGTCGCCACCACCCCCGTGGGGGTGCGCAGCTGCCCACAGCCTCGCCCGCTCGCGAGCTGTTTCCCTTGCCAGCCCGAGGTCCACGTCGGTGCCGCCGTCGGCGGAGGCAGAGCTACAGGAGCTGCTGCCGCGCAGAACCTCGAGCTCCGCTGCCGCCGGCGCCGCCACATCTGCCGCTGCCGCTGCCTCCACCTCCGCCCTTGCTGCTGCCAGCTCCGCCGCTGCCAGCCTTTCCGCCCTTGCCGTTGTCGCTGCAGTTGCTGCTGCTAGCTCTGTCGGTGCCAACCTTGCCGCCGTCGCTGCAGTTGCTGCTACCGCTCGCTCGCGCTTCTCTGCCGCGGCGACCTCGGCCTCCTGCCGGTGCCGCGCGCTCGAGGCGACCGAGCGCTAAGACTGCCCTTCGGACATGGCGTGCTAATGGGGGGCTGCTGCGTGGGGAGGAGGTTGCCTCAGACGTGCTGCTGCTGCTTGTCTGTGCAGGGGAGGAGAGGTGAGCAGAAACAGCAGGTGTTGCTGCTGCTGGCTGAGAGCGAAAGGAGACGTGGGAAGGAGAGGAACAGGAGATGTTCAGGCTGCAGGAAAGAACGGCTCTAATATCAGTTGTTAGTATCGAAACTCTTACTCTCATCGAGAGGATGACACTAGAAGTTGGGGCAATTTTCTGGTTTACTTCTCACACAATGCCATGCCAACCCGAGGAGTTAGGGTTACATATTTATAGTTGGCCAAGACAGCCAAGCATATGCCAAGATGCTAGTCTAAGATGTTGTCCTAAAAGCTAGTCTAACATGTTAAATGCTGTCCTAGTAGATGCTGTCCTGGTTGGGGCAACAAGACCACCATGCCGAGAACCACAAAGACCAACAGTACAAAGACTTATCCGATCAGATTTTGTGCAGCTGAGTTCAATTTGAATATCACTATAACTTGCTAGGTGCTCTCATGAATCAATTCCATGAGTTAATCTATGGCCAATTTATTCCTCCTTTTCTTATTTGTGTAATTGTGTTTTTATTTTGAACCATGCTTTCTCTAATTTCGATAATTTTTCCTCCGTTTGCAAGAATTCATCTACCTCGTTCATCTCCAACTAGTTTTGTCTTTTTCAGTCTTGGGAGTATTCCACTGAGTGTGCTGAACAGAATGTTCCTTTCCAATGCACCCATATTTTCTTACTTAGAATGCCATTGGAAACATCGCAATTTTGATATTCATAAGCATGTTTAGATGTTAGTACCTTTCATCGTGCTTGCCGATCATCCACCAGTCTTTGTAGGAAGAGGCCAAGGAGTTTGGCACAAATTTGTTCTTTTCTACTTCCATTTCGTATATATCTAGATTTAACTGTTATTCCATTTTGGGGTAAGGAATAGGTCCAATTTACGTCTCTTGATTTTCAGAGGGTCTTGTCATAGTGTCCTAATTAGACGGCTCTCTGGTCTTAATCATGGCCTCCAAGCATCCCTGTTTGTTGTCATGACTAGTGGCGGTATTTGTGGTGAAGGATGGCACCCAATCATCTCCAGCTACTTGGGGGAATGAATGCCTTGTTTTGCATTATTCATTTATAATCATTCAGATTGTTGATGATTTTGAGCTTACCCCGTGCTGTTTTCAGGTTAGCTTTAAAAGCCTTCACTGACCAGAAAAGAAGATTCTTTCCTCATCTAGAAGATGAAGTCCTTAGCCATCTCCATGATGGTGAGCCTGGTGTCACCAAAAAACCAAGGTTGTCTGCCAGTAATGGAGAGCTTAAGGAAGAATCTTTATCTGAAATACTGAAAAATCTGGAAAATGAAGTGCCTAACATGAAAATATTCACATACCGGCATCTGGATTGGTCTAAAAGAGCTTTGTCATTAGCATCTCTGATGGATGATGAGTTTGTGGATCCATCTAAAGAGTTAAACCTGCAAAATATGGGCAAATCGAGATCCAGTGCTCTGACAACTTCCATAGACCAGGTTGCAGTGATTGAGTTGCTGGTTCCTTCAATATTTCGGGCTATAGTGTCGTTGCACCCTGCTGGATCTACTGATCCTGATGCAGTGGCTTTCTTCTCTACCACCGAGGTAATGACTTCTTCCAAAAGATGTCTCTGTCCAGCTCAGTTATGAGCTTCGCATGAGCAACTATGCAGGCATGCACTAGTGTTTCACAGTATATGTCTGATTATAAGTTGCGTATGTACCAAGATCACTTCATTGTTTTAGCATGTTTCCATGATACTTTTAATGGGAAAATTCAGTCACCTTGATGAATGCTGATAAAGTTGGTGAACAAGATATCCTTTTTGACACATGATTGTGAATATTCCACCAGGGAGGAAGCTACCTTCACGCAAGAGGCACGTCAATGCATCATGTATTTAAGCATTTAAAGGTAAGTGTGCGCTCTTGTGTCTTTGTATAATTTTTGTTCTCATATGAGACACTAGAAGCGAAAGATGGGTCAGACTAATAGAATATTTGATTATGAAGGAGCATGCTGACGAGGCATTGCAGTACTTTATCAGTGTGGAGCCCAGTAAAGCACTATCTCTGCTTTTGGTAAGTTACAATAATTTCTAGTCCCTTTTTCATATTAGTAATGTAGTCATTGACATTTTATTTGGGGGGAAGCATTTCCAGAGCTTGATGGGGGCTATTCCTAGTTCCTTTTTTCCTCGAACGACGCTATTTCTAGTTCAACACTTAGCTGTTTGTCATTCATTTTCTGTTACTAAAAACATTTTATCGTCTTGTAGCGTTGGATTGCCAGCTATCAGACTCTGTTTACAAAGGTTTGCAGGTAACTCCATCAGCATTTTCTGCTTTTCTGATGTGCTCGTAAGTAATGCTTGGATTACTATGTATGCAGCAAATGCAGACGGCTTCTGATGATGGACAAATCCTTGGCTTTGCTTTTGCCACCAGTGCACCGCCCATATCACCAGACTTCAAATGTTGGCCCAGATCTTCAGGAGGCCTATCACATTGGATGTTCTTCCTATGAGGGCTAGCTAATGATTCTTACGAACACTCAAGACTCGTTAAGATAGCATAGATTGGTTCCAACGCTGTCACCTAACAGAGCACATGTGCAAGAATCGTTCTGTGTAGAACATTTTTTTTTGGGACATGCAACATATCTGTTGAGAACTGAAGGTTGTTGTTGCTTAGGTAGTTGGATTTCTACCTGTAATCTGACTTTAACACCCCCCCCCCCCCCCCCCCCCACCCAAAAAAAAAAGAACTTTGAATGTTTGTGTATCTTGTGGGAAGGTGTTGCATAAACCTAGATAGTTATGTTGATCTTTCTTGTGTGCCTTAGTTATTTGACGTGCTATTACCATCAGTGCAGCACGGTTAATACCAATTTTAATTTAAAATAGCGTATGCTTGCATTGCTATTACACTCAATTGAGCTCCGCTAAGAAACTGACTAAATCGCATTAACTTGTATCCTTTCCTGCGCATGTCATTTGATCGTAGACATGAAGATTGAACATGTCCAAATTTACTTTATGAATACAGTAGAACTGTAAAAGGCAATTGACGATTGAAATGGTTTATTTGAGAATATTTGTAGTTCTTCTAGTACTCACTGGAATATTACCAGTTACACTGTTAACTGTTTACAACTTAAAACCAATATACTAGGAGAGCCAACCCAGGTGAGTCTTCCTGCGTCCTGACTTGGGACTAAATATACACAACCAGTTTGTCAAGTATTTACAATACATACATATCTCCAAAGGGGTTCTCATGAAAGCTCTTTGCAAGTTCCACCAAGTTAGTGGCTATACAAGAAGCTCTCTGCTGATCTTTTCACGTACCGCAAAACTCTTCTAGTATGTAAAGATGTAAAGATTACAGTACCAAAACTATAAGATAGACTGAAGGCATGGAATCAAGAGCTCTCCTGGAATGATTGCGAGCGTGATAATGCTGCTGGATTCGCCTGCAAAACCTGAGCAGTATCTGATTTCTGGCCCTTTCTCTCGACCTTGGACTGAAAAGGCTTGAAGGTGCCAGGGTCTCCGGGTTTGATGCCAAGGGTAGCCCATATTGAACTCTTTGCAGCCTCATCAGGATCATCGATCCGGAGTGTCTTAGGAACCCACAATGATTTCTCTTTCTTCTCCTCTTTCAACGGATTAGAGTCCCTGGAATGTTTACCAAGAGTAGGAGACCCATTGCCTGAGCAGCTGCTGTTGCTTGATGACGACGGGGACACGCAACCGTTAGTTCTGATCCACGGTATGTTCCATGTCGTGGCTGGCCATCCAGACAAACAACCCCAAAGCGCAGGTGGCACAAGAGGGTATGGAAATGCTGGTCCAGGAAGTCTCGAGGCCGGCATCATGGGAGAGGTCATCCATGGAGCTGAACTAGTACTGCAGCTCTCTGAAGCAGAAGCAGATTCAGGCATATTTTTACCTGGAACCATCACAGGGAGATTGTTCCATCCTACACTCCAAGGATACATGAAAGGGGTTCCAAGGTAATACTGAGGCAATGGGGCAACTCCATTACAGTAAACGGGTGCTCCATTCTTATCAACGTGAACCATGCTTTCAGGAAGTCCATTGTATGATGTAACAGATGATGCACAAGAGTTGTCTTCCCTATTTTCTCCTCTTGGCGCTGATCCAGGGTTCTTTACATTCTGTTCATCAATGTTAAGTGCTGACGCCATTGATTCACAAAGTGGCACCTCAGGCCCAAATTTGAGAACTGTTTCATTTCGACTGGTTGACTGTATTGGGGCAGAAGGTGGGGACACAAGAGCTTCAGGGAGGACTGATTTTGATATGTCCACTCTAGAACCCAGCATACAATCAGGGGCCATCAGTAATTGGCGGTAGTGCAATGATGCATTCTTACTTTTGCGCCGCCCAGCACCAACAGGTACATTCCTCATAGTGCCCCCTGCAGTCCAGTACCGCTGACAATTCTTGCAGAAGTGCCTAGGTTGATTAACATTGCAGTTGTTGTAATAGCAGAACTTTGTGTCCATGCTGTTGCACCGAGGACAAGGTAGAATCTTTTCTGGCTTCTTAAGTGTTTTGTCCTGACCTGATTCTTCATTTGAAGTCTTCTCACTCTCCCCCTTTGGGTCTGATGCAGCTTTATCTTCAGTACTGTTCACCTGGCCCAAATCTTCTTTGTTATGGTCTGAGGTAGGTAAAGTGCCTGGTTGTATATTTTCTGTCATTGGTGATGCGTCGACTTTCATTTGCTCATCTTTTTTCTCTTGTTGTGCATCAACCTTCATTTCACCATCCTGTTCCTTTTGTGATGCATCAAACTTCATTTCAGTACCCTTCTCCTCTTGTCGCATGTCAACCTTCATTTCATTACCCTTCTCTTGTGGCGTGTCAATCTTCATTTCATCACCCCTCTCTGGTGGCGTGTCAACCTTCATTTCATCATCCTTCTCTTGTGGCATGTCAACCTTCATTTCACTATCTTCTTTTTCGTTGTGTTGATCCTGCAAGATTATAGCAAGAAACTCTTTAACAAAAGAAAATTAAACCTTCTCTGTATAGTTCAACATATAGATGAAGGACTAGCAATACTTGGATCAGTCACATTATTCAGCTTCATTTGTTCTTTTGATGAAGTTTATGAAATATGTAATTTTGTTAATCCAGGAATAGAAAGCATGGAAGCATTAATTCAGTAGTTAATATTCAATGAGCAGATCATGCATGTTCAGATTAGGTTATATGGGGTAGAGAAATCAGCACAAATCCATTGGATTCAAGCATGGCAGCTAACATAAATTTGATCAGCTATTGAGACAAGATGATAAAAAGCTCCTCTCTCATATTCCTTTTTCTCACACACTCCCGCCGCCTCACCTTAGTATCACTTTCTATGATCTGTTACACAAATTACACCCATCCCGGGTTAATCAAATAGACACTCTTTTCCCCGGATGAAAGAGAAGCGCCTAACTGCCCGCTCTTGGGCAAATGAAAGTGACAAGACCATGGTCCATGGACGGGAAGGACCACCTCAAGCTAAACGAAGCTAGATGTTGCACTGATTTCTTGCTTTGGACTCCTCAGCAAATAACCATTTTTAAGGAAGCGAGAATGACAGCACCCTACTAATACCTACTGCCTATATGCCGCCCCATCTGCGCCACCAGGAACCCACAGCCATACAGTCTTTTGTAGCAGCTTATTTGGATTTCAGACACCAACAGCTTGAGTTCAAACTGAGACTAAGCCCCTGATCTGGAACGGGGGAACTTTTTGCTGGCTTCTACAGGAGCTAAATGCTACCTACTAAATTCATGTAGTCCATTCACCTCAAAGGAATAAAAAAAACATGTGATCCAGGATTCCAGACCCCAAATTGTGTATGGACGTTATTCTTTCTTAACACACTGTACGGACGGCAATTCGAATCCAAATCCTTTCCTCCTTGGGTCTATCTATCCACCCATAAATCCAAATCCAGTTTCGCGGACCTTGATAGCCCTGTATGTACATCGTAGGGCTCATGCACCAACCATGAATTCACCCTGTCCTTAGCTTTGACTGTTGAATTCTAAATAAACTTAAATTGCCAAGAAAACAAAGGAAATTTGAAAAAATAAGTCTCACAAAGGGTTGAGTAGCAACATATTGAACCGCCGATCAGATAACGCATCTCCTCTTCCTTCATCCAAAACGATAAACCTCCTGCGAAGCAGCAACGTGTAAGATCATACTAACCTCATCCGCCGCCGCCGCCGCCTCCTCCTCCTCCTCCTCCTCCTCCAGCGCCCGTGACTGCAGCTCTTCCGGCGGCCGGTCGTGGCAGTGCGGTTCCTCCGTTTCCGTGGTCCCCAGCGCTGGCTCAGGGGCCAGCGGGATCACCCGGCCGAAGAGCTTGATCCCAGGGTCCTTCTGATCCGACATCCTCGTCCGGCCCGCGGGGCCGACAGGAACGCAGGCCGCTGCTGCTTCCGCGCTCTCGAAGCGGCGAGAGAGCAACCGAACTGGGAGAGAGAGAGAGAGAGCGAGAGAGAGAGAGAGAGAGAGCAATGGATATAGGCTATAGCCTGCTCTACATGGGAATGGGATGTTGCGGAATTGGGGGAAAAACAGAGGAATTTTGAGATGGGGCCTCGCTATTAAAAGTGTGTCATCCAAACCAAAAGTTTGTCGAGAGTTGCAAGAACATCCCCATGGAATGGAAAAAATGAGGTATGCGTTCGCTAATACGGACAATCGCAAGTGAGAGGTTCTATTTGGATAGTGGGATTCTGTACAAGTTTTGGATAGGTTGGGTTCTAATCTTTTGGATTAAGTCAGATTTCAGTCAGTTCGAATTAAGATTTACAAATTTGCCCCTAACATTCATTTGAATACCCGGTTTAGATTGGTGGCTTCAACCTAAATCCCTTCCTTCGAAGGGATCTTCAAATCGATACAAATTAATTAAGTTAATATATCAACTCAACCAATGTCACCCATGGTCTACATTACACAACAAAGATAAGGAAATCCAAGACTCGTCGTGTTATGTTACTACTTTATTATTGGAAGAGGCGGAGCTACCTATGGTATTTAGGTTAGCAAATCCCGATGAAAGTTCGTAAATTCTATAGAAATCTAAAGTTCACTGATGTAGTTGACCCTATATCCCTGTGACATTTGTCGCTGGTCTTACGCTAGTCATAGGTCTCGTAGGATACAAGTGTGCACCAAATAGAGAGTTTTAAGGTCTGCTTGGTTGTCTACATGTTAAAATGTGGCCAAATTCATAAATTTTGGCAGTCGTTTGGTTGGAATTTAAAAGGTAACCCACCTAACTAAGTGTTATTCTAAAACTGTTAAGGTTTTGGTAAAAAAAAGATTGACATGCTCACATTATGGCATGCTCATATTTTAGCAGACAACCAAGCAAGCTCTTAGTCCATTTTGTCCAATTTTCGTGGTTTAAAATCTAGATTAGTCAATTAGCAAGTTTTCATTTAGCCCGATGAATATGGGGATGTTTGGATACCCCAAATTAAACTTTAGTCCCATCATATCGGATATTTAAACACCAATTAGAAGTATTAAATATATGATAATTACAAAATCAATTGTATAAATGGGACCAATTCGCGAGACGAGTCCATTAAGCCTAATTACTCAGTAATTTGACAATGTTGTGCTACAGTTGTCGGTGTTTCGAACCACCGACTGGTGAATTTGTGTTTGCACGTATGGTCCGGATGGTGTGCAAGGAAGACACAGAGGTTTATACTGGTTTAGGTGGAATGTCCCTACGTCTAGTTCGAGCTGCTCGTGTTCTTGCACTGATTTGCAGTACGGGTTACAAACGTGCGAGAGAGGGAACGGGCTCCTAAATCTCTGGTGGCGAAGTGTTGTGTGGGTGCGTGAGTATTGTGAATTTGGTCCTCCTCCTACGAGGGTCCTCCCCTTCCCTTTTATATGCCAAGGGCAGGGGCCGGATACACAAGAGAGAGGTTGCTGGGATCCCGCTTTTCCTCCTCCCTACGTGCAGTCCTCGCTGGTCTTGTAGATGACGATGGGGTGTCCCTGCGCCGCTCCCTGGCGCAACGTGCGACGTGCGTCTCAACAGGGCGGGCAGTGCGGGCCCCCGGCGTGCTTGGTGGGCGACGTGCGCCCCGACAAGACGGGCGGCGTGAGCCCCGGGCGCATTCTACGGCTTGACCCCAACGCGGCGGAGGACCGGGGCTCGTGTTAATGGCTTGTCCTCTCCAAAGGTCATGTCGAGGCACGTCCTTACCCGTTCCCGCGCTAGAGGTTCGACCCCCGGCACGACCTGTCATTCCGTGAGATCCCGAGAGCCCCATGTCCCTGCGGCGGGTACGGCCGAATCCGTTCCCTTAGGGTCGGGCGAAGCGGAGCTCCCCCTCGGGTCGGGCGAGGCGGAGCTTCGCACACAAGGGTCGGGCGAGACCGTGCTCGCATCCTTAGGGTCGGGCGGAGCCTAACCTCTGGTGGTCGGGTGAGGTGGCTCGTCCCCTTCGTCTGGGCTTGGTATTGGGCCGTCGGTGCCCCCTCCTTCTGGTGGGCCGTTCGTGGTCATGCGACAGTCTGATTAGGCTGAGCCGCATATTGCGTGAGAGCTAACCTATAATTAGTTTTCTAGGGAACATACTTTGGAGGTTCGTGATATTCGTCCCCGATAATAGTAAATATGTGTTAATGATAGATTAATTAAGCTTAATAGATTCATCTCGTAAATTAGTTTCTATTTATGAATTATTTTATAGTTAGGTTATATTTAGTGCTTAGTTAGGGGGCACGAGATAAAATGGAACGGCAGATACGAACGCTTCTCCAATATTCATGATCGTCTGGGGGGCTCGACGCATAAAGACGCGCACGATCCGGGTTCGTGACCGGGAGAGGAGCCGGTGCGGCTGTGCGGTGCGCGCGGAACAGCTGGCGTCCAGGTCAGCGGCGCGCGGTGGCCGCCAGCCACAAGTTTTCGTGGCTGGGGAGGCCGCGCGGGTGACGTCTTCGGTGCGAATCTCGCGGAAAGCGGAGCGCGCAAATGGCGGCCACGGGCCACCAGCCCCCCTCGCTTTTCGTCTCTCTTTCTCCGCCCTTTTTCGCCGAGCAGGCGCGACGCGTAGCGCAGCCTAACCTGCTAGGGAGGGCCCACAGGCCAACGTGCTGCTGCTGCTCACGTGCGGCGTGACTGGGCTCCTGCCAGACCCACCTGGCTGCCAGCTTCTCTGAGGCATGGTCTCATGGTTCGGTGGAGCGGGCCCGCTGGGGCAGCGGGTAGGCCAGGCGGTATATGCTAGCTTCGCAGTGGTTTGACTGGGCTGACGGCTGTGTGGGGAGTGCTTGGTTGCTAGTTATATTTTACCACATTTAAGATTAAGCAAATGTATCAAAGAATCTGAAAGCCATATCTTTTTTTTGTCTTAAGAGAATCTTGTCATATTTTTAATTTCTATAACATGTGGAGCCTAAAATAATTTTGCCTAAGCTTGGTTACCAACCAAATACCTACCAACTTGATCAAACTTACCTAAAGTTAGATATGGTAAAGTGTAGCTAAGAACTAAATAATCCGAGGTTATGGAACTCCGGTGGGAGTCTTCTCCCCCGGTCTTTGGCGTGTGGAAAATCGCTCGGGGTTTGTGAAGAGGTTGGAGTATTTTCTTATCAAAAAATGCGCGGTACTTATCCGATCCGTACCTTTGACAGCAAGACTTCTGATCCAATCCGAGTGTCTACAGTAATAAAAAGACGATAATACCCATTACCCGGGTTTCTTTTGGTAAATTTGAGGTCTACGCAATAGCCATGTTCTTGAATGTGCTAGCCTGCTGACCAAATTTGGCATCTTTTATCATGTCTCCCATTCTATATTTTTTCCTACTTTTTTTTTGCTTTTCTATAATATAATCGAGTAGATTTAACTACCAAACTTAACACTTTTGTGCGGGCACCGATGAGACAGCCTTTGTACATATAAGGTTCACGAGTTTGAGGTAGTAAAAGGTGCCTTGACTGTGAACGAGCAACAGTGCGTTGATAGAAACACAGATGATGACCAACATGAGAATGAGAGTGAGTCGAATATAGCCTGAACCTTGGTTAGTAAATGGTAACCGAGGGCTGCATGTACCGATGGCAGCCACAAGAAGGTATCAACGGTGGAAAAGCCGGCCCATTACCGAAAAACATGTGTGTGTTCTTACAAAATAAAAATGAAGATATGCATGTGTGAAGGTTGACGACGAGGAAGGAGATCAAATCTTCGTCCAACGTACGCAGTGCCGGAGGGTCATCGAGCTTAGCGAAGTCCTCTCAATCTTAATCCAGCAATTGAGCTATGAAAAGGCTGGCCATCAATTTTCAAATGGGAAAGATACGTTGCATGTGTGTACAACGCATGCTACACAAAAGTTCCAAATTGTTAAGAATAAACTGGTGTGATCTCATCCATCGAGTGTCTATTCACTGGTGTTCCTTCGTGGCACCTATTCACTGGTGTCCCTTCGTGGCACCCCTTCCCCATATATATATATATATATATATATATATATATATATAGACTCTTGAGATCAATAACAAGGATTCATTCCTCTCCCATTTTGTATCTCTCATTTACATTTGAGCACTACTACTCTAAACACGTTATCAGCACTTTTGCTCTAGAATTCGAGCGAGAATAAGATCATGCCAATGTTTCTCAACAGAAACTGACGATGGCAAGAACATAGCAACAAGATGTGCGAGAGGCATCATCTTCGTCTTTCAATCATGAAGAACACTTGGCAAGAACAGAGCAACAAGATGTGCGAGAGGCATCATCTTAATTGAGAAGAATCAGTGGAGAAGAACAGGATGAACTCCTCAACATCGACGGAAAAACGGCTTCCACTCCACGTGAGGTGGATGCTATGGTGCTCACAATCATTTGATGCTATTGACCTATTGTGGGCTTTGTTCTTCATCTTTCCCGGCTCCGGCGTGTTGCACTATTTTCTTCATCGCCCTGCTTTTGTACCCATCTTTCACCAACAGACACCGTCGCTTGGGACGGTCGAGCAGTGTCCCTAACACCTCCTAGCTTCGAGCACCGGGTGTTTTTTTTCGCTCGAATCCTCCGAGCCCGACCTCGCTCCTCCATTTTTCACCCCCGCGCGTTGCAAGTAGCGGCATAGTGGTTCTGGATGTGGGGGAAAGGGGGAGGGGAGGTCCAGCCGCCAGACTGTCTGATCCGGCCGTCGGGGGGACTGGTGGGGCTGCTACGGTGATGGATTTGGAGGGCGACGGCGAGCAAGCGGCTCGGGCGGCGGCGTTTTCCTGCGGTCTGCGGCGGACTAGGCATAACCGCCTAATCGATGGTTGCCGAGCCATAGGCCACGGCCGGCTCGGCCATGGGCCATCGCAACCGCAGGCCAGTGCGGCCACAGGCCAGCATGGCGGCTGCTTTCGCGAGCCAAAGCGGCCACGGGGTGGTGCGGCACAGCAGGCCGGCGCGCCTGCAGGCCTGCGGACCGGCAGCTGGCAGGCCTGGTGCACTCGCGAGCCTTGCGCGCTCGCGGGCCGGCGCTGCGCCTAAGGCCTATTGCGGCCTGGCACCGTTGGCTCCTCCGTAGGCTTGCTGTGCGAGCGGTGGCGGGCTGGAATTGGAAAATTTCTGGTCTGCCGCCCATTTATCTTTATATTTTTCAATTAATTTTAATTGCAGCAGTATTTTTACAATTAGCCCATGTGTTTTTGTTATTTCATACTGCTAATTCATTAGTGGGTATGAGTCCATATATTTCTATATTGTAACCCTTGATGTTATTGTTATTGTACATAGGTGTTTGTACTCAAGTTTGGTCATTGCCATGTCGTTTAAATTGTTATATTACCTTGCAAATCACTATTCTAGCCCATAGTAAAAGCTTCATTCAATGCAATGCTATTCTCTTATTTGGAATAATTTGTTCCATATTCTTCGATGTTGGTCATACACGAGGAGTATTCTCATGCTCCCGCGGAATCTACGCTATGTTTTCATATAGTGATTATTCCTAAGTGAGATTCCAACTTAGAATTTGGACAAAGGTCTACACTATCTCTGGTGATTACCGAGAGTTCAATTTTTCAGATTGGTTATACACAAGGTGATATTCGTATATCACTGTGGGATTTTATCCTCAACGTGTGTATCCAATTTGAACTTTGAATTCATATGGGCCAAGATCATGTTAGAGATTACCTTGATTCATTTTCAAATTGGTCATACACAAGGTAGTATTTCTATACTACTGCGCGATCTACACTATGTTATACATAGTGACTATCCTCAACGTGTGTATCCAATCTTGAATTTTAAATTATAAGTTTTACTCTATTCTGATGGCTGCATGCATAATTATTCCAATTATGTTGAGAATTTATTACTGGAATTCAAGTTTACTGAATTCGCATTGAAAATTAATGTTGGCATTCGAGTTTATTGAATTCGCATTGAAAATTTATGGCTGGAATTCAAGTGTATTGAATTCGCATGCAAGAAGCATTGTCTATTGCCAAATTGTTCATTTTTGGCATCCAATTTTGGGTAAAATTATCGCCAAAGAGTTCGAGGTTCTCGCTCTTGATGGGCACAATTTTCTACAAAGGCTTATGAACATAAAAGTGAATCTATTGACCCATAGATTTTTCCAGTGTTTGGCAGCACCCGTTGCGGGAGCTCGGCCTATATCGGATACAGTCAATGTTTGGGACCTTATACATGTTAAGGAACCATATCCACCCAGACTTCAAGTATTGGTCGCAAGGAGACCTAGCTGGTGGTGAGATAGCAAGAGCTTGTAGCATATGGGTCACAGAGAGACCTAGCTGGACATACTCTTGGTATGTGTGAAAATTATGTTCCTACATTTGATCAATGGCAGATTTTTGAAATTTGATAGATTCAGATACACAAGTCAATGGACTTCGTGCTAGGAATCAACATCGCAACATATATTGTGTACAACTCAAGTCAATATATGACTTGAAAACGTTAGTGTTTGTGGTACACTGATTGGGTGACTTCTTTCCTTGGAAAGTTTACTCCTAGAACCGATAGTTGCATAGGTGTGTTCGTATTGAAATCCTAAATGGATTTTGGATTTTGTATCATTCCCGACCACACAGTTGATCATGCAATCATCTTATGATGGATTATGAGATGAAGATTTGGGTAAAACCAAATCACGGTTCTGTTTATAACTTAAGCATGCACATCAGTCTACCAATATATGATGATATTGAAAGATCATATCCATCAGCTCTTATGGTCGTTTAATCCCTAAAGATGGATTATTATCATTGACCCTGGGATTGGACCTAGTACCAACAAAGTGCTAAAGTATCATGCAAGTTGCATCAGACCTGATATTGCATTTGCTGATACTTGCTAGCTCAAATAGCGCTACTCTAGTAAGGCCATTTTGGCGGGAGTCAGAAGATATCAATGGATATCTATATGGTACTAAAGACTCTCAACTTATCATCGGATGAGTTGAACAGGACCATAGAGGGATATGAAGATACTGCTCAACTAATCCCCGTTAATAAGTATTAGAGACTGATATCTTTGTGGTAGAATTCTCATAGAGAGTTGCATACACTCTAATGATTATTCTCGCACGCCGGAATCTAACATGTGTATGTAAGATTTCATTAAGTGATCATTGTGATTTGATCACATCACTGACCTTATTTATGAAAATAAGGTTACTTGTATTGCTTGGAAGCAAATAGGTTATGTGAAAGCAATATTGTACTATTGCTCATAAAATAGTTTTTCTTCATGTATTACAATAGATTCGAGGAACAAATATCTTGCAAATTGAATATGCGATTACTTCGTTAATTTATTCACAGAGTCTCTACCATATTTAACACTTGGAAAGTGTTTATTGAATTGGTACATGATGACTTTGAGGTTTGCAAGGTTCAGGGGGAGTCTCCGCGTGATTATAACCTGTTTGGCATCATATTGCACTATTTTCTTTTATGAGTTGTTCCTTTGGGGTTTCTCATATAAAAGTTTTTAATAAGGCAATATCAATACAAGAATATATGTCATATCTTATATTTTTTCCCCACGGGAGTTTTTTATAGGAAGATATCCAGGACATATCAAAGAGGTGCATTGCTTTTAAAATTTTGAAGGAATTTTGTTTGAGTGATGGTCGGACATGCCATATCATTTTTTCCTTATTTTTCCCACTGAGTTTTGAAGGAGTTTTAATGGCATATCCATATATGTTCCTCATATTTTTTCCACGGAGTTTTTGGAGGAATATATGAAATATTTTTGATCTTAAGAAAGGATTCGATCAAGAGGGAGTGTTGAGAATAAACTGGTGTGATCTCATCCATCGGGTGTCTATTCACTGATGTACCTTCGTGGCACCTATTCACTGGTGTCCATTCGTGGCACCTATTCACCGGTGTACCTTCGTGGCACCCCTTCCCATGTATATAGATGTATAGACTCTTGAGATCAATAACAAGAATTTATTTCTCTCCTTAACTCTCATTTATATTTGAGCACTACTACTCTAAATACAAATCGCCTCCGCCACGTAAAAAACTCTAGGTGGATTCCCACGGAGTAATCAAAATCCACTAGCCTAGCAGCGGGTCCCGCCGTCCCTACACGCCACGTGCCACGTGCCACTCCCCCAAGTGACCTGGCGCACGGGATCTTCCTCAGAGCGCAATTCCAGCCACTAGTTTTTCTCCCTCCCTCGCAAATTCAATTCACCCACGCGAGATTAGCAATTCCAATTCCGACGGCCGATGATGGTTTGTGGCTGTGGCTAGGCTCAGCTCGATCGCCCCGACCTCGGGTTTGACGAAACAGTGACGGCTGCTTTTGTGGGACCCATGGTTCGCTTTCTTCCACGTGGTACCGTGGGCCCCGGAATAAACGGTGTCCTTTTTATTTTCTTTACACAGCTGGGAAGGCTTTTGTACGCTGGCAATGGCAAGGGGTCAAGGGGTTTCAGAGGCCCCGAGCTTCCGCGCCGCATGTACTGACCCTGACCCTCGTTGAGTGTTGACGAGGTATCTGAGATAATAATCCCAGCTCAACTGATGTCTGCCCGTCGTGGGGACGGGAAGCACTGCTCCAGCACCGTAGTGCAAGGAGTGGCGTGCTGGTGCCTGGCGGGTGTTAGATCACAGCGCTAGCCACTACTAAGCCTGCTTCCATTTTATTCATAAATTTTAAATGCTGCTTTTGTTAGAACAAACCTTTGATCATGAATTACTAGTTCAGTAAATTTTTCTCTTTACAGAATTTAGGTTACTAATCTCGTATTCGAATAAATATTTTTTATAATTTTTAATGAAGATTTGTGCGGGCGGCGCCGCGGCTCGCGACCTTTTCTTTCCCAGCTTCCGGATGAGAACGGGCCCACCGCTCGTGCATGCCTGGACGGAAACAAAAGGCAGGCTGGCCGCGGGCTGAGACCTGAGAGTGAGAGCAGCCACAGCTCAAAAGTCACAATGCCACTTGTCCCCCGGCGGTGCCCCTGCCGGTGTGGTGGGGAGGGCCTCCGTGCCGCTGCGAGTGGGGCTGGACGGCTGCCCCTGCCGGTGTGGTCCCGGGAACTTTTTCTGTATGGGAGGGCCACCTGTCCGCGACTAGGCTACCGGGGAGAGTGAGGTTTTCCGTTCCCTACCCGACGCGCGGCGGCTGCACGCCAAATGGCGGCAGGGGAGCCCGTGCTGCGGGGAAAAGATTCCTCGAGATTTTGTCTCCAGGTACTCGTGGTACGTGGCTGCACACTGTTGCCTGGCCAGCAGTGCATATCCGTTCCGCTCGGTAGGGAACAGGACGATGCAAGCCGTAGCCATAGGATCAGCGATTTTTCTTTTGCTATATCTTTCGTTTGGTTCCTCTGGCTGGATTTTAAAAATCGCCTGAATTTTGGAGGCACGTAGGTGCAGCAGTGCAGTGCAGTGCAGGGGCAAAAATTAATGATGGGCCTAATGAGCTGGCTAAGCCCAATTCCCGGCCCATTCAGTTTCAAACTTTGTTACACACTCACTGCTCTTGGCGCAGCCTCTCCTTTTCCTTTACAGAAAAGGACAGGAAATTGCGCAGCATGTAGAGTCGAGGCGTCGATTTTGCACGATCGAGTGCGTGTGCGCGTACTGTACAATGGGTACAAGCGTGTCGTTCGACTTGGAGCCACCGTATTCTACAAACGTTAAGCCCGTGGTGTCGTGGTTGCAGCTCGAAAACCTGATGATAAAAAGCAAAGGGGTGCACAGAAGCAAAACATTGCAGTACTAGTACCGCCTCCGTTGCAAAATGTAAATTATTTTCGTTTTCTTAATTATGTCACATAAAGTATAACTATGTATGGACAAACATAATGAAACGGATGAAATGCTAGATTTTTTGTTTTTTTGCATGGATTCAGCAGTAGATAGCAATGCGAAGGTACAAATGCTACTACTTTACTAGAGTAGCATACGAAAGAAGCTCGCACTACGGAATTACGCTATCGGGGTTCGACTCTACCAACCGTCAATTACGCCCGAATTATGAGATGAATCTCGAACTACGGAAATGCACGATGCAACTGGCGCTGACAAATAACCAAGTGTCCTAGGAAAAAAGACATACTCCTATCTCAAAAATAATGCTTTAACATCGTCATAAGACAAACTATCCTATGTTTGACCGAATTAATAAGCAAGAATATAATTATTTATAGCATAAATAGAATATTATGAAAATATATTTCATGACCAATCTATTTAGTATCATAAGTATTGACACTTTTTTCTTTGCCTGACTCATGATCCGCGAATAGGTGAAACTATATTGATTTTGAAGAACGTGATATGCTAACCTATTATCTATTATGTCATTCATTGTCAATATGGACAATCTTATAGCTAGTAGGTTAGCTTCACTATTGGATACGCTCTAACCTAACAATCAGAACATATATATCCTAAGGGAAAGTGAGCAATGTATTGGGGCGTCACTTTGCAACGTACTACCGCTTAGGTTTGCATACTTAAAATGATCGCATAGGCAGTTTGTACATACATGTAGCTAAACTTAATTGCTAAATTACCCTAGTTACTAGGGTGTATTATGTCTTCTAAAAGCGTCTTGGGACGAATGAAAGCCAAACTAATAGAGTGCATGTGGGTGTACAGTGTATATGGTTGCAGCTCACCACTTGCACTAAGAAGATCAATAACTTGTCGTTGGTTACCCTAGTTTGGTTATATAAAGAGAATAGGAAAAATAAAGCAGCACACAAATCATTGCAACGGTACTAGCAAAGAGGGATGTTCATCGATCGCAACTGAAGTTCACACTGGAGGCAATGGAAGCTGGCGACGGACTCCCGACATGGGAAGTTACCCATTCGAGAAGAGAGAGCAAGGATGTCGCATATGAGCTCGTACAAATGGCAAAGCGAATAAGCATTTTGTAGTGTGGTGTTTCGCAGCCCCGGTGTGTGTTGAGCAGCTTCTTGCTCGAGATTGTAATCAACTTTCTTAACAATGAATAACCATCTTCTCCTCGCAAAAAAGGTACAGTAATATATGGAGCTGGAGCTTGTTGAATTATTGTGCCAAGCTGCAATTCACATGGTGGAGGGTGGATTTTATTTTAGTTAGGTCACTGGGTCAGCCCATAAGCTAAAAATCAGCCTCGTGCCCGATTTGAGATTTTCCCTAGGTAAATAATTAGACCTTGGTGCCGCCTGATGTGTAGGTAGTTTAGGTTTTTTTTAGGCGAGTCCGCTCGGTTTCTCTATGATAGCCCATGAGCAAATCTAACCTCTACTATCTAGCTTTTCATTGGAAGCAAAGTATGAGGATAAGAAAATAAGGAAAATAAGAAGGTGTGGATGTGGAGGAAGAAGAAAAGAGCCCGATGTATCAAAACTCTATACCTTTGCAGTAATCATTATAGTGCTGTTGGTTAAAAGATCTAGCAAGCAATGAAATAGTCGATGATCGATTAACCCTATCTGCTCATCTTCGCACATCAGTGGGTTCCTACTCCTTTATTACTGCTATTGGAAAATAGGGAGGTTCAAATTTAGTTACCGAGCTAGAAAATCTTGAAAACTAGGACTGAACCTACCAGGAACTAGGTGTTTTTTCATTAAAAAGGCAACTTACACTTAAATTCTAGTTGAAGAGAACTCAAAGCCTTAGTTGATCAGTTTTGGTATAGAGCTTTGTTTTTATCCTCCACGTTCCACCCAAACTAGTCGTCCTTGCTCACTTCCAAGCATATTGGTTTACCCAAATCTAGAGAGAAGACATGAACGGCTCTACTCTAGTTCAAGTTTATTCAAGATGTACGGTTCAACTTTGGCGGAGCTAGAACACAAGAGATGGCCCATTAGTACTAATATATTGCTTAATATGCTCATTTTTTAATTCTAAACATCAATTAGTAGCTGGTTAATGAACTTTGCAATTGGGGGACGGGGAGGGGGGAGGTATGGTCCCCTTCGGCCTACATGTAGCTCTGCCGATAACAATATCTTATCTCAACCAACTTTGTGATATGCGATAATAACCTTTTTCTTGGCACCGAAGAAGGTGCCATCTCGGATGCATCCGGATCCATTAGAGGTTAGATAGACCTGGCAGGGGTGCGCTGCTACTGTTGAGCATTATGACGACGGTTGACTTGGTGGATCTCTCAGCAGGACCATCTTGAACGGAGAGAAGGCCAATGTTGACACATCTAACCATCTTATGCGCCACATATGATAAATCCACGATGTCCAAGATGGCTCCCTTGGTCCAGTGTTCCGGGCCTGGATTGATTTTATTTGGTATCAAGTTCGGTTTGGCCTGGCAGGAGCTTTTCTCTCCAACTCAAGGAAACTGAACTGAAAAGGAGGTGCAGTACAATCTCACCAAGGTCAGGAGATAGGCGCCACCATTCCGTTTCTCGTGACAATTTTTAGAAGGAAAATACCAAAGCCTTAAATGTCTAATTTGTTGGAGTAGCACATTACGTACATGGGCCATTGCTAGTTGCTAATTTGGTATGGATAAAAAATTATATTGATTTTTGAACTTATATTACTTTGTTAGTGACCCCACCAATTCAAAACAACAACAAAAGAATAAAACAGAAAACATAAAAGAAAGAAATAGAAAAGAAAAAGAAAACACATAACGTTAAAAATCAAACACAAATGAGCTGCCCCAATATATAGACCCTCAAATTGCGCCGTTCATCCGAGTCAACCTACCGTTGCGCTGCGTCCTCATGTGCAGGGGTGGATCCAGAATCACAACTAGTGAGGCTTGAGAACGTATCCTGTGCTCCCATGCTATTAGGTACTCCCCGTACTTCTGATGAAATGATTACATCAAAATGTGCATGGAAAAAATCAAATAAAAATATGTATGGATTGATGATGCAATGTTACATGTTTATGTAAATTTTGAGTTTAAACAAAATCTTGTGCAATTAGAAATAAAAAGGATAAAATCATAATACAATTGAGCGGGTTGCGGATCCCATATATGAATAGTACACCCGACCCAATTGCAAGCTGATTTTGCCTTTTTTGTTTCTGCTTAAACAAAATTTCGTTCAAGCTCAAGTTTTGCATGAACATATAACAATGCATCATCTACTCATACGTATTTTTCATTGTTTTTTTCATGCATATTTTGATGTATTTTTTAAAATGGGAGCATGAGAGCATGTGATGGCATGGGAGCAAGGATATGTTTTCAGAGGGGCTGTTAAGTTTTCTATTTCTTCCTCCATTATCCTTTCGTTTTCTCCTTTCCTTCTTCTTCTTCATCCATAACGGAAAATTGTTGTGTGTTGTGTGTGTGTGGGGTGGGGGGGGGGGGGGGGGGGGGGGGCACGCTCGATCCACCCCTGCAGTCGGCGCGGAGAAAAGCCTCCACTTGGACGACTACTCTGGACCTCCTTCCTGTTATCCTGTAGCGAGCGTCCGATCAGTCCGTCCAGCAGGCCCGGCACTTGACGATAGCCGAGCGCGGAGGCCTCTGTTCCGGCCGTGGTGGTGGATGCGGACGCGCATTGTGCCCACGTCCACCCGGCATGCAATTGCGCGGTCGCTGTCACGGGCACGGTCAGGGTGAGGGATCGACTCAAATCAAACCTCTAGTCTCGTGTCTCCCCATGCCGCTAATTTTTTTTCTTATAGCTAGTACTTGCTAGTATAGACAAATGTATTTGAACGGATGGAATACTAGGTTTCGTTCGTAAGCATTCACGAAGAACGTAGTAGAAATCCAACGAAATACCTGGAAAGGAGGAGACTAGAGGATTGTTTGGATTCAGGATTAAATTTTAGTCTGGGTCACGTTGGATATTTCGATGCCAATTATGAAGACTATACATGAGCTAACTATAAAACTAATTGCAAAAATAGAGACTAATTCACAAGACGAATCTATTAAGCTAATTAATCCCTCATTAGCACATATTTACCGTAGCACAACATTGCCAAACCATGAACTAATTATGTTTAATAGATTCGTCTCGCGAATTAGCTTTCATTTATACAATTAGTTTCATAATTCGACTATATTTAATACTTCTAGTTAATACTTCTAGTTAGTGATTAGTCTGGAGAATCTAAACAGTCCCTAGTATTGCTCAGTACTACTTGAACTTGATGGCTTATGTCTGCCACCGGCCAAGTACACCCGGAGCATGAGACGAATCTCGAACAATGGAGTGACGGACCTTTCTGCAGCTGGCGCTGACAAACAACCTGAGGGCCCCTAGGGGGGAAAAACCTTCATCTCTAGTATTTTCTCTGCCTGTCTCGTGATCTGCGAGGCGGCGACTATAGTACGTGCAACTGGGGAGAGATCCTAAGCCCGGATTAGCATATTCAAATGCTTAAATAATGGGAGGGTTAGTAGCGGTTAGCAGGGCGCTTAGCTCTGTGCAGACAGCTAATCCCGATCGATGATGAGCCCCAGCCGGCCAGCCCCCGCCGTGGCGCGCACTGGGGAATCTCGTCGGGTGTCCCGCGATTCCGCGAACAAAAGTCCAACCCGGCAGCACGGCGCGCGGGGCAGAAGAATATTGCGGCGGTTGACCCGGCGGGTGTGAGCGCGGCCGCGACGCCGTGGCCGGCGGATCCTCTGCGCCGCTGACGGGGCCGGCCGTTGTCAGTGCCCGTTCGTGTGCTCCGAAGTCCGACCAAGAGAAAAAAGATCCCATCTCCTTCCGTCGCAAACGGAAAGTTCCTTTCGAGGAGGAGGTGGTGGCACTTTTCGTGGGTGCGTGACGCAGAGGATCTCGTCGGACCAACCGTGACCGCTGCCGCAGCGCGCACCGCCACCGCCAGCCCGGCAGCCGGCCAACCACCGCCTCCTGTCGCGCGCGCTCCCCAGGGCACGCGCGGCAGGTCGGCACGCCAGCGTTTCTTCTTTATAAAAGCGGCCACTGTGCGCGACGCAGGTCAAAGCTCCCCCGCAAGATTCAGCAACCAAGAAGCCGAGGAGAGAAAACCGGCAAGGCAAGCGAGATATCATCAGAGGGGGAGCTAGGCGCTATGCTCCCGGCCGCCAATGTGACGGCGCGGCAGCGCGGGCGCCGGAGCGGCGGCGCCCCCCGCCTCGCCGCGGCGGTGCTCCTCCTGGCGCTGCTCGCGCTCTGCTGCCTCGCTCGCGCCGACGCCGCGGCCTCTCTCGGTCGGTACCTGCTAGCTGCCCATCGCCCCCTCTCCCTCCCTCTCCCTTCTCCGGACTGGGCGTTCCGGCGCGAGAGATCGCCGTCGTTTGTATCCCAGATTCGAGCTTATCATACCTGATTAATTTGATCCCTGTGTCTTCTTGCAGCGGGTCGTGCACCTGCGGCGGAGGAGAAGGAAGTGGCGAGCGCACTGGAACTGCAGAATGCTAGAGCACAGGTCAGTGATTCTTCTGTCACCTCTTCCCCTTCCCCCCGCAAATGTAGCTTCAATTCAATCGTTCCAGGAGAGCTGATGTGCTTTTGTTTACCTTTCGAGACCGGTTATTTTTTATTCATTAATTTAAATTCAAACTAAAGTTTAAATCCAAGAGTAATTGAAAACGCAGTTTGATAGATCGAACAAGGGAACACATTCAGAGATAATATATGTCATACTGACAAAGTGACAAGTACGTACTGACTCTACATTCTTTTAGTATCAGCTGGTGAGCTGCCACCTTTTTTGTGAGAGCGAATCCAGGATTCTCAACTGATTGCAACTCTATAAAAATAAATCCAGGATTATGGATACGGAAATCCCAGATGGACACCGAGAAATTTGTCAGTCGCTCATCCATCTGATTAACACATCAGGCGGTTAACCTAATATTCCTCTTGTGCAGGAGGTGATGGAGCCCGGGCACTACACGACCTTGTCGGCTGAGGCGGTGGCAGGGGAGGAAGACGATGGACAAGTGATGCCGGGGAGGGTGGAGCTGGAAGTGATCCAGGACTACAGCACCACAGCCAACCCCAGGCACAACCCACCACACCCATGATCGGCGCAGTATCGCCGCCGCATGGGGAGCAATCGATCACAGCCGCTGTAGCTTTGTGGCAGCAGGAGCAGGACGAAGCAGCAGGATCAATGGAGTAGTGGCAGTGCTTGCAGCGGGCGCCTGCCTGCGTGCGTGCGTGCTCAGCAATCACTTCGTTTTCTTTTCTTCTTCTCTTTGCTCCTCTTTTCGCCTCAGATCGATCGATGTCTATCTCCACGTCTCCTCACTGCATACAAGAGCAAGTAGACTTCCTTTTTGCTTAGCTGTTTGTGTCGGCAAGGTGACTCATCAGTCATCACCGTGATCCTAGCTGGTTAACATGTGACTCAATCCTTGTTTAATTTGGTCTCTCACCCCTCTGTGCTTTTATTTGTTCTAGCTGCGAGTGCCAGGAGTATATTGTTTAGTTCTTTCTCCATACCCCCTATGACGGTTGATAAATTTTATATACGATTATGATCGATTGTTAGGACGCCAGTCAAATGGTTCAGTCGAGGAGAATATTTGTTCAGATATGTTCGATTCTAAATATGCAAGGGTGGTCAAAGTTTTGATCCGTGAAAATTGCGAGTTGGAGAGTGTTTATGCTAAAAATCTATTTTTTTTTGTCACGCTCGGTTCCCTTACCCGCCCGCCTGTACCCGCTCGTGAGTCCCGTCAATCACGCGCGTCTTCTTGTTCCTTTTCTGCCGAAATCGGCGGTGGCGGCGACGACGAGGCTTGCGGCGGACAGCTCGACCTCCGCCTCCGCGGCTCCGCCTCCTTGTGCTCACGTCTCCCGATCCAGGCGGACCTCCGCGTCCCGCGCGTCCGGCGCGGTCGTCCTTCTGCCGCGCCACCCACCGCCGCGTCCGCAACTTGATCTTGGCGCACCGCTGCCCGGGCCGCTCCGCCTGCTGCCTTGCCCGCGCGGCCGCCACTGCCTTGCCCGCGCAGCGGTCGCAGGGCTGCCCGCGCGACCTCCCCAACCTTGCCTGCGCGGCCGCCGCAGGCTGGCTGCAGTCCTGCCCGTGCTGTCCTGGCTGCCCTTGGCGTCGGTTGGGAGAGAGAGAGAGAACAGAGAGATAGAGAGCGAGAGAGAAACCGGAGAGGGGGGAAAATGACGGGAGGGAGAGAGAGAGAGGGAACAGAGGAGGAATAGATGGATTTAATTCATCGATACATGTAAATGCAATTTAATTTTTTTTAGGAAATGCAATTTAATTGATACTTGATACTTGTAGATGCAATTTTGTGTTTTGAAAATTGATACCTGATTTTGTGTCCATTAAATTATTGAAATATAATGGGTGAAAATATGGTCACATGTTAGTTACAAGATATGAATAAAAAATAAAGATGAGTAGAAAGTAGGGAGATATATGAGAGATTGGTTGGAGTGCAAAAGAAGTAGGAGAGTTAAATGTGGATGAGAGGTTCTCATACGAAGAAGTAGAGGCTCAAATATGAGAGGTGGGCTGGAGTTGCTCTAAGGGAAGGGTGGAGGTGCCTGGGAATCACTGTCACCGGTAGATTTTTTCTGCAACTAAGACGGTGTTTGGTTACCTAGGTCTTATTTTAATTATTTTAAGTTCTGTCACATTGAATATTCAATACTAATTACAAAGACTAAATATAAGCTAATTATAAGACTAACTGCATAAGTCTAGGGCTTATTCACGAGATGAATCTATTAAGTCTAATTAATTCATAATTAGCTTATGTTTACTATAGCATCATATAGGCTAATCATGGACTGATTAGGTTTAATAGATTCGTCTCGCGAATGAGCCTAGGGGTTATGAAATTTATTTTATCATTAGTCTACGTTTAATACTTTTAATTATCATTCAAACATCCGATGTGACGGGGCTTAAAATAAGACCGCGGCGAACCAAACACCCCCTAAAGGAGATAGAGTAGAGTAGTAGAGACAATTTTTCCGTGATTGAATTCAAACCACATTGTATGTAGAATTCCGATGAGCGATGGCAAGCCTTTTAACTAGATTTTCTCATTCATTTGTAGAGATGCCGCTGTGCACGCATACTAGATGCAGATGGCTATTGCAATTATAGGTCTTGCTCAGTATTTAGATGCCAGATGATATATACAAAGGCACATTTAGAGATCTCAGGATGCCCGCGCTTCTCGCCGCGCGCGATCAGCCTTGCCGTCCCAGGCCTCCCCTTCCTCGTCGGCGGCGATGGCTGGGGGCAGCATCCTCCTAGTTCGCGGCCGAGGCGACACGTCCCATCCTCGGCGGCTGCGGCGGCGGCGGCCACGGGCACCTCGGCATCCCGCATCCAAGTCCTGGCAGGGCTCACCGTTCGTTGCAGAGGCAACGTGTCCCCGTCCTTAACAGCAACGGCGGCCGAGGGCACGGGGATCCGCGCTCGCCGTGGACCCAGCGTTCGCGTCCTCGCCGATTCATGGTCCATCTCAGATGTAAGCAATCAACGCATCTAGAGTCTTCAGGCATCAACTTACAGGCCTTTAGGCCTATTAAAAATCAATGTCATTTGTTGCATATGGCCATGTTGAGTGGCAGAACATTTTTTTTTTAAAAAAACGTGCATACTTATTTCCTCTGTTTAGTTGTGTAACTGCAGTTGTGACAAATAAAAGTTCTGAAATTGTTTATACTACCTGAGGATATTTTTGATATCTTTTCAAAACTACGATATGATTGTTTCCTGATAGCATCAACTTGTAACTTTCATGAACCATGTGCCATTTTCAAATTCTAAAAAAAATGCATTCGAGTTCTGAAATGTTATCTACGGATTCACAATCGGTCTCTTTTCTAGGAGTAGGAGTTAACAGAAACATTTCAGAGCTGAGCTCGAAAGCAAAGTAGGACGGCTCTACTATCAAAAATTGTTGTTTTATGAAGTGTTTAGAAAATACAACCTTGTGGGTGTACATCTTTCCTATAGATAAAAATTATTATTTATTATAAATTTTTTATTAGTATATTTTTTAAAATACATGCGTATCGCACGTATACTCTACTAGTTATCGGAAAAGATCCAATTTACCTTTGCCCAACTATTGTCGGAAAGTGAGTTTCTTCTCTCAACCGCAATATCAAATATTGATCCTCCTTCAACTATCGAGGACCAATCACTAATTTTTTTCTCCGGATGACGACTAAACTCCATTACTTTCACGTTTTTTTTTGCCCTCGCCGTCTAAATGCATTGCTGGTTAGAAAATAGAAAAAAAAGGAATGCTCGTGCTTAGGCTAACCTTTGTGTAATTTTAATGTTTGGATGGCACATGGGATTACAGTGACTTCCAAGTTCCAACAGAAGCGAGAGGTCTCTGCAATCGGCTGCTGGTGGGCCGAACAGTAAAAAGAGGAAGAGTTTCTAATTGTTCTACCTCCTCTTCCCGGCCCAGCAGAACCCGCAATCACATATTCCCGTGGGCCGCCCAGCCCATTCAGACCACGGAATGCGACGAATCGGACGGCTGTAGCCGGCGCGCGGCCCGATCCCGGCCGCTGGAAATCTGCGTGCGCGGCGCTCGCACGAGGGTTTTTATCGCTGCGGTCGCAGGTTTTCCTTCGGCTGCTGCGGTGACAGGCAGGCGGACACATCTCTTCCTCTCCCGCCGTCCCGCGAGCTCGAGGCGGTCCCGAGGGCGCCGCCACCCGCCGGCTGCCGCCCGCCCGCCCGCGCCGTGCCCCATGGTCGCACCGGGGGACGCCGCGCGGTGCCCCGAGATCCCCCGGTGGTGCCACCACTGCGCCGGGCCGCTGTCCAAGGACATGGTACGGCGACTCCCCCCGATCGTTCTTCTCCCTCCCGTCCATGATCCTGCTGCAATCCGCGCAGGGTCGCGGTGGCTTTGCTGCGCCCATGTTTTTGTTACGCCTAACCTGTTGTTACTGCTACTAGTGGTTGTTGATTCTCCGTCTCCTAATCCGGGCGGTTAACCTATTTTGGCCCGACTCAGTTCCCGTTGTGCAAGTTGTTGGTACTTAGATGAGCCTATGTTCGTGAGAGTAGTTAGTTAGCAGAAAATGAAATCGGCAGCACGGCCGGGGCTTATTATCGGGGTTGGAGGAGGAATTGTAGGCTAATTCCATGTTTTTGATAAGCTTGACCTGCATTTTTTTTTCGCTGCAGCTAGTGGCCGGTTCTCCACGTCTGAATATTCGACCAGTGGACTGTAGTGTCCTTTTCTTTAATCTACTTACCTTGATTTTGTCCTGTCTTGGTTCGAGTTTTGGTGCTCAGATACGCCTATGTTCTCGAGAGTAGTCATTCTACGCAGATTGACATTGGATGCCCAGCAGGGAGCTTTGCTTTTGGAGTTGGTGGAAGAATTCTAGGCTAATTTTCCAAAGTAATTAACACAACTGGACTGATGCTCGATTTTGCTATTGCTTTAAGGAAACAAGCAGCTGGACGGTGTCTCCAATGGTTCGAGATAGCTTCTCCATGGTGTGTTCCCTTTCTAGTTTGACTGATGTTCTGTAAGATCTTAGTACTTTGCTGTGGCAGTTTAGTCTACACATGTTTACCTCCATCTTGTGGCAGATTGGTTCTGCTGTTGGGGGTATAGCAGGAGCATTTTATGGCTTCAACCACAGTATGTTCTCTTCTGTAATCGATCCGAGTTACTTCTACACTAGTTAATGTTTATTTGCTCCATCTTGTGACTAAGGGGTTGTAGCTAAATACTCAAGTTATTTTGGGATCTACTATCCACAGCTCATCTTGCCCATGTGATTGTGACTTCTGAGTTGTGTTACTAGTCGATACCTGCCTTTCATACTGTGCTGAACTTCATTAGCACTCAATCCACCGGAAACTTTGCATGTTATATTATTCTGTTGGGCCAGAAAAAAAACTTTATTTATGTTGTCCTCCTGGTTTGGGATTGTCCTTGCATCTGAAAATAATACTTTGCACATGGCAATTGGGATTGTCTTTTCATCTGAAAATAATACTTTGCACATGGCAAAATGTTTGTTCATCCGGATCCCACCTGGTACATATGGAAGGTCCTTCATCAATTCATGTTATATTTGTTCATCTTTATTTATATCATGTAGATGTTTTTGCTGGGTATATTGTTGGTCTTGATCAACTGGTGCTGCTGTACAAATGATAATTATTTTGAAATTCTATTGCAGCTATGCCTGTTGTTCGACGCTACATAAAGGGGCCAATGTGGATGCATTTTCTTGTTGGTGTAAGTTATCACATTACTTTTATAGTTCATACATCCAGATCCCACCTGTTTTGCATGAACATTTGGAGCTAGGAATTTCTTATTAACTTCTTGTAATTCTAAGTTGTTGTAAACACAACATTCATGACTTGTCTATGGACAGAGCTGAATATCCAATCAGACCTTGTTCCATTTAACAATTCCATCAAATCAGATAGTCTCAGGAATGTGCACCTGGTTGAGATTGCTTAGTGTATATCCATAGCTGCACCTGAGAGAAGCCAGAATGTTGGGCACTGTCTTTTTGTTCAAGAACAATAAAAAGTGGATCACGTGGTGATCTGGTTCAAAGAAGTACTTACTCTAATCCTCCTTTTTTTTTCTCATGCAGGCACCCCCAGTTATTGTTTTCTCTTCTGCATGTGCTGGATTAGCAGGTTAGGCATTTAATATCTTCTAGATGTACTTATTTTTGTCTGTTTAGCTATTTTATGTGCGTATTCTGTTGTCAATATGGTTAGCTTTTTTATTATCATGGTAATGCTGGATATAACTACATTCGATTTACAGGGATTTTATGTTCTGTATAAGTTTCGTTTGTTGGCTATGTTAGATGGTTCATATTGTTCACTACTGATAAAATGCACATGTTCCTTTAGTAATTGTGAAAGTATATCATGTGAAGTATCTACCATGCAATTTCATTCATATTTTGCTTTTGGCAAACCTCCATTAACCATTCTCGTGTAATTAGACCCTTGTAAGGCAATTTATGTGCACATCATCTTGCCTGTTGAATTGTATGAATCGTCAACACATAACTGGCATGTAGTTGTGTAGACTAATAGCTCATCCTCCCTCGGTGCCTCCCACCACGCTCGCATCCACCATGCTTGGATCCCCCCCCCCCCCCCCCCCCCCCCCCCCCCCGCCCCTCGCAAGAGGTTGCCGGCAGGCAATGCCAACGCTACCCTACAATCTCGTCAAGGATTCGCTGTCACTCGATCGATTGACCCTAGTTTTTTTTTGTGCTCTCTGCTTGCTGAGGTTAATTATGTTGGATGTTTTTCTATATAGGCCGCCATGGCGCACATGCATCGCTAGGAGCAGCAACGCCCTAGCCAAGAAGCCACCGCTAGTGCTGCAGAAGCCTCTGAAGCTCTCACTGGCAAAACCCAAGAAGAAAGTCACCTCAGGCGTGAATCTGGAGATGCCTATGAGAGCGCTAGAGAGTCTAGGAACGGTTGTGGCTGCGGAGTCACCCTTCTTTACGGCGGAACAGGATTTTAGCAGTAGCAAGGTTGACCATGACCAGCTTGAGTTGGCTTGACTGCATAGTGGTTAGCCCAGATCAGTCTGGCCGAGTCTTTCAGGAAGCACTGTGCACTGGGTTGCCGCAACGTTCTTTCACCTTGCATTCGAGTGCCAATCTCAGGTGAGACCTCGACACTATGCAATTTTCTAGGTTCACACTTCACATCATTGAGATGACTACGTACATATACATGTTAAAGATAATCATTTTTGTACCGCATGATTTTATTTTTGAACGGTTGTGATTGTGTAGCATATCTAGTTGATGCGAGTTTAACATCTTTGGATGATGTTCTAGTTAAATACCAAACAAGATTTAAATACTGCTTCTTTGAATTATATGGTTTTTTTTGTGGACAGCCAATTCACACGAACCAAAGTAAGCTTACAAGTTACATGACATGTCTTGATAATACCGGCACTTTCATCCCTTTGTTTCATGAACTTCACACTGCCCATGTCATGCAATTGAACCAATCTAGAGGTGAAGCTACCCTAGCTCGCCGGATCCCGATGGAATCTGCAAAATTATGTTCAAATATAGATATGAACAGTGTTCTAGACATGATTTTGTAGTTTCCGTCAGGCTCTAGCAAGCTAAGGCAGCTTCGCCTCTTGGTTGGTTCTCTTGCATGCCATGGGCAAAGTGTTGTACTGTCAAGGCGCGACATGTAACTCCTAAGCTCACTTTGGATCGTGGGAATTGGTTGTCAAAAAAAAAAAAATTCAATGAAGCAGTATGTTTAGTATTTAACAATAACATTATCCACATATGTCAAGCTCCCATCAACTGGCTATACAAGCACAACCATTCAAAAATAAAATCATGATGTATAAAAATGATTGTCTTTAACATGCATATGTATGTAGCCATCTCAAAGATGTGAAGTGTGAACCTAAAAATTTGCATAGTGTTGAAGTCTCACATGAGATTGGCACTTGAATGCAAGGTGAAACAACCCTGCGGCAACCCATTGCTTCCCAGCAGACTTGGACAGACTGATCTGGGCTAACCAGTATGCAGCCGACTCAAGCTAGCCTGGTCGACCTTGCTACTGCTGAAATCCTGCTGCGCAGTAAAGAAGGGTTATTTTGCAGCCACAACCATTCCTGGACTTTTTGGTGGTCTCATAAGCGTCTCCAGATTCGCGCTGGGGGTAACTTTCTTCTTGGGTTTTGCCAGCAAGAGCTTCAGAGGCTTCTGCACCACTGCACTGGCGGTGGCTTCTTGGCCGGGGCGTTGCTGCTACTGGCGATGCTATGCGCCGTGGTGGCCTATATAGAAAAACATCCAACATAATTAACCTCAGCAACAGCCTACAGGAGATCACACAACAAATCTGGGATCAATCGATCGAGTGAGTGACAGTGAATTCTTGCCGTGGTTGTGGGTGGCCGTTGGCATTGCCGGCCGGCGACCTCTTGCGAAGGGGGTGGGGTCAGAATCCAAATCCGTGCATGGTGGATGCGAGCGTGGTGGGAGGCACCAAGTGAGGAGGAGCTGAAATTTGGCCATCGGCTGTCATGGCACAATCAGAAATTGCGCATTTTTCAATTTATTGCTTCTCATGGTTGGTGTAGAGCATTTATTAGCTGTATAGATAGTTGAATGTCGGAGTAAAGATTCGTGGTAAGCAAGTATGGCTCTCAACCTTGCATTTTTTTATGCTTCTGCTTGATATGACTATTCCATGGAATCATTTAGACAACAGATTCACTGCATGCCATGACACTGTTATCACTGAAGTTGTTTTTATCTTGATCTGTAGGTGGTACAATACCAGCTGCTGCACAGCTGGTTTCATCATCCTATCATGCTGCCATGTCATCACCCTCCTCTGGCCGCTCTTCTCCACATACAGCCATGGCATCGCAGTCCTTTGCCTGCTCTGCTTCTCATGATGACATGCACAAGGCAAGAAGCTCCTCGCCATTGTAACTTGCCTGCCTTGAGAAACTTACTCAACTATGCAAGACAAGAGGGAAACCCTCTATGAACCATGAATGCGGTTGCCACTTCTCACCAGTTTGATGAGGGACTTTTTTGTAAATGGTATTTTTGCCCCAGGATACTATGCCCTGTTCATAAATTTTGGTATTTATCTTTATCTCGATGTATAGCTTATGGCCTCGGGCCAAGTTTTGTGGTCCAATAATTCCCGAACTGTCGTGATCAGTTTATGCTCACCTGAGGTTATTTTCATACATTCCATCGCTCGGACATATTTATTCTAGTTTGGCTTAATTCAATTCTGACCTGTCAGAATTCTTGTAACTTGTCTTGTTTGTTTGTTCATGACGACGTTGCCTTGTGGACATGTTTGAAGTTCAGCCCTTTAAATTGCGGACCTACGACCTTATATTCAAACAAAGGTATTCAGTTGAATGCTTATTATTTTTGGTAAAAAAAATATTGTATAAGCAGTGTATTCTACGTATACGAATAAAAGATATCATAATTACATGACATAACGGGCTTTCAAACTTCCAATTTCTCCTTCGGGCTCAAAAATCGTAGCAGCCCACATCCCATCCCCCCACCCGACGGCCCACAGGCCAATTAGCGGTCAGGCAGCCAGTGAGCCGGCCTGATCGACAGGCCGAGCGCCCGTGCCCCTGACCGCATGTTGGGTGTACCATCTGCCAAGATCCAGTTTGCTGATTTTTTTTTTCATTTTATATTTAATAGTTTCCGTATTTTTAAAAATAATCATTCGGATAGAAAATTTGCAAATTTATACCTATGTAGCCATTTCAAAAAGCCATTTGAAACGGAGGTAAGTTGATATGGCAACCTTGTCAGAAACATACAACCGTTTCATTTGGCTATAGTCATTTGAAACGGTGGTATATTCTTCCTATGGTCCATGTCAGCTTATAGCCAAATGAAATGGCTATAAGCCTCTTTAATTTTAATTTTTTATATTCCTCATACTAAAATGGTGTTTCTTGCTGGTTTGAAAATGATAACGGTATAAGCTTTATTGGTATATTTGTTTTTCAAAAGTTAGTTGATTTTAAATATATTACTAAATATTTTGTACATGAAACTTATTGCATATGAGATAATAAACGTGCACACATAGCATGTTTGGAAAATTTTAAATATAACAGTTATCACGTGTATTACAAATCGTATCGTGATAGCATCGCAACAATGCAAACATCAACTTCATATTAGTTATATATACGTTAAAATTGACCGACTTTTTTGTCCTTACACAAGCAAATGTATCAACACAACTTATACCATTTTTATTTTTCCAAACCAATAAAAAATCATATTTAAGTTGGTGAAATAAAAAAAACCAGAGACCTTATAGCCATTTCATTTGGCTGTAAGCTGACATGGCAATCACAGAAGAAATATACCATCATTTCAAACGGCCAAATTATGAAATGGCGGTAGGTTTCTGACAAGATTGCCACGTCCGCTTACAGCCGACAGCTATATAGGTATAGATTTGCAATTTTTTGTTCCAAACGATTATGTTTAAAAATATGGAAATTGTTAAATATAAAAATGAAAAAGTTCCAGTTTGCTGGCAAAAAGAAAAGATTACTAGCAGCAGCTGGGTGTCCAATTAGATTCATGCGCCCGCATGCAATTGTTTGCCGGCCGCGCCGTCGCCGTCGCCGTCCGCGTCCACGCTCGCGCGCGCGGACCACCGTCCGGCCGGTCGATTGCTGTTGCCGACTTGCCGTCGCGGTGTTACGTGCGACTGTGCGAGCTGCTCCCTGAGCTCTCGAGAGCTGAGACACCCCACGTAGCACGGTGACTGTTCTTGCGCAGGACCCCAATTGATCAGGAAAGGATTAATGCGTGTTAACAGATCTGTTGTTGTGCGATCAACATGTTGGCTTGCTGAGACCGGGACAAAACCGGTCTCCCCGACCGTATACATGGCATGGAAACGCTACAGGTACTGAAGTACAACATTGTTGATCGTAGGGGCCTAACATTAACTGTCTTTTTACAAAAAGAAAACATTAAATTTTGAATCTTTCATCGTAGACGGGTGGTACCACCACGTACTACTACCTCTAGTACACACTGCTAGTACTCCACTTAATTAGGAGAATTGAGCATTGAATTTAGGAGCATTGAGCATTGAATTTAGGCTGCGTGTGCCATCTCACAAGTCACAACGGCAAAAGTTGCTGTACAGCAGTATCGCTAGAAGCAAGATTGGGGGAAATATTTGAATAATTGTTTTGTCATATTTATTGAATGGGAATTCTTCTTGCAAACGAAGGATGGGGACATCATCAAGCATTTTCAAGGCATGCAGAATCATAGAGTTACCTTCTAATTTATAAGCATCCTTATCAATATCATTTGTTGTTTTATAATTTTATTCTCTATTTATTTCAGATGTTTCCACTTTGATATGTTGATCATTTAGTACAGCTGTTATCTATGTGTTCAATAATTTCAAATTATGAATGATTTATATTATCATTACTCAACTATGTGCTATTAATATATATTTTGCGCTGTCAAAACAAATTTTACACCTCGAAATTTTAAATACCCACATCCCAAATCCTGAACCCGCCCCTACAACGTGGCCGTATTCTTTTCCTTCTGCCAGCCACCGCTGCTTTCTCTGCTGAAACCCGATGCTGGGGAGGAGTACTTGCAATTCGCGTGCTGCAAGCAAAGCTGTTCCGTGATGTGCATGCTCACAACGACGTTTGCCTGACTCGTAGCAGCTTGCTTGCCGACCTTGACTCGTCCATCCCTTCCCTTGTAGCTCCCTGCCGGAATCAGCTGTATTCAGTAGTCCAGTCCAATATGGAGACTGCATTGACTAGCCCGGATTGTTCTCTTGCTGTGTTTAGTAGCAACATCAAGAATTCGTGATAATTTTCCTCAAGAATCCATTCCAATCATCAAGATTCCAATGGCTATTTAAAAGAAATTCTAATAGGAGCAATTAAGTTTTCCAGCTATTTAAAATATTTGCTGACTTGGGACGAATTTCGCGTCCTATAAAAACATTATTTCTCCCGATTTAAATTTAATCCTGCTGCTGCGTCGCCTGCGATTCAGTTCTCATCAGCGAGCTCGAATGATTGCCCTTCCTTATTCTTCCTGATAGTGGTGCTCTTTCTCCAAATAGGATATGCTCGGGAACACAGGAGTAGGGTTCCTATGATTGTATCCCTCTCTTGCGATGCGATGCGACGCGAGCAAGCTGGACACCATTATCACGGAACAGGGATCGGTGGGAATGTGGGGTCATGTGGTGGGCCATGTTGCCCTCAGAGCTCGCGTTGACCGTAAATGGGTCGAGCCGGAGCAGAGCAGTGCACCGTCCCTGGAGGGAAATGGAGGTGGGGAGGGGGGGATCTCGAAAGTGACATGCTGCAAATTCAGGCAGGTATTTCAGGATATTATTTGCGACATCATTCCATTTTACCAGAACTAAAGATGTGTACACGTCGATCATGAAAATGCAGATGGTGCTACGAGCTTTCTTTGATCCCAAAACAAACTCTAAAGTATACATACTAATCTCCGTTTAATTGCCACTGACAATGTGCGGGAGCAATTTTACCATATGTCCTTTTCTATTAAAAATAACAGATGCGTGAAATTTCCCTACAAATACACCATCCTGAAACATAGTAGTGCTTTAATGGTATTGCACATTTTTTATGTATCTATGAACTTTTTTCTAGTAATAAAAAAAGAGCGATCAAAGTTGCCATAGTAATTTAGCAGTGACATTAACCGGCAACAATATACTAACTAGTATAAGACTACTCCCAAAAGATAGTAATATGGTGCTATATCAAAGACTGCTACGTCAGGCTAGGGGCAATAAATTCATATCACAATACAAGTACTTCTAGTGCATTATATCATGTTGTTTTATCAGGACTTGCAAATCAATTACAAAGTGTTTACTTCAAGTGGTACTACTTCATGCCATAGTGCGGTATCATGCAAACTCCAATGGCTAGGATGTCCGGATTAGTTTCCTCTTTCTTCTTTTCAAGTCCTTGACATGTCAGGAAAATATTACCTAGCAAGTATTTAATGTGTATGATTTTTTTAGAATTTGAAGGAAAAATTATCACCTATTTGTATACATAATGCATTGCAATAGGACCGTAAAGGGTTCAAATACGGATTTGCCCTTTGCAGCACAAATATAGCACCAGCGCCTTAAACTTCAACATGCACAACTCACATGTCTTTTTCATGAAGTACTCCCAAAAGCTAATTGGTTGCCGCCACTAGAGTTTTTCACTCCATTGCTTAACATTACCCCAAAGCTTTCAAAACTATTCATCTGTTTGGCCTATAACTCACTAGCTACATCGAAACACACAAACACACAAGCTGAAAAGCAGAACCGACTATTTTTTCCCTATTTATTTTAATGTAATGGGATGCATAGACCCCGTATGGGCACCCGACTGAAGTTGTTTATGGGCCCATATAGGCTCTCTACAAGTAAAAGATGTGTGGATTGTAAGGCTGACCCATGGATGGTTATGAAAGGGCTATGCTAGCAGTGAGCTTCCAGACGAGTCCTCCACCATGTCGCGCGCTAGGGCTGCTGCGTTGGGGGTTGAGGGCGCGGCAGCACTGTGAGACAGCGGCGCACAACTCCGACATCCGCGGCTCTATGCATCGTCGGTACCGAGCCAAATTCGAAGCAGCTCGACATGGGAAGGGGGTCTCGCGCTTGGGGGGTGGCACTCGTCGAGGGAGCAGTAGTTGTCTCCAAGAAATCACCGTGTCGTCGCCACCCACCTCAAAGCAGCTCCTCATTCCACCATCGGACTAGCGTGGGGCGGAGATCAAGTCAGGTCCGCGCAGACTCCTTTTGCTTGGTAACGAATCATCCCTTGCTCATTCGTTTGCACAGTTGTGGATCTAGACTTTAAAAGTTGGGTGTACATGACCTCTAAAATTATTTTTGTACTTCATCAGATTTTAAATAAAAGTCTTTATGACCAGCTTGAAATATAAATTATTTCACAAATTAAGTGATTATTTTTCTTATGACTTTTGTGTATCATTACATATATGTTGTATATAGTGTGTATTATTCTTTCAAATCTTCCGATTCTACGGAGCTTCTAGATTGTTTTTTCTTGTGTTGATTCTATCTGAAAAGTTTGGTATGGTTCACTACATTTCATCCCTCTTTAGACAATAACTTCTTAAGATCAGATAATAAAGATTTCATATGTCTTGTGTTTAGTCGTCCAAATAGCTTGCGTTAGTTGTTACATAGCTAGCACATTTGAAATGTTGTAGGGCATATTTTTCTTATGAATTTTGTATCATTACATAAATATTATTTTTTACGATATACTTATTTAAATTTTGAAATAAGGTATTTAATAAAAAATGTAAAAGTCAATATATATGTTATATATAGTGTGTATTATTCTTTCGAATCTCCCAATTCTACAGAGCTTCTAGATTATGTTTTTCTAGTGTCGGTTCTATCTGAAAAGTTCGGCATGGTTCACTACATTCCATCTCTTTTTAGACAATAATTTCTTAAGATCAGATAATAATGTTTTCACATGTCTTATGTATGGTCATCCAATACTTTATTTATAGCTTCTGTTAGTTGGTACATGGCTAGCATATAAATATCTATCAATGTGATTTTTTGCTCCACTACCTGATTTGAAATGTTATAGGGCACGTTTTCTAACGCTGAGGTAGAATTAGACTTTTTAGCTAGTATAATTTAGAAAATACGCTTGTGCGTTGCTACGGGTGATACTGTGAAGCATTCTATAACCTTATCTGCTTAAATATTATCACGATATAATTAAATTTCATATGACAACAACTCATTCAAAATCCTTTTAAGTAAAGTTTGGATCCCTATCACTTCTTAACATTTTCATACGACGTACCACCCATGGGCGGACCCAGGAATCGATGAAGACTAGGGCCAAAATTGTGGCCAAACGATGCGAACCAGCCTGGCAGGCAGCGACGGCGGTATCACGCGGGCGGTGGCGCCGTCGCGAGAGTTATCCCATGCTGCTAACCGTTGCCTGCTCGGAATGAGTGCAGTTTGCTTCCCCTAGTCTATGGATTGGGCTGTATGATTTTGGGCCTAAACTAAAGGTGGTAGTAGATGTTAATGGGTCACGACTAGGGCCACGGCCCAGGTGGCCCTAGGCGCAGGTCCAACCCTGATGCCACCCATCATCCTTCCTAAAAAGTCTTTCCGCTATCCTTCACGGTGCTGGCTGTCGCGATCTTAATCTTAGCAATGATGAGGATGCCCACCATATTAGCATGTGTGCTCGTACCAACGGGTGAATCTGTATATCGCTTGAGGTGACAACTGCAGGAACCATCGCTGAAGGGAATATTAATAGACCATCATCAGCTCAATTGTGGAATGGTTTCCATGTTAAGAGCAACTCTAAGAGCCTAGCTATTTTTCCTAGCTAAATATAGAGTTTAGAGATCTCTAAAAAATAGACAACTACCTAAACTAGTGGAGCAAACCAACATACTCTTGAATTCCGGACTATTCATATTCAAACCACCTATGGGCCAATGTTTTTCTCTCCAGCAGATCGTCCGACGCATCGGCCTTGAGGCCTTTGGGCCATCTCGTTTTTTTCTGTTGAGCATCGACTCCTTGGCCTGCAGGCCTTTGGCCGTTTTTTTTCTCGCGCCACGTCTGTAGGATCTAGAATACCAACTAGAGGGGGTGAATAGGCGGTTTAAACTAAAATCTCAACACCAATAAAATTTTATTAGTAACACAAGAGAAATTCTATTTCTATTTGACTCTATTCTAGATGAAGGTTTGCAACCTAGGGTGACAGGTACCAATTCAATCTCTAGGAATGTAAATGCTCAAAGTAAATTGCAAGAAATAGCTTGAGTAAGAGAAATAACCAAGCACACAAGAGACTGAATTTTTCCCGTGGTGTTGATGACTTGCCGGTCACCCCTAATCCACGTTGAGGTGGATTCAAAGCTCCAACCGCTCCTCTATCAAGTCACACTTGACGAATGAGCCGACTTGGATCAATGAATCTCTCCAAACCTCGATTCCACTAGAGTTGCCCTTCACCACTCCGGCGAGGTGAGCACAAGACCTCTCACAAGACCAACCGAGGCTCCTTCACAATCTCCTTGAAGGGCTCAACGGTTCCACGGCTCCAAGCCGTCTAGGAGGCGGCAACCTCCAAGAGTAACAAGTCGATGACGCTTGCTTGAAGACTCCCTAGTACCACAAAGCTCAAACTTTTGATGCAATGCACTAGGATGCTCTCAGTCTCACAAAGATGGAATCTCAAAGCCAAGTGAGTGAGAGAGAGGAGGAAGAAGGCTCAAATATGTTAAGGAAGCTATTCAAAGTGCCAAGAGACCTCACCCACGGCCGGGCATGAGGTATATATAGCTCCTTCCCCCGTGGCTAGCCGTTACAGTCAAATCCCGTGAAAATAGAGCATTCGCGGACCGTCTGCCTCACAAGGACCGGATGGTCCGCCGTTCAAACCAACGGCTATGTTCAAAGTAAAACTGTGTCAGAAGTGACCGTTACAGCCCAGGCGGGTCGTCCGCCTCACAATCCGCGGACCGTCCGCAATGAAGTTTCAACACAGGACAGTCGAGTTTTTGTCGCGATTCAAATTTTAGCCGGCAGACTGTCCGCCCCCAAGGGCCGGACCATCCGCCGTACATGGTTAAAGAGCACACGGAAACAACAAAGATTCTGTCGTTGCACAGCATCAGCTGGCAGACCGTCCGCCCCCCCAGGGCCGGACCGTCCGCCGTTCACGGTCAAAAATTAGACTGAAGCATTTGAGTTTCTGTCGATGCACAACAAGACCAGGCAGACTGTCCGTTAGTACCAGGCGGACCGTCCGCCGTTCAACGTGAAAAACCCACCAGAAACTTTGTTTCTGTCGATTCACTCGCACTCGCCGGTGGACGGTCCGCCCCAGAGCCGGACCGTCCGCCGTTGAAAACCTTCAGCTCGACCAGATAACTCGAATTTTGGCTAAGTCATGGAACGGTCCGTCGTACAAATGGCAGACCGTCCGCCTCTCAAGCGTAGTTAGCCATTTCCAACAAGCGTTTCCACTCCGGTCTTTCCACTTTTTCAAACACGATTTTCCTATATGCATGCAATGCAATTGTTTAAGCAGAGTGGCACTTTAGAACCATCAAGCAAATGAAATTGACCCCTCTTGATAGTACGGCTATCTAGCCTATTAATCCAGTCAAATATCATCTGCTAATCACCTCTTGACCGGTAAAATGGAAAAGCCCTATCTTATACCTTTGTCTTGAGCCATCTATCATGCATTCACAAAGAATATCTCCATAGCACATATAGAGGCTCAAATCATCTCCGGGACTAACCTATACTCAATTCTCAAATGAAATTGTTAGTCCATAATTGTTGTCAATAATTACCAAAATCCAAATTAGGGACCTAGATGCTTTCAACGTCGACCTGGCCTCCTTTGGCTGTTTTTTTCTCGCGACGCGTCGACAGCAGGTCTTCTTTCACTGCCGCCGCCGTGACCTGCAGGTCTTTCGCCGCCGCAGCGACCTGGAGGGTGGACGCTGGACGTTGCCACCGCGCCATCGACGTCCTGGTGCTGGACGGTGCCGAGGCGACATCGACGCCGGGGCGCAGCGCCTGTAGGGCTTTGTGCGCAACGGTATGGAGTCAGATGATGAGTTCAATCAGTTTGTAATGAATGAAGTGATTGATCCCTCCTCTTCGGATGATGAAAATGATCTAATTTTTGGTGCCGCGCACATGATTATTGAGGACTCGATTAATCACCTGGGTCAAATTTGTTCTGTTGAGGGACACAAGATAGTGGATCATGAAAGATTATTGCACCATGGTCTTCTTTACAAAGACTATTTCTTAGAGAATCCTACATTCAAAGCAAAGACTTTTAGACAGAGGTTTGTATGTTTTCTATAATTTTTAGGTGATCTTTATGTTACGTCTATTATAAGGATTGCTAATTTTTTTAATTGTGTCATGACATAGATTTCGGATGAGGCGACCTGTATTTCTTCGCATAATGAACGTTGTTGAGCAACATGACGACTATTTTGTGCAGAAAAGGAATGCAGCTGGTGTGCTAGGACTATCTTGTCAGCAAAAGGTCGTTGCGCCTTTTCGTATGTTAGTTTATGGAGTACCGGATGATGCTTTGGACGAGTACATCTGTATTGGTGAGAGTACCTCTTTGGAAGCTTTGTGAAAGTTTCTAGTAGCTGTTGTTGAGATTTTTGGACCGGAGTACATGAGATTGCCTAATGAACACTATACCGATAGGTTACTTGCAATTGGAGAGAGCAGATGATTTCCTGGTATGCTTGGATCCATAGATTGTATGCATTGGAGCTGGAAAAATTGTCCTACTACATGGCACGGGATGTACAGGGGATATAAAAAGGAGCCTACAATTATACTTGAAGCAGTTGCATCTAAAGATTTATGGATATGGCATGCATTCTTTGGAATGCCTGGTTCACACAATGACATAAATATGCTTCAAAGATCTATATTTGCAAGGCTTGCTAAGGTCCACCAGTTAATTACAACATCAATGTACATGATTATTCAATGGGTTATTATCTAGCAGATGGCATATATCCGTCGTGGGCAACTTTTGTTAAGACCATTCCAGAGCCACAAGGTAATAAGAAAAAATATTTTGCAAAGGCACAAGAAGCGTGTCGAAAGGATGTTGAAAGGGCATTTGGGGTTCTACAATCTCGCTTTGCTATTGTTCGTGGGGCAGCTCGTTTGTGGGATGAAGACAGCCATCATAATATTATGATGGCTTGCATCATAATGCATAACATGATTGTTGAAGACGAGCGGGATGAGTACGGAGGACAATATGAGTACAATTTCGACGATATGGGATATTATGTTTGCAACTATGACAACATGGGAGAAAGGATGATAGTTTCACATAATGCTGCACCTGAACTTGATGCTTTCATTCAAAATTACAAAAACATCAAGAACAAGGAAACCCACTATCAACTCAAGGCAGACCTGATCGAGCACTTGTGGCAAAATCATTCAGAGTTATGCAATGTTGATTCATTTTGTGTACTCCATTTAATTATTATTTGTGTACTCTATTGAATAATTATTTGTGAACTCCATTCAATAATTATTTGTGTACTCCATTCAATAATCATTTGTGTACTCCATATTGACCGCATTGTTTTTGGACAACATCGAACAATAAAAAAAGCTGAAGATGCATATCAATGTAATAACTGAAGATGAATGCCCAGATTTTGATCAACATGCTAACCGTGACTGGCAAAATTCCAAAGGAAATGATCAGCAAGCTCAAATGTCAATAGACAAAGATGATGTCTCTGATTCAGTTTAAAAAAAAAAGGTTGAAACCAGTTAGCAGCAACTTGTATGAACTCACATCATACAACATTAGGTAAACTTAGAAAATAACCTTGAATCCCATAATATTAGCACACAATCCAGTAATCTAAACTCAGCTCACACATAACAGTAAGTCAAAGGGTAGCTCACACATAACACATGAGTTTTAAATTGAACTAAAACTAGACAGTTCTAGATATTGCAACGTCTTGCAAGAATCTCATTCTGACGCACTTCATAATATTGTTGTTGTTTGTAGTTCATTGTGCTCAAATCCAAACCAAGAATTCTCTCCTCTTCCAGGTCTCTTTGGAACTCAAACTTTTCTTTCTCCAATTTGATCCTTTCTTCCTGCAAAGCAAAGGCTTTGTTGCACCTCTCTTCTTTCTTCAATTCTTTCTCAAGGTCAGCTTCTTTCTTCTTTGCCATTAGATAGTCCACTGCTTCGATGGTCGAACGTTGTCGTAGCTTCTGTTTCTCCTTCTTCTTACGGTCAGGTCTTGCTGATGGTTCAGCTTCAGCACCACCAGCAAGAGGGGCACCACCAACAGCAGTTGTAGGTACAACTGATGCAGGAGAAGAATTTGCCACTATCTTCTGTTTCTTATTGCTTGTTTTTTTGGCACAGCCAATTTCCTTCCGCCTTTCCATCCACTTGGGCTTGTCCTTCAGGATTTTCCAGCAATGCAAGTAGAAAAACTTCCTCCCTTTCACGTCTTCAGCCGTCCACATTGCACATGCATTTGCTATCTGCACATTTCAAACCAGCACACACATTACAGTGAAGTACAGACAAATGATCATAGTGACAAATAATGAGTTTGAGTAATAACCTTGTCATCAACTGTCCAACCACTGTGGTTCCTAGCCTCAATCCTGGACAGACATCCACAAAATAGATTCACATCATGTTGTATACCGGACCAACGGTTCGATAAAGAACCTTCTGAACGATTGTACTGGAACGTCCTGTTTGCATGGAAATAGTCATGTATTCTTGTCCATAATGTGCCATGTGGATCCATGCCCACATTCAGCCAAGCTGACACTAGGAGTATGTCCTCCTCCTCTCTGAAATTTTTGCTTCTACCCTGAGAACTCTGGGCTGTTGCACGATTATGATGGATGGTTGTATTACTAGGAGGTGTGGGATCAATAGGAGGTGTGAGTTCTTGAGATTATTCAACACCATTCACTAGGAGGTCAGTATAATACCCCCCTGAATCCATAGCACCTGTGACAAAAAAAAATTATTGAAAATCAGAAGCAAAAGATTGGACAGTAACAGATTTATGCATGCAAATTTCTTTTGACAGAAAAAAAATATGTTTGAGTATATGGTACAATAGACAAATTTATATCTCTGATGTTTGATATGCAGCCAAAAAAAATCAGAGCACAGGCACCAGAAACAATCTTCAGTTATTTAAATTTCCTATAGTTGTGACCACAAACAATTAAAATATGGGAATCAGTGGAGCATTGTCTTGCCTGCTGCTACTTATAACTGGCAGCAAACAACAAAGTTAGTTGTGGGTGGACATTGGAAAGTACATTGAGCATGAGAAATTATCAGGAGTAAAACACATTGGTTTACAAGAAATTGGCAAGCTATCAGTGCTAACTTCAAGAGGCAGGAAAAATATCAATGATTTCACACTTATTCATCCAATAAAACTGCAATAGTTATGTATACACACAAGACAGGGTTCAAGGCCTAAAATGTTAGGCACCAAAGGGAATATGAGCTTAAACTTAAATGATGTGTTAAAAAAAATGAAAGACAACATTTTGTACTGAACAAGTTATGATGCAGTCTGTAAACATGTTTTACCAGTCAAGTATTTCAATGGTTATTTAGCAAGGAACCATCCTCATGATCCATAGATACAGAAATAACGAAAATTCATGTGCCATCAGCTGGAGTTGAGCATCATCAATATTGAATCTAAAGGTACCTAGACATTAGAAACAAGAAGCAGCATCTCACCAGTGTCCTCCTCGTCGAATTGCTCACCATTGACCTCATCTTCACCATCCGGCCATAGAATCCTGTGGTAGGAACCACCCGACGGGGAATCGATCCAACACCGGATTGTCGCATCTCTCCCTCCGGCCGATGTGCCTCAGGATCTACCATTGTTGGCGCAAACTGAGGAAAGAAATGAGGAAAGGGAAGAGTCCCGACGGCGGATCCATTCCCCACGCCCGTTTGCCGAGCCGCCGTTGACCGGGGATGCGGCAGCCGGTTCATGGCGCGGCGGGGCGCGGGAGCGCGAGGGAGCAGATGAGCGGCGCGACCGGGACGGAGCAGAGCGGCGCCGGCGCGAGGGCGCAGGGGTGCGATGGAGAAGACGAATGAGCGGCGGCGCGGGCGCGAGGACGCGAGGGAAATATGAGCGCGCGGGCGGGAGGGCACGACAACGCGCGGGAAACTGGAGGGGGATGGGGAGGGGGAGGGCGCGGGAGGGTGCCGCAAGCGCGGGAGAAGGAGGATGGCGAGGGAGCCGGCCTCGCCAAATTTGCCGAGCGTGGACGCCGGGATGGCGATGCGGTTAGCGAGCGGGGGAAGATGGCGACGCTGTTGGAACAAGCAATATCGACGTTTTTCTTTTTGTTTTTACGATACAAAGTGTTTTGGCCAAGCTGTTGGAGTTGCTCTGACCGTAGGACTAATGATTTCAGCTAAATAGGAGAAAGATTATGTACATGCAGAAAAGGATAACGATGCTGACGTCATGCAAATTTAAAACTAAAAACACTATAACTATTAAACCAAACATCTAGATTAAATTTAGGTTGCACCATTATCTTTTTCGTGACAAGATCTTTAAAACAAGACCTCACTTGCCTATGTTTGCACGATATTTTGAAAATGTACTTTTTAATACTAAACAATTAATTTCGGCTACTGGAAACAGATATTTTAACAACATGAACAAATAAATTAAACATGATGAACAGATAATAATATAGTGCGAACAATATATTAATCATCACAAACATTTGATTGCATATGATAAATAATAGAAAATGAATATCACGAATAAATGAGTCAATATCACCGAACAATTTAGTCTACGAAGCGAATAAATAATTTTGCGTTGCAAAACACAGAAAAATAACTTTACATAAGAACAAGTACATCTACATTGCGAAAAAGTTATTTTTATAAATATATATACACGTGCTAAATAGCATATAAAGAAAATAAATCATTTCACACCCCAACTTATGAGTCTACAATTCAAATAAATTAATATACACTGAACATGAGTCGCTATTAAATGTCAACAAATAATTTGATACTTAACGAATAAGTATAGGTCTATTAACATCTGATTATATAAAAACTAAACATATTGATAAAAAATATAAAATGATAAATTATAATTCAAACAAAGATTATGTACATGAGATTTATAATTAGAAAATAAAAAGGGAGAGGGAATAAATAAATAAATAGATATGAAGGATTGGAAAAAGAAAGGAAAATAGAAATAGAAAGAAAGAAATAGGAAATAGAAGAAAAGGATAAGAGAAATAAACATAAGAAGAAAATAGATAGAAAAGAACAAGAAAAACTTATAACAAAGAAAAGGAAAGAGATAGGATTGAAAAAAAGGAAAAGAAGGGAAGAAAAAAAAACACACGCGGGGAAGAAAAAAGAAACACACTGAACCATACTATCTGGAGGACCGTGTGGCCTGAGTACATCTACGTTGCAAGCTAAATTAATGGTGCCCACTAACCAGGCAGCACATGGCATATAAACTTGGGCCATAGTACCTGGAGGATACTAAGTGGTGTGATATACACTACTGTTCGCCAGCACATCTATTTAGCCCGTGTACACGTTGTGTAAACGTTATACTGTGACCTCCCCTGTCCGTTTAATCAGCTGTTTACCCCATTTAATGAGTGTTTAATCCGTTTAAATGACCGTTTAGTCCGAATAAATAGCTAAACGGTAGACGACCGACCGTTTAACGTTTACCGTTTAGACTAATTTTGATATACACCCACGTAGCAAGCCAAAGGTTGTTGGACCAGTACATCGTAGTAGGCAAGTTGTTAGGCCAGTAAAGATGCCGCATAGTTAATTCTTCAGGCGATGGGGAAAAGGATTTGCAACGTGCGTGACATATAATCACGGCACGTCCCGACACTATGGCCTGACGAGCGAGCCAATCCTTATTTCTGCTCTCCATCAGGGAACGAGGATGGTAAAAATTTACAGGAATAATCGAGGTTGCGCGCGACTGTGTGCGGACTAGTCACACAAGGTCCATCTACGGCCCACCGCTACTCGCCACGCTATTAAGGTAGGGGAGGGGGAGGGGGGAGGGATTGGAGCGGCCGCCAGGGGTGGGAGGTGGGGGGAGCGCCGCCGGCCGGGGTGGTGGTTGAGATGATAGTTTTAGGATTTTGGATTTTCTGGGGTGGGGGCGGCTTCCATGGCCGGCGGCTCCAGAGGGAAGGTCGGGGGCAGCGGCAGTCCGGCGGTGGTGGCGGTTCGGCTAGCGGTGGAGGCGAAGTGGCGCGGGAGCGCCGCCAGCCGAGGGGGCTGGATCCCCGGCGGGCAGTGGCTGCTGGCGGGGGCAATAAGAAGGCCGGCGTTGCGGTGGCGCGCCGGTGAGTGGTAGGTGGGCGGGTGGCGCAGCGGCTGCCAGCGGGGGCTGTGGAGGAAGGGACGGCGTCGGGAGGAAGAAGATGTGGAAGAGGGAACGGCATCGGAAGAAAGAAGATGGGGAGAAGGGTGGGAAGTGCATGGACCGGACTTCTACGATGGATCAGATCCCAGTCGCATTCACATATGTGACTGGGAATAGCCCCCTGAAAATTTAATCCCCGCGAGAAATGAAATGGGCTGAACTTCATCCCCGTCGTCGGTTCCCAGCGGACCCGATTAAGCATAGTAAAAGTTTCAAAATTCGGCCCAACAGCCCACAATACTAAAGCCCATTATCTTAACCCTAACCTGACCAGTTCTGGCTCTCCTCCCCCCCCACCCCCCGGCTCGCCCCCTGTTTCTTAAACCCGCGCCTCCCTTACTCTTCCTTCCAGGCGGCGACGACTGGGCGAGCGGCGGCGCCATTTGTAACGTCTTCGCCCAGCCCTTTGCCGGCGACGAGCATCCACCAGGTATGCCCGCCCCTTCTCTTTCCTTCTGCTGTGCGAGACGGAGCACCCCAAACCCCAAAACTATTTGTATTCGGATCTGAATCCAGTTACAATACATTACCTACTAATTTCGATTTCGTTTGCAAAATTTATCGGGTGTACATGTGTACACCCATGTCCTATGCTAGGTCCGCCCCTGCGTTTGCAAGATCTTTTCCTTCCCTGTGATTTACTGCAGCTTTTTTTGCTCAAGATCCGATTCACTGCAACATTCAGGAGCTCATTGATCCTTGTCCAATTTATCTTTAGATCAATTTCCTGTTTTTGCTGCGAATTTTATTTTTCTCGTACAACGCTGATAGAGCTTTATTTTTCTTTTTATGGAACTCGCGAAGCTCTTCATGCTATTCTCACGAGTAAATGATTTGTTAGTCTCGTACATGCAAGATTGTAAGCAAACCACTTGAATGAATTGTTTGTCGGCCTATGTCTTTATTTAATCAATTGATGTCGGTATTGTAATGTAGATTTTGGTCAATTAACCATGCTTAGTTTTATGTGTTTTCTCACGACTGTACCGAAGTTTGGTTCCTCCAGGAGTCCAGGAGACTCTTCTCTTCATTTAGTGCATACTGTAGTTGATATATTGCTCTTTTGGCTACTATGATATCTTGTCTCAGCAAAGCTAATAATTCATTCTGTACTATTAGGGTGCCGTGTCAATTTTGAAGCTTTTCACATGGATTCAGCAGCACAAGACTTCCAACCCAGGACATTCTCCATCAAGCTGTGGCCACCAAGTGAAAGCACACGCCTAATGCTTGTAGAGAGGATGACCAAGAACCTGTCCACTGAGTCCATATTTTCCCGCAAGTATGGACTTTTGGGCAAGGAAGAGGCTCATGAGAATGCTAAAAGGATTGAACAACTGTGCTTTGCATCTGCAGATGAGCATTTCAAGAAAGAACCTGATGGTGATGGGAGTTCTGCTGTCCAGCTGTATGCTAAAGAAACTAGCAAGATGATGTTGGAAGTTCTTAAGAAAGGCCCAAGGATTACTGCAGAATCAGAAGCACCAGTAGCTGATGCACCTCTTGGGCCTGGTGATACTGTATTAGATATATCTGGTGGCAAGCGTGCCTTTATCGAGGCAGATGAAGCAAAGGAACTGCTGAGTCCACTTACCAAACCAGGAAACTCGTATAAAAGGATTTGCTTTAGCAACAGGAGCTTTGGTATTGATGCTGCTAATGTTGCTGGACCTATTCTCGAGTCAGTTAAGAATCAGCTTACAGAGGTAGATATATCCGATTTTGTTGCAGGAAGGCCAGAGGACGAAGCTCTTGATGTGATGCGCATATTCTCCAAAGCACTAGAGGGTTCTGTACTGAGATATCTAAACATATCCGACAACGCACTAGGTGAGAAGGGTGTCAGGGCATTTAGTGAGCTCCTGAAGTCACAGGAAAATCTGGAGGAACTCTATGTCATGAACGATGGCATATCAGAAGATGCTGCAAAAGCTCTTTCTGAGCTTATTCCTTCAACTGAGAAGCTTAAGGTTCTTCACTTCCACAACAACATGACTGGAGATGAAGGTGCTGTGTATGTTGCTGAAATGGTTAAGCGGTCTCCAAATCTGGAGAGTTTCAGGTGCTCAGCAACAAGGATAGGATCTGATGGTGGTGTTGCGTTGTCCGAGGCATTGGGGACATGTACACATCTGAAGAAACTGGATCTTAGGGATAACTTGTTCGGTGTTGATGCAGGGATGGCTCTCAGCAAAACCCTTCCAAAGCTTCCTGATCTCGTTGAGCTTTACCTCAGTGACCTCAATCTTGAGAATAAGGGTACAGTAGCAATTGTCAATGCCCTCAAACAGTTAGCTCCTCAGTTGGAAGTCCTTGAAATGGCTGGAAACGAAATAAATGCCAAAGCAGCCCCAGCTTTAGCAGAATTCCTAACAGCCATGCAGTCACTCAAGAAGCTGACCTTGGCTGAGAATGAACTCAAGGATGCCGGTGCTGTGATTATTGCAAAATCTTTGGAAGATGGCCACGCACATCTGAAGGAACTTGATGTAAGCACAAACATGTTTCAGAGGGCTGGAGCACGCTGCTTTGCACGGGCAGTTGCAAATAAACCTGGTTTTGTGCAACTGAACATCAATGGTAATTTCATCTCTGATGAAGGGATTGATGAGGTGAAAGATATTTTGAAGGCTGGTAAGAATTCGCTGGATGTTCTGGGCTCACTAGATGAGAACGATCCTGAGGGGGATCCTGATGACAATGATGATGAGGATGACGAAGATGCCAAGGACGATGACGACGAGGACGGGCTGGATTCGAAGCTGCAGAACGTACAGGTGGAGCAGGATGATTAACAGGTGGAGCAGGATGATTAACCATGCTTAGGTTAACTAGCTCTAGCTTTTGGTCCAGTGATCTTCTGAATACCAGCTACCATAGACTTTTAGTTGTGAGCAAATGCACTATGGCTCCACCATTTAGAACTGAGTCAAGCAGCCTGGTGATCTATCCTTGCCGTTTATCAGAACTCTGTTGTAACTCCTGAACTTCGGTACCTGTGGTTGTCAGGGTCAGGTGAAGCTGACTTGAACTTATTTCATGGACCCTATATATTTAGTACTCCAACTTATTTGCCGTGATGTTTTCGGGCGCTTCACTGGTTTATTTGCAATCTGTGCTATTGTGGCATGTATGGATGTTGTCTATGTTTTTCTTTTATATAATGATGTTGCCTATGTTGGTGTCGGCACAACTGCACACTAACGGGTGAATCATGTGGTTTTACTAGAATATTGCTGTTTCCTTTTCGAGTTAATAGATTCACCCTCGAAGCACCTCGCACTGTGCAAGCCATGCGAGTTGTAGAATTTGGTACCCAGGAGCACATTGATCTTGGCATCAAGTAAGATGACCCCGTTCGTGCTCTCCAGTGATCTAAACCCGGTGAAGTTCTTTCTGTGAATGGATGCTTCTATGACGGTATCGTTTCTAGCTTGCCTGTAAGTGGATGAGCTGGAGCTCCTCGGGTAGGACTGCTGAATTGAAGCACGCCGTCGCAGAATGTTCACTGGTCGGGACACGTACAGCTTTGCCAAGAATGTTCGCTGCTCGGGCGACACGAGGCGTGCAGTAGCCAGTAGAAGAATGGTGCTGGGACGAGGAGGGTGGTGTAGTAACTGGCAATGCTAAACCCTTTGCCTTCTAAGCTCTCCGGCGCGTCGAGCCTTTACCCTGTGAGCCCAGTGCTGTACTTGTACGCGGTGATCTACAGGCACTCGGAACTGTGCAACGAAGAATCTCTTCGGAATTTGCTCTGGACGCCATGGATCTTTGTCGCCCGCGTGGAGAATGCCCTATCATCTGCTTCACGCATGCAAGCAGCTAGCTGATGAAGCGACCTCTGCCCTGTTCCATTGGATTCGATTCAAGGGGTGTTTGGATGGTAGGGTTAAATTTTAGCTCATATCATATCAAATATTTGATTACTAATTAGAAGTATTAAATATAGACTAATTATAAAACTAATTGCACAGATGGAGGCTAATTTGCGAGATGAATCTATTAAGTATAATTAGTCCGTGATTTAATAATGTGGTGCTATAGTAAACATATGCTAATGATGGATTAGTTAGACTTAATAGATTCGTCTTGCGAAATAGCCTCCATCTGTGTAATTAATTTTATAATTAGTTTATATTTAATAGTTAGTAACGAAATATTCGATATGACATGGGCTAAAGTTTCCTGTAGCAGTTCTACTGACCAGCAATATGTTAATTCTGTAAGTAGCATGTGTTTGCAATTGGGCTGTTCTTGTTGAATTATATAGATGGCTGTAACCAATACTAAAATGATGAAAGGAACATGAAACATTTTTCGCTGAAGATTCTGGAAGTTGATTCAGACGTATCAAGACTATGTAACAAGACTTCTCTCGATCTATACCACCAAGCAGTAATACTTAGGCTCAAATCCATCAACCTCGGGAAGACAGGCGCTCACCTGTCACCCCAGTCTCGCTCATCACTGTAGCGTGACTCTTGTGGATTAGAAGATTACCGGCGTGACAGCGTGAGCCGCCGCCGGCACGCTGCGGCAGGGCGGCCCGGCGTCCCCGTCCCACACATGCCGCCGTCGCGCGCGCCACCGGAGCCGCACGCTTTTTAAATTGGATTTCCCGCGGCGCGGACGCTTGCACTCGTCGGCCGCCTCGCTCGCTACGTACTCCTCCCCCCGGCGCGCCATCCCCGTCCTCCAGTCTGTACTCGCTTGGCTCCACCCGCGCTCCTGCTCCTACAAATCACGCTCCCTCCCACCGTCTTCTCCCCCCGCCTCATCATCACCAATCACGCACACAGTGCGGCGCCGCCTCGCCCTCACCGAGATACAGGAAGGGGGGAGATCGTGCGATACGGCGGCATGGACAGGTACAGGATCGCGCCGGCGCGGCCGGTCTGCCTCTCCGCCGCCGGCGGGGCGCACCTCCGCCCGGCGGCGCTGTCGTCGGGTCGCCGGTCGGGCGGAGCCGAGATCGGCATCTTCACGGCCGAGCGATACTTCAGCGCGGCCGACGTCGTCCGGCGCGACGCCGCCGTCATCCCCGCCGCGCCGACGCCGGCGATCCCTGGTCACGAGCTGCCGCGGCTGTCCGTCCCGGCGGCGGACGCGGCCAGCCTGAGCGGGCGCACCGCCGCATCGTCCGAGGCCAGCTGGAACAGCCGGTCCGGGCTGCTGTCCGCGGCCCACCACTCGGCCGCGGCAAGGCAGCAGAAGGCGGCCGGTGCCGGCGCGGCGTACCGGAGCGATCAAAGTTACCAGCGCGGCAGGAAGACGGGCGGTGGTTCTGGCCAGCGATGGACGCTGTTCGGCCGCGACTGCCCCTGCGCCGGCAGGAAGGCGGTCACCGTCGACGTCGCGTCCGAGCCGAGGAGCCCGGCGGCGGCGCACTTCAACGCCAGGTTCAGCCCGCAGTCCGCCGTCGAGGAGTGCCTCGAGAGCGACATCTTTAAGGCGAAGCATCCGTCTCCTCCAAGAGCTGCAGCAGGTGATCACCAGGAGCCCGCCAAAGTGAAGGTCACCGTAACGCCGGGGAGCCACGCGTTCCCTCCTGCCGCCGACAGCGTCTTCGCGGCGGCGCCAAACCGGAGCGCGGACGGCGTGGAGTTCGCCGCTTTCAAGGCGGAGGTCGACCGCCGCGTCGTGACCTCCGGGGGGTTCACGTTCCCAACAGCGCTCGGCGCGGGGAGGTTCGTGAGCGGCGGCGTGTTGGACGAGCCGCCGCGCGTGTCGCTGGAGGTGTTCCGCCCCATCGACGAGGACTCGGTGATGCTCGCGGACCCTCCTCCCGCCATGCCACTGGCGGGCCGCGCCGGGCTGCTCCCGGCGCGCGCTCCGCCGCCGGCGGACGAGGAGGCGATGAGCGACGCGAGCTCGGACCTGTTCGACCTGGAGAGCTTCGCGGCGTCCTCGTCGTACCCGACCACGTACCGCGGGCGGGGCAGCCGCCGCAACTCGGCCGACAACGACCTCCCCTACGGCTCCGCGGCGGCGGCCGCCGCCGCCGAGCCGGCGCTGAGCGAGTGCATGTACCCGGCGAGCGAGGCGAGCGTGGTGTGGAGCGTGGTCACGGCCGAGGGCGGCGCGTTCGACGCGGCCAGCGTGGCCAACTTCTCCAGCGCGGCGTCCGCGTGCTGCGTCGACGACCTCCGCTACATGGTCCCGGAGTCCCCCGAGGCCGGCTTCACCGCCGCCATGTCCCGCAGCGCCGGCCGCAAGAAAAGCGGCGGGTTCCTGAACAGCTGCCGGTGCGAGAAGGCGGTCAGCGTCGGGCCCACGCCGGTGCGGGTGGTCCGGCCGCCGCCGGCGCACCCGGGCGCGGCCGCCAGGAAGATGGGCGGTGACGGCGCGGCACGGTACCACTCCGGCCGCGGCCGCGCACACGTGCCGGTCCGGACGTGACGCGCCGTCGACTAGCCGGCCGGCGGTGACGACGCGAGTGAGCTACGTACATGCGCGGCGCGCACGAGGTTGTCATCTTTTGTCGGTAGATTTTGCAAATGAAAATGATGCCGTAGATTCGTGATCACGACGTTGTCGCTATGTACAAATGTGGATGCATAGCTTGTAACAATATCATACACCCACTCGTGCTGTTTTGATTTCTTCTAGTTATTGCACAAAATAAGGCACCTCTATACCCACATCGTCAATGGTCGGATTCTCTCTGACGTGGTTCTCGCGACATAGGACCAAGCACTATTTTTATAATAAAGTAAATAATAAATCTATTCTAGATTATGTTAGGACCGCTCCTCGTCTTGTATACACAATTGATCTATGCCCTCTTCTCCGGAGGGATAAATTAATTTCGACAAGGGTACCTAGATCAGGACCAGATGGACCTGTTTTACGACCATTTCCTCCGGGCTCACGGTGGTGATGTGCATTTTCTCCTAAAATTTTGCACTGAGTCGAGAACTTAAAACTGGATGCACAGATTTTACAAGCCCATTACCAGCTAGGCCACGTTCAGTTTGTATACATTGTCGTAATTTGATTTCGGAGACCACGCATAGCCGAATTTAGATTGCTCTTGTTAAAGGGGATGATAATTTTGTTTAGCTAATAATTGAGCTTAAATTGTTGGTATTAATTGTTTTATCTTTGGGTGTACATGTTTCTCATGCCCATGTTGGTTTTGAGCCACATATATGAATGGCTCTAGGCTTCATCTAGCATGAGGTGGATACAACTTGCTGGTACCTCGACGTGCACTTCATGTGCCCCCTACAGTAACGAGCTCGTACCTATATGCAGGAACAAGCCAAACCAGCTACCAGGTTAACTTTGACATGCCAGGAGCGTATTAAGCTCGTCGCCAAGGGCTTGATGGCAACAAGTTATTTGTTCACTAGGGGTTCCCCAATCGATGTAAAATTCGAACAGTTAAAAGCTAACACTAGATATTCATCCATTCCTTCAGTTTTCTTTTCTGAACCATAGAACCCACCACGCGTTATGGCGAAAGTCCAGCAACAAAGTCTCTATTTGAGAGATGACCAAGCTTATTGCAGTTCAGAATTGAATTGATTCTCGCCAGATATAGTTGTAATCCAATCGGAATTTATTTGATAATGCAAGTGAGAAGATCCTGATTTTCTGAACACGGAAAAAAAGAGGAGACAGATAGATGCTAGCATTGGGCTTTGGGCATATGATCGATGAATTGATGAGGAGAGAAGCTACCTCCAGCCAGTAGAATGGATGAATGTTCCTCTCTTGAGTCTGACATGCCGGTGACAGGTCGATCGAGTGGTCTGCCTCTCAACAGTGGGTGACATGGCAAAATCGCCTCCACGATCAAACGTGAAAACGGCGAGTGAGACGTCCTGTCACACTGATTATTCATCCAATGGATGCAGATTGCAGGCAGGGTCACTCCGGTGCGCAAGCGATGAAAAGGGGCAAAAAAAAAAAAAGACCGTTCAGAAAGAGTACATGTGCTTGCATTTTTTTAAATTTTAAAATTTATTCTACACATTCTTTCAGTGATGGGTGATATGACTATCAACTGCAACTCCTGTGGTGGTTTCGTCGATCTCGAGATCTACCGGTTCATTTCTAAGATCTTCTCCAACAATTGTCTACGTCGCTAGCTGACCTAGTCACGGATGATGTGGAATGGGAAAATCTAGAGAAAAACAGTCGCTGGCAAAGCGCTAGCTAGGAGCCTCGGTGTGTGCGAACGGGAGAGCGCGAGTGGTCCTGCCTTTCTAGGCGCCAATCTACAGAGAGCGGTGAAGGGATGAGAGAGTATTAAATTAACTGGCAAACACATATAGCTGTGTATCATCAGTCGATTTTGATAGACTTCGATAGTATTGATGATGACATTAGGTGCTTATAATGGTAAGGTTGCGTGAATATTTTTATAGAAAATGAGTGTACGTGGGTGTTGTAGCTTCTGATTTTGCAATAGACCCTTTATGGTGTAATACTCGTGGGAGCTAAATAACAATGTTTTCATGCATTTTGAAGCACCAATGTAACTATGTTCTTCTCGTAACACGAGAGCCGCATCTGTTGCACTATTTTTTTCTCTCCCATATTAATTTTCTTTTAATATTATAAAATGGAAGCGCGCCTAATAATTAAAAAGGGAGGGGAAAAAGGAAACCAAACAGATGGAGCACCGCATTTTGTCACAAAGGAAACACCGTCAATCACGTCATGGAGCAGTAGTGGGCGTAGGATAAGACGTCGAGAGATGACCAAATGTCGTGAGGCGTGTATCGTGCCTGTGCCAGGCCCGGTACGGTATGGCCCCGTATGCAACCCTAGCTACGATCCCACCCACCCATCACCCTGCCCGGAACAGGACATGAAAGACACCGACCGGATCGAGGCATCGAGCGTACAGCCCTCTCCGAAGAAGCTTTGGACCGGCCGGCAAGGCAAACCCTGCGAGCGCGCGTACGTGGCCGCGCCGCCGCCACATCATCGCGCGCCGCCGCGGAGCAAATCTGAATCGTCTCGCGCGCGAGCGAGTTGGATGGATGGATCGGTCGCTGTTCCTTCCAATCTCTCCTCCAAGGCAAAAGGCAGCACGGGATGGGCCGGCCATGTGCGGCCGATGCGGTCGCGCGCCTCAGCTCGCTGGGAAACAGAACGCGGAGCGGAGCTGAAGTTTCTGAAGGGCTTGTGCGTGCTGCTTCGTCAGTTGGATTTTTTCTTTCTGACCGAGGCCAGCTTCGCCAGTTGGATTGGCGACCTGGATTGGAGCTGATGCGTATGGATGAGAGGTTAGACTGGATGAGTCACGACGACTGGCCCGGCCGTTCCAATCCGTCACGGGGTTGAGAAAGAAGAGATGATCGTCCTTCAGATGCAAATTGATTTAGGTTGTGAGCATTTCGGCGGAGATCGGGATTTTCCAAGTATGATTGTATCAACCTGGTGTAACATTACTTGGAATTAATAAAATTTTCTTTTTAAGAAAATATGCAAATTGATTGAGCACCCTTTATACGTGTCAGTTCGTCCTATGCTAGCAATTTATAAGAACGTAACGAGCAAAGGAAAATGATGCGGTACTATATAACGTGGGAGGATTTCGGACGCACCCACAGTTTATATACTTATATATGATGAGATGCTATTGGGCTACCACACAAAAATACGCTACTAAGGTTGTATTAAAAATTCAACAAAATATGAATGGGATAGATCGTGTAACAATCTGCCTATGCAACTTTTGAGTTTGAACAAAAAACTTCTACAAGAAACAAAATTAGAAATCGACATATGAATGCGAGCAACAAGTTAATCCATAATTATTCATTTTCCTGTTTTCTCTCCTTTTTTTGCAGAGTTTTTGTTCAATCTCAATTTGCACATGTATATAGATAATTGTATGATCTACCATTCTATCTGTTCATATTTTGATTGAAATTTTTAGTGCACGGTAGGGGTGAGACCACAGTCACTTCTCCCTCCATTCCATTGTGTAGAACGTGTCAATTGTGTTTCAAATTGTATATATCTGCTTCCTCACGCCGACGGTTTAGGCTCATACACGCCTAGTTTGGCGCGCGCCGAGTGCAACATCTATTACCGTTTTCCATGGACTTCATAATTTAAGTTTGTACACTGACTTTACCAGTTTTTAGTGTTTAGAACAAGCTAATTAGTTTAAATGAACTAACTTGTTTATCCTAAACTAGAGCAAGCTAATTAGCTCAAATGAAGTAACTAATTTATCCTAAATGTCGACGGGAGTAATCTAGGGTTGGGCATAATAAAAGACACCCGTTTTGTAAGCTAAGGTTATGTTCTTATAACGACATCATCAGTTATATACGAGGTAAATTTCGGTAGTTGGCTGTTACAACTTTTATAATTGTTCAAGTTGACCTAAGTTCTTCGGCAACATTTAGAAAAATCGGGATACGGCTAGTGCAAAACATTAAACATATAGGGCTCCTGCGACGAGTAACCAAACATATGGCTCGAAGAAGTCATCTTATTGAGAAATTCATGTAGTACATCGCCACTGATGGTCCAAACCCTCTTCCATATTCTCTATATTATCATGGGCAGCAAATATACATTCCTTCTAGACCCGACAGCGTGATCTGAACAGCTTGTAAACTGGCGCCCCATCGGTCCAGACAATAGCTCCATTTAGATAACTGTATGTCGAGTTGTCCACCTATACCATCTCTCAGCTCGAGCAGCCAAAGCATTCCAGCTCAGCCGTTCTTTGGGGTGCTATGTTCACCGTCGTCATGTCTTGGAGAGTCGGTTCCACTGTAGAAGGAGGCCTCGCTCGAGGCGTCCGAGTCTGCGCCATTAGCCTCCTTCTCAGATGATGCAAGGAAGCTATCAGTTGAGCTGTGCAAAGATCCCATCTTCTTGTCGTCTTCCTGCATTCGCTCTGCATAGCTGTTGTACTCGAATGTAGCTGGGTTCTTCCCCCCGAATGCCGAGTCGAGCTCCTCCATGTCAAAGACCTCTGCCATTATCTTCTGGCTCTCCTTGTCATTGGAGTACACAAACTTCACCTTCTTGCGGGTCTCATGGTCCAGGAAAGGCTTCACTATCTGTCAGTTGCAATTATGGTTAGACTGTTTGGTGTTTTGATCCCTAGAATGACTTACTTGAGAGTAGAAAGAACGGAAGCAGTGAAAATTGTATCATGACGAGGGTCGAAAGGGCTGAAGGCTGCTGCCGCATCCAAAAATTGATTCAATACAGTGCATTTTCAGTGTGCATATGTTGCATTTCATAGAGTTTAATTTCCACAGTTTGGGTTCAGGTTTAGGTAACTGCAGACTGCAGAACACATCACGGAACACAGATGAAGACAATTACATTTGAATTTTAATAGTTTAAATTCATTGAGAATGATATTAGATGGGACAACAAAATTATTTAACTATTTGACAAACAAATCTAACTAGAGAATGAAGGTGTAATAAGTAGTTGACCGTATCCCATCAGTGTGGACCAATACCACAAAATCACGGTAGGCTGGTAGCAATCACTCCAATACAGATGCATAACTACTAAAATATGGTGAATAGATCAGCAAAAAAACAGATGAAATGCTAGAATAAGTGAACAGAAGAAAGTCGGCTGCGCTCACCTTCCAGAATGATTCAAATATCCTAGGAGGATTGTAAAGGATTGCTAGCCCCAACCTCTCAGGATAACAGTCTTGCAAGACATTGACAGTCTCACGGGTCACCTTCAGTGGTGTGCTTCCCAATGTCCAGCTCTGGAAATCTGTCAGCCACACCATCTTCTCCTGATCTTCTGTCAGGTTCATAATCGCTTTCTCCAGAGAGTAAACTAGATATTTGATCTGCCCTGTTGCTGAGGTAGTGTTCTGTTCCATTTAGAAAAACAAGCACACAGAGTTAAAAAAAAAAATAGGTGCTTTGCATTTGTTCAACAAACTTTTGCACCTAGGCTCCACAATGATATCAGTTCATCAAATCAACACAAAAATATCAAACAGCTTATACATAGGCAATCCTTGAAGTAAATTATTAGCATCTAAAATCAACAGTTAAAAGTCCATTGTTATTATAAAAATGTTATTATGATAACTAAGGGAAAGAAAGACAGTTTTTAGTGCAAAGCTTGAACTTCTCCTTTTGTTTCTCCCAATAGATTGATTTTATAGTTACATCATAAGGGTTGACAGATCATGTACTCAGCATTCGTAGCTTAATACTCATTAGGGCAGGCTTAGCACTTCGCAAGAGAACACTAGAATTATGGTTTTTTACAAGCACCTAGCAAGATAGTAAGATACTCATATAATTAAATTCAAATTTCCAAGCATATGAAAAGGCAGTCATATCTAATGCAGACTCATACAAAACACCTCTGCAAGGTGAACACAATCTCAATATCTCAAGATGCCAACTCGATCATTTCCAGAAATTTACTGCAGTATCTAAACTAACCTCTAAGCCAGGCCTCAATACAAGAACAGTTCTCCCATGTTTGTCCTTGTAATCTGCCCTATATATCTTTCCGGTCTCTGCTTCCTGTGCAATATCTTCCTGAAGGTGGTAAAAGGGTGAAACAAATTATTATGTTGTAGAACAGGAAAATATGAGATAATTCTTAAGAACAGATACAGGAAGCTTTTGGACTATAAGCTGTTCTCCCAACAATCAATGAAAAATATCCTTAAATTAGTGCTCAAACTAATACTGGCCATGCTTATTCCTCTTATACTGAACTTCCAGATAGCTTATATTGAACTGCCATGGTCTTTTACTAACAGGAAGATAAAAGGTGGGTAAGAAGCAATAAATGCTGCGTTACTACCGGGTGAGAAGCACTATAGGAGTCGGCAATAGCGTTACTGCCGGCAGCAAGGAATACATTAGCTGTACAGTGTTAGTGTTTACATTTTGACTAAAATGCCGGCAGCAAGGAATACATTATCTGTACAGTGTTAGTGTTTACATTTTGATTAAAAAATGGATGAGCTGTTGGCCGTTGTTTGTAGCCCTTATTTTCGGTCGTTGCCTCTGCCTGGTGATGCGCTTTAATCAAAATACTTGTATTTATAACTGAGATTTATGACTTTGTCATCAGCTAAAATCTCTTTCAATACATTGCATGTCTTACACTACAACAAATAAATAAATAAGCAAACATCAATACAGAGTTACAAGCACAACACTTGCAAAATGCATATACTAGTATTCTGTGGTTGGGCGGCGGGCCGACAGGTGGACAACCAGCACGAAAGAGAGCTAGTGAAGCTTACCGTTACCTATGGTTACTACTTGTCAATCTTCACTCCTCATCCTTGGCTCTGATCTGCTCCAGTTGAATCTGAGCTGCTCCAAGCAGCACAAGGTTGCCCATGGGAGGGAGTGAATGGGGTGAGGGGGCACCAGCCCGGTGGCTGCCAACCCAAGAGTCGCCGGCTCTTATGTGCTCACCATCTTAGGATGGCCACCCAGTCCAAGTGAGGTGCTCAGGAAGGCGGGTCTAGAGGAGATGGGGACCTTGAAGCCATGTAATCGAGGAAGGAAGACCCGGCAGTCTACATGGTTCGAGTGCGGTGGCGGATATGAAGGGGGTCGAGGGGAATTGGGTTGGCGGCAATGACGAGAGAGAGTTGAGAGAAGAATTAGCAATCACAGGAATGAGTCACAGGAAATTCTCTAGCAGATCCACCTTATTCCCCACCGATGTCTAAACATTGTGTGTTATGTGATAGCTATTACCGGCTGGTCCTGGGGCCCACACTATTGTTGACTTCAGCAAGATACATTTGTTGTGCTCAAAGAATAGCAAAACTGCAGGGTTACATATGCAAGCTAACTAGGTAGGCCACACACTATCACACATCACGTCTCAGCTCGGTGATCCATACATACTGTGTGATCCTTGCACGTCTTTGGAGATTCTTATGTAGCTCAAGACACAACAGGTACACAGACTGCTATTACACACTCCTACCCTACAGAAGAGAGATTTGACACACTTTGTAAGGGGAATGCCATACCCTTTAGGGAGATATCCATACAGTTTGCGCAAACTACAAGGTCCCATGCCTGACTACTTCTCATCAATGTTTGAATGAACTAGTTACTAGTCTATGTATAGACGGTAAACACATGTATCTTCAATGAAAATAAACATACCCAGCAAATGTTTTCTGGCTTGAACGCGAGCCGCCACTTCACAGCTGCTTTCATCATCTTACTAGCTTTCTGCACATTCCAGTTCCTTGCTCGAAGAAATCTCGATAACGAGGCATCTGAAAGGAAACCCTGAATGGCTGCTGATGAGTATTCACCAAGCTCCTTGCGTAATTCATTTATCTGCTCCATAAAACGGTACAGCAAGTTAGCCCTTCAAAGAAAATAATTTACTAAAAGGGATCCAGCGGAGATGTTTAGGCAGTATTGCGCGCTTACTTTTTCTTGCTGTTCTTCTAGGGACAAGCCTTTCTCAGTTGTACCACTGTTGCTTGACTTGAACAGAAAGGACATTTCAGTACCTTGGTGAAGCAGCACGAATAGATGTGTATCTGTAAGACGTGCAGCAATACTATTATAAGAAGAATGAGACGCAAAACTAATTTCAATCAGCTACTTTATGCAAAAAGTCAAAAAAAAACTCAAGTTAGCAAAAGAACATAATGAAAGAAGAAATCGATGCTCATTACAGATTTCAGATCAGGAGGGGAGGGGAGGGCACGGATAATTTTTGTTGCAGTGATACTCTACTTGAACAAGTATTTTATAGATTTCGGTAGACACCGGGAAGGGTTGCCTACTTTCATTCAGCTGCAGCTTTATGAATGCCATACCGAGTATAAAAATCACATAAATACACATCACAGTCATGGTCTCACTGAGAAAAACAATCTAGCAATAATATATACAGACAGCCGCAGGCTTCAACTGATTATCAATGCAATGCCAAACATCGAAATCTCCGAAATGGGGGGAAGTACATAGGGCAGGCCGGCAGGCAAGTCAATGTCATCCATGATCTCCAGGATCGACAGAGAGCAGACATGAAGATGCAACAGCATTCATGGCACTAGCACGGCAGGAACGATACAGGCAATCGACCCTCACATGACGGAGGACTGGATCTGAGCACCTGACGGCGTTCCACACCGCCAGGTGCTAGGCAGCTCCGATCCTCCGGGAGCCGGGAATCGCGAGGAGAAACGGATCGAAACCACACCCCGCATCACATCAAACGAGGAAAGCCAAACCAAGCGATCTCCCGGCGAAGAAACAAAGCCGCCCGGCGTGGGACTAGCGACCACGAATCTGATCCCACCCGCCGAACACGGCGCCTAGACCCCGACCTCGCCAACGACCGGGAATTCGCAGCGGTCGGACCGATCGCCGAGAACCGCGAGGCAGCCGGCGGGAAGGAAGGGAGGGCACGCACCTGGGTCGTTTCGGCACCGCCGCGCGCGTCCACGGGAGAACGGAGGACGGTGGAGGAGCAGTCGAGGGCCCGGCGCCTGGTGGGAATGGAAGTGTGGAACGGGGCGGGCTGGGCGGCGGGGAAAGGAATCGGGGGGAAAGGGCGTGGGAGAGTGATGAAGAAAAGGAAAAAAAAAAGCAAACAGGTGCTCGGCGTGCGGGACGGGTGGCGGGGGTGAGAAGTCGCCGGTCGCCGTCCCCGCGCGTGGAAGGCGAGGCGGGTGCCAACAGCAGCCGAGGCGGTGGTGCGGTGGCGCGTCAAGTGTCACCGGCCGGGGATGCTGCCGCGCAGCGAGGCGACTGTTTCGTCTTCCCGGCCGTGCTCCGGAGGGCAGGGTACGGGGGGTGCGGACATGTGGTGGACGATGGTGGCCTAGTGGACACTGACGGCCCCCCGACTCTCCGAGAGATATTTTTTGTTCGCAGGGCTGGAGCGGACCAACTGGCTTTGTAGTGGGGCAGGCGGGCAGTGCAAGGTGGAAGTGTGGAACGAGTCGTCAGCATGTGCTCTTTGCTTTTTGTTTATTTCTTTGTTTTTCTTTTCACGGAGAAACGAACACAACCGGCAATAAATAGCAATGTGATGCCATGGGATTTCTTATATAGTTTCACAGAAAACATGTGTTTACAGGTAATGACGTGTTGGAGCGTTGGTAATTTGGTAAACTAACCCATTCCGTTCACCATTTTAAAAAACTGGCTGGCGTCAGGCTCCCAAACGCCCCAGTGAGGTTCTTCAAAAAAAAAAGCCCCAGTGAGTGAGAGGCGTGTGCAACAGAGCTTGGAACGCAAATGCCCTTTTCCCTGTCTGTTTCCCTTTTTTTGGAAGGTTCCCGTTTCCTAGTCAGCAGCCACAAATAATTAGTTGCGCATCTCCATCACTAAACAAAAAATTCAAGCAAAAACTCGGGAGCCTTGGGCTCGTTCGTACGGTCCAACGGGTCCATCACGGGCCTTTGGAACCGGGCTTCAGCCCAGAAAACTCTAAACGGCCCACGCCCCGCGCGCAGCCGCGCTTCTTCCATAGTTCCAACTCCAGCCCACTGCCGCCTCCGCCGCTTCCTTCCTCTTCCTCCTCCGCGCCGGCGCGACACCTTCCCCCTCTCTCTCTGTCTCGCCCGAGCCTCCGCGGCCGCCGCGATGGCCTCGTCGTCGGCGACGAGGGAGGTGCTCATGCTGGACGCCCCGCCGCCTTCCGACCCCGCGCTGGCGCCGTGGCGCTCGCCGCCGGACGCGGAGGCCGTCGACGCGCTGCCCTACATCGACGGCGACTACGGCGACCCGACGGTGAAGCGGGAGGTCGACCGCCTCGTGGAGGAGGAGATGCGACGCGGGCAGCGCAAGCCCGCCGACTTCCTCCGGGACCTGCCCCCAGTCCCCACCGTCGGATTTGAGGTACAAATTTCTAAGCTCCTTCAATTTTTGTTTAATGTCTCAAGCAGCCAAGTAGCTCGATTCCATACCTTTGTTTTGCGACGCGACGGGCAGTGATTTTACGTTAGGGACTTAGCATCGGCTTGAAGTTTTTTTGGCTGCTGGCAGGTGCGATCTGCGTTTAGGGTTCTAAACGAGCGGGAGCTAGGGTTTGTAGTTGTAGAGGTCAAAAAAGTTAGCTAACTTGCTGGATAAATGTATCTTTGCATTGTTGAAACGTTAGAACTGTTCTATACGAAATAGAAGTTTTAGTTGATAACCCCTTTACATTTTAGCTTTTAAACTATTTCATTTGTGTATGTAATGTGTATAGCATGTAACACAGTTTTTGTGGTTCATTTCTGTAATGGTGCATTTTGAGCTGGGGTATCATGTTTGGGTGGTCTGCCTTTTATTACTAAAGGTGGAAATCTTGTACAGATCAAGGTTTTCTTGTTGGATGTCTACTTGTGGCCCAGAAAAGGATCCGCATTTTATTATTCAAATTAAAGAACATGACCTGGAAATTTTACTAGTTCGATCTTTAAGTTTATAACAGAAAATATTTTGTTCTGTTTAATGAGACTGCTATTAAAATTGGACCTTGTGAAGCTACTATCTATTTTTATTTATTTATTCTACTTCCATAGATATCTGTACTGTACTTAAATTTATTATTATTATGCCATATCAAATGCTGATGCGTACTAAGATACTGGATATTTAAAATTCCATGAATGATGCTGTTAGCATAAAGTATGCTATCACTTCTGTTTCAGAATCATCCTATGCTTGCTAAAGAGTACGAACGAGTTAGGGCTGGCAAACCTCCTTTCATGTTAGATATGTCTCGCTATGGTTTGGAGCCGCCTCCAATGAACAAGAGGAATGATGTTGCTGCCTGGAGGCAGGCTCTACGGAATGCACAGAGCCAGTTGCAGCATCAAATTACAAGGTAAGGCTGATTATTACTTTTGGGGCATCAAGGGTAATGTATTCATATTCTATAGTAGATTCCCATTTACAGCCGTATGTGTCTCTGAGGAACTAAGGAAAGCTTTTCTGTAACATTTCAAGTTATGAATATGACGAGTATTGTAGCATTATGTGAGAAGTTCTTCTGAACTCTAAAGCACGTACTGATAAGCTGCCATAATCACTCTTGAGTCTTGATGTGCTGTAGTCAGAATATCACTGTTGTTTTTTTTTCCACAAAAGAAATGCATAAACATAGGTGCTAACAGGTAACCACAGCATACTGAGCTAATGAACTTTATCCCTAGCATGGTATTTAGTATTCTCTTCGATGGTTCCTATAACACACATTTTGACTTGGCATGATCTCTAGAATTGAATTTTAACCATTCACTTCTTTAAATATATGGTTGATAGGTGATAGCTAAAAAATAATAGCCTATGGTTATAAATCTAAGTCGATAAGTGATAGCTAAAAAATAATAGCCATAAGGTTATAAATCTAAGTATCAAATTGTACCTTGTTTGGATCATTAAACCTATATACTGTTAGTTTTACTAAAAGTGTTCTAAGCTCAAATCCCGAAACCTTCATGTCTTATAAAAGTGGACTGATAGAATAATGATTACTCTATTGCCAAACAAACTTTTATCTGTTTTGAAACAGAGCTAATATTGCAGGATAGAGAATCTTGAGCTTATGCTGAAATATGGTGTTGAGGTTTGGAAGCTGCAGAAACGACAAATGGAATCAGTTCTGTCTAGGTAAGTTATCCTATGTCCATGAGTTCTTTGACAGTGTTATGCCTCTATTTTCGTTGTATTTCATATGAAACTTAGTTTGGTTTATGGCTTGTGCTATCAGTATTGGAGGCGAAAAAAATCACTGTGTTTGTGTCACTTGTGTGATATGTCATCGGTAGTGCCAGCTTAAAAATCCAGTGAAGCACTCCATATTTTAGGTTTCAAACATTACTAGTCACTATGACTGTAAATAGGTGGAATATAGTGTACATGGTTTTGATACATTGGTCTGCTGTCTTATATGCAGGATGCAAAAGATGGCTGTAGAATACAATGAAAAGATAGAGACTGTCAATCGTGAGAGGAAGTTCCACCAGGTAATAATCCATTGCTCTCCTTATTTGGGACTTGAATCATGATCATATTTCACATTCAGCTCATAATCTATTTTTTTATCAGCAACACACTGGAGGTCAGCTCCATGCCCTGACAATGGAATGGCAGGAGCTGTGTCAAAAAAACATAGCTATTCAGGCTGCTTGTGTTGACCTGCAGAACCAGATTGATCAGTTTAAACTTGAAGCAAAAGAATTGTACGTGCACTCTATACTTCTCTCCCTCGCTCCCTCTCCCTCTCCCTCTCCCTCCAGATGAGTCGTGACAAAATACTTCTTAACAGGGGAATGCCCATGGAAGACAACACTGGAACCAATTCACAAGCATCATGAGGGATTTGAGGTACTGTTCTTTACTTGCTATCCAGATGCCATGAGACAGCTATTGTCTTTATTATGTTTAAAAGTGATGCCATCTACAGATACAGATGTGGCAAGGAAGAAGGTACGGCACTTCAATGAGATTGGGAGCTGGAGGTTCCATTAGCCATTTTGCTTACGTGACTTACAGTTATCGATTCCACCAGGCTGTTTGACATTGAAAACATATTTGTGGACAGTGCCTAGTGATCCATCACTAGAAGGCGATCTGTGCTGCTGAAAATGCCTCAAAGAGGAAGAGTCTAAGTTTGTGTATCTGTTGTCCGTTGGAGTGCCCTAACCCGTGGTATGAGTAACACAGCACTCATTTGTATGTCTATTTCGATTGCAATAGTTTGTCGACTTTTTGTGGCTTAAACTTGTAGCACAGCATTTGAGTTTTTGTTTTACCTGAAGCCTTCTGCTGTTAAGTTTTGCTTGTTTCTGAACATTTCTAATGTGAGATCGTTGGAGGCCTTCTCAGGGGTGTAATCGTTCATTTCTGCTATCCCTGCTATGAAATCTGCATGAACGGTGACGCATAACAAATGGGCTTGAATGACGCTTATGCTTAGTATGCATAGTTTTTCTTTTTATTACGTATGCATGGTTACTTGCAGTAGCAATGGAAGATATTGTTCAGATCGGCTAGCATCTTAACGATCAGCCAACAAAGTGGCACATAGGATTGTGATGACCTACCTTCATTTTTACCCTGTAAAGGCTACTGTCTGTGTGCTTTTGCATCTTAAGATGTATGAACTTCCGATTTGCGAAGTTATTTGTTGAACTTTTCGAGCTCCTGACATCGTGGTTTATCCATTTGCTCCAGTCCTATGAGCTGCAATTCAAACTTATACTGCTATTTCGATTCCTTTCAAATGCATGTGCAAACAACTGTAAGTGTGCTATTTTGAAGCTCCTAGCTATTTAAAATTTATATACCAACTTGCACAGGTACGCCAAAGCTAACAAGCCATTCTAAATCCGAATCCTTTGCACCTGGCCACGGGCCCACGGCCAGCTCGTCCCCTGTCCCGACAGTGTCACTGGAGCGCCACGCCACGCCACGCCAATTCCAAGCTCTAAACTAAACTAGATCTCCACTCGAAGTGAAGGAAATCTCTAGCCGATCCGTGAGCTCCCCGATTCGCCCAAGCCACGGCAACCATGGTCGCCGCCGCCGCCGCCGCCAGCTGCCACTCCCCAGCGCGCTTCGCCATCTCCTGCTCCGCCGCCTCCTCGTCCGCGCCAGGACGCCCGCTGCGCGTGGCCGTGGTGGGTGGCGGCCCCGCTGGCGCCTCGGCGGCGGAGGCGCTGGCCTCGTCGGGCGCCCGGACGTTCCTCCTCGAGCGCAGCCCCGCGGGCGCCAAGCCCTGCGGCGGCGCCATCCCGCTCTGCATGCTCGACGAGTTCGCCATCCCGCGGGACCTCGTGGACCGCCGCGTGACCCGGATGCGCGTGCTCTCCCCGTCCAACCTCGCCGCCGACTTCTCCCGCGCGCTGCCTCCCGGGGCGCACATCCCCATGCTCCGCCGCGAGGTGCTCGACTCCTTCCTCCGCCGCCGCGCGGCGGACGCCGGGGCGGAGCTCGTCCCGGGCCTCGTCACCTCGCTCTCGCTCCCCGCGGGGCCCGCCGACCCCTACCGCGTCCACTACATCTCCTCCTCCGCGGAGGGCCAGGGCCGGGGCGTGCTGGAGGTGGACGCCGTCGTGGGCGCGGACGGCGCCAACAGCCGCGTGGCGCGCGAGGTGGGCGCCGGGGGGTACTCGACGGCCATCGCGTTCCAGGAGCGCATCCGGCTCCCCGACGCCGCCATGGCGTACTACGACGACCTCGCGGAGATGTACGTGGGCGGGGACGTGTCCCCGGACTTCTACGGCTGGGTGTTCCCCAAGTGCGACCACGTCGCCGTCGGGACCGGCACCGTCGCCGCCAAGCCGGAGATCAAGCGCCTGCAGTCGGGCATCCGCGCGCGCGCCGGGCCCAAGATCGCTGGCGGCCGCGTGGTCAAGGTGGAGGCGCACCCGATCCCGGAGCACCCGCGCCCGCGCCGCGTCGTGGGGCGCGTGGCCCTTGTCGGCGACGCGGCGGGGTACGTCACGCGGTGCTCCGGCGAGGGAATCTACTTCGCCGCCAAGTCGGGGCGGCTGTGCGGGCAGGCCATGGCGGAGGAGTGGGCGCGCACGGGCGCCGTCACGGAGGCCGGGCTGAGGCGCGGGTACCTCCGGCGGTGGGACGACGAGTTCCTGCTCATGTTCCGGTTCCTCGACCTGCTGCAGCGCGTGTTCTACGGCGGGAACGCCGGGCGCGAGGCGCTGGTGGAGATGTGCGCCGACGAGTACGTGCAGCGGCGGACGTTCGAGAGCTACCTGTACAAGCGGATGGTGCCCGGCGAGCCGTGGGGCGACCTCCGGCTGCTGTGGCGGACGGTGGCCAGCATGGTGCGCTGCGGGGTCATCGGCAGGGAGGTAATGCGCCTGCGGCGCCTCGAGCTGCAAGCCTAGAGCGAGTGAGCTGAGCGTCCCTAGCACTGTGCTGAATAATGTGGCTGTGTCCGATTGGCGCTGCAATGGATTTCTGAATGCATTTATAATTTTATATGCCCTTTCCAAGCATAACAGTGAATCTTTTGCTGACTTGCTCACGAGTCACGGACGGACTCAGAACACGAGTCTCGTCTGCAGCACCGAGGGGGCTCACCCCACGGACCAGTGTGGCAAGTGGCACAGTTGTAGCCTTGTAGGCAAATTCAACATACAGGTTACAGGTACATCAATACTGCACAATAACAAATACATTGAAATAAACTGCATTACTCAGTAAACGATCTAGTGCCGATGGCCAATTACAGTGTCTTGATATCCGAACAGGTTTTTAGAGGGTATAATCACGCAACGCAACAGCAAACCAGCTCTCTGAAAAGCCTAGCAAAGAAATACAATACTTGACAAACATTCCAACGAAATAATAATGAAGTCTCAAGGTCAAAATGACCCATGGGCCCGTTTCTGCGGAAGATGCAATCGCCATGTACTCCACGAAACCGCAGAATTGTCCAATCAGGCCTGGATTCATCAGGAATAAGGATATCAGTATACCAGACGCATATTGATGCTGCTTTTCACAAAAATGATCTGATTTGTTTCAAGATCATGAGTGCAGATTAAACTACAATGCATTCGCAAACAAGTGTGGTAATGGCACAAGGAAATGAAATAGGTACCTTGTTTGCAATGTTGTTGGAGAGCCAGTCCAGACCCTCGTACAAACCTTCTCCTGTGGTAGCACAGGTGCTCTGGATATACCTACAGGTGACAATAAATTTCAGCAGGTTAGGCAAAGCCACTGGTCAATTAGTGTGTAGAGAACCCATCACCCAAAAATATCACTACTGAAATATCTCTTACATAAAATGGCAGGGCAAAACAGTTTTCCCATGCAACAAAAAATATAAACAATATATTACCAGTGGCGTTGGCGCAGGGAGTGGAGACCAAGCTTATCTGTTATCTCAGCAGCATTCATTGCATTTGGCAGATCTTGCTTGTTAGCAAAAACGAGCAAGACAGCATCCCTCAACTCATCCTGCAAATGCCATGTGGATGAACACTCAAAGTTTATCCCAACAAAATAATAACTCTTTTTCTTAAAGTAATTATTCAAATAGATTGTTAGATGCATGCAGCATAGTCCAAGTGTAACTGCAAAATACAAGAACCTAGAAGGATATTCAAGCCATGGAATGAGTACTCTTAAATGAGCATACCAACAAACTCATAAACCATATAAGAATAGCTGCTTTTCCCTACTGGTTGCCTAGGCAATACTCCCTCCGTCCCAAAAAACAAGTCATTCTAGGATTCAAAATTTGTCCCAAAAAACAAGTCATCTTACCCTATTTAGAAAGTGCATGTGCATGCAAGAATCAATTAGTGCCAAATATGGGTAATAAATAGGGGCAAACATGGTCATTTTACCTTCTTGTTAATTTGTCCTAGAATTCCTAGGATGAATTGTTTTTTGGGACGGAGGGAGTACTTCATTTCTAAAAAAACAAATCACAGCTGTGTATTTGTTGCCTTCAAAAATACTGCCCATACACATATGTATGTCAGATTGAAAGATATCGAAACAATTTCATTGTTAGGTCCGAAGCTCTAACACCTAATATGACAATCCTAATATCTGTAGATGTTAGAATATGGACTTCAATATGTAAACTAGCCCTTTAGTCAGTTAGGTGTCGCAAACTTCGGTGTTAGCAAATTGATTATTAAACTATAGGTAATATCTCCAGTAGCACAAAATGTTTAGCGTTTCCCACCATTCATATCGAGTAATTTCAATGCTTTGTTGTGGTACTACGTAATGATTTACCAGCTTCATTCTAGAGAGGATGCCCGTACTGCACACAACTTTAACCCATTACACAACTTTTGCGTGTAGAAGTCAGTGTTCATGCATATTGCTACTCTAGAATCAATTAATACTTAATAGATTAAGGTGGCATTTTCAACATAGCTAGAGGAAAACACTCCAACAAAATTTTATCGCCGTTGTCCGAGAAAATTTGAGGTGTCTGCACATGATCGACCATGCAACAGATAGCAAGAAACATGAATGCAACCATTTATAAAGAACTTACCTCATTCAGCATCCTGTGGAGCTCATCCCTTGCCTCAACAACACGATCTCTGTCGTTGCTATCAACGACAAAGATAAGACCTTGTGTGTTCTGGAAGTAGTGCCTCCACAGTGGTCTGATCTGTAGTTTGAACAATTAAACGTTATGAGTTAATGGTATGTCAAACCCTAAGCATACTTGGATGCATTCCCAGATGATTTTGACAATCTTTTTGACATGGCACTGCAATAACAAGTAGTGCAGATAGGTCACTTTATTCAAGGGAGAGAGGCATTGTCCAGTAAAGCATGTACCTTGTCCTGACCCCCGACATCCCAGACAGTAAAGCTAATGTTCTTGTATTCGACAGTCTCCACGTTGAACCCTTCACATCAAAGGAAAAAAAGAGATATAATGTTTATTACTCTTGCTCGCATTAAGTATTACTGAAAATACACGTGCATCTGATCTTCACAATGCTGACAGGTCAAACCAAAGAAACTAAGAAGATGGATGCAAAAATAAGGTGTCTTAATCTAATTTGTCCTTTTCCAATTTTAGTAGGTTGCACCATCTAACTAGACTATGGAACAAACAACCATCTACTACATCTGTAAGCCAAGAAGTAAGAGCATGCAGTAATAAAACAAGTGGGACAGAGCTTAGCCCCATTGGCATGAACATATGGACAAATGAGTTGTAGGTAGTGTGCAGCTTATGATAGCTACTACGGAAACGACAAGCATGTGGCAAGCAATAAGCATAAAAAATGGTGTATTTAGCTCTGCTGCAATGCACGGTTTTTCCCTTGTCATTACCCCCTGGCAAGCAAATATAAGATTCCAGCTCTAGTTTACATTATTTTTTTAAGTCAACGAGGCCTTCACAGACCATATATCCATTTCCCATGTCCCTTACTTCAATATCAAAAGAAATGGAGCACCCTGTAACCACTATACATAAATGATCCACCTAAGCCAGAAAAAAGAAGGATAGGTTCTCACCTATTGTGGGAATGGTGGTGACGATCTCTCCGAGCTTCAACTTGTAGAGGATGGTGGTCTTACCAGCTGCATCGAGACCGACCATAAGGATCCTCATCTCCTTCTTGGAGAAGAGGCGGCTGAAGAGCTTCGTGAAGGTGAGCCCCATGTTGCCACAACTGTGAAAGCCGTTAACCAACAATGATCAGCATGACACGGGAGGAAAAGCAACCACCATAAGGACGAAATCAACCGATGGAAAATCTCTGCACAGAGAGACGCCAGATGAAAGCTTGTGCTCTCGAACAAATTTGTTGCACATTAAATTTGGGCCAATTGTCATCCACTCAAACCAATTGAGATTTTACGCAAATGAATGCCAACAAGTTACCAGCAGATCACGAGCAATGTGATCACCTCAGCGGACTGAGATCACCGACAAAAAGATCACATACGACTACACAACGCGCCAAGCCAGCAACATGCACAAACCTATACCATGCTGATAGATCTACACAAAACATCACAATGCCAAACCATTTCTCGGGGGAAACATCGGATCAAACCGAACGATGCAGCTCAAAACAACAGAGCACACGGAACCGCCACCCCGAGATCCGAGGACCAATGGCGTGAACAGCGGCCAGGACCAACACAACCACCGCTACAGCACCAGAAACAGCATTCTACGCGCTCGCAACAGGACAGAAACACAGATCTGCGCCCCCATTCTACGACAGATCTGGAACCAGCGGAAGACCGGCGGCGAGATCCTCCCTCCTCCGCATTACCCCTACGAATCAAAATCGCAACGAGATCTGGGGGGTGCAAGAGAGAAGGGCATTTCGGCAGGCGCACCAACCTTCCTGGAGATCTCGGGCGCGCGCGATCTCGCTGCTCCCCTCCCCTCTCCTCCTCGGCTTCGGGCGGGGCGAAGAAAAAGAGACGAGTGGCTGATGCGGGGGGCGCCTCCGGGCTTCAAGAGGTGGGCGAGGGCAGGGTGGTGGGGCGGGGCCTGGACCCGGTCTACGTGGGCCTGCGGGGCTGTTGGCGCGCTGGTAGTCACCGGTGCACGTGGGACGGGTCCAGGAGGGGGTGGGCGTGCGCTCCTCGTTTGAAGCTCCAACGTGCAACCGACGCTTCGCGAGCTCTTTTCCGGAAAAAGAAAGTCGTATGATATGAATATTTACACGTGTAGGCACGCGCATAGAGGCGACAGACAGAGAGGTGAAGTTTGGCGAAATTTGGTGAATTGTGCGGAAGCTCGGAATGAAGCAATATTTAGTTTGTATGTTTACAATAAAATGTAGCCGTATTATCCATTTGTTAATGGCGTATACCACCTACGTTTATTTTAGTCTTTTTGCGAAAGGTATACCATCTACGTTGGCTTGGCATTAGGCGGAAACATGAATAGCGTGTGAACATCTCATCATCAAATGATGATTTTGCAAAGACAATATTTCCTCCCATCTGAAATATAAATCTAATATTTTTTCCGGTTGAGAAATAAGTCTGTCTAAAGTTGTGCTACTTTTTACCAATGAAATATAATCCGAATAAGCTTACTTTAATAGAACTGTTGAAAGTTGCAACAAGATTTGTCTGTTTGGATTTGAGTCTCCGACATAGCATAGGTGTTCACATTTATGCCCCAATCTCTTGTAAGCTTCATAGAGGTAGGTCGTGTGTGTTCACATGGTGTTTCGAAAAAATGGTGCTCATTTATGAAATAATAGAATCTGATGGCAGTAAGACTTAGGCCAAGTTTGTTTGAGCTTCTGGGAATATTTTCAGCATGAAAAGCCACAAGCTCAAACAAACAATTAATTTCTCGCGCAGCTTCCGGAAAGCTAAAAGCTTAAAAAAGCTAAGTTTATATGAAAAGCTGAAATTTCTGAGCCTTTCATAGCTTTTTGAGTCCAGAAAGTTAAAAGCATCATCTAAAAGCTATATTAGCTTTTCATAAGCAAAAACTAGCAGCAACTTTTCAGAAAAGCTCCAAAAGTTGGAACTCAAACAAACAGGCTCTTAATGGCTCAGAGCACGACTCAGCTAGTCAAGTTCCTCCGGATGGAACTGAAATCTTTCATCTGGATTTGATCTCACACTCAACACTCACACTCAACACATATGCTCATACTTTTGCCTGCCTTATAACTTTATATTTAATAGCATTTATTTTTCTATTTGTTCAGACGCAGACGGTCACACACACATACCCATCCTTGTACTGAGTCAAGGACTTAAATACAGGTGGTCAAATTTTATCATAAGAAATCTTACTAGCTGAGATACGCTCAATTTGTAATATGCGCTCAATAAGCAAACTATGCACAATGAAAAACCAAAAACATAGATGTAACTTTGTATGATAGATAGCTGCAACACATATTTTAGGAAAGAGCTCAACAACACATATTCCAAAGAACTTCAGCTTTAAAGTATCAAACAGAGTTCAGATGCAGGGGCATACACACAAAGAGTTGAATAGTTGAGCACGAAGCATGGGCATTGATAAAAGACAACAACCGTGCGGTACTATGGGTCACGGGCGGACCCAGGCCCCGGCAACATTGGGCACGTGCCCGGGCGAGTGGAAGTACACTGTCACACCCGGGGTCATGGGACTGCGCAGATGGGGATAAGGGATGGGATATGGTTCATGTCCTACATCAGTTGTAACTACTCGTACTAGTACAACTAGTCGAAACAGAAGGAAACTACCCAAGTAGTACCCGGGTAGGACTCCTGAGCTCGTATTTGGCTAGGATTTCCATGTAACCATATCCTCCCAGACTATATAAGGGCGGGCAGGAACTCTCTCCAAACAGACATCATCTAAGGCAATACAAACCACCACACAAGACATAGGGTATTACGCTCTCGGCGGCCAGAACCTGTCTAAACTTTGCGTTCCTTGCAACTTCGAGTTCCTGATCTCGGCGACACCCCATCTACAACTCACCACCTCGGGGGTATCCCTCGGTGGATTTGGCGGAAAAACACCGACAACTGACGCGCTAGGTAGGGGTGTTCATCGAGCATCCACCAGAGAACTTGATGGCATCTTTCAGCTTCACTAGCACCATGCTCGATGAGGGCACAACGTTCGTTTTCGGCTCTTGGATCTGCGTCGCCAACGGCTCGGGTGGTTTCAACGGCCACCTAGCCGACTCCAGGAAGCCGGAGGCCTCTGCAGCAAATTGATGTAGTGACCTTGACCAGCTCGTGGACAACCTCGACGAGTTGCTGCTCCTCGATCTCGCCGGGAAGATCGAGAGGATGTCCGTTTTCGACGCGACTTCAACTCGTGTTGCACCAGGACTTCTCGGATCGGACTCGAACCGATCTGAGGAGGCGCGTACTCTATTCTCGTTCGGGTTACGTAATGCCGCTTCGGTCAACGAGAAGGCTAAAAGGTTTGAGTCCCTCTTTGACTTGGAGGAGGATTTAGATCGTCTGCTCAAGCTCAGAGACGAGTGAGCCACCGCCTGTCGGGGGGGCCCCGTTCGACAACTACTCGGACTCAGACGACGACCCTGAATCCTTTTCGGGTAGTCACCTAGGTCTGACCATAACGTCTACGCCGCAAGGTTGGTTTGTGTACAAGAAGGGCTTAGAGCCCTCTGAGTTACTCGAATATGACTCCCGCCTTATGGCCTTCACGTAGGAACTGCCTTTTCAGGAAGGCAGACCCCTCTCTCGCATCTCTGAAGAGGGAGAGGGCAGCACAGAGCTAGTTGAGTACAGCCATATGGTTGAGAGCTCGCTGGATCGTCAAGTCTACATGTCTTCACTTCGTAATGCGGATGACGACGAGCCGGATCCTGAGTATGACGCTGAACTACTCACGGATATATCTGCTGACGAACGTACGGCGGATGCCCCTCAGGACGAGAACGAGGAGTACAGAAGGATCCGGCAGTTGAAGAACGCCAAGCGTGCCAAGCGTAGGCGGAACGCGGAAAACCGCGCACGCAACCCACCGTACCAGAGGAACCTCAACAACACTTTCGTAGCAGCTGAAAAACGAGAGTACCGCACCCCGATCGGCGCCATTGCAAAACAGCGCTTCTAGTTCAACAACTACCACCAAACCCCCAGATACAAAGGCTACAATACCTAACCCAGCGCGCGCTTGTGCAACTCGATGGGCAAAACCCAATGTCCTCAACTCGGAACGCGCTCTCGAGATCTGAGCGCCATGGTGACTTTGCGCAGGTTAGTTGCACCCCTAGAGGAGGTTTCGGATATCGGGGGAACGACAATCGCCAGCGTAACCAGGACAACCCAGTCGGCCACGGCAATCGCCAGGGCCAGCGTGGCAACGTCAAACAAGAGGTGCAACAACCGATGCGCCCACCCCGCAGCCGGCACGATGCAAGGCCTCACGCGAAGCTTCACCCGAGGCCAGCTTTCAGAACGCTCCTACGATTGATCTAAAGCAAAAGATTAACGACAGTCGCGACGCGCGGTGCATCATTGAGGCAAGGAGAAAGGACCGATCCGATAGATATCGCGATGCCGACGATAGTGACCGCTTCCCCACGTTCACCTCCAACATCACCGACCGGTCCTACCCTAAGGACTTCAAACCAGTCAGCATCCCCAAGTACGACGGCAAGCAAGACCCACTCTAGTGCATTCGTTGCTACTCCGTCGCCATCACCGACCGGTCCTACCCTAAGGACTTCAAACCAGTCGGCATCCTCAAGTACGACGGCAAGCAAGACCCACGCTAGTGGATTCGTTGCTACTCTATCGCCATCGAGGTATCTGGCGGATTCAACTCCACCAAGGCACTCTACTTCCCAGTAGCCTTGGAATCTGCGCCCCTCACTTGGTTGGAAAGCCTCAAGCCAAACTCCATCGACTCCTAGGAGGATCTCAAGACAGCCTTCATCGACAACTTTCTGGGATCCATGATCCGTGCAGGTACACATCATGATTTGTCCCAGGTTAAGTAGGAGTTGAACGAGACCCTGAGATCCTACACCCGACGCTTCTTCGAGATGCGAGCCGCCATCGCCAACATCACCAATGAGTACGTCATCCGCTGCTTCCAGAACGGCCTTTTCTCGAAGCACACCTTCCACGAGTTCGGACGCAACTGCCCGACTACTGCCATGGAACTGCGCGACATGATGGCACGGTGGGCTGACCAAGAGGATGAGGAGAACGAGCACTTCCCCAAGCGCAACAACGACAAGCAGGGCAACAACAACAACCACTTCGAAAAAGGCCAGCAGAACAACTTGGGAAATCCTTGAAAACGCAAGTCAAACCAAGAAGTCGCGGTTGTTGAGCGCAATCCGCGGGGCAAGAAGTCGGGGAACAATCAAGCACAGTTTGAGAAAGTCCTTCACAAACAATGCCCGATGCACCCGAAGTCAAAGCATACGCTATTCGAGTGCGTCAGCCTCCGCAAGTCACTCAACGCTTCACTCCCTCCTCAAGACGGAAAGCGGAAGGATCGGGGGGATGACAACGAGGGTGAAAAGTTGGGGGCTCAAGACTTCCAAGACCCAAAGAACGTCGTCAACGTCATCTTCGGCGGAGACGGCGGCTTCCCCTCGAAGCGCGTGCAGAAGCTGACCCTGCGTAAGATTCTCTCTATTGAGCCGGCCATACAGAAACATCTGAGATACAACGAGGTCCCGATCTCCTTCTCCAGGGTAGACTAGTAGACCAGATTTTCCAAGCCGGGAAAATTCCCGCTCGTCCTAGATCCTGTCGTGGCAGGCTCACCGTTGACTCGAGTACTCATCGACGGCGGGAGCGGCCTCAACCTGCTCTTCGCAAGTACATTGAAGAAGATGGGGCTGAACATCTCCAAGATGATTACCCCTAGCAGAGCTCATTTCTACGGCATCATTCCAGGAAACACGGCTACACCACTCGGTTCAGTGGTCCTGCCAGTTACCTTCGGGACAAAAGATAATTACCGCACGGAGTACGTCAAGTTCGAGGTGGCTGACTTCGAGTCGTCATACCACGCCATCCTCGGCAGACCAGCTTTGGCCGAATTCATGGCTGTACCTCACTACGTCTACCTGCTACTCAAGATGCCAGACAGGACAGGGGTACTCACATTCCGTGACAACTTGAAAAAGTCGTTTGTGGCAACTTGAAAAAGTCGTACGACTGCGACCAAGAGGCGATCGAGTACGCCGCGACATCACGCGTGCCAGAACCTTCTGCAGAAGTCTTTGCGGCCGCACAAAAGCTCAACGACTCAGAGATGGAGATCTCCAATCAGAGGCCTAGCCAGTCCAGGGTAAAACCCAACCCCAGCGACGTCGGCATCAAGGCCATCCAGCTGCAAGAAGGTGACTGCTCCAAGACTCCATTGATTGGATGCGGCTTGAGCGACAAATAGGAAAGCGCGCTCATCAGCTTCCTTAGGGCCAACCGTGACATATTCGCGTGAAACCAGCGGATATGCCGAGCGTGCCCAATGAGTTGATTGAGCATTGCCTAAAAATTGACCCCAAAGCCACTCCGAAGAGCAGCGACTACGACGCTTCGCCCCAGACAAGAGGGAGGCCATAAAAAAGGAGTTAGCAAAACTACTCGTGGCTGGTTTCATTAGAGAAGTCTACCACCTAGAGTGGCTAGCCAACCCTGTATTAGTTCTGAAAACGAATAATAATGAATGGAGGATGTGTGTGGATTACACTGATCTCAACAAACACTGCTCGAAGGATTTATTCGCGCTCCCACGCATCGACCAAGTCATCGACTCTACGGCTAGCTGCGTCCTGCTCTCTTTCCTTGATTGCTACTCGAGTTACCATCAGATTGCTCTCGGCGACACCCCACCTACAACTCACCACCTCGGAGATATTCCTCGGTGGGCTTGGCAGTAAAACACCGACATACACTGCTGCACATTTTAGCTGGGAGAAAAAGTATCCACGGGCAAGGACGGTAACTTGGCAAGGCACACGAATTCACAAAGTAAAACCATAAAGCACGAAACGGGTACTCATAGCCCAATACGTAGAGCAGTAGAGGCTGTAGAGCCAGGACAAGCCTATACAATGGAACACAATTTCACAGGACAACATCATAACAGCCAGGGATCAAACGGAGTGACAGAGGTGGGAGCATGGTATGTGAGTGGCAATTAATTTTACTTATATTATAGTCGATGTTTATAAGTTGCTATGTTGCCTCAGGCTCTCGCCCGAGGCTGTAGGCTGGCTTGCTCTCGAACATGTTAGGAGCTCTGATAGCAAAATGTTTAGTTGGGAACTTTGAAGTTTTCAAAATGGTCATCGTTTATCAGAACCCAGCTGCACCAGCTTAAAACTGTGAAGTCTATATCTTCAATCAATCTTCGGTACTGTAAGTTCGGCGTGTACAACGTGCGCTCCATGAGACGTACTCCCTCCGTTTCAATTTATAGATATTTTGTCATTTCTAGGTGCATAATTTTTGCTATCATCTAGATATGCACTATGTCTATATATATAACAAATATTATGCATCTAGAAATACTAAAACAATCTATAATTTAGAACGGAGAGATAATAAATACCACAAAATCACATCCAGGCCATGAAAGAACGGGATAATTTCTTCAACAGTGTCTCCTCTTCACTTAAATAAACATGTACATATAAGGTTACTTACTAATTACTCCCTCCGTTCCTATAGTTGTTTTGACTTTTCTAGATCCATAGTTTTTTCTATGCATCTACGTATTTTCTATGCATCTACGTATATATATTATGTCTAGGTGCATAATAAAGTCTATATAAATCTAGAAAAAGTCAAAACAGGACGGATGGAACGGATGAAGTGCCAAGGAAACCCCCCCCCCCCCCCCCCCCAACACCCACCCACACAAACAAAAAAAATAAAGAGGCTTTTTTACCACATACAAATAAAGAGGCTAAGGATCCCCAGTATCAAAAGATAGATACATTCTCCTCTGTACCTCATTCTTTCACTTCATTGCCAACTTCTCTGACAGATTGGCATAAAAATAACAATGACAAATAGACAGTTCATAGAATCATAGTCATGCTTAAAATTGGGATCGATAGCAAAATCAAGACAGAATCTATGATGTGAAATACCAAGACTGCCATATTACTGTAGCACGTAGCAGTCACACACTCTCACCCCACCCTGCTCGATTGGCAAGGAGAAACTGCTTGCGAGTTATAGAGCCAGGGTGCACCCATGCTATTCTACTGTGCTGAATATGATGTATATTGATAGATTGTGAAAACTTATGAGGACAGCCGCGCTATCTTCTATTAACATAAATAAGATCTGTATGGTGCATTCTCCTACTGATGCTAGCTAAAGCTGTGCCCCCACTAAAGATATCAATCCATTGCCTTATTTCCTTCCAATCCTCCTCTATCTCTATGAATATCTATGCTAAGGAAAACACACAAATAGGACCAATTGCGACAAAAGAAACAGAAACATGTGCTGCCTAAATCCTAAAGGATGACCCCAGGAAAGGAGGAAACATAGCAACGGTGTGCCTTCTACTGAAGCCTTAAAGATTGAGCACAGCTCTTTCACTAGCTTGTTTTTTCCTCGTTTTCTTGTATTAATTTGTCCAGCTCCTTCTGTCCAGTAGCTAGCAGTGTCTTCACCGTGTCAAATGCAGTCAGTTTAATGCTGCATGGATATGATAAACTTATGAGCAGAGTATTTACATGCATTGCAAGACACGCCACAAGCTATCAGCATTGTCAAAACTAAACCAAATGTTTTTGCCAAATAAGTGAGCAAAAGGGTACCTGCTATTTGGCAGATTTTTTAACGCATTTGGCACAAAACCTCTATAAAGCCCAACTAGACCATCACGCTCCACAATGCCTGCGTTTGGCACCAAAACAGACTTTTCATTTTAGTATTTTAGGCCACAAAGGGCATGATCAAGTAGCAAGTGAGCATGCACAAATAGCATAGTTCAAATTGCAACATCAAGCAAGTATTATGCATTATCAATACCTGGAATAGCATCGAAAATGGTGTTGTATGGTGTCCCTTTCATCTGCATCTGTCTTCTAACAGTGTCCAGGGGATAACACATCAAAGTTGCAAATGTTGCTGAGAGAAGAGCAGTTGCTAGCGATGTTTCTGGTCTGTTCTTGTACTTTTCTGGTACTGATTTCTTCATTCTTGTACACCAAAAAGAATGCCATATAAAAATGTGAGGTGGAGACTTTTAGAGGACCTTTCATGTATCATAGTATTTGATATGCAATAGAGGGAATCTCACAAGTCAAAAACACAGAAGTTCACAGCAATGTAAGGTGCAATTCCTATAAGAGATGGACCCAGACCACCGTAGAAGGAGGCCAATCCTTCTTCTCTCAGCATGTTAAGAGCAACCTACAAAGTCATCAGGTTACGCCAATTTCCAAGAAACAGAAAATTGCACTTACAAGTTGTTACCTGAGACATAGTGCTGTGTCCAGATTGAACTGCAAGCCTGAGCCGGAGAACATCCAGTGGGTAAGTTACCTATCAGCAAGTACAATTAGAAAGTTCAGAATGTGCTAACAATGTCCTGCCACATATTTTGATGAAGTTTAACTGCCACAACTAATTAAAGGCCAAAGCATAAACCAAGTATATACAAATTCCCCTATTGAACAAAATTAGAAATGCATAGACATCTGCTAGCAGGTAAGCAAATAAATAAATTACAAGTGTAGATGTCATGCCCGCACAAGCACCAGCAGCAAGTCTCCCAAATACAGAAAGCTCCCCATCCTTCCTTCGGAAGATTTTCTGAATGCAAAAACAGTAACATTGTAAGAGAGCAATGATATGGAACTCACAATCACAATAATGTAAACAAATATTGAAGGCCAAAAGAACAAGGAATAATTATGACCTTGTAAACTTCATATGAGAAGAGTTGCACCGCACTGTAAGGAATTATGCGAATAACCTGGACCGATTTATGAAGAATAAGAATCAGCACAGGACTACAAGATAAACCATGCATAGTCATATGAAGGAGAATATCAAGCACCTGTGGAAGGTTGCCTTTCCAGTAACCCTTAAGACCCTCCTCCTTTCCAATGTCTGCAATAGCCTACATAATTGCAGATGTATCAGATTGCACTTTTATCTAAAGATGCAAGTCCAAGTAGCACCTACCAAATGAGAGCTATTTCACCTCCCATTATGTTCTAAAGTAGAAATTTCACGTTTACCCAACCGAGATAGGGAGGGAGGCCAGAGGGGAGTATGCACATGATTCAAGCCCATACCTAGGATTGGAATTTCTGATTCCAATAGGATGGTTAATACCCATGTTTGCTTACCACAATAACTATTTGATCATGCTGCTGATCTCTACTTTCCATGCACATATCACAAAGCATCATGGTCAAGGCTCAAAACAGAGAACCATCCAAGGATCCACGCAGTTAAGTTTATTTTTTCCAACAGTGACTGTTATCTCAAATTTTCTGACCAGTGCCTATTACACGAAGTCTAGGATTACTTACAATGCAGAAAATTTTTGTCAACTAATAACTGCCTCTACGGATGCAAGTAGGTACACAATGGCGTTTTCTGGCTCAGCTGATTAATTACGATGGCATGCCACTCTAGTTTATTTCTCCCTCCAAATTAATTATGTAGAATGTAATTCTAGTTCATTTTATTAACTTATTGGGTGGACCCAATGACCTTTTTTACGATCATCCCTAACTGTCTCTGTAGCATTCATGTAAAATGTTCCGAGGGGCCGAGCCTCATGTTCTGTTAAAGATAAGCTGCACAGAATTCCAGTTTATTTCAAAATTTTCCACGGGGAATGTACTTTGGAAGGTGCATTTCTGGATACACAGCATCAGAGTGAAATTAAATTGATGAAAGGGAAGCGATAGATCGCATTGCCACCTCGAGGAATCCAACCGCCTTCTTGGCGCTCTCTCCTGCCACCCGCACGCTGTGCGTCTGCAGAGGAGAACAGAGCAACGAAAACCCCGTCAGCCATGCGTAAGAGGACGAGCGAGGAACCGGAGCGAGCGAGAGAGAGAGAGAGATAGCGGCGTGCCTACCTGCATGAGTATCTTGACGCGGTCGAGCGGCGCGGTGACGGTCTTGGCGGCGGCGCCCGCGGCGGCCCCCGCGGCGAAGAGCGCGGCGCCGTGGGGCACCAGGGCGAGCAGCGCCAGCGGATGGCGCACCAGCTGCGCCGCGGGGGGCAGCCTCCTGCGCTCCTTCTTCCCCCTGGCCTCCTCGGCCCCCGCCGCCGCCCGCTGCTCCTCCCTCCCCTCGCCGGCCCGGGCGACGACCGCCTCCTCCACCGCCTTGGCGACGGCCGCGGCCTCCCCGCCCTCGCGGACGGAGAGCGAGGCGAAGGCCGGGAGCCGGGGCCCCGCGCGGAGGAGGAGGGCGGGGCCGCCGTGGCTCCGCGGCGGGCGCCACGAGTCGCAGGCCTCGACCCTCCGCCGGCTGCTCATCGTGCGGAAGGGAGCGCGCGGCGCGTGGATCCGCGAGCCCGCCCGCGGGAATCGGGAGAGGAGGAGGGGAGGCGAGAGGGATGAATCGAGGCGGGCGGGGAGAGGGGATAAGGAGGGCGCAAGGGGGATATGGCAGTGGCGGGGCGCGGTTAGTGCGAGCGCTTTATAGCCATGGGCGGGCTCCTTTGTTTAGTTGCCATGCTTAACGCTAACGCCTGACCAGGCCAGGAAGCCACCGTGCACCTCCGGCTTGGAGCGGCGGGAGTGCCGTGCTAGTGAACCGGGGCCGGCTTCCAGCGTCGACGGTTTTCCGCTAGACCTTGTGCTACCTCGCAAGCGCTCACGGCTAGATGAGCAAAAGCAGGAGTAAGTAGCTTGGTTCTTCTTTGGTCTCGCCTTGCTTAGGGCAACCTTACCTTCCTCGTCGTTGTTGGGTTACTTGGCCTTCTTTTTTCTCTTTTCTTGGTTTCCCTGTTTAGTTCTCTCGAGCTGTGGCATGATGCATGTCCAACTCCATGTCTCCATGTCATCGTATCCCACAAGTCGTCTCACATGTGCTTCTAGCTCGTGTGATCCAGTCACCCACTCAACCCACAATCGATGGTTCATAGATCCAAACAGTCCTCCAGCTTTTATAATCCAGCTTTTAACAATCCACAATATGTAGGCTATCTTCTACAAAGTCGGTGGATTTGAGTAAGACACCAAAGAAAACTTCAAGCAAAGAAATCTTACTTGTACAGGACATCCAAATTAGCATTTTTTCTCCTTTGCTAAGAAAGAATATTCTCACCGATAGATGACCATGCGTGCGTAGTAACATGGAAAAGGAGGAAAGATAGACCGCTAACTATATTGGTTGTGTTGCGGTGGCACTAGTCTGTAGAGGAGGCCATAACTGCAAGAGGTAATGAGGAGAGAGCCAAAAGATGGTGAGTGGTGGCGCTGTGACAACAGCAAAAAAGATCAAATGTCTCACTAATTAACCATACAAAGACTATTCGTTACTTTATCGGAAGTTAACCGTTACATTTAGAATTTTGTGATTTAAATATTGCCACCCAAATATATGAATTCAAAAAATACAATTTATCTAAATCCAATAATTCATCGGTCGACCTCTATTTGGATATTACTTCCTATGTTCTTTTTTACAAAGATGTGATCTATTAATATTTATTTATGTCATAGAAAAGTATAATTGAAATAAACTATTTTAAATAGTGGCATCAACTATATCAGAAAAGATTATGTATAAGTGGAGTAAGTATCGGTCAAAAGCATTCAAAGAAAGCAGGGTCTGTTTGGATGAGCTAAAGTTAATTGCTAAACTTTAGCATATATTAACACTCATACGCATGCTAAAGTTTTTGAGTTTTGGCTTAAAGTTTAGCCCACTCTACTAACACTTCCATTTGGATGAGCTAGTGCTAAAGTTTAGCACTTTCACCATTAGCACTTGAATCCAAATGGGGCCTAAGTCTTGTAATTTTAATTTTAGATGAGGGGGAGCAATGACTTGAAGCATTATTAGTATGTGCATTTACACCATAAATTTTTAGGACTATATGAATAATTGTGTTTAATGCCAGGTTGTTAGTGGGCAAATGAAACCTATGGCTTCAATTCTGTTAGTGGGTTTCGACATTAGATAAAACCAAATGCATTGCTTTCAAAGGACAATGTTTATTCTCCTACTTAGTTGTTTCGACATTAGATAAAACCATCCTTCAAAAAAAGACATTAGATAAAACCAAAGGATGTTTTATTTTAGTTGTTGGGGTGGGTTGCTTTCAAAGGACAATTTTTTATTCTCCTACTTAGCTCGACCAACCGACGACACTGACAAGCATGTCACTGTACTTAAGAGGGATCATCATAATGCATGAATTCAACAAGAAAAAATCAGTACCCTTTTCAGTAAATGAGGATGAAAATAGATGTTTACACTCAGACTGCAAATCGAACTCTCTCTCTCTCTCTCTCTCTCTTTTTGGGGGGGGTGGGGGGGTGGGGGGGTGCAAGTCTGCAAGATGCAATTTTGGTACGGTATATATGCATAAAACTATTGTCATAATGTATCTATTGGTACCACGGTACAACTTTCACGTTTTCTACGTATATTGATGGTCGAACCGTAACTGTTCGATCATGACTCATATCTGCCAAGGACAAGTTCTTTTTTTTTGTCGTCGGTGTACGTTCAGTTGGACGACGCTTTAAAATTATATTAGGTGCCCTTGTGTGGCCGGACTCGTGGAGAAATTAGTGATTAGAAATTGATGTAACAGAGACAAGTCACCTAACAGTCTAGTAGGCAGGCACCAAATTTTCCTAATTAAATTGAACGATGGAACTCAGTTCCAATAATAAAAAAGACAAAAGAGCTCAGATAAAGGAACGACCTAGCGAGCCACGCTCGTGGCCTGGAAATCTAAGCATGCCCCTGCTCTTGAGTTCTTGCTGATGGTTTGGCGCTTGAAAAATCCCCAACATATTCGTACCATCTCCTTCCTCTGCATCGCTAAAAAAGATGGCAAACTGCTGCTCCAAAAAATAGACAAAATACAGCATTGCAACATTGTTCATCAGTTCTTCAAATTTCATTCTTTCCGGAACATGGACATCATAACTCATAAGTTAACCTACATATAGATCATCTGATTCAGGTTCCATTACCAAGCGTTCTGAACTGAACAGAATCCAAAACATTTCACCTGCGACTAGCTTCTGCCTGCAACTATTCAGTCCTCCGCGCGCAACATCTCTTCTACTTTATAGACAGGGTAGAAGGGAACGCTTCCTCAACTTCCATCAACCTGCTCCCAACCGTCTCTGCCTCAAGAGCGTCGATCTCGTAGCGCACCTCCTCCATGTGCTCGTTTATGCTGGTCACTGCCTCCTGCACACCCTGTATGGCCTCCTTGAGGGCGGCCTCGTATTCCGCATCCGCCTCGGCGTCTTCCGTGCCTGCGGCCTCCGTGATCTCCTTGACGTGGACGCACACGTGCTGGGTCAAGCTGCGTGACCTGCAGTCCGCATGGTTCACCAGGCGTTCTGAAGGCCGGCCAGCTTTCTTGAGCACCTGAATCTTCGCTGTCTTCGGAAATCAGGGAACCCAAACAGGAAGACAAGAGACATAAATGATCAACAACTGAAGAAAAGGAAAATGCCAATATAAAAGCTATAGAAGAAATGTAAAGTAGATGATGGAAACAAAATTGCATCTTAAACTTTGCAAGCACAAACTAGCTTACATTTAAATTCAGGCATGCTGAATCAGTTAAAGCACCCAAATAATTAGAAATGGTTAATCAGTTGAGTAATGAGTAGCTAGACTACAACACAAATTCGGGTGTCACTACTAAAGGCCTAAAAGGCTGATGCAGCTACCAGGTGCAATATATAGATATAGCAAACCTGAAACAGTTATCATGCAAAAACCGAACAATCCCTGCCACTTTAAAAATTTAATGAACAACTTACACTGAATACAGGGAATTGCATGTAGGGGGCGTTTTGAACTTGACGTGGGCTATAATGCATTGTGAAAGGGTAAACCTTAGTTTCCTTTAGCATTTGGTAAAAGAAATTGACTTGTATAAAGCATAAGAAAACCTAACTATGATCTATGTGTGCTAATAATTCCTCCAATCATGGTTTTCCTAGGATAAATGAAATGTAAAAACAAATCATTACAGTTTTACTATGAAAGAAGTTTTCACTCTAGAGCTGAATACATGAACTCTAGTTATTTTAAGGAAGCGTTATTTCATGGTCCACAGGACAACACAACATGTGCCCAAGATAGCTTACCAAATGCAACTTCTCTTTCTCGTGTGCTTGAACACCCTTCAGTAAATCGGCAAGATCACTACGACAAAATTCTGGCATTGAGAGGACCGAAATCATTTCAAGCACCTGAAGGGGGAAAAAATTATAAGATGCAAGAATTTTTTATGAATAAGAAGAAGATGAGTCAAACAGAGCTAACTTGTTTTGAGCAATCATTGAACTCCGCTGTAATATTGCCACACAGCTGTTGATAGGCCAATTCACCTCCATTAGCCATATATTCAGAAAACCCCCTGCCATATTATTGCAGTGAATCAATGACAACACAAAATGATAGGCTTAGACAAGATATGCTAATGCAGAACCAGAATTGAGGATGAACGAACATTTAGGTTGTATGTCGAAATCAAGTGATAAAAATGACATTTGAGGTTTAACTTTGCTGAGAAAATACATTAACCAAAGTAGCAAACAACCACATTCCTGATTTACTACAGTCATTAGCAAAAAAGCAGAGTGATATGGTTTTTCGCCTTACCACCTGAACCATTCTAACATGAACATATAATGAGCCTCTTTGGCAGGGCTCCAAAACGGGCTCCAAAACCGGCTCCAGTCGGAGCCCTGCCAAAGGGTGCAAAATGCAGCAGCTCCGGGCCAGGAGCCACACCTGGAGCCCCTTGCGGCTTCCACGCAGGAGGCGGAGCCACGAAACGAGGCTCCACGCGGCTCCGGCCGCAGGCCCGCGTCCGCTCGTCCCAGCTTACCCCGGACTTCGACTATTTACAAGGATTTTGCCACTCCCCTGTTTTACCGTCCCGGCCCGCACACGACGAAAAAAAAAAACGCATCGGCTGCAGGCTGCGCGGGCGGGGCAGGCGGCGGCCGGCTGCGTGGGAGCCCGAGCAGCGACAGGCATGGCAGGTGGTGGTGGGCGACGGCCGGCTGCGCGGGAGCCCAAGCGGCGGCGGCCGGTGGCGCGGTGGGAGCTCGTGGCGGACGCTCGGCCGGTGGGAGCTCGCGGCTGGAGCCCGCAGCAGGCTGGCGGCAGCTCATGGCCACGGGGGACGGCCAGCGCCGCTGCCCGCAGGAGCCTGCAGCCGATTCACACGGGGAAGAAGAGGATAAGGAGAGAGAATAGGAGTGAAGAAAAAATGAGTAGGAAGGAAATAGGAGGAATTGAGAAAAAAAATAAGGGTAGTATGGTCATTTGATCTTCTCTATGTATCCATGGTTATATGATTTATGTGAGGATTGGCTCCTTTTCTAAAATTACTTACTAAAATTCAAGCAGCACAAACACATCAAATAGCTAAGGGCATATTGGACATTTAACCTCTCCAATCTATTCATGAAAGACAGGGTGAAGCCATTTTGCCAAACATTTTCCAAAACGGCTTCACTCCATCAGAGAAGCCGCTCCACCAGAGGAGCTGGAGCCAAAGCCATTTTTGGAGGAGCCGGAGCCCTGCCGTCCCAAAAAAAAGGTCATTCTAGAAATTCTATGACAGATTAACAAGCATGTAAAATGACCTTACTTGCCCCAATTTATTAGCCACAGTTGGCACTAGTTGATTGTTGCATGCACATGAACGTACTAAATAGGGTAAATGACTTGTTTTTTTTTGGATGGAGGGAGTATATAGGAAAAATCCTATTGCTAATACTCCAGGAAATGGTTTCTCCTTTTGTGAATAATTACATACCAGGGAGCTATTTCCTAGTGGGTGCAAAGCAAACATATTTTACAGCCAAACCAACAACCACAAGGTCAACATATTGATGTAGCTACAGACCACGGGAAATATCTAGTGTGGAATTTATCTGATATAGCACACTCATATAGATAAATAGTTTGAACTATTTACTAGAAGGGCACCCAGCCCTTTTTCCAATGCCGTGTAATACGACTGAAAGTTATAAAAAATATTCTGTTGGAAAGTGTACATACATATTGGAATCACATAAAAATATTCAGCAGTGGTCCTGATGGAAAGGGCTACCAATTGAAATTACGCTGCCACATTCAGCCCATACTGCTGCATCGCATATGCTTCTTTAATATCACAAAGAGACAATACCCTGTGTGTACAATCAGCAGTAGATCATAAATGTAAATGAGCCTCATCTAATATCCCGATGGCTGAGGAGACTACTGCTGATTAAAGAAAACTGGTCCATTCTAATCCATTTATCCCTTCCCTTTTCGAATTTCTTACAAGCTCACATGGCATCTGATCGTCTTCCTAGACCAAGTTATGGAAGAATTAGGCCTATTATTATGTGCATTGAATGAAAGCAACAAGCAACAAACAACTCCATGTGCAATTGATAACCCTCTTTTTTTCTCGAACAGACAATTGACAACTTCAGGGGATTCAGTACTAAAACTTCCAAACAAAACCAAAATCATAACCTTATTGCAAATGTGACAGCGGATAACTGATAACCATGAATTTACCATATTCAACTTTTTGGGATTCTTAATTCATGAGGTCTTCAAGGTTTACATTGTTGTTCTCTTGCAAACCATGGAAAAGTTCAAGAAACAGCTCTACCTAAAACATAACAAACTTTCAATACATAGTGCAAGGATCGTAACATCCCCAACAAATGAACTCAAATCCAGAAACCAGAATGTGCTACAAAACCTAAAAAGACACGCATGTAACAGCGACCTGACTGCAAGGATGCCAAGAAACAACATATGTGAACTAAACCAACCAAAATCACCAAGTGAGGTGGCAGGAGCACAGATGTCCATAACATGACTGGGATAGGCTGATCACAAGCCAGAAAAAAGGTGGAAATTTTTTTTCCACATGTTTGGCCTGAAATTTCCCAGTTCTGGCAGGAATTTAACAGTTTCATATGAAGCTCCTGTAAGGTTTTTTGCATCCCATACAAATCCTAAAGCTCTAAGAATCCCGTTCTAATAACTGGATGCACCCGTGTTTGTTAACGCCCAGCAAACCTTACACGGCTAATCGAATGAAAAAATCATAAGAAAGTTCAAGCCCAATCTGGCCTTCAGCACTACACAATCCAAACAGTCTTAGCACATAACCAGAAATCTCTGGTAAGATCATTAGGGTTTGGTTGGGAACCGGAGTGGCACGGCCGCACCGGAGCACAGCAGCGGTACCTTCGCAGCGTGGAGTAGGCCTCGGCGCGGCGCTGCTGCACAGCGAGAAACCCGCGGAGGAGGCCCGCCACCGCGGCGGCGCTCCGCCCCTCGCCGGCGCCGGCCTTCGTGTCCGTGGCGGCGTCCTCGGCGCCCGTCGCAGCCTGTTTCGGGTGGTCCTCCGCCATGTGGCCGCCGTTGCTCGGCTGCGTCTCCGCGGCTTCTCCCTTCACGGAGTCCTCACTTCCCCCTCGCCTTTTATGTCTCCTCACCGCAGCCTCTGGACGGCGGCGGACGATTTGGATCCGGAGTCGGAGAGAGGCTTCCGTGTCAACGAGAGTCAGGGACGCTCTAGGTGTGTCAACGAGAATAGGATTCGAATCGCCGCCGCCTGCCGAGATCACCGGCGGGAAAGCTCTCTCCCCCCACCTTCTACTCCGTGTTCTCGCTTGTGTTAAGTGGGCAGGGCTTGTAGCAGTTTTTTTTTTCTTTTTTTGAGGACCGACTTGGAGCAGTTATTATTTGCATATATTGTACAAATTACAGAACTCCACGAAATAACTAAGCTCTGCAAATCGGTAGAGATAATCTGAAGAGTGGATCGGTGTTCCGATGATCCCTCCATGAACCATCCTATGGATAGTTGGCAGCTTAGCATTTTGCAATCACCTTTTCGCTTCTGTTGACATCGCCAAAGACACGTCCCATGTAAAAATGGGGATGAAGAGCCCAGCAAAGACTCATGTAGCGTGAAATTCCCAGATGACAATGCGTGGCTAATGAAATGAATCAGTCAGAAAAGTACATGGAATACACTCCCAATAATTCAGCATAAAAAATTGAACATACAGCATCTGAATACGAGTCAATTACTCTATAAGCTGCAACAGCACGCCCAACATGTCCGTCCACCTGCATCTGTTACCATTTGAAGCTGAAGCACCATCACCACGGCCTCCTTGGTCCTTGCTGGCAACACTCCCCTGGTCTGAGAACGGAACAGCTTACGGAAGAGCTTTCTTTCGATATACGCTCCACTTGGAGTTAAGGATGAGTGCTTCTTACTTACCCGTCTCAGATGCAAAGCATGAGATTATGAGAACACAATGCATCGACTACAGAAGCATCAAAACTAAGAAATAATCAAGTGATATTGGATGGTCCATCGGAAACTACAACTACTCAGCCACATCAAAAGCATGGATTCTTTCTACCAATCAGAGCATCAAAGCTACTTTAGAAATAATCAAGTGGTATTGGATGATCCATGTCATACTACAATTACTCAGCCACTTCAACAGCATGGGTCCTATCAATCAGCATATACTGCCATAAAATAAGGATAAATTGTGCTAACAATGCACTGAAAAGCACTGAACAAATTAACAATGTGAAATAAATCATTCCAAAAAGACAGGTAGTACATTACGGAAAGTAATATACGGCCAAGAACTCAAGCAATAAATGACAGCATGACAATACCAAAATCTACACCGAAGCTATGGTTGCAAATTCTCAATCAAAGCAATAAGAACCAATAGTTTTGATGGTTAAAAGGAAAAGAAAAGAGAAAGCTTTAGAAACATTCCTAGGAGTTCTCAGGTAACATAACAGAGACTTCTCTCAGTAATTCTAATCAAGTAATAGGCCGCCTTTTTGTGATAGTTCCAAACTGGCATTCTCATGTGGTCATGCAAAGGAGTATGGCAATAGCCCTTCCTTTCTAAAAGCAATTGAGATGATTAACAAAACTGATGTTTCCTTTGTTGACAACAAACCAATTGGTCCCTAAAAGGTCAGATTGTATACACTTATGTGCATTTGCCCATAATCAGTTGTCCGGTCACATATGAGAAGACGATCTATCAAGCAGAGTCTGTGTTTAACCACTATACAGAAAACAAACCAGTAAACGACTACCCTTGGAGATTCTTAGTCTCTACATGATAGCCATTAGCCAAAAGAAATGCTAACAAGACAAAGAGATGAAACTGAGAATGCAGTTTCATACAAGCATACAAGCAAAACAGCAAATGAAATTTCATCAGCCATCATTCCCCAGAGGGACACCAATACATCTGAATGAAGTGTATGCATTTGCATGAATTCTGAAAAAGTGTACAAGTTGTAGTGGCAATACAAGGGAGATGCTGCTGCAGAATGATTACAGATAAATAAAAAAGGCTCTTCCAAAACCATAGATATGTTCAATAATTATTTCCAAGATTTAACAGACTACAGGTAATATTTCACAGGATTGCACATTGCCATCACAATCACGGCACTGTTATTTATGTAGGATCATCAGACATCAGTACAGAAATGCCTAGCAACAAAAATAGATAAAGCAAGTACTTGATTGGCATGTTGTAGCCCTTTTTAAAAAAAAATCGTATTCCTTTCATTCCAAATTATAGGTCGTTTTGATTTTTCTAAGTACATCGATTTTGGTATGCACCTAGATATAGACTATGTCTAGATACATAATTTTTAAAACCAACTTGAACCACGAAACTGGAACGGAGGGAGTAAATCACTTGAACACGGAAATACTCTATAACCAACTTTATCAGTTTATCCACAATAAAGCACATTACTTACAAACTAGGAAGTATTACTTCATAAAAAAAAGGAGTATACCCACCTATTTTTAGAAACAGATCTGCATTACCTCAAAATAAGGATGGTAACAAAATGGCACTTACAAATGCAGAGTACATGTTATGTTTAAAACCATGACAACAACAGGTTTATCATACATTAAAAAAATGAAAAAAATAGTTAAATCGACATTGAAATATTTTACAATAGTCTCACAAGCCAAAAGATGGCCTTTTAAAAACCGTACATAAAAAGAACACGAAAACATTATTATCTTTAAATACCACGGTGCTTTAAATCAACATTAAGTCTTTTACAATTGTCTCGCAAGCCACAAGATGGCCTTTTGAAAAAAAGTAGACAGAAAACACGAAAACAGTAATGTAGTTAAATACCGCAGTGCTTTAAATCCACATGAATTAAGTCTTTTACAACAGTCTTGCGAGCCACAAGATGGCCTTTTGAAAATCTAAATAGTTGTACGAAATACTGTTTCATTTCAAAACGGTAGGTGGAGGAAATCAAAGTCCTTATGAAAACTTTGACCACAGCGTAAGTAGCCAGAAACAGCTTAAAAGAGCAAGTTTATAAGTGCCAAGCAGGAACATGTAGAATCATCTGGCCACAGTAAAATAGTTATAACCATCCTGTCAAATAGCAGCATGAATAAAAATAAGTGAAACAGTTCTCAAAACTAATATTTGTGTATGCAACAAAGATAACCTTTACGATAAAACATAGTTTTGGTTCGCGGTCTCAACTGTCAGTTGAAAGAAAAGCAACACAAAATAGGTTACAGGATCAATGCAGACTCTCATATGCATGTTAAACAATACTAAGTGCAAACTGAATCACATGAAAACGTAGGACTTGTGACTTATCATGAACCTCAAATTTAAAATAGTTATAAGTGCCAAGCAGGAACATGTAGAATCATCTGGCCACAGTAAAATAGTTATAACCATCCTGTCAAATAGCAGCATGAATAAAAATAAGTGAAACAGTTCTCAAAACTAATATTTGTGTATGCAACAAAGATAACCTTTACGATAAAACATAGTTTTGGTTCGCGGTCTCAACTGTCAGTTGAAAGAAAAGCAACACAAAATAGGTTACAGGATCAATGCAGACTCTCATATGCATGTTAAACAATACTAAGTGCAAACTGAATCACATGAAAATGTAGGACTTGTGACTTATCATGAACCTCAAATTTAAAAAAGAAAAATCGACTGACGGGGGAAAGACCGCCCCCACGGTACCGAACCCCAGCTTCACCCTATAGGGCCGCACCGTAACCTGGGCCGACCACGACCCACTTGGTTGGCAGCCATTGCAACTACCCCTGGTAGGAGGGCCCAAACCAACCGCAGGTGCCACAGGCCAGTGCCCTGCCAGTATTTTTTGGGTGGCCAGCGAGGGAATTTTTTTGATGCCACCAGGATTTGAACCCTGCTTGGTGTCTCCTTCAACTGGGGAGCTTACCATTACACTACAAGAGTGTTGGCATGAACCTCAAATTTATGCTTGCAAAGTGCAAATAAAAATTGCCTACCAAGCATACTGTATGCCAACAACTGAATTAATGTATTACAATGCAGGTTACATGCTGAATGCAGGGAAGCAAAGCTGATCACATGAAAATGGTAGTACTTGTCACAAACCTCAAATATATGCTTGTAAATGATAATGAACTACGAAGAACACTGTACTTAGGTGATTAAATACCTCAACATCAAGCTAATAGCAGCACAGCTAGCCCATATGCAGCAAATGGGAAGACAACTGACAGTTGTTCATAGACTTCGTCGAAGGCACCAACAGTTTTTCTAACTCATGATGCAAATTTGAGATACTCTCTCTGATCACTGACTTAGCTGCGGGCCTACAGTATGCAGTTTTAAAAACTAAACATGAACATATAACTAAACGTCTACCAAAGGTATGAAATTTTTATCATAATTATTTTGTTAACCAGAAAAACATAATATATAGCTTTGAAATCAATGCAAATGAACGATTATTGTTAAATAGCAATGAATAAAAAGGATAGTGCTGAGGATAATATCTACTTAAATGCAAAACTAGTTTCTGTTATAAAACAAGCAAAAATGCCAAGACTTTCTTTATGTAAAAAAGAAATAAAGTATTTGTAGCTCCCTGCAGTTAAGGTACATCCACCTGCCAAATCTTACCTAATGACCCATGTAATTTCTTCCAGGACCTCCTGACAGTGCACCCCCGTACCCACCAGAACCACCATAGCCACCCATATAACCACCTTGCATCCCCGGCAAACTGCTACCACTCAGTGCTCCAGATGCCCCCTGAGGAGGCACCCCTGAGCCATTAGCACCAACTCCCAGGATGCTATTCAAATTCAGTCCAGCACCCTGGGTGGCAAGCAAAGCTGTCAAGGCCTGTCCCAGAGCAGGATCCACCCCTGGGGCAGCAGCAATACCTCCAGGCAGTGAAGCCAAGCTGGGAGCCAAAGGTGACATTGGCTGGCCAATACCAACACTTCCGGGCAGAGTATGACTAGTAGATCCATAACCAGGAACCCCCTTGCTGCCACTTGAAGCCCCAGCACCGTAGAAGCCTCCAGGTCCTGCCAATTTGTTGGGCTTTGGTCCATCAATCGCCTTCTGGCAGTGCAGCACAACTCCTTCAAAATGCTTATGCGGCTCCTCAAGAGCCTTCTTGGCACTCTCAATGGTTTTGTAGACAAAAAGAGCAAATCCCTTCGGTTTCCCAGTGACCTTGTCAAGCCCAAGCGGACCCTCCTCAATCTCACCATACCTTGCAAAGAACTGAAGCAGTTTCTGGGGATCGATATCTGCACCAACATTGCTGACAAATATCTTGCGCTGCGTGTACTCTGAAACCAGTGGCAGCTGCAATTGAGTTGGGGCTGGCGCAGAGTTGTTGGCCGCACCACCAGCAGGGACAGGGCCGACAGAGGCGAGCTGGCAGGCAGTGTTGCGGTTCCCAATCTTCTTCTGGGGCTCACGGAGTGCGGCGCGGGCGCCCGAGCGGTGACGGAAAAGGATGAAGCCGTACCCCTTGCACTTGCCGGTGTTGCGGTCGGTGACGACCCTGAGGTCCTCGATCTCGCCGTAGGGGCCGAACGCCTCGGTGAGGGTCTCGGCGGTGGCGTCCCAGCCGAGCCCGTGGACGAAGACCTTCCGCTGAGCCGGGTCGGCGTCGGCCACGCGCCGGACGGCGCTTAGCACGTCGCTGTGCGCGACGGCCGCGTCGCGGAGCAGCTCGACGAGCTGGTCCTTGGGGAAGGAATCCAGCAGCGACTGGATCGAGGCCGGGTCGCTCTCGCCCTCCTCCACCTCCTCCTCCACCTCCTCCTCCTCCTCCTCGACCTCCACTTCCTCCTCGACCTCCACCTCCTCCTCGACTTCCTCCTCCTTGACCCCTGCCTCCTCGTACAGCTTCTCCTCCCTCGGCGCCACGACGGGAGCGGTGACCTCGGATAGGCCGGCGGCCATAGCGGTGGCGGACCTGGCTGCAGCGGCCGGGGTAGACTTAGCGGCTGCCGCGGATTTGGTCTCCAGCTTCCGCTTCTTGCCCATGGTGCCGGGGAGGGGGCGAGAGCGAGACTTTTGCCGGGATTGCGGGCTAGGGTTTCGACGGGCTGGGGATGGAGGATGCGAGACGGACGGGTGACGAACGTCGAGGACGACCTCGCCGTCTCGCGGACGCGAAGTTAACGGCGGCGTCAGACGGGCTGTCAGCCTGTCACTTGCCCATTCGCACATGTCACGGCAAAATTACTAGAGCCGCGTCGTGGGCCTGGACTGGCCTTGTTTTTTGTTTTTTCAGGCGACTGGGGCACTGGGCAGAGAAGACTACAGTCTACAGAGCTGTTGGGCTCCAGAAATAGCTCCACCAACAGCTTCAGCTCGAGCCTTACCAAACGGTGATTTCAAACCGGTTTCATCGTCGAAGCCACCTGAAACCCCGGATTTGCTGCTGAGAGGAGCTGGAAGATGGAGGGGGAGCTAGAACAACTGGCTCCCGCGGCTCCTCCACCTCGCCTGCCATCTCTGCCCCCACGGTCTACCTCCTCGCGCACGACGCTCCTCTTCGCACGCTCCGCCTTCTTGTGGCGCCCGACCTCGCTCCGCCGCCGCTCCTCGGCTACCCTCGCCTGCCACCGCTCCTATATGAGGGCGATATAGACATTTGACAGTCGTAGAAGCCGTTTTGCCAAACGTTTTTCAAAACGGCTTCAGCTCCACTAAAGAAGCCGCTGCACCAGAAGAGCCGGAGCTGTTTATGGAGGAGCGGGCCCTAAAACTTACGATAATGCTCCGGCTCAAGGGTCCGATGCAAATAAAACATCGGAGGCCTCTGCTCCGCTCGTTTGCTTCCCCCAGTCTAACGCACTGACGTTGCAGTGGGAATTTTTTGCATATAGTTTGGTTGCGTTAGGTATGCGATGATGTTGCAGCGGAAAAGACACTCCAACCTCAATGACCGATGTTGCGATGAACTTTTTTCATATTTTTTTGTTACGGTAGGGATATGATGATGTTGCAATAGGAGTTTAAGTTGATTACTAATGTTACAGTAGAAGTTTTCAGTTCATTATTGACGTTGCAATAGTTGTTTTAAGATTATTCGATGGGTCGATTTTGTGATGTTGCAATAACCATTTTTAGTATGTTTGAGATGCAATGTGATATAACAACAACTATTTTAGAATGTTACATAAATTTATTTTAATTTTTTCAATAATTGATTTATCATGTTGCAACTTTTTAATCTAATCGACTAATTTTAGTTATTTTATTATCTTTTTAAAAAATATTTGTTTGGAATGTTGCAATTGTAGTTAAAAATATCGCAATCATAATTTTTAAATATTGCAAAAGGTAAGTGTCGATGTTACATAACTCTATTTCTACACATTGTTATTCTCATTAGATGTTGCATGAAACATAGTGTCATGTTGCGGTGAGAATTTTTTCTATTATAAAATCGGATGATAAGAGTTATTTTGCAAGTAGTGATATTGAATGTTGCAGTAGTTAATTTTCAATGTTGTGACGGAGCGTCCGATGAAAAATTTCCCATCGGATTCCATCGGACGTCCGAGCGCTAGCAGCTCTGTTTTCATGACCTCACAAAAATTGTTGGATCTAATAAACATATTTTTTTGTAGAAAATAGTAATCAAATACACACGTTGGTGAATGGTGACCATGACAAACTCAGTAGTTTGACCGCAGTAATAGCCTCATGTTGGCGCAGGCCAAGAAGGCTGCCGTCAACAGCCACAATTTAAACACAAAAGGCAGTCTTGCAACATGATTCTCAAGATTACCAGGTAGAGCCAAGATTTAAAGACTCTAGGATGTGCAACATAAACCTGCAATAAAATCAAACATTAAACAGGATGGAACCTAAAACTAGCCTTGACATAACTATTCTCTTCGGAAGTTGCTCATTTAACACTCAGTTAGGCACTCTTGCTTCGAGCCTTCATTGGTCAAAGTGTGAGGCACCAAAAAAGGAGTAATCTGGATCTGCAGATGATCCAAGTAGAGGAATGTACTCAGAACCTCTCACATGAACGCTGAAGCAAGCTGAAACACAAGCATACACAAAGTTAGACATTTCCAAGCATGTAATGATTATCTTCTATGAAAAATGTACGCCAGCAAGATATCACGAGTCTGAAAAAACAAAAGGTAATACAATAATAGCGACCTTCAACCACATGCCTAAGAAGATGGTGATATCGACATTCGCAAATCTGATAATCCTTTTCAAAAAGATAGTGCAAAGGATCATCTTTTCGAAAAGATGGCACAAATGTGCATCTTCATTTTACTGCAACTAATGTCACGTTCAAATATTTCTTTTTCCTTTTATTATTTTCTTTTTGAGATGGAAAGAAACTTCCATTAAGCACCGGTTAAAACATTTATCAAGCAGGTTATCTGTACCAAGTTCGATTGTTTTTGTAAAAAGAGGTACTAAATAAAAAGGCGGTGTCTAGGATAACACTAGCCAACAAAGATATTTGTTCATAAATCTAAACATGAGGGGTCATTAAAATAAGGGCAATGGAAGAGTTAAAAGCAAAGATACAAAGATGGGCACAATAAGAATTCAGTAGCGAAACAAATAAGTATAAGTAAATGATGATGCAGCCATGCAGGCAACAATTCCCTACCCCTTTGCTAAACTGCTATGTTTATATAAGACTAAAATTCCATTGTTCATCGGACACAATGGGTGATTGAGGACCCACATACAAAGTCAATCATGTAGAAAGAAACAACTTTAGTAGGCATTTCCTGTTGTGTTATTTCTTAATACATGTGTAAAAGTACAAAACATCAAATAAAAAGAAAAGGAGGCGGCGCTGTATATCACATCTCCAGCAGGACGAAGCTTCCAAAATGGCCTATTTCAGCAAATTTTCACACAATCCTCTTTTTCCTTAGTTTCTTTTATTACTTAGTCAGCATCAGCACTCAAGACAGGTCGAGGAGATACAGACTAGTGCATAATGAAGGGATCATTATGCTGTATAAGCTATATAGTATATGCAGCTTAACTAAAGGCAAAGACATTTTTTAGTATCATCTTCTAATTTGACGTGTGCCTCATGTTTTCTCAACAAGGTTAAAGTCTTATAGACAACAAATCACAATATTGATATGTTGGGAATAAAGGAAACAATACCGTTCTCAATTTTCACAACACTTTGCAGCATAACCTCCATTTTCTTCTTCATCTCGCTATTGTCATCCATTAGAGGCACCACAAGGGTCAGCTCCCTGTAAATGTCACGCACAAATGCACAGATCTTTTTTGCATATTCAACTTCCCCATCAGATATTCGGCCTATCGCAAGCCTCATTAGCTCTCCTGACAAATCAGCAACCTAACACATGAATGCAGAAAATAATTAGTAGGCTTCAAATGGGAAAGAGGTGGGGGATTTAGCAGAGTTGGATTACACATGTGTAAGTGTATTTACCCCTAAAAGATAGTCAAGTACATTTATTTGTAAGGGCTCAACAGATTTATCACTTAGTGCTAGTAAAGAAGCATTGATTTCAGCAAGACTTAATAGTGTGCCAGTCTTGCAAAATCTACATAGCGTTGCAGCTTCGACATATTCTTGTACCTACAAAAGTCACAACAAACATTATCAGATCTATTTAAGCTTATAAACAAATGTAGAAAGTTAGCAAGGTTGGTACTGACACCAAAGGTGTAGGCTCTTCTGAGCTTCCAGAAGTCAGTTCCTTGTAATTCTTTTACTAACTTTCCAATGTATTGGTTAACCACTGCAGCAAGATCATTTTCTGCCTTGGACAGAACCTCTTCCTTGTTAACTTTACTGATTCTGAAACAAATCAACAGTTTATGAATGCTCATGAAGTGTAACGGCAAAGGAACTGGTAAAGCAGTTACACAACTTTGGTATGACGAAGCCTTGCTCAAAGAGCTTCTTGAGATGCATATGTATTATTCTTCAATGCTATAACTATCAGCACTCAGCAACATGGAAAAAATCTCAACAATTAAGGATAATTAAGGATGATGACGAAATAACAGCTCGCAGTTTAACAGCCGATCATTTGAAATGTGAATTCAATCAATTCCTGGGGCATATATAAAATTTACCAAAACATGCTGTGCAGTGAAAAATAACTTTCAACTAAAATCATGATTCAATCATCTTCATTTGAGGAAAACTTATGCTCCAAACTGCTTAAGCTTAACTGTGTGGACTTCTTGATTGAATGTACAGTGAAGATTAGCAGCTCAGGGTAGATTGTAAAACCAGAGAATGATTTTACAGTAGGCAAACAAAATCCAATTGGTACATAGACATACTACATTACTAAAGGTTTCAAATACTGCTATATTATGGATCAAGGTTCATAGTGATCTAAGTGACTGTACAAATCAAAATATCCACCAAGAAAATGTACATGCATTTCTTTTTTGGAACAAAATACAGCATAGAAGGCAGCACTGCACCACAATAGTCTAATGCCTCAAATTGAGTAACTGATATATCTTAATGATTCTCCCTTACTGTACTTCCTCAATAAAAATGATTCTGGGAATCACAATTTCCTGCCAAGAAAACGTACATGCTCCATGTCTTCCCCTTTTTCACAGAAATAATGCAATATAGCAGCCACAGTTGTACTGCTTACCTGTGAACCTGAAAGATGACCTTTTTGCTATTCATTGTAATATCCCGACTTGCTTTCACAAGCCTTTCTCTCTTATCATTCTGCAACGAATGGAGAGGAAATATCAAAAGCCCATAAATTAAGTAGATGAGTAAGGATCTCCAAACCTACTATACAACAATGATTTCTATCTGTTAGAGGAAGAAAAGTGTTGACATAAAACTAGTGATGATGACAACTGCTTGATACACTTAACTTAAGACTGAAATCAATTTAAAAGCAAAGTTGTGGCAGAACCACCTGAATTAATCCGGCTCAAGTGTATTAACCATCACCATTAAGGCATCCTCGGTTAACCTTACACTTCAAACGGAGTAATCCACTGGTCTGTCGGGTATAACCTCCCGATACAACCACGGTGAACGGATCGAGCGCCGTACATACAAATGCTCATGCGACGATGAGCCCAGAGAATACCACATTCCAGCAAATATTACATCACTAGCATAAGTAAATATTACAGACCAAGTTCTGAGTTTAGAAAACAAGTACTTCAATTAACATAAATAAGTTCTTCAGAGTTAAGTTGCAGCGGAAATAAACAACGGAAACTACTCGACGATACAGGATGTCTCGATGAAGCCCGTACGAGACATCACTCGGCCTTATCTCCGTTGGACGGGGGCGCATCCCATTCCACCGACCAACCAGGGGGAAGAGTGCAGGGCCAAGTCAAGCTAACAATCATGTCTTCAAAGGGCTCACCTGAAAACGAGTCACAAGCAAGACTGAGTATACTAATACTCAGCAAGACTTACCCGTGTAGTGGAAACTACTCCACCGACTCTAGACATGCAAGGCTTTTTGGCTCAGGGGTTTGTTTTGCCGAAAAGCATCTACAAGTGGGTCCTTACTTTCGACTTTTAGCTCCAGATTCTAGTTTCATTAACCAGTCTAGGTAAGCAACTATCTAAAGCATACATGGTGAAGCATTAAATTTTTCCATCCAACCAGTTCATTCATCATCATTGTTCCTCTTCTTACTCTGTGGGTAAAAATGGTTAAGCAGTCTCAATAGCCGTGAGAAACGGACGATTCGAATCGAATTTCTTAACCTTGCAAGGGAAACCCAAACACACGTCACGTGGTTACTCCCTAGAGTCACACGTGCAACTTTTCCCCTTTCTTTCCGGGTCGTGGATCGGGGCTACCCTCCGAGAGTACAAGAGCTCCACGCCACGGTTCGGCGCCGGGTCGTGACCACTCTCTGCACTCGCCATATGCACATGGGACCGAAGTTCAAAGGGTAGGATGCCGTCCCCTTGCCGGGCCAATCAGGTACTTAAGCTTACCGATTCCCATAATCTCGGCATGTGTTTAGTACGTTCAAAGACTTAACCATCACTACCACACCCTGCGGCCTTAGCATTTTTCACTAGACAGACGGGCCTCAATCGTAACCATCGTTACATAACCCGTCCGTGTCCTTATGATTGCAGCGTGTAGTAGCCATACAACTCCTATTTTCTCGCGAGTGACAGGAAATCACTCGACTTTTACCGGAGTCCTATTAGCACAGCATTCTATCGAACCTTACATCTAGTTTTCAAGCAAGGGTTCCTGACATCATGCAACTAAGTTTTCATCCAACTCCTATAAACTTAATGCACAAGCAAAGAGTAATGAGTTGCATAATTTCGGAAAGAATGGGTTATGCTCCGGGGCTTGCCTTCGCAGTTCGCTTGGGGATCTTCCGAACTTGGGCTCGGGTCTTCAAAAGCTTCAGTTAGATTTGCTTGAGCTTCACGCTGCTCACTCTCGGACGCGGGCACCAGCTCGTAAGTTCCGTCGGCGAGAGTCGTCGATTCTACATGAGTGCACAAGTTTTAGTCGTGGAAATGGCACTTGATTACGATTTGAGAGTAATTACTACAAGGGATAGTTTCTGGTCATGAAATTTTGGATTTAGGCACATCAAGGAAAGATGTGCTTACTGTAAAATTTTCAGCCAATTTTATGTTACAGATTAATTCTGAAAAATATATTTCATTGTTGCTGTTAGATACTTGTTCTTTTTGTACAGAACAATTGGTGCAACAAATGAGTCTAAGATTTTTACAGAGCTCTCACTTGAGCATTCAGAAGCTACTGTAATTTTTGTAGGATTTATTATGCAGTATCCAGAGCATAGAAAATATGACATTCTACACCTAGGCTTTTCAAAGATTCATTTTTTACAGGACCCTACACAGGGTTTTTGTCCATGAAACTTTTTACACAGCAACCTCTACCACAGTGTAACTCCCAGTAATAATATGGGAATTTTCCAAGCTAAGATACTCTTTTCTTGATTTAATGTATGTTATTAGCACATAAATCAAATAAATAGGTTACTGTGAGATAAAAAGTCTCCTAATTTTTCTTTGGCTTCTAGGTACCAATACATTAGCATAGGAAAAATTTCAATGGGTGACTCACCACCTAACTGCAGGGATAAAACATTCTTCTTACACATGATATAAAACTAAGTTTAACAAACAGTAAATCTAGAGATGGAATTTGGGCCTGATCTTTTTACACAGTCCTAATCATCCAGCAACTAATTCACTGCCCAAAATTCAGGGTCATCATTGTTCTAGAACAGTGGGTATAAAATATGTCCATTAAAGCTTCTATTTAATGTAGAGCAAAATATTTTGAGATTCTGAGAAAATTTTTGTAACAAAAGTGGTAGAGTTTGTTCTGAGGATTCCAGATCAGTTGAGTTTGAATTTTTCTGAATTTTCTACGATTTTATACGAATTTTACAATTTCACTGATTTTGAATCTAGGTTTGAAACTTTCTTTTACAACCAGGTCCTTGAATCTTACGCTCAGACCCTTCTAAAGATTTAAATCCTTGCAATTGGGTCCTCGGCGGCTCGGGTACGGCGGCCGGCCGAAATTCCGGCAAGGGGGCTCGCCGGCGGCGAGGGGCGAGGGTCGGAGAAGGTTCAGGGGTGCGAGGGCTACCTTGTGGGGGTGTTGTTTAGGTGGGGGACGGCCGGGAAGGGCTCGCCGGCGTTGGAGCAGAGGCGGCGGCGGCGCGGCTCGCGTCGACGGCGGTGCTCCGGCGGGCTTGGGGCGGCGTGGTCCGGTCGGTGCGCTTCAGTGACGCGTGGGGAAGCTACTCAGAGGCTCGGCTTGGACGGAGGGGGTCGGAGTGGTGCTGTCCATGGCGAGCAGGGGCGGCGGCGGCGACGGCAACGCGGGCGGCGGCGCTCCGGTGGCTCTGGGTGGCGTTGGGTGGGTCGGCGAGCTGCGGTGAGGTGATGTAGTGGTGGCTGGGGGCTCAGTTTGGGCAGTGGGCGGCGGCAGTGGGCTGTCCACGGACGGGTGGTGCTCGGCGGCGGCGATGGCGACGGCGAGGCGTTCTGGTGGCCGGGGGCTCGCGCGCGTGGCCGCGGTGGCGCTTTTATAGGGACAGGAGGGGGTGTGGAGGTGCCTGGGCGACGCGCGGGGCGGGGCACGGCAGCGGCGTGCACTGGCTGCGGCGGGCGGCGGCAGAACGCCGGCGCGGCGTGCGGCGAGCGGGCGCGGGCGACTGGGCGGCCGCGATTTTGGCGTGGGCGCGAGGAGATAGCGCGGCGTGCGGATTGGGGAGCAGCTGCTGCAGCGGCTCGGGCGGAGGGCAGGCGCGGCAGCTGGCGGGGCGCGGGGGCCGGGGCGGCACGGCGGAGCGCGGCCACTGGGCGGGCGGGCGGCGGCCTGGGCGCGGCAGCACGCGCGGGCGGGGACTGGCCGCGCGGCGTCGGGGCGGGGCAAAGCCGGCCGTGGCGGGGTGGTGCGGCGGCCACTGGCCTGGCGCTTCGCGCCGGTCAGGCGACGCCGGCCACCTGGCGCGCGGCGGGCGGGCGAGCGCGCGCGGCGCGGCAGAGGAGGGGGAGAAACGAGGGACCGAAGTGCAAAAATTCAAAGAAGTTCAGGGGGCTGGGTGCAAACAGGGCGTTTTCTTCTCTTTCTGATTTGAATTTCAAAAACTTTTGAACACGAAAGTTGCTCAAAATAAAAAGTTCTACAACCTTGGTTTCAGGCAAAATCTCATTTGGCTTATGGTTTTAAAGTTATTTTAAAAGTTTCAAATGTGTCCAAATGTGCCTAAATTAAATTTGAATTCCAACTGAACCCGTTTTAATTCTTTCCACCCTCTTATTAGTTGGTTTAATCATAGAGTTAGGCTAATGATATTGATTTTGGAAATGTAATTACCAGGGTTGTCACAGCCTTCCCCCCTTAACAAGAATCTCGCCCCGAGATTCGGTAATTCTTAGTGTGGGCGTGGGTGCACATACCAGTGGTTGAGACCAGAAACCCAAGGAAATGTTGGTTCAGGTAGCTCTCCGTTTCCCAGGTGGCTTCTTCTTCCGTGTGGCGATTCCATTGTATTTTATACATTCTAATCACTTTCCTCCTGGTCTCTCTTTCTTTTTGATCTAGAATCTTAACTGGGTGTTCGACATACGAGAGGTCGGGTTCCAACGATATTTCTTGTTGTTCCACAATCTCGGTAGGGACTCGAATACACTTCTTGAGTTGAGATACGTGGAAGACATCATGGGTGGCCGTGAGCTGAGGGGGCAGTCGTAATTTGTAGGCTACGGGTCCGCGGCTCTCCATGATTTCGTAAGGACCAATATAACGGGGAGCTAGTTTGCCTTTGATTCCAAATCTTCGCACTCCCTTGGTTGGTGAAACTCGAAGATAGACATGATCGCCAACTTCGAACTTTAGGGGCTTTCTCCTTTTGTCAGAATAGCTCTTTTGTCGGGCTTGTGCGGCTTTAAGATTTGCTTGTATTACTTTTACTTTCTCCTCTGCCTCGATTACCAGGTCGGGTCCAATTATTTTACGTTCTCCGGTTTGTGACCAGCTCAAAGGGGTTCGACACCTTCGTCCGTACAGGGCCTCAAATGGTGCCATTTTCAAACTCGTTTGGTAGCTGTTGTTGTACGAGAACTCTGCCAGGGGTAGGCATTTGTCCCAATTCTTGTCATAATAAATGACACAAGCTCTCAGCATGTCTTCACGAATTTGGTTTACTCTTTCCGTTTGTCCATCGGTCTGAGGGTGGTATGCTGAGCTGCGAATCAGCTTTGTGCCAAGAGACGTTTGCAGTTGCTCCCAAAAGCGTGCTACAAACTGGGGACCACGATCGGAGATAATCGTCTTAGGTATTCCATGCAGGCAAACAATACGATCGAGATAAATCTCGGCATATTTCTTGGTAGAATAGGTGGTGTGTACCGGAAGAAAATGTGCCGTCTTCGTGAGTCTATCAACGATAACCCATATGGAATCATGTCTCTGGGACGTGTTTGGTAGTCCAACGATGAAGTCCATACTTATGTCTTCCCATTTCCATGATGGTATAGGTAACGGTTAAAGTGTACCAGCTACCTTTAAGTGGCTAGCTTTTACTCTCTGGCACGTGTCACATTCCGAGACATACGTAGCAATTTCCCTTTTCATTCTAGTCCACCAGAAGTTTTGCCTTAGGTCCTGATACATTTTGCTACTGCCGGGGTGGATAGAGAATTTGGAGAGGTGTGCCTCATCAAGAATTTGCTTGCGGAGTTCACGATTCTTCGGAACGACTATACGACTTTCGAACCATAGAACTCCCTTATGGTCCTGGCGGAAACACTTATACTTCTCCTCACCTAGAGTTTTTGTTTGATGATCTTGATTCCTTCATCATGTAGTTGCGCCATGACGATTTGGTCGTGAAGAGTGGGCTCATCTGAGATGTGATTTAGAGTGCCTTGGGAAACCATTTCCAAGTTAAGCTTCCTCATGTCTGCACATAATGTCTCATGGTAGGACTCCATGGATAAGCAATGGCAATGGGACTTGCGGCTTAGTGCATCCGCGACTACATTAGCCTTACCGGGGTGATAGTGCACTTCAAGGTCATAATCTTTGATTAATTCTAGCCATCTTCGTTGCCTCATATTCAGATCGGCTTGTGTGAAGATGTACTTGAGACTCTTATGATCCGTGTAGATATTGCACTGTGTACCCATGAGATAGTGCCTCCATATCTTGAGAGCGTGAATGACGGCGGCGAGCTCAAGGTCATGCGTGGGATAATTCTGTTCGTGGGGCCGAAGGGCTCGTGAGGCATATGCAATCACTCGATTCTCTTGCATAAGCACACATCCTAGACCAGTACCTGATGCGTCACAGTACACATCGAATGACTTGGTATTATCGGGTTGAGCTAACACAGGTGCAGTAGTCAGATGCTCTCTGAGAGTGTGGAAGGCTTCCTCACACTTCTCCTTCCATACAAACTTTACTTCCTTCTTCAATAGTTCCGTCATGGGCTTAGCAATTCGAGAGAAATCCGGGATGAAGCGACGGTAGCAACCGGCTAAGCCGAGAAAACTGCGAATCTGATGAACAGAGGTAGGGGGTTTCCAATCCATCACCTCTTGTACCTTGTTGGGGTCAACAGCTATGCCTTTGTTGGAGATCGTGTGACCTAAGAACTTTACAGTATCCAACCAGAATTCACACTTAGAAAACTTAGCATAGAGCTGATGGTCTCTGAGTCGCTGAAGAACAATGCGAAGGTGCTTGGCATGCTCTTCCTCATCCTTGGAATAGATAAGAATGTCGTCGATGAACACTATGATGAATTTGTCAAGTTCGGGCATGAATACCGAATTCATGAGATACATGAAGTAGGCAGGGGCATTGGTGAGTCCAAAGGACATGACCAAGAATTCATATAGTCCATATCGTGTGGAGAAGGCAGTCTTAGGAATGTCGCACGGGCGAATCTTGATCTGATGATATCCCGAACGAAGATCAATCTTTGAGAAGACTCTGGCTCCAGCTAATTGATCGAAGAGCACATCGATGCGAGGAAGGGGGTATTTATTTTTAATAGTTACCGCATTGAGAGGTCGGTAGTCCACACATAATCTCAAACTGTCATCCTTCTTCTTTACGAATAGGGCTGGACATCCCCAAGGTGACGCGCTAGGGCGAATGAAACCTTTGTCCAGTAGTTCTTGGAGTTGAATTTTTAGCTCTGCCAATTCTTTACGGGGCATCCTATATGGTCTTTTGGATATAGGTGCAGTGCCTGGTTGTAGTTCAATAACGAACTCAATGTCCCTATCCGGGGGCATTCCGGGTAAGTCATCCGGGAAAACATCGGTATACTCGTTCACCACAAGAATATCATCTAGCTTAAGTCCTTCCATCTCGTAAGCACAGGAATTCGTGCAATCTATGAATGGTAGGTAAAGGGTAGTGGCTCCGCGACTAGGTGAATTTATCTCAACGGCTCGGGAAGAAAGGTCCAGTGTGACTCCATGCATAGCCATCCAGTTCATTCCCAAAATAATGTCCATGCCGTCAAGGGGGAAAAGGACAAGGTCCGTGTCAATGGTTTTACTACCCAATTTGACTGGTACTTGTCTGACCATTTGGTTTGAAGCAATTTTACCACCCGGTGTTGATATCATATATGACCCTTTTGTGTGACAAACATCCAAGCCTACTTTTGCACCGAATTTTGCACTTGTGAAACTATGCGATGCACCAGAATCAAATAATATAACTGCAGGCTTGTTATGGATAGAGAATGTACCCGACATCACTGGGGCTCCTTCAGGAAGCTCTGCAAGCGTGGTGAAGTTAATCCGTCCTTGCTTGACTTGCAGGGTCTGTCTCTTGCCCCTGTTCTTGGCGTTCGGGTTGGATCCTTGACCTTGGTTGGGCTGTCCAGGCTGAGGGCATTCGCGTGCGAAGTGGCTGGAACTCCCGCATTTGAAACAGCGATTTGCGGGGCTAGGTCGAAGAGACTGCTGAAGAATGGGCCTCGGACCATTCTGTGGAGGCATCGGGGGTCGTACCATGCCTGGCTGCTGTGGGGGTCTGACAATCCATCTTCCTGGCTGCGGGGCCCTTGGTGGAGCTGTAGGTGCGGTATTTTGCACGATGCGATACCTTGGTGGTTGGGCACTTGATGGTCCTGCGGGTGCCTTTCTCTTCTTCTCTGCCCTGTGCGCCATGATACAGTCTTCCTGGGTAATGGCCATATTGACCAACTCGTTGTAGGTGTCAACCCTGGCTAGGTTCAGACGTTCCTTGAGCTTGGTATTCAGACCTCGGCGGAAACGATCACGCTTCTTGGCATCCGTATCAGCGTGATAGCCCGCATACTGACATAAGTTGTTGAACGCTTGGGCGTACTGCAGCACGGTGCGGGTGCCCTGGGTGAGTGCCAGGAACTCATTCAACTTCCTCTCCATGAGACCCTCGGGAATATGATGTGCCCGGAACGCGGTCTTGAATTCATTCCAGTCGACCACATGGTCAGCCGGGAGCATCACAAAATAGTGGTCCCACCACAGTCGAGTGGTACCGCGAAGCTGTTGCGCGGCAAAACGAGCCTTGTTGGCCTCTGAGCATGGGGCCACAAGTAGCGTGAACTTGGATTCTATGGTGCGAATCCATGCATCTGCGTCCAGGGGTTCCTCTGTCTTATGGAACAATGGAGGCTGGGTCCCTAGGAAATCCGTGTATCCTGCAGCTTGTGGTTGGTGAGCATTGTGCCCACCCCTCTGCTGGTGTTGCCCTTGCACAATCTGACGCAGCAGCTCGGTTTGAGCGGCCATCACTTCCACCAAACTGGGCGGGGGTGGTGGCGATTGTCGCGAGCGGCTGCCACCGGCACCAAAACCCTCGGGGTTGCCACGTGTTGATCCAACCATCTGAAACGTGAAAGGTTACCATTAGCAACGCGATCCATATTACTTCCTTGACTCATAAACAATTGGGTAGTCAGAGACTTCCGAAGTCTGAGCTAGAAGTATGGACAGAATCTCTGTTTGCTACGAGAAAAATCATAGCCTGCTGTGGGTCCATCCAAAACATCTCAAACATTTGCAGTAGTCAGAGAATTTAGGAATGCACCACTTTGGTATTTAACTTCGGTGCTAGAACTATAGCTAAGGTGGTTGAAAAGCTCATCCTTTGCCTTGCTGCCTTAGCTGTTTTTCAGCAAATTGGTCGGTACGGTTTTGCCCATATCTTAAACTAGCGAGGTCCAATGATGCTGAATTTTTGTGAGAACCTAGATCACAAAATTTAGCACAAGTCTGGTATTCAACACTCAGCCAAGAAATGCAAGAAGACATGGGTAAAAATTCCGACAAGTCTCAGCGATTGTGGATTTCATTGTTTACCAAGTTACAACGAAATCACCCAAGTTTATCGCCGTTCCTTACAGGCTGAGGGTATCCACATGGTTCAGGTGTACCCAACACAAAAGAGTTACTCAACTCCTAGTTAGCCTATTACAACACTTGCCAAAAGTTAGGCTACCCTATCGAGGAGTATGTGCAAAAGTCCTCCTAGGTCGTCCTCTAGAAATCATCCAAGTCGTTGACGGACGACTCGCTGTGAGCAGGAGAGTGAGCTCCCATCCGAGGTGCCTGGGGTACCTCACCCTCGAAATCCATACCTGAGATACCATCAATCTCCTGTGGCTCCTCCTCATCCTCCTCCATGCCGTCCTCATGGGGATGGTCATTCTGATCATGATGCCACTGAATGTGCTCATTAGCATCCTCCAACTCAAGGCTCAGATCATGGAGCTGCTCCTCCAACTGTGCTATCGTGGTATCTCTCTCACCCATGAGAGTGTCCTGCTCCTGGATTTGGCCCTCAAGTTGGCCAATCTGAGCATCTCTGTCCTCAAGATCCTGACTGAGTTCCTTTATCTGCTCATCCCTGGTATCTGCCATCATATGGTAGGCCTGAGCAAGATCAGTGAGCTGCTCGAGTGCCTGACTCTGGAGAGTCTGAAGCCGGTAGAGTGCACTCATGCACCGTACGGAGGTATGGATAGTCTCCTGGGCATGGAAGTCTACCAAATACTGTGCGTGCTGCACCCTGTTGAGCCAAAAGGGGTCGTTGTCCTGGGCAGCAGGAAACAATCCAATGGGAGTGAGTGTGACAACCTCGGGACGCTGCGCACAAAACGTGGTGAGCGCCCTCATGGCTGCAAGCTCCCAAGTATCGGCCAAACGGCGACCAACAGCCTCAAGCTCCAAGGCGGGCCACTCCGGGTGTAGCGGGTGCGGAAAGATAGTCACGTTGACACGGCACTGGGTAACTCCATTTTCTGCAAACTCCAGTCCGGCGTAACGTGGGGGAATTAGATAGCCCGCGGTACGCAGAACGTCCCACAAAATAGAGGGAAAGCCCTCCCAGTGGAGACACTGCGAGTGTATGCGTCCATCCTCATCCACCATCATCTCAACAGGCTCGGCCATCCGAACAAAAGATCAAATGGAGGGTGATGTAGTGGTGGCTGGGGGCTCAGTTTGGGCAGTGGGCGGCGACAGTGGGCTGTCCACGGACGGGTGGTGCTCGGCGGCGGCGATGGCGACGGCGAGGCGTTCTGGTGGCCGGGGGCTCGCGCGCGTGGCCGGGGTGGCGCTTTTATAGGGACAGGAGGGGGTGTGGAGGTGCCTGGGCGACGCGCGGGGTGGGGCACGGCAGCGGCGTGCACTGGCTGCGGCGGGCGGCGGCAGAACGCCGGCGCGGCGTGCGGCGAGCGGGCGCGGGCGACTGGGCGGCCGCGATTTTGGCGTGGGCGCGAGGAGATAGCGCGGCGTGCGGATTGGGGAGCAGCTGCTGCAGCGGCTCGGGCGGAGGGCAGGCGCGGCAGCTGGCGGGGCGCGGGGGCCGGGGCGGCACGGCGGAGTGCGGCCACTGGGCGGGCGGGCGGCGGCCTGGGCGCGGCAGCACGCGCGGGCGGGGACTGGCCGCGCGGCGTCGGGGCGGGGCAAAGCCGGCCGTGGCGGGGTGGTGCGGCGGCCACTGGCCTGGCGCTTCGCGCCGGTCAGGCGACGCCGGCCACCTAGCGCGCGGCGGGCGGGCGAGCGCGCGCGGCGCGGCAGAGGAGGGGGAGAAACGAGGGACCGAAGTGCAAAAATTCAAAGAAGTTTAGGGGGCTGGGTGCAAACAGGGCGTTTTCTCCTCTTTCTGATTTGAATTTCAAAAACTTTTGAACACGAAAGTTGCTCAAAATAAAATGTTCTACAACTTTGGTTTCAGGCAAAATCTCATTTGGCTTATGGTTTTAAAGTTATTTTAAAAGTTTCAAATGTGTCCAAATGTGCCTAAATTAAATTTGAATTCCAACCGAACCCGTTTTAATTCTTTCCACCCTCTCATTAGTTGGTTTAATCATAGAGTTAGGCTAATGACATTGATTTTGGAAATGTAATTACCAGGGTTGTCACAGCAGTTAACCGAACTTGTAACATATACCTCAAGTGGCCCTCAAGAAGCATGACCATAGTTACCAAATTTCTGAATCAATGGGGTCAAGGAACAGGACAGGGAACATGGTATGTTACTCGCGAAAGGTTTTTATGAGGCAGGAAACAGGTGTTCCCGCATTCCTAGGACAAGGACGACATTCCTTGGACGAGGAACACGGCGTGACTCCACCTTCCCAGTAATACATGACCTTTTACAGTTAAGCCAATTTTGTAGACATATGCATGCACAGGTATGACCATGAAGCTCCTATACAAGTATGGCTCATTTGCATATCAAAACAACATGCTAAACCAAAGTCTGACACCAACCAGGGGAGAAGACATCAGGTTAGTCCAACACAGATGAATCGATGCTCTCCTAGATTGAAAATATTATCATTCAACACAATGCAAGTAACCTCAGCTCGAATGTGAACCTATCACTATCAGTAAAATAACCCACATAATCCGAAATCGGCACTCATATAGAGGCCGCACAGCATCCACGGCTACAAACGTGGCGTTGGGTTCGTCAGCATTTCTCCAAACACCTAGCACGCATAAGATCCTGCGCCGAAATTAGAAGCACTAACCAGGAGAACGCTACTCTAGCATCCGATCTCCGAGCGCATCCTGCGGGACAAGAACTCGAGAACTCCGTACCTTGACTACCTCGTCCGCGAGACGCTCCCGAAAGACAAGATGGAGGCGCGAAGGATCGCGCGCCGCGCCAAGTCATTCGTCATCATCAACCAGGAGCTCTACAAGCTGAGCCACACCAGCATCCTCCAACGCTGCATCCCGATCGAGCAAGGAAGGACGCTGATTCAAGACATCCACGTAGGGGCCGCGGCCACCACGCCGCGCCAAGAACCCTCGTTGGTAACGCCTTCCGACAGGGTTTCTACTGGCCAACGGCGGTCGCTGATGCCACCCACGTGGTCCGCACCTGCGAAGGGTGCCAATTTTTCGCGCGCCAAACTCACGTGCCCGCACAAGCGCTCCAGACTATCCCCATCACATGGCCCTTTGCGGTCTGGGGACTGGACCTCGTCGGGCCCTTCAAGAAAGCGCACGGGGGCTTCACCCACTTGCTCGTCGCCATCGACAAGTTCTCCAAATGGATCGAAGCACGACCCGTCGCGCAGATCACATCTGAACAGGCAACGTGATTCTTCACCGACATCATTCACCGCTTTGGAGTCCCCAACTCCATCATCACGGACAACGGCACGCAGTTTACCGGGAAGAAGTTCCTCCGGTTCTGCGACAACCACCACATCCGAGTGGACTGGTCGGCCGTGGCGCACCCCCGCACGAATGGGCAAGTTGAACGAGCCAACGGCATGATACTCCAGGGTCTCAAGCCACGGATCTTCGACCGCCTCAAAAAGTTCGGCGGCCGGTGGGTCGTAGAGCTCCCCGCGGTCCTATGGAGCTTAAGAACGACCCCCAGCAGGGCAACTGGCTTCACCCCGTTCTTCATGGTCTACGGGTCTGAGGCAATCCTCCCCACCGACCTAGAGTACGGATCACCGAGGGTCAAGGCGTATGACGAGCAGGGAAACCAGGCGTCGCTCGAGGACGCACAAGACCAACTCGATGAAGCACGCGATGTGGCCCTGCTACACTCAGCCAAATACCAGCAGGCCCTACGACGACACCACAGTCGCAAGGTGCAAGGCAGAGCCTTCAACATCGAGGACCTGGTGCTCCGCCTTGTCCAAGACAACAGGGGTCGGCACAAGCTGACCCCTCCGTGGGAAGGTCCTTTTGTCATCGCCCAAGTACTGCGGCCAGGCACGTACAAACTAGCGACCCCCGATGGACGGATCTTCAGCAACGCTTGGAACATAGAACAGCTAAGACGCTTCTACCCTTAAATTCGGTTTCCAAGTTTAAACACACGCATCCTTGCAATTTTCTAGTCCATGGAGAAAAGCAGTTTTGAGTCGACCTTTTTCGAGTCTCGTCACGGGCTCAGGGATATCCGACCCTGACCCTGCCTCAAGGTCGCATATCCCTCGGGGGCTATCAGGGGCTCTGGCCCAAGTCACCCGAGGTCCTCCCAAAACAACTTTTCTCCGAGCCGGCCCCCCCTTCCTAAACGTTTGGGGATGAAAAGGGGAGAGTGCGCAAACGATGCCCAGACAAGACTGATCGGACTGCGAGAAAGCCCACGCCCCAGTGGCTACAGTACTATCGCCCATCAGCGCTTACTGACGCATCCGATGCCCAGACAAGACTGATCGGACATATTTACATGGCGGGGCATCTGAACCCGACCCAGCTAGCCTGTTCAGGGTTCCTCCGGCGGAACGGCCTCCTCCTCAAGCTGTACCGCCAAGGCATCCGCCGGGCCGAGCACCGACGCATCGATCACGTCCAGCTCAGCCTTAGTATACCCGGGGGCGTACCCTTCGCTCATCAAGGTAAAATCGAGGCTAGTGTAATGGGACCCGAAGACCCCGAAAGCCCGCCTCACGCCAACGCGAAGCGCCTCACGAGCGATCTCGCGGGTCCGCTGGTACACCCCGAGGGCACGAGCCGCCAGTGAGCTCGTCCCTTCCCCCTGGACCACGCCGAGGCCGTCGCAGACGACGCGGACCGCGTTCCGCAGGCTGTCGTGCTCGACACGCTCCGCATCAAGGGCCCCCTTCAGCTGGTCAACTTCACCCGCAAAACCTGTCCGAGAAAACATGTCAGATCAGAGACCTCCCCACACCACGAAGGAAGAAGGATGGGAGGAACCTCACCCTCGGACTGCGCCTTCAGCGCGGTCGCAGCGGTCTGAAGCTGACCAACCTCCGTCCCGAGGTCGGCCACCATCTTCTCAGCCTCGACCCTTCGGGTCGCCTCAAGGTCTCGATCCTGCTAGGCCTGCTGCCGCTCCTGGCGGATGCGCTCGACGGTCTTCTGAAGGGCCTCACGCTCCTTCTTCACCGTCTCATGCTCCTTCTCCACCGTCTCATGCTCCTTCTTCACCCGAAGGAGCTCCGCGGCATCAAGCTGGGCCTTATCGACAACGGCCTGGAGGTCCACGCGGGCAGAGCGGGCCTCCTCGACGGCGGTCTGGAGACCATCCCGCGACCTGCTGGGCGGCGGCAACCTGCGCGGCCAGCTCCTTGGTCCGCTGCTCCTCCGCGGAGAGGCGCTCCTGCCCGAGCCGAAGGAGATCAGATTTCCCCCGGCTGCACTCCTGGAGGGCCTGCGAAATGACCCACAATCAGCGATAGAACGGCGGAGAATAGAATGGTCACCGCGAGGAATGGCATACCTGACCAGCGGGAGCAATGACGCCGTCCAACTCCCCCGCCAAGGAAGAAAGGGCAGCATGGGCACTGTCGAGCGCACCCTGCACTGCCCGCCACTTCTCCCGCTCCTCGGCGTCGCCCAGCGTGGGCAGGGGCCCCGGATCCGCGGTCCCCGACGTCGCCGCAAGGGCAGGCACGGCCACCACGGGTGCCGCTGGCCTCGATGGCGGCTCTGTCGCGTGCGCCACCGTTCCTGCCGGGGTCGCCGCGGTCCCCGTCAGCGCCAACGCGCATCCCGCCTCGCCCGCCGCCGCCGCGGTCTCCGCCGCAACCACCAGGGCGAGCGTCCCCTCCCCCGCTACGGCCGCCGCGGCAGGCACCTCCGTCTCTGCCGCCACCGTCGCCCCCGCCGCGGCGTCCTGGGTGGATACTCGCGGCGCCATCGTCGATGCCTCCGCTGCGACCGGCGGGGCGAGCGTCCTCGCCTTCTCCGCCGCCGCCGTGCCTGTCGAAACCGCAGGGGCGGACTCCTCCGTCCCCGTCACCACCGCCGGAGCGGCGCACTCCTCCTCCGCCTCATCATCGAGGTTTATTACTTCCTCAATCCGAGGGCCCTCAGGGGCAATCCCCCGTCCCGCGGGGTCCGCCGTCGTGGGAGTCACCTCGACGGCAACCTCTGCGGTCTCCCCGCTGGCATCGCCTCTCGCCGCCGGTAGGGCCGCGGTCCGCCCCGCAGAGGTGGACGACGTCCGCGGCATTTTCTTCGACGCCACCGGCGGAGCACGGGTTTGGGAAGGGACGCTGCAAGACGACAAATGACATCAACAAAAGCAACTTGATGCAGGAAAAGGAAACAGGCGAACGGGGACTTTTCCCCTTACACTCTGTGGGCGCTAGGACGGCGGGCGCGCTTCGCCCCTGAGCCCGAGGCCGACCCCGGGGCATCTGGCAACGGCCGCTTGCCGCTGCTCCTCAGCTCCCGGGTCAGGGTCAGAGGGGGGGGGGGGGGGTTCGGCGCCCCCCCGACTCCTGGGGCGCACCCCGCGCTGACCCTTGGGGCGCGGCCTCGGGGCCCTGAGGGGTTGGGCCCCGGGCGGGCGGGCTGCTTGATCCGCCCCCCGCGGCCGCCTGGGAGCGCTGCTCCCGGATAACTAGCGCGCCCGGCTGAGGGGCCTGGGACGCACTCCTCCTCTTCCTCCTCCTCCTCTTCCTCCTCCTCATCATCATCGTCATCGTCATCGTCGTCGTCATCGTCGTCCGATAGGACCGGACCTCTTTGCCGCCGCTGGATCTCCTTGATGAGCCTTTTCTGCTTCTCCGCCTCCTTCTCGTACTTGCGCTTCTTCTATTTCTCGGCGAGGTGGCGGTTCCGCAGCCGCTGCTCGGCGTCCTCAGGAACGGGCGGGCGCGCGCCGACGGCATTCGTCAGCTGGCCCTGCAAGCACAAAGACTCAGCGTCAGAATGATGAACCGAGAGACGCAAGGAGAGGTAATGGGTGCACGAAATGCTTACCAGATCGACGAAGCCCCTATCCGGCCGCATCGGAGGGTGGCCGGGCACCGGGAAGACGACATCCTTGTCTTGCAGCGCCTCCCGGATGCGCTGACGAATCTCGGAGGCTGGGAGCGCGCCCGTCGCAAGGACGGTACCTTCGGTTGGTGCATCAGGAACCATCCCGGCAAGCGAGCGGATCCGAAGCATCAGCGGCGCCACCCTCCGAGAGTGGTACGCCCCGATAACTCCGGCCCCGGTGAGCCCCTTCGCCTTCAGGTACTCGATGGCACGGAGGAGGCTGGAGATTCGCTTCTTCTCTTTCTCCACTAGGCCGTATGCCCACACCTCCGGCGCCGCCTCGAAGACGCGGCCGGTGAACTCCGGCAAGGGGGATTCAGAGTAGTTCTGCACGTAGAACCACTGCTGATGCCACCCCTTGTGGGACGCCGCGGTCTTCATCGCCATGTATTCCCTGGCGCGGGACTGGCGAAGGTGGATCCCGGCGCACCCAATCGCCATCGGGGTCGTCCGCTGCTGGCCGCCCCGCTTCTCGACCTTCTGGTACAAACTCACTGTGAAGAAATACTTCCACAGCGAGAAATTGGGCTCGATGCCCAGGAATCCTTCGCACAGCGCGACGAATGCCGCAATGTGCTGGATCCCGTTGGGGTTGAGGTGCTGCAGCTCGAGCCCGTAGTGATGTAGCAGCCCGCGAAAGAAGAGGCTCGGCGGTGTCGCGAACCCCCGCTCGTGGAAGTGGGCGAACGAGACGACATACCCGTTGGGCGGAGCCGGCACCTCTTCCGATTCAGGAAATCTCCACTCAGCCCGCTCGGTCCTGTCGCAGAGAAGGCCCTTCTTCACAAGGCCTTCAGCACGCGAGGTCCCGAAGCTGGAACGCTCCCAGGTCGCCATTGCGCGATGAGGGAAAGCTTGACGGTGGGAGGAGAAGAAGGCTGGAGCGCTGGGGAAGAAGAAGGCGAACGGCAGCGCAGCAAACCAAAAGGCAAAGAGGAAGGCGAAAGACTCAAGACAAGGTGAGGGCGGAACCGGCGAGGCGGCCCCCCATCTTATAGAGCGACGCGTGGGAAGCGGAACGGACGCGCCCGTCGTAGTTAATGCGGCGTCAGGTACACCTCATCACGCCCGTTCCCCTCCTTTTTCGGAAGATGTGCGCACGACTCTACACGAAACGTCTACTCCCCCTCGTTTCGCGGGTCGGCACCTACCGCCACTTCGTCTTCCGAGAAGTACGCGCGCATGATCTCCTCCGCACTCGGCCCAAGGTTCGACGGAAAGGTAAGAAGGGATACGGGACTGAAAACGTCCCTACGGCCCGTTACGGTCCAGGGGTTCGAAGGCTGGCCCATCGCGGGTTCGACAGCCGCCCCAGGATGACTCCGAGCGAGGGGTGAGAAGGGACGGGCCCGCTAGCGGCCATCACCCGGGCATCCGACTGCCCCGGGCGTCCCGACCTCACATTCGAGTCTGGCCGGCATCAAAGTTCATGGTTTTTCCCCGACGAAAGGCAACGAGCCACCGGGTCCAATCGAACGGACTCGGGAACTATATGAACTGGCCGACCGGAATCTGGGGTACGCCACCAGCTTGGCCCAGGCCGGACTAATTGGAAGTATTAAATATAGACTAATTACATGTCAGGGGGAAAGGTAAACGGTCATCTAATGACTATCATGGCAGTGATCATGGAAGTCCGGACCGACCCGCAGCAACGGCGACCATCGTCAGCCCAGCACGAGAAGGAAGCGCTCCGCTTCGCCCGACCCCGTCCCTCGGAGTCGGACGCTCCCGATCCCCCAGCAGGCGGGCTCCGCCTCGCCCGACCCCTCGCCACGAGGGTCCGCCTCGCCCGACCCCTCGCCACGAGGGTCCGCCTCGCCCAACCCAGGGGCTTAGAGTCGGACTCGCGTGGGCCCGCCGGACGGGAATCAGCCTCGCGCGCAGCTTTGCCTTAAATGCTCCACGGCTCGGGCGTGCAGAAAGGCGTCCACGCCACTGACGTGACCCGTCACACCTACCCGCCCACGACCGCGCCGCGCACGGTACAACGGCTCAGTCCTCTCTGGTTCGCTGTCAGGCCATCATGACCCACGTCGCCGGGCTCAGGAGCACGCCTGACCGTCCTCGCTCCACCTACCCGTCCTCGCGCCCCGTGATTCCGGCGACAGGGACAGGGCGCCCGCACCGTTCAGGCCGCCTGCGATGTAACAGGGGCAGCCGTCAGCGCCGACGGGACGGAAGCCACAGCTATCATGGCGCACGCCCGCCGTAACCAGCTCCCGAGGAGGACAGTAACCAGATCAGAGGAAGACTGCCCGGCGGAACAAAAGCTAAAGACAACCATGGCGCCCGGGGAGCCCGAATCTTCCCCTTGGACTCCGCGCCCTCTCTCTTTTCTCTCTCTTTGTCCCCGCGCGCGTCTCACATGTACCTGGTCATCTCCCTGGGACTATAAAGGGACGGCCGGGACCCAAGAGACCGGGGAGAAAATTTAGACTCTCACACGCTCACACTCACACTTCCTTACACGGGCTTCTTCTTCCCCAGGAAGGAGAACTCGTCCCCACCATTAGAGCTTCTGTGCACTCCTTAGAGACTTGGGACCGGTTTCCTCTCTCGCCCTTCTGTAACCCCTACTATAGAACCCGCGTGGGTAACACGAGCAGCTCCCCATACTGGACGTAGGGCTTCTTCATGCCCGAACCAGTCTAAAACCAGTGTCACCCGCGCAACCATCTGAAGCCGTACGCGCATAAAAGAAATTTACTAGTCTGAGTCTTGATCACCAATCTTGACAACGACATTACAGAACTAATCGCATAAATGGAGACTAATTCGCGAGACTAATCTTCATGATTTGCCAATATTGTGCTACAATAAATATATGCTAATAATGGATTAATTAGGCTTAATAGATTCCATCTCGTGAATTAGTCTTTATTTATATAATTAGTTTTATAATTAGTCTAAATATATTTAATTGGTGTTCGAAGATCCAATGTGATTGGACTAAAATTTAATTAGCCGGATCCAAACAAATCCTAAATGTTCTTTTTTCGCGAGTAGATGGAATACAAACGTCTGATGTCTCCATTTCTTGATGCAAGTGCAGTAGCGGTGGGAAGCCGTGCTGCCTGCTGCCCTTGTGCGACAGCATAACCGGAACCCCGCGCGGGGTGAATAGATGCTCCCCTCTAGTGTGGCTAATCGCAATGTATTATTTCTGTACATATTTACATATTTAAAAGTTATTTGGAAAAAATTCTTTAGGCCAGTATCCATAGAGTTTCATGCAGAGTTTTATAGTATTAAATTATATGCCACATTATAAATTTTGCTGATATGGCAACGAGAGAGCAGAAAGTTTAATGGAATGAGAGAGAAGTTTCATCCATATAAAACTCGACCGGCACAGTTACCTACTGCTCAGTCTTAATAACTGCGCCATTAAACTGTGCACTGAGATTGGGCTTAAAAGCGATTCTTTAAAAATGATTTTAGTAGTAAAATTAGGGCAAGTACATTGCTACACGTCAGCAGTCTTGTAGTGTGTCTGATGCAATTCCACGTAGAATTTTTGATAATATGGAGCAGAGAGGCAAAGAAGATAGAATGAGCCGGTTGCTTCGCGAAACAACCGCTTTATAAGCTAAAATTAAAGACTATGAGACAGTTTTCTCACCATTATACGAGTTGTTGTCGTCATACTACTTACAATATTTTCTTTTTTTCATTCCATAAATTAAGGGATGTGGTATACTACGAGACAAAAAAAAAGACAACTTACTGTAAAGGTTGTTGAAAGAATCTTGATGTCACTAGAGGGAGGGTGAATAGACTTTTCTGCAAATTACAACACTTAAAACAGTTGTCAATGCATCGACGGGTCAGACGATCAGACCGGTCCAAGACAGAATGCACATGAAAAATAGAGATACTTCCCTTTCAGAGCTCTAGCACTAACCAAATTTGGTGGAGTGCTTTTGTATGTGTTTTCTGATTTTCTACCAAGTCAATACACACAGAACAACCACAACCAAGTAGATCGATACGGAATTAACAAGTAAGTGCTTGAAAGTGAAGAATCGAGACAAACCAAATGTAAAAACGGTGATTTGTTTCCCGAAGTTCGGATTCACCATTGTGAACCCTACGTCTCCGTTGAGGAACTCGTTGGGCTTGAGTCTATTTCAACTCGGTCCCGTGAGCTCGGTCTATTTCAACCGCTCCTCGTTTCCACCGGATGTGATCTTTTCCCTTGCGGAGGCAAGAGTCCAACCTTCACAAACTTGCCGCTGCTCACTACAAGTTTGGAGCTAGCCGGCGACGCCTAACCGTATACGCCTCCAAGAGTAACAAATGCTTCACGAGTTGCCTTGACGTCAACCACAAGTGCTCAAGCTATGGAATGCTCTCTAAAGCTCACACACACTCAATCTCTCAAACCAACTCAAGGATTTGCAATCTAATTAGCACAACTCACAAACAAAGGTTGGGGAAAGCTTGCTGGTCAAAGGATGCAGAAGGAACCAGCCTCCCACGAAGGAGGGGGCCAAAGGGCATAAATAGCCAACTTCCCAAACTAGCCGTTGTTGTATCAGAGGCAAACCGGTCAGACCGGTGAGGCTGACCGGTCAAATCGGATTTCAAACTCAACTAGCCGTTAGCACGCAGGCCGGTCTTCGCACCGGTTCGACCGGTGTGAGCCTGAGTAAAAATGCTTCCAAGACAAAGAGCTTCACCTGATGGACCAACTCAAAACTTGGTCGACCAGGTTTCTGACAGTCAGTAACCAAGGGTTTCTCTTAGGGATTCTCACATAGGTAAACTTGAGCACTTTTGGATATTGTCAATCAACCAATGTTGCATCCCTCTTGATAGTACGACATACCTATACTCAAGATCAAATATGAAATCTAATTCAATCGCTTGAGCTTGAATTATTTTGTCATACTTTATCTTTCTCAACCTTAGGACCAACATTTCTTATCATCTTGAGCATTTCCAACTTTAGCTAGTGACTTAGAAACTTGCATATGATTCAATAAAGATTTGATGCTTCACATTGCTTTGCTCTTCCAAGACTTGACTTGATGCTTCAAAATCTTTCAAATACTAGCTACTTCACCCTAGCAAAGATATCATGATCCAAGTCATCACTTGACCACACTTTGCTTAGTTCCTCGTTGCATAGTCACTTGCTTGATTCCTTCATCCTATCTTGCCTTCATTGAGCTTAGCTTTGTTTTTGCCATCAACAATGAATAGTCAACTTGTCAGACCCGAGACCACGAGACTGTGCACATGGCGTACATATTCTAGGATAAGGAATGAGACATGGCCCACACCCTACACCAGTTGTAACTACTCGTACAGGAGTAGGATTAGTCGGAACAGAAAGAAACTACCCGAGCAGTACTCGAGTAGGACTTCTAAGCTAGTATCGGGTTAGAATTTCCATGTAACCTTGTCCACCCAGACTATATAAGAGCGGTCAGGGACCTCCTCCAAACCAAGACATATCAATCATCATCTAACGCAATACAAACCACTACACAGTACGTAGCGTATTACGCATACTGCGGTTCGGACTTGTCTAAAGTTTTGTGTTCCTTGCACCTTCGAGTTCCTGATCTCGGCGACACCCTACTATAATCTACCACCTCGAGGGTATCCTTCGGTGGGCTTGAAGGTTAAAATCGGCAGCTGGCGTGCCAGGTAGGGGTGCTTATCGAATATCCCCTGACGAGCTCGATAGCATGTTTCAACCTCACCGTCGCGCTGGAAGAAGGCGTAGCTTTCGTCTTCGACTCCCTGGATCTGCATCGCCAATGGCTCGGGTGCCTTTGGCAGCCACCTCACCAACTCTAGGGAGTTGTGGGCATCAACGCCAACCTCCAACCGCGACATCGACGAACTCGCCGACAATCTCGACGAGATCCAAATTTCTAATCTAATCGAAAATCGCGAGAGCAAATCCGGATCCAACTCGGCTCCTACTCGTGGCGGGTCCAAATTCAAGTCTCCGATCGGATTTCACATCACAACCACCGTTTATCGGGAGCCGCTACAGTCTGAGTCCCTATCCGCATTGGAAAAGGACTTGGATGATCTATTTCAACTCGGACTCTGACCTCAGCTCGCGCCGCAACACCGACACGCCGCTACTACTTCGACTTCGCGAGGACGCTTGGCGACCCGCCGATGACTATTTAGACTACTTGTCGCGACTAGAAACTAGTCGGGAGCGGGCCTCACACCATCAATAACTAGTTGGAATCGACTTTGACCAGTCGGACTTCATCAACAAACCGTCGCGGCTCCATCGACGAGCGCTACGGCTTCATCGACAAATCGCCCATGAATCAAGCTAAGTCATGTTTTAATTCTTTATATCTCTAGATATTAACCATGTGCCTCCGCAGCCACACCATACTTGCATTCCCGACTACTCATGAAGCTTCGGGATTGTAGTCGGGCCTACACCTCACAGGTGTATAATATGCGGTTCACGAGCGTTCTTTTTTTTTCGTGCAGCGCCGAGTGCTCTAGTTTTCTCTTAACGGTCGCTAAAATACCCGGGTAGCACACACTTTAATCCGTGAGACCTCGACTCTTCTGTACGCCTATATTCCTACGTGTGCATGCGGCCATGCTCCCTGCTGTATAGGCTATGGCTATCAGGGATCAGATACTTAAACATATTAGGCTACCTACTTGAGGAAATTATGTGGCCTAGCAAGAGCAAGACGCAAAAAATTTTACATTCATTTTACAATGCTGGGATTTGCTCCCAACTCGATATCATGTATATCAGTTACAACATATTTTTTTTGTTTACCTTACAGAGGACCAGAGCTGGACCATGCCGCTCGTAATTAAGGCGCTCGGCGTGCCTTCAGCGACTCGTCTAGCTTCCATGCACGGGGGCTGGGCGCAACAAGGCATTCAGCGTGTTTGTGATGGCTCGCGTGGCTCCCTTGCTCGAAGCTGGGTGTAGGAAACAACTCGGCGTATCTTATGCGACTCGTCTGGCTCCCATGCTCGGGAGCTATGCGCGAGAAGAGATTATCTTGGGATAAGATTTTTTTTGAGAGGTAATTTAGGGTTTCTTTGGTAAAGTTTTTTGTTTAACCATTTTTTCAGGGATCTCGTTCTGAGAAAAGAGGTTTTCAAATTTATGAGCTAATTTTCCCATTTGAACCATCAATTCAAACTCTTAACTTATTACACAATGCATGCCACGATTTTTTGGATTTTTTTTTCCAAAGCTTGGGATTTGGATTCAAGGCTCCGGGGATGTAGGACACGTGGGCGATAAGAGCACAAGGTTTAAGACTAATTTGACCCTCAGGCTGATTTCTTCGATTCAACCTAACGCTCGGGGGCTACTTCATATGAAGTGCGAGTTTGATCGCACCCCAAAAGAAGACTTGAAAACTACTCGGGGCGTGAGCACCTCACAGCCTCGATGCAGCCAAAGAAGTACTCGGAAGCCTGCAGTACTCGACTACAAAGAACTCGGAGGCTTGTCAGACCCGAGGGCACAGGACTGTGCACATGGCGTACATATTCTAGGATAAGGGATGGGACATGGCCCATACCTTACACCAGTTGTAACTACTCGTATATGAGTACGACTAGTCGGAACAGAAGGAAAGTACCCCAGTAGTACTCGGGTAGGACTCATAAGCTAGTATCGGGTTGGAATTTCCATGTAACCCTATCCCCATACTATATAAGAGCGGGCAGGGATCCTCTCCAAACCAAGACACATTGTCGGATTGGGATTCCGGCAAGTCCACCAGTGGTATGCCCGGCGGTAGATTTGAGGTGAGGGAGATCGCAGAACAAAAAACTCGATGGTAACACAAGACAACGATTTAGATAGGTTCGGGACGCGATACACGTAATACCCTACGTCCTGTTGGGGGTGGATCTGTATTGCCTTGCGTTCGGGATGAGAAGCCGCCGAGGCCTATAATGGGAGGCCGTCGTGGCTGGTATGATATGTGTTGACTTAGGGGTACTCCTACCCACTCCTTATATACTCTGGGGGATAGGGTTTACATAGCAAGTCCCCTAGTCAGTTACTATACAAAAGATCTAATCGGTTTACAATGGTGTTTGGGCTGAATATACCTTCCTTGTGTAGTCGGCTCGGCCCATCTGGTTGTTGCTCGGGCCTCTATCAAGGTACCCGGGGGTCTACCTCCGTCACACACTAATCACCATCTAAGACAATACAAACCACCACACAGGACGTAGGGTATTACGCATACTGCGGCCTGAACATGTCTAAAGTTTCGTATTCCTTGCACCGTCGAGTTAGTGATCTCGGCGACACCCTACCTACAATCTACCACCTCGGGGGTATCCCTCAGTGGGCTTGGAGGTTAAACACGACACAACTTTAAATCCATATCTTATATACTTAACTTTCTTTTGCAATCACACATATTTACCGAACTATTTTTCATGATGCCAAGCCATAAATAGAAACCACTATAGATATTCATAACCATTTATTTCTATTTTCCATTGCATATTGCTTGTCATTCTTCAATATATCCCTTTATTTGATTGCATATCACATGAGCCAACATAATGGATTGATTTTAAAATAAATTCCTGCTCAACAACTCTTTATTAAACATATTAGTCCTTTAATCATATTGTCATTCAATTCACCAAAACCCATTAGGGGCCTAGATGCACTTTCAGTTGTATGTTAAGTCGTCTCAAGATGACGTGTCATTGTATGAGACCGCCTATTAGACAACTCCAGTATACTTGCCCTTAAAACTGATAAATAAGGAAAAACTAGCTCCACTCGGTTTTCAATTCATTTTAGCCCGAACATATAAAACGGCTTAACGCTATTGCCTTGATTTACACAAAATAGGTAAAATTGAAGCTAGAATAAGCTTTCCCAAACTGATCACTAGATCTGTACCTATATCACGCAGCTAGCAACGAACTCTACCTATTGATGATCTCTCCCCTCTGGTATTTCAAAGCTTCCATATGATCCAATCTTAGATAAAACTGCACAGTGGTCAACATAAATAAATTTATTATACATGTAAGCATTTTAGCAAACACACCGCGATGTTAGCACCGTCCATGATCCATGCTTCCTCCTAGTTATCGTCCATCGCACCAGTCATGAATGCTGGTGCAGTTAACTCACTGCAACGCTGCTAGCACCCATGCATCAGCTGCAGGTGTCGGCAAACCACATTCCAACATAGACCTAGTGTATTGGATGAGACTTCGGTGTGGATCTTAATGTTGGGAAAGATGAAGCTGAGGTTGTGCAGGTCCATGACGTTCTCGAAGACGGGCTGCATGTGTGAAGGAGCGTGGAGGAGTCAATACGGTCCGTTAATCCGTGGGCGATGATGTAATAAGAGGTCAATGATGATGCAACTCGTCGGTATATTTCCGGTGGGATATATGGGATGCCGATCCTATGAGTTTGAGAACAGTAGTTTCTCTATGTTAAGGATTTAATAAGTCTGAGAACAATAAGTTGATGAAAAGAGTGACAACCTACAAGGGAGCAATAGCACAGAGGCGAAAAATGTTTTGTTCTTTTGTAAAAGCTGAATAACATGTATGGTAGTAGTGTAATTTCTGATTTTTATTTTAAGAAAATGGATGGTACATACATGAATGGTGTAGCGAGAAATCAAAAAGTATGAATGGCATATACACGAATAGTATGCGGGAGAAGAAGTAATCTCTATAGCAGAAGCACAATGTATTCAAAGATACATATTTTCCTAAAAATAATAATTATCCGTTCGAGGATTTAAAAAGTATCTTTTATAGTTTACCATTTTCTCCTCATTTATCTTCTCTAATTTTTGTCTTCATTTAGTATTCTACTTTTATCGTTGTAGTTTGGAATTTTTGCTACATCATACATGATTATACTAATCTTTTATGCTACCTCAAGATCATAAGGAGGATGTTGGTGTGCTCTAACCTGCATTGTTGCCTCTTGTAGAGTATAATGTGGTCTTCTTTCTGCTCGTCTAGATTATTGAAATATATAATTGTGGTAATGATCTTACCACTTTGATTTTTACTAGTACGCACCGATTGGTCTAGATAATAAGACTAGCACATAGATTATTACTCAACCAGTACTAATAAATTTATCAAATATGGAGTAATATATCTTTCTTATATGATTAGCTACCATATCTTTTCTAGAATAAAATTCTACATTTAACACACTATGTCTAGATCTAGATCTTATTTTACATCACATTACATTTGAGATTTATAAATTTGCAGTATATTTGTTGCTATTGGGATTTGATGTGGCCATGCTCCACGGACTAATCGGTGGCCTGGGCAGCCGCGGTTTTGCAGTCCACCGCTGCCGGCGCTGCGACTGGCACACACACACAAAAAACAAAACCGGGTTTCTGGATAAAACCGCTCCCGGGCACGAAATCCCGGCACCGGCAGCCGCAGCACGCAGCCATTGCCCATCGTCTCTCTCTCTCTCTCTCTCTCTCTCTCTCTCTCTCTCTGACCTCACGCGCTCCGCGCACGCAGAGAAACGCACACAGCCTCCCCCCAGTCCACCCCTCCCTGTCCCTATCGTCCTCTCCCGTCTCTCACTCAGCGCTCTCGCTCGCCTCCTACTTCCCCCACCCCCAAAAACCCTAGTCGCCCTTCTCGCCGCCCAAAACCCTACCTACGCGCCGCCGCCCCGCACCTCGTCGTCGCGGTCGCCGCCGGCGGCTCCATGGCCGCACCAATCTCCGGCTGAGCTAAGACAACTCCCTCGTTGGTCTGGTCCGAATCCTGCTCTCGTGTCTCGCGCTCTCGGCCGCGGCGGCGGCGGCGCCGGGGGGGGGGGGGGGGTGATAGAAGCGCGACATCCAGGTAGCCTCTGATTTTTGCCCCGATCGGGTGCGTTGGCGTCGGCGATGGAGGAGCCGAATGTGGGCGGAGGTGCCGCGGCGGCGGCGGCGGATCCGGCTGGCGGCGGCGCCGGAGTCGGGGCTGGCGCATCGCCCTGGAGGAAGACCACGCCGCCGCCGCCGGCTGGGCAGGCAGCGGTCATGGGGGCCGAGTCTTGGCCCGCGCTGGAGGAGGCGAGGCAGAAGGTCGCCCCGGAGTCCCCTGCGAAGGCAGGGGCGGGCAATGCTGGTGCCGGAGACTCGGCAAAGGGGCCGGAGGGGTCCCCTCCGCCTCCTCCTCCTTCATCGCAGGTATAATCTGGCGCTGGTGGTGATATGCTCATGTGCATGGTTTTATTTATGGGGTAACTGTTTTTTAAGGCAATTTTTGCGCAAGTTGTAGCGATTACTCGTTTTCGTAGATATGCATCATTATCACCTTTTTATGCTAACTGGCAGGGTGTAGGTGTTTGTCGTTTTCGTTGGTGGGTAGTGAATCTTTGCTAATTTAGACTGGTTGCAACTTTGTCGTGGAGATTCATGTTGTATGTGGGGTTCCTGCCGACCAGGTTGTGCAATGTTCGAAGTAGATTACATATTCCATTGTAATAACTAATAACGTGAGTAACATCAGGGTCTAGGTGTTTGTTGTTTCATTGGTAAGCTGCAAGGCTTTGCTACTTTTAGAGTGGGTCCAACTTTGTCGGGTGCATTCATGTTAGATGCCGTGCTTGCTAACCAGGTTGCGCTATATTTGAGGTGGGTTACATTTTCCATGGTAATGCCAGTTTGTCGGTTGTCGCCTACCTGCACAGCTGAAAAACACCTTATGGAATGCAATTAGATAATAATTTTTGCATGACTTGCCTCATTTAGAGCATCTCATGTCCAAATTGTAAGTCATTTCAAATGCTGTGGTCTTGTGCTGTCGTCATGTTCATGATCTAGTTTGTTGGATTGCATGAGTGCGTGATCCTGTCGAACAATTTTGAGGCAAGCACTGTTCTGAAGGGCAATAGACATCTTGAAAGATTGTGTTGTTCCCATTATATACTTCCTCTACAGTGTAAAAATGTAACATTTTTTTGGGGTTTGGTTTTGCTTCATCACATCCCTGTATCTCCCTCTATGGATCTGATGAGAGCATCTTGGTTTGTGGACAGAAGTTATAGTGTTTGTACCACTGTTGCATAGACTCACTCTTCCTTGCTTAAATCCTAAAAGCATTTTTCCTGTACTATTCATACTTTGCTTCAGTTTGATAAAAACGTGGAAAACTTTTTAGGTGGCTAGTCGTACGCACAAGTTTGATGGCCATGGAAATCCCAACACAAATCACCAAGCACACCATAAAAATGGGCCGAAGCGGCGTTTTCCTGCAGCTAATGGTGCACCATCCTACCCTCCAGCAATGCCGTATCACCAACATCCGGGACAACCTATTTTTTACCCTGTCCCTGTGCTTCCCAGTCCGATGCTGCTGCAAGAATATCCTTACCAGCCATTTCCTGTTCCAGTCCCGAATCATGAGCGACATGTTGGAAAATCTGGGTATGAGAACTCTGTGCCTCCTTTTGTTCCAGTAGATCAAGTTGGTACCAATGAAGGTAACAGGCCAATGGCTCCTCACCCGAGAGGAGATCCTCATGCTTGGCGGCCTCCTGTTGGTGCTAGGCCCCATCCTGGTCCTGAAGGTCATGGCCATTTTAGTCAGACTTGGCAAAACCCTCAGGTGTTTGGTACAAGAGAAAACACAAGTTTGCCACAAGGTGTTGGGCCGAGAGCTTTTGTCAGACCAATGGTGCCTCCTCTTGGGTACATCAATGGACCACCATATCCTGGTAATTCTCTACTCACTATGCATCCGATGTACTATTACATGCCTGCTGTACCTATGGAGTCGATGAGAGGCCCACCACGCTACATCCAAAACCAACCAGCGCCTAGCCCTGTTTTATCCCCTGAAGATGCTGAGTTAAGATCTAATATACTTACTCAGGTGGAGTACTATTTCAGGTAAATTTTATTATCTTCTGTTGAAGCTACATGAAAGTGTGATACCTATAAAATGGGCATGTGGGTTTGTAACAATATATTGGTAAATTTTCACTTAATCTCAGTTGGTACTGGATAATTTATTTTCACTGGATATCCACTGTTCTTCAGAAACACGACCTGCAAGAAAATCAGTTTAATATTGCTTCAACATGCATGCAAATACCAATACAGCCTACAATTGAGAACTTTATATGTTTTCATAACATTATGAGTGAAAAACATGCTTTGGCATGCAGCCTTTGTTTATTTGTATGATGTGTTTCAGTGATATAAATCTGGATCGTGATGATTTCTTGAAATCTTTAATGGATGAGAATGGCTGGGTTCCAGTTTCAAAAGTTGCAGACTTCAATAGGGTGTGATTTCTTTGCAGATCTCTCAGAAATTGGATCTATATTATTTTGCCCTTGTGCTAGGAAGTAACATTTTGGTTTCTGGTTCGTCTGCAGCTTAAGAAAATGACCACGGATATACACCTGATTGTAGATGCATTGGCAAACTCAAGTCTTCTAGAAGTCCAGGTTTCTCTGTTTATTTCAATTGTTATCGCTCAATTTTCTTGTTCTGCTGAGGTGCTTGGTTTATCTTATCCTTTGCTTGTCTTTTACCAGGACGATAAAATTAGAAGGCGTTCTGACTGGTCAAAGTGGGTCTCTTTATCTGGAACAACATCTATTGCAAGCCCATCATCTGCGAGTATGGATAGCAGCATGGGTGAGAGGAATATTGGTGGCTTTTCAAATAAGGATGCCGGTTCTGAAGATCAAAAGAAGCATGGTTTTTTGAATGCAAAAGTTGCTGATGAACAAGTCCAAGACTCACATAGCTGTTCATTGAATAGGGACTTATCTGCCCTTAGTATTGATGAAAAGCCTAAGAGTCTTGCTGCACACCCTATAAAGTCAAGCAAACATGAACCTTCTTTTAGATCTGGTGATTTCAATGTTCAGAAAGTGAAGTCAAAGACACACATACCTGATTCTCAAAATGACTTCTCTAGCTTTGGTGGTGACCAAAGCACTTTCATGCTTGATGAGGAATTGGAATTGGAACATGCGGACCATTCACGTGATGACCATAAAAGGTAAATTATAGCCAGTATAAGTCTATGTTTCACACATTACTAATTCTTTTCTAAGTATGCATGCATGTGGTAGGAGTAGGATATATCTTGGAGTTTCTTTGAGTTTGTGAAGACAACTGATATGTATCAGTGTATGTGATGTTTGATCAATGAGCAATAATGCTAAATCAATGTGTGATAGTCAATAAGCAAACTAGCTATTGAAGTCACAACAGTGTGTTTCAATTGTATTATGCATATATGTCAATATATGTAATGTCAGGATATATGTTAGGGCATTATGCTGTATTTTAATGGCATTATAACGCTACAATAGTGTGTTTAAGTTGTGTTATGCATAATATACTCTTTCCACGAACTAATATTTTGTATCCTTAGTAGAACAGTACATCTCTACATCTTATAAAAGAATTTTAGTGTGCACTAATTTTATGGCATGCATTACCATAAAGATCAAAAGTCAGGTTGATGATGTTTGTGTATACCTCATAGTGTTCCATTGCTCATATTCTATGCTGCGGGGACTACAGATGCTTTTTTTTTGTAATATGTTTGTTTTAAGCAGGGGCGATGATGAGGATGAGGACTTTTTTGTTGACGACCAAGATGTTAATAGGCTAATAATTGTCACACAGGTTGGACTTCAATATGTTTTTTGTGTTCCTTGCTATTTATAGCGTTATGATGCCTCTAATTTCCCTGTTTGCCGTTATAACCAATAATGCACTTGATTTAGCTCTATTATAGTTTCTTAATATCTTATGGACAATGGTTGAACAATTTTGGGTAATTACGATTAGAAGATCGTTTTTTATGTGGACCCTGTGTATAACATTCTTTTTTTTTTGCACCTTTTTCATATCATATCTGACTTGTACTTATCACATTGGATTTTTTTCAATTAGTATGTGATGTATGCCTGTATGGCTGTATGCTTTAATTTTCTTTGAGGTTATAAAGAGGCAGCGCTTCACCCTTAGGGTTTATTGGCCTAAATTGCTGGTCTTAGCATTCACGTTGCTACTGGTGCCCTAAAGGAGAGCAAATTTATTGTTGAGTAGAAAGTAATTCTTTGATAAATTTTTTTGTGGAACCAAGAAATACAATTACTTGTTTTCTATGTGTAATGCACTGACATGACACAGATCTGATACTACTCTCCTAGTAGGCCAAAAGCTATGCACCTACTTGGTGAATCTCTAGATTCTAATGCTCTTAATTTCATTCACACATGTAAATTTTATTTATTTATTTGCTACTGACCATCAGGAGGAGGTTATATTGTCATTTTTGATAATGTTGTGGTGAACTTGTGGTCCATCGCAAAGCGTTCGTATGATGACAATTTAACGGTTTAGCTTAATCAGTTATATTCAATCGTATTTATGGGCTTCTGAAGAAACTTTATGCTTTTGAGGAACACAGCCTTTTTCTATTCTGCTCGCACTTATAAGATTTTTTCTCACCAAAAATTTCTTGGTGCCTGTTGGGAGGGAGGGAGGGGGCTGATCACCCCCCTATCCCAACAGGCCCTTAAAGGTTTAGCTCAATCACCAGGCTTATGTGATTGAGATAGACTTTGATGCCTTTCAGTATTTTTATCCTCCAAAATCATGTTAATGTGTACTGCAATGATTTGTCTGTTTTTTGGATAATCATTTATCATTCAGGAATAAATTGTTCATTTCTTCTGTTTCTTTCTGATCGTGCACGATTGTTGTAGTAGAACACTTAGGACAGTTAAAATAAGTGACTATCCTTATAAATGTTTGGATTGGGCATATGAAATGACATGGACTGAATTTCTTGAAAAGTATTTCCATACATTAGAATTCATTAGCTTTTATCATAGAAATCGGCAGTCAAAGTGTTTTGCAGATCGAACAAATGTTTGCAATGAAACTTATTGTGACCGCAGCTAGTTATGCTAGTATCATTTATTAACATTCTGGGTATGTTTCACTGAGATCTTGTTTCAATTTTGCATCTCACAGGATCCTAGGTTAGCAAAGGATGACAAAAGCCGCACAAGCATACCCCAAGCATTTTCAACAGAGGAAGCATCAAGAATAAGCGATGCCTTATATCATTATGAGGTGACACATTACAGTTCATATGACACTGGCCAATGCCCAAAGGACATAGCAGTAACCTTATGCTTGCTCTCCATTTGCCTGCTAACCAATAATTGATTGGCTGCACATCCGTTCAACTTTTCATCCAGGAGAAGTAAAAAACACTTTTTAACCTAGTTTTAATGTCAACTCGCCTGGTATGAGTTTCCTGTTGCTATTTCGAGTCTTAGATTCCGACTAGCTGTATCATTAATCCACATGTTTATTATTTAAATTTTGGAACCATTTGAAACAAGTGTGTTGAAATGAAGGTCAAAGGACATACCGCGCATGTGTGTGTGTGTGTGTGTGTGTGTGTGTGTGTGTGTGTGTGTGTGTGTGTGTGTGTGTGTGTGTTTTGGGGGGGGGGGGGGGGGGGGGGGTAACGTTTGCATCAAGTTGGCTTGAGCTCAGACTAGACACATGGGAGTGTTATGCTAGCCTTTTTCTCTCTCTCAAAAGCCACGCTGAGACTTAGACGATGTGTATGAATATTTTATATGCTACCAAATTCTGTAATTTTACATTTTGTTCTGTTCTCATGTTAATATTATGATATCAATTTTGACTTCAGGCACTGTATGGTCGGCGCACTAACAATCAAAGAGGTTCCCAGGCTGATACTCCAGACACCGATTCTAAACCACCTGGTGGTTCAAAGGAGAACCACATTAGCAGTGGACCAAATGGCACTGAAGAAACTGGACAGCCTATTCCACGTAAGCGCCAAAGTAGAGGCAACAGAAAAGCACACAGCTCACGTAAACAGAGGTTCTTTGCTGGTAATTTCATGAGTAACCCTGACCAATATGGTGGTGTATCAGAAAGCCCTCCGGGCAATTCAGTTGGGTATTTCTACGGATCTACTCCAGAAAATCACAGGTAGGTTAATAATTGATCCATGTTCACTAACAGTAAAACTTAACTATTTACTGTCTCAAATTGTTGGTGTTTTGATGATCCCAATGATGATTAGCTATAAGAGTTCAAAGCTGAGTTCTTCTCCTCACGGAATTCCTACTGGGAGCTCACCTGTTGGATCTATGCCCAAATCTTCTCCACAATCTCAGCATCTAACTTATCATCTTCTAGAAAAAAATAAACTCCAGCAACAGAGGTAAACGGCTGCCTGTATGATGGCAAACTTTTAAGTTCTAATGTCCTTGAAAACATCATTCATTAGTGCTCCACTGCATTCATTCCCACCTTTAAACTGATGTGTTGACATTCTTTTCTGTGTGAAGGTACAATAAGTTCAAACACCACTGCCTTATGGAGCGTAAGAAGCTAGGCACTGGTCACAGCGAGGTGCAGTCTTCCTCTTATATATTTATCTTGCAATTGCAACTTTGTAATAACTATATAGAGGAAAGAAAATAAAGCTGATCAGGTTTAACTTTTATGTGCCGCTGCATATGCATTACCTATTGGATTGTTGGATAGTTATGATTAGATTTTACATATGCCCTTGTATCATGAACTTAATGTTAGTATTTTTCATTATTATTGACATGTGTGCTTTCAATGGTCTGCAGCAAATGAACTCGCTGTATCGCTTTTGGTCATACTATCTGAGAGATAATTTTAATGAAGATATGTACAAGCATTTTAAGAAATTTGCACTGGAGGATGCAGCAGCAAGCTACAGATATGGACTTGAGTGTCTCTTCAGATTTTATAGGTATGACATGGAAATTTCAGGAATAAGCTTCGCATCATTCTTTATCAACATCTGCAATATCCTTTTTGCAATAAAGCAGCATCATTTACTGCCTACTCCTATCTTTGCAGTTATGGTTTGGAGAAAAACTTCCAACCTAATGTATATGAAGATTTCGAGAAGCTTACGCTCGAATTCTACCATAATGGTGATCTTTATGGACTCGAAAAATACTGGTAACTTTTAGCTTCTTAAATTTTTGCATTACTCTATTAGTTGCTGCTCTCTAGTTACTGCAATCCCATACATATGTGAAATTGTTGCTGGAGATTTATTTATTTCTCTTTAATGAAGGAACAGACTGTTGCTGTAACTTGCTGTTCTTGAGTCACCCTATGACTTGCTGCACGGATGCTAAAGTTCATGCAAATTCCTATAAATGGTTAAGCTTGTGCTTTCTTCAAGAAAAAGGGTGTAAAATTTGTACTCTGAAACTGGAAAACTGCAAGCCTAACTTAAATTGAGAACTGCAATTTGGTTCAAACTTTGGCCAGATGAACTTGTCCAAACCGGCAGCTGTAGGATTATGATGCTTAGTCACTGACATATCTTTTCTTGTTGATTGGACCAGGGCATTTCACCATTACCGAAATCCAGAGAGCGGTCCTGTAGATAAGCATCCAGAGTTGGAGAGGCTCCTTAGGGAGGAGTTCCGGACCTTGGATGACTTCAAGGCGAAGGAGAAAGCCCACGAGGCGGCAGAGAAACAGACAGGCGGCAGTGGCAGCACCGTGGCGGTGGCCGCACATAGCAAGGCTGAGACTAAGTAGGTCCAAGCTCGGCATGAAAATTTTGCGGTCGCCCCGGAAAGGAGAAATTAGCCTTTTTTTCGTTTGCTGAGGAGTAAGGATTTGAGTAGACATCTGTGCAGATTTTGCTATACCCTCTGCCAGTACTTGTGCTGTGGCCGCCCAGGAATTTTTCCTCCCTTTCTTTCATTACCTTCCTGGCATCAATGTGGGAGCTGTACATAGATGATAATTTTTTCCTTGTTATTAAATAGACAAATAATAGAGCATGGAGTTTAAAGCCGTCGTCTGTCGTTAATAGGGTTTAGAATTTGTTTGGTTTTGCAGCCGAATGTTGTGTTGAATATCATTTTGAAGACTTTTCTTATTCTTTTTTGAAGCGTATTTTGAAAATGAAAATGATGGCACAACTCGTAATTTTTGGATCTTTTCCTGAGTTTCGTCCCAAACTTGTGCTAGAACAAACGTGATGTCAGGATCATTTGGACAACTAAAAGTGACGCAACATTCGCACTCATTTCAAGAGAATATTGCGACAATCGCACTCCTTTTGAAAACCAGAAGTCAAGCTACAACCCAAGGAAGTTTTAATGGTTTTTTTGGCCTTCCCCTCGATTTGCAAGTCAAGTTCTTGGCAGACCATCTCTGCTCTTGCATCGAGGCGCAACAGGACCCTCTCTTCCCTGTTCCGGAGAAGGATAGCGAAAGGAAATACTACGAGGACCAAATTGCAAACCTAGCCGGCAGTCTCTCTTCGTCCACGGTCATTATCCAAATTGTGGATGGATCAGCGGAATGCTGTGCCCACAATGCCTCCTTGGGCGCGCACGCCGCAGGTTCTGATCAGAAAAGATCTCGACGCCGGGCACGATCGAACAGAAGGAAATTCATGCAACGGCCACGAGAACGAGACCGGCTCCTGGCCGTCCCATGACCCAGGCGGTCGAGCAAGCCCTGCGTGCGGTGCGGCCGTTTCCTCGACCGACCCCGCACGCCACGAGCCAAGAGGGTGGCACGTGCTGCCGTGACGGGCATCCGGGGCGCACGCACGACAGCCGGCGCGCGTCATCCCGAGACCCCGCCGCTCCACCGCCCGCCGGCGCTTCCCACCGAGCCCGGCAGCGTGGCACCTAACCGCGCCAGACAAGCCAACTGAACCAAACAGGCGCCACGTCGCCACCGAACTGCCTAGCGAGCCGAGCGCCCCCCGCCCGCGCCCCGGCGGCCACTCACTCCACTGCCTGCGCGGCCACAGCCAACAGCAAGCGAGAAGAGAGAGCGGCGCAGCCAAGCCCAAGAAGCGATCGGGACATGGATGCGGGCGGCGCGCTGGCGCCCGTGCTCCTCGCGGCCTTCTCCCTGCCGTGCGTCCTCCTCCTCCTCCTCCTCGCGCTCGGCAAGGCGGGCCTCCGCGTCGCGGCGGCCGCGGCCGCGCTCCGCGGGGGCAGGGGAAGGGGCGGGCACGCCTGGCCCACGCGCCCCGGCGGCGCTTCGGCCGACCACCCGGCCTCGGTGTTCCGCGACGACGGCGAGCCGCCGCTGCCGCCCGAGTGCTGCGACCGCCTCGCCGTCGCGGTGTACCGGCGCGGCCAGCAGGGGCGGGCCGACGGCCCCGACCCGGAGTGCGTGTTCTGCCTGTCCGCGGTCGGCGACGGCGAGGAGGTGCGCGAGCTGCGGTGCCGCCACGTGTTCCACCGCGCCTGCCTCGACGCCTGGCTCGTCCGCCCGCGCGCCACCTGCCCGCTCTGCCGCGTCCCCGCGGACACACCCCGCCCAGCCCGCAGCGCCGACGCCGACACCACCGGCCACGGCTTCGAGTTCGGCGTCCACGGCGGCGGCTCGCTCTCCTCGTCCGTCCACGCCCACGGCGGCGCGCTCTGGCACATGACGTGAACACATCCCCTGCCGTCTTTTTGTTTTTTATTACTTGTAGCTAATCCATGGTCCTCTGACGATCGAGCTACTGCTAGCCACTCGATCGATGGATCATCCATCTCTTGTCCGACCGACGGTGCATGCAGCTCTGTACTCTGTAGTGACCTGTATCCCTCCTGGTAAATATACCAGTCTTGCTGTTGCCGTGTCGTCTCTTCCTCTTGATTCGCTTCCACCACCCCATGACGATGGATCAAGCGCGCGGTGGCCGCGGTAGCTAGGGAGGCGAGGCCTGTGCCAACGGGCCTGGGGTGCGAAATGTCCACTATTTGTGATGCACGGGAGAAACTGTCAATTCCTGCGGTGCCTAGCGATGTCAAAAGACAATGAATGGATTCGGGACTTCCACCGCCTTAGCATGATGTCTGGTTTATGCGTAGAAAAAAAAGGCGTGTGCGTACAGGGCGAAGCTAGAGCGTACAGGATCCGAGTGCACACCTCAATATACATATGTAAAAAAAAAATCTTATCCCTAGTAAAATTTAGATGCTAATCACTGAATCTTTATTTTTTTTCTCTGGTGCATGTGCACTCGGCGAGCCCAACGTGGCTTCGCCCCTGTGTTGTGTGTACATAGTAAATGGATAGTAAAACTAGACATTTAAACCTATAGAAAATTAACTGAGTTTGATCTAATGATATAAATGGTTAGAAGACATAATTATTAGAAAAGTATCATTAGAAGACCTAGATATACCAAGCCATTCGCATTGATAATGCTAGGGGTCACAGGCCATGATGACAAACGGCGTGCTCCATCTGCGTGACCGATTTCATCAACCGTGACGAAAATATGTAGATACATATTCAGAAACCACGCGCACTACTTTATCGTGTTGTCAATGTATTATGAGGTAGCAAACACTACCGCACGAGCGAACTCAGGGAAGAGGCAGCTAGGAGGGGCATATGCCCTGCTTGTAATTTGAAAAATAGAGTTCAGCTAGGAGGGTTTACGTGAAATGCACATCAACTTTTCTTTCAATTTTCCCGTGCTCCAATCCTTCGTTCCTTATGGAATGATGAACAGTGATCGATCGTATAAGAAAGGAAAAGGCCTTTTTTTTTTTTCTAAAAGATCCTCCAAACCTTCAGAAGGAAGAAGTAGTACGGTTCGGACCGGGGACAAGCACAAAACATCCGTCACGTTCACATTGACGTGCGGCTGCACGGCACCGCGGCGAGCCAACTTGTCTGTCAGGTTGACGCCGTGGCCTCGCCGCCTCCCCAATCCCGGGTGCCCGGCATGCTGTTTCTCCCCAAACCCGGCGGCCATCCACCCAACAGGCGGGGCCGGTCGGCTGCCGCCATGCCATTCATGGCGCGCCGCACGGGTCGAAAACCGCGCGCCGCCCACCGTCCGCTCGCAGCTGCAGCGGCGCGCCATGCTTAAATCTCCCGGCTCCGTCCTCCCTTCCCAGCCATCCGCCGCCTAGCGCCATACGATTCCAAGCTGCTGCTGCCACTGCTAGTCTCCAAATTCCAGCTCCACTGCTAGTTTCCAGCACCTCGTGTTCCGCTCGTGTGATCGATCGAGGCGCGCGGCTCGGTCATGGCGTCCATCGTGCTGCTGCTGTCGGAGCTCCTGGGCGGGGAGAGCGCCAGCGTGCTGGCGGCCGACCGCTACATCACGGGCGGACGTCTCAGCCTGGGGGAGTTCCGCCCCGCCGTGACGGAGGCGAAGCGGGACGGCCGGGTGGTGGGCGCCGGGACGGAGGGGGCGCGGGAGGAGAAGCAGCAGGGGAGGAAGGAGGAGTCGTTCGAGGACCTCGCGGCGGTGTCCAGGATCGCGGTCGACGTCATGTGGCCTTGAGAATAGAGCTTCTCCTCGAGCGAGGAGTCATCATCCGTCCAGGCTTTGGACACGGGGGATGGAGATTGCTGCTTGCTGCGTTGCAACGCGCACTCCGCTCATGTAAATATGTAAAAGAGTAAAAGGATTCCTCAAATGTCAGGGATTTGTCCTGAAAAATTTTCCCCTGTCACGCTTCTATCTTGTTTACAACTAGGAACTGCTAGTAGAGCTCTTCAAAAAAAAAAAAGAAAAGAAAAGAACTGCTAGTAGGTAGCAGAACGGGCAGGCGGACAACCAGAACCTGACCATCGTTTCCAATCAGAAGGGGTCGTACCAGACTACCAGTACTCGACCGACGACGAGCTTAAAATTTCTTCGATTTCTATCATCGCAACAGTTGATAAACAGATAGCCAGTTGATAAATCAAAACG